>JANXHW010000001.1:168823359-171223359 GCA_026170595.1 Plestiodon gilberti rubricaudatus
TGATTGATTTGGAGTGGCAATGAACCCGTTTGCCCTCAGAAAGGTTCTGCGCATGTGCAGAAAACCCAAATAAAAGCGGGCGACGTGTTCGGCCGGCTCACAAAGCCCTCGACCGCCGAAATGGGCGGTCACAAGGAGGAGGGCTTCCCGGCTTCGGAGAAAAGCGTCTCCGGAAGCCGGTGACGGGCCGAGTGGGCGCGCTGCTTCCCGGGGGCTCGGCAGCCGGGCTCCGGCGCCGCACCCCCCGGAAGCACCGTGTCTACTCCGCGCCTGGGGCGCAGCACACCAGCGCCCCCGGCGTAAGAACGCCTCTGCCTTCTGGTCAAGTACTGCAAAGATGGGGAAATTTCCTGAATCTAGCAAGATCTCCCTTCTATGCAACTTTTAAAGATAAGGGAGGCCCTATTAGACTTTGGACACGGGCAACCAACAGCTGTGAGCTACAAGACTTCGGACAGTGCCTGGCAGTTTCCACTCTTGTTGTGGAGAAAGTCTTATATCACTCATTCATACAAGGAAATACAAAAAGGGGTCTTTTTTACAAGGAAATGCAATGGGGGTTTGGAGATGTTATCCTCACTGAAAGGGGGAAGAGTTTGCATAGATAGGACTCACTGCAGTTGTAAATTGATCCATTGTTATAGATCAAGAATTTTACTCCAAATCACATGGTCTCCTATCTTTGTGGTGGGTTTGTGGGCAATTGGATTTGTTGCCAATTCAATAATGAATCTAGTCATTTTGAGAATTGTAGCACACGGTGAAAAGGAAGCAATTGCATTTCTTGGAGCAACTAGTGCAGGAAGCTCATACGTTATGCAGAATTCTTCTTGTCCTTTGCATTGCATAAACTGGTGGGGGATAGGATTAGGGCCTAAATGTATGATTTTGCACCCTCTTAATATCTTTCCACTCCCATAGCCCAATCCAACCTAAATCCCCATGTGGCGAGGCAGTGGCGCTGGTGCGGGCTATGCTGCATCCTGTGGGGAATTTTGGCTGCTGGAGGTCTCCTTGGGCGAAGAGGACTATCTTTCATCAGAGCCAATCCAAGCCCATAAGAAAGTAATATTTTATCTGAAGATCGCATTTGATCCATATCTCTTATTCCAGAAGTTCAAGAATACCATCCATTTTTTTAATGAAAGATGTCGCTATTTTCTCTTCCTTTTCTGCATCCTTCTGTATCTATTCTGTTCTGTATGCTTCCCTTTTTACCAATCTAGCAGACCATTCCACATTCACACAGTTTTGGGAAGTATGGGTTCTGCAGCCATGTAGACACAAATGAAGAAATAAAAATCTTTAAGCTGTAGTTGTGTGATGGATTTCTTTAATGCCAGTTGCCACTGACACACAGATGTAAACTTTCTTTTGTAGCTGCTTTTCCCAACAATTGTTAATTTGTTGCTTTTCGTAGCCATCAGCTGTCAATGACTGCCTGAGCAACTGATTTTCAGCTGCTAGAGACGTGCTGTCACACACATGAAGTGCCCTGTATACCAGTGAATTAATCAACGAATTTTTTTGTAAGGGATGATGATTTGAAGTTTGATTCAGATATCTTCCTGTGTGAGTGGGTTTGTGATACACTTTATGTCCAAATGTCAGATCTTCCTTTCTTTCTACCAGTACATCCAGGAAGGCAATGGTCTTGTTTTCTTCAACTTCCATAGTGAACTGGATTTCTGGGCATATACTATTTAGATGTACCAAAAAATTATTGAGCTCTTCCAACCCAAAATCCCATACGCAGAAAATATCGTCCACAAATTAACAATTGTTGGGAAAAGCAGCTACAAAAGAAATTGTATGTTCCAGCTCCTGGGGAAAACAATAACAAGCAAACGGAGACTGAAGAACAACAGTGGCTATCGCTCCCCTTCGTCCAAGGTACAACGGACAAAATAGCCAGAATCTTTAGGAACCATAATGTGAAAACCATCTTTACCCCAACAATTAAATTAGGTCAATTGCTGCAGAACCCCAAAGATCCGAGACCCAGGCTGTCAAATCCCAGAGTATATCAGATTGAGTGTGAGTGTGGAAAAGTTTATATTGGAAACACGAAACGTCCAATAGAAGTAAGACTGCGGGAACATCGGAGGGCTACGGAGGCTCACCAAGAAGAGAAATCGGCAGTGGCTGCACACGTAAAGGAGACGGGACACAAAGTAATGTTTGACCAAACATGTTCCCTCTTTCATGAACCTAAACACAAACAGAGGCTGAATTTGGAAGCCCTAATGATTTCGCAGAAGAAACCTTCGGTTCTTATGAACCGTCAACAAGAACTTGCCTTTGCAAACAGAATTTGGCTACCTATTTTAAATAGGTCAAGAACAAGTGCTGACAGGCTCCAAAGGTTGCAAGAGGACAAGACTTCAGGTTCCAATTAAGCCCCGCCCACACTTTAGAGGTTTGAACTGTATTTAACTGTCAACGTTCTTCTGAGGTCTTTTTCATCCAGCAGTGGTTACACTGCGTCTGCCTTGAAGAAGCTCCGTGTGAGGAGTGAAACGTCGGCTGAGAAATGAAGATCTTGTCTGTGGTTGTGACAGTTTACATCTGTGTGTCAGTGGCAACTGGCATTAAAGAAATCCATCACACAACTACAGTTTAAAGATTTTTATTTCTTCATTTGTGTCTACATGGCTGCAGAACCCATACTTCCCAAAACTGTGGTAATTATATCCGGTCATGAAAATCTCCATGAAACATTCCACATTCTTCCAATCCAATTTTCCGCAGATATATCATTTGATTTTCACTCGGTTGTCAATTCAATTCTAGTAGTAATTAGCAAGTTGGTTTTTCGCTCCGGATCCTGCTTATTTACCGCATACTTCACTCTTACACAGGAACTCGATAATACGTTTGGCACTCCACTTCTTTCTGCTGTAGAACTCCTCTCTTGGACAGCTAAAGCATTTTCTGCTCTTGCAGATTAGGGTATAGTTGCCATCTCATTTTGAGGCACAGCATCTGAGGAATTTTGAAGACAGCTAAATTGGAATTTTGAAGACAGCGCAGAGGGTTAAACCGCTGAACCATAAGCTGTCGATCGAAAGGTCGGCAGTTCGATTCCCGCGACGGGGTGAGCGCTCGTTGCTTGGCCAGCTCCTGCCAACCTAGCAGTTCCAAAGCATGTCAATGCGAGTAGATAAATAGGTACCGCTTGCGGGAAGGTAAACAGCGCTCCGTGTTCCAGCTGCATGCTACGCGCTGCGGCAAGGAGAGTCATGCCGGCCACATGGCCACGGAGACGTCTTCGGACAACGCTGGCTCTTCGGCTTTGAAATGGAGATGAGCAGCACACCCTAGAGTCGGACACGACTGGACTTAATTGTCAGGGGTCACCTTTACCTTTTTATATCTTGTTAGCTGATGGTCATGCATTCCCTTCTTTCCTTGGTTTGCTCTGGGTTTCACATAATTACACACAAGCATAGCTTTAGCGGTGTTTTCAGGCTTGATGGTGTGGTAACCCACCCCCTGCCTTGAGTGATGTGGATCCCCAGGTGACAGGGGAACTTTTGGTGGTGGAACTTTGAAGTGGCTTCGGCCTCTTGTATCCTTTTGTAAAAGAAAACATAACTAAGTAAAAGTTGGAATGCGGCATTATGGACGTTTTAAAAAACAAATCAATGAGGCATCTGTTGGAAGTTAATCTTAGTGATGAGCGCTAGACCTAAAGGTAAAGGGTTGGGAGCATTGTACTTCCATATTTCTCTGATTATATCAGTGGATGACTCACGCTAAGGCAGTTCTGCGTTCTGATGACTCAGATGATGGGTTATTTGGAGCCCGGGCTGTGTGCGCCATTCGTGACCTCCGAACTCTAACTCATACTTTAGTTATGAAATTCAGTTCATATTGTGGGGCACAAACTTATCTGAAAACTCAAATTAATTGGACAAAAACCTCCCTTATTAAACTTGATAAATGACGCATGAAATATATAGTTCTCTCTTTTAATAAAGCATCGCAGAAGGTCAGCAGAAGCAAGCCAAAGTGATTTAATCAGACTGACAGAAATAATAAGAGAGAGTTCTTATCTAAAGGCACCATGGTGCATTTTATCAACTGCTAATATTAGGAGGTATGGACATGATCCAAGCAAAGTGAAGGACTTCACAGTCCCATTTAGTTGATTTCAATTATAAATCAACGTAATTGAGTTAATAATTGATTTCAATGGGAAATCAATGGGATCAACAAATCTTTTGCTTTGGATGGACTGGCACCTATCATTCCATGCTAAGCGATCATCTGAAACACCAGAGGGGGAGGATGGGATGGTGTGGGGGGGCAGACTACCCCCGGGCAGCAGGTGGGGAGATCAAACTGGAGGCAGGGGGCATCATACCAGCAGCAGCGACCATCCGGGCGGCGGCGGCAAAGAACGCGGCGGCGGCGATAAGGCTCGGAAGAGCTTGCAGAAGGCTCGTGCTGCCTCCGCACCACATTTGTTTTGGCCCCCTCCCTCCCGCCGAACCCCCGAGGGACATTTGGCTCCAGCTGACGTCACTCAGGGGCAGGGTGAGTGACGTCAGTGTCACAAGGGGAACGGCTGGTGCGATGCCAGCTACGCTTCTGTGAAACACTCATCCCTTCCTTCTAAAAGTAGCAATAAAACTGTTCCAGCTGACAGTGCATTGCATGTGTATTTCAAAGAGCATGGTTTTGTATATGGATAAATGAGCACTCCTGTGCATAGAACCTAACTTTGGGGTGGTGCATGGGTGGTTCAGGATCAGGGTGGGGAGCGGAGCAGGCAGGGGGCAGTTCCAGGTTGGAGGGGCTGGATCTTTGCGGCACGGGTGCATCCTGACACACCCCCAAGGCTCCTCAGACTTACACAGCATAAATTATGCTAGACTTACGCTGGCATAGGTCCTAGAAGACTCATTGATATCAGTGAAGACTCATTGATGGCCAGGCGGTCTATGGATAGAATATCTTATATAAAATAATATAAATATATTATATATATTAATTATTATTAATTTTATAATATTAATATAAAAATATCTTAACTTACTTCTCCCTAGCTGTCTGGTTTCCCACCCTCATCACCATAGCATGCAGCACATGCTCTGGCAATGCGGCCACATAGTGTAAACTGGTGGGGGATAAGATTGGGCCAATAGTTACCATACTTAGAAGCGAGTTCCATTGAAACAAAGTGCATTTCTAATTTAAATGTCTTTCAGAATGGGGTATAGAGATCTGCTTGACTCCTATCAATTCATGGGGATTACAAATAATGCCTTTCACATGTCCATTATCCTGTCAACCCCTGTGAATACAGTTGAACCCCTTTAGCTCTGGATTTGTAGCATGCCCTCATTAACCTGGATGAAAAATGAATTAATCTGTTAAAATTGTTGAAGAAGGATTCCATTCTAGCTCATTAAGAGTGTTTGCAGTCCTGTGATGCTAGAGAAACATTCTTACTCTGCTCAGAATCGCAGTACACAATCATTTTGTTTTTAATATAGCAAAGTCAATATATATTCAGTAAATTCATCTTGTGTATGGCTCAGTGCATGCTGATGTCATTCCCCTCCGGAACGTATGAGTCAGTACAATCGCTTTCCTATGATTTCCTATGAAGGGGTTCTGATACCGTTCCCTATTAGAAGATTTTTCTAGAACATGCTGACTCATAATCCGGGCAAAAATTAAATTCTTTCAAAAGATCAGTTCAGCACACAAAACTGATTGAGCGAGGTCTGTCTGCATACCTGTCTCTCAAACAAAAACAGTACAATAGTTTTATTGGCTGTTTAAGCAGGGCAGGACCTACTATGAGACATAAGAAGTTAGGTCAGGGGGCTAACAGCCCGATCCTGCATAAGGATCTGCGGCCGACCCTAGGACTGCTCCGGGGCAGCCTGAGGTGTCCTTGGGGGAAGGGGACATTGGTTCCGTTCCACTGGTATAGGACTGCCTGGCCCAATGGGCCTCCTCTAATGTACGCCGGCTGTCAAGTCGACATACATTCGGGGTGGCGGGGAAAGGGCCGCTGAGCCCGGGAATGGGGACAGGGATCTCACCTCCGATATCCCCGCCCCCTCCTGGGCCTGTTCGGCCAATGGTCACCCCTCCCTCGCTCGCCGCCCGGCCCACCCCTGCACACAGCGGCACAACCCTCACTTTGTTCCGGTGGCTGCAGGTCAGGTCAGGTCTGTGTGGTGGAGTGAGACCTGCACGCCAGTGGGCCTTACTCCAAGGGTGCTGAAAATGTGCTTTATGGCGCATTTACTGCACCCTACGCCTGAGGAGCGTGTACTCCGCAGAAGGAAAGTTAAGTAGGATTGGGCTGTAAGAGACAGTTATAAGAGGGTTCCTGAAACAACAAAGGCAGCAATCCTATATATGTTTACCTGGGAGTAAGTCCCCTTGAACTCAGTGGCACTTAATTCTGAGTAGACATGCATAGGCTTGTGCTAAAATGTTACAGAATGAACACTTTTACTCCTAGGGCTCCCATGGTCTTACTTCAGAGTAAACAGGGTCTGTATCAAACTACTAAGTTGCAGGGACTGAGTGGAGGTCTTCAGCATTGAACAGACAGTTCTACCTCTCTCTTTGTCTCTGTTCCAGATCTTCCCAATCTCAGCTTGTTTCTTTCATCCCTCTCTTTGTTTCCATTTTCGCCAGCGATGTTGTTTCTCTCTCATCTGCCCCCCTTCCCGGTGACAAGCTTCTTTTGAATGAGGGAGTAAAATTAGTTCTAATCTGTGAGTCCTCAGGGCAAAGAGGTATGGAGATGATGCACTGTGTTTAAGAACTCCACACTTCCATCAAACGTGCACACAGGAGGCCAACTTCACAAAGCATAAGAACACAGAGTTTATTCTCCTGGAGGAGGAAGTTAGAAGGCTTTTTTGGTTTCTGTCATTTGAACTTAACACAATGTTTTGGTTTGTACAGCATCTTGTTGGGCAGGTACAGCTTTGCCTTAAGTAGTTACAATTTAACTGTTGAACATTCCTATTAAAAATGATCTGCCTGCAGAACGCACATGCCACCAGCAGAGGGGGCAGCATCTAGATGGCAGCGCCTGGATCCTGGAGCATGATATTGTCATACTCGTCAGCGCCACTGGCAAGCGCAATGAGCCCACCAGCACAGTTACTGGCAGCTGTGCATGCTCCTTGGCGGAGAAGACAACATCTGCCAGCACCAGGGAAGGCAGAGGTAGGGATGGGTGGTGGTAGGGACATGAAAGGGAGGGAGAGGAAGAGGGGAGTTTCTGGGCCCAGAAAAGGTGGCAAAATGGGGGAGGGAGGTTGTCAGTTCAGTAGCACTTGTGTGCAGCCAGCTCCTATCCCTGCCCCTCTCCACGGCCATTACACTCTTCAGTTCTGCACCCGCAAAATAGCTGGCACAGAACCAAGGAGATCCATGGGGAAGCAGAGGCTTTCTCCAGAGCAGAGGAGACCGCTTCTTCTGCTCCTCCCCCCCCCACAATAGGATGCAGCATGTGCCTTCTTGGTGCATGTGCATTGGTGGGGAATATTTAGTTAGGATTAGGGCAGAAGTGAGTCAGAGACCCCTAGTAGGGTACCCTACGTTCTCTTCCTCTGAAGCAATGCCATTGAGTCTACTGTATGATTCCAAGGTGGAGGCAAGGGTCAAGGCTGAGGTCAAGGTTGATTCCAACCAGTAGCGTCGCGACGACGCGCGACACCCCAGAGCGGGGGCGTGCGTCGCCCTTAAGGGAGAGGCTCCGCCCCCGCGCAGGAGCGGAGCGCCCTCCCCGCTCCGTTTTCGGCTCATTTTGGAGCCGAACAGACACCGGGGAGGGAGGGAGGGCCCGCCTCCAACAGAAAACTGTAAGTGGGGAGGATCGCGCGTCACCCCTATATGCGCGACGCCCCCCGGCGGCCCGCCCCCCCACTTCCCCCTGTCGACGCCAGTGATTCCAACGTTGGGGCTACTGTATGATTCCAAACAGATTCCAAGGCATAACCAGAGCCTAAGAAGTCAATGTACATTTTCATTTGCTAATGGTCTTTTTTTCTTTACTAATGGTAAGTTCTCCCCCCCCCCTACCATTTTTTAATTCAAAAGGAGTACCTGTATTTACAAAAACAGAGTGCAGAAAGTGCAGGGATATATAGGTAAGATTGACTATGGGGTAGGAAAAATATATTTTAAAAATATTACAAACATCAAATTGACCAAACAGAAAGCAAAACAAAGAGAGGGGCAGAGGGGAGAAGGAAAAGGAAAGGAACATGATCCAGATTGCAAGGGTAGCATAGATAGTCATCAGCATCGAAACAAATGCTTGCGGCATAAGGCAGCTCAGAAGCTGCCAGCACAAATGCTCTGAGAGTCAGGAAAAGGACAGATGCTGCCATTTTAGCAATATTTTCACTAAACAATTCTTGCTATTCAAATGCACGAAGGAAAACAGGGACAATGGGACAGTGCAAGAAATGGGATGGCTTTAAAACGGTACTCTGGCAAAAGCAAGAGACATCCTATAAAGAAAGCTTGTTTACTTGACTCTCTCTCTCTCTCTCTCTCTCTCT
The DNA here is from genome assembly GCA_026170595.1 of Plestiodon gilberti rubricaudatus. Lineage (NCBI taxonomy): Eukaryota > Metazoa > Chordata > Lepidosauria > Squamata > Scincidae > Plestiodon > Plestiodon gilberti. The sequence goes on from JANXHW010000001.1 coordinate 168,831,912, forward strand.
CTCTCTCTCTCTCTCTCTCTCTCTCTCTCTCTCCCCCCTCTTTCTATGTGTGTCACTGTCTCTCAGAGCAATCTACCATAAAGATCTGGTTGGCGGCCCAGGGCCGCCCACTGGATCCTGTGCACTGGCGGCCAGGCTGCCACCAGGATGGAGGTCTCCTCGGGGAAGGGGAAGCTTGTCCCCTTCCCCGGGTGTAAAGTTTGGCCGGGCCGATCGGCCTCCTCAGGTTTCTGCCAGCAAAATTGCTGGCGGAAGTCAGAGGAGGCTGTGTAATGGCCCAGCTGCCTGGCAGGGTCCAGGATATGGCCGAGGCCATCCCCTGCCCCTTCCCGGGCCGGCTGGGCCAATGGCCCCTTCCCCTGCCCAGTGAAACGCCCCCGCGCCCACTGGATCCCCTCTTACTTTCCTCCGGCTGATACGCGGGCGCTCCGGCGCCAGAGTGGCATGGTGCTGGAACAAGGCTGACCTCCCATACTCTTGCGGCAGTGTGAACGTGCTTTACGGCACATTCGCGATGTTGCCCGGTACTGGAACACTCGTTCCGGCACCGGGGGCAGCATCTGTAGTGGAAGAAGATCCAGCAGACTGGCAGGAGCCAAGTGTGGTGTCAGCAGTGGACCCTTGTTGACAGATCCGGGCAGCAAGGAGTTAACAGATGAAGACTTGGACTTTGACAGGACTTTGACAGGACTGGGCAGCAAGGGGTTAACACCCAGGACTGCGTGGGTGGAGGCACACCTACCGCCCAGGCAGGGTGTGCCCCCCAGGTGTTGCTAATAATTAGGGCTGGAAAAAGCCAGGACTTTGGATTGCAGCCCCCAGCTATGATCCATAATGGACTAATGAAGGTTTTGAGTATAAAAAGAGCAAGATTGCGACTTCCGGCTAGGAGGACATGGCTGGCTGACAACTCCGCCGATCGCTCTGTATTGACGGAGTACATCTGACGGACTTAATTACTCTACCCCTGGATTAAAAGGGAGTACGAAGAGATAAACCACATGGCTTTCAAGGCTTTCAATCTCCCCCCTTCTGACACTTCAAGGCAAAGGCTCTGAAGTTTTGGATTCTCGGAGAGAAAGCGGGAGTACCAACGTCGCTGGAGCCGCAGATGAACCCTAAGTCAAGCCACCTCCGACATGCTTGCTTTACTTAGGCAAGAGGCGTAGAAATGATTTATGAGTTGAAGAAATTAGCCAAGATAAGAGGTAACGTTAAAAATAATACGTTGCGATAAGGCGAACTGAACATTCGAAAGTGAAAGTTGGAAAGACGAAGTTAAAGTGGTGAGTTTTATTGATTTTTTTCTGTACTTATGGAAGATTAAAACAGTAAGAAGGTTTTTTTTTAAATAGACTATTTTGGCAAGAGAAAATTGTTTTGGACGGTTGTTGTTGACATTTCTGACATTTTTGCTAAAAGAATATGAGCCCTTCCGTGTCAGAGTTCATGGATCTTGGCAATTAATTTTTCTGTTTCACGTCGTCGACCACAGAAGTTTTTTATATTAACTCTTTTTTTTTTAAGAGAAGAGAGATTGGCACCTGGTGAAAAAATTGCAACATGACTACACAATTGGAGTATTGTTTTCAAAAATGGCAACAGAGATTCGATGCAAAAATGACAATTTTGCAGGGAAATCTTCAGAATATGAACGCAAAACTGAAAAAAGTAGGGAAGAAAAAGGATGAATTACAAGGAATAAATGATGGAAATGATGGAATACATGATGGAATGATGGAAGTACAGGAAGATAAAGATAATGATAAAGAGAAAGATTTAGTGGAAGAGACTGTAGCAGAGGAAGTACCAAGAGTTAAACCAAGATTTGAGACGGAGAAGGAGAGTACTTTACCAAAAAAGGTGCTGAAGATTGTCTTTCGTGAGAGGAATATAGAAGACGTGAATGATCCTGTGGAAAAAATTGCAAAGTGGATACAATTCAAAAAACAAGGGACTTTCGGGAAAGATTTAAGGATGAAGAAGAGAAAGAAGAAGAGAAAGAAGAAGAAGAGAAAGAAGAAGAAGGAGGAAGGGGAGGGATGGAAGGGGTAATGGCAAATTGTCAAAATTACAAAGGGATTATAATTTTTTATTTTTTGTGGGGAATATTATTGGAGTTAATGTTATATAAAAAGATGATTGTTTTTTTTAAGAAACTTATATAAAGAGTGATGGAAAAATTTTGATGATGGAAAATTAACAAATTTGAAGATAAAAAATGGGGTGACTTAATAAATTTAAAATATTTGAAGGGGAAGTTAAGACTTTTAGATGATAATTGCGCTGCTTGTGTGTGTGTGTGTGTGTGTGTGTGTGTGTGTGTGTGTGTGTGTGTGTGTGTGTGTGTGTAAGCAAATGGACAGCAGTTACAAATATTGCTGCCCCCAGTGGTTTTTATTGTTTTTAGTTTATTTTATGTATTGTTTTAAATTATGGATTTTTATCTTTGTTGTAAGCTGCCTTGGGCATTTGCCTTGGCATGAGATAAGGCGGGGTATAATTTTTTTTAAATAAAATAAATAAAGAAGATAGTCTCAATCCAGCCCCTGGACCATACGCAGAGAGCAAGACGTAGGGACTCTTTTTATGCTCAAGGAGCCCTAGAGCTAGGTAAGTTGGCATGTAGACCCATCCGCCAGGGGCAGTGCATCCATAGATTCTCCTTACCCCACCCCAGCTGCACCATAACCAAAATATCTCACTATAGAGCTATTCAGGAATTATGTTTCAGAATTTTTTTGCAAGGTCCCTTACATCTGAAATGCTGAAGAGGATTTATAAATAACTGCTTGTCTGAAATAATGTTTAGTCAAAATAAAGGCTAGTTTGAGTACAGATTCCTGCCCAGCTACACTTGCTGCCATCACTACACAAACAATATAACATACATTTAGAAAAGCATTCATATTTGTGCATCCTGAAGAAGAAGTAGAAATAAAAGGAGATAGCGTATGCCTCTTTTGACAGCAGCCTCTTAAAGTAAATCTTGGCAATTTTTTTTTCATTTAAAATGTGATTACAAAACGTCCAGAGGGTAGCCGTGTCAGTCTGTTGCAGCGAGAGAGAGAGAGAGAGAGAGAGCTGTGACACTAATGGTTTCCCTATTGCCATCTATTTCATCAGATGCATGCATTTAAAGTGCTACAAGAGTGCTTGTTCTTTTCGTTCCCTTACCTGGGGGTAAGCCTCTGTGATACAGAGGGGTCTACTCTGACCTGCACCAGCAAAATCGCTGATGCAGGTCCACGTGCACTCAGACCGTGGGATCAGGTCCGGGAAGGGGATTTGGCCGCTACTGCTGCTGCCAAACCCACTCCCTTCCCATATTCGGTCCACCTTTCTCCACACACCCCATCACCGCCACATTCCACCCTATTCCGCCCCATCCCACCTTCCCCACTGACTTACCTGGATACCGACTTACTTGGATCAGCGGACCAGTTTGGAGCCGTCTTCACGCACGAGGCTGCTGCAGCTTCCCTGCCAGTGCTCCAGCAACGTGCAGCTTCATGCCCTGTCGGAGACCTAATGCTCATTCCGCCAGCATTAGCACCCAATAGGATTGGGCTCTATCTCTCACCTGTGGAGATAGCTCCTGAGCTTGAGCAGTGTGGACCTTCCCATCCACAGTAGCACCAACAGCAGTACTGGTGGGAATCCATAGTAAGATGGTCATTGGAGAACCCTGATAGGCCCTAGCAACGGGGTTTTATACTGTGCCTGTGAGGCTACCTTTCAATACTGTCCTGTCCAAACCGGAACCTAGGTTATCTGAACCATGCAGAACACTGACTGGCTGATGCAGCTTCACTCACCCTCTCCCAACTGGAGAATCACAGCTGTAGCCAGTTCTCTAATTAGCATCTAGCTGCTCTCAGCCTTGAAGTGGGATAACAGTAGATAACAGAGGTGGCTGGAATCCACTGCTATGCCCCTCTCTGCTATGCCCTTCTCCCTGATACTACAGCAAGGCACAGTGTCTCCCTGCTACTCAACAAGGTTTCTGGCTTGTCAAAAATGGAGTTCAGAACAAAATGGATCTTTAGTTTTCTTGACAACATTGATGAAAAAAGAATATATTTATGCATATGTATGTAGGACAGCGTAGGCTGCAAGAAACGGTGATGGAATTGTTTTAGAACAAATTAGTAAGAGTAAAATACAGTGTTTTACTCTTACTAATTTGTTCTAAAACAATTCCATCACCGTTTCTTGCAGCCTATAAGGAATTGCTGAAGACTAGCATAGTAAACAAGGAATTGCTGAAGACTAGCATAGTAAACTGGGACAGGAATTAGTGAAGCCTTGTATGATGAAAACAATTCATATACAGTACCAGGATCTAGCAACTAGATGTTCATAGGCTTCCCCTTCCAAATGCTAACACAGAGTCAAAAGGGGGCATCTGAAGGAAGTTGTAGCTAGGACTGTAGCATTTTCCAGCAGACTACTGTACTTTTTTGAGGGGATACTAGGCCTGCCGTCCCCCCCCCCAAATCACTTCTCAAATTTGCAAAACAAGTTGTTCACCAGCACCAGAAACTGTTTATAACAGCATTTACCGTATTTTATGCTCCATAGGACGCATCGGTCCATAGGACGCATGCATCCTATAGAGCAGTGGTGGCCAACCTTTCAGCATGAATGCTGGCCCTTTAAATGGTTGCATAAGTGAGGGCATTTCAGCAGGTGCAGCTGCTTTAGTAGCACCATCAGCACTTGCAGCTGCCAATATTCTGTCTTCTACACAACTCTTAAGAACACAGTAGCCCTAATGGTGGAAGGTTGGCCACCCCTGCTATAGAGCATAAAATAGAGAATTATTTTTCACTTACCTGGGCTTGGGGGCGCTTTGGGGAGGCCTGTGGGGGATTCGGGGAGGCCTGTGCAAGCCTCTGCAGGCCTCCCCGATCTTCAGTTCAGCCGAAAACAGCCATTTTCAGCCATTTCCGGTTTTTGCGAAAGCCATTTCCGGTTTTTGCGAAAACCGGAAATGGCCGAAAATACCCATTTTCGGCCGAACTGAAGATCGAGGAGGCCTGCAGAGGCTCGCACAGGCCTCCCCGAAGCCCCGGTAAGTATTTTTTCAGGCTTCGCACCATAGGACGCACACTTTTTCCCCCCTATGTTTTTTTGGGGAAAAGTGTGTCTTATAGTGCATAAAATACGGTATGTAAGATGAGCTACTGAAGGGGTATGGAAATTAACTACTGTATATTATTTCTATATCTACGCATTTTCTGAAACCTTGGTAACAGACAAAGATATATAATAAGATTCATTGTTTTAATATTATGTACTTTTAGATTTTTTAAAATTTTAAATTGCATGTGGAATTTCTTCTCTCTCTAACTTCACAGTTGTGATCTCTACCCAAATAACCCGTGGCTTTTTTCCTAAAAGAGTCAAGAGCGCCTTTTGATCTGCTGTGATAATCAAGTTAATGTTCACTTTTCTACATTACTATAAATCTATTTTCCCTGAAGACTCAAACGTAATTACCTCATGCTATAAACTCGAGACATTTCAACAACAAAATCATTAAATCAGACAATTGTCTGGGGAAGACTTTCTCTATCTACTTCAAAAACTTTTATATCTTAGCAAATATCTGTTCTGGTTAGATCATAAAGAAATACAGCATTTCTTTTCTACATTTTAGATTCTGGATATGCCCTTTTACCTAAAAAAAATCTTGTGTCCTAAGAAAAAAAATGTACATTTCAGCTTAGATCCAGTCCTGATTGCGTACAGCAGTAGTTGCACAGCCAGAGGTGCATGGCTGAGAATGTGCATTCCCAACTACATTGCAAGTATAGCCCCATCCATGGTTGGCAGTGTAAGTGAGAGCCACACTTATCTAAGATGTGTTTATGTTTTTAGTCCAGCACGAGGATCTGAGCAGGGAAGCTGCTGTTTATGCCTCTCTCTTATAGCTTAGCTGTGGTGGCTTAGTGGTTAAGATGCTGAACTGCAGACCGGAAGGTTTGTAGGACAGTAGTTCGAGACCCGAGTGCTACATGACGGAGTGAGCTCCTATCTCCTGTCCCAGCTTCTGCCAACCTAGCAGTTTGAAAGCAAGAAATTGCAAGTAGATAAACAAGTACCGCTGCGGCAGGAAGGTAACAGTGTTCCGTTAGTCACGCCGGCCACATGACCATGGAAGCGTCTTCGGACAGTGCTGACTCTTCGGCCTTAGAAACGGAGATGAGTACCGCATCCTAGAGTCAGACACGACTGACTTTCGATCAGGGGATACCTTTACCTTTACCTTTACCTTACTTTGGTACTTTGTAAGTAAGGTAAGTAAGTACTTTGGTACCTTACTTACCAGATTCAGGGCTGGTTCAGGCATAAGATCATATATTCCAATGCCACCTGCACGGCAAAAACATTTCTTGCAACCAGCAATCATCAGGGAGGGGGTTCTTCCAAGCTCTTCTATCTGAGCTTGTGAGATTTACTGGAGTCAATCAGAAGCAGAGGTAGAACAGAATAAGCACTGTAACATTCTGCCAGCTCAGGCTATCTGGCTGGTACAAAAACTTCTAGTATGTGTAGTTTGAGAGACAGAACAAAGTGTACCTCCCGATGTGATGTGATCTCTCAAGTCCCAGAGTTCTTTAGTGCCTGCTGACATTCTGTATGCACCAACAGAAAGAGCCAACAGGTTGTGGCATCCAGCTGAAAGCCATCATCAATAATCAAGGATACTGAGATTTGAAGGACAGTGGGAGCCAATGATACTGTTAGAAGTTATAGGTTTCCTGGGCATGTGCAAAATTAGTTCAGTCGCTGGTCACCAGAGTGAACTGCGGAAGTGGCACTAGAAGCTAAGGTTCTTTATGCTTCCAGGTTGGTCTATAAATAGAAATTGGCAGTCAGGGTTTAAATAAAGGGGATGTATAGAAGCAACCTAGGCCAGCAGGTGGCGGAGCGGGTTAAACCGCTGAACCATAAGCAGTCGATCGAAAGGTCGGCAGTTCGATTCCCGCGACGGGGTGAGCACTCGTTGCTTGGTCAGCTCCTGCCAACCTAGCAGTTCCAAAGCATGTCAATGCGAGTAGATAAATAGGTACCGCTTGCGGGAAGGTAAACAGTGCTCCGTGTTCCAGCTGCATGCTACGCGCTGCGGCAAGGAGAGTCACGCCGGCCACATGACCACGGAGGCATCTTCAGACAACGCTGGCTCTTCGGCTTTGAAATGGGGATGAGCACCACACCCTAGAGTCAGACACGACTGGACTTCATTGTCAGGGGTCACCTTTACCTTTTATAGAAGCCAAAGGACACCAATCAATCCTCCAATGTTTCCACTAGGCCTTTTGTGAACAGGAACAGGGAAGGGAGCCCATTGTATGAGTTTGTACCAGGCTTGGAGAAATGGCACTGGTTTTATCACTTCATCAGCTGTTTGTGAGTGAATGAAGCTACCAGAATCCTCAGAATCCCTAATCCTGTGTAGAAATAGGCTCGAGGTGATTTGCTCTCTAGCTGACATTTTATATCTGTTGAAATACGTGTGTTTGAGTGAATCAAATGCAAATACTTGAACAGAAGCATCAAATACAAAAGGCAAATGCATTTACAGAGCACATAATCCAAAATAAAATACAAGATATGTTTCTTGTATTGAAACACAGACATTGAGCATCAGAAGTGTACATAGGTGGGGTTTTTCCCACCAGCATTTGCCCCTTTGAAGTATGCGTGAGGGTGCATGGACAATGTATTTAAAGACAAGGGCATGCATGCCTACTTTACACATGAAAGATGAACACTTTATTTTGTACTTGAATGTAATCACCAAGGACAACCACCTTCTATGAAGTGTCGCTGCTATGGCCAGCGGGTTTTGTTTCTGATCACTCAGAGTAGGAAGCATTCCACAATACACAGCAGAATATATGAACTCGGGGCCTGCACAATTTGTGGCCCACTGTCATGAATGCAACCCACAAACCATATATGGTGACTCATGGGCAAAGAGGCACCTTCTAAAGCTGTGTCCTATTATATTTAGCAGGAGGAGGGCAACTGTCCCTCTTCACCCCGGCATGGTATCTTTTCCAGTGGCTGTAGCTGGTGTCTCTTCTACACCTTTTTTTTTTTAGACTGTGAGCCCTTTAGGGGCAGGGAACCATTTACTGATTTACTTTGCTATGTAAACCACTTTATGAACTACTTTTTGTTGAAAAGTGATACTATTGTTGCTGTTATTATTATTATTATTATTAATAATATAATAATATAATTATTATTATAATATAATAATAATAATAATGACAACCCAATATTCAACAAGTAAATCCTGCCACAGAGGCATTTCCACAGTAGGGGTGGTACTGTAAGAATGCGCCCCGTTCTAGTCCCTGTTTACAACCAGGAACGAGGAGGCCCCGCCCCCTCAGTGTCGGAGCCATTCCATGCGGTAAAGGCAATGGGCAGGAGACTCCCTGCCCGTTGCCTTCACCGCACGGAATGGCTCCGACAGCGAGGGGGTGGGACCTCCTCGTTCCTGGTTGTAAACAGTGACTAGGACGGGGCGCAACTTACAGTACCGCCCCCACCGTAGAAACGCCTCTGTCCTGCCACCATCGTCTGGCAGGCTGTGCATACTTTTCACAATAATAATATCTGTGGATATCCAAGGTCCTTAGGAAGGACCCAATATTTAACAGGCTAAATCCAGCCACCAATGTCTGGTGAACTGTGCATAGAATAAAATGGCTCAGTAAATCTCTTGGCTTTGGTCATCTGCCTTGGATTGCAAAAACAGGAGCTTTCAAGCACCTGGCACTCTGCTACACATGTCTGGTGGTGGGCTGAATATGGCTGGGTGGATGACTATTTTAACCTGATTTTGTTTAACAGAAGATGAGTTTAAGAAAAAAAACACAGTCTAAGGCAGGGGTGGCCAAACTGCGGCTCCTGAGCCACATGCGGCTCTTTGATGTATAACGTGTGTCTCTCGTAAATATGTTGGCTGAGCCCCTTTTTGCATCACAATTAATATATAAAAGGTAAATAAGAATTTTTCAAGCTTCATAATTATTTACCAGGTATAAACTGAGAATCCACTGAAATAAAACATAAGTTTAATGTTCACGGTGAATAAATACATTCAAGAATTTAAATGCTTTTTAAATATTGCGGCTCTAAGACATCTGAAGTTTATCATACATGTGGCTCTTACATTAAGCATGTTTGGCCACCCTTGGTCTAAGGATTGGTCAAAGGGAGAGAACAGGCAGTGTGCTTTTAGGGCAGCCCAATCTGAGTTGTATGGTCCAGATTCCCAGCTGCTGCAAATCCCTGTAGTTCCTTTGAAGACAACTATTCCATACCACCTTTGTAAATGGAAGACAGAATTCTTTCCAAAATCACCTATAATTGCGATAGATGCCGCTTGTTGCACTGTATCAAATACTTCCAGCAGTTTCCAGTGCAAACGTAAGACGGTGCTTTTCCTCACTTCATGTACAATGAAAACAGTAGGTGAGCAGCTTAATTGGCTTATTTCTTTACATTGCTGTGCTAAGAGAACACCATTTTTAATGTTTTCCCTAACAATATATATATATATATATATATATATATATATATATATATATATATATATATATATATATATATATATATATATATATATATATATATATATATATATATATATGTGTGTGTGTGTGTGTGTGTGTGTGTGTGTGTGTGTGTGAGAGAGAGAGAGAGAGAGAGAGACATGACTAGCTTTGCAATGTAGGGTTTTTGTTGTTTTTTTAAAGTGTAAAGTTTTAAGAAGTAGGTCAAATCAGTATTAAAGTATCTTATTTGTAGCCGGGACTTTGCTAACAACTTCCAAAGATTACTTTAATCACTTTGACAGCTCAGTATTTGTCATCAGGCTTTTTGAAATTTATATGTATTTTTTTCCTTCTGATTTTGCACTTAAATAGACCAAAAACATCCTACAGTTTGACTTCCTCTGCATTTCAACAGCACTGATATCTGGATCCTCCTTTCTTTCTCCTGTAAAATAAGAAACCAAATTATGGTCACTGCTGTAATATGGTCCCGCTATTTAAACTCATTTACAGCTCAATCCAACCCAACTTCTCTGGCTATTCCAGCCTAAACTAGGCCATAGTTAGGCCGCTGCTATTCCTGTGTTAGGTAGTCCGGAATATCTGTGGCCCAGCACCAGCCCAGGATCAAGGCAAAAATTACCTCCGAAGCAGGCAGGCTCCTGAGGTTTGGTGTCCATCTCGCGCATGCGCCACACCGTTCCCGTGCTTGTCAGTGCTGATCGACTGCAGCTGCTGCAGCATCCTTATATATTTACCTTATATGGTTTAGTTCAAGGGTGGGGAACCTATTTGTGGTGGAGGGCCATTTTCCCATGGCCCCCCCACCGCAAATTGGCCCCCATGGCGAATTTACCGCTCTCCCTCCCACCTACTCGCTCTCCTTACCTCAGGCTCCTCGGCTACGGGCCGCCGCCACCGCCTTCCCGTGCCGCCTCTTTCTGAAAGCGGCCTTCCTGTACCTGCGCAGATCTCCGCTGAGGCCAAGAGATTGCCCTCTCGGCCTCAGTAGCGATCTGCGCAGGTACAGGAAGGCCGCTTTCAAAAGGAAGAGGCGCGCGGCGGCGCCTCTGGTCCGGTCTTGCGCGGGCCGGACCGGATCGTCCTGGAGGTTCCCCACTGCTGGTTTAGATGGACCTATTATTATTATTATTTATTACTATTAACAGTATTTATATACCGCTTTTTAACAAAAAGTTCACAAAGTGGTTTACAGACAAAATCAAATGGTTAAATGGCTCCCTGTCCCAAAAGGGCTCGCAATCTAAAAAAGATGCAGAAGAACACCAGCAACAGCCACTACAAAGAAACTGTGCTGGGGTGAAAGGGGGCAGTTACTCTCCCCCTGCTAAATATAAAAGGAGCACCAATTGAAACAGTGCCTCTTGCCCAGTTAGCAGGGAACAAATAATAAAGACTTATTAGGCTTTTGGAGAATTATGATGGACAGTCCAATCCAATGCCGGCCTCTGCTGGCAGTACTTGGCTCAATGCTGTCGCAAACATGACATAAAGCACGCTGCGACAGCGTGGAGGTCAGTCCCACTGGCATGGAGGTCAGCGCCGGCAGGCCTCCGCTGGTGAAGGAGTAGCACCAATCTATTGGGCTCACAATTTTAAAAAAACCACGCCAGCAACAGCTACTGGAAAAAGATGCATCCCTGGGATGAAGATGGGCAGTTGCTCTTCCCCTGCTAAATAGAAGAGGAAGTTACTTTAGAAGGAGCCTCTTTGCTCAGTTAGCAGTTGGTATTATTTATTTTACAATAATCACAGGCTAATTCTTAGAATGGCACCGTCAGCTACAGTGGGCCACTGGGCCTGATTTGTGGCCTGCCGTCCAAAAATATTGGCCACCACTGATCCAGATGACCTTCAGCCCTTCATCTTGCACTTTGGAAAGGCAGACAGTGAGGATCATCAGCATCATGGACAACACAATTGCTATTTAGAGAAGGCTGAAAACAATAAACAAATATTGGAAGCAGGAGGGACCAATATGGGCAACAATGAAACAAACCAAATGACAAAAGTTAAGCAAAGGAGTCGCGGAAATCAGCTGCAATGCTCAGAATTGATCAGCTTCTCTAATCCTGTTTACTGCAATAGGATTTAAGCAGCCCACCTGGATGCAGGGTTTTGTAGGGTTGCCATCCATCCCGGAACGCCTGGGACCATCCCGGGTTCCAGGCTCCGGTCCCGGATCGGTCCCAGGCATTCCGGGCCAGATGGAAGGCTCCACTGATTTTAAAGTGTGAACAATTACCTTTTCTTACCAAGAGGGCACTTCACACCCCCCACATAGATTTTTAAAATTGTATTTATGTATTTATTTAGTTGTTTATTTATGTATGTAGTTAATTGTATCCCAGTTTAGCACCGGGAAAATCTGGTAAGCCTAGGGTTTTTGCTACTCTCATTTCCTTTCATATTTTAAAATATGGCCACCCAGGGTCTCCCTGGTATCCCGAGCTCCCTCCAGGCCCCAGATATGCCTACATGGCCAACATTACTGTGTGAGGAGGCCCATAGGGCCTCCAGCCGCTTACACGTGGGAATGGGACGATCATCAATAGGATACGGCGGGCGGCCCTTTAGGCCGGCTGCTGTATCCCACACAGGATTGGGCTGTCAATGCGAGGAATGCTCTGATGAAATATGAGTGCACGCTTTTCCTACTTAATCCTTATCATCTTGTCTACCCAGTCCATTTGACCAAAGCAGGCTTTCACAGCAATAGCTGTTCCACAATTTTCTCAAAAGTGCTAAGGCACTTTGACTCTATGAGAATGAAATGATTTGTACAGTCAGTTCTGTTGGAATATTTTTTCCTTTGGATATACTTATATGCTTTGTAGAAGTCTGAGTAACAATAGATTTACCATATTGGTAAAAATGTCACCCACACCCTATTCCTCTTAGGATCATCACCTATTTTTAGAACAAAATGCAAAAAGACTGTTTAAGTCTCGGGAAAGAACTCCAAATCACTGACTCACTGCTGAAGTTGGAAAGTGTTAGAATTACAATTCCTTCGATTCAGTGACTGTGAAAGAATAGCCCCAACACTATCAAACATTTTTAGCTGCCAAAATTAAAATCCGCTGATGCATTTCAGAAGAAGGACACTCTTTAATTCTCCTGTCATATTATTTTTGAAGAGCTGCAAGAGATCTTTTTTTCAATTCCAATTTTAACAAGTTTATGGACTCAAGTTCTAGTCGATCACCCAATTTTTAGCTTATTATTTCTTCTGTTAAATCTATCTGATAAATTGCTGGGATCCAATTTTTCAAGTAACTGATAAATGTCACTTACCCAAAACCTGCCATGTTTGAAGTCGTTGGTGGTGGTGGACGTTTTAAAAGCATACAATTGGCCCTTTCAATCCTGGAAGCCCCGGGGTGGTCGGGTGGGGTAGGGGGCAGGGGAGGCACCACTGTACCTCCCCTGCTTCTGGGAAATGGTCCAAATTAGGAGTGGGAACATCTCATTTGGGGTGGGATGTTGTGGCAGGAACTGAGACCTCTAGGCCCTGTAGTAATGCAGCCATCACTACATACGAGACCCCAGTAGCCTAACTGAGAATCTGGGTCAGTTTTTCTAGAGCAGATAGATAATTTTGCCTCTCTCCTCTCTTTCAGTAGTGCCTACTAAACAGCATAATTCATTCTTTGGGAAAACTTACTTTCCAAGTGGCCTCCTTGCATTAACAATCAGCAGCCTTTTCAGAAAGCCAAACGGGATGTTGTCAAATGATCCATGTAATCTGGAAAATACATGTTTTGAGAGAACTTTTTCTCACCATTTTAACGTCCCAAAATTTTGCTTATAAAAAATAGAGCACCAACATTTTTTTTCCTTTTTAAAAAATGTCACATAATTAGGGTCCCAATTTTATTATTATTATTATCCATAACATATTACACAGTCAACAGCTGGAAATATCACTGACTGGCATTAAATAATTGGTACAAATCTCAGCCTGAGGCCTAAGTATCAACTAAATATCTACGTAGCATGTACAATGTTCCTAAAAGTGCCGGTGTTGTTGTTTTTTTTTTCCAAATCTGATGGTGTTATTTCAGTAATCTGCAGTTGTTTAAAATAATTTGCAATAATTTTGAAATTGTTCCGAGTGCCCTGATGATGCTGGGGACCATTTTCATGCGTTTTGTCCATAACAGTGTGATTTCAATGACCAGGTCTTGGTATTTTGTCATTTTCTCCAGTTCCTTCTCATCGACTCTGGCAAACTCCAGGAATTGCAATATCAATTATCCAGACGTTTCTACTTTATATTATTGTTATATCAGGCATATTGTGTTTGATATCTGTATGAATTCTAAAGTCCCACAGGATTTACATGTTGTTGTTGTTGTCAACATGTACTGTAGATCCTGTGGGACTTTAGAATTCATACAGATATCAAACACCTCAAATATAATATGCCTGATATAACAATAATATAAAATAGAAATGTTTTATACTGTATTTCAATAATATAAAATATAACAATAATATAAAATATTAATATTAATAATAGGATTTTTATATTATCATTTTTAGAATAATATTTTTTTCCCTATCGAGGACGCAATTTTGCCCCAAATCACCCAATTTTTCCAGCTTTTTTTCTTTTTTTCCTCAGGTGGAGAGCCAGCAAAGGTGAATCTCAGGCTATTTGGGCCACAGCTAAGCTCTGCCCCTTTACCACTGGCCCCACCCATTACTTCTGGGTCACATCCTGAAACCAGATTTATCCCTCCATTTTTCAAAAGTTAGCAATTTTGTCCCATCATCAGACCCCTGCTTTGTGACATCAGCAATCTCTGCCTCAGAAACCTCAGGTTTTTTTTTTCTTTCATGCATTGAACCCAGGACTCCTATAAGTCGTGACTGTGATTTGAACTTGGGAAATGTATGGGATTTTCATGTTAGCACAAAGAATAGTGCTTTTGGAAATGTACTGAAAATAAGTGGATACCAAGCTCCGTGTTCCAGCCGCATGCTACGCGCTGCAAGGAGAGTCATACCGGCCACATGACCATGGAGGCGTCTTCGGACAACGCTGGCTCTTTGGCTTTGAAATGGGGATGAGCACCACACCCTAGAGTCGGACACAACTGGACTCAATTGTCAGGGGTCACCTTTACCTTTTTAAGCTGAGATTCATGAAGGAATTTCCTACAAGGGATCTCCACTGAAAGATCAAGTCTATATTTCCTTAAACGAAATGGATGATTAGGCCCATCAGCTGATCCTCAATGCTGCACATTTGATAGAAGGTCACAAACATGTCACTTTTACCTTTGCAGTGCTTTGCTCCTATTGGCTTGACTTGCATCATGACTGTTCTGCACAAAAGACATAAATTAACACAGTGGTGTAGCTAGAGTGGAGCGGAGGCAAGTCGTTCTGCAAGACTCCATTACACCGGAGTCAACGGCCCCTCCCCCTTGCTGTTGGAGCCATTCTGGCGGCAATGGCAACACGCAGGACGCTCCCCTGTCGCTGCTGGAATGGCTCCAACAGCAAAGGGGAGGGGCCGCTGACTCCGGTGTAACGGAGTCTTGCAGAACTACTTGCCTCCGCTCCAGTCTAGTTTCACCTCTGAATTGACATACTGTACGTCAGAGATGAATATGCTAACATGAAAGATTAACATCTCCATCAGAACAATTTTATCCAGAGTAATAATCTGTCTGAAGACAGATACAACAAGGAGTGTTTGCTCTGCCAGGGCCATATGGTTGGGTTTAGGGGACTAGCAGCTTAACTCCTCACAAAGCAGAAATACTGCCACAACACTGGGTAGTAAAATTACGTAGAATCAGGAGGGAAGGAATAGGAAAATCAGCATCAGGAAGAAAAAAAGCTTGCTAAATTAAACCTTCTGCAAAATCAGTAAGCTGACCTAGGAAATGGCAAAGAGAAACCAAAGTGTTGCCCTTTCCCGTTTGAAGATGATTTTTTCTTGTAATATTGCTGCCCTTTGTTTTGAATTTCCCGTATGCACAAACATACATGTGCATGCACACACATGTGAACATACACCTGTGAGCACATGCCCATGCACTTACTAGTATTATGTTTTCATGTGTACATATAGTAGTACCTAGTCACTGAGGGTTTTGTGTTATGGAGCACTAACATTAGGCAGAACTGAAGTGTTTCAAAAGCACTTCTGTTCACATTGAGAACCACTTGCTCTCTGGGCCATTGTGTGTGTGTGTGTGTGTGTGTGTGTGTGTGTGTGTGTGTGTGTGTGTGTTTAAGAGAGCAAAAGTATTATCTTCCTAGAGAGTGAGGACAATCAGCAATCCAGTTGGCTAGGAGCAGCCATGGAATCCATCTAGAAAGTATTGTCGCAATTCTCAAGCAGCTGATGGTGAGAGTCAGGATGGTGTAGTGGTTTGGGAGTTGGACTTAGACCTCGTAGATCCAGGTTCAAATTCCTGCTCAGCCATGCACTGGCATTGCTAGAGGTGGGATGGAATGGGAAGTCTTGCACAGTGGTAACGGCTCTGTTCCATGGTAGCCCCGCCCACTCGTCGTCGGAACCAGTCTGAACTCCTGCGCGTTGCCTTCGCCACTCGACTGGTTCCGACAGTGAGTGGGCAGAGCCACCATGGAACAGAGCGGTTACCGCTGTGCAAGACTTACCGTTCCACCCCACCTCTAGCAACACCAGTGCAGCCATGAAGCTTCCTGGGTGACCCCTCGGGCCAGTCACTATATCTCATTCTCACCTACCTCACAGGATTGTTGTGAGGACAAAAGGAAGGGAGGAACTATATACACCACCCTGAGCTCCTTAGAGGAAGGGTGATATAAAAATGTGAAAAAAATAAAAATAAAAAACTCTCACAGGTGATGTACCCTCAAAGGCATTGTCACATAGTTAATTGGGTTTGTAACACCATGATGTCATTACATACATTGTGTGATCCCTGGTTAGCTGGGATTATTCTGTGAAAGAGAAAGAATTCCTAATCAGGTATCAAAGCAGCAGGAAAATAGTATCAAAGCAGCAGCAGCAGTTTAGTGGCAAAATGGTTGCGAAGAAGAATGAAATAAAGGTGAACTCAGTGATAGGGTTTATTTATGAAATATTTTGAGGACCCAGAAGACACAGCAGTTGCCCTAATAATGTTGGCAGGTAAACATTTGATGCAACCCTAATTAGAATACTGTATACATTTGCTGTGTTACAAAATGAAAAAAATGCTCCACTGCAAAACTATAGGAAGCATTGAGAGAAACTCGATGGGGATCAGATCAAGCAAAGTGAAGATAATAAAGGACGTACTGGGCTCTGAGAAATTGCACTTTATCTGTTTTAATAACTAGAGATGCATGCTAAATGTTTTACATTTTCAGAGTTCCATTTGTTTCCGGAGCTCTGGTTGTTGTTTTTGGTTCTGGGCCATTTAGGCCTGTTCTCTGCTCTTTATTCCAGGGCCTGTTTGTAGTGGCCTGGTTCATTTTTCCCATTTATTATCTTTTTTTAATTTAACACTTTTCTTACTTTAAACTGCTTGGTGTTTTTTTCTACCACCTGTGTCAGTTGCAGCAGAAGCCCCAGTGTGTTCCCCTCTCTTCTTGGTGGCAGCGTGTCTTTTTTTTTTTTTCCAGATGCCCTGGAACACACCTTCAACCTGGAGCAGAGCAGGGTGAAACAATGGACCACAGCCTTGAAAGAAATGGCAACCAAGTCACCACTAGTGAGCCTGGGCTCTTAAAACTGACGGTAGCAGGCAGACATGTTTTTTTTTTTAGCAAAACCTTTTTTCCCATTATATTTAGCAGCAAATTAGGAATTGTTGGGCCTACATGGTTTGATTCACGCTGCTGCAGCGTTATTCTGTGCTTCTCTGCCACCACAGGCAGATAGAACTGAGGATATGACTGGGCTGCAAGGTAGTGAAAAAGAAAGCCATTCATTCTTGCCATCTGATTACTTCTAGTTACAAAGGTTGAAAGTGGCCAACTGCTCAGCGACAAGTTGGGAGTCCAGCAGAGGAGATAGAAGAGTAGAAGCTCCGTCTTTTGTGCTTGAACAACTGTCGTTCAAATACCTGTGCTTAAACAATGAATATCTTAAAACACCTAACTTTATGAGAACCATTGTAGTGCCACTTTTCATCATCTATTAGAGAGCCCTTAGTTGACCTTCTTACCAAATGGCCGCAATCCAAAGCACTTGCAATAAGGACCATTGATTTTAGTGATACCTGTACATGATTAAGTGCATTTATGACTGGACTCAATGTCATTGCCATTTCAGATGTCACCTTTGTTTACAGACGGATTGAATCAGCCCTGGTAGATCTGGAGGCCAGTGGCTGAAGTTTCATTGCGGATCTATGACCAGTTACAGGCTTCTTGAAGTCTTTTTTTTCAATGCAGATACATGGGTTGTAAGTAGTGCTACTGCTTGATTATAATGGAACAATCCATATAGGAATAGTTGACTACCTTTTGTGCAAGCTTAGATGTTATCCGAAACACAGGAGTTCTGCCAAAAACACCCCAAGTCTCATGTGGACAGGAATGGCTCAAACATATCTGAACCTGGGCCTTCTTCTCTGGGTTTCTGAAACCTGGTCTAAATTATGATGAGTCGATGATTCATGCTAACTAGGCAAGAGGCACTTTTTTGAATTGGTGCTCCTCTTCTATTTAGCAGGGGGAGAGTAACTGCCCCCCTTTCACCCCAGCACAGTGTTGTTGTTTTTTTCTGGTGGCTGTTTGCTGGTGGTGTTCTGCATCTTTTTTAGATTGTGAGCCCTTTTGGGACAGGGAACCATTTAATCATTTGATTTTTGTCTGTAAACCACTTTGTGAACTTTTTGTTGAAAAATGGTATATTATTATTATTATTATTATTATTATTATTATTATTATTAATAATAATAATAATAATAATAATAATAAATAATATATCTAGTTTCCTGCAACATCATCACATCTTGCATTTCTCAGCATCCCCTCCCTCCACAGCAGCCAATGATGTGGAGTGGAGGAGAGAAACACCAACAATAATTGTCATGCCCTATGTTTTATAAGCGTATGCAGCAAGGAAAGGAGGGAAAACTCATCTGGAAGATGATGAAAACTCAGGACAGATGATGGACTGCAATTCATACTTCAGCTATTGTAGGTATACATTGGCAGCTTTTTGTATACTGTTTGTGCTATGACAGGATTCAAAATGAATGTTGAAATAAGCACTGGCGTCACTGCAGGGGGGATGGAGCTCCAAGTTCCGCCGTGGTCAGACCCCCCGTTACAAGGGAGCATGAAGCGCCCCCGCCCCCTCGCCTTCGGATCCATTCAAGTCGGTGAAAGCAACGCTTTCACCGACTTGAATGTCTCTAAAGCCGAGGCAGTTCCAACGCATGTCAATGCGAGTAGATAAATAGGTACCGCTTGCGGGAAGGTAAACAGCGCTCCGTGTTCCATCCGCATGCTACGCACTGCGGCAAGGAGAGTCATGCCGGCCACATGACCACGGAGGCGTCTTCGGACAACGCTGGCTCTTCGGCTTTGAAATGGGGATGAGCACCACACCCTAGAGTTGGACACGACTGGACTTTATTGTCAGGGTTCACCTTTACCTTTAAGTGTGTATATAGAATTGCAGCCTTAAACTATCAATAACCTTATTTAAATGGTATCTTGGTTGTTCTGAGTTGCAGTTCTTCCTTTCAAATATTATTTTAAGCTTACTTTGTCGTAATTAATGTTGCTCATTTTGTTTCTAGTCAACCATTTCAAACTTTGAAACGCTGTAATAGGCTTATTCAAATACAGGAAATTGTTTTGAAAATATCCGCTGGTTTGTGTCGCAGGGGGTTGGAGGGCCAGCTGGCATTCTGCCAAGCAGTGGCCCACTCAGGACCTAGAAGGAAGGAGAACTCATTAACAGGTTATGGGGTCCTCACCTCTTCCAGTACTTGGCCCACTCTGGTGTCTGCAGCCGCTCATTTGGCGGGTGATATTTAGCTCCATCCTCCGTGAGGTCAAGTGGAGCCCCAATAGAACATTTCCAACAATTAGTGCCAGCTTATTATTTGTTAATTGAATGGCGATTCAGACATTATGGTGAGAGAAGCAGCACAAAGGGATGGCAGAGACTAGGTTAACTGTGCAATCCTGCGCAGAATTAGGCCAGCGGAGCGAGTGCTCTGCCGGCCTCAGGTGTCTCAAAAGTGCCTTACGGCACCTTATTTTTTCATCATTGTTGACTTATTTCTCATAAACAAAATCCTAATGGATAACATGAAAGCACATGATTGAGTCTGGCTCAGAAGAGTCTGGCTCAGTTGAGAGAGTTGCTGCCTTCAAAGCCCGAAGTCCGGTGAACTTGATACGTTCGAGACACGCCGCCAGCAAAAAGCTGTGAAAGCCTCCAGGAGGAGAGATAGGAGCTTCCAGCTGCGTCGGTCGAGTGTGGGAGGTGCCAGCCAGCAGAATTGTCAGACTGTAAAAAGGATACCACCTGGAAAGTAGCCGTTCATGAAAGATTGGACATTTATATATATTGTAAAACCTCCCAAAGGGGGGTTAGGACAGACTGCCCATATACACTGCCTTGGATTAAAGTCGGAGGATAAATCCAATGACCAAGAAAGGCGGTATATAAATACTGTATATTATTATTATTATTATTATTATTATTATTATTATTATTATTATTATTGGCAAGTCAGAGATGATGAATCCTCATATCAACAGATGTGATAAACACATCAGGAAACAAGTATAATTTTCAATAGGGCTACCTGGCATGGTAAACTCATTTTGTTTTTTATCATATGAACATAGATGCAAGTATACACCCCTGTATCAGTGCTTTAGGCAAAGGCCTTCACTGGGTTCCCCATGATGCTCTCAGCCACCCCAGTGGCACATTGGGAAATACCACTGCCACCAATACTGAGGATTCAGGAGTTGGCCCAGCCAAGTGGGCCTTCTGATGGGCATGGACCCCCAGTTAGTGCCAAGCCGGATCAATCATTGATGCCAACCCTACACTCTAAGGCAGTGTTTCCCAAACCTTTTTGACCTGTGGCTCCCTTGACCATTGGTGACCATTGACCGTGGCTCCCCATTACACTATGTTGATGCCTGCCAATTGGCATTGCACTGTTTTCGGAGAGGATTCCGTGGGACTCCACGGCTCCCCTGGCTAGTATCCGTGGCTCCCCTGGGAGCCATGTCTCCCAGTTTGGGAACCACTGCTCTAAGGCAATGATAGGTTAGAGTCACCTTCTGATGACATTCACTGAGGTGCGCTATCAACATTTTCTGAAAAGAGCCAGTGGGAACAACTTTCAGAACTATTAATCAGTAGTCAATATTGGCAATCTGCAAACCAGTCAAGTGGTCTGCTAATCTGCCCCATTCCAGAAATAGGAATCATCTACGTACAAACGAGCAATCTTTATTTAACGTTTCAAACAACATAAAATGTCAGTATAATCCACTAGTTGATTTTATTTTAGTATAATCCTCTTTTGACATTTTCAAAAGATGCCCTCCTCTTTAAAAACATCAACTGAGAGATAATTCTTTATTTACAGCAGTTACAGACTGCTGGGGTTGTAAAAATATCATTTACATCTATCTCATCCTGCATTTGATATGTTTTTAGCTTAGTAGGTTTTTACTTCTTTCCACTCAAAACAAACCAGAAAAAGAGGAGGGAAAAAAAATATTAATGGAGCTTTGGGATGCTTTAAGTCATTTTTTTAAGCTATAAAATCAAGAAAATGCTGAGGTACCTTTTGTTGAATGTTTTTTAAATGCATTTCCTTGTAATTATGTATTGATGTAAAATAACCCTATTAGGAGAATTATTATACCACTATAGTTTGTTTGCCCAATAAAACAATGAACATAACGCTGTCTACAACAGCAAAACAGCAGACTGGGGAAAGCCTGCATACGGTATACAGCTCTAATTGGAGAGCCAGGATGGTGTAGTGGTTCTGCTGTTGGACTTAGACATGGAAGATCCAGGTTCAAATCCCTGCTCAGCCACAAAGCTTCCTGGGTGACCTTGGACCAGTCACTAACTCTCAGCCTCGCCTACCTCACAGGGTTGTTTGAGGACAAAATGAGGGAAGGAACCGCACACACCACTCTGAGCTCCTCCTTGGAGGAAAGATGATACAAAAATAAATCCTGTTGTTTTTGGCTCCATGCTATTTTAGCCAATGGTAAGGGGGCACAGGGCAATCCTTGGTTGGGAGGGTAGACCAGGGTTTTCCAGTCCTTGCTGGTGTGTGAGAACCATCAAGGTGAATCAGAGAGAGACTGAGAGATATATGTCAAAAGACAGCAGCAGCCTTTGGATCCACCCGTCATCATAACGGCATGATTGTTACACACACACATCTACGCACTCCTTTCTAAAGCACACGTTGGCTGAACAGAGCTTACGCACTCCTGCTTCTGATAGGAAAGGGCCCCCATATGAGGCAAACATGGACCACAGATGCTCAGCTGGAGACATAGCCCAAGCTGTGCATTTGTTTTAGAACAAATGAAAACGTGAAGCAAATAGGGGCTGTTCAGTTAGTTCTGAAATGAATATCTGTGGAGGCTGAATGAACTGGATGGGGAGCATTCATTGCCCCATTTGCTGTTCTAACAAAGGAGCAAGAGGTGGGCTAACTTAGCAGAGGGGCAGAGCAATAGATTCCAGTCCCCCTATTAAAAGGAGTTGTCTGAAAGGAATGAGCTTTTAAACAAAGGATTAGATTTTCAAAGATGTGGGCAATACAGGTGAAAGTTTACCCCCCCCCCCTCAAAAGGAATTAAGTACTGTAAAAATGTCTTCTTGTATACTCCTAGGCCCTTCCTTTGCTGTGCTCTGGCTTGCTTTTACAGGAACATGCCACCACTTTATGCAGAAGAGGAGCTTTATGTGTGCCCACCTCTCAAGATGCTAGATAAGGGTCCCAGCAGCACTGTGACAATCGCCCCCTTCCCCCGTGTTGAACCCCAATAGCCTCTATGGGGCTACTCAAAGGCGCACTAGCAGCTAGCACAGCTCCAATGAGCCCCATGTCAGGCTTTCAAGCCCAGGATGGGGGTTGGGATTTGGCGGAGGCTTCCTCCGCCGAGCCCTCCCCCCTCCTGGGCCTGATCTGCCCTCCTCCCCACGCTCTCCCCACCCCAAAACGCCGCCTCCCTCCCCCCCCGCCGGCCAGTGGAGAGCTTACCTGCCTACAGTGAACACAGCTCTGTTCCCAGCAGAGGCCTGCCGGCGCTGGCCTCCACGCAGTGGCAAAGTGCTATATGACACATTTGCGACAAAGGCCGGTATAGGATTGGGCTCAGAATATTGTGTCCTCTCTCTCTCTCTCTCTCTCTCTCTCTCTCTCTCTCTCTCGCTCTCGCTCTCGCTCTCTCTTTACCATTTTTATTTCCATACCACACTGGCTCTGATAAGTATCTAAACTATTGCTTCAGCAGTTTTTAAAAACAGATTTTGCTGTCGGAAAGCTTCCTGATTGCTTTCCCACCTCTTAGATTCAGTAAATCAGGAATAGATATATGCTTCACACCCATTCTGAAATTTAGGATTTACAAAACAGCCTGCTTAATATGTAGCCTAGAGGGTGAAAGCAATATAGTCTCTCCTTCCATAGCTGCCTTCTAAAATATAATTCTGGAAGAAATATCTGGTTGGCTCATCATTTGACGTTTTGGATTTGGCTGTGATTGGTGATAGCAATGCTTCATCTCGAGTGAATGGTTTACTGGCTTGGACGACATTGAGGCAACGCCACACAGGATAGGAGTTCAGCAGGGTTGTTCTGGACCAACCTAATCTTACCCTGTCACTTTTCTTTTTTCAATGCTACTCACTCTACTCCCCCCCCAACACTAATACCCAGTGCACCCTTGGGCACTGCTCCAAATTCCTTCTGGGACCTGGCTGGGTTGAGTGCTAAGTACCAGCTCCCTTTTCTCTGGACTTGTGCCGGAATATTGTCCTTTGGAGATGCTTGGTGGATGAGGTTCATCTCTTTCCCAGCAGCGTCTCTTTCCCAGCAGAACGCGTGCAACAGGGAAGAAGGAACCACGCAAAGTGGCCTGCTGACCTGCCCCATGGTGCTGCTGCCATCAATGCCGCCTCCTCCTTCAAGGATGAAAGCACCTTCAAGCTGCAGCCTCTTCTCATCTCAAAGAAGCGAATGTGAGATGCCTCCTTACCCAATAGGAGGTGGTGTGGGAATAATAGAGTAGCCGGCCAAGTAGCCGTATTCTAGCTTTCAGTTTGCTGCTGTGCACTAGTGGCACACAGAGCTCATTCAGAGTGCTTGGAACCTCTTTCCTCCTAGTTTTACAGGATTCCTGTAACAGGAAGACACTCGGAGGAAGACTTGGAAGGTGGCGAGCCAGCCCCCTGACCCATACCCACAAAGTCGACTGCCAGCTAGACCCCTTGCCACAGACACTAGTCCCTCCAGTTACTTTTCATACCTTTATGGGCCAGCTGGTGCCCCAGGCAGTCCTATTGGCGTGCACGCGCACACACACACACACACACACACACTCGCGCGCACACACACACGCACACACATGGTGTTTTCGCAGCCTTTTCTGGGATGTACAGAGCCATGCAAGCCTATTGGATGATATACTCCCTGATTTAGTCCAAGTGCCTCAAGCTGCTGATCATAAATATACATTTTAACTAAAAGCTGTACAGCAAGTGCCACAATGAGTTCTGGGGAGGCAAGCGGGGGGGGGGGAGAGAAAAAAACACCTGTAAATTAAATAATGATGTTCTGCAAGCACCATGACAGAAGTGGCATGGAAAACGTATGTTGAAAATTAAAAGCTTACGTGTAAGGGTCCCCGGAGGGAAATCATGAGACGATAGCTGTTGCAATGAATGCTATTTTAAACAAAAAAAGTGTGATAGTAATTAAAAGCAGACAGCTTGTTTCATTTTGCAAAAAAATGAAGTGTGGTTTCAAGAAGTCCTTTGACCATAGTTCTCACCAAGCACTGACACTTAGAAGTTCCTTTTTCTGTCTGTATAGATGCACTTCCAATGGCTTTGGTGACTTATAAGGAGTCTGCTTTAGGCATGGAAACCGATGTACGATCCCTTCTTCCCATGACCAAGATTATACACATGCTGACCTAGGTGGAATGAGACTACTTGTGCGGTTGGATTTAGGCACCTTACTAACAGCGCAATCCACCATAAGGATCCTGCCGGATCTTGTGCACCAGCGGCCGTTTTGCTGCCGGGCCAGAGGCCTCCTCAGGGAAGGGAACACTCGGTGTAACTGCAGGCTGACCGAACTGGCCTCCTCGGATAGTAGAGGAGGCCGTGTAACGGCCTAGCTGGCCTGGCGGGGGACCGGGATATGGCCGAAGCCATCCCCCATCCCCTCCCGGGCTGGTTACACCAATGGCCCCCCTCTCTCGTCTGGTGAACCGCCCCCACCGGATCCCAGCTTACCTGGTCCAGTGGCCGCTTGGGCGCTCTGGAGATGGAGCAAGGGAGGCTGGCCTCTGTGCCGGCCTTCCTTGCTCTCGAGTCATCGCGAATGGGCTTTACAGCCCGTTCGTGATGTCTCCAGGTGACGGAACACTTGTTCCATCGCCGCCGCATACGTCAGGATTGCGCTCTGAATCTGTGCTTGGATCTGTCTCTGAGACATCACCGCTTCTATTTGTATTTCATGGAGTGGCCTTCTTGATTCTTCCAGTATGGGTCAGTATTTCACTTGAGAGCCAGGATGGTGTAGTGGTTAGAGTGTCAGAGTAGGAAGACTCAGGTTGAAATCCTCACTCAGCCTTGGCATTTTCTGGGTGATCCTGGACCAGGTACTATTTCTCAGAGTAAACTACCTCATAGGGTTGTTGTGACGATAAATGAGAGAAAAGAACCTGGCCCACTGGCCCCAGCTCCTTGAAGGAAATGTGGAATAGAAATGTTGCTAATAATAACCTGCACATGGAAGCTATTCTTGGGTATATCCTGGAGGAGCAGGTATTGTTCCATTCTTCTTCTTTTTTGACAGTATACATGGGAGGGCTTTCCTAACCCCCCCCAATGGGTTGTGTGTGTGGTTTTTTTTTTACAATATATAAACGTTCAATCTTTTGTGAACAGCTACATTACAGGTGGTATCCTTTTGCAGTCTGGCTTTTTTCCGCTGGCCGTCACCTCCCACACTTAACTGATGCAGCTGGGAGCTCTTACCTCTCCTCACGGAGGCTTTCACAGCTTTTTGTCGGCGGCGTGTCTCGAACTTGCCATTTGCCGATCTTCAGACTTTGCAAGGCGGCGGCTCTACCGACTGAGCCAGACCCCTCTGCCTATTCTGCCAGACCCCATTCCGACTGAGCCAGACCCCTCTGCCAGACCCCATTCCAGACTTTATATAAACTGGATGGGATGAAGAAGAAAGAAAACCATTTAACTCTTGGGCTTGCTTGCTTAGTTTCTTTCAGGAGTAAAATCCTTCTTGAGTTTCTAGCCTCAGAACCCCTGATCCTGAAAGTCTGTGGTCTGCCAGCTTCTTTGCAAATGAAACTCCCTTAATAATCATAGCTATGAGATGACTATGGTCTTATTCTCATCTTTATCTAGAATCCTACCATGGGGGGGGGTCCTTTCAGTCTAGAACGGATTGTATATCACTAATAGTAACATCCTTAAGGGGAAGAGGAATATGGAGGGGATAGAGGGAGAAGGCACCTAACAATCTTTGACTAGGGTATATTTTCCAAACCTCACCCTTATTCAAGATACTGCTGTCTCCAGCAAGACTATTCCCTCAATAACCCAAAAAGAGAAGCTGTTTTAATACCGCAATGTGTTGCAAAGAGGGAACCCACGGCACTTCTCACTGTTGGAGTTTTGATCTGAAGTTAATAATTTCAGAAACCTAAGAAACTCAGGCAGGCTTTTCACCAATGAGTTCCCAAATTATCAACAGACCCAGTACACTTACAGTAACAGCCCAATCTTACTGGGCACTGCCACTGGCGGAGCAAGCGTTCCCTTCCACCAGTGGCGACTGCCTTATGGCAATCACAAAGGGGCCTCTGGCAGCAAGTGAAGCGGTGTGCTGCTGGAGCACTGGCAGGGAGGCTGCAGTGGCCTTGCGCACTGTGATGGCTATGGACCTGCCTGCTGACCCAGATAAGTCGGTAGTGGAGGTGGGATGGGGCAGCAGGGGGAGAGCAGAACGGGATGGGGAGGAGGGAGAGTCAGGGCCGGGAAGGGGGTGGTTTCACTGGTGCAGGTCAGTGTGGACCCCTCTACACCACAGAGGCTTACCATCAGGTAAGCATCAGGAGACCTCTGGGACTGCCACCCCCCACCCACCCCACCCCCCACAGGTTGTAGCATGAGCCATTTTGGCACGGCTGCATTGGCACGGGGGGGGCATCATATTGGGCTGCTAAAGGTAAAGGTAAAGGTATCCCCTGACAATTAAATCCAGTCGTGTCTGACTCTAGGGTGTGGTGTTCATCCCCATTTCAAAGCCGAAGAGCCAGCGTTGTCAGAAGACGCCTCCGTGGTCATGTGGCCGGCATGACTCTCCTTGCCGCAGCGCGTAGCATGCAGCTGGAACACGGAGCGCTGTTTACCTTTCCGCAAGCGGTACCTATTTATCTACTTGCATTAACATGCTTTGGAACTGCTAGGTTGGCAGGAGCTGGCCAAGCAACGAGTGCTCACCCCGTCGCGGGAATCGAACCGCCGACCTTTCGATCGACAGCTCATGGTTCAGCGGTTTAACCCGCTGTGCCACCCGCTGGCTAGATAACTACAGATGCGGGAGAGTGGAAATAGTCCCATTCCTGTTGCTGATCCATTCTCTCCATTTCTTAACTTTCCACCCCTAGTCAGAAGATCTGCAAAGCCTCACTCAAACCAAAGCCTTGGAGAAGGCAAGCTGGAGAGAAACAGAAGCACACCCACATCCAGCCACATCCAGGCCTGGATAGGTCTCTCACCATGGGTGCAAAACTGGAACAAGGTCCCCAGGTCTTCAACAAGCTTCAAACTGAAAGGGTGGGCCGGCAGCATGTCAGGGAAGAGAAGTGGAGCTGAGAGCCAACAGGGGGCTTTGCTACCACACATACAGAATGACGGTTCGTTTGAGATCTCCATCTTCCACTTTAATTGGAAAAAGCCACAAAACACGGTCATACTTCAGCAAGTTTAAAAGTCCCCTCTAGGCTAGTCCTGCACTTGGAGCCTGCCCTTAATCACAACAATAGAAAGCCGTGTGGGAATTTTGTCCAAAAGAGATGATGCCTCCAATTTCATGCACGGCAATCCACACCAAGAACCATTTATAGCCTCCAAAAGGCCATCCCTTTACCCTCACTTACAGAGCAATAAGATTTGCACTGATGGAACTCTCTCACTTTCCTTTTTCAGTCCACTACCAGGTATTGTATGCTTGGCAAAGTGAATCCATTTTTCTCTAAAAACCCTCTTGACCTTTATTACTGCTTCAGGGAGCAGTTGGGCCAGATGGGATGATAAAGGTCAGTAAAATAGACTATTATGTATTTTTATTGCTTTCCAAAGCAACGGGAAATAATCACAATAAGGCTTAAAGATTAATTTTGAATGAAATGCTTACAGGCAAACAGATATAATTGCTTTACAGGAGAGCAAGACATATACTGTATGTCATTAATGAGCACGGTTTAAGCAAAGGAGCAATGTGTTGTACATTTAAATCCATTGCTAAAGTCTAGTTGGAATTCTGCTGTGAGATATTGCACTATGGCCGTTTGCAAACAAATTAAAGCAACAGTTGTTTCCATCAGAGTAATCTGTGTTTCATTTTGATCAAGGCTCCAATCCTATGCACATTGAGAGTAGATTTCACTGAAAGCAATGTGACTGGCTTTTTTTTTAGTAAAGTTGCCCAGGATTGGACTTCATGCCTACATAGTAAAGGAATGTGCTTAAACAAAGGAAACAGTTTGCTTATGGTCCTTCTGTACACAAAGAAGATGATCCAGCAATTTCACACTTGGGACAGGAAGGAAAAGTGTGCAGCTAAGTATATGTCTGTGGGGGCATCTTTCCTAGGAAGACTGCATGTCTTTCTTCATTACTGGGACATTTTCAGAGAGAGAGAGAGAGAGAGAGAGAGAGAGAGAGAGAGAGAGAGAGAGAGAGAGAGCCTCTGCATCCTGTGCCTTCTGCACAACACTAGAGACTGGATCTTATATAAATTACACTGTAGGCAATGTGCTGCCTTTGCCTCTGGGGCAAGTGGGAAGGGCCATGTTAGACCGGTTTGCAAGGTGCGGTGTAGCACCTTGAACCACTTATGGTGCTGCACCCCCTCCAAAAACGCCACTGGTTCCTTTCCTCCTTTTGTCCTCACATCAACCCAGCAGAAATGACCCAGCGGGTGGGTGAAGCTTAGAAATAGTGACTGGCCCAAGGTCACCCAGGAAGCTTTCATGGCTGAGCAGGGATCTGAACCTAGATCTTCCAGGCCTTAAGTCCAACTTTCAAAACCACTACACCATCCTGGCTCTCAAAGGTATATAAAAGTATATATATGGTGCAATGGGTTAAACCACTGAACCATGAGCTGTTGATCGAAAGGTCGGCATTTCGAATCCGTGCAACGGCTCCTGCCAACCTAGCAGTTCGAAAGCAAGAAATTGCAAGTAGATTAATAGGTACCACGTCAGCGGGACGGTAACAGCGTTCCATGCGCCTCGGTGTTGAGTCATGCCGGCACCATGACCATGGAAATGTCTTTGGACAGCGCTGCCTCTTCAGCTTTGAAACGGAGATGAGCACTGCTCCCTAGAGTCGGACACGACTGGACTTAATTGTCAAGGGATACCTCTACATTTACCTTATATATCTATATCTATATCATCTATATCTATATCTATATATCTATATATATATTCCAGGAACATGGCAGTTCGTTCATATTACTATGTACAAGTAATCTGTTGACTTCTTCAAAACTGTTCCTATTACAAGTGGTATTACAGCTATGTTTGTGTTAAAACTCCCTTTTGGCTTTCATCAACATCCCACAAAGGATTCCTGTTTATAAACTCTGCCTATCAATTTAAAGCCCAGTCAGAAGATTTGCTGGGCCAGCAAATAAATGGGTGTGTGCCTTGCCAGTGGAATGTCACATACAGAAACGTTCCTGCAGTGCTGCTGGGTCATTACTCAGCTGCTGTAGGCAGATAACACTGGCACAAATGTTGAGGACTGGCATGTTAACCTTGGCGATGCTTTGGCACAAATGGAGGAGCTAAGCAAGGCGAAAGATATCATTTTGAAAAATGTAACAGTATGGACATTCCTTTCAAAATATCCTAGTCTTAATCTATTAGGAATCCTTCAAGCCACAAACTACATATTTACAACCACTCTAGTGTAGTTCTTTTATGTGAGGAGAGCCAAGCTCTTACTGCTCGAAAATTGGCTACAGTTCATGTACAGTGATTTTTGTTTTTTCATCGCTTTATCTAATATGCTCATCTGTGTTCGTATGACAGTTCATGCTGCAGGTTGATAAACTGCCACGGATTTTTTTTTCTTTTGGAACGGTTACAAACGGAGTTAACAATCCGCACTCAAGCTTTTTATTTATGACTGTGTGTGATGCTTGCCATAAGATTCCAAATGTTAATTGGACCTTTTTTTTTCCCCAGGTCCACGGATGGATCTTGGAGCTTACATTTTATGTAACCTTCCAAAATCTCTGCCTTTGCTTTCAATCCCTTCCTCCTTCTTTTTCAGCCTGGAAAAAGACGTATTTTTAAAAGCACTGTTCAGATCAAAGTAACAATATATTTCTATAAATGAGATTATGGCTGTGATACTTACTGGGAAGAGAAACTACATCATTCATTCTGTAATACATTTCCCGCCCCCAACAGCATTTTTAACTTGGATTAAACCCTGTTTGTTATTTAAATGTTTATTCAAAAAATCAATAAAAAGATGAATCAGGCAAACTTTTATACTGATCTCAGCTTTTAATACTGCATGTAGTACCCTTAAACCATGTGCCCATTACACAATCATCATTTATCTTTTTCATGGGGATGGGGTTGGGGTGGTAAAAATTAGGGCCATTAATAATATACTTTTATTTACATAAACCTGCACACGTTGCTAGTCCCTGTGGGTACATGCACATTAAGAAAGAATCACAATTTATACCAAATGGAACAACAGGCTGCCAACAATTGGTAGCTTCATCAACTCCATTTATCAACTCCCACAATGCTATCATAAAGGAACAAGCATAGCAGTCCTCTGTGCCAACTCTCCGCAAAGCATCCTTTAATTATATTTTACACACAACAAATGTGATGGATTTAGTGTACTTCACATTTGAATGTCAAAGAACTAATCACAGTGAACAAAGAAGGGTGCTGAATTTGCAGGAGCATCTGCATTAAGGCTGAAGCTGCACTCATATGTTCCATTGTGCATGACCATCCATTGCCCAAGTCCCATTGAAACCACTGGGCACACTCTGGTCAAAGTTGAGCATTTGAAGTCACAGTAATTTCAGTAGGTGAGATTGGGAAAAAAATGTGCTTAATGCTTCCATGGAAATAAATAGGTCTTAAAACTGCCCATTGTTAGCTAGTTCTGCAACCTCAGTTGTAGCCAGTTACTGTATCTTCTCTGATTCTCCAGCTTCTTCCAACTCTTTTTGATTGTGTTTCCAAAGCATTGCAGTTTTGTTTTCCTTTAAAATATGGACTATGAGTCTAATTTAAAAACAAGTTGCAAGTTCACACGATTGTAGAGAATGCTTGAACATTATATACAGAAGCGTCACTAAGGTTTGTGTCACCCAGCATGAGAGCTCATCGCTTCACCCCAGTGGAGTCACTAGGGTTGGTGTCACCCGGTCCGGTAACTCATGGTGTCATCCCCATTAACCTTATTTATTTTAATACATAACAGTACAGGTCACCCAACAAATCAGTAACCGACAAAAACCAGTGGCCAACTTGATGGTCACACAACTGAATAACAGTTCTAGTATTAGCTCTCATACATAGAAATGAGAGCTGACTCATACTAACACCGTATTGGTTCCATGCTGTGTTATAATAACACCTCATAGGCTCTTGGAACAATCAGTCTCATTGGTCAGTTTTGAGTTAAGGAAATCCACTTTTTGTTATATAAGGCAGTTACGTTTTATTTTTCTGGTTATTTGGTCAGAACGTTTGATAGTATACAGATAATTCAATATGGTTTATTTCATTACATTCAGCATAAAATCATATTTCCAATTATATTTAACACTATGGTATTATTCTTAAATACAAATTTTCCAAAAGGTTTCCACAATTTTGGCCACTAGTGGTGTCACCCACCAATGAAAAGCAGGACATTTTCATTGCTGGACCTTCCTGATTCAAAGTCTACCTACTAACTGCTGACTTTCAGAACTAACCTCTCTAGTCTCTAACAAAAAAGTTGCCAAGATGCTGTTACAAAAGTGTGACATCTTCCTGAACCGTGATCCCAGTCACAGATTGAGAAAACAAAATACACATATTTGCTGCATTCCCTGGTGGATCACGATCAATACGTAGCTTAGCTAAACCAGTTGATTTCTCAGTCAAATTTTAATACAAATACTGTATATGAAAACTTGAGTCAAACAGTAAATACCTAGAAAGCATCTTCAATGAGTCTTTGGACAATGAAGCATTAAAGGTCTACCTCCAGGTCTAACATTTGGCTATCATAGGAAGAAAATGTGGAACACCTTTAATCCAGTTAACCATTTTATTCTTTTACTATGTGCTGCAATTGGAAAAAAATCTTTATTGTTTGTTTTTCTTGTTATTGGCAATTACAGCAATGAACCCATAGACAGGGTTGAAATGGCTATTCATGTAGATGTCAAATGAAATAAAGCTTTTTGGAGCTATGTTTCCAAAGCTTTGCATTAGTTTAGTTTTCCTTTCTCTTTGAAAATAGAGGCACAAAGAGCACGTAAAGCATGTCCGCGATGCCTTAGGAGTAAGCTGGCCTCCCTCACTCCACCGCCGGACTGAGGACACAGCCACCGGAGGAAGGTAAGCGCTCCCCCAGTGGCCGTGTGGGCGGTGGGCGAGGGAGGAGGGCCATTGGTCTAGCCAGCCTGGGAGGGTGGCCGGGTGGCTAGGCCGTTACACGGCCTCCTCTGACTTCCGCCAGTGGAACTCTGAGGAGGCCTATTGGGTCAGCCCCAGTTTACACCCGGGGAAGGGGATGAACGTCCCCTTCTCCGAGTAGACCTCTGGCCTGCCTGTGCAACTGCAGTCTGGGCTCAGGATCCAGCGGGCAGCCCTGGGCCACCGGCCAGATCCTTAGTCAGGATTGCGCTGATATAACAACAACCAGAAAAAAGACAGACAGACAGACAGACAGACAGACAGACAGACAGACAGACACACACACACACACACACACACACACACACACAGGGCATTGAGAATGCAGTTCTATTTAGTTCAATGGGACTTACTCTCAGGTAAGAGTGTGAATAGGTTGCAATCCTATGCACACTTCCTTGAGAGTAAGCCCAATTGAACACAATGGAGTAGACATGCATAGGATTGTGCTGTATGTCTGCAAGCTTTGCTTCTGACTCTAGTCCTGTGCCTTCTTCAGTAGTGTCCTGACAGACAAAAATTTAATGGGTTAAGCTTAGATTATATTTAGGTTAAACTGAGTGGTTAAACATTTCCTTTCACTTCATCTCTGCTCCAAAATGTTTTATTCACTAACAGTGCAATCTTTTCTAAATTTAGACCGGCAGAGCGATTTGCGCCGCTGCGTCCTGCTAGACAGGATTGGGCTGTAAATATCTCCAGTTCACAATGCTGTTAAAGGCATAGGAACCCTGCCATGAATTAAAAAAAAAACCCACCCTATGTATGCAATCCTTTCTAAGTGCTATATGGCAAAGGCAGTTTAAATTAGTTTCAGAGGCCAGAACAGCATGGACCCATCTAACAAAGTCTCCATGATGCAGGCCATGCGCAGACTTGTCAACACCATCTAGTGAGACCCTCCATTTCCCTTGAGTTTCAGCACAGTTGCACAGGAGCGATGGAGTTCCATTTTAATTCAAAAACCATTCAATTAGCCTACCATATGGTTGTTGCAATATTAAATAATGTGGTGACTTACACAGAAGAAGCAACCAGAACAAGGCCACGGAGTTATAGAACTGCTGATGTAGAGCTTTTGTAAACAGGGACAAGTGTGCTTTGTCAAGCACAGTTAAACACGCTGGCCCAGATCCAACTGAGCTCATGCCTTACTGAGCGTCTCTATCTGTCCGTCAAGATGGTTGGTGTTTCCTGAGGAGACTGGGTTGCATTCAACAATGCTGACCTTCCCTTCTTTGTTTTCACTAGATAACACCACCCACTTAAAGTTACAATTCAGCCAGGCAAATGTCTTTTTTTTTCAGCTGATTTTTGTCAACGGAAACAGGGGGAGGGAAAACTGTACGATACAGACATGACTTGTCAATGAAACATGCGGATTCGATATTCAATATTCAGCCGACATAAATGAATGGAATATTTCACGCCAAAACACTCGTTTCAATTTTTTAGGGTCACGCAAGTGAGTGCAAGGACTGTGTTCTGCCAACAACGACATCCCCTTAATCCCTTCTGGAATCAGTGGATTGCCTGGATGTAATTAAGGGCACAGTTTCATCCAATGGTCTTAATCTGGAGAGAGCAGGCTACATCTGTTCATTTTCTAGCATACCATTTATCTTGCACTGAGAAATGGAGACCATGCCTTTCAATAAATTTGAAAGGGCAGATGGATTGGGGAGGGGGGAATTCCACTAATTCTTTTGTACACCTAACCAGCTAAAGTAAATCCAGTTTGAAACTCAGTTTTTTATGAACTACAGACATTTTAAATTTATATTTAAGTCAAACCGCTGAACCATAAGCTGTCGATCGAAAGGTCGGCAGTTCGATTCCCACGACGGGGTGAGCACTCGTTGCTTGGCCAGCTCCTGCCAACCTAGCAGTTCCAAAGCATGTCAATGCGAGTAGATAAATAGGTACCGCTTGCGGGAAGGTAAACAGTGCTCCGTGTTCCAGCTGCATACTACGCGCTACGGCAAGGAGAGTCATGCCGGCCACATGACCACGGAGGCGTCTTCGGACAACGCTGGCTCTTCGGCTTTGAAATGGAGATGAGCACCACACCCTAGAGTCGGACATGACTGGACTTAATTGTCAGGGGATACCTTTACCTTTACCTTTACATTTTCTGGCAAGAATGACATAGGCAACGGAGTTGAGAAAAAGGCTATGTTTCTCCTTGTGAATTCTCTCTATGAATACAGGGATGGTCCAACCATTGGATAAAATGAGACTTCCATCCAAGAAGAATTCAAGTGTGCTTTGTGGTGCATTGCCAGACATTGTCCTGGTTTCTCCTCCTTTGTAACTGGGCGGAAACATGGCCATAGCACCCCAGCAGCAATGCAGAAAACAATGCAGAAAACAAGCAATGCAGAAACAGCTACATAGAGGAAAGGAGAGGTAGGGTGAGGCAATATTCCCCCTTTAAGTTCTTCTGGTATGCAAACGGCATCAAGAGATGGCTCATGTACATTAGGCATTGTTGAATTCATACGTGCATATTCATCATTCAGTGTTTGCAACATCAGGTTATTATGTGCATGTATAAAACAGCCATCATGCAAACACCACAGTCAGAACTTCCATACCAGTTCCAGATGGGGAGCACGGAGCAAAGCCCGGCACTGGGCTCCTCAGGGCACCCCATGTGCCCCTGATGGTGCACTGAGTATTACTGCTGCCACTGGTAGAGGGTTTCAGGGGTTGGCCTGGCCAAGTTGAATCTCTTGGGTGTGAGCCCTTGACCAGAGTGTGTCCAACCTGGCCAAACTCTCACCCTACCCTGATATCACCTCACACAACACAAAAGCAAAACACAATGCTTTCCGAAAGTTCGTACATTTCGCTTCACGCCATCATCCCGTAATGAGATATGGACAGGTTCAATCCCGTAGCCCAGTGGTTCCCAAACTGGGAGGCGCGGCTCCCAAGGGAGCCACGGATACCCACTAGGGGAGCCACAGAGTGCCACGGAATCCTCTCGGAAAGCAGTGCAATGCCAGTTGGCAGGCATCAACATAATGTAATGGGGAGCCGCGGCCAATGGTCGCCAATGGTCAAGGGAGCCACAGGTTGAAAAGGTTTGGGAAACACTGCCATAGCCTTTCATGTATGAGAGGATCAGGCAAGATACAGTCTTCTTGAGAGATACAGCAAACTATGCGTCTGTACTGGAGCCAACATCTTTTTTTTCTTCACCTTGATAATGTAAGATTTTTAAGTCCATTCATTCAGTCTGTAACTCCCTCTCTCTCTCTCTCTCTCTCTCTCTCTCTCTCTCTCTCTCTCTCACACACACACACACACACACACACACACACACACACACACACAGAGAGAGAGAGAGAGAGAGAGAGAGAGAGAGAGATGACCAATCCATTAGGAAAGCTGATGTGTGCATCAGCAGTAAATGTGTGTGTGTGTGAGAAAGCGTGATGGATTCAAGATGCCATCACAGCCACCACAGATACAACCTGTATTGATCCACCTTCTGGCAGCTAAAAGCAAGCAGAAAGTGGATAATCTGCCTCCTTACCTTACTCCTGCTGTGGTTTCTTCAAAGGCCTAAGTGCAGGACTTCCAGTTTGATTTACAGGGACCATGCAAACAAAGGAGCTCCTTCACTTCCATAGTTCCTTTAAATCAAACAGGAAGTCCGACACTTTCCCATTTAAAGAAACTGCATGAGGAACATGGTAAGTGACTGCTATTTTTTTTTATAGAAGGCAGACCCAAGGTGGCATCAGGTGGAATTCTGTGTCAAGCCACCCCCTCACACACACACACCCTCACACACACACACACACACACACACCCTCACACACACACACACACACACACACACACACAACACAAAAAGTTAGACACACTTTTGAGTTGTGGTCTTAGTCTTCTTTCTTTCTCCTGTTCACAATGCTGTTACAGGCATAGGAACCCTGCCAGGAAAAATAAACAAACCTATATGGCACAGGCAGATTAAATTAGTTTCAGGGGCCGGAAGGACATGGACACATCTAACTAAATCTCCATGATGCAGCAAATTAATTTGTGCAAAAACTACAGCCCTTCGTGCATACTAAACCTCCTACGTGCATAATCAACAACGTGCTAAGGCATGCATCTGTTTGGACTGTTTTCCGATTCCCAGACCGGTCTGATCTGAGTCAGCATCCCACCTAAATACCATCACTTGTTGTTACTTTGAATGCAAATGTACATATTAATCAAGTGATCACTAATCTCCACGTCCCTGAGATGTGATATTGGCAGGCTCTTCAACAACGATTTCCCAGTTTGCACATCTGTGCTTGCATTTACTTAGGGCATCATCTGTCACGCGGCAAGTTAGTTAGTAACATTAACTAATTAGTTAAATGGATGAATAAATCTCTGAAGCCCAAGCCAAACTGAATTGCTGTCATCCATCCCTAAATCAGTGATAAGGAATCACCAAGACAGCACATCATTCTTCTTTAAAAAAAGAATTAGCTACAATTCATAACTACTAGGAGCTATTAGGATTAATGTTGGCGAACCTTTGGCAAACAAGTCTTAACAACATTGACTTATGTGAGAAAGTCACTTTGATTGTATTTACAATGAAGGTGTGCTCACATGTTTAGAATTGCAGCTAAGAAGTCCAACAAAACCTCTGGAGACCATTATTATGCTTCAGCAGCAGCCTGACACATTGGGCACATTTTCTTTTGCTGGCGCAAAGTGCCCGCTTGCCTCCTGTAAGGGTGCCCTAAATTTTTTGATTTATTTCCCCCATTTCTCGTCGCTTTTCACCCCATTTCTCACCACTTTTTGCACATTTCTTGCAGCTTTCACCCCACTTTCCAACCCCATTTCTCAACTTTCTGCCCCCATTTCTTGCCACTCTCCGCTTCTTCCGATTCTTGATCTCGTTGCCACGGCCCATTTCCCCACTTGCCTTTGTTTCTTCCCCGCTTGTTGCCGCCGGCCTCATTGCCACCGCCACTGCTTCATCCCGACCCGCCGACTGCAACGCAGTGGGCCGGGACTCTTCAGAGCCTGTTCTGCTGCCTTCCAGCAGACCAGGACTCCCTGTGTAAGGCTTGCGCAGACACACAAGAGCTCCCTCTTTTGCTGAACGAGCTCTTGTGGATTGCCTGCGCGAGACTCATGCAGGGAATCCTGGTCTGCCGGAACGCAGCAGACCAGGCTCTGAAGAGTCCTGGCCTGCTGTGATGCAGCCCGGCCCGGTGGCCCACTTCATCAGGAGCGCAGTGAGTCATGGTCTGCAGGAAAGCTGCAGGAAAGCCTGGCTCAGAAGAGGTATGGGACGCTGCGATGCAGCCAGGCCTGGGGGCAGAGGCGTTGCTCCGGTATGGGCGGTACCGTAAGTTTCGCCCCGTTCTAGTCCCGTTTACTAAGCCTGCAGGAGGCGGCCCCGCCCCCTTGCCATCGGAGCCATTCCCGTGCGGAGAAAGCAACGGGCAGGGAGTCTCTTGCCTGCTGCTTTCTCCGCATGGAATGGCTCCGACGGCGAGGGGGCGGGGCCGCCTCCTGCCGGCTTGGTAAACAGGACTAGGATGTGGCGCAACTTACGTTACCGCCTCTACCGGAGCGACGTCTCTGCCTGGGGGCTCACTTCTTCAGGGGCCCACAGGGCCCACTTACCTTCAGGCAAGCTGACACCCTGGCCAGTCCACCACTGGATTTCAGCGCCGATATCCTTCCTGGCCCGCGCCGCCCTGCCACTGCCTCTGCCTCCGCGAACGTACGCCAGGTCTGGACCTGGCATGCATTCGAGGAGGCCCATAGGTCTGCTTACACCCAGGGAAGGGGACGAACGTCCCCTTCACCCAAGGTGCTGCCTAGCAGCCCCGGGGCAGACCACAATGGGCTTAGGATATAGTAGCCGGCCCTTTAGACCGGCCACGTATCTTTACACAGGATTGGGCTGCCTGTCTGGTTCACTCTTGTTAATTCACTGCTGATCCCAATGTTTGGAACATATGAATCTGTTTTTTGTATTTGGTTGCTATGGATATCTTTTCTATAGCTTACAAGGAGATTAACGTGTCATGGGAATATTAGTTAAGACATTTCGCTTCATTTCTTAATTTTAATTTGCAATTAGTGCATCTTAGATTGTACCCGATAATGATGGTTTTTCAGGCAAAATATGGCCTCTATGACATTTATGTTTGGTATGCTGCCAGGTTCTTTATCCAGCCCACCAGCCATCGAGTGGTCAGTGTAAGTTTAATGGAGAATGTGCCTAAAAATTAGACATTAAGAACTAGTTCCATAATCAGTGTCCTTGACTGCACCCTTTTGCTTTCTCTTGTGTAAATGAATGGCTACCATTCACTTCTATGGTGAACAGTAAAATGCCTATCATCCCTGACACTGTGTGTGTGTGTGTGTGCGCGCGCACGCACAGTGTCCCTAAAATATAGAAACATCCCTTCCATATGCACACACACAAACATCGCAAAACGTCTTCTATTGATGGTCACTTTGCTGGCAGCTACTGTTGTACTTTAAGAGGCAAGCAGAAAGGGCTCATGATGAAAAAGGCCAGGTGAGAGAGCGGGGGGGGGGGAGGGAGAGAGCCTCAGTTATGACACAGAAGTGCGTGGTTGTACCAATGTGATCTCCTCGGGGGCACGAACAGTTCTAAGAACAGATGGATTAGAGACAGGTCTCAGACAGATCATTACAGACAGGTAGCATATAAGTTTTGCTAGTTCTTTTTCACGAATCTATGTTTTATGTGCTGGGCTTTCCCAGTGAACTGTTAGCAGTAAGTAGCTGAGTCATTAACAGAAATCTGTGTGTGCTGCTGTTCCCACATACCCAATATAGTGACAGAAGGCAGGAAAAGAGAGAGATTGTACACTAGCAACAGCATATGTACTTTCTAATATAAATGGGCAGTTAAGAAGCTCTTCAAAAGCTGTATCATGTCATTGGTCAACCATGCGCTCACTTTTGACAACATTCATTCTCTGGGTTGCATGAGAATTCCTCCTAGCACACAGGATGCAAGATCAAATTATCCTTCCCCACCCACTGCCACAGCCTGTGTGTGTGTGTGTGTGTGTGTGTGTGTGTTTTCCTAAGACATGACTGTCTGGCTTCTGTTAAAGCTAATCCTTCATCCTTCAACAGCCATTGCCGATTTGATACATTGATTGACAGGCATGAGTTGAAGGTATCAGATTAAGCATTGGACAACTTTTGACTTTTATGTATGCTACGGAGTTGAAGAGAGGCAATGTGGTGCCGGTGGCAGAGTGAATTCAGTGTGCCTCCAGACACTGCAAACGTGATGGAACCTTTTACTGTGTTTTCTGGCTTTCAACAAGATGCATTGTACCAGTGATTACAGCACCTCACATAACAAGGTATAGATAGATAGATAGATAGATAGATAGATAGATAGATAGATAGATAGATAGATAGATAGATAGATAGATAGATAGATAGACATTAGCAAAAGTACACCACAACATCACAGCAAAAGAAAAATAACAAGAATACCGGTATTTGTTAATTCACACACAATCAGTCAGTCAGTCAGTCAGTCAGTCTGTCAATCAAACTTCCTCAAATTCTTTCTAAAGATCTATGTCTTGTCTATCTACAAAGGTTCCTTCTCAAATAGACTTTTTATTTCTCTCATTGTAGGAAAGCCGTGATCAGAGCTCCCCAAATTTCCTTTTATTTTCCGTTTTCTTTTTGTTGTTGTTAAAGCCATAATGCAGGTACCTGAGCTGGATCAAGACCACAACACTGAGGAAAGGACATTAACCCTCCCACGATTCTATTTTCCTGATCCAACAGCACAGTCCTATGCATGTCAACATGGAAGTAGGCTCTATTGTGTTCAATGGAGCTTACTTACTACCATGCTCATAGTGTGGAAGATGTGGGACATGTGAGCCAATGTCAGGGAAATACTAAGTGGTTACCATCACTAAGCTAATTATGGTCCAATCCTGCGTAATGTTAGGCCGGCGAAGAGCGCGCTTCACTGGCCTAAGGAGTCACAAAAGTGCCATAAAGCACTTTTGCGGCTCCTCTAGTGTAAGCGACACCGGCTCGGAGACCGGCATTGCTCACACTGCTGTCACCCAGGACCTGTGCTGGCTGACCCAGGTAAGTCCTAGGCTGGTTGGCAGGAGAGCCTGGGTAGGGTGGATACTGGTGGCGATATCCCAAGCCCCTTCCCAGGCCGGGCTGGCCTTACACGGCTTTCCCGGTTGTGCAAAAGGGAAAGAGCTGGCGTACATCTGAGGAGGCCTATTGGGGCCTCTGGCGCTTACACGAGTTGTAAGTTCCAGGCATGCCAGCACGGCCTGCAACCCAGCTAGGATGCAGTGGCTGGCCATTTCGGCCAGCTGCCGCATCTTAAGGCTGATTCACACTAGCCCTTTCCGTGCGCGTTTTGGCTTAACGTTTGGTCCTTTCGTGCGTTTTTCATGCTTGCGTCTGATGCAGCATGAGCTTACGACGCAGCCAGGAGAGATGGTTTCGGTTTATCTTTTTGATGCACTCGCATTTAAGCTAGCGTTTATGCTCCCGGTGCTAGGCAGCTCACCAATCAGAGAAGCGCATTTCTCTTCACCAGATCACAGCTGCACTTTCTTCAAGAAGGCGGGCAAACGTTCAGAGAACTGCTAGACGCACGTACAGACGCTAGAGTAGAGCAAACGTGCACGGAAGGGCTAGTGTGAATCAGCCTTCAAGCAGGATTGGGCTCGTTGAGTGTTTTTTTTCCCCCTTTTGTTTTGAATGTGCATGCAAAACCTTTGCCTTCCTCTTCTACTAATAATATCTGCAAGATACTGTCCATTTTGTGCCTTAGCTTGTCTATCCCGCCCCCCCCCCGCCGCTATATGTGAGTAATCTTTGCTTTCCTCCTTCAGCTTCCTGTATTATTCCCCTTTGGTTTTGGA
Source organism: Plestiodon gilberti rubricaudatus (assembly GCA_026170595.1). Lineage (NCBI taxonomy): Eukaryota > Metazoa > Chordata > Lepidosauria > Squamata > Scincidae > Plestiodon > Plestiodon gilberti. Next base: position 168,873,637 of record JANXHW010000001.1, read on the forward strand.
TCATTGACAGGATCCCGAAGCAGCCATTCTTGCATTATTTTTCTGACTATGATTTGTGATCGCAGTTCCCAACTATCAATGTGGCAGATCAATGGGCAGGTCAATATGGCTCATATATCTGAGGCAGGCTGGAAGGAGGTGGCGGAAGACTCACGGTGAAGGGCACTCCAAATCTGCTGCTCCCCCATCACCCGTGCTGGCCATGAGCTGCATCATCTGCTTCAAGGCTGGCCCAGCCCTGATGGCACCGCTCAATGAATTGTGGGATTTTTGTGGTGGCACACAGCGCATTAACAACCTTATGTGGCCAGGCCTAACATTTGACTTGGCCCTCAAGCTCTGCTTGTTGATATTGACCTGCAGATACAAGTGTTTCCTGCAAACAATATACCAGGGGTGGCCATACTGCGGCTCCTGAGCCACTTATATAATAATTATAATTGTTGTATAATATGCGACTCTCGGAAATATGTTGGCTGAGCTCCTTTTTGCAACACAATTAATATAAAAGGTAAATAAGAAATCTTCAAGCTTTATCATTATTTACCAGGTGTAAACTGAGAGAGTCCACTGGATTCAATGTTCATGGCGAGTAAATATATTTCAGAATTTAAATGCTTCTTAAATATTGCGGCTTTCAAACATCTGAAGTTTATCGTATGTGGCTCTTACATTAAGCAAGTATGGCCACCCTTGCAATATACAGTACCTGCTACCTTCCTTTTTTATCATCTAAGTGTACGCATAAGTAGTGATAACTCTGATTTCCTGTTATTAACAAAAAAATAACAGAGCAATTAGCAGGTGATGCTGTAATTCTTGTGGGTTCATGCTTGGAGGGCAACCCTTCCTATGCAGAACAGGAGTTCTTGGTCATCGGTTAGTACACACACCTCCTATTTATTAATGCACCTATGTTAGATCAGATGTCCCTGGCATATGTGTGCTGTAGATAAGCACATCAATATAAATTAATCCAGAGCAGCATTAGTAGAAACACTTGAATGAAAGCATAATCTTAATGGGATAAAAATTTCAAGCTTTTCTCAGCCTACTGACAAGAGTAAATAAACTACACCAGAGGGTGGTTTGTTTGTTTGTTTGTTTGAAATACACTGACCATTGGAATGCACAGGGGGAGGTAAAATTGCCATAGAAGGGTCCTCCTCATTGTTTCCGCGGAATGACAGAAACGGAATACAAATGAAGATGGAATTTTAATTAAAAATTGAAAACGAGGGGAGCAGAGTTCAAACAGAAACTGTTCCTTTATGGGCAGCAACACCTACATAGAGTCAAAATGTTGTGATTATTAAGGCTTTCGGTAACATGCACTAAATATTTGGCTTTTTGAATGGACCAAATCGAAATTGATTTATTACACTCATAGTGTTTCAGAATGATAATGGGACATGAATGCAGGGTCCCCTTTTGAGAGAATAAAGAATGCTGAAATACTTGTGGGAAGAGCAACCCTGTCTTGTGGCATTGCTTTCCTGTGTGGCTATAAATAACATATTTTTGTAAATGAAAACAACAAAAACCATTCATTGAAGCTCAAAAGAACAATCTTTTCTTCTTGTTTCTGTGTAAATCTGTGTTCTGTTTCTTTTCCCTCCATTTTTTCTATGTAAATCCCAAGGGACCAGGTTCATAATGTGAACAGGTATGACTCTACTGAACCATGGTGATTTGCCATGGGGCAGATTAACCAGCACCCTATGAATGCCTACAGTACAGTATAGGGCAGTAGTGGCCAACCCGTGGCATGCCATGTGCCAGATTTTATGTAGATAATCTTGAGCGTGCCACTTAAATAAATAAATAAATCTATGGTAATTAAAGTATTTAAAGCACAGTGACAGCACAAGAAGAATAAGGCGCAGTGGGGTGCAGAGACCTCCTCTAGTGTCACAGGCTTGGAAAGGTGCGCTGGGGTCAAGAAAGAGAGGGACTTCAGTGCTCGGCTCGAGCAGGAACGGCAGTGTGTGCCACTTCAAAAGGCTTGGCGTGCCACTAAGTGGCACCCGTGCTGTGGGTTGGCCACCTATGGTATAGGGTCTTAGCAAATGTGGAATGAAAAGTGAAATTCTACATAGCCCTTTAGGTAGCACTTTATTAACCAGAAATGCCCTTCCCCATGGCCAAAGTCTTTCCACAGTGTCTACTCACAGGTAAATTCTATTCCACCAAGGTCCTTTCCAATGTTAATTGAAAACGTCTTTTTGCGGGTTCAGCCCATTCCTTTCAGAGTCAGCATAATTCAGGAATTAGTGTTGAATCACCCCTAAATTGCATCTTATTTAGTCAGCTTTTCTTCCTCATTTGTGTTATGTGCATGAGTGGAATTACTAGCTTCTTTCCATACACATGCATAATTTTTACTTACTTCTCCATAGGCCACCTGGCTGTCAATGGGTCTCCTCAGACTTACACTAGCTATTTAGCTGGCATAAGTCTGCAGGGCCTCAGGGGACATGTCGGGACAGGAAAATGGGGATAGGATCTTGGCATGTGCTAGTGCTGCGGAGAGCCACCCTTCCCACTCCCAACCTGCCCCACTCCATGCTCCTGCCCTGATCCCCCCCCAAACCACCCATGAACCACCCCCGCTGCCACTGTACCTGCTCCGACATGGTATCTGGAATCTGCTGGCGGACTCTGGAGCACAAAATGGCAACTTGCCTTTCGCACTGCCTTAACAGGATTTATGTAACAGGACTATGGAGGCCCTGCATAGGATTGGGCTGTTAGGCTATTCACACATTACGCTGTATGCATGCACAAGTGTCTGTACATGTCTGCTCATTTTCATGTACATACTGTACATATATTCACTGTAGAAATGAACACAGGCACTGGATTCCTCATACGTATGTGTGTTTACAGACACATGTGAATAGATCTCAAGTAGGGAGCACTTCAACACTATTTCTCCTCCCGAGCTCACTTGGGAAAGCAATAAAATGGGCTGTACCTGCAAACAGGTAGCTGCCAATTTAAAGGAACAGCTCTCCTTGAAGCTCTAATAGCACTTTCTTTGTTTGCACTAGACAGGCTTGTTTATAGCCCAAAAGAAAAGTTATACTAAATGAGGTCTGAAGAAGTATGGGAGAAGACCAGAGGAAAACTGGAATGTAAACATCTGACAACATGATGTGGATGCTCTGTAAATAGTGAGTAAAAAAAGACTGATAATTCCAAGGAAAAGGGGTAGCATGGAAGCAACTCCTCTTTCAAATTTGACACAGCTCACCACTGGGGTCACTGCAGGGGGGCGGAGCTCTAAGTTCCGCCGCGATCCGACCCTCCGTTACACGGGTGAACGAAGTGGCCCCGCCCCCTAGCCATCAGAGCCTTTCAGGGCAGCGAAAGCAACGCGCAGGGAGTTTCTCCTGTGCGTTGTTTTCACCGTCTTGAATGGTTCCAATGGCGAGGGGTCGGGGCCGCTTCATTCACCCATGTAACGGAGGGTCGGATCGCGGCGGAACTTAGAGCTCCACCCCCCCTGCAGTGATGCCAGTGCAGCTCACAATACGTTGTGGCTGTTTTATTCATTATTGCACAGAGGTGCTGCTGCTAAAATCTATCAGAATGGAATTTTCAGGCACTGTGGCAGATTGAAAGTATGATTTGGAGAAGGAGAGAAATCCCCCAGTATGTGTTTGTTCCAGAAGAGAAAGTGAGAAAAACATTCTACATGGCTACAGTGCTCAGTGTATTTTCTTGGGAGTAAGTCCTGTTCACTGCAGTAGGCCTTCGACATAAACCTGCCATGGGTTGTCCTGCAAATATGATGACGACAAAATCAGCATGCTCGAACAAGACATGCATTTGACATCCGGGTTTCCTAACTTAAAAAAAAAAAACTTTGGGAAATGCTGCTGAACCTGTGAAGCCGTTTTGCAAACATTAAACACCAGAATGGAAGAAAATTCATCACATTAAATGCATTTTTGTCAGTGATCTTGCTTTGTATTTTGAGACTTGGCTTGGAGATAGCTATTTAATGCAGGCACCAGCATCAGCAGGCCCAACTATGATCATCATTTATATATAGAAGGCTGTAGTAGTTTGTACTTACACAGTGCAGCCTTTCTCTAAAGCTGGATGTAATCCATTTCATTAAACAGAAAGCCAGCTTCAAATTTGCACCAGCTCTGCAAGAACTCTGCTCTATTCATCATTTACTGTCCCACAAAAAGAAAACTAACAGCCCAATCGTATCCTCTGCTACTCCACATCCCCCGCTAACAGAGCACACGCTGCATGCTATGGTGAGGGGGGTGATAAGACAGCCAGCAAGACAGAGGCGTAGCTAGACTGGAGCGGAGGCAAGTAGTTCTGCAAGACTCCGTTACACTGGAGTCAGCGGCCCCTCCCCCTTGCTGTTGGAGCCATTCTGGCGGCAAAGGCAACACACAGGACACTCCCCTGTCGCTACCGGAATGGCTCCAACAGCAAAGGGGAGGGGCCGCTGACTCCGGTGTAACGGAGTCTTGCAGAACTACTTGCCTCCGCTCCAGTCTAGCAAGAGATAAGAGATAAGAGGTAAAACACTTTTTAACTTACTTTCCAGTAGGTCACCTGATCGCCAATGGACCTCCTTGGACTCTAACCCATACCATACCTCAGACCCTAACCCATACCAGCTATGTAGTTGGCATAAGTCCGAGAAGAAGAAGGGGATGGAATGGGTTGGAAAATCGGGGATAGGATCTGGCATGTACCTTTGATGCTGAGACCCACTCCTTTTCGCCCATTCTCCACCCCTGCCCTCCCCCTCCCTACCCTGAAACTCCCCCTCCCTGCCATGACCCGCCCCCTCTGCCACCTTATCTCCTCTGATGCAGCCTGCATGGGTCATTTGCATATGTGGGAAGCTGCTGGCTGCTTTTCAACTGGTGGCTCCTTCGCTCTTGGCAGCAGAGCGCCATTTACAGAGGTGCTGCACCATTTATGACAGCGGAATGCGAGTTCTGCTATCTTAACCAAAGAATAGGATTGAGTCATAAGAGAACAGCAGTAATAATAACAAATTGACTCTGTCAGAATTGCAAATATTAGGTTTTGGACTATGACGGCTGAGAGTATGGCTGGCCTAAGGTTACCTAGTGACCTTCATGAGCGGGTAGGGATTTGACTTTTTTGGTAGATCATTTTACTTTTTTGGGTTCCAAGATCACTGCAGACGGAGACAGCAGCCATGAAATTAAAAGACGCTTACTCCTTGGAAGGAAAGCTATGGCAAATTTAGATAGCATAATAAAAAGCAGAGATATCACCATACCAACAAAAGTTCGTATAGTCAGGGCGATGGTGTTTCCAGTAGCAATGTATGGTTGCGAGAGTTGGACCATAAGGAAAGCTGAGCGCCGAAGAATAGATGCTTTTGAACTGTGGTGCTGGAGAAGACTCCTGAGAGTCCCTTGGACTGCTAGGAGATCAAATCAGTCAATCCTAAATGAAATCAACCCTGACTGTTCCCTGGAAGGACAGGTACTGAGGCTGAAACTCAAATATTTTGGCCACCTAATGCGAAGAGAGGACTCTCTGGAGAAGACCCTGATGCTGGGAAAGATTGAAGGCAAAAGGAGAAGGGGAAGGCAAAGGATGAGATGGTTAGACAGCATCACTGATGCAACGAACATGAAAATGAGCGAACTCAGGAAGATAGTGGAGGATAGGAAGGCCTGGCGGGATATGGTTCATGGGATCACGAAGGGTCGGACATGACTTAACGACTGAACAACAACAAGGGATTTGAACTCAGGTCCTCCCCACTGGGGAGGACCTGGGTTCAAATCCCTACCCGCTCATGAAGGTCACTAGGTAACCTTAGGCCAGCCATACTCTCAGCCTAACCTATCTCACAAAGCAGCAGAAAATTGTGCTTTCTGCCACCCCCTGCACCACCCACTTCCCTATGACAGAGTATAGGATGCAAAATACATTTGGCAATCACAGCACATCCACCCCAATACTAATGCCCCTGCCAGGGAGACTACAGCTCCGATGCAATCCCCTGGTTAGGCTGAGGCACTTTACCGGCATCTACAAGGGGGCGGAGTTGCTTCACCTTCTGTTCCTACACTGCATGTTCCTGCACTGGGTGCCTACCCACTTAGCTCCACTACACACACACACACACACACACACACACACACACACACACACACACACACACACACACACTGCTCTTTGCTGCATCACTAGCACCCCCCCTCCCCTTGTCACTGCCACCATATCCCGTGGCAGCAGGAAACAGGGGGCTCATGATTACCATGGAGTATTCCCCCCCCCGGGGCACACGAAGTTTTGCGGGTAGTACATGCAGTCCCCCAGTTAGGCTGCGACCCTTTACCATTACCATGACAAGACTTGATTAATCCTGTAAATCCTAATTCTATGTATACTTGTGGATCTGTTGCACATGGCTGCCCTCTTCCAAGGGAGCTATCTTTCTGCCCTTCGTTGGATGTGTGTGGTGGGTGGGATAAGGGGACTTCAACTCTTGCTGCAAGGGTCTTGGCTGGACCTTCTTTACTGATGCTACTGTATCTCCTGCAGTAAGCAGGGTGCTGTGGCAACCTTGTGTTATGTTGTGTTTGTATGTGGTACCCTTGGGGCATCTCCCCATGGTTAGCAGGGATGCCTGCTGCTGTGCTGCTCATTCCAATAGCATAACACCATACCAACCATCCAGTCACTGTGCCAAAGTCGTGCTGCTGATGTACTGATGTCAGGATGCTATTCCTCGGGTGACAGGTTGTGTCAGGGTTTCCATGGACACTGTTGGTATTGCTGGGAGGTCTGAGCTGGTGTAGCAGTGGCTGAATGGGCTTGCGATATGATGGATGTTGTGTCAGCATCTCTGCAATGTTAGCGTGGCACCCAAATAATAGGATTGGGCCGCAAGTAACTGAAATGAAGTAGGTTGAAATCCATGAAGTAACCAAGTATATCTTGATTAACGCATGACTTTGGTCCCAATATCAGTTGGCACTGAAATTTCAAGACAAGGTAATTCAAAACTAATTTCAGGGTTCCTCTCGAGGAGAAACATCAGACTTTTCAAGGGAAGACAAATCAGTGCTATAAGATGAAAATAAAATAGAATTTATGGCAGTAGCACTGACCAAGGAGAGATATTGGACCCGGCAGTGAGAAGATCATCCATGATTTTGCCCAGCGCAAAATCAGCACAGTGATTTTGCCCAGTGCGCTTTCAGTGGAACTGCCTCTCCTCTTTGAGTGATTTTTGACATAAGGAAAAGAAAATTAATATAGAGTACCCAAAGATGATTTAAAAATGAACCATAGTGACTGAAAATGTGTTGCAAGTGTTACATTTTAGAGCTCTTTTCTTTAGGCATAGATATGGAAAAGCATACAACAGGGAAAAAAAAAGTTGGACTGCTCATACAATTACAGCCGAAATAGATTTTGACAAGATGAAATCTGAAGGTAGGAGGAAGGAAGGCGATGTGAAAGAGGAGCGTTTGAGATTATAGGGAAAGGAAAGAGAATTTGCAGCAAGACATTAGATTCTTTAAAAAAAAAACCCACTGAATTACGCACACTCTTCGGATGGCTAAAAGGCAACGTTTTTTGGAGTTTGAGAGCACCAGCTGATGTAATTGGGATAATCTGTTTCCCTATGTTCCCCCTTCCTCACGTGGCATTTAAATAATGAAGTGACATGTTCCCCTTAGACTTTAAACCCGCACAGGGATGGAAATGCCATTTTTCTACCTGTGGTCAAAGGAGGCTCGGAAGGCTCCCAAGATGCACTGCAGAGGTTTATTTACATGTCCAAAATGGGCAGTTCAGATACTCTCTGGATTCCTTCTTGCCCCTTGCGCTGCTGCCATTATGCCCACTTGTCCTAGTATCATGAAGGTGGACTCTGATCCCTATGCCAGTCCCTAACCGCTTGCCACAAGGAGGGGTGCTTCTCCTACTAAGCGACCTGCAGGTCATTGCTTGCTCTTCCCATTTGGCTGAAGTCCCCATCCCTCTGGGTGAGCCCCTTTCCGTCCTGTTCTCCTTCTTTCTCCAACATTCCCCAGCCCAGTCAGGCTCCCTCTGCTCTGTCCTCTTCCTCTTCTTCCTCTTCACGCTGTCCTTCTCATCCTCTTGTCCAACCTGGTTCTGCCATTCTCTCTGTTGCCAGGGCTCTTCCCTTCCCTTATTTATTTATTTATTTTCCACATTTTTATACCGCCCTTCCTCCAAGGAGCTCAGAGTGGTGTACATATTTCCTCCCCTCCTTTTTGTCCTCACAACAACCCTGTGAGGTAGGTGGGGCTGAGAGATAGTGACTGGCCCAAGGTCACCCAGGAAGCTTCGTGGCTGAGCGGGGATTTGAACCTGGATCTTCCAGGTCTAAGTCCGACTCCCAAACCACTACACCATCCTGGCTCCCTTCACACCCCATGTCTTCTACCGCCGTCTTTTCCCATCTGATGGTGCTTTTCCTTGACTCTCCTCCTCCATTCTCACTCCCGCCTTGCTCTACTTATCTCACCTCTGCGCCCTTCCCCTCCCAGGAATTTGAACATAGCTGGTACCAAGGAGAGCTATGTAACATAACTATCCTTGGTAGCAGCTGAACACTCTTACTTATCCCCCCACCTCCCTGGTTCTTTTTAACAAGAGTAATGAATGTAGGAGCATTTGATACCCTGTCTACTCAATTTGAGGAATCCAGCAATGGTGGTCAAGTCCATTTGTATCATTAATAATAAAAGTCAAAAACATTTTCTTATTTCTCTTCATCAAATGGGGTCAGTTCAACCCTCCCAAGTTCAACAGAAAAGGGACAGATGATCTAAATGAAAACTATTCGAGATAAAATGATTTCAGCAAACGACAATTGAACACCAGCAGGTTTTTCATATTAAAATGTCAGCTAGACAATGAAGCAAATGTCATTAAATTGTGGGCAGCTAATTCAGCAAAATATTGATGCCAAATATAAAATAACTTGAAAAACATTCTACAGGAGACTCATTAGCCCAGAGATTCTTGTTAGTGTAAAATAATCAAGCATGCATAAAATCACTGAGTGAGAATATGCAGTAACAAGCAGTACTTTAAACACATCCATTGTACAATTATGAATGTTTCATCATTATAAATAATGAACAATACCATTTGAATGCGTGAGTAACAGATATTAATTTCACCACCCTAGAATCATTATTAATGTATGCATTCATTTCTGGTGCCACCAGTCCATTTATGAGACAGATCTTGGGGAGAACCTGTTGAGCCCTTCCTTCCCCCTGACTCTCTTGCTGGCCCACATCCAAGTGTACATTGTACCTCTCATATTGTAATCAATGCCTCAATAACCCTAGTTTTTCTTACTCTTGACTCTTCTTTTTGCACCAATACACAATACACAATGTGCCACAAGCCAATAGTCTAAGGCTGTGGTTCTCAAACGATTTAGCACCGGGACTCACTTTTTAAAATGACATCCTACCGGGACCCACCTTGCATTATAAGACTTTTTTTAAAAGGTGATCTAGAAAGAAACAATATATTTATTTATTTACAAGTAACATTTTTGTTGGGGTGCCCTTTCAGGGGACCCTGGAAGTGGGGTGTTCCAGGCGAGTCCTGTACCGGGGACCACCGCCTCAGGCAGGTCGACCTCCAGCCCTGGCCCGGTGCAGAGTTTACCCGGACCTTCCCGTGGACTGCTACAAATGCCTCAGGGTATGGTCGGGGTGGGGGTTCTTAACAACACCCTTTTCCACCTCCAGACCTGGCTTTGTTGGAGATTCCTGCCTGGTTCTCCAGCCGGACGCGACCAGCATGCTCCTCCACCTCCTCATCATAGGCACTGTCAGGTTTAAGTAAGCAAACTTCTCCCAGCCCCGCCTGACCAATTTCCTCCCTGTGCCCCACCCAGTCAGTCCCCGCCCGCTGCCTGCTCTTGACAATCAGCTGGGGCCAGGCTTCAGGAGTTGCTGTTCCCAGCTGTGTCACTTTTTGCCTGGGTTCGCTCCTGCCCGCACTTGCTCCCTGCAGGGTTCTCTGACCCCACAACAGAGTGGCCGTCCCTTGGCCCCGGGTACGGAAGGGGAGGCCCGTGAGCGACAGGCAGCTGCTGCGGTCGAGTGCTGTGCCTCCCAGCCTGGCGTCAAGCTGGTTGCTTGGTGCTGAGTGGCGTGGCGGCCGGCCAGCACCAGTGGGGGTGAGCTTGATTGGCAGGGCTGTCTGTTCCTCTCCTGTTGTCCCTCCTATGGTGGACGTCCTTCGGACTTCCTGTTCTCTGTTGGTGGCTCCAGTTGGGATTGGAGGATCCACATGGACTCCGGACGCCTCGTGGGCTGCTTCCCCCGCTCCGGTTGTGGCCGGTGGTGGCTTGGACCTCTCCGCCTGGTGAGTAGGGTCCCCTCCCTGATCGCCCGGACAGGCGAGGTGGCGGAAGCCGGCTGATGAGCCTCCGACAGCTGACTGGGGGACGGGCTGGCCCAGACAATTTTATTTATTTGTAAAAAAAAAAAAAAAAAAACCTCAATCAGGAGCTCAGCTGTTTGCAGGGTAATTAGCAGCTAACTTGCAAACTGCAGGAGCTCAGCTCTTTGAAGGGCAGTTAGCAGCTATCTGGTTTTTGAATAGCCTCAGGCCTTGTGGCAATTATTATATGGTCTTTCCATCACCTGGGACCCACCAGAAATCAGGTCGCGTCCTGACCCACAGTTTGAGAAACACTGGTGTAAGGCCTCTCTCACACACACATGTCTGGAAAAGCAGGCGTATGTTGGTACATGCATCCTAGGGCATAATGAATCCTGTACATTCACTTGGAATTACAGTAAGTCCCACTGTTTCAACAGGGCATACTCTCAGGTGAGCATGCATAGAATTTCAGCACTAGAGCATGTGTGGTAATGTGGGTGCATTGTGCCTGACTGTTACTGAGAAGTCTTTCCCCCACTTCATGTAGTGGCTTTCACAGCCCATTCCTTGGCATACAGGTAACTCGTGCTCTTTGTGAGAGTAGCCTCTATCAGCAAGGTCCTGGAGAAGAGTGAATTGCTAGATAGCAATATATGTGTCCAGAAAGGTCATATATTCTTGCAATGGCTGGACATGTTGGCCCAATGCAAGCCCAGTTTGAAAGCTAGTGAGAGAGATAATTCAATAAGATTTACGTGGGGAATGTATGGCCAGCAAGTTAATAAACAGAGGATGACAATGTTGCTGACTAACTGAAAGTTTTGCAAAGTCCCACTTGGTAAACAATTCCTTAGCAATGTGGGTACATCTTTTTTGTAACTCTGGCATTGCCCCAACCTGATGGCAATGTGACCCACAATGGCTTACTGAGTTCCATCCTTGCTCCACCAGATTCTGCCGCACTTACTTCCAAGGCTCTGCTACTGGCCCACTCTCTGGCAACCGTCCTCCTAGCCCCACCTGAGGATACGGTGTTTTGAAAATCAAAAGTTGCAGCCTGACTTAAGAGGCAGAAACAAATCTTGGGAAGAAACAAAAGAGTGAGAGAAAGACAGGCAGAGATCCATGGCAGGAGAGAAGCACGGACAGGAACATGGTAGCCACTCTGTTGCACAGTGAATACACGGTGACAGTGCAAGCCTATGCATGTTTACTCATAAGTAAGTCCCATTGAGATCAATGGGATTTACTCCCAGGTAAGTGTGTATAGGATTGCAGCCTGACAGCGCAATCCTATTCAACTTACACCACCAGTGTAACCAGCGGGGGAGTGCAGGGCGGGAAGTTTTGGAGGGGAGGGGGGATTTAAATCCCCCTTTTGAGGGGATTTGAATCCCCTTTCCGTTCTGGAGTCCCCCGTTCTCGCTGCACCACGGGTTACACCAGTGGTGTAAGTTGGATAGGATTGCGCTGTTGGATAAGATTGAGCTGTGAGTCAAGTACAGCCCAGCCTTCTGGCTTCCACCTCCCTCTCACCCCTTAAATTAGGAGAAATTCTGTTGTAGCCCTAGGGGTATGTGGACCTCTTGCCTGGGGTACACCAAGCCCTGCCCCTTATCTGCCCCATCAGCAGCTAATTAAGTGTTAATTAACATGGATTTTAAATTTTAATTATTTTCAGAGCCCTTCTGTCGCTCTGATTTTGGTTTTGGGCTTATTTTTGTACTTTGGAAAATGTACTTTGGCGGGGTGGAAGATGGAGGAGCTGATCTTGGGAACTGTGACTTGGAGGAAAAAAAGAGATCCTTGCATCCATCTCTCTCTCTCTCTCTCTCTCTCTCTCTCTCTCTCTCTCTCTCTCTCTCTCTCTCTCTCTCTCTCTCTCTCTCACACACACACACACACACACACACACACACACACACACACACACGAGTTAAATAAGACATTTTTTCACATTTACAATTGTATTAGTACTTTTTATTTAACGATTAATTACCTAATTAATTAATTGACTAATCCAATTAATTAGCAGTTAATTAGCAGGGGTACTTCAGAAAATTGGACCGTGATAGGGGGTACCCAGGCCTGCAAAGGCTGAGAACCCCTGGTTTAGGCCCTTTCCAGGTATAGTAGCTCTATAATACCTTGGCAATAAATGGGTTGTTACCAACACCAGCATGGTGCATGAATTCAAGAGTCAAGGTTCAACAGACATGTTATCCACCAGAATACTAGCAGTCAGATAATAACTTGCTGTTTCTGGAATGTCCTGAAAATGGTCAACAAGGCCATGACTTCATTGAATTAGCCAAATAAGGATTCAATGGGGGATGAATCGCCTTGGGGGAGATATACTTCTGTTCCTATTGCATTTAGCTGAGTTTGCTGTGCGTAACCATCTTTTTGAGTAGCCCTGAGGCCTGGAGTTTAAGCCCAGCAGGACTTCAAGTCTTGCTTCTGTTCGCCAACATCATCAACAGGTTCATGAATTACTAGTTTTGATAGTTTTGATAGCAGAATCTTTATTACCCAAAAATGAAATAAGAGTGGAAAAGAGGAACACAGCTTGACTCTCAACTCCCATGTTCGGTTTGCAATTCCAACAGCTTGAAAAATCATCTATTGACTTGTCAACGGAGCAAATTTGATCTGGAAGTCAGTGAAAAAGAAAAAAAAATTATGGAACCCTGCAGTGGCATTTTTACAGAGTCACTTTTCCCTACCATAACCATGCTTTAATTTGTCAGTCAGAGTTTCAGTCACACATGGATATGGTTTCCCTGGAGACCAGTTTTTCAAGCTGCAGTTAAAAACTCCAACCAGACTGGAAGTGGAATTCAATTAGACAAAAAAGAAGAAGAAGAAGAAAAGCAATTGTATTGCTTGTTTAGCCTTATGCCTCTACAGCTTTGGGGTGTATAGATTTCCTGGCTTCCTTCCTCCTTCCTTTAGTGGCAACTTTCTTCATTTCCTGCTGCTCCCCCATTTTGTGTGTGTATGCTCATGCTATTCCCGACAAGTACAATTTGTCAGATTATTTGTTTATTTCTCTCTCTCTCTCTCTCTCTCTCTCACACACACACACACACACACACACATACACACACACACACACACACTCACTTCGACTGGTTGAACAACTGCCAGCTAGAAGACGGCTTGCATACTGTTCAGTCTGGATGGCATTTTGAGAACTGGAAACTGGCAGAACTTTTCCTCTTGTGAAACCATAGGTAGAATTCAGACCAGCTAAAATGAGAACAAGATAAGATGGGATATTGCTGAACAAAACTGCCTGTGCAAACCCCTTGTAGGCTGGTGCCAAGGCCTCGACACTGGCGTAGGGTGTTGCAAACGTGCTGTAAAGCACGGTTGTGGCACGCGGCAAGTAAGCAGTGCTTTGGAGCAGGTAGGTCCTCCCCCGTGCGGTGCAGGGGCGGGGAGAGGGCAGGGAGGGGCATAACAGGGGAGCGGGAGGGCGGAGAAGGTGGTGGTTTGGGCCAGGGAGGGGGTGGAATCGACGTCCTCGGCGGTCACTGAATGCTATCCTTCCCGGGATTGAAAGCACGACAGAGGGCTTCCCAGCTCTTCGACACCTAAAGAGGTGGTGGAGATCCAAGTAGCCCCGTTGGAGCATTACCCCAAGGAGACCTCCAGCCCATCCAGTGTGTGCCTGGCGCAAACGCTGCACCAGCGCTGTATAGGATTAGGCTGCCCAATAGGATTCTGCCACATCACTTGATCAGTTTTCTTGTGTTCTTTCACAAATGCTCGCATTTGTCTGTGTCTGAATAATCCACACTCTAAAGCCCAGTGCTTGCATGCACACCTGGGTTCAGGAATTGTTTTCTGGCCGTTCAGTCTCCCACCATTCTCATATAATATTTTACACACAGAGCATACAGTAGTCTCAGAGTCCATGATGCAGCAACCTCACTGAGGCTAAGTAGATCAAAGGCTGGTCAGTGACTACCCAGGACCCCCATGTACACTGGCTTGAGTTCTATGAAGTCCTCCTATGGATTAGGAACTGGTTGAAGACTAGGAAACAGCGAGTGGGAGTCAATGGGCAATTTTAACAATGGCGAGAGGTGAAAAGCGGTGTGACCCAAGGATCGGTCTTGGGACCGGTGCTTTTCAACTTGTTCATAAATAACCTGGAGTTGGGGATAAGCAGCGAGGTGGCCAAGTTTGCAGATGACAGTAAACTTTTCCGGGTGGTGAAGACCAGCAGGGATTGTGAATAGCTCCAGAAGGATCTCTCCAAACTGGGAGAATGGGCAGCAAAATGGCAGATGCACTTCAATGTAAGTAAGTGCAAAGTTATGCAGATGTGCTTCAATGTAAGTGTAAAGTTATGCACATTGGGCAAAAAATCAAAACTTCACATATACTCTAATGCAGTGATTCTCAAACTTTTTAGCACCAGGACCCACTTTTTAAAATGACACTCCATCAGGACCCACCTGTGGTTTTTATGAGGACCCACCTGTGGTTTTTATGAGACTTTAAAAAAAAAGGTGATCTAGAAAGAATATATTTATTGATTAGGGGTACGCGGACCACATGCTGGGGGTACACCAGACCCTGCCCCTTATCTGCAGCCATCAGCTAATTGTTGCCGGAGCTAAAGCTCCTCCCAGTCCGCAACGCAGCACTCGGCTGATTGTCGGGAGTACACTTAATTTATTTAACTCACGCCGAAGCTCCGCCTACCAGACCGGCCTCACAGCAACGTGAAAAGCAATTCCCTAGCCCTGAAAGTGCCCTTTTCCCGCTGCAGTGGCAGACTCCCCCCTCGGAGCAGCCTCCCTCCCCCTCTCTGCCTGAGCTCAAAGCGACAGCCTCCCCCCTCGTCGCAGCCTTCACCCACTCAGCCGGAGCTCCAAACGCCTTCTCCCGGTGTGCAGAAACCTCTTAGAAATTTCACTTGTCTTATAGCAATTCACTTGGCTTCCTTTGAACATCCTCAGATGTTCACCTTGGGAGGAACCTTGACATTCACTTCGGATTTCACTTTGTCTGAAATGTCAGTACCAACCCTATTGTTGTCATTTGTTCAGATGGGGAGGGAACTGGTGTAAGCTCTGTTCAGGGCATGTGTTGCTTGCAGGGATCAGTCAATACTCCTTACCGTTGTGGTTTTTCTCTTGCAGCATTAAATACTTGGAATTCTTCCTTCCCTCAACATTTGTCTAAATTCCTCTCAACCGTCCTTAAAAAAAATAATCTTTAAACCCATCCATTTTTTTCCCTCTTGATTCATTTTCTCAAGATGAGAGGAAGATTTCCACGTGCATCAGGTGCACAAAAAGAAAAACGAGAGATTTATGACCCTGATCCCAAAGATCAGATTGCCACCCTCCATATTGTCTTGCCACTGTTTTCCTAAGACCTTTAAGTTCAGGCAGGCATTTGACTTGGCTAGCTAATTTCTTGTTGTTCGAGGATTGTTTATTTTGCTGTAACTGAACTCTCTGACTATGGTTGGGTTTTTAAAGATTTTTACAGCCCAATCCTATCCACCATTTACACCAGCGGAACGCGCTTTACAGTCGTTGCAGGTACAACTAGGCCAGTGCTCGGGGCCTGGCCACGGCCACAAATGGTGAGTGGCCAAGTCCACACAAAGACAGATGCTGGACGCCCGCCAGTGCTGGTAAGCCAACTCAGGGGGTTGGAAGGAGGCAGGGAGAGGGTTGAATGGAGGTGGGTGGAATGGGGCGGTGACGGGGCAGGGAGGAGGGCCTGGGAGGGGTGGGTTCAGCAGCAGTGCATGCAGAATCCTGACCCCCCCCCCTTGCGGGCCTGATCTGCCTTCATGGATCAACTTGGACTTGTGCCAGCGATTGAGCTGGCACAGGTCCGAGTTGACCTATAGTGGCTGCTGGGGTTTACCCCAGGGGCCCCCAATGACCAAAAATCCCCAATGGGATACAGCTGTAGCCACACTGGTGCTACTGCATCACTGCACAGGGAGTTAGTTCAGATTGGGCTGCCCTTGTTTTAAATTGGTTTTCATTTTGTTTGGGGTGCTTGTATACAGTAAGTGGAAAGGAGAGATGATGATGATTTTTTTATATAAATACAAATACCATCTTTATTTATGAACCATCTTAGTTATACTTAAATGGATTATATTTGTTTGTTTTCACTTTTATAGTTTTTTGGGGGGATCTGGTTATCTGGGGGTAGCTTTCCATTCTTCTCCTCTTATCTCTTTTCTTTCTGTCCCCCTTATTTTGAAATTGTTGATTTTTGAATGTTGTTTAGCACATAATACACATTAACATCTTAAAAAACTATAAAAGGATGATGATTGTCAAATGCACTTGACGTGCCCTTAACATCATCTAGGGCCAAGTCAAAACTATTCACTGCATTTTGTGGGTTATTTTAAAGAGTGTTCAAAAGCCGCTTCAGTTTCCAGGTATTTTGACCATGTTGCAAATACATTTTAGTTGCTTCACTGCTATTTTGCATGGTGACATTGTCCCTTTTTTGCCCACACTGCCCCCCGCACTCATTGGGTCACATTGCAGTGTAATACTTTTGGTTGCTGTGACCCATGCAATGTTATTAATGACATAAGATACTATACTTGATGTGATGACATCATGAGCATTCATAAACAATCAGAGTTGTGCATGCTTCTCCACCCTTGACAATGATTGTTCTTCTGGTATTTTGTATCTGTCCTAATTTCCCCAAAATTCCTTGCAATTGTATCACACATGTGTAATATCACACAGCCACTTGGGTCACGTAGTATGGAGGAAACATACTGCTGTTACACCTATGCCAATAGGTGTAACATGGAGAAAACACCTACGTTGGGGGGGGAAAAAACCCTCATGGGTGCTCATCCTGAGGTCTAAAGTTCTTATCATACGTGCCTAGTTGGTGGACTAGGGTTCGAGTGATCTTGAGGTAGGGAGGGTTGGGCACCTTATTGGATCACAATAAGCTCATTTTCTCCCTCTGAGAGAAGAGAAGGTGCAAGAGAGGGGAAAGGAAATGCATTGTTCGCAGCAAATGGGAGCTCTCTGAGCACGATCCATTCAACTACAGCAGGTGGGTAGTATGGCTGTCCTTCTCTCCACTGCAATATGCCCCAAACAGAACTGGTACCTCAAAACACCTTCTTCACCAGAGGCAGAGTACCATGCCAGTAAAGCAAGTCCTCACTTAAAGTTGTCGATAGGTTCTTCTTGGAAACTGCAACTTTAAGCGAAACGACTTATAATGAAACCATAGGCTAACTGATAAACATAAATGTTCCTATGGCATTTTCCCATCAACTTTAAAATGAAATGACTTTAAACGAATCGACTTTAAGTGAGAACTTACCGTACTCCCCCCCCCCATATCAGGCTGCACATGCATACATTGCTAGCACTCACCTCCATCACTACCGCCTCCTCTGCAGCTTCTTGTAAGGTCCTGTAAGGTCCAGAAGGATCCTCTTCACTCTGCCCCTTTACAAGAAACAGCAAGGAAGGATAGGCAGGGCCCCTTTTCCTGAGTGCTCAGGAAAATAATCACAGCAGAGGAGAAGCTGGAAGAGGAGGTGAGCTCTCCATCCTCCTCATCTCACACGTTCTCTCAGCACACAAGAAGAGAATGGGGCAGTGCCTGGGTGGGTGATGGGCCAGGTAAAGTGACAGGAGGGCGCAGGTTGTGGGGAACCCTCTCCCCACAGATTGCAGGGAAGCAGGGCCACCAAACTTCTCCCCACTAAGTACAGCTCATGCCCAAAAATGGCAACCAGCAAACTGTGCATACACTCAACAAAAATCCCAAATTATGGAATTGGTTTGTGAGGTGCTTCTGAATGCAAGAGGGGCAATCTCATCCAAACAGCACCAACAGAATATAGGAGATCAAGTGCAATTCAACGACTGAGCAATCAATTTTGAGATCCTCAAAACGCCTCTATAAATCACTAAGTTGGTTCTATGGCATTTTGGGTAAGTAAAGTAAAAGACAGTGACGGCAGAATAAGAGATGGGAAATGTTGCAATGAAGAAACAACAGCCACGGGTACAAAACACACACACACACACACACACACACACACACACACACGCTGAACAGTTTGGTGAGGTGAACATTTTTCAGCTATCTCTATGGCTGCTTTAAGACATACTTTCAAAAGAGGTTAGAAGTTGGAGAACGTCAACACATCCCTGACCCAATCCTCATTAAAAGTCTCGTGCTCAAGAACTAGGTGTGTACCTCACTGGGACAAATTTAATGCACCCTATCCACCAGCGGGTGGCGCAGTGGTTTAAACCACTGAACCATAAGCTGTTGATCGAAAAGTCGACAGTTCGAATCCGCGACGGGGTGAGCGCTCGTTGCTTGGCCAGCTCCTGCCAACCTAGCAGTTCCAAAGCATGTTAATGCGAGTAGATAAATAGGTACCGCTTGCGGGAAGGTAAACAGCGCTCCGTGTTCCAGCTGCATGCTACGTGCTGCGGCAAGGAGAGTCATGCCGGCCACATGACCACAGAGGCGTCTTCGGACAACGCTGGCTCTTCGGCTTTGAAATGGGGATGAGCACCACACCCTAGAGTCGGACACGACTGGACTTAATTGTCAGGGGTCACCTTTACCTTTTTATCTACAGTCACTTTATATTGTGCAAAAATTTAAACAATTGTTTCAAAAATTAATGTTAGCGTTATGGGGGCACAGTGCACCCAAGTACCACCCCCTGGCAAGTCTGAATAACCTGTGCGGGAAGGAACAGCCTGCAGCAAATTGATCTCTGTACCTGAGGATACAGGTCTCTGAGGATGTTAAATTACTTCTAACAGTTCCACCTGTGCAAACCTGGATTCCAAATAGACAGGGGAAGCTGGCGAGATCAGGTTTTATGCTGTTACTGTCATTCTTTTAAGAAATGAAATGGGAATGTGCCGTATTTCCGATTCCGAATACATTTGGGCTGAGGCCAAGGCGGGCGACATAATGAAGCTGTTACAAATGCGGCTTTCCTAACAGCACCTCATTTTGCCTTCATGGAGATTAGGGCTTTCTGACGGAGGACTGTGAATTAGTGTATAGAAAGATCACCTCGAGAATGCTGTGCCCCGGCTTTAAGGAACAGCAGCCCTGAAATGCAAGCTGACAAATAAAATTTGCTCTAGGGATGGCTGATATGTTGTTTGCTTTTTTAAGATTCCAGGTATTAGAGGATGTCAAAGCCCTAGCAGGAAGCCCTAAACTCAACCAGATGATCAATACCATAAAAGAGCCCAAACAGCACATTTTCTCCAGCACTATAATTTCGCTTTGGAACATCTTTCTCAAAGCTGTTATTCCTCAACAGGAAGAAGGAAGCAGAGTATGAACAAGGGCTGGATTTCACAGTGTTCTGTGCTTTCTTCCATGTGCCCAGCAGGCCTTATCAGCTCTTCTTTTGCTGGTAGCTCTCCTTCCCCCTTAAAAGCAATGCCCCAGAAGATTAGAGGCCTTCTACTATAGCATCCCATGGGCTGAAATTAGTGTCCACTTGAAGGAAAAATGGGTCACTCATACCTACAAGCAGGGATGTGGATCAAATCTCTGACTCCAAGTCGAGAATCAAGTCCCAAGTCCCTGGGTCCAAGTCTCAAGTCAAGTCCCAAGTCTTTGCCCCCAAGTCCTGAGTCTTTGGTTGCGAGTCCCTATCTATTTAATGGGGAAAACAGGTTTAAACGTGAATAGAATTCTCTTTGTAAAAGGCTCCAAATCTCGAGTCGAGTCTTTCAAATCTTTTACAATCGGCGAGTCAAGTCCGAGTCGAGTCACTGATGTGACTTAAGTCCGACTCACGTCCGAGTCAATAGACTCAAGTCGACATCACTGCCTACAAGTACATGGAGGCAGTTTGTGATCCCACTGATGGTACTGTATTTCCTTCCTGTTTTAGTGAGGAAATGGATGTCTCTAGTTGAGATGAAAATCATCATTCCTACCACTGGCGTCACTACAGGGGGGGCGGAGCTGTAAGGTCTGCTGAAATCAGAGCCTCCCTTACACGGAGCAACAAAGCAGCCCCACCCCCTCACCTTCGGAGCCTTTCAGGGAAGCGAAAGCAACATGCTGCACGTGGAGAGTGGGCAGGGGGTGGCGGATCGAGCCTTGGAGGGGGGAAGGATTGGGGGCGGCAGCATCCATTGTATCCTACCCCTTCTCAGGCCCGTTTCACCAGACATGGGCAGCCTTGATTTGCACTGCCAAAATGGCAGGTACAGATCCGAGAAGACCTGTTGCGGGGACTGGGGCTTTACCCATGGTAAGAGAACAAAAGTTCCCTTACCTCGAGGAGACTTCCAACCCTGCCTACTCTGCTGAGGATCCAGCATTGCTGGCACCAGCATAGCTGTATCGCTGAGCAGAGCATAGGATAGGATAGGGCTGCCCGAGTTGTAAGGAGGCTATGAATGGCTCAATAACAAGGAAAGGGGTCTGGAAAGGCCAGAAAAGGGCTTTGCGGGGAGAAAAACATCCTAATACGTCCCCTTTTTTGTTTCCAATATGTGTTTGGCAGCCTTCCAATTGTAGAAGACTCATTATTATAAACTGTGCAATATATGGAGACCTAGACTGAGTTTAATCTACTGTGCTACATGCATCTTGATGCAGGTTCTGGCTGGCCTTGAAATTCCACAGAGAAAAGTATAAAAGATGGAAAAGCCCATGATTTAAATTGTCTTTGATGGCTACAGTTAACAAATTGGAAATATCTCTCTCTCTCTCTCTCTCTCTCTCTCTCTCTCTCTCTCTCTCTCTCTCTCTCTCTCACGCACACACACACACACACACACACACACACAGAGAGAGAGAGAGAGAGAGAGAGAGAGAGAGAGAGAGAGAGAGAGAGAGAGAGAGAGAGAGAGCTAACTTTCACCTTCAGAATTGTATTAAATAGAAAGGTAGAAAGGTGGGGTATACATTTTTGTTCAGTTCAGGAAACGTTCTCACTTAAAAAAAAATCTGTATCAGTTTAAAGCAGACAAAAGTAATTCACAGCACAATCCTATGCACGTCTGCTTAAAATTTTAGTGGTATTTACTCCCAGGTAAGTGTCTTAGGTTTTCATAGCACACATACCTGGGAGTAGGACCTATTGAACTCAGTAAGACTTACTTTTGAGTAGACATGCCTAGAATTGCTCTGCACATCCAGCGGATTTTACAGGTAACAATGCAGCACAGAGTTAGTTAGACCTAAGCCATGTTGGTTTCAATGGGACTTAGGTGAGCTTAACAGTGCACTGGATCATGTCCACTGTGATTTCACTGTTTTCATCCGTTTTCTGAAGGCTGTCATCCATACAGGCCATTGATTAAACTTCCCTCCTCCCTGCGCCACCACATATGCAATTCTCTCTGGTGTGTCCTATTATCTGGTGTGCTCAAGTTTTGTGTGTGATGTACATAAATGACTAAATACATCCAGCCACAGCTATTAGCAAGTGAGGGAATTAAAAACCTAATAAGTTGGCCATTTGACAAAAAGAATAGGGCTTATTAATCTTGTAGTGTGTAGCAGATAATGGTAATAACTTTGTCTGACTCTGACTCTTATTGTAAATTATGAAGACTGCAGCCAAGTGGAGCTCAGTCATTTATCTCAGCCACTCTCAGACTGGCCCCACCACCTGTGTCACCAACAAAATTAAACTTCTGTGGGTCTATTTAAACGGAGAAAATCATATTGCCTTCGCAGCACTTCTTCTTCCTAATGTAACCCCACAGCAGGCCACATCCATGCGGAGGCTCTGAGGCTTGGAAAACAGGCTTCTCACTAGAACCATAGGAACCTGTGCTATCATGTCTCAAAACTCAGTGTGTTATAGACTGCTTGGTTGTGGGCCAGATATCAGTGGCATAGTTAGCCACTAGGGGGCCTGGGGCGGCGTCACATGCTACTGGGGGCGGGATTCAGTGACGCACCCCTGGACGGCGTCACTGATTCATTCCCCCGCCAGCGCCATTTCTGGCTGGAAAACACATACCCCTGGGCATTTTTGGGCCGGATAAGGCTACCCAGAGCCCGGGCGGGCGGGAGGGCCCAACTTCATGGCCACGGCAAAGAGAAAAAGACTGCCGCCGCCGCTTTTGCCATGCGCCGCCGCCGCTGCTTGCTGCCCAGGGCGAGGGCGTACCACCCTCTACCTGGGGCGTGCGCCCCCCCTGCCCCATCTATTCCTACGACTCTGCCAGATATGCATATATATGACATTAGGGCAATGGGCCTAAAGAGCTCAGATTCCAGAAAGCAAATTGCAAGCTGTTTATTGGCAGCACAATACTGTACATGTCTACTCAGAAGTAAGTCCCATTGTGTCCAATGGGACTTACTCCCAGAAAAGTGTGTATAGGATTGCCACCTTAAGTTTTCTAAGCCCATAGGTTTTTTTTTAAAGTTCATAAGTGCCTCAGGAGTACATGGGCTGCTAGCACACTCACATCCAGGCAATGTTTACATACAGGGAACATTTATGTTGTATACAAATTTCTATTTGTTGGTGCTTCAAGCCACAGCGAATGTATAAACCTGACTTTTGTCAACCCCCTAAGAGATCCCAGCATTCAATAGGGGGCAATAACGTCGAGCAGCCACCAATCCGGTCACTGACTAGCGAGACTCCAGCAGACAGAAGGAACGGAAGCTCTACTGCAATCCCCAAAAATCCAGCCTCTTGACAAAAATACAAAGCCTTCTCAATCCCAGCACCTGCGCTCCTGCCTTATCCAACAATGGATTACAGCATCTGTTAAGTAACCTTATGCCAGGAGACTCCTACTTCCAGGGAACATGACTACAAAACATGACGGCATGCATAGAATGCCTACAAGGGAAATAACTTTACCTACTGCAATAGTCCTTCTCACTGCAGCTACTTGAGATACTTTCTAGCCTCCCTTTCCAAAGCCTTCTTTGCTTTCATGACTCTCAAACCCACTTTCTTCTATGGGACATTTCTGATCTCTCTCCTGAGCCCTATTTAACCTGTGGTGCGAAAATGCACCAAGGTGTATTTTCGCACCACTGCTAACAAACAGTAACAAAACTATTTTTGGTGTCACCTATCCCTGGGGTGTCACCCGCTGCAGTCTGCACCCTCCTCAACCCTCTAGGGACACCCTTGGGGGGAGAATTTGCAAACCTAAGGCTTGTGACACACATCTTGTCCCAACAAAACCATGGTTTGTTGTGTCTCATTGTCTAAAAAACAAGAAAGTTGTTTGCATGAGATGGCAGTCACAGTTCCATGATAAACGTGATATAACTTTCTTACAACTGTTTCTTTTTAGAAATCGGCACACCTATTCTCACTGAAATCAATGGGTTTAGGCATAGCCAACTCCTCATAAGAGTTAAATCCATTGGTATGTTCATGGAAACAAAGTTATGAAGATACCAGTTTATTGTTTGGAAGTCACCACCTATAGGAAATTGGGCCCATGCAGCGAAATCCAAGTAAGAAAGTAATCTTTGTTTCCATCTTGTACTCCACTCCTCAACCTGTCTGCTACCAGATCCATGACTGGATATTCAATAAGCCTCACTTACAAGCCACTGTTTCAAAGCCAAAGAGCCAGCGATGTCCAAAGATGCTTCCATGGTCATGTGGCCGGCATGACTCAACGCCAATGCGTACGGAATGCTGTTACCTTCTTACCTATTATTCTACTTGCAATTTCTTGCTTTTGAACTGCTAGGTTGGCAGGAGCTGGAGCTGAAGACAGTAGCTCACACTGTCATGCGACACTCGGGTCTTGAACTGCTGTCCTGCCTACCTCCTGGTCTGCAGTTCAGCATCTTAACCACTAAGCCACCGCGGCTCTGCCACTGTTTCACATCTTCCATGATCACCTCCAGGTCAAAAGCATTTTGAAATGCACTCTAGTTTCTGCCGGGAGCTGGTTCAGTCCCAGATATCGCTCAGGCAGGGCAGAATTTCAGGAAAGATTTATATGGGGGACTACAACACCCACCTTTGTAGGCTATGTACCACATGACACATTCTGGAAATCTGTAAAGATGAGATGTCCTAGAAATGACTGCCTCATAATAACGATACATACCGCCATACAAGAGGGCTTTGTTCTCTCTCCGCTTTGAGAACAGAAGTAACTTTTTATTTCAGACACACAATATACATTACCAGATTTGACTATGCTTTTTTTTTTCAAAAGAAAAGTGAGCGAGAGGGCAACTCTCTGGGCAAATGCTGCACACAGTGGAAGTGTTCACCTTAAGAGTTCATAGAGGAAACATAAAAGATGTGCACAAATCCCCAAGAGAAAAGCCCAAGAAGAGTGCAAAATAATGGCCTCATATCTCCAAAGAATTGTATCATGCTTTACAATATTTATGGAAGGAGGTTTATTGTTTGAAGGAAGCAAGCATGAGAATAAGACTGGGAATAATATTCCCTTCTGAGAATAAATGAGGACTGAGTTTCAACAGTCTGGCTGGCACTGAAGCTCAAAAAAAAATTATCTGAGGATCAATGTGAAAATGTAAAGGACTAGATCTCATTTGATTTATGCATGCTTCTCCTTTTTCCCCCCTAATGTGTAGCCCGGGGAGCAACATGATGGTGCGTAATGAGTTAGTGTGAGGCGTGTATAAATAAATGTACTGTCAATTTGGAAAGTTGTTTATTTTATATGCCTGTGTATTCCGCAACTGAATGGCACTTCCTCATGGAGAGAGAGACAACAGACGGTAATGAATTAGCATAGTGAGGGTAAAAAAACAATCCTTTTTATTCCATTTCTTTCCACTTTTGTGTACCTTTTCTTTCCTTTCCCCCCTCCCACCTCAGAGAATAAGGAGCTATGACGGAATATAAAACAATATAAACAAGTCTCATGTAATCTGAAAATAGTAGCTTTACATTATAAATGTGTGTTGATACTTGCACCCACGGGCAGGCCAATCCTGCCTAAGATGGTCTAAATGGCCAGTCGCTGCATCCCATGCAGGATGCGGCCCACACAGGAAGGGCCGGGGCTTACTTTGGGGGAAGGGGATGTTCATGAGCCCCGATTCCTCTGGCGCAGGCCATATCTTGCATAGTATGCGGTGGCTGTTCGTCCCCTTCCCCCAGTGTAAGCCCCGGTGGCCCCTAATGGACCTCCTCAGATGTGCACCAACTATTTAGCTGGTGCGCAACCGGGGAGGCTGTGTAAGGCTGGTCAGGCCTGGGAAGGGGATGGGGATATGGCGGAGTGTGCCACCGATATCTCCGCCCCCCTCCTGGGCCTCGTCAGCCAATTGTCCCCTCCCCTGCCACCCCAGCCCTCCCTCCCCATGACCTCCTGCCGCCCGGTGCAGCACTTACCTGCACCCAGAGGCACGCAGTCTGGAGGCTGGCGGAGTGAGCAGTGCCACCCTCCGCGCCGGTGCCGCTTACTCTCTGGGTGTCACGAAAAGTGCTTTATGGCACTTTTGTGACACCTAACGCTGGCAGAGCACTCACTCCGCTGGCCACCAGTTGTACAGGGTTGCACAGAAAGTGGATACACATCACATCCACATTGTGTTTTATGCAAGCGGTCACTGGAAATCTCAAGGGAATTCTTTTTTGTTGCAGAAGCTGATTCACAGACCCCTAGACAAAATCACTGAGCAATGATGGGCAAAAGAGCTATTGTTTGTTTGAAGTGTTTGTTTACAAAGGATAGGATCTAAAAGGACACATGGAGATATTCAATACACAAAGTAGGGGTCTGGAGCCCCGTTTGGACCATGGTCCTTCATGCCAGTCTGCAAATTGCTCCCCTAACCTCAGGGGACCTTGGGGAGTGGATTCCGACTCAGTGGGTGAAGCTGTAGCTGAAGAAGAAAACATAAGAAGCTCCAGAAGCACCTGTACATAACCTCAAACCTCTCCGAATTCCAGCTAAGTTCTCTGGGCCCATATTACATTTTCCAAACAAGCAAAAAGACCCCATGACGTATTGTGCCAAAAGTCATAAGTACAGTATAATATACTGTAATAATAATATGCAGTACAGGTGGGCCCCCATATCCGCTGGGGATATGTTCCAGGCCCCTCCGCGGATACTTGAAACAGTGGATAAGAGCGAACACCCCCTCCATGGTTTCCTGAGGGCCCCCCCACCCTACCTCCCTTGCAGGCAGGCATGCTTGCCCCCCCCCAGCTCTTATTTTTCTTTCAGCAAGCTTTGTTTCTTCCTTAAAACAAACAGAGAAGCAGCCTCCATTGCAGGCAAGTAGAATGAGACTAAGTCCTAGAGAGGCTCTGCAAGGTTTCTGTTAACCTTGCAGAGCCTCTCTAGGACTGAGTCTCGTTCTACTTGCCTGCAATAAGCAGCCAGAGGCTGCTTCTCCTGTTTGTTTAAGGAAGAAACGAAGCTTACTGGAAAAAAAGTAAAAGCCTGGGGGGTCCCTGCAATCCGTGGATAACTGAAACCGTGGATACTGAATCAGTTGATATGGGGGCCCACCTGTATTTATATATCGCCTTTCTTGGTCATTGGATTTCTCCTCCGACTTTAATGGGCAGTCATGGGCAGTACATGGGCAGGCTTTCCTACCCCCCCCCCCCAATGAGAGGTTTTACAATATATAAATGTCCAATCTTTCATGAACAGCTACATTCCAGGTGGTATCCTTTTGCAGCCTGGCTTTTCTGCTGGCTGGCGCCTCCCACACTCGACCGACGCAGCTTGGAGCTGTTATCTCTCCTCACGGAGGCTTTTCACAGCTTTTTGTCAGCGGCGTGTCTCGAACATGCCATTTGCCAATCTTCGGGCTTTGCAAGGCGGCAGCTCTCCCGACTGAGCCAGACCCCTCTGCCCTAATCAGCATCAAATGGCTCTAATAGTTTGACACTTCCCTAAGGTAAAGGTAAAGGTATCCTCTGCTCGAAAGCCAGTCCTGTCCGACTCTGTGATGGGGTGCTCATCTCCATTTCTAAGGTCGTAGAGCCAGTGCCGCCCAAAGACGTTTCCGTGGTCATGTGCCCAGCATAATGGAACACTGTTACCTTCCCGCCGCAGCAGTACCTACTGTATTTATCTACTTGCAATTTCTTGTTTTTGAACTGCTAGGTTGGCAGGAGCTGGGACCTCACTCCATCACTCGGCACTCGGGTCTCAAACTGTTGTCCTATTGACCATCCGGTCTGCAGTTCAGCATCTTAACCACTAAGCCACCGCGGCACCTATGCTTCCCTAAACAAGGACATAAATAGAAATAGACAAGCATGCATACCCCAAATTGTAGGGAAGGTGTGAGAGTGTTGCTTTCTTCCATGATTAGTGTGTCTGGTGCATGTGTAGAAGGAGTGGGCAACACACACACACATCTTCCCTATATGCATATTTCTATGCTCCCAAGTATACTCAATGGCATAGTAGGCCTTTTTCATCATCCATGGAAACTTGCTGAACTACAAGTCCCAGAATCCCCCTCTCTTTGGCAAGAACCATGTCACATTTTCCAATTGAATCATGACCCCTTTCAAAAAGTCTGTTATCTTATTTTTCTGCACATTCATGCATTAGTGAAGGAAATCTGCCCCATTAATTCCTTCTGAAATCACATATCGACCCAGATGGCATTTACTGCCTTTGATATGAATGCACATTTTTATTTCAGTGTATGGCTTTATACAAGATGCTAAATATTCTTAATTGTCACATAAACATAGTGACATTTTGAATATGTAGTATGCAGATTGCTAAGGGCAGTCATAGCTTTCATCGGCAAACCTGGCAGGCAGATGACTACTCAGTTCCTATCTGTTCAACACATCCTTATTAAAGTAGAAAATAATTGCAAATTACTAAGTTCTAGAAAAGCACACATATATTTTAAGGTAGATTTTACCACTCTTTATTTGGTTGGCAGGCCAGCGGGTGGCGCAGCGGGTTAAACCGCCGAACCATAAGCTGTCGATCGAAAGGTCGGCAGTTCGATTCCCGTGACGGGGTGAGCGCTCGTTGCTTGGCCAGCTCCTGCCAACCTAGCAGTTCCAAAGCATGTCAATGCGAGTAGATAAATAGGTACCGCTTGCGGGAAGGTAAACAGCGCTCTGTGTTCCAGCTGCATGCTACACGCTGCGGCAAGGAGAGTCATGCTGGCCACATGACCACGGAGGCGTCTTCGGACAACGCTGGCTCTTCGGCTTTGAAATGGAGATGAGCACCACACCCTAGAGTTGGACACGACTGGACGTAATTGTCAGGTGATACCTTTACCTATTTGGTTGGCAGCTCTGTTGTTACACAGCACTGTTCCCTTACCATTGGTGGCACAATGCTCTCCAGCATACACCACACACATCATAAGCAGGGGTCCACAAATACAATCATCAGCTTGCAGATGGTAACTAGGAATTTAATTCTGGTAGTGACTAGCTAGCAGATACAACCTCTGTTACATTACTATATCGTTATAAAGTGATCACCAACACAGAGATACAGAGAGTAACTCTTTCCAAATGGTGCCAGGTTGAGTGTTATATCACGATGTAACATTTCACGACATGTTACGATGTAGCATTTGAGTCATGGTTTTCAGGAGAGCACAACAATTGACAGCCCTCCTCCAGGCCACACTTTCCAGCACCAATGGAGTGGTGACCATGGGGCATGCACTGCATTTTGCGGGGGGGGGGGAGTCACGGATGCCTCAAGTAAAGGGAACATTTGTTCCCTTACCTCGGGGCTGCATTGTAGCTGCATCGGTGCTGGAAAGTTGGTTAGGATCGGGCTGTTATTTATAGATACTTTATAAAACAGAGACGATCCTGCGCCCCCCCACAAGGGGGCCCAGATTTTCGCCGTCCCCCAATAAAAAACAAACAAAAAACAAAACAAAAAAATAAAAAACACCCCCGGGGGGGGTTTCGGAGGTTTTCGGGCTTTTTTACTGTGATGTACATGTGTGTATGCTTTGTCCCACTTAGTTTGTGTGTCCCACTTAGCTTGTGCAGGCTCGTTCTGCCTGTGACCGGGCGGCAGAACTCCGGAAAAGCGTCCGGTTGCTCCGGAGCAGGGCGCTCCATCGTTCTGAGCTTGCGCATGTCTTCACAGTTTGCGCAGGCGCAGAACGACAAAAATTCCAATCGTTGTGCGCATGTGCAGAAAGATTGGAATTTTTGTCATTTTGCGCCTGCGCAAACTGTGAAGACCTGCGCAAGCGCAGAATGACGGAGCGCCCTGCTCCGGAGCGACCGGACGCATTTCCGGAGTTCTGCCGCACGGTCGCAGGCAGAACGAGCCTGCACAAGCTAAGTGGGACACACAAACTAAGTGGGACAAAGCAGACACACATGTACATCACAGTAAAAAAGCCCGTAAACCCTTGAAAAAACCGTAAAAATACAGAAACAAAAATCGAAACCTCAGTAGTCCCCCGCCCCCCCAGGAGCCTCTGCGCCCTCCGCCCGGGGGGCCCTTGCCCCCCCCGCCCCCCCTTGAGGACGTCTCTGAAAACAGATCTGTAAAACAGATCTGTTTACCTACTGACATCTGCAGAACAGGAAGCGAGAAGCCAAGCCTCACTAGCTACTAGAAACAATCACTGGTCATCAAGCTCACCCATGAGTTGTGGATGCTTGGTTATAACTACGATGGTGCTTTGTTGTGTCTACATTCCTTATAAGTAAGCCTACCATATTTTACCCACCCCCAACCAGGACAACCCCCCCCACAACACCTCCCCCGGTCAATTAATTAATTAAATAATTTAAAATGAAACTTAAAAAATAAACCTAATAAAAATAATTTTAACTAAAGAGGACGCAAAGCGCCCCCTATTGCTGCGCAAAGCGCGCCCAAATTTTTTAATTATTTAATTAATTTTTGCATTAAAAATAAATAAATTAACTTACTTACCCCATCCATGTGCTGGTCACCCTTGCGCTGCTCCTCACGCTGCTCCCGGGTGCTGCTGGGCACCAGGAGAAACACAGCCTTTGCGCACCAGGAGAAACACAGCCTGCTGGCCTGCTGGAGGCTCGTGCGGCGCGGGCAAGCAGGCTGGCCCGGTCTCCCACCGGCACCGCACGGAGCCACTGGGAGACCGGGCGAAACACAGCCTGCTGCCCGTGCCATGCGCGCCTGCCGGAGGCGCACGTGGCACGGGCAGCAGGCTGTCATTCGCCTGCTCCCTCGCTGGCTCCGTGCCGGTGAGAGAGCGGGCGGACGACACACGCCCGCTTGCTGCCGCCGCCGCCATCTTCTTCTTTTTAACTTACCTGGGTGCTGGCAGCATCTTGGAGCACAAATCTCACGTGATCCAATATGTCGGTGCCCAAATCTCGTGAGGGCATCATGCCCTCACGAGATTTGTGCGCCGACATCTTGGATCTCGCGAGATTTTGTGATCCATGATGCCGGCGCCCGGGTAAGTTAAAAAAAAAGAAGATGGCGGCGGAGGCCCCATTCCTCCCAGAAAACTGGTCCAGGACTTTCCCGGGAATCGTAGCCGATTTCTGGGACTGTCCCGGTTTTTCCGGGATGGATAGTAAGCCTACTTATAAGAATTACAGCGCAATCCTGTCTAAGTTGTTGCAAACAACTTAATAAAGCACATTTGTGGCACCCGATGAGTAAGTGGTGCTGGCGGAGAAGCCTTGCGCTGCTCATCCAGTGCCACAGGACAGAACACCACCGTGGTGGAGAGGTGAGTTCCTGCCAGGCAGTGCAGGGGCATGGGGAGGGCGGAACGGGACATTTTGGGGTGTTGGGATTGGTCTCTCAGGCCCAAGAAGGGGGAGCGATCACCGTCGGCCTCCTCTGCCATATCATATCCCCCCCCCTCCAGGGTTACACTGCTGGCTCAAATGTGTGCCAGCAAAATAATTGGCACACATTTGAGTAGACCCATAGGGACGGCCGGGGCTCTACTCAGGGTAAAGGGATAAATGTCCTTTTACCCTGAGGAGGCCTCCAGCTCTGCCAGCGCAGGTCACATCCTGCACAAGATGTGGCGGGCACCTTATTTGTGATGCCACGTCCTGCTAGACAGGATTGGGCTGTTAGCATTTAACATATTCTACCCATGCTAAAATGACGGTCAAAAAATTATATATTTGAGGCTCTAATGTGTTTCAGTTGCTCCAGATCAACTTCTGTACTGGGTTTTGCATCTCACACATGCAGTGGAATCCTATCCTAGTAAGTTAGTCCCATTTTGTTCAGTGGGGCTTAATGCCAAGTGAGCATGCATAGGATTGTAGCTTTAAACGAGGTACTCAGATATGATGATTCTGTAAGGAAATGCAAAAATGTATTTTTGAAAGGGAGAGGATTCCTTTCCCACAAATTGATTAGTAAACCTAGATGTTAGGTGATAGGAAAAACATCACAGATCATCACCATAATCCAAAAAGATCCACCTTTCTTTCAGCAAATAAACGTTTCTGTGTTGGTTCACCGTTTATTTCTTGTTTTAATATATCTTCAGTCCGTATTCATTTTCTAAGGAGCTCTAGACCATTATCCTGTGTCGGCATTCAATTCTATTGACATTATTATCCCTTCTGTTTCCTTCTGCCTTACGCCTCTTGGCTTCCCCTCTGTTGCCATGTTTGGCCTGGGTATTTATCAAAGGATGTTGGAAATTACTAGTGTCTCAATTTTGTTTTCCATCTGATTCATGAAGCACTTCTCGTAATGTGAAAAGCAGTTCATGAATTGCTCAAGAGCTGGCAAAAGAATAGTTCAATGCCCATTTCCATATAAATGGCCTCATTACTATGCAGGCCAGTCATAATTTATGAGACGGGATTTGCGTTTGCAAACAGGGGTCCTGCTGGCAGTATCCTTCTGTTTATCGGCAAGGAAAATATGGCCTCAAAAACGATTTAAGTAAGATAGCTTTTTGACTGGTAAAGGAGCACCTAAATCAGACCTACAAGAAAATGCTGATTAGACATGGAGTTTTCCATGACAATTTTAAGTATTTTAATATTAAACACACTTTTACTATCTGAAAAAAAAGGTAAACGCTTGAGACACAGAGTTCTAATACATATGGCACTGAAAAATATCTAAAGTTCTCCATGCACAAAAATAATGAAAGGGAAAATCTTGTAAAAGTCAGGGACCTGATTCACCTCTAGGTAAGGGCAAGTAATTGCTCGTAACACCTGGTGGCTCTGACTTTGCTTTCCTCATCGAGGGGCGAGGAAGCTGCAAGGAAGGGAGATAGGATCCGGTGCAGGCTTACCGTGATGGATCCTCCCCCTCTCAAGACCTCCCCACCTTCCGTTATACCCCTGCCCCCATTCCGCCCTCCCCTGCCTTACCTTTCCCAGCATGCATTTGGACGTCCTCCAGTGTGGCTGGGAAGGTGGACGCCTTCCCGCCGGCGCCGGCATCTCCTGCAGTGTGCTGACCAGGGCGCTGTTGGGGAGGCTTTTGTGACTGCCAGCGACTGCTTTACAGCAGTCAGCGCCAGCGTGGGAGGCACGCCGCCATTGGGCAGCACGCTTAGGATTGGGCTGTGATTGACTCCCACCTCACCTCAGAAGGAAGCAGTTTCCAGAGTTGGCCCTCTAATAAGGACCTTAACAGTTGGGCAGATTTGTTCGGTTGGAGGTAGTCCTTCATATACCACAATACTACAGGAGACAACATTTGAAGGTAACCCCTGCTAACTGGGCAAGAGGCACTTTTTCAATTGGTGCTCCTGTTATATTTAGCAGGGGGAGAGTAACTGCCCCCCTATCGCCCCAGCACAGTGTCTTTTCTGGTGGCTGTTTGCTGGTGGTGTTCTGCATCTTTTTTAGATTGTGAGCCCTTTTGGGACAGGGAGCCATTTAATCATTTGATTTTGTCTGTAAACCGCTTTGTGAACTTTTTGTTGAAAAGCGGTACATAGCCTGTTGCATCCTAGGTGCAAACATATAGCAACTGTCTTCTAATCCACATGTCATAAAATGTATAGCACCATCTTTTCACCTGGGGCAACCTGGAATATTTGTGCAGACCATTTGCCTCAAAGGTTTTGGAGTGCTAGATTCCTATCAAATAACTGGAAGTCACTGACTTGAAGCTGCCTGCATTTTTCTGAACAGGAGCTTCCTGAGTTAGACCTTGAAATGGGGATAAAGGGTTAAAGGTCCCCTGATCACACCATAGTCTGGATCGACCACTCCCACCACCCCTTTTCTTTTTCACTAAAGAAAAACGAAGCCTAACAGGGTAGAAGATAAATCAAATGCCACATTGCAGTTTGACCCTAAGTCTATATAAGCAAATCCATACATCTAGATTTAGTAGCTAGTACAAGTTTGTTATCAATGTGTGGTTTTCTGGGTTACTATGCATAGACTTTGCCTCTGATTCGTACCCTTTTAAAATTTCTATTAAAAATTAGAAATGCTGAAAAACACAAAGTGTCTGAAATGCTGGAAAAATGCTTGGAGAGCAGCCTAGATTCATAATGAAATAAAGAAGGAAAAACCTGAGCTGCTGGAAAAGAGCTTTGGGACCAGAAAATCCCGTTAATGAGGCTTTTATTGCTTATTTGCTTCAAATACAGCAGACATACTGAATTGGAAATGTGGATGAAATCTGGTCATTTGGCTGGCCTTGAAAGTTACCCATAAATGTAAGGAAATATTATGACTCAGAGTCTGTTTTGGACATGTATCCACATTTCTTGGTCAGTGTAATTCATGACTGGTAAATGACAGAAATGGGAATGAAGTTTGGTGATTAACCCCAGGCAACTGGTTAGCCTCGAGCTTTATCACTGAATGTCAGAACTGATTTGAGATTTATGACATTTACCACGGGTCTCATAATTGCTAAGCATTACATGCAAATGTCAACATTCACCCTCTTTCTGGCATTTAAGGGCAAATGTACATCCAGCAAGGGCATCTCGGCTAAGAAATAGATGTCTATGCACAGACTGGCCTTCTAGATTTGCCCCCATATGCGCAGGGTTTTGCTGTGGGGAAGCAAGGACAAGCTGTAGCTCACTGATGTGTGCAGAGGGTCCCAGGTTCAATCCTCAGGTTCAATCGGAAAGACCCCTGACTGAAGACCTGGCGAGTTGGGCCAGCCAGTCAGTGTGGGAAACACTAAGCTAGATGGACCAGCAGTCTGACTCAGTAAAAGACAGCTTCATATACTGCTGTGCTCACCACCGAGCCATGCTGGTGGTCCATACACATACTGCAGGAAAGGTGATTGGTGCTGTCACTTCTGATCACTTGTGTACAGGCCAGAATTGAGCCTGGATGCTTCCTTAACTTTCTAAGAGATAATAAGCACCAGCAAGAGAGCAGACAGTGCTGAACATGGAGGTCTTCATGTGCAGCATGGAGAATGCATGATGGTGCAGCTTGAGAGCCTGTGTTTTGTAGAAACTCAGAACATTAGGGGAGACCTGGGTTCGAATTCCCAGTCAGGTGTGAAGCTCAATGGGTGAACCTGGGTCAGCTGCGCTCTCTCTCTCTCTCTCTCTCTCTCTCCTACCTCACAGGGCTGCTGTGAGGATAAAATGGGATAATCTCATGTATGACACTTTAAACTTTCTAGAGAAGGAGTTGAATACAACCATTATAATTAAAGTATGTGAAGGTCTCAGGATCAAGGCCATTAGTATATCATTAGAGGAACTCAACATTATCCTTGGGTCCCTTCGGGGAGAAAGGTGGGGTAAAATACTATAAACAGATACATAAATTCTCAAGTTTGCGGAATGAAATCTTAATAAACTGGGCTAGTTGAAGACAGTATTATGAGTCATCTGTCTCCAAGGGAGACTGCTCTGTTCTTCATTCCAGCTCTCTTACAACACTTCTTTCATGTCTAACACATTGCTTGATGTTGCCTTGATGACACTGCAGAAAGATAGCAAGAGAGACTTCTGCTAATCTTCCAGACAGTTTCCTTCTTTGAGCTGCAAAGCATTTGCTTTCCCTGCCCTTCTTGCTGTGCCAGTCCAATTAAAGGCACCCTCTGCTGATGGATCCCCACTTGCCTGCTCTAATTACGTTTTAAAAACTTTACGATAAGCATTTTTTTTCGGCGTAGGCTTTTGAGGCCCCTGAAGGTAACACCCTTCCTCTTTCTTCCCATTACCTTTTTTTCTTCTCAGAAATTCTGAGAAGCTAAATGGATCGTCTGTTATAGAAAGGCTATCAAAGTGTGTTTCTTGCAACACTTTGTTATAGAAACACTATCAAAGTGTGTTTCTTGCAATACCTTCTTGTGCTGAAAGCAACAGAGGCCGTTAGAGACAGTATTATTTATTTATTTTATTTTTCACATTTTTTTTATACCGCCCTTCCTCCAAGGAGCTCAGAGTGGTGTACATATTTCCTCCCCTCCTTTTTGTCCTCACAACAACCCTGTGAGGTAGGTGGGGCTGAGAGATAGTGACTGGCCCAAGGTCACCCAGGAAGCTTCGTGGCTGAGCGGGGATTTGAACCTGGATCTTCCAGGTCTAAGTCCGACTCCCAAACCACAACACCATCCTGGCTGCAGTAGCTGAAGTAAATACAGTAGTTACTTATGGAATGCTCCTGATTAACGGAGATCCACTGTGGTTAGAGTAGGATCAAAGACCTGGGTTCAAATTCCCACTCAGCCCTTCCGTGACTTCTTCTGTCTTCTATCTATGCATTTGTAATAGTGTCTTGGTTATGCGCTGGACTAGTCTGGCAGTGCTACCAGGAAGCACAAGTAGTGTCCATGGGGATAGGTTCCTCCCCCCCCCCCAAGAACCTGTAGATAGGGGAAAATGCTATCTTCGCAGAGCGGCCCAAGCAGTGGCGTTCCCAGCCCTCCCGGCGCCTGGGGGGGCGGGGGTTGGAGCGCCCCCGCAAGCAGCCGGGCTCGGGGCTGAGCGCCCACTCGGCGCGTCCCCGGCCTCCAGAGGCTCCGCTCCGAAGGCCAGGGATAAGCCCTCCTTAGAGCGACCGCACAGTTCGGCGGTCGAGGGCTTTACGAGAAAGCCGAACGCATCCCCGGCTTTGTTTGCCCTCAGAAAGGTTTTGCGCATGCGCAAAACATAAAAGCCGGGGACACGTTCGGCTTTCTCATAACGCCCTTGACCGCCGAACTGGGCGGTCGCTCTAAGGAGGGCTTATCCCCGGCCTTCGGAGCGGAGCCTCTGGAGGCCGGGGATGCGCCGAGTGGGCGCGCTGCTCCGGGGGTCACGCCAGCCGGGCTCCGGTGCCGCGCAGCTCTGCGCAGCCCCGAGCCGGGCTGCCGCGCCCCCACACCCACTTGGCACCTGGGGTGGAGCACACCAGCTCCCCCCCTTAAAGAACGCCTCTGGGCCCAAGGCAACCCTCACGCCCATTACCTTTTTTTCTTCTTAGAGCGAACGCCAGGTCAATGTGTTTCTTGCTTAACCAATACACTATAAGCATCCTGTTTAACCTCTCTAGCATGCAGGCTGCTTGCCTGCTTTGTCACTATAAGCAGCATGCTGCTTAAAGCGTTTTGGTCAAGCAAGAATGGCTTGGTGCCAGCTTTATAAAAATAAAGGTAATGGGCGTGGGCCCCCCCGGCCAACCGCAGATAAGTGGATCTGCTGATACGGCCCCCCTTCTATTTTGATGGGCCAGGATAGAGCTAAGAAGGGGTCAGATTCTGACATGACTGCTTTATGCAACAGCTTCTTTGCTTTCTTAAGACTGCTCTACTTTCCCATTACTCTGTGCATAAAGAGGTAAGGTGGTCCTGATTTCCACCTGCTATTTCTGTGGATGCATCAGCCTGCATTGTAGCCACTTAGGTGCACTCAGAAGAGGTTTTGTTATACTTGTCTTTAGTGGTTTATGATCAGACTGTTACTGAGTGTCCATAAGTACAGTATACTGGTGGAAATGCTATGTTCCAGTCACTGCAGCTAGTACATCTTTGACTCTTTATGTCTATCCTAGCACTTTCACTGACAGGGCTCATCCAATTGGTTGTTCCAGTCACTGTACTGCACCCAGTGAGTTTTCCAAACACATCACACTGTAGAATCAGTTCTTCTTCAGATTGGTAGCATTTGATGACAAGTGTGTCTGTGATCAACGGCTTTAATCTCTCAAATGCTCACTGTTCTGGGCTTGCTCAGTCCCACTTCACTGTCCCATCTGTTAGCTGGTGCAAAGGCTCCGCTTCAGCTGCCAGATATTAGCCAAGAGGGTTATCAGTCCTGTGAAGTGCTCTATCCCTGTTACATCGGTTGATGGCCTCAGCATTGCTGGGATCTGGCCACAATCCTTCCGCTGAAACCACACATTCTATCTATGTAGTATGGAAACTACATAATATTATGTAGTATGGAAAACCCATAATGCCTGCTTCATTACATTCTATCTATGTCACCTGCTGCTGTTTGAACTTCATTTTCTCTGGGTTAAGTCTGATGCTTCACTCCAGGGGCTACAAGATTGACTCTGGCTTGTTGTTGTCATAGTCTTTTTCTGCCTCTGCATCATTTAGTGCCCAATCCTATCCCACATGCCATGGAGGCACAAGCTGCATGCATTCAGAGGCCTGCTCACAGTAATGTAGACTTGAATCTATTGGACTCCAGTCAGAATCAAGCTGTGTCAATGACTTGACATGGAGATTGTAAAAGACTCCAAAGACTTGAACCGAGACTTGGAGCCTTTTACAAGTCAAATTTTATTCAGGTTTATACACGTTTTCCCCATTACATACAGGGACTCGCAACTCGCAACCAAAGACTCCGGACTTGGGGGCAAAGACTTGGGACTTGACTTGAGACTTGGAACCATAGACTTGAGACTTCACTTGAGACTGGGAGTCAGAGACTTGATCCACATCCCTGCCTGCTCATGCTAAGGGAAATATTTTTCCCTTACCTCTTTGTAGGCCCCCTGATGGCCTGTGGGTCTCCTCAGGCTTACATCAGTCGATTGTAGTCCTCCATCTAAACAGCCATCTCTCTGAATAACATCTCCACAGTTCTCCAGGACAGCTTTCATTTCCCACATGCTGGGAATATTCTGTATTTGTACAGATAAAATTCTTGTGCAGAACTCTAAGTCCAAGTCCACTTACTGGACAGCTTTGTTGCCCCAAAGGGGAGGATGATCCCTTCCTTTCACAACAACAAATGCAAGCTGGTACGTGTTGTCATTTCTGGGAATTGTTTTTGTCAAATTGCACTTCCCACTGATTGCATGATGCTCTTATTGTACATTATAAGGGAGAAGTTGCTCTGCCTAATGGCTGAAGCTAGAGTCTAATTCACTCTTCAGAATTACATTACACATTGGCCCATTGTTGAGTTGAAATTTCACAGGTCATTGGCCCACTAGCATTATTGCAAAGTCCTGTTGCTGCTGCTGAGGAACTCAGAGTCTGAACTTGTTATGGGTCGGGGCTCCGGTAGACTGTCCTGACATCCACATGCTCAGCACAGTCTGAAGAGTCTGTTACCTCCTGTACATATCTAACAGCCCAATCCTATCTGGGACTTACATGATCCGTTAACATAAGAAGTCCTGGACCTATGGTGGGAAAGCCGCTCCACTGTTTGACAGACCATGACCACCAATGGCAAATGGCCAAAGGCCATGTGCAGGTGACAGTGGCCCGCCAAACCTCTTCCACCTCCCATCATCACTGGTAAGTTGATAGCAGAGGCAGTTCTGGGGAGGATCCTGGGTGGATTGGGGCAGGGAGCATGTCGGATTGGTGGTGGTTTGGGGTGAGGGCAGAAGGATCTCAGTTGCAGCCGCATAAACTGAGATCCTACCCCCCCCCAGCCCATCCCCATCCCCAGGAGCCTCCTCAGACTTACGCCAGCTAAAGAGCCAGCATAGGTCTGAGGAGACCCATTGGAGACCAGGTGACCTATGGAGAGTTAAGCAAAACAGATTTTTACTTATCTCTCCTAGGCTGTCTGGTTCCTCCTCCCAAACCCATTGCATGAAGCACATGTTCTGTCAGTAGCACTGCATGATCTGAACTGGTGGGGGATAGTATTGGGTCCTAAGTATGGTTCCCTTGACTTTTCCTGATCTCATCTATCTATCTATCTATCTAATCTATCTATCTATCGGAAGGTTTCATGGCCAACTACAATTTTCCAGGATCGAGGGTATATGGGTAAAGGAGCCGTGTAAAATATTGTAAGCCAGAAAATGTGATTAAAACACGTTTTAAAAACACATAAATCACAGATCTTAGAAAAGTATTAAAAGACTGCAATCATGTAGTAAAACATATTAAAAAACACGAGGCTAAAATATCTAAAACCGATGTTTCGTCCTAGTCCAAGGACTTTTTCTAGGTACAACCAAGTAAGTTGTAGAGGTGACATTCAGCGGCATTGGAGCACGGAAGTTTAAAAGGCTAAAGGATCTCTTTTCTAAGGTCTGTGATTTATGTGTTTTTAAAACGTGTTTTTAATCGCATTTTCTGGCTTACAATATTTTACATGGCTCCTTTACCCATATACCCTCGATCCGTGTGTGTGTGTGTGTGTGTGTGTGTGTGTGTCCCTGAGAGAGAGAGAGAGAGATATGAGAGAGTGAGGGAGAATTTATATACCGCTTTTCTTGGTCATTGGATTTCTCCTCTGACTTTAATCCGACACTCGACCGATGCAGCTGGGAGCTCATCTCTCCTCATAGAGGCTTTCACAGCTTTTTTTTGTCAGCGGCATGTCTCGAACTTGCCATTCACCGATCTTCAGGCTTGCAAGGCGGCGGCTTCACGTTCATGCTTCTTAGCATTGTGACATAGCAACATATCCTTTTCCTTCCTGCTGATTTCTTGTAAAGAATGTGTATCTTTCCACTGTCTCATTGTACCCTGGGGAACAGTATAGGCCTCTAAAGTTGCCAGCAGAATTGACCATGTTGACGCTGCGACGAGCTTCATAGCAGCACAAATCTTTCTCTCTCGCCTGCTACCCAATAAACTAAAATAAAAATTTCACTTTCCTGCTTTGGTCCTCTTCATGTATGGCTGGGTCTGTGTAGAGTTCAAGCTCCTGTTTCCAGTGGGTCCATTCTGAGCCAAGCCCTTTTCTGCACGGTCCAGAACCTCTGGAGGTTTTGACCCATGAGTCCTTGTTGCTTATTACAAGAATTACTCTAGAGCAGCAGTTCTCAAATTTACCCCAGTCATGGAGACCTCAGCACAGCATCACAGTACTTCTTCAATGGCACCCTGTCATGGTGGTTTCATGCCACCATCTTGGCTGGGCCAAGATCTTGCGAGTATCGCGCAAGATCTCACAAGAATTGTGCAGTTCTCGCGAGATCTCATGTGGTTCTCGCAAGATCTCAGTCCAGCCAAGATGGCAGCGCCTGGGAGAGCCTGGAAGAAGATTTTTCAGAAGATTTCTGTGGCGCCCCTGTGAGTTCACCACAACCCCCTGGTGCACCATGGCGCACAGTTTGGGAGCCACTGCTCTAGAGACTCAAAAACACCAAAACTGCTGTCACCATGATTCATCAATATTTTGTACAGCACATGCAGACATGAAGCTGGAGGTAAGCTCTTCATTCGTGTTCCACTCAGCTCCTGCAAGTCTATTCTCCTCAAGATGCAGTGAACATATGAAAACGGTTAAAAGAGTGATGGAAGTCAAGTGGATGAAAGTCAAGGTTAAAAACACTCGAAAACTTTAATGGTCTGCTACAATGTAAAAAGAGGTAGGAATTACAGGATTAAAAGCCATGTAAAAATAGGAGGTCCACAGCCCTTGGACGAAACATTGTGTTTTTAATGTTTTTATCGTTTTTAAACTTGTGTTGTATGTGTTTTTAGACGTGTTTTATGTGTTTTCATATGTGTGTTACTGGTTTTAAACATAAAGAAGACATTATTTTTACATGGCTTTTAATCCTGTAATTCCTACCTCTTTGTAGAGAGTCAAGATATTGTTGTACTACTATCTTCATGATGACATACAGCAAGTCCTAACTTAAAATTGTTGATAGGTTATTGGAAACTGCATCTTTAAGTGAAACAACTTATAATTAAACCAATACTACTGTAGACTAATTGAAGAGTTTACATATACAAGAGTTTACGACATATTATTACATATTTCTGGTCACAAAAACATCACCAAACTTCTAAATAAAGACTCCTAACACTTCTAACATTAAACACTGAAATAAATGTGAGCATTCCAGGTTAGAGAAAACCCATACAGACATGGGGAGAATGTTCAAACTCCACACAGACAATGGCCTTGGCCAGGAATCGATTTTTTTCTCAACAACTTTAAAATGAAATGACTTAAATGAAACAACTTTAGCAGCTCAATCTTGCACACATTGAAATGATTGTGAGATCAGCACAATCTATGCAGTCTTCATGACTGGACGAATCAAGGTATCATGTGGGTTTTGTGTGTGTGTGCGCATGCGTGTGTGTGTGTGTGTGTGTAAGACCCAAAACATTTCTAATATAAAAAATTGAAATAAATATGAGCTTTCTGCACCAGAGAAAACCCAAGCAGACATGGGGAGAACGTTCAAACTCCACACAGACAGTAGAAATTGATTTTTTATCTCAAGAACTTTAAAATGAAACAACTTACGGTCCGTACTGCCATGCGGTGGGCAGGAGATCTACTCAGGGAATGGGATGTTTGTCCCCTTCCCCGGGTGTAAACCAGGGCTGGCCCTATCAGCCTCCTTGGATTTCCACCAGCTAAATAGCTGACGGAAGTAGAGGAGGCCGTGTAACGGCCGAGCTGGCCCAGCGGGGGATGGGGATATGGCCAACGTCATCCCCGCCCCCTCCTACGCTGGCTCGCCCAATGGCCCCCCTCCCTCGCTGGCCAGATTGCCCGTGCGGCCACCGGCAGGAGGTTTACCTGCCTCCGGCGGCCGCATCCTCAGTCCAGTGACAGAGTGAGCCGGCCTCCCTTACTCTGGCGCCAGAAGTTTGGACTGGATCTCGCCCTAAGTGAGGACTTGCTGTACTGAACTGAGTTTATGCACAGTTTCCATGATAGATTGGGCTTCCAGTAAAATAATTGAATTGTACTAACAAGCTAAGTTGCAATTATTTTCACAGTTCAATTTCTTCAGTAATTAAACTTCTTTTCGGAAATCTGAGAAAATTATGTTGATATTATCAATACTGTAATCAGTCATTATGAATAACAGCAAGATATTAGATTAACATTTATTTCTGAATCTACAGCTAATTAGAATCAAAACCTATTATTATTCGTTGAATTCAGTAGAATTCATTCTATATATGAGGAAGGAGGAGGGAGCGAACACAGGGACACTATCACAGTCAGCATCTGCACTAAGAGTTGTGCTCACGGCAATAATCAGAAATACAAATATTCCAGCATTAGTTTTGTTAAACCAATGGCACTTCACTTATGTGGTGGTTCTAACTCTTGTTTTGTATAAATGTAAGACTATTTTTCTATGTTTGTTCATATTGAGATATATTACAAGTACTGCTTAAGCGTTCAGGAGAAGAGTAATTGTATATTACCTGCCCTACACACAAAATACAAATGGGAATTCTGCAACTTTGTGATAGGCTAATCTATTCTATGTCCCATTGGTGTTGTGAGGAAAAATGGCATAATTCCTGATTTGAGTTCCATGGAGGAGGATCAAGATGTAAATAAGACGGACAGATAGATGGATAGATAGTGTGAGTGAGTGAGTGAGTGAGTGAGTGAGTGAGTGAGTGAGTGAGTGAGTGAGGGCTCAATCGTATACATACCTCCCACTGGCGGCACTCCTCTTCCACTGGCGCTGATTTCCGTAAA
The DNA here is from genome assembly GCA_026170595.1 of Plestiodon gilberti rubricaudatus. Classification (NCBI taxonomy): domain Eukaryota; kingdom Metazoa; phylum Chordata; class Lepidosauria; order Squamata; family Scincidae; genus Plestiodon; species Plestiodon gilberti. The sequence continues at coordinate 168,916,804 of JANXHW010000001.1, forward strand.
GCAGTCAGCACCTGTCGTAAAAGGTGCTCCAACGGCGCACTACTCAGAGCACAGCGGGGAAGGCCTGCACCTTCCCCCCAGTGCCGGTGGATTCTCCAGGACCCGCCGAACCAGGTAAGATGGCAGGGGAGGGTGGAATGGGGTGATTATGGGGAAGTGGATGGGTGGATCGGGTCTGGGAAGGAGACAGGTTCAGCGGCAGTGGCAGCCTCTGAATCCTAACTCCCTTCCCAGACCCGATCCTACAGCACGGGTCCACACAGACATGCGGCAGCTATTTAGCTAGCGCAGGCCTGAGTACAACCCCCACACTATGGAGGTTTACACCCGGTAAGGGAACAATTGTTCCCATACCTAGAGGAGACCTCCGCAACCCCCCCCAAACCGATATGCTTCATATCTAGTCTAATAATAAGCATAATAAGATATGCTTCATATCTGGTCTTTGTCTGAGCAATAATCCATTTACAGATCATAGGGTTGCTTATTATTTTTAATTAAAACAGCTGCTAATCTATTCTCATTACCCACCATCATAAAGAACACGCATGAGACCTTTACCAAGAATCAGACTGTCCATATTTATGGCATGCTAGCAAGTATTTTAATGTAATATTTGCAGATGGAAAACAAGTCATCATGATGACTTTGGATTTCAAGGCAATACTGGGATATAGGTGTTTGGCCCACTAAAAGATCTGAATTACTCAGCTTGCTACTGGTAGAAAACTCTGATGAAAAGAAAGCACAACTGATGGACACAGGCAAGTCACTGTGCTCTTCATTGTTTGATCCAATTACCAAAAGCAGGAGACTGATGTTGCGCTGGGTTAAGTTCACTTGTGTTTCTTTTAGAACGTGCTTTATTTCAATAATGTGTTTTCTTAAGTAGAACCTTTCTGGAGACATATTACGCCATACACATTTGGTTTGCCTTTTTGTTCTTTGTTTTTATTGCCATTGCTATCCTGACCCATTAGACAAAGGTCAAATTTAATTCCAGAACTGAACCATATTTTTATCTGTCATTAGGAAGAATAACGAGATCATTATCTTCACAAAGTTTTCAAGTCTTTGCAGTGGGAAAAACAAGAAGGCTGTTTTGAATAGCAATCCTTATCTGGTATTATGGTCTATTCTGGTCTTATCTGCTACTATCCGATCTATTAAGCCAAGCCAGTTTCTAAAGATAAAAGAATATACCCTGATCATTCCTGCTAATTGCATTGTAGCCACGAGAACTGGCCTCTATTTTTTTTAAAGCCCCAATATGAAATATTAAAGCAAAGGCTAGTTCATATAATTTGGGGAAATTAATATATTAGAAAATAAGATTAATCACCATAAAAAAAGAACAGAAAGAAATAATGAACTGGAAAAACAAAAGAAGCTGGAAGAATGAAGTAAGTGAATCTAGGTATTATATTCTTAAATTAACTAAAAAGACTGAAGAATAAAAAAATAACAGTGCAATCCTGTGTAAGGATATGTGGCCAGCCTAAATGGCCCAGCTGCTGTATCCTAAACAGGTCCCAGGTGCAACTCGATGGAAGGGCGGCCCAGGAGCAATGGCTCTACTCGGATGTATGCCAACTCTGGAGCTGGCGTGCATCCAAGGCTTCCGTATAAGCTCGCGCCGGGCCTGGAGAGGGCTTTGGATATCGGCGTATCTCACCACCAATATGCCCGCCCTCTCTAGGCCTGGGGCGACCAATAGTTGCCCTCCCTCACCACCTGGTCTGCCCTCCCCCCCCTGCCCCAGCTAGCACTGTACATACCATCCCCAGGATGCAGAGTAAGGGCCGCTGGCCTCTGCGCTGGTGGCCCTTACTCTCCGGGTGCTGCAAAAATGCTTTACAGCACTTTTGTGACACCCTACACCAGGGAAGCACGCGCTCCCCCAGCGCAGTCCTACACAGGATTGCACCATAAGTTTCAGAAGGGCAATCTTATTCTGCATGGAACATCTGAAAGTGCAGAGGGCAACCAATTGTTCAACTTTGTGAAAAACCAGTTTGCATATAACTAGAGTGTAATGATGAAGTGGCAAGGGTTAAAGATAGCTTTCCTTCTTTAGTCCAAATATTAGGGAAGAGACAAGAGATCTGTAATCCGCTATGAGACTATGTGACAATGAGTTAAGGAAACTTTTATGGTACCAGTTCTGGTGCAAACCTGTTATCATGAGTAATCAGCCTCAAATGCAATTCCTATATGACCTTTCAATTGAAACACTTCAAAAGTGCAGATAATTTAGTATTTTTTTGACAACTGTGTCACCACAATAAATGATAAATTATTGATAAAGCTTCCTTTGGAATGTATGGGTGTTTTTCTTTAAAGGTCAGAACATTTATGGCAGTTGAGGAAGATCAACCATTTGGGGGTCAAGTCCAGCGTGATGATATTTTTAATCTTTATTTAGATGAAGAAAGACACCCCCAATCTAGCTATGGGCCACATGCATATACAAGCAAGCATTCATGTGCATAGTTTTAGTGGGATGAATGATCAAATGTGCAAACAGGTGCTGTTGTTTGCTTCCTCAGGATCAACCAAAGCTGAATCCAAGCATGCAACCAAAGCCAAGTGCGTATAGCCACAAATCAGCATTAGCGCCAATCAGCTGTTCTGGGAAGAGAGCAGGGGCTGGATTAAGTGGCGTCGCATTGCTGTCTCCCGGTGACATCACCACCGGAAGTGATGTCACCACTGCCTGCCGCCACACATGCCTTCAGAGGCGCAGGGCGGGGAGGTGGACCGAAACAATCGCCGTCTCTGCCGCTGCTGCCCGCTCTTCTCGCCACCGAAACGGCATGGTTGTCACCCCCGCCACCGCCCCACATGTTGCCCAGGGGTGGACTGCCCCCCGTGATGCTTCTGGCTGGATTTAATCCCTCCCTCTTTTACCAAACCACTGATCAGCATAATTGCCAATTAGATGTCAGGAGTATGAGCATGTCCACAGTTTGATGGCCAGTACTGTTTATTGTTACTATTTATTTGTTCATTTAAAAATACACTCACTACCTTTTAGCCCAAGGTGGCTTGTGTTAAGAAAATTCAAAAAATTTATGCCCAGATTTCTCATGTGAGCTCTTCAGATGAGCCCTAAAATAACCATAGTAAAGGTAAAGGTATCCCCATACACAGCTGCTATTTGAAAGTTCAGTTCTTCATTTCTGCAGAAACAAAAAATGCTGACCCAAAAGAAAATAAAGGAAATAAATAGTCAATCTTGCCTTCTTCATGATGTTCTTACCTTTTCAGTAGGAAAAAAAAAGTTATATAATGTTAGATCCCAAACTGGTGCCACAGTAAATGATATACAATAAAAATGTCTAAGGCATTTGAAATCCAGTATAAATCTAATAGGCTGAAATATCAGCTTCTGAAAGCATTCTTTTTCACTCATAAATCTCTTGCAAACACTTGACCTCGAATTCCAGAGGTTCATTTAGAGAGTGTGTCATTGGCCTTTGTTTAAACATTTTTTTTTCCAGGGAGAAATAATGTAGGCATTTTATCTACACTGTTCAGATACAGTGAAAAAGATGCAATAAAGAATTAGAGGAACAATATATTATATCCTGACAAGAGTTTAAGGCTACAAGTGGAAGCAGAACCCTATCCTGAATCTGGATTAGTGTGTGGACTGAAAGCTAATTGGAATTCTCTTGTCGTAAAAGACAGGAAAAGCTCCAATCCCAAATGACAGGTTTCCTAAACCCAAATGAGTTCAGAGACATCTCAAACGTCATAGGAGAGACGTACAGTTTATGTCTGCATTAATCCATCAATTTTGTCTACTACTTCTTTGCTGCAAAAATAAACCCAAAAAGAAAACCCCCTTTGTACTTTAGAATTTTGACATGGCACTAAAGCAAAAACAAAGCCGAACATCTGAAGGATGGCTGATATTGCAAGGAGAGTTGACAGAATGGAATTGAAAGTCTCCTGACTACTCAAATATTGTACAGATGTGTAAATGTCTGGAGCTTATGGCGGCAAGATTTTTTTAACCCTTTCTTCTCTTTTGGATAGTGCCTCTGAAGGATGATTTTGAAGGATGCTATGAAAGGTTTTGAGATGGATGCAAAAATCAGGTGGGGTAGGGGGATTTTAGCATCATAATTTTCATCCTGATTGTGCCCCCTTCCTGAAAAACAGAAAGTGCAATGCATGATGGGAGGTCTCAGCATGAGCTGAACCTATGAGACCTATGTGAGAGCAGGAGGTAGCATGTTGGTTACGATCTTGGCATGCTTCCTATTAATTTAAGGACATCAAAACTTCTTAAAATGTTTTACCGAAATGCATAAACACATTGTGTCCTTTATAAAAATAAAATAAAAGGATTTAACTGTGGACCTAGGAATGTGGGAAACATGGCTCATTTGCCCCTAGTTCACTATGCAAAGCCCTGACTTTGTACAAAAAGTAACTGCTTTTTGTTTTCTCGGTTGGGGGCGGAGGGGGGGGGTTGCATCAGGCAGAAGCATTGGTTCAGCCATCCCTGCATACGTGAATATCGCCACAGGTTTCAGAACAGTGGGGGTGGATCCATGTGGTGGAGAAAGTGGTGCTGCTACTTCAACAGCCCAATCCTATTCAGGCCTTACACTGCTGGAACTCTTGTTCTGGCTGCATAAGGCCCTTTATGGCTGTCCCCAAAAGCGACAAGCCATTCAGCATGGCCTGGCCAAGTTGCCAGGTGCATACACCAGCAGACTGGGAATGCCTCCCAGCACTGGAAATGTAGCGCAGGGGGTGAGGGGGAAGCAGGGATGGGGTGGAATGGGATGGGAATGGAATGGAATGGGATGGGATGGGTAGGGGGAGGATTGGGGAGAAGATGGGGGTGGCGATGAGGGTGGATTGGGGTCAAGAAAGAGGCAGTGTCGGCAGCAGCGGCGCATTGCCAATATCTTATTCCCTTATTGGCCTTGAGCCTCTGACCCAGGTCCACACAGACTTGTACCAGCAATATAGCTGGCTCAAATCCAAGTAGACCCAGCTGGCTTTCCCTGAGGCAAGGTGACAAATGTTCCCTTACCCCAGGGAGGCTTCCAGATGCCAAAACTCCCTCATAGGATACAGCAGGTGCCGCACTGGCGCAGTTCCATCGCCACATTGGAATTGCGTAGGATTGGGCTGAAAATGTTGTAAAATGAAGCCTATTGAGCAGAATGGGCAAATGTGCATTCTACCCTAGCTTGTGGAGGACTAGTGCAGCAATCGCAATAGCCTGCCTGTCTCAAGGCTTCTAGTGGGAACTGGAGGAGCACGAGAAAGCTGGTCAGGGCTTTGCATAGTGAACTAGGGGCAAATGAGCCATGTTTCCCGCATTCCTAGGTCAACAGTTAAATCATTTTATTTCTAAAGGACACAATGTGTTTATGCATTTCAGTAAAACATTTTAAAAAGTTTTCATGTCCTTAAATGGATAGGAAGCAATGAGCAATAATGCTAGGATCGTAACCAACATGCTACCTCCTGCTCTCACATAGGTCTCCTATCCACTTTTGCAAATAAATGTACATTTTGATGACATGAGGAAATCTGAGAAAATAACAGGCACACATTTTTGCATGTTGCTAATATCGCCTTGGCTCTTATATTCGCCCATGCAATTCTCTATCTGCTGTATGAAATGATACTTCCCAGCAGGAACTGCACCATTTGCTTCCTCTGCTCATATCGCTCAGTTCTTATCAGGATCTTCCCAACCAGTGCAACGTGGACAGCTATGTGTGAGCTGTGTGCTCATCTACAGTTTCACTGACCATCCATGCTGGAGGAGAGTCAATTATTTTCTCAATCATTTTGCCTTTCTTAAAAAATCCATATTTCTAGGATCTAGATCTGTGTTTCCACATTGCCCTGGTCCTTCCCATACCTTTGATGTACATGTCCCAATATTCTTGGATAATAATAATAATAATAATAATAATAATAATAATAATAATAATATACAGTATTTATATACCACCTTTTTGGGTCATTGGATTTCTCCTCCGACTTTAATCCAAGGTGGTGTACATGGGCAGGCTGTCCTAACCCCTGGAGTTTTTTTTTTTTTACAATATATATTAATGTCCAATTTTTCATGAACGGCTACATTCCAGGTGGTATCCTTTTGTAGCCTGGCTTTTCTGCTGGCTGGCACCTCCCAAACTCAACCGATTCAGCTGGGAGCTCTTATCTCTCTTTCCGGAGGCTTTTACAGCTTTTTGTTGGTGGCGTGTCTCAAACTTGCCTTTCACTGATCTTCGGGCTTGCAAGGTGGCAGCTCTCCCGACTGAGCCAGACCTCTCTGCCATCTCTGCTGTTGAAGTCCATTATTCATGTTCAGTGTCGGGGCCAGCTATTTTTGATAACAGTTCAGCCCCTGGTCTTGGTCCTGAGATTCGCCAGTGGAACCAGATCTCACTTGTTTAGCATGTTTTTTACTATCATGACTCCTGCAGATAAGCCATTTATTACAAATTGCCAAGAGCCAAGAATTTCCAAAGAGTAGTCTCCTTTTCTTTTTTGCAGGAAGAACGTATAAATAAATGGAAGCTGTAACCTAAAATGCTTTTGTTCACCGGTCTTCAGGCTTACAAGATGGCAGTTCTCCCGACTGAGCCAGACCCTTCATCCCTTCTGGATGAAACATGTTGTACCATGTTCAGTGCCAGTAATAGTTTTCTGAGTGCCCTCTGGGCCCTTCATGGGGTTCCCACTTTCACCGCTGGTGAACTGGATGCTACTAATGAGTTCTGAGAACTCTGGGGTCAGCCTGGCCAGTTGGGGACCCTTGATGGGAACCCTTGGCCTGTACCCAATCTAGCTACATTTGTTTTGTCTTACATTGTGGGGTGACCGAGACCCCTCTTTCTTCTCTTCTGTATTGGGTGCCATTAATCCAATAATCAAAACGTTGACATCAGGTTCATTGTGGATCACAGCTGCACTCTGCAAAATGAGCAGAAGATTATAAGTGCAATGTATTGAGTCTGATTTGGGGGGAAGGGAAAAAAAAGGTCAGCTGATCTCTGGCAAACAGCTTGCAGAAACTTTGCTCAGTACCTGTGGAAAAACTAACTTTCCTGTTGATTAGGTAAGAACTTATCTGAACTGATGTTGGTTTCCACTCTTTTAAGCAAACAACACATGAGTGCTTGGCCATTGTTGCTGTGAATCATCTCAGCCCCCCTATGATAATCAAGGATGTTTTTATGTAGCAAAAACGACACCTCATCATCATTACAGAATGTACCATTAGCATGGTTGCACCCAGGGAGAAGAAACTGAGAACAGTCTTCTACAAATGTACGTATACTGTACTTGAAAGGACGTAAAGTGCTGATAAATCACACTTCATGAAGAAAGAAGTTCTTTGAGGAAATAATGATGAGATTCCTACCAGCTGCTTAAATATTTATGGCAAACTGACTATACAGTTTGTGTGCATGTGTAGCAGCATATCTTTTAATTTGCTCTCAAATATTACAAGCTTTGCATTCAAAAGAATGTTCTACTTGGACTGCCCTTTTAGAAGAGTGGAGCTGGTAGACAAGAGTTGCAAATAGGTGAACTATTAGTGCACGGTAGGGAAAAAATGCCAATTATCATCAAAAATACATATGCTTACTTATATGGTAAACTTAATCATTGTTACAATCACTGATTCTAGTGTGTATTCACTGCACAACGTGCTTACTGTATGTAAAGGGTGCTGAGTGAAGGAGAGGTCAGGAGACAGTAGCAACTGAAAAAGCTTCTCCCTTGCTGCAGGGACAACTGCACAGTGGCCCCCTCTGGCAGCAGTCATTGTTCTTGCGAAAATGGCACCTGCCAAAGGAGAAATTTTTTTTGGGAGAAAAATAAAAGTTGAAAAGCCCGGATCTAGACGATACACCAGGCATGTCACCTGGCCCTGTAGGTTTCTGGGTTTTCTTAAAATAGTGGCCAGGGGGGCATGAAAGAGAGTGGAATCATGTTGGGGGGGAGCACTTTGGGGGGGGACTTTTGGGAGGACTTTGGGGGAAGAAGACTTTAGGAATTGGCCCTAGCTGGAGTTCTACTCTCAATTGCACACATTTGCACATGCAAGCATGCGCGCGCACGCACACGCACACGCACGCACGCACACACACAAACACTATTTTAAGTAGGAAAAAAGCTTCACTTGAAAGCCAATGAAAGTTTTTTTTCCTATTTAAATGAGTGTAGGGGGTACAATGGGGAGAGCAACCACAGCAAGGGGGAAAGTTCTAAAGGCTCCCAAGCCCCCTGCCATGGCTCTGCTTCATTTTGTGGTCTCCTGACTGGCGGGTGAGGCTGGTGTGGGGTGCACTGTAAAGGTAAAGGTATCCCTTGACAATAAAGTCCAGTCGTGTCCGACTCAAGGGAGCGGTGCTCATCTCCGTTTCAAAGCCGAAGAGCCAGCGCTGTCCGAAGACGTTTCCATGGTCATGTGGCCGGCATGACTCAACACCGAGGCGCATTGAACGCTGTTACTGTCCCGCTGACGCAGTACCTATTAATCTACTTGCAATTTCTTGCTTTCGAACTGCTAGGTTGGCAGGAGCCGTCGCACGGATTCGAACTGCCAACTTTTTGATCTACAGCTCATGGTTCAGTGGTTTAACCCACTATGCCACCCGCTGGCTCGGGGGTGCACTGAGTACAGAGCAAATTAGGGGTGCACCCTGCCACTCCGCACTGCCCAGGTTCAGTGGTCTTCCAGCCACCACTTCTTCGGCTCCTCATGAGCAAAGCTCGTGAGAAGCCAAAGAAGCAACTTGGAGCTGCCCAAAACTTCAAAGTAAGGGTCACCCATTTTCTGGCAGCTCCAAGAAGCCAAAGAAGCAACTGGCCAGCAGCTGCTCTGAGATGACTTGCTTGGAGTGGCAATTACTTCTGGGTCATGGAACTCCACAACCCAGAAGTAATTGGCATGACATGATGATGTCATCATGTCACGCGCCAATTACTTCCAGGTTCCGGCTCCAGTGTTGCACCAGGGTGACACCAGGTAAGCGATGCCACTGGGTTCCCTGGTGCCTTTAAAAAAACAAAAAACAAAAACAAAACAAGAACAAGCCACATAACATGTTTAGCATAATGTCCAGTTTGGCTGTTAAGTGGCTTGTTTGTAGGCTTTTCTGGAGAGTTCTTTATTGGAGAACTGCAACAGGGTTTTCCCCACACCAAAGGAACAGAGTGAGGGGAGTCTGGAGGTTGGGTTATACTGAAGGGTGCAGGCAGGGCTGACCCAAGACCTCCCAATGCCTGAGGTGGCATGCCATATGCCGCCCCTCTTGCCCAATGATGTGCCAACCTCTGCTCCTTCCACTCTCCAATATTCTGACTCAGCTCTCTCTCCTCCCCACCACATTCCCCCCTCCCTCTCTGACCCACTCATCTTTTTCCAATCTAGGGAGTGGAAGAAGAAGGAGGAGCAGTGGAAGCAAATAGGTGGACAGAGCTGGGCGCTCCCTACCAACCTGCTGCCTGATGCAACTGCTTCAGGCGGCCTCATGGATGAGCCAGCCCTGGATGCAGCACACGGTTAAGTCACTGTACCCAAATAAAACACATAAACCAAGGAAGAAAATAAGACTTCATTGTTTTGGGTATGGTGGGAGGGTGGTGAGGCTTAAGATATTGTTTTAAGATACTATTTCTTATTATTACTATTTCTGTTACTACTATTACTAAATAATAGCCAAATATTATTTAGTAGTAGTAGATGTTGTTGTTGTTGTTGTTGTTGTTGTTGTTGTTGTTGTTGTCGTCGTCATCATTATCATATCATTATCATAGTATACCATCAGTGTAAGTTCATTCATTCATTTATATCCTACCTTTTTGTCCACTCAGGACGATTTACAATAAAAACTACATTTCTCTTCTCAGTAAGTGAGGAAGGTGACAGCCCTGCTGGCTCTCCTTTCATCCACCTGATGAAGTCTATAGAATTGGATGAAACGTTGTGGTCCTTAAGTTGTACGTTTTTTTGAACTTTTTAACCATTTTTGATGTTTTAAACTTTGTTTTTAAAACAATGTGTTTATAACTTTAACCTGGGCTTTAATCAGTTTAAAAAAAAAAAAACAGAATTATTTTGGAACTTGTCTACATATGGCTTTTATTCCTGGACATGAACTTAAGACTTTGTATGTTATTGCTGGCCGTGACCGTTTTAGATTGTTTTTAAAACTACATTTGCAACCACAAAGGACCAAAGTCATGCGAAGCACAACGACGTTCTCTAAAGACACTCAAAGCAGTGGCACCAATAATAAGTTAAAAAGATCAATGTCAGCAACAGTGAAGAAGGCAGCAAGCCTGGTTTTTAACTGGCCAAAGCTTTACAAAACAATTAGGTCTTTCATGGATTTTGCCAGAGAAATATGAGCAGAAGACAGGTCCTGCCTCCAAAGCTTACAACCTAGACAGGGGTCTAGCAGAGTGAGGAAGGTGACAGGATAACAAAGGATGAATGTGACCAAATCCACTTACATGCACTAAGCTTTAGTTCAGTTGGTGATGAGGACTAAGAGATTAGTCCTTCACATGGAAAAATGCTAATTGTTGGTGACCAGTATCTGAAGGAGGATAGCAAATCTTAATCTTCTGTAATCTGACGCACACCACACAGAGATGGGTATATCTCTCAGCTACATAACCTTACAAATGGAATTACTGTAGTGTAGTGTATACAAAAGATGGATTTTTCCTGATGTTTGGGGGAAAACATTAATTCCATGACAACAAGTAAGGGTACATCTCCTTAAATCGCACAGTTGAGCGATTAGCTCTAAAGTGGATCAATAAATCCAATAATCTGGACTCCAGGATAAATGAAATCTGATGCTGGTAGCATCACCGTTAAAAACTGGATAAGAAAGAAAATGTACATGTTCATTAAGTCAGAATTTTGGCTTTGGAACATAACAAAAAGAAATGGAAAAGATCCGAAACTAAGATAATGGCACAGTTTCAGCTAAATGGTGGTAAACTATTGTTGCATACACAGGACATGACTAATGGAAGCACAGCCTTCCACTTCAAGGCACTGTAAGTCTTCACAAGCTTATTTGTGCAGGGTCTGTAGTAGCAAAGACTGAAAGTAGTTTGTGCAACCTGTGCCTAATTGGGTAACATTTTGCAATTCCCGTCCTCTTGTCCGCCTTGATAACCCTACCCACCCATTAAGATCTTCTGAGAAAATCATTCTTCTTTTTGGCCATTCCATGTATTAGGTGAGAGATCTGCTGCAGAGTTACAAAGAAAAAGACTTCACCCCTCCTTCACATTATCAAGACTTCTGTTGGTTTCTTTCTTGCATTCTCAGTCAAAATGAAGGAAGCTATATTTCAACCTAGATTGAATTGTTAACAGCTGAGTTGCAGGGGAAACTGTGCTGTTCTTAAAAATATAACAAATGGCCTAATTCCAAGGGGCATTTACTACAGCAGATCTCATGGTCCACTGTAGCAAGTGATCCAGAAATGACACAAATATTGCACCATGGTTGTGCATAATGACAATGGAGCCGCCAGCGGAAACAAGTAGAGGCCAGAACCGCCCAGAAGTTCTGCCAGTTCAGGTAAGGTGGTGGAGGGGGCAGTTCATGGGTATTCAGGGAGGGGAGTGGGCTGAACTGGGGGCTATTTGACAGTGGAATGGGAGGATCTTGGCAGCTGTCACTCACGCTACTTAACCTGGCAGGCATTCCTCCCAGAAAATTGTCAGAGTTTAGCTAGGCAGCAATTGAATGGGAGTCAAGAGTCAGAGCCATGGGTTAAAACCAGAGAGCAAGCAAAGAGGCAAGAAGGACTACCATTGCCAAGACAATCTCCCATTCTAAACAGGAAGACTTTTTAGCCCTTCCTGTTTGGACAGCCAATAGCCAGCCTGGGTGGGTGGAGTTGCACCATTACTTGGAAATTCTTTACTATTTAAGGAGATATGCCAATTTGTTGCTCTGATCGCTCACCAGATGGGGAAGCCATGTTTCAGTACCATCATGGCTTGCAGGTATGTGGCTCCTGCGCAATTTGATGAGGAAGTGTCCAATTCAGGATGTTTGGCACCCTGAAGAATAGCAAAGGTGTATAGGGCAGATGGCTGCTATTCCTTTTCCATGACATCTATTCTGTGGGTGCCATTGCTTTGTCAGCACTTCAGTTCAAATGATCTTTCAAGGTTTATTTATGGCCCAACCCTATGAGCCGTTTATGGGGCCGGAACTCCTGTTCCGCTACTGTTAGTGGCACATTGGTGTTGTAAATCGTGTGCCACTGTTGCATGCTGCGGGACTGCCAGCACAAATGTCTGGAGGTCCCACATGCACACCAGTACCTCCCAAGGGCTGCACCAGAGCAGGTAGGTCAGAGGTGTGAGCGGTCCATGGGTGGCTCGGGGGAGGTTCTGAGCAGGGAAGGGGAGGACTGGAGGTGGTGGATTCCAGAGGCAGCAGCGTGCGCTGGGATGCTGTCTCCTTTTTCGCTGCCTGACACAAACCTTGACTCTCCTCGGACTTATGCCAACTGGTGTAGGTCCAATAAGACTCATAAATGACCTGGGAGAGAAGTAAAAAAATGTTTTACTTACCTCTCACTGGATGTCTGGTCGCCCCCCCACCAGAGCATGTAGTGTGTGCTATGTTGGCGTGGCTGCATGCTGTGGACTGGCAAAGAATAAGATTGGGCTCAAATTCATAGTTGTGCTACTGACAACCTCTGAGGAACAAGAACTAGTTGCTCCTCAGGGTTTTGCTGACTCCTGGAGTCTACCATGACTCCTAAGCAAATAGGCCAAGTTCTAATGCTTTCTTGTCACAGTGTAGTACAACCAGCAGGGTTTCTTAAATGTGGCCCCATTTCAATGTAGATTCCTTTGGGTTTTTCCAAAAGTACACTTGGCTTTTATACCACCTTCTCAGTAGTAAATTTTACAGCTGCTGAGAGGAAGTACACTTTAGATGAGTTAGGTAGTATTAAAATGACTGTCCCGAAACATTGGAGATTTAATTTCTCATGAAAATGAAGGAACACTGAATGCAGGAAAAAGTCGATTTGGGAAAATGGATTTGTAGGCTGGATGACAGGGAGGGGGAAAAAAAAGGAAATGTACAGTATATTATGTTCTGTTGTAATATCAAAAACAAACATCATTGTGAGCCCCAAATCAGAAATATACTCATTTACTATAAATAATGCTGTTGAACCTACTGATGGAGCCTCAGATATGGTGCTCTGGGTGCACTGACAGGCATATATGGACTTTATACATACATACATATCTGTATGTATGTATGTATGTATGTATGTATGTATGTATGTATGTATGTATACATTCACCTCAGGGGATGGGGTAACCTTGTACACCCCTTGCTCTGTACCCGGAAATTGGAACCCCTTTGGGACAAAATGGTAGCAATAAGGACATGCGTTAGGAATCAGTAACTGATTGCCACAGGGTCAAATTCAGCCTGCTGAGGGGTATTAACTGGACCAACAATTGTCAAGTCATAAGCAAAATGGGCATGTGGACAGAGTGGTGAGTAAAAAACCAGCTAGCTCTCTACTTTGAAGTGGGTCCTCTATCCTTCATCCTCTGCTCTGAGTCATCACCCAGTAAAAGTAGGTGCTGACTAGATCCATTTGGCATTCTGTTGCTTTTCAAGGAAAAGAAATTGGGGCTTTGGTGGATGCGAGTCTCCTAAGGATTGTTTGAGCAATTGCAAAATGCAAATATTTAAACATGTCTGTACATTCTAATTGTTCTTCTTCTTTTCATTAGAAACGACACTGTTTAGAAGTCACACTTCCTAATCTAGGTTGTATAAACTGCAATATGGATCAGAACAAACCCAACTGATGGACCTAGAAACGCTCTAAAAATCCCAGGCAACAGTACCTTACACAATAGTCTGCTATTGCTAAGTAGAACTCCCTACATACCACTGGAATCTGAATGTTGCACAAGGTAGAATTCTCGTATTTCATGAATATATGTTTGTAGCATGGGTAACTCATGCTTTGTATAATGTGATGTCTCTTTGTAGTTTTGTAGGCGTCTGATAGAAGCATCATAAAGCATGTAATCTGAGCTTTGGAGCCCTTCTCAAGATCCCACTTGCTTCCAGTAGCTCACATCTGTTTTACTTTTTTCAGCTTAGGGGGAAAAATCAAACCAAGCAAAGGAACAAATGCAAAAGGAACCACACACTGAAGATCATTGAACAACAACGAGTCATGATTTTATTTACCATCAGGTGCTCACAATCAGGATAGTTACAATGAGAGGTATAAAAAGGTGTGGCTATGTTTTTATTTTTCACTGCATAAGTATTTATTTATTTTATTTATTTACAATATTTTTACCCCGCCTTTCTTCCCGAAGGGACCCAAGGCGGCTTACAACAAATAATCACATTTAAAACGATAAAAACAATCCACAAAAGCTAGTAAAAACATCATCTAAAATTAATAAAAACACATCAAATTACAATTAAAACAGAAGCATAAAAAAGCATAAAAAAGCAGCAGCACTCCACCTGTGCAGGATGTTAAAAAAGGCAAGGACTCAGAAGGCCTCCTTAAACAGGAAAGTTTTCAGGCCTTGCCGGAAGGTCTCCAGGAAGGGAGCAGTACGTAAATCAAGAGGGAGGGAATTCCATAGGGTTGGTGCCACTACTGAGAAGGCCCTATTTCTGGCCGCCGCCCCTCGCACCTCCCTGGGCGACGGTACCCTCAAAAGGGCCTTCTCTGATGACCTAAGGAGACGAGCCGGAATATATGGAAGTAGGCGGTCTCTCAGATATCCTGGCCCCAGGCTGTATTGGGCTTTAAAGGTCAAAACCAGCACCTTGAATTGGGCCCGGAAACGAATTGGCAGCCAGTGCAGCTGCTGAAGAAGTGGCCCGACAGAGTCGAACCGATGCTTATATTAGTATGGATGCTTATTACAGCGCAATCCAACTTCCCCCACTGGTGTAACCAGCGGGGGAGGGCAGGGCAGGGGGCTTTGGATAGGAGGGGAGATTTAAATCCCCTTTGAATCCCCCTTTGGATGGGGATTTGAATCCTCTTTCCGTTCTGGGGCCTCCCGTTCTCACTGCACCGAGGGCTGCACCGGTGGGGGAAGTTGGATAGGATTGTGCTGTAAGTTATATTGGTTTTCTAACTCACTAGAAGGTAAAGGTATTCCCTGCTCAAAAGCCAGTCATGTTCGACTCTAGGGTGCAGCGCTCATCTCCATTTCTAAGGCCGAAGAGCCGAAGAGCTGTCCAAAGACGCTTCCATGGTCATGTGGCCGGCGTGACTAACAGAACGCTGTTACCTTCCCGCCGCAGCGGTACCTATTGATCTGCTTGCAATTTCTTGCTTTCGAACTGCTAGGTTGGCACTTGAAGGTACAAAACCCAAAAATTATAGGTAGCTGTTTTTGTCCATTCAGGGAAGAAAAACCATCAGAAAGACACTGTTTCGTAATACTTTTATTAGGACCATCTATCACAGTTCAAAACCTTAAGTAATCTTCGAGGCTCTCCAGAACTCTTCATTAGGCTGGAAGTTAAGCAAAGAAAAAGGCAAGAAGGCCCTGAGGGCTGCAGGGCATGGTGTGAAGCTCCCAAAGTCTGCAGACTTGGGAAATGGCTTATTCCAGAGTCATTTAAGAACTTGAATTCCTTGACAGCCAGGAAGGAACAGTGCATGTATGCATTATGGATGCAGATGGATGGGCCTTGGGGAAGGGCTGCAGCTCAGTGGTAGAGCACATGCTTGGCAGAGAGAAGGCCCTGTTGTGAATGACCTTCAGAATAATGTTGTGTCTGTTCCGCAGAATGTGAAAAGTTCAAGTTTCATTTTTAAAACTGTCGTTTTCTCCGTCATATGGTGGAGATGAGTATGAAAACATCAAGCAGCGCCCACTAAGGACTTGAAACAGAGGCAAGGGGAGCCTTTTGACAAACAGCCTGGAATCTTCAGCTGAGAATGGAAACTCATCTGGTTCCAAGCCTGAACTTCTTAAGGTGGACCAGTTCCTGTCCATTTGTACCTGTATCAATAATTTATTTTTACCCCGATAACTCTCCATAGCAAGCAAAGGCAATGGACTTAATATCCATAAAATGTAATGATATATTTGGGATTTCTGGTTGCAAGTTTCCCTTTTCAGCTCAGAAATCTAAAACCTTTGCAAATATGATCCTTTCTCCTGTAGGAATTCAAGGTGCTATACGTAAGGTTCCCAGGCAGTCTTCCATCCACACACAGATCAGACCCTCTCCTTCTTGGAACTGGGGAAGTAATCCGTCCTCCTTATGCATCAGGTTCATCACATGCTTTAAAAACAGATAATGCTTAGCTGGAGAGGAGAGCCATCAGCTAGGAACACCTCTGGGGCAGCAGAGGAATGGCAGGAAGGTCAGACTCAGTGGCACAGGAGGAAGGCTGACTCAACCAGCAACAGTCCCCTTCTTGAACTGGTTCTGGGGCAGTGGGTATTTCTTCTAGGTGCACCTTCCCAGCCTGTTTACCTCCCTTTCCTGGGCAAGGTGAAACAGCAGGTAGTGGTGTCTCAGCCCTCCATGTAAGGCTGTGCTGGGCCTGGAGAGGGCTTTGGATATTGGCGTATCTCACCGTTGATATCCCCACCCTCTCCTGGCCTCAGGTGCCCAATGGCCTCCCCACCACCACCGCTTGGTCCGCCCTCCCCCGCCCCTGCACTGGCCGGTGCTGGATTTACCTGGTCCGGTGGGCACAGGGACACTGCACTGGGGGCAAGTGGGCCACAGGCCTGTGCCCCAGCGGCCCTTACTCACCAGGTGTTGCACAAGTGCTTTACGGCACTTTCGCAACACCCAGCACCGAGGGAGCACATGCTCCCTCAGTGCTGAAGATACACAGGATTGCACCATTACAGACTTCCTTAACCAGCTTCACCTAGTTCAATGAAGTTGAATCTCTGTGGTCATGCAGATAACCCCTCTAGTGAGGACAGATTTCTATCACTGTGTTCTCTTTATGCAGCAGAGCCTTCTGTTCCACCTATGGGCACCTTAATAAGACATAATAAATTCTTATTGACTTTTCCGAAGCAATAATAACTTTAATCCCCAAGCTTTTAAAAATCCAAGATGTAATTTTTTTTTAATCTTTGCCCTTTCTTTTCAATCTAGCCTCCTAAGCTATACCAGGAAGCCACAATAATGACATATCTAATGCACAATAAGAAAGACAAAGGAACTGTAGGGTTTCTTTTACAGAATGCTTTTAATGCTACTTTTTGTACAGATGCCACAACATGATGCTCTCTGGGTCACAGCTGGGTGCAACCAAGATGGCTGTTTTGATGGAAATTTCATACAGAAAATATTGTTCTCAACGATGACATAACTTTTAATTACAAGCCAATGAGTTGCCACGCATGTAAAATCACTTGGTTTTTTTTTAATTGGAAGGAATTTATTTTTTCATAAATATATATTTTTAGGGAGGAGTAGTTTCTTAGAATGAAGAGCAATTTAAGAGAATGTTCTCTACTAAGAAATATTTTTAATTGTAAAATGCTGGCTAAAAGCACCTGCAATTCAGCACACACCATTGTTACCTTATTGTTCCAAGACAGGTATCATTGAAAGTGCAGTTGCTCCTGTGCAGTCAAGGAACTTTCCATGCTTGCCAGGTTTTTTAGCCAATTATAATGCTTCTCCATCCAGGTTGACAGAAGGAGGAATATGACATGCTCTCCCTTCCACCGAAGTTAATGGGGAAATGTGTTGCATGTTGGGACTAGGAGCTCAATCCTACCCCCCATCATTTTCAGCCATGCTGTCAGAGTGTGCGCTGCTTGCAATGGTGAAGTGGTGACCAGATGACCTGGGAGAGGTAAGTACAATTTTTCTAACCTCCTGGTAGGCCACCTGGTCACCAATGGGTCACCAATGGGACATTTGTTCCCTTCCCTGGGTGTAAGCCGGCCAGGGGTCTATGGGCCTCCTGGGATGTACGCCAGTTTCAGACCTGGCGTACATTTGGGGAGGCCATGTAAGACCGACCCAGACTGGGAACAGACATAGGATATCCCCGCCTCTCCCAGTCTGGGCTGGCCAATGCCCCCCCCTTGCCGGCCCCACACCTGCGCCGAGCGGCCTAGGCCTTATCTGGGTTGTCATGCACAGGTTCGGTCCGCTGGAGGTGTGAGTGGTGCCGGCCTCATTGCTGGAGCCGATTACACCTGAGTCGTTGCAAACATGGCACGTTTTGCAATTGTTTAGAGTGGCGGAGCATGCGCTCTACTGCTCTAAACTTAGTGAGGATTGTGCTGTTAGTTTGTGAACACCATCTTTTCATTCACTTTGCTTTGCAAACTTCTTTGCAAATATTCTTGCTGAAAAGCAGTACAGAGATGCACTTAATAATAACGTAACAATAATATTTAATTTATTGATAGCGTTTTAGAGCTACATTATCCTTTTTAGTGTTTTAGAGCTACGTTATACATTATCCTGGTGTACAACAACCCAGTAAGTTATGTCCAAAGTCTTCTCCCCATGGTGCAGAGAGATGGCTGCGATTGAGAGAGGGTGGCATTCCCAATGCCACTTAGGGCGTTCATAGCAGGGACAAGTTTTCAACTGGGACCTACGGCTTCTGGATGAGAAAATGGACAGGAGACATGTATTTGCCACTTTTTATTTCACTGAGTGTATGACAAAAAAAGCTGCTCTTCCTGTTGTGGGAGTCCGTGTGGGTGAAACTATTCTAGGTCTCTTTGTTTTGACTCAATGCTACACGTACAGTAAAAAATTGTTACATAAAGTGTCTGCCTCACAGTCTCTTTAGAGATTGCTCATTTGGCAGATTTGACATAAAAAAACTGGGATGTCAGGAGAGTTGTCTCTGCCACCATCCACACCCCTAAACATGCCATTTGGGTGCCATAAAGGCTGTCAGGCTTTCCAGAGGTAACACCCACCCCACCTGATGTGGGCCCAATCCTACTAATGCAGGGGCCCTATGAATGGCAAATTAGCCGCTAGGCGAAGGAAGCAACATTTTGTCATTTGGACTTTAGCAAGTGAAGCAGTTCAAAGGCCCTCATATGCATTACAAGCCGCATGTTTCTGAGGCCTCTTCACTATTTACTATGACCACCACTCCTCCTACTACATCACCATCTACTGCGATTGCTGCTGCTACAGCTATTTAGCATTCACGTAGGCTCAACTAGTGGGGTGTAAGGAAACAGACTTGAAGAAAGAAAAGGAGGGACTATGAGAAAAGGATGGGGAAGTGTTCACAGGCATATGGGAAAGTATGGCAGAATGAGTATGGAGCCAAGAATGAGAAGAAGTGGCAAAGGTTATGGATGGGATCTAAAAGGCCACAATGGTACCTTCCATGTAGCTGGGATGCTTTTACCCCTTAAACAAGGCCAGCGGGTGGCGCAGCGGGTTAAACCGCTGAACCATAAGCTGTCGATCGAAAGGTCAGTTCGATTCCCGCAATGGGGTGAGCTCTCGTTGCTTGTCCAGCTCCTGCCAACCTAGCAGTTCCAAAGCATGTCAATGTAAGTAGATAAATAGGTACCACTTGCGGGAAGGTAAACAGCGCTCTGTGTTCCAGCTGCATGCTATGCGCTGCGGCAAGGAGAGTCATGCCGGCCACATGACCACGGAGGCATCTTCGGACAACGCTGGCTCTTCAGCTTTGAAATGGAGATGAGCACCACACCCTAGAGTCGGACACGACTGGACTTAATTGTCAGGGATACCTTTACCTACCCCTTAAATGCCCACTTCGACTGATAACCCCTCTCCTTTCCTCTAATGCGATGTGCAAAAACAAAAGCTTGAACTCCTCTGGACAATTAACAACATTTATTGCTTTACAGCAACCCTTAACACTATAAATCTCCTAAAGCAGAAACCCTTCTGCAAAACAGTCCACAGAAATAAGACAGCCGCAGCTGTCTTCCTTCTCCCCAAAGGTCTCCCTCAAACCGGTCTCTTGGGCAGCAGAGCTTTCTCCTTTCTCCGTCAGATTTCTCCAGTCTCTGGTCCAAGGTCACGAGCTCAGCAGTCCTTCGGCTTCGCAGAGTGTCTAGCCGCTCCTCCAGCTCCTTTCTCCGTCGGTGTGGCAGCAGCGTTCCGTCCTCTGGCGAAGTCCTTCAGCAAGCTAGGATCAGACCTCAGCGAGAGAGAGAGAGTCCTCAGCAAGATTAGAGTCCTGCTGCAATCTTGCTGCTTTTATATCCTTAAGTTCCAATTAGTGCTAATTGGGTGCAGCTGCGAGCCACACCCATTGCACTCAAAGTCCCAGCATCTTCCTAATTAGTAGCAACACCTGTGGGCCACGCCCAATTGCTTTCAGGTGTGCTTCCACCCATGCAGTCCTGGGCATTGACCCCTTGCTGCCCAGTCCTATCAAAGTCCTGTCAAAGTCCAAGTCTTCATCTGTTAACTCCTTGCTGCCTGGATCTGTCAACAAGGGTCCACTGCTGACACCACATTTGGCTCCTGCCAGTCTTCTGGATCTTCTTCCACTACACCCCCTCGTCGTAGGAGCCTGTCGGTGGATTAGAGGCAATGCGCAGGAGAGTCCCTGCACATTGCTTTCTCTACACTGACGGGCTCCTACGATGTGGGGGTGGGGCACCTCGTGCAGGAGAGTAACGGTGGGGTGGAAAGCTGCAGAACTTAGCTTTCCACCCCACCTAGAGCGACGCCAGTGCAGGATCCCCCTGAAACTCCAGCACTCATGAACTGCCTGATCTTTCCTTCAATTGGTGGCCTTCAAATGAAGGCAGGGGGAGAGGAGGTTTCTCTGGAGAAATAGACACCCAACAACTCTCTTATGTGTGCACAAGGGCTTGAACACACCTACAAAACTGTTTCAGTCCTGGCCTATATCTTTATCATCCTGACCTATATCTTTATATATATATATCTTTATATTCTGATCCACAGAGACCTACCACTTACCAAGCTGCACGAACTCAGTGCATGGACAACAGTGGCCTTACAACTGACACTTATCTGCAGTGCAAATTAATTTGGGAGTCAACAGCATAGAGCAAATTAATTTGGGAGTCAACAGCATAAAGGAGAGATGAGAATGAATGGAACCACAATGGCGGAAAGGTGCAGGGATGAGGAACAAAGTACACAGTGGGATTCACACAGTGAATTAGACATTCAAGCCTGATAGGTCAACAATTGATATGAGAATGAGTGGTGGATAAATAAGATACCTTGGAAAGGATGGTGTCATGGGAGGTCATGAAAGGCATTCGGAAAGACCGAGAAGATGGTATGACTCAGAGGCGGTTCTATGGTAGGGGCGGTACCGTACGTTGCGCCCCATCCTAGTCCCCGTTTACAAACAAGAATGAGGAGGCCCCACCCCTTGCCGTCGGAACCATGGAGCAATTATCCATGGGAATAAGTAACAGCCCAATCCTATTCCCCTCCCACCAATGCAGTGGCACAAAAATGGCAATTGCCACCCTCCCCCCACCCCATTTCCCAATCAGATGGTCAAAACCCTTATGGAAGATTTAGAACTATACTTGGCTTATTCCATGGGCGAAAGTCACAAATAAGGAAATTCACTTTTTGCATCCAAATGTGCAGTTATTCTATGGGAAACTCTTTTCATGTGGGTTTCATGTGGGTTTCTGCATGTTTGGCCAGAGCCTAAGAAAAGGTCTTTGGCAGTTTTGGTAGAAGCAGCTTCAGTAGAGGTAGTGGAAAAGCAGAAAGATAAAGATGATAGCTGAAGACCATGAATTGAAGGCAACAAAAACACACCAGCTACTCATGGACTTTAGCAGTGATGTAGATTTTGAGTCTATTGACTTGGATTTGAGTCGGACTCAAGTCGCGTCAATGACTTGACTCAGACTTGACTAGGCAATTGTAAAAGACTCGAAAGACTCAACTTGAGACTTGGAGCCTTTTACGATAAGTTGAATTTTATTCAGGTTTAAAAACCTGTTTTCCCCATTAAGTAGATAGGGACTCGCAACCAAAGACTCAGGACATGGGGGCAAAGACTTGGGACTTGACTTGAGACTTGGACCCAGAGACTTGGGAGTTGACTCACAGCACAATCTTATCCAACTTACACCACTGGTGTAACTCAGTGCAATCCTATCCAACTTACACCACCGGTGTAACCCAGTGGTGCAGCGAGAACGGGAGGTCCCAGAATGGAAAGGGGATTCAAATCCCCTTTGAATCCCCCTTTGGAGAGGATTTGAATCCCCTTTCCATTCTGGGGCCTCCCATACTCGCTGCACCACTGGGTTACACCGGTGGTGTAAGTTGGGTAGGATTGTGCTGTCAAGACTTGGAGTCAGAGACTTGATCCACATCCCTGGATTTTAGTGAAGAAGGGAAAAAAGAAGATACAATGGTAATGAGGAAGGATTTTGGGAGAGGGGGGCATGAAAATGAAAAGAATCGTGCATGCTTGAAAGAAGAGAAAAAAGAACTAGAACATAGAAAATGAAGATGAATGAGAAGAGTCCTATGTCCACTTTTGTGTTTCAAAATGTCTTCTTCCACAGACATTGGTATTTGCATTGATGGCAGAGGAACTGCCTCTTCCTCTCCTCTATCTACAACTTTCTCTATATATTCACATTATCTCTCTCTACTTATGAAATCATTACCACTGGAAATAGAGCAACTAAATATAGCCATTAATGCCATTTTGTTTTTATTTTCCAAATTGCTAGGTTTTCAAGAATTGCTTAAAGAATCTTCCCCTGGAGAAACAAAAATGCAAAACATTGTGATTTCTTGTGAATCTGGGACACTTCCTAATTATAGATCTGCACAACCTCCTGCAAAGCTCGATCCGGGCCTATCCAAATCATGGAGCTAATCAGCTATGACAATCACTAAACCTGCTTGATTGAAAGCACACCCTGACTCTCCTCCCACTCATAGGCCTGTATGTGTGTGCATTACATTCGGAAATGGGAGTTTTATAGGAATATTCAAATAGGGCAAAACTGCTTGTGGGGAAACACACAAGGGAGCAGAGGTAAGTTCTTATTAGAATACTGTGTGGCATTTTAGGAAATATTAACTCCCTGTCCTTCGTAGATGTTCTGCCTCTTTGCTCTTAATGGTTTCCTCCTCCATTCTGTCATCCCTGTATGCACAAACCAAACCTCACAGCGCGATTGACTGCTATGCAGTGTTATCCAAATGGCAACTCCTCCGGACAACAGAATACATTGGTAAACATTTCCCTCCAAGGAAGTAGCATGCCATGGGTCTTCCCCTTGAGTGGTATCATTCCAAACCTTTTTTGGGCGCTCTGTGGTTGAAACCTCCTTCTGCGAATAGAAGGAATGTGGCAGGCATGCAAGGATTCGGCCTGTGAGCAAAAGGGAGCCTTGAGGGCTACACTCCTTTGCATTGGTCGTTCTATGGAAGCTTTTCTTCCTTATGTAAAACAGCATGTGTGGAGGATCATGATTGGAACTGGATCTATGATGATCGGGAAAAAGTCCAAAATCCCTCCTACCCCTCTGCATAATTGCCCATTTTGCTCCATGTTATTTACAGGAAAACCTCAACACAACACAAACTACATGTTATGCCTCCATTGTAATGTGTAGTTTGCCTCCTAGATGGAAGAAGTAGCTTCCTCGTGTTCACCACCCTGGGATTCCACCATAAACTGGATCAGAGGAGGGCAGCGAGTGGGTTCAAATGATGCCATCTTCTGACCCACCCACAATGTGATCAAAAGCAACAAAGCACACATTCGATTCCTCATCCGGTTCACTGTTGTGCTTCAAATTCTCACACAGAGGGAAGAATATCCAAAAGAATAATTCTTTTGCTTTAAATTCTTTTGCTTTCTCCCTCCCCCTCATCTCTCACACACACCAATCCAGGTTTGAATAACAATGGTAAGTTTTCGGAACTTTGACATTTAAAAAGTCCCTACCGTTATCTCTTTCCTACGTTCTTTCATGAGCAACCCTACCCTTCCGAACGATGTACCACGTGAAAGAGTTTTAAAAGAGAGCGAGCGTAAGTATGAAACACATATTCAGATGGAAGCCAGATTTTAGGCATAGGGAGCTGTATAAAAATCTAAATACAGACCTATGAAATGAAAACATGACATTTAGTTTTTAATCCTGGAGTGCAAGAAATCATGGCTTCGTGACACAATGCACTAATGCACTCGGTGTTAGAGCAAACTGTGGGACTTCGAAGCTTGCCAGCTTTCACGGCTTTCTTCTTGGCAGCAGGCATTACCATGTCCTCTCTTTTCCTAATTGGTGCATAAGACCGGAAGCTTTTATTCGCCTCAATATTCCTTCTTCTTTTTCCCCCATTGTCCGCACACCCCCATTTTCTCTCTCCTGGCTGGTGCTCTCAGTATGTGATGTTTTGAAGAAAGAAAGTAAATCATTTTGGCCACAGCGAACACTACAGCAGACAGGAACGAATTCTAGGCATTATGTA
Organism: Plestiodon gilberti rubricaudatus; assembly: GCA_026170595.1. Classification (NCBI taxonomy): domain Eukaryota; kingdom Metazoa; phylum Chordata; class Lepidosauria; order Squamata; family Scincidae; genus Plestiodon; species Plestiodon gilberti. The sequence goes on from JANXHW010000001.1 coordinate 168,941,315, forward strand.
CAGCCTTCGAAATTGCAGAGTGGGTGGATGAGAATTGGAGGTGGGGGTGCTTTTAGGGCAGCAACTGAGAGCCCCTGCCACATTCGTCTCTGCCTCTACCTTCCTTGTCCAGATTCGTATCGCTGAACTCGAAGGAGGAAAGCACAACAACACCTGGCGGATGTGCAACCTTCACTAGCGTCGCTGCACTTGCTTTCGTTAGCTGGAATGGCTCCAAAGGCGAGGGGGTGGGGCCGCTTTCTCCCGTCGTGTAACGAAGGCTCAGAGCCCGACGGAACTTGGAGCTCCGCCCCCCCTGCAGTGACGCCAGTGGCAACCTTCACCTCCGCTTCCCACTCCTCCTTAGACATTGCTAATGGCCAGTGCCTGCTCTGCTGTTGCTCTGTCTCTACTGCAACACCAAAGACATACCACTCTTGTTTTGTCTATGCCTGATATTCACCCAAAAATGCGAGTGGGTCCAAACCAGGGATGTGAATCAAGTTTCTGACTCCAAGTCTCGAGTCAAGTCCCAAGTCTCTGGGTCCACGTCTCAAGTCAAGTCCCAAGTCTTTGCCCCCAAGTCCCGAGTCTTTGGTTGCGAGTCCCTATCTATTTAATGGGGAAAACGGGTTTAAACGTGAATAAAATTCGACTTGTCGTAAAAAGCTCCAAGTCTCAAGTCGAGTCTTTCGAGTCTTTTACAATCGCCGAGTCAAGTCTGAGTCAAGTCATTGATGCAACTTGAGACCAACTTGAGTCCAAGTCAATAGACTCAAGTCTACATCACTGGACCAAACCAGTTTATTCTCTAAGTTGATATGAGCTGCTTCAATCTCGACTGCTTATGGCTTTTATTACCTTTTTGCTGCGGCTGTTGTTGCTGTCTTATACGAGTTTTTGACCTTGTCGTTTTATTGCTGACTTATTTATAATTGGTTTAGGTCACTGTGGGGTCATGTAGGGTTTGTGTTAGGTGGCTGTTATTGATTAATGATTTACATGTTATTATCTTATATTTTACGATTTCCGTGATTGGATTGTGCAGTATGAAGTTTGTTAGCTGCCTTGAGCCTTTGGAAAAGATAGCAATATTTCAAATAAATAAATAAATAAATAAATAAATAAATAAATAAGTAAATAAATAGATAGATAAATAAATAAATAAATAAATACTTCTGCTAGGGTGTGGGGGATTTGTGGGGCTTGTGCACATTTTAACTGGAAACACGTTCATACCATTTATTGATCCTACAACTTCTATCTTTTGATATTATGAATACAAGAGAACCAAATGGACAGTGCTTCTAGATTTCGCACACACCCCTTAGTGGGCTGGTCATTTTAATCCCACTCCTTCAATATTCAGGACTTTCTGTTCTTTTTCATACCATCCTCCATCGTTCTGACACATTGCCTCAAACTTCGTGCTCCCATTCAGTCAGCAGCAGTGCTTTGCCACGACTGTGTCAAAATTGTGCCCAAAATTTCCCTCAATTTTTGCCAAAGCTGTGGCAAAAATTCCCCTCATTTTTAAGGCATATTGAAGCCACAATCTATTAGCAGGCAGATAAAAGTTGTCATTTTTTTTCCTTTGGTCAAGGCATGATGGGACACCATGTTATAGTTTCCATTTTCCACCCGCTTTCCTTTCGGTAGCATGTTTGTCCTTTCCCTCCATTTTGTTCTTTCTTTCCCTCAGAAATCTTTGTCAGTAGGACAAAAATCACCAAACGATTGCTTCCCTGTCCTCCCCTTTCCTTTCAGCTTTCGTAGGGCTGAGATTGATCCAAAGATACTTGGTGGCATACATTAAGCAGAAAGCTAGATTGATGAGCCTTGTCGTTCTGCTAACTCTTAATGTCATTTCATATCCCCAGTGAGAAGAGCTGAATGATGGTGAGGGACAGAAGCTCCCCTCGTTGGCATTGCGCCATTTCCAGTGGATCTCAGGAGCACTATTTGCTTTATGGCATTGTGGGAGAAAAACAACTAAAAGGACATTAACTATTAAAGTATCCAGGGAATCATCAAGAGCCACTTAATAAAATATAAAGCAAACATGGTGCACTGTTCCGATAACAGTAGTGGCCAAGGCAGAAAAATATCGGTTACCTTGTTACAAGTACACCACCACCCCCATTTTTCCTTATGCTTCATTCTTCGTTATGCTATATTATGGACTCTGATATCAATCAACATGATATTTCATATGCCAACATCAAGGAACATTAGGGTGCAGAATGAACTGTTTTCCATTCTCATCCCAAATTATCTATTGATAAATCAAACATAGCATCCCAAGTTACACATTTATTCCCAGAGCTCCATGTAGCAGCAACTCTAAAAATCCTTAAAAAGGAAAGCTTTTTCGCTTACCAATTCTCACTCTTCTGATAAGGGTTTCCACACCACTGACCTCCTACTCTCCAGGACAGGTAGCTATGAGACAAAGCTGAAACTGTTCCCCCCCCCCTTCTCTCCCTGTTCTTAGCTGTTAGAAACTGGGTTGGAAAAAGCAGGGACACCTGGAATTCTCTACCAACACCCCACTTTTTTCCCCTTGCACCAAATACACTTTGCGTTACATACAACCACCATAAGCCAGGAACACATCTACACTATTGTTAGGACAAAAGAAACATATTTTTCTATTATTTTTTCTGTATGCAATATTTCTACCTTTGTCATTTGTTAATAAATCCACAAACTTTTATTGGAAAGTACTGTATTTCTCGCAGTCTCTTTCCTAAGTTAACAGGGATGCTCTGCATTTACGCTGATTTGTATCCAGTCTAAGATCCTATGTTCTGATAGAGTTGGGCAAATTCCCCCTAAGAACCAGCTCTTTTGGTAACAACCTGAAATCTAGTATGACATATAGAAGGGGGGGAGGAGAGCCCCCAAACCTCTGTATGGTACCTCATTCAGGGCGCAATCCTGTGTAACTCTTGCACCGGTGTAACAGTAGATCCCCCAGTGTAAGAGCACTTATGCCAGTGTAACTTGTTGTACGCCGACTGACACAGGACGGACACCAGTGTAACCCCCGTCGGATGCCTCACACGCGCAGTTTGGATACGGAATTAACGCCGGCGCAACTCCGCCGGCACAGGGGGCATTCCGGTGGCATCTGAATGCCCCAGAATGCCCCCTGCACCAGCGGAGTTGCACCGGCATCCGTTCTGCATCTGAAACACCGGATTGGGCTGTCAGTCAACTAGCAGTCATTAAGAAGAAAAGCTTTAGACTCTTCATCTGGACATCCATTTGCAGCTCCATCTGTGAAGCACTTTTCATTCGATTGCTGTAACTTTATGGACATCTGTGTAAATGTTTTCTGCCTAGAAAGTTGCAGCAAAAGCTCTGGGTGGTAGCTTCAAATACATGTGTGAATTTCAGCCCTCACCACATCTTACACAATCCTCTCTTTTTTGCAGAGCCGTCGTTTGGACGGGGGTCCTGGTGCCCTGGGCCCCAGGTGCCACCTCAGGGGGGGGCGCAATTTCGCTGCATAAAGGGGGGGGGAAAGCTAAAAATGTTACCTGCAGGTCCGCGTTGTAGGTGGGCCCTCCCGCCTGCCCTGGAGCCATTTGGCTCCAAAATGGGTAGCAAAACAGCAGGGGGGGATTGGAGCCGCGCTGGTGCGCGAAAGTGATGTCACACGCATCGGTGGCCCCCGTCACGTGGGGGCGCAATTATGTCTCTGCCTGTAGGCCACAATTCACCAGCCTCCCCAAGGGGTCAGTTTCTTCCTGCCAATGAAGCATGGCCCTTCCTTCCTTAGGGCACTTAGGGCACTCTGCTTTGGTCTTGCCTCATTTCTTCAACTTGATTCCTTTTTGATCCTCAGTCCCCTGCTTCTTAGCACCCCCGCCCCTTACTCTTTCCTGTTTCCTTCAGCAGCTCTGATTCTGGGTTCTCTATCCTGATACCCGCCCAGTCTTTATGTCTCTCTCCTCCCACCATCCACTACGTACATTTTCTACTCTCCCTATGCCCTATGTGATATTTCATTCTGTGCAATTAGGTTCTCATAGATCCTTAATAATTCCAATTTCATCTATGTTTCATTTCCTCAGCATTCTGTTTCCTTTCCACAGATATTTTAACCTTTTCTCTCCTATGTGCACACTATCTACCTTACCTCTTGCTTGAGCTGCTCAGCCTTCAGACTATCTGTTATGGACAGCCCAATCCTATCCAGGGCTTATGTTGGTGGATTTTGTGAACCGCCACCATAAGCCCCAGATCAGTGCCACTGTCGTGGATTCCAGGGGCCACTGGTGCAAGCAGCTGAAGGCCCTCTTGTTTAACAGCAGCTTCCAGACACCTGGCCAGAGCAGGTAGGTTGACTGTGGGGCGTTCAGCAAAGGATCATGGGTGGTTAGGGGTGGGGAATGGGTGGTTGGGCTGGGCAAGGGGTGGTTCGGGGTGAGAGGGGGAGGATCTCAGCAGCTGTGGTGCACACTAAGGTGCATACAACCCTCTGAGTCTCCTCAAGCTTATGCTAGCAAGATAGCCAAGCAGGAGATGTGGTCTGATTGTAGCAGCACAGAAAACATGTTCCCCTCTCTGTTTTCAACTTTCTTGGGCACATGAAATTAAAAACAATTACCTACATTTTTTATTCAACCCACAAGAAAGAAGGGCATTTTCGCTGGCTAGGTTCAATTCTAACCCATCAAACCTCCTTTGGGGTAGGTTTGTGGGTATGGTAGTAGGAGATAGGATTTGTTCATGTGATGGTCACTCGGTGGAAACTTTAGCACACATGGTCCTTAAATGTAAACTGTACGATGATCTCCGTCAACAATATTTAGATCAATTTTGCATTCCCACCTGGAAACCAGAGATGGAAGTCATAAGTTTTTTATTACATGGGAAAGACCAGGAGCTCACCAAGATAGTGGCTAAATATCTTTATTTGGTTTTCTGCTGTTGAAGTGCATTACAGACTTCTAGCCTTACTAATGACCTAGAGATGTAAAATAGACTGTTTTTCTCTTCTTCTTCTTTTTCTTTTAGCCAGTAGCTTGTGTCACTGGAAGGATCGTGACTGTGTATTGGTATATTTAACTTGTATGTTTGTTTGTGATGCCAATAAAGGTATGATTGATTGATTGCTTATTACTTTCATCAGATGTGCAGCATTATTTTCACGCACTCTGTTGTTTCCCCTCAGAAGTTGTAGTGTCGGTCAACATTCCATGACCTCACATTAGCTTAGCCAATGGTCTCACATATAGGCATGCAAGCCAGTCACAGTAAGTATTTTAGCAGATTATATATACAGTACTAGTACATATTTCGTGCTTGAGATGATTTCAGAGACAAAGGATACATTTCTGCTACTTATTCCAGGGTAGAAACATGACCTCATATACTTCAGGAGGGCTTTGATGAGACTACCCCAGACTGAGTGGCTTGGGAATTTCAGCTGTCAACTGCAGGGTAGATAATTTATTGTTGGAAGGACAAGAAGCTACAGCCAAGATAGCAGGTTTTTATCATATGCAAATATGTCCTTTATTTGCCATGTCATTCTCATTTTCAGTGCAAATCCTTTGTCTAACATTCCAATAGACCCGCTTCAGTTTTAACATATTGCTAATCAAAAGAATGAATCCAGCCTGTAGGACCTGCTGACCTAGAGAGAAAATACCATCTTATGATCAATGCTCCTCATATTCTATAGCATATTTCTATTCCAGAAAGAGCTCAGCTGTAAAATGTAGATAGAGATGTAGATTACATCAACTGGAACTAAAATGAGGAGAACCTGAAATTTCATTCCAACCATTCTTTAATCTTCATGTTCACATGTTTGTACGGATATTTAACTGCTGGCAACCCAAAGCAGCTGAGATTATCCTGCATTTTTTGCAACTCTCTCTCTCTCTCTCTCTCTCTCTCTCTCTCTCTCTCTCTCTCTCTCTCTCTCTCTCTCACACACACACACACACACACACACACACACACACACACACACACACACACTTCATCATGCTATTAAGGATGTGCAATTCAACTGCTTTTTAAGGAATTTACATTGCAAGCCCATGCGTGTCTACTCAGAAGTAAGTCCTTTGAAGTCCCTGGGATTTACTGCCAGGTAAATGCTGTACAGCAGTATTTCCCAAACAGCTCCAAAGGAAGCCACGGTGTGCTCACAGTGAAGTTGCGAAATGTCCCAGGCATCCTCTTCCCGGGCGCTGCCATCTTGGATTGTGTGAATCAAAAATAGTGAAAATAGTACAAAGTCTCACAAGAATAGCATGAGGTCTACTCGAGGAAGGGGACGCTTGCTGGGGAAAAGTCTACTCGGGGAAGGGGATGTGGTGGAAAGTCTACTTAGGGAAGAGGACGCTCGTCCCCTACCCCGGGTGTAACCGCGGCTGGGGCCGATCGGCCTCCTCAGAATTCCGCCAGCCATTTTGCTGGCAGAAGTCAGAGGAGGCCATGTAATGGCTCAGTCACCTTGTAGGGACCTGGATATGGCGTGAGCCATGCCCCCCCAGCAGCTGGGCCTATGGCGCCCGCTGACCCTCCCCCCGTCCGTCGGATCCTACCTTTCCTGGGTCCGCCGACTGGGTGAGTCCTTGGGTGGCGGAGCAGAGAAGGCCGGCCTTCCACCAGCCTTCCCTGCTCGAAAGTAGTTGCAAACGTGCTTTACGGCACGTTTGCAACTACTACGGGCGGCGGAACACTTGTTCCGCCGCCCGTATTTAGAATAGGATTGCACAGTCATTCTGCTTTAGTGAGGCTTACAAAAAGCTGCAGCAGGCGAATTGCAGTCCACAGCTCTAAAAGGACTTTCTTTTTTTATGCACTAAATGCAACTCTTTCCTCTACTTCTTCTTGAGTTAATAATTTCACAAGGGATTTGCTAACTTATGCAGACACTCTGAGAAGCATCCATTTGTTTGTTCTTATTTATAATAACCTACTCCAAATTTTGACCCTAGAGATGTGTGATATGTGGCAGTGTAATAGCCAGCAGCAGGTGCAATGGAAAAACAGATGTCGCAAAATAAACACATATGAGTTGGCATGTTGCAGTGGTTAGAATGTTGCATTAGAAGTGCAGAGCCCTGGGTTCAAATCCCAGCTCAGAATCGAACTAGACGTTCACCTAATCACATTGCTAAGAGGTGTGTTTACAATTGGAAGTGTCACTTTTTTCCATAAAAAGCAATGGGGGAGGGTGATCGGGACTGTGGTGCTCAGGGAGGGTGTTGACAGTTGCCTCTTGCAGTATTTTCCTCTTGAAAAATCTCCCCGGGGGGGGGCTATGTGGAGTAAAGAGTCACTTTGGGGGAAAATAGCTGCTTGCTTCAAGGGAGATTTTCAGAGGTAAAATAATGCAAGGTAAAGGTATCCCCTGCTCGAAAGCCAGTCATGTCTGACTCTAGGGTGGGGTGCTCATCTCCATTTCTAAGGCCGAAGAGCCAGTGCTATCCAAAGACGCTTCCGTGGTCATGTGACTGGCATGACTAACGAAACGCTGTTACCTTCCTGCCGCAGCGGTACCTATTTATTTAATTGCAATTTACCCCTGTACCCCCCCCCAAAGAACACGCCAGACAGGTGCTTGGATGATACGGGTTGCTTTATTTCAAAACTTGTGAACACACAAAATGCAGCAGGGCTCTAACTAAAACACCCTCCTTGGCGTGCAGGCGGCTGGGCTGGAGAAAACGGTACCTAGCTGTCTGCCTCCCCCAAGATCTAAACGGGCATGGGACATCCTGGCTCCAGGCCCACTCGGTCCACGACCGAGCTGCCAATCTTTGCCAACCCCAAAGGGGTCGAGGCAGCTGAACAGCCTCAGGAAATTCCTTACGGTGATCATTGCCCATCCAGCCTGGGGGGTTGCCAGCCAGCCTTACCGATCCGGTTTGGCTTCGTATGAGCGGTCCTGGCTTCCCCCCTGACCTTGCTTACCTCAGGATGTATGCCAACTAAACCCTCCCTGGCTACCCCTCCTGCACGCCGCCTACCTGAAAGCAACCAAAATTATTAACACGACAAACCAGAATAACGCCACTCCTCACCCACAGGCTGGGGTAGGCGAAAAACCCATCAACCAAAGCTAATCAGGTAAATAGGAAAAAAAAATCCTACCCGGCCCCCATAAAGGGCAACCAGCTACTTTCAGCCTGAAAGGAGGGAGGGAGGGCGGGGCACCGCGCTCCGAGACTGGACTGAGGAGAGCAAGCATGCTGGCTTGCTCCTCCCCCTCAGTCCCGCCCGGAGACTAGCAGCAGCCAATCGGCTGCTGCCCACACAAGCCCCCATTCAGCTCGAGCAGGGCTGGCCGGGGCAAAAATTGGCAGCTCCGCGAGGCGGGCTGCCGAGCCTTCTTGTTTTCAAATTGCTAGGTTTGCAGAAGCTGGGACAGGAGATGGGAGCTCACTCCGTCATGAGGCACTCAGGTGTTGAACTTCTGTCCTACCGACCTTCCAGTCTGCAGTTCAGCGTCTTAACCACTAAGCCACTGTGGCCCCCAGGTAGCATGGTTCTAATCAAGATTGCGACCCTCCCAGCTATTTTTGACAAAAATCACTAATAGGGTTGCTTTCATGGTCTCTTTTATCATTTTCCTTATGTCCTTACCATTCTTTATGACTTTCCTTGAGTTGTTCATTCCAGTTTTGTTTTGTTTTTCAAAGAAATTTATTGCATATTCTGAGGGAGTCAGAATTTTGGCACTGTTATCATACATCTGCAGATACATTTTCAGAAACAATTCCGCATGGCCAGTTTTTAATCATTTTGCAGATCCCAATACAGAATATTCTTAGACTTTGTAATTGGCTTCACACAAGATGCCTGTGGGCAGTACATTCTTTAACATACATAGTAAGACTCAAGTGGTGTTCATAAGCTTGTCAGCCAGGTATCCATGGGGAACACTGTAATTTTTTTAAATTTTTTTTTAATTTTTGGCAGCCAGAATTATTTGTGGCTTGTTTTATTTTATCCAACTGCTACATTTGTGAAAGGGAGAGGTGTTTCACAAAAGCTATTACTAATTATCATCATGAACACAGATAATACAATCTGCATTATGAATTATGACCAGCTGACACTCAGGCTGTTTCTGGAGAACAATCAGGAAGGTTCTGAACACACACACACACACACACACACACACACACACACACACACACACACACAGGCACCACAAAATTGACGGGGGTTGTTGGTGTGCTTGTTCCAAGTTCATTAACTTAGGGTAGACTTACCATCTGTCCCGGAAAACCCGGGACCGTCCCGGGTTTTGGGCTCACATCCCGGGTAGGGCCCGGACTTTCCAGGCCCGGTGAAGCCTCCGCCACCGCTTCTAAGGTGCAAAAAGGCACCTTTTTTTCCTGCGCCGCCATCTTGGATCTCACAAAATTTCGTGAGATCCAAGATGGTGGCGCCCAAATCTCATGAGGGCACATGAGGCAGTAGTAAGTCGTTTCATTTTAAAGTTGTTGAGGAAAAAAAAATTGATTACCATCCGGTGCCACTGTCGGTGTGGAGTTTGAATAGTCTCCCCATGTCTGCGTGGGTTTTGTCTGGCCTGAAAAGCTCACATTTATTTAAATGTTTAATATTAGAAGTATTTTGGGTCTTTATTTAGACATTTGGTGACATTTTTGTGACCACAAATATGTTTTTGTGACCACAAATATACCGCATATACCAATTAGCCTATGATAAAATTGGTTTTGTTATAGGTCGTTTCACTTAAAGTTGCAGTTTCCATCAACAACGTTAAGTGCGGATTTGCTGTATAAATATTACTTTATTATTATTTATTTATTTATTTAAATGAATTATACCCCACCTTTCTCCCAGCAAGGGCACTCAAGGCGGCTTACAATAAAACATTAAAATACTTATATACATTAAAAATGGTTAAAAACAAGTAATTAAAACAGTTAAAATAAACAACCCCAGTGGATCACCTATATTTACATTTGTTAAAAGCCATTTGTTAAAAAGCCATTCCACCATGTCAGACATCAAATCTAAATAAAAATGTCTTAAGGCCCCGCCGAAAGGTCTCTAAGGAGGGAGCCGTTCTTAATTCCAGGGGGAGGGAATTCCATAATTGGGGCGCCACTGCCGAGAAGGCGTAAGGTTACTTTAAGTAACAATAGGCTTCATTTATAGCTCATTTCACAAATTCCCTCCATGCATTTGCTGAATGCAAGAAGGGAAATGGGGCCTTCAGCCCCAACTTCAATATGCCCACTGGCTCTGTTTCTACTCCGTCATCCACCTTTGGTGGAAAGTTTGAATAGGAAGTCTCTGAGCATACACACATGCACATAGGGTCTCTACCCAATTGGATCCTGTGCCATCAGTGTTACCAATCACATGGAGAGTCCACATACCTACAGCGGTGGGTGCGTGCGTTTCAGGTATTATGTGAATGTGTGGCTGGACCGATGGGCACTCACTGCTCCATGCTTGGGATGTACATGTGGAGGGAGTTTGTCAAATCACGTTGATATACACATGTGAGAAAATACGTAATCGGTAATCTCCAGGACTTCTGGTAGAAGAACAGACAGCTTGATCAAAATAATGTAATGTGATGGATGTTTGGTGGCTTGGATCAAAATTCCAGGCTTCTTAAGTTATTCGTCTAACAGAAGTAGGGTATCTACTCCTAAGATAAGTGGATTTCCATAGCTCTGTCACTTCCTGTCTCATATGTGGTCCATTTTGTTTGCCAATTAAAACAGTTTTGCACTGTAAACACAGAGATCATTTCCCCACCTACTCCTTAAACATGCTTGTCATAAGGAAGCCCAGGACTTATGTGAATTTTGGTCAAACCATTTGAAAGTCATTTCAGTGCAAGATATTTTCAGTCCATATCTTATTAATTATGTTCGATATTGCAAATATGTGAATCTTCATAGCATCCTCTTGGTTTGTCAGATGGTTTACCACTATCATCATTTCTGTGAAACCACAAACTGAAGACTTCTCAAGGGCAGGACCACCAAGATAAAATGGGAAGAATGAAAACTACTTTGAAAAGAAGCAGAGAGAAGCATATTCTCTGTTAGAAAACGAAGTTGAGAAGAAGCAGAAGGGACAATCAGCTCTTGTTCTAAATAAAAAAGAATAAAAACTATAGCACTCACCAGATTGTCTGAACAGACGGCTGGAGAGTCCCAAACAGAGTCACACATATTTCATGTGAAATGCGTCTTTCACACCCCAAATGCTTTCCACTACTTGTATTCAGCTTCTTGGACTAACTTTGAAAGACATCATCTCTATCTTTTGTCTAAAGTATTTTTTATTGTCTGCTTTGTTTCTTGGGAATATTATCTAATTCCTTAATCCCTGAGAAGCGACAAAAATGATTGGGAAAAAGACCTTTCAGGGTTACTCTGTTGTTGCCACTGTGAGATGGTGAGTGATAAAAACTTAAATCCTGAACAAGATATAAATGGGGGTAAAGAAGGTAAGTCAGAACATCAGGATGAAAGTATTTCTTAGAAGTGTCGCTGAAGTTCTCTAGGTTTGGGTTCAGAAACGAATTTGAGGAGTTCTAGATTTGGCCCCACCAAGGAGAGGAGAAATCCCAAAACACAAAAATCCCAAACCATCTTGGCCCTTCCTCACCAGCCCTCCTCACCAGCCTTTGTGCAATCCAATCCAACTCCCCACACACACACACACACACACACACACACACACACACACACACACACACACACACACCGGTGCAGCCAGCGGTGCAGCGAGAACGGGAGGCCCCAGAATGGAAAGGGAATTCAAATCCCCTCCAAAGGGGGATTCAAAGGGGATTTAAATCCCCCTCCCCTCCAAAGCCTCCTGCCCTGCACACCCCCGCTGGCCCTGCTGGTTACACCAGTGGAGGAAGTTGGATAGGATTGCACTGTTACCCCAGCAGCAGTAGGGTGACTTTCTCCCTTCCACATATCACACTGGATGCAATATGGCAGATTTCAACTTTCCCCCTTGTTTTTCACACAGGAGTAAAGAGAGGTGAAGGGGCTTATGGGAATTTCAGTCTTTATGAGTTACTCTCATTGCAGTAGCCAGGTGGACAGAAACAGGATTCTAAACTAGATGGGCTTTTTGGCTGGATCCAGCAGGGCTTTCTTATGTTCTCATGTAGTGTTCATTGCAGGTCCAGCCCAAGATGTACTCCAAAACCTTGCCTTGCATCATGTATGGTAGTGAAACATCTCTCATACTTCAATGGATAACTCTTATTTTAAAGAAGTTTGTGCTATTCTGCAACACCACACTCTGTCAAAGATCATGGATGTCAGAAATTCGATATCACACCATTAGATATCACACCATCAAACATTCATGGATTATGAAATGTTATTTTTTTTGTTACTGTACTAACAGATCTTGAACTGCACGTTACTATTCTATTGGGTTAAGAGCATCTTGAAACAAATCACATCTGTACATCCCTGTTTACACACACACACACACACACACACACACACACACACACACACACACACAGTTCAGATCAACACAAATCGCAAAACAAATAAAGTTAGAATTTAGACTGAATTGCCATGCTGTTTTCATTATAAAGGAAATGATAGGGTTGACAGATGAGGGTACATAAAAATAAACATTTTATATTCGTGTCACGGATTTGGCTTTTGACACAAGACTTGATTGGAGTTCAAATTATTTTGGTTATCATGCCCTTTCTTTGTATTAAAAATATCCAAACAAGTGCAGTTCAAACTGAGGTCAGAATCAGACTAAATTGCAAACCAGACATGAACCAAAGGGAGCAGAGGTCTCCCTTTCTTTGAGAAATGTTTCCTGTCTTTTACAATGAAAGCAGAACATCCATGAAGCGTTGTTTAACCAGGATCAGGTTTTATGCCTACTTTTGACAGACTTGAATATATCAAGTATTAGCCAGGATGGTGTAGTGGTTTGGGAGTCGGACTTAGACCTGGAGGATCCAGGTTCAAATCCCCGCTCAGCCATGAAGCTTCCTGGGTGACCTTGGGCCAGTCACTATCTCTCAACCCCACCTACCTCTCACAGGGTTGTTGTGAGGACAAAAAAGGAGGGGAGGAAATATGTACACCACTTTGAGCTCCTTGGAGGAAGTGCGGTATAAAAATGTGAAAAAATAAATAAATAAAATAAATATTGCAGAAGAATAGGTAAGACTTCTATAAAGAGTTACACTCATTTCGTAGTTCATGCTAAAAACTTCTCTTCCAGTGTTTTATGTCTGTCCACAACCTTTTTTGCAACTAGATCACCTTCAACTAAACTGCTTGACACCTACTAATTAGCTCATCATCCACTAATCTAGCCTACTTTCACAATTAAGTACTGAAGCACCATCCATTATTCTTTGGCTACTGGATCTCACGCTTTTCACAACTTAACAATAAGTAACTGTCCCAGAGGAGATGATGGACCCTGAATCCACATTCAGCACATGGCCATCTGGGAGTGGCATTTTTCAAGCCAAGGAAGGACAAAATCTGGCTGCAAAATGATGTCTCAGCAGCGTTTAGCTTCTGCACTTACACTGGGGCTTCTAAGGGGTTAAAATGTTGAAAAATATGGACAAATAAAAAATAGAGGAAAAAGCAAGGCATTTATCAGTCTAGAACAGTGGTTCCTAACCTTTTTAGCACCGGGACCCCCTTTTGCAGAATGACAATCTGTTGGGACACACACACCCCAAGACCTAGGACTGGAAGTAATGACAGTAAGCAGGAAGTGATGTCATAGTTTTTTAACAATTTACACTAATGAATCACACTTTTAAAAATAATCCCCCTGGGACTTACCTTGAGTCTTGGGGGCTTTACCCTGCCCTCACGAGGTGTGCCGGGCAATGCTCATGATCCCAGCCAGCTGATTGGCTGGGCCGAGTCATGTGGGTAAGGCACGCGGCTGAGGGAACGCTGCAGCGTTGCGCAGCCCCTCAGTCGCCGCCTGGGAAGCAACACCCTCCCGCCCTCCCTTGGCATAGTCTGGGATTAGCCAGTTGCCCAGGTGGGGGCCAGGTAGGAATGTTTGGCCACCAACGAATTGGCAAGCAGTTGGTGGTTTTTTCGCCTACCTCAGACTGTGTTTTGGGGAACGGACTTTAGCCAGTAGGTCACCTGGCAGGTGGCATGCGGGAATGGGTAGGTAGTATGGAAGGGGCTCAGCGTGCATCTTGAGGTCGGCAAGGTCAGGAGGTGAGCCAGGACCACCCATAACGGCACTTGACTGGGTCAGTGAGGCTGGCTCGCAAAGCCCCTGGCTGGAGCAAGTGAGGACCATCAATGGCTTGGCCTGTATGGGTTCCTAAACTGCTCCGCTGTCTCAACCCTTCGGGGTTGGGTGTGATAGGCTCCCTCGGACAATGACCGAGGGGGCCTGGCCAGGATGTTTTACGCCAATATTAAGCCAGGGGAGGTAGACGGCTAGTGCCGTTTCCCCCTAGTAGTGCCCACACACCTTTGGGGGTGGTTTGAGTTACCCCTAATTATTTGCCTCTGCAGGACTTTTGTGTAAATAAATAAAATGACCATATCTCCAAACGTGCATTGTCTGGTGTGCTTATTGGGGGGTGTAAGGGTAAATCACATTTCTAAAGTTGTTGTACTCATAAGCAGCCCCATTGGGGAGGGGGAGGAGTGAGCTAATATGAATAGAGATGCTAAAAGGCAAGCATTAAGTAACACAAGGTGAGCAAACAAGCCCCAAGAGAGCAACAGTGTCAGGGGAGGATCTTCGGTGTGATCGCCATCTTGGGTGTGACCATCAAGTCAACATTCTACAATATTCTACAACCTCCCAGAAACTGCTTTGTGACCCCCTTGGGGGTCCCAACCCCCAGGTTTGGAATCACACTGGTCTAGAATGAAAGTTGGAAATGACTTTGGAGATCATCCAATCCCCTGCTCAGTGCAGGCAACTGCTATGGTATCCCTGTGAGATTTAGCCTCTGCTTGAAAACTTCCAGCAAGGGAAAGCCCACTACTCTATTGATCTTTTATACTGAGAATGTGAAGAAGAAGAAGAAGAAGAAGAAGAAGAAGAAGAAGAAGAAGAAGAAGAAGAAGAAGAAGAAATAAGATGCCCAGCTTTATTTTGAATGTAGAAACTAGAGTTATTTTAGAACAAGAAGGCTACTGAGAGACTATAAAACATAGTGACTATTGTGTTGGCCAGGAGAGTTGATGGCATGAAGATCATCAGGTGGCCTCAATCAAGTCTCACTCACTCACTCATCAGGATGTTGGGAGGGCTACATGGAATAACTCTTACTAAGCTGCCCTGAACTCCTTGGAGAAAGACTGGAACACCAATATGATCAAGCAAGGTGGTTTTTTCTTTTTTCTTTTTGCACAATATTTAAAAATTACTCATGAATCATAGTAACATGACAAAGTGATATATCAAGAGCCATCAACAGCATATACTTATATTTAGCACACAAGAGCATATGGTGTGCAATAATGTTACTGAGCTTTCCTAATGTTTACTATGGATAAAAAGTTGCAATGCTGAATCATTTCCGATAGAGCACAATATATGGTATACAACCACTGAATGGGGTGATTCTGGTTTGTTTTGTTTTTTTTCCATTCAAGATTCAAGATTGAGCAGCACAGCAGCAGGGGAAGCAAAAAGCCGCTGACACTTTTGGAAGCAATGCAGCGGAGGAAATGCACCAGAAAGGAAGCCATGGAAGTCGCCTGCACAGTGCACTGACAGGCAGCAGCAGAGCTTGCCTGAGAGAGCTCCTACAATCCCACATATCTGCCACATCAGGAAGAGATAATGACCCCCTGACAGAAGATGAAATTGAGAGTTCGAAACACATTTAGGGAATGTGGGATTGTTTTGCCCACATTCTTCTCGCAGCTGATGAGGCTTTTAAAAATAGTTAATTTTTGCCTTCACAATTTCCATCAGTGCAGTGTAAATGGTTTCTGAAGCATTCATTGCAGCATAACTACTACATTTTGAAAATACAGTAGACACATGAACAAATAATTTCCCTTCACACACACCCAAACAAGTACAAGCAGCAGCGACAGGGTAGTTTTCAGAGTCTTCGAAGTATGCAATTATTCTTCTTAAGGAGTTCTTTAATTCATAGGTGGATTATTCAGTGTTGAATGAGAAAAGGGTCGAAAGCTTTTTGCATTTTGCTGCTTCAGGTTTTACCTCCCCTTTCATTTAATTTCCAACATTCAAAATCGTAATTCCCAAGAGTACAATTCAGCCAGTGTTAAAACACTGATTTTTAAGAGCCCAATCCTATCCACACACCCTGCCAATGCAGCCATGCCAAAAAGGAACACACCATATCCGGGGGGGAGGGAGATCAGAAGGAGGAATTACCGTATTGGTCTGAGTATAAGACTCACTTTTTTCTCCTAATTTAAGTTTTTTAAACTAGGGGTGTGTTTTATAATCAGGCTGTTGCAATTTAATGCCAGTGATTTAATTAATTTTTTTTAAGAGCACCAAACTTTAAGGGTGCGTCTTATAATCAGGTGCGTCTTATACTCGGGACAATACAGTATATCCCCTAACACCTCCAGAAGCCTCCAGCTCCACAATGGGTCTCTTCGGACCGGCACCAGCTCTGTAGCTGGCATAAGTCCAAAATTGGACTTACTTTTGAGCAAACATGCATCAGAGCGTTCTTAGCCTGATCTAGTAGGGCCTTTCTTATGATGTTTGATATGCAAAACCCTCTTGAGAAAACATTGCTGAAGCTTTCTAAATTCTTTTCCATTTCCCTGAAACATTTGTCTCATTTCCACAGATTTTTTACCTGAATAGGATTATCCAACTTTTTAGTGAAATTACATGGAAACTCTCAATGAACCAACATTTATGTCCATGCGAATAATCCACCAACATCAAGAACTGCTTGCTCATTGTGGGTTCAAGGTATTGTAGGGTGTTAATTTTATTAAGAACCATCCTGTTGATGAACAAAAGCATTTTAGGTTACAGCTTCCATTTATTTATACGTTCTTCCTGCAAAAAAGAAAAGGAGACTGCTCTTTGGAAATTCTTGGCTCTTTGTAATAAATGGCTTATCTGCAGGAGTCATGATAGTAAAAAACATGCTAAACAAATGAGATCTGGTTCCACTGGAGAATCTCAGGACCAAGACCAGGGGCTGAACTGTTATCAAAAATAGCTGGCCCCAACACTGAACATGAATAATGGACTTCAACAGCAGAGATGGCAGAGGGGTCTGGCTCAGTCGGGAGAGCTGCCGCCTTGCAAGCCCGAAGATCAGCGAAAGGCAAGTTCGAGACACGCCACCGACAAAAAGCTGTGAAAGCCTCTGTGAGGAGAGATAAGAGCTCCTAGCTGCGTCGGTCGAGTGTGGGAGGTGACGGCCAGCAGAAAAGCCAGACTGCAAAAGGATACTACCTGGAATGTAGATGTTCCCGAAAGATTGGACATTTATATATTGTAAAAAAAAAAAAAAAGCCATTAGGTGGTTAGGAAAGCCTGCCTATGTCAGAGGAGAAATCCAATGACCAAGGAAAGGTGGTATATAAATACTGTATATTGTTATATTAATTATATTATTAAATAGGGTGGGAGAGTGTTGGAGGGAGAGCGAGAGAGGGACAACTCTCCTCACAAGAGTGCTAAGACATCTGTCAACGTGGGAGACTCGATTGATACATCTGCTGCATTTAAGCTATTTACAGGTACTATAATAATGAAAAAATTGTTGTCCTGAAGAAAATAAGTAACAGAATAATCATCCATCAAGAAGCGGTACATCAGCGTGGTGTATAGCCTCGTGTGGCAGGGAGCATTTCATCCCCAATTAAAAACCGTATTGGCCCCGAACAAGTTAGACATGAAGAGAGAAGGGGTCAGGAGCACTTAACCTTGCGCACAGCAATTCATGTCTAAGTCATTGACAGTTTCATTAGACACAATATCTCTGGCAGGGCTAGAGTTACTTATATGTGTAATTAAAACTTGGCATGCTGTCTTTCAGAAATGGGAAACCTCTGCATTTTTCAGCAGCGCTTTCCCAAAGCACTTTGTGTGGCACCGAATTGATAGAAAACCTGAAACGGGGAAAAGGGGATTTCTGTTATCTCTTCTATTGGCACGACTCACCTCCAGATTTGTCTCTATGATAAATCAGACACCAGGCACATGTGCTTCTTCACCTGGCTACTACAACCGTTTCAGGAGTCAATACCAGGGTACTGTTTTTCACCAGGAACATGCCGTGAAGGGAGGCAGAACCACCCCTGTCGTAGTCCACAGAAAATAGCCATAGCCTCCCCTGTGATTGCACATTCTGTGACTTTTGAAAGGTAAATCCCATTCTCCTTTTTCTCCTTTCTCTCCTCTCTTCCTCATTTGTTCACATTTGCCTCTTTAGGCAAAAAGCAGAAGGTGAATAATGGCCATTTACTTCATGGCTGGGACAATCCAGGTGACAAAGAACGGGGTGGAAATCACTGATGTAGACTTGAGTCTATATTGAATCAAACTCAAGTCAGACTCAAGTTGCGTCAATGACTTGACTTGGACTTCTCGGCGATTGTAAAAGACTCAAAAGACTCGACTCGAGACATGGAGCCATTTATGACAAGTCGAATTTTATTCAGGTTTAAATCTGTTTTTTCCCATTAAATAGATAGGGACGTGCAACTCGCAACCAAAGACTCGGGACTTGACTTGAGACTTGGACCCAGAGACTTGACTCAGAGACTTGATCCACATCCCTGGTGGAAACCTTACTTTGTATCTGGGATGAGTTTCAGGGCTGACATGAGTTATGGCGAGCAGGGCTGCCCAGCAGATTCGTAGGCTGGCAAGCAAACCCGTGGCAGAAATCAAGCCCCCCCCTTAAATATATTTTGTTCTAAATTGGGTTTTATCTCCCCATCGTTGTCCACATGAAGTAAATGTGACATCACCCTTTTTTTTGCCTCAACCTTAATGCTGTTTTAAAGGATGTCAAAAAAGATGACATATAGTATCAAAAGTCATTAGAAGAAACTGTGACTGTGCTGTCAATAAAAAAGTCTAAGCAACATGACGGATAGAATTGTGTTACTGCCCCCACACAACACAGCAGCGACTTATGGCTGCAATCATTATGTCACTGCCTGAGACATAATCACTCAAGAGAAGGGTGGGGAATGAATCACCAGCAAAGGGATCCCAAACAGTACCTGAAAAGCTGAAACAAATGAGGCATTTCAAATCCACAAATCAACATATACAGTAGTAGTCAGAGCTCTGGGCTACACCGTGAGTTTGTGACACAGAGAGCTTTAAGTTCTCAAGAGCTGAAATAAATGTTCCAAAATATTTCCTTATATGAATATGTGGCATAAACTCCGTTGATCAATCAAATCATGGTCAGAATGGGTGGGGTGGGATCTCCCTTTGCAGAACGTCAAAGTTGAGGAGCACAGGATGCAGAACATGATTCAAACGTGTGGCCTTGTGTGCCAGTGTCCTGATTCACAATGACAGTTTTTCAGGTGAAAGAGTGAGCATAAGGCATCTTCTCCCCTCAGCATTCAAACTGAGAAAGCACCTTGAGCTGACAAGAAAGATATCCTCAATGGCTAGAGTAATTCCAAGCTGCAGGTCTTAATGAATTTAAGCCGAGGTCTTAGTCAACACTATCTGGTGCATTTTGACTGCTCCCTTGAATCTGTAGGCAAATCTATTATGCTTGCACAGGTTTGTCATGTCAGCCCTCCTGGTAACAACACTTCCTGACTTCAAAACTGCAATCACTGAAATAATAATGGATGGCCTCGTGACTGCCTTCAATCAAGATTTATGACCCAATCCTAAGAGGGCTTTAGGTTGCCGGAACGAGAATTCTGGCAGCATAAGGCCCTTTACGGCTCTTGCAAAGTGCAATACGTCATTCCATGTAACCTGGCCACCACGTCCCCCAGTGCTGGTAAGTCAGCACGGGGGCAGGACGGAGGCTGGAGAGAAGTGAGGAAAGGGAGGAATGGGGTGGAGGCTGGGTGGGGATGAGGTTGGATCAAGGCTGGGAAGGGGGTGGTATCGGAGGTAGTGGTGCCGATGATATCTTATCCCCTTTCCCGGCTTCAACCTACCTCCCTGGGTCTGAAGGTCTCCTCCGGGTAATAATTCCTTACCCGGAGGAGACATTCAGGGCATGAAACTCTACCCAACCCCCCAGATATCGGACACACCCCATTGGCAAGGTTGCATTGCCATGCAGGGAGTTATGTTTGATTGGGTTGCCCGACAGTGGCCAGACCAATATCATAAATCCAATCTCCATGGAGCATTCCTCTTCTTGGCAGCCAGTTACCAGAGCATACAGCCCAATCCTGCGTAGGGTGCACTGACCAGCCTAAACGGCCGTCCGCTACATCCTAAACAGGGTAGGCATCCTGGGAGACATCCTGGGAGAGGTAAATAAAAATGTTTTTAGGTACCTCTCCGTAGGCCGCGTGGCCATCAATGGATCTTCTTGGACCTATGCCAGCTATTTTGCTGGTGTAAGTCCAAGGAGAGGTGGGGATGTTGGGCTGGGAAAATGGAGATAGGATCCAGCACATGCTGCTGCTAAGATCCACCCCCTCCTGCCTCAACTCCACTGCCCCTGCCCTCCCCACTCCCCGCCTCAATCCTCCCCGAATCTCCCCCAAACTGCCCATGACCTGACCTCACTGGCACTTTACTTGCTCCAACGTGGGCTGGGTCCGTCTCGGGTGGGTGCTTCAGTCCTCTGACCATTTGCCCTGGTAGCTTCAACACACACAATGGCTTGACAACATTTACGATGCCATAAGATAACTGACAGCAGCAGAGCAGGAGATCTGCTGCTGTTGTCCCTCTTTAGGATTGGGCTTCCCATTACATTGTCATAATGATGAGACATCACATTGGGATCTAAATTTTACATTGGGCTCAGAAAACCTCAAGGTATTATTATTTTTCTGGTTTTTGGGGAGGGGGTGGGAATAGGTCAGTTTACAAGCCCATTTCCAAAACAAACCAGACTGTTTATGCATCATTAGTGTTATTATCGTTAAGAATCTTTTTATAGCATTTTTCCACACAAAAGTTCATAAAGCTTGAATAATTGTAAAGCAGTCATGTGAAGAGAAATCAAGCCCGGAGCATGCAGGTGAACCAGCCCCTCCTCTGCACATGTCTCAGCACACTGCACATGTTCCAGAACTATGGGATCAATTAGGTTCAATGCGTTTGAACATTTGTTATCCACTTCAGAGAAGAATGAATGTCAGGCTTTAGGACGCATTTGTTTTCCAGAAACAACTACTAGATCATTAGCCAAAGGACCTTTTCCAGAGGAAGATCTTCTTTATCCCAACAATATAAGTTATGTATTGGAACCAAATGAATTTTTAAAGAAGAGGAAGGGTTGCAATAGATGACTTACAGTGAACTCTTCTGTATTCATGACAATGGAATACACCATTTTTTTCCCGTAATTCAAACTCTCGGCATAAACAATTCCATTTGTATGTTTATTCAGCCTTAATGGGTAGCTCTGCTTCAGTTTATATTCAGTTGTTGCTTCAGTGAATATAGTATTTCTGTTTTCCAGAATCGCCATAAGTGCGTAGCTCTTCCCTTGTTGAAACATCATTATTAACAAGTTTCCTGTTTCAGTTGTTGCAGCAGGATGAAAATAAGCATATTTTCATTCGCGTTTCATTAAGTTATGCTGCAACCAATATGCAATGCCTTGATGCAGTTTGAAAGGTGAACAGATGGGGTTTTATTTTTAGCTCCCATTAGCACAACCCATCAAACACTCATTTGCCTGATATACAATCATAATATAACTTACTACTCAGCCTTTAAAATATAGCTTTGTCTGGTTTTGGAGCACTGGAATGACAAAAGACAAGTAGGCAATAAATACTTAATTACAATCACGATGATCGGTTTATTACTGAAAACTAGTTCTTGTAAGCCAATGGAAGGTCTGTTGGACTAGCGAGCTGATCTGAAGTTTCAGTTCAAGTATTTCAACAGAAGCTGGTAGCACGTTTTTTTTGCAAGACATTTGGAATTTGGGGTGTGTGTATTTGGAATGTTGACAGCAGATGCATTACAATCAATGTCCAATATTTGACGATTGGTGTCATTCCTGTGTGAATGCGGCAGAAAATTCCAGATGAATTTTGCAAATGGTCAAAAACAGGGGTAAGTTCATGTTGACCCATCAAGGAGGATCATCAAACCCAGGAAAGAGGTTAGGATTCGGTGGGCACAGCTGCTGCCGAACCAACCCTCTTCCCACGCTCGATCCACCCTCCTCCCCACCCTGTTGCCTCCCTGTTCTGCCCACTCTCCATCCCATTCCCTGTGCAGACTTACCTTCAGCAGTAAGCATCCCGGGTCCATCTCCGCATGGACCCGACAGCTGGCTGCTTGTGGCTGTGGCTAGGCTGCATCCGTTGGCGCTATTGCTTTTGTGACAGTCATGAAGGGGTTTACATTGCCAGTACTCCATTCCAGCAGTGTAAAGGCCCCTTAGGATTGGACCATTAGAGACCCAAAAAAATGTGTCCATAAGCTAACGGCATAAACTTCCATGGCTAATGGCAACTTCAGGGGTATGATTTAAGTTGGGGTGTCAGTGTGGGGCAAAGTGTTAAACTCCCCTCCCTCACACATCTTGATCCAATCCAAATTAGGTCTCCCACATCTTCTTTTTGAAAAAGAAAAAAAAGATGATGGGAATTCCAAATTCTGAGCTCCCTAACCACATCCAGTTTGATGTCCCCAAGATGTGGTCGGCTGAAAGGCAGCAACTGCAGGTTGTATCCTGAAATAATTGCCAGTGGAATCCAGCATTAAAGAGAAACTACGACAGAAGAGATCCTTAAAAGATTTTCAAAGCACAATACCTTGGGCCAAATTCAATCTCTCATGAGTAGCATTTTTGACAGCATGGGCCAGCAAAGATCTTTTCATCCTCTTATATACACTGAAGCAATAGTTAAAAACATAGGATATCCAAATCCTTAAGCTTTTGTGCCAAACCATAATCAGAAACCAGGGGTGCCACTTTGGATCGATGTGGGGAGGCATTCCTCGTATTCTAAGGCATGAGCGATTATTTGTCAAGAGTGTCTACATTTCCCGGTGGCTCACTAGTTCTACACATTAAATGACTATTTCTAGAAACAATTAATGTGATAGTTTTGCATGCAAGAGACACAAATCCCATTGATTAATTAAAAAAGGGAAAAGGCTTGCAGTGAAAACAGAAAAAAAATATGGGGGGCAGGGAAGGGGCAAAGTCACTGACAGCAACTTGGAAGGGTATGATTTGGATCAGGGAAAAATTCCATAGGGAAAATACGTTAAGCACACTCACCCCCAACACCCTTGCTACAAATATGCAGCTTATTAGGGCATTTGGAAGATTCCTTCCAACCTTTTGGAAGATTCATTGTCTCCCATGTCATGCATGCAGATATGTACAAAGAAAATTCTGGGAATACAGAACAAGTTCCTCTATTACTGAAATTCAAGAGAAGTAAAATCCCCATTTTCGGGGGGGGGGGGAAGCATTATTTAAGCCAGGATGGTGTAGTGGTTTGGAAGTCGGACTTAGACCTGGAAGATCCAGGTTCAAATCCCCGCTCAGCCACGAAGCCTCCTGGGTGACCTTGGGCCAGTCACTATCTCTCAGCCCCACCTACCTCACAGGGTTGTTGTGAGGACAAAAAGGAGGGGAGGAAATATGTACACCACTCTGAGCTCCTTGGAGGAAGGAGGTGGTATAAAAATCTGAAAAATAAATAAATAAATAAATAAATAAATAAATAAATAAATATTTATTCTATTTAGTTTTCATTTATGGACAGTGTGAAAACAGCCAAGATTTTCTTAATCAATCAAAAGGAAAGAAGAGTTGTGATTTTAAGAATTGGGCAAAATTGTTCTAGGGTCAATGCTGAGTTTTCATTAGATGTCATGGTTGATATTTTTCTGGCAAATGTAGTGCAAGCAGAGATACACTAATGTAAAATGATTGCAACTTTTGTTAATGTTATAATTCAAAAGATGGTACATGCATTAGACACTCTGCACAGTGGAATAAAGAGAGGAATACAGCAAGGCCCAGACATCGCCCAGCATTATTTCAAAAGAATTTGCACACCAGTAAATTCTAACTCTAAGGATCGCTTATTCAACTATATCACTGACTAGCTCCATTCCCTTGCCAGAATGTCATTGTGGAAGAACAGCAATACCTTGCCCTTTCGTCTGATTAGGGACCAGAGAATGGATGAAAGTCAAAAATGGATGAATGTCAACACCAGCGAAAAATGTAAATTAAATTCACACACGTGAGTGCCGAAATATTGCCAAAATAAACAGAAAAAAAATAAACGTAAGAATGCCGATGAATGTTGTGGAAGGTTGGATAAAATCGAACAAAAGAGAAAAGCACGAGAGTCATGCCGGCCACATGACCACGGAGGCGTCTTCGGACAACGCTTTGAAATGGGGATGAGCACCACACCCTAGAGTCGGACACGACTGGACTTAATTGTCAGGGGTCACCTTTACCTTTTTTATAATTGAAAATGGCTGAAGGAGCAAAGCAATGAAAGTCAAGAGGATGAAAGTTAACATATCGCTGTATACTTCTTAAATAGGAACAAAAAATGTACACGCTAACGTGTATGGAAATGTATTTGGGGAAGCATTGGGAGTGCTGCAAGAATGAAGGACATTTCTATTAAGTGTTACAGCTCCCCTGGTTTATTTCTTTATTTTGGGGCCCAATCCTATCCAACTTTTCAGTGCTGATGCAGCCATGCCAATGCGGCGTGTGCTGCATCCTGCGGTGGGAGTCCAGTCACGGAGGCCTCCTCAAGGGAAGGGAACGGTTGTTCCCTTACCTCGGAGCTGCATTGTAGCTGCATTGGTGCTGGAAATCTGGATAGGATTTGGCCTTGAATTCAGTAGCTAGTGCAGTAGTGTAGCTGGACTCAGGCCCGTGGGATGGTGGGTGGGGTGACATTCCGGTGGCAGGGCGGGCGGGGTGATGACATGTCACCCTGCCCACCGCCCCATTGGAGTGAGTCCAGCTATGCTACTGTGCTTGTGAAATCTTGTTTGCCTCAGAGACTTTATGAATAAAGAGCTCCTCTCAATTCTTTTGGATATTAGCATTCATGTGATTTCTGTGTTAAGGTGCTTGCTTCTCACTACTCTGTACTCACGCAAGCTCCCTCACTTAGCTTTTTGCCAATTCCATTTGAATCTGTGCAAGAGCACAGAGATGAGGGGCGTTCTTGACTACGAATAATGGAATATCTTTCCCCAGCAGACGTGGAAAAGATATGGTGATAACCTATCAGTGCTGGTAAAAGGACCAATCCCCTATACAACTCTACTGCCTACGATCGAACGAACAGTCCACATATGTCTGCAAGCACATCACACAGGAAGACTTGTCAGTGATTGGCTACAGTTCCCTTTCGTCTATGCAATCAGTGGTATATCTCGGTTCACCCTTTGTGATGTGTGAAAACACTGGTAGTTATTATGGTGTGGTGTTGTCTGTGTGTGTGTGTGTGTGTGTGTGTGTGTGTGTGTGTGTGTGAAATGATGAGTTTTGAAATGCTTGTAAGCCACTTTGGGCACCCTGTATCCAAAACGCAGTGTAGAAATGCAAACAAACAAACAAACAAACAAAAACAGGGAACGAATGAACCTGGACATAAAGGAGGCAGCTCAGAGTTTTCTTTTTTTATGCATTAACTTTTATTTTTCTGCAAATTTCTGCAAAGAAACGTCAGGATGGGGCAAGCAAAAAAAAAAAAGGAAATGAATGAATAGGTTAGGCATGGATTCTTTAAAATATTAGCCATTTCCCAAAATGACCTTGAAGATAGTTCAGTGCTTGCTTCTCACTGCCCTGAGCAGTAAGAACATTTGAGTCTCATTCCATTTCCTTTGGCAACAAGAGCACTAGAGACTTGGTATGTCTTTGTAACATTTGCTTTATTTGCAAGCACAGTATACACGCAGAACATAACTGGAGGCGAGCGGACACTCTTCCAGCAAGAAGCAGATCCCGAGAGAGAAACGTGTGCAGTCCCTTATGCTCCGGTTTCAGTTCTCATGCTCTGCCCATTCCAACTGCACACTGCTGTTTGTCTCACTTCCTCTGCCAGGCACTGGTCTCAGTCTGTGCACCCCTGCAGGTGAAGTGCCTACCCAGAAAACAACCACAGGCATTAAGGAGCATTAAAAGTCCTTTGTCAGAAGTCCAGCCCACCCATTCACATCAATTAAGCCAGGCAAACTCATCCCACTACATTTCAGTTTTTAAAAAAAGTACCCAGCTGGTCTCAATTCTCAATATTTAATAATAATAATAATAATAATAATAATAATAATAATAATAATAATAATATACAGTATTTATATACCGCCTTTCTTGGTCATTGGATTTCTCCTCTGACTTTAATTCAATTTAAGACCCTGACTGGCAGCAGCTCTCCAAGGTTTCCGCCAGGGAACACACACTTATTGTACATCTCTTCAGTTCATGGGCAGGCTTTCCTACCCCCCCAATGTTTTTTTAAACAATATATGAATGTCTAATCTTTCATGAACATCTACCGGTACATTCCAGGTGGTATCCTTTTTCAGTCTGGCTTTTTTCCGCTGGCTGTCGCCTCTGACACTCAACCGACACAGCTGGGAGCTCTTATCTCTCCTCATGGAGGCTTTCACAGCTTTTTGTCAGAGGCGTGTCTCGAACTGGCCATTCACCAGTCTTCAGGCTTGCAAGACGGCAGCTCTACCGACTGAAACAGACCCCTCTGCCCTCTATAACCTAATTCTTCAGGGTGTTGACTGCATACTGAACACTTCAAAATAAAGGGAAGCAGGGATGATTTGGGGCATCCTAACAGCTTGCTTTTTACCAGCAAACATTTTACACACTTGCGTGACATCGAGTTACAGGCCAGACTGCGGCATCGAAATGCTACAATGAAAAGCTCGAAAAATGCGGCAACCTTTGAGAAGACCGATATCGTGAGAAAATGAAATTTAATTGGAACGATATGCGCTTGTTTCTCAGCTGGGACAGCCTGCCATCAAGCGATACCGTGCTTCCTTAACTGACACAATGTGATGAATTGGTGTGGCAGGAATGTGATAAGTATATGTTATTCATGGGCTCGTAGTTTGGCAGGATTAAATACTGGTATGTAAATGGACCGAAAATGGAATCTTGAGGTAACAAACCTTACCGGGGAATTTATTTTTTCATCATGTTACATCAGCCATTTCTCCTAGCAGTGTGGGTTTCCTTTTTTAATTAATTGAATTAAAGTGCTGTTAATGGATTTCAGTGTGTATTCTTGGCTTCAAAATATTCACTTGTGTTCAACCACAATGAATAATGAGAAAAATAAAATGATTATTTCCAAAAGGTTTTTTTTTAAAACAACAACAACAACAACAACAACAACCCTTTATGAAAAATATTAACTCCAAAGTTACACGCATGCAAAGGGAATGGCCAATTATTAACAGACTGTTTAATACAAAGACAAAGAAATGGCTTATGTAATGTTTTGTTACAGCACCGATCTAAGATGCTGAAAATACTGTAGATATTGCATGAACTCTTTCTCCCTGTGCTATTTTCCCCACCACCACAGTCCATTGCTATGTGTCCCAGGGCAAGTGGCAGTCTGGAGCAGAGGGATTTTTCTCCAGAAAACAGTGCAAAAGCATGAAGTTTCCCTTGGGCCCCTTCCCACATGGGGAGGGGGCAAAATGGGGCAGGGAAGGGAAATTTCTGGGGGCCCTCCTTTGGCTCCTTTTTGACCCTGGGCCTGGGTACAATTTACCCCCTTTACTCCCCTCTCATGGGCCCTGGCTATGACTTCAGTCTGGATCAGGCCCTCCATGCAATGACACATGAAGGCTGAAATCTTATACACACTTACATGGGATTCCCATTGTAGTCACTGGAACTTACTTCTGAGTAGACAGGCCTAGAATTGCACTGTTAAGGGCATGTCTTGCGACGCGTGACCAGAGACGTTACAACAGTGGAGCGCGTGGTTCACTCGAACCAGGCGCTCAGCGGCGGAGCGCGTGGAGCAGAAGCTCCAGGCGTGTGGGCGGGCAGGGCAGTCACCGACGCAAAGCGCAGCGTTGTGTCAGCCCTCCCTCCCTCCCTGGAGCCTTACGCTCCGAAATGATTGAAAAACGGGTGGGGGGGGCGCGTCGACGTGACGAGACGCAGGCCCCGCCCCCACGCGCCAGGCGCAGAGAGGGCGTCCGACATTTCTGCGCGTGACCCTGCAATCCTTGAGCCTTGCAGGCAGCCAGACTCTTTTCCATTATTGCTTTTGAAGCCATGAGTGATGCTCAGCATTGTTTTTGGCCTTCGAGAAGGCATGTTGCCACCCTGCCTACCTCAACATGCCTCCTGGCAGACTTGTTCCCAACCCCAATCCTCCCCCTCCCCACCCACAACCAGCCCCCTCCCCACCCACAACCGGCCCCACAACCAGTCCCTCTACTGAAGGCCAGAGACACATGTGTAATTGCTGTCTTCATAATCTTCATTCACTACACTTGGTGGAAAAAAGTGGGAAGCCTATTAATCCCCCAACTCCCCCTAAAATTTCCATTAATGGTCTTCAACAAGCTGCTGAACCCTCCTAAGTGATAACTAATGCACATGCATCAGCCAGGCACCTTACTTAGGACGTCAGGAGTCAGGAATGTTAGGCTATCTATCATTTTCCTCCCAGCCCCGCACTTTAAAATGACTTATTGGGGACTACACCAACCAGTTCTTAGGAGGAGATAGACATGGGGAGGCGTGTTCCCTCTAAACTGTGTGGCCACGCAGCTAGGCTTACCCAGAAGTCTGGGGATTATTGTGATGTTATCGGCGAGTGTCCAGAGATGCAGCTGCACTGCCATGCAGTCACAGAAGGGTCTGCACAGTGGCACAGAACCCTTAGTGAGAGCACTGATGGGGAGTTGAAGTCTCTGCCATGAAGCGGCTCCAGATGAATGACAGCTAGATCCTTCTTCCACTTGGATCCATGGATCCAGGTGCCAGAAGGGTTCACCACTGTCTCATAGCCATGGGACTCACCTTCCTGAGGCTAAGCGGTCTTGCAATAAAGGCTGCAGCAACCATCCAGCACCCCTCCAATTCCGTGGAGAAATGCCATCAGCTGCAGGCAGTAATGCACCTATTCACATCAATGATGCTTTTGAATAATGTCAGCTTTTATTAAACCAGCAAATGCCAATTAAAACACACATACACAGGCATTGCTTTCCTACATTTAAGACAATTAGATCCTGCAATTTTGCATTTACTACTGATTTTGTTGTAGGCTTGGTATGCTCATCTTTGTGAGCGCAAGGAACTCTAACAGCCCATTCCAACCCAACTCCTCTCCAAGTCAGGCATAAGTGTGGCCTAAGTGCAGCCTAAGTTAGGCAGAAGTTATGCCTGAGGTAGGTCAGAGTTATGCCTGAGTTAGGCAGGCTGCAGTTTCTGTGGCCCAGCACCACCCCAGGATCCAGGCAACACTTACCTCCCAGGCAGGCAGGCTCTTCTCCAGGCTCCGTGTCTGGCTCGGGCATGTGCAGGCCTCTGTCTGCATGTGTCAGCGTCCATCCATGGCAGCTGCCGCAGGGTCTGTCGCAGCCCGGTCGCAAAGGGGCTGACCGCAGGCATGGGGGTTGCGCCAGTCATGTGGTGGACGCAGGGCAGGTGACAGGTGAGCGAGGTGCCCGAGCCAGCTGCCACAGGGCACCCTGTGCATCAGCCACGGGCTGCAGGGGAGAGTGGCCGTCCCCCCTCCTGCAGAAGGTGATGCCACCCCCATGCCACGTTGAGGCTGCACTGGGGGGTGAGCGGGGGAGGGAAGGGAAGGGGAGGGGGTGGGAACGTCATACACAAGGGGGGTCTCATGAGGACTGGAACTGCCTCTGATATGACTCGCCCGTGCGCTGCCTGAAGCCCTGGGCCTCCAAGCCCGGGGCAATGCCCACAAAGAAGGCATCCCTGCGTGCCTGCTGCTCTGTGCCCCGGCCAAGACCGAGAGATGCCTTGGGCTTGTCTGCTGCGAGCGTGAAGGGCTCACGCAGCTCATCATGCCCCCAGATGGGGCGACGACGGCGCCTCACGGCAGGCGCTCTGGCAGGGTGGGGGGTGGCCAGCAGCCATCATCAGGGAGTGGGAGGGGAGGCAGACACACAGGCAGGCAGACAGAGACAGGGTCAGAGACAGACAGACAGACAACAAGGCTGGTGGGAGACAGATTCCGAGAGAGGGGTCTGCAGAGACCGATAGGGACACAGGGGGCGCTCCGCAGATGAAGGTGATGCATAAACAGGCGCCTCTTATGCAGACAGACTTTGGGCAGAAGTGGCTGCATTACGGGCGGACCTTCGACGGAGGCGCCTGCATTACGGGCAGACCTTCGACGGAAGCACCTTCATTACGGGCAGACCTTCGACGGAAGTGCCTTCATTACAGGCGGACCTTCGACGGAGGCGCCTGCATTACAGGCAGACACCCTGGCTGTCACTGTTTGCCTGCCTGAGAGGCCCCCCTGACTCCCCCCTCCCCTCTGTGCCATGGGGGTCTCGCAGCACCCCTGCTGGGTTCTCCCAGGGAAGGCCGTGGTAGTCCCTGGCTGGGACTCATGTAGGGGCTTCAGTGCTGGGGGGCTGTCTGTGTGTGTGGGGCAATGCTTGTGTAAACACTGGGCACATATGTTTCACTAGGGCATCTTTATTGGTCTGGAACGTTAGCAGAGATGGCCAGGCCAGGCTGCCAGGGGTAGTCACAGCAGCCAATCAGAAAGCAGCAGCACACATGCCCCATGGACCTGGACATGCAGGCTCTTCCCCTGTGGAACCACAGCCTGCTCCATAGAAAGGGGAGGGAAAGCAAGAAGGACAGCCAGGGAGGTGGAGTAGCAGCAGCGCCAGCAGCTGAGGAGGGTTGCAGGGCTGGCTCCCTGACCTCTGGCAGCAGCGAGGCAGACGACAGTAGGGCAACCAGACTGCAGGCCCAGGGGTGCTCCCAGGAAGGTAGGTGATAGTGGACGTTCCTGGGGAGACAAAAAACAAGGGGGAGTTACATGTCAGCTGGTGTGTGGAAGCAGTCGCCATTGACGACAAGCCAGTGTGTCGGTTGCAAAAGCCTGCAGGGAGAGAAATAAAAC
The DNA here is from genome assembly GCA_026170595.1 of Plestiodon gilberti rubricaudatus. Lineage (NCBI taxonomy): Eukaryota > Metazoa > Chordata > Lepidosauria > Squamata > Scincidae > Plestiodon > Plestiodon gilberti. The sequence continues at coordinate 168,972,577 of JANXHW010000001.1, forward strand.
ACAGCTGATAGGTGTGACACACATAGCATGGTCTGAGCTGCTTACCTGGGGGTAAGGAGAGCATGATCCTGTAAGGGGAAAGGGTCAAAGAGAGAGACAACAACACAACTTGGGGGTCACAACCATGGCAAACCTAGCAATACTGACCTGTCAGTAGACCCTGTGGAGAAAAGGGGGGGGGGAACAGCTGGTGTCTACATAAGGCTAACAGTTCCACACTTGTGGCATTGTCTGCTCACATGACTACAGGCAGCTATCAGACACAACAGTGCTAAAGAGGCATGTATCCTATATATCAAAGCAAGCAGCTATGAGACAACACATTGGTAAAGAGGCATATCATAGCAGGCTATGCAGGCAGCTATGAGACAACACATTGGTAGAGAGGCATGTCATGGCAGGCTATGCAGGCAGCTATGTGACAAGACATTGGTAGAGAGGCATATCATGGCAGGCTATGCATACAGCTATGAGACAACACATTGGTAGAGAGGCATGTCATGGCAGGCTATGCAGACAGCTATGAGACAACACATTGGTAAAGAGGCATGTATCCTTCCTATATTTCTAAATGCAAAGAGGCAGCAGTCAGACCACATGTCAGCACAAACCCTGCTCTTACCTGCTGGTGTTGTTGCCTGTGGGGGGGGGGGAAGAGGGGCTGGGAGAAAGACATGGGTTAGCAAACACTTGCATGGAGGCAGCTGCCCAGGCACAGCTGTAAACAGGTTGGCCACAGCCAGAACAGCCCTCTCTGCCCTAGAGGGAGGCAGAGAGGAGAAGAGAGAAGTGGGGTGTTTGTGAATTTTGCCCTCCACCGACAAAGTCCCACTTTGTGGCTGTGAGGGACAGAACCCCACGCCACGTGCTCAGAGAGAGTGACTGGGGGCCTGGGGCTGGGCTTTTGTGGGAAAGAGGCTGGGTGGGGCTGGGTGCTGATAGGCTCCCTATCTTAGGCATAACTCTGTCGGTTTCCAGACCTAGCAGGCCCAACTCTGTCCTAACTCTGACCTAACTCAGGAGTAGGGTGTTAGAAATTTTCAGGAGAGGGCTGGCTTAGGTAAGGTAAAATGGCTCCTATGGGTCTCCTCGAATTTGGGTCCACCTTTTTGGTCGACCTAAATTTTGTGTCAGCATTTGTGTTGGAGGGGGCGTGTCTGTGCTTGCCAGGGTCTGGAATCCAACGTTAATTGGTTGCCGCCCCCGTTACACCCACGGTCCGCCCATGTTCCGCCCACTTTTAGGTCAACTTTAGGTCTGACTTGGGCTGCTTAGCCCTTGTGTTGGAATGGGCTGTTCTTAGTCAGTCGGTCGTAACTTCGACCTAACTTTGACCTAACTTCGCCCTAAATGGTTGCATTCCAGACCTAACTTCGACCTAAACGACTTAGGCTGACTTTAGGTCTGACTTGGGCTGCTTAGCACTTGGGTTGGAATGGGCTGTCAGCTACACATTTCCAACCATGAACCCATTACCCCCAGAACTTGTCAGTGAACCCTCTGGGGAGAGACTATGGAGGCAACAAGGGAAAACTGACAACGTACTGTAGAAATACTTTCCACACAAGCACAGAACCTTTTAGATGTACACCAAAAAAATATTAGGCCCACACCTAAAGTATGTAATGTATAAACTGAAGAGGCTCTGAGAATCACACTCATCTGTCTTGTCTTGCACTCAGAAATTAATATTTCATGAAGACACACGAGTTATTTCTAAGGCTAAAGACACGCAATGATTTTTAGAAGAGTTTCAAGTTATACAAGAGAGTTGTCATTGTCCATGTGCTACACACTTGCTTTTGTTGTGCTATCATCTCCAGTCAAACTTTGTTTTGTTGGTTGTTGCAGGAGCTGCAAAGAGAGACGTAGCTAGGAGGGGCGGGGGGCCCTGGGAGACAAGCGGCGGGGGTGGGGTGCACAAGCCGCCACTTTGGCAGCAATTCAGCGGCGGCAAATGGAGTCGCCTGCCCACCCAGGCCTCTAGCATGCTTTTCCAGCTGAAAAAACACCTGGCTTTTTTGAGTTTTTTTTCAGCGTGGGGGTGATGTCACATGTGGGGGCAGGGCTTGTGACATCACATGGGGGTGTCATGTGGGTGCCATCCCCCCCTCCCGCAGAGGATAGCTATGCCTCTGGCTGCAAAACTTGTTTGCCCACTGGTGATACCAGGCTAGAGAAATGCGTGTGTACATTGGGAATGCTGCTGATACTATCATACCACCTTCAGCTATCTAGAAAAAAAATTCCAGAGAGTCTAGACTGTCTAGACTAACAGAAAGAACAGTCCACATCCAATGAATGCTGTGCAAATTGCTCAGTTGAAATAAGTGTGTTCATGGTGACGTCCAACGTTTAGCAGCATTCCATTTTGCTATTGTTTAGGAGTTGTACTGGAGTGCTACTAAAATATATATATATATATATTTATATATATATAAAAGCTATAAGGAACATATAAGAAATTAATCACTGCAAGCCTATAACAAATGCAAGATCTTTGCCCAAAGATCTAGGACAAGATTAGGTCTTAACGCTAGATAAAGTAATAAATCAGAACCAAGCAGGCTTAAATTAATCTCGCCCTTTGACTTGCTTTGTCACTTCCATCCTGAAATTTTATCTGAACAGTGCTTAATAGGGTTACAGAAACAAGTGATTCACTTCAACAGTTTCACTTTCGCTTTTAAAGTTTAAAGCCACCAGGGATAGAAAACCATTTCAGTTCCAAGCAAAAGAGTCTGGATGTTAGAATGTTTTGAACTACAAGTGTTTATGGATTAATCCAATGCCTTGCCGCCCCAAAAGGATTGCCACTGTGGTCATTTCCAAAGAATAAAATCTGTCGGCACTGAATTGTATCCAGCAAAAGTGAGTTGCAGCTAAGTCCCATTGAAATGACTAGGACTCAAGTTAGTCACAACTAACTTGTCTCATTGATTTCAACAGTGCTTAGCCATGACTAGCTTTCATTGGATGCAACCTATTATTTCGCAAGCCATTCACTATTGAAATGAGAAGATTGCAAGGCTTAGATTATTGATGGGTGAAGGCAGAGGGTTTTACAACAGTGGAACTGTGCTCCACTATTGTAAAATGGATGTTAATGGCTGCAGTTGGTGGCTATTTTGTGAGTGTTGCTGCCAGAGCCTGCTGTCACCACCAGAGCTGGTAAGCCAGTGGTGGGGGCGGGGAGGTGGGTGGTGGGGGCGGGGAGGCAGATGCAGATCTCCCTCAGTCAGTTCTCAAGATGTTCTCCATCTTGCCAGCTGACTCCTCTGCATTCAACACACTCTACACTCTCTTACAGTGCCGTTGCAAGATCTATCAGTGGCAGCAGTCTCCCTTCCAAGCGGCGACCAGGGCTGAACCTGCTTAGCTTTCTTCAGGCAGGGCAACAATTCAACGTTCAGGTTACACTTCCTGCCTTGGGAGCAGGATAATTAAAAATGGGACGGAGATGATTAAAAAAAGTGGCTTTCACATTGAATCAACGGCCCAAATTGTCCATTTTTCATTTGAAGCCCATCAAACTCACCTCATTAAAATGGCTTTAATGGGTGATGACCAGCGTGACTCTGGGCACAGATTACAGTGTGGATTGTGCAGGTTATTAGCAAGCTCCCATGACCTTGGAGAGCACCGGTCATTAAAAGAACAATCCTGAAACGGGGCAGCATTCGCGTGAAACAAAACAACCATTCCGAACAGCCAATTCGGAAAGTCTGTGTGATGTGCAGAAACGCTGAACTGAAAATTCCCCCAGCAATGACTGGAAATTAAACTGTAAATGAACTGCATTTCTGTCATTAACACAATGAGTTCAGACTGCAAAGTTTACTCGTGAGGAAAGACTGTATAGCAACTGCTTGGTAGCGCTTCAGGAGCTAATAATGATTTCCAAAAATTAACCAATTAAATAGGCCATAAGACAGCAGTTAACAAGCAGCATCACAATCTTGGTCTTAAATGGATGGGGCACGGAATATTAGAAGAGGGATCGTTCGTTTCTGTCAACATGCATATATAGTTTCACATTTTTTCTTTATGTATTTTTAGAGATGTGTTGCGCATATGTAATTATATATAATTATACACACACACAGAGTTGATACATAACATCCCACAGCCGAACGCAAGCTGAATGAAAGAGTCACCAGCAAAACTGCCAAGTTGAACTGACTCTCATGACCCAAATCTGGTCTTTTCCTAATTCGACAAGATTTGTCAATGAAGTTCTCTTACAGCACAATCCTATGCATCTCTACGCAGAAATAAGTCCCATTGTGTTTCATGGAGCTTACTCCCAGTATGTAATCAAGTGAGATTGCCAGAAATAGCCGCTGCTGCTCGATTGGCCAGAGGCTCCGTGCATGTGCCAGTGGCTCCCAGACACCCCGCTGGAGCAGGTAAAATAGCAGTGGGGCAGTTCAGGGGCAGTTTGGGGGAGGATTGGGGCAGGGACCGGACCAAACCGAAGGCAGAAGTGGGAAGATCTTGGCTGCAGCAGTGCATGCCAAGATCCTATTCCCCTTATCCTAGCCCAGCACACCACCTGAGGCTCCTCAGTCATAAACCAACTAAATAACTGGTGTAGGTCCAAGGAGACCCATTGGCAGCCAGATGGCTTACTTACAGGGATGCAACCCATGGGTGACTAACAGCCCATTCCAACCCAAGTGCTAAGCAGCCCAAGTCAGACCTAAAGTCAGCCTAAGTCATTTAGGTCAAAGTTAGGTCTGGAACACAACCATTTAGGGCGAAGTTAGGTCAAAGTTAGGTCGAAGTTACGACCGACGGACTAAGAACAGCCCATTCCAACCCAAGGGCTAAGCAGCACAAGTCAGACCTAAAGTTGACCTAAAAGTGGGCGGACCGTAGGTGTAATGGGGGCGGCAACCAATTAACGTTGGATTCCAGACCCTGGCAAGTACAGACACGCCCCCTCCAACACAAATGCTGACACAAAATTTAGGTCGACCAAAAAGGTGGACCCAAATTCGAGGAGACCCATAGGAGCCATTTTACCTTACCCAAGCCAGCCCTCTCCTGAAAATTTCTAACACCCTACTCCTGAGTTAGGTCAGAGTTAGGACAGAGTTGGGCCTGCTAGGTCTGGAAACCGACAGAGTTATGCCTAAGATAGGGAGCCTATCAGCACCCAGCCCCACCCAGCCTCATTCCCACAAAAGCCCAGCCCCAGACCTCCAGTCACTCTCTCTCTCTCTGAGCACGTGGTGTGGGGTTCTGTCCCCCACAGCCACAAAGTGGGACTTTGTTGGTGGAGGGCAAAATTCACAAACACCCCACTTCTCTCTTCTCCTCTCTGCCTCCCTCTAGGGCAGAGAGGGCTGTTCTGGCTGTGGCCAACCTGTTTACAGCTGTGCCTGGGCAGCTGCCTCCATGCAAGTGTTTGCTAACCCATGTCTTTTTCCCAGCCCCTCTTCCCTCCCCCCACAGGCAACAACACCAGCAGGTAAGAGCAGGGTTTGTGCTGACATGTGGTCTGACTGCTGCCTCTTTGCATTTAGAAATATAGGAAGGATACATGCCTCTTTACCAATGTGTTGTCTCATAGCTGTCTGCATAGCCTGCCATGACATGCCTCTCTACCAAAGTCTTGTCTCATAGCTGCCTGCATAGCCTGCCATGACATGCCTCTCTACCAATGTGTTGTCTCATAGCTGCCTGCATAGCCTGCCATGATATATAGGATACATGCCTCTTTAGCACTGTTGTGTCTGATAGCTGCCTGTAGTCATGTGAGCAGACACTGCCACAAGTGTGGAACTGTTAGCCTTATGTAGACACCACCTGTTTCCCCCCCCCCTTTTCTCCACAGGATCAACTGACAGGTCAGTAGTGCTAGGTTTGCCATGGTAGTGACCCCCCAAGTTGTGTTGTTGTCTCTCTCTTTGACCCTTTCCCCTTACAGGATCATGCTCTCCTTACACCCAGGTAAGCAGCCCAGACCACGCTATGTGTGTCACACCTCTCAGCTGTGTTTTATTTCTCTCCCTGCAGGCTTTTGCAACCAACACACTGGCATTTCTTCACTGGCGATTGCTTCCACACACCAGCTGACATATAACTCCCCCTTGTTTTTTGTCTCCCCAGGAACATCCACTACCACCTACCTTCCTGGGAGCACCCCTGGGCCTGCAGTCTAGTTGCCCCACGGTCGTCTGCCTCGCTGCTGCCAGAGGTCAGGGAGCCAGCCCTGCAACCCTCCTCAGCTGCCGGTGCTGCTGCTGCTGCACCTCCCTGGCTGTCGTTCTTGCTGCCCCTCCCATTTCTATGGAGCAGGCTGTGGTTCCATAGGGGAAGAGACTGCATCTCCAGGTCCATGGGGCAGGTGTGCTGCTGCTGCTTTCTGATTGGCTGCTGTGACTACCCCTGGCAGCCTCACCTGGCCATCTCTGCTAACGTTCCAGAACAATAAAGACGCCCCTCGGGCAGAGCCCCAGTGAAACATATATGCCCAGTGTTTACACAAGCATTGCCCCACACACACACACACACACACACACACACAGACAGCCCCCAGCACTGAAGCCCCTACATGAGTCCCACCCAGGGACTGCCACGGCCTTCCCTGGGAGAACCCAGCAGGGGTGCTGCCAGACCCCCATGGCACAGAGGGGAGGGGGGAGTCGGGTGGGCCTCTCAGGCAGGCAAACAGTGACAGCCAGGGCGTCTGCCCGTAATGCAGGCGCCTCCGTCAAAGGTCTGCCCGTAATGAAGGCGCTTCCGTTGAAGGTCCGCCCGTAATGCAGGCGCCTCCGTCGAAGGTCCGCCCGTAATGAAGGCGCTTCCATTGAAGGTCCGCCCGTAATGCAGCCACTTCCGCCCAAAGTCTGTTTGCATAAGAGGCGCCTGTTTATGCATCACCTTCATCTGCGGAGCACCCCCTGTGTCCCTATCGGTCTCTGCAGACCCCTCTCTCGGAATCTGTCTCCCACCAGCCTTGTTGTCTGTCTGTCTGTCTGTCTCTGACCCACCCATGCCCCTCCCCAGCACCCCCTGTCTGCCTGCTTGTGTGTCTGCCTCCCCTCCCACTCCCTGATGATGGCTGCTGGCCACCCCCCACCCTGCGATAGCGCCTGCCGAGAGGCGCCGTCGTCGCCCCATCTGGGGGTGTGATGAGCTGCGTGAGCCCTTCACGCTCGCAGCAGACAAGCCCAAGGCATCTCTCGGTCTTGGCCGGGGCACAGAGCAGCAGGCACGCCGGGATGCCTTCTTTGTGGGCATTGCCCCGGCCTTGGAGGCCCAGGGCTTCAGGCAGCGCACGGGCGAGTCATGTCAGAGGCAGTTCCAGTCCTCATGAGACCCCCCTTGTGTGTGACGTTCCCACCCCCCTCCCCTTCCCTTCCCTCCCCCGCTCACCCCCCAGTGCAGCCTCAATGTGGCTTGGGGGTGGCATCGCCTTCTGCAGGAGGGAGGGGACGGCCACTCTCCCCTGCAGCAGGTGGCTGATGCACAGGGTGCCCTGTGGCAGCTGAGCTCAGGCACCTTGCTCACCTGTCACCTGCCCTGCGCCCACCACATGACTGGCGCAACCCCCATGCCTGCGGTCAGCCCCTTTGCGACCGGGCTGCGACAGACCCTGCGGCAGCTGCCATGGATGGACGCTGACACATGCAGACAGAGGCCTGCACATGCCTGAGCCAGACACGGAGCCTGGAGAAGAGCCTGCCTGCCTGGGAGGTAAGTGTTGCCTGGATCCTGGGGTGGTGCTGGGCCACAGAAACTGCAGGCTGCCTAACTCAGGCATACCTCTGACCTACCTCAGGCATAACTTCTGCCTAACTTAGGCTGCACTTAGGCCACACTTATGCCTGACTTGGAGAGGAGTTGGGTTGGAATGGGCTGTAATTGTTCATGCACATGTATCGACACGGATGTGTACTAGAGACAAAGTACACCCACTCCCTTCTCCAAGATTTAACCTGTCAAGACTCTAGGGACATAGCTGAGCCCTGAAGAATGTTTGAGCAAATCACACAATAGCATCCTCAAAGGCAAAAACAGTAATCATAATTTACTAGGGATGGGTAGCAGAAAATGGGGACTAAGCCCAACAGAGAGGATCAGTTGGAATGAATGCAATACTGCATCAGCTGCTAATTGCCATGCAAAGAGCTGAGCTCCTGCAATTTGCAAGCTTGTGTAAGTATAGGTGGGTCCCGAGAGAGTGTCATTTTAAAAAGTGGGTCCCAGTGCTAAAAGGTTTGGGAACCACTGCAATACTCTATCTGGGCTTATGGCAGAACTGCACAACTTGTGACCCATCAAGCTGAGCTTAGCCCCATTTTGTGGCCTGCCTGATGACTGACAACCCTCCCACACACACATTTTTGCAACCTTAAGCAAAGTCTGGTGTATCACAACTGATCACTGTACAGCGCAACAGCAGCAAACCTGTTGTGATACCTTCAATGCTTGTTTGCTATCCCAGCGACAAGGCTACCTAATTGGGAAAACCTTCATATGTTTTTGATTTTGGTGACAGATCAGGCAACAGTAGCATAAATAACAACCTGAAATTATTTTGAAATATTAGCCTATACTAATGTACATTTGCAACTCCATTGAGGAAGAATCCAGAATGCCTTAGATGTGTATGGCGGAGGTGGTGCTGGAGTGCTAACAAAAAAAGACACTTTCAAATGAGGGCCATGTATATATTGTTTCCACCTTTCAATCCACATTGTCAGAAAGACAATGACCTCAACCAGAAAGACCTCAACCACCAAGAACACAATAGAAAAGACAGATTTTTCCAGGCAAGGATTTATCTCTGTGATGGGGGGGGGGGGGGAGGAATTATGAAGGGATTTTCAAAGGCACTGATTTAACATATAAGCTGTGTATATCTTCACAATGTGAAACTGTGCCTCCAGTTTCAAGTGCCCCCAGTTCTCCTGGTCCATTATCATGCAGTGCTAGATGTCATATACAACATAGAGTTTCCACCGAAAACGGCATGATGTAGGTTCACTTTCCTTGCATTGTGATGTCATCACATTGTACTTTCTCCCATCTCCTTTCCACATCAGAGGTAGCCACTAGGGGGAGAGGCATAGATGACACATAGACATACAGTGCAATCCTGCCTAGGATCGGGCCGGTGGCCCATGGCTGCCTGCCGGATCCTGTGCACCAGCAGCCAGCATGGCTGCCAGGCGGGAGATCTACTTAGGGAAGGGGACGCTCGTCCCCTTCTCCGAGTGTAACTGGGGTCAGGCCCTATCGACCTCCTCAGATTTCCACCAGCTATTTTGCTGGTGGAAGCAGAGGAGGCTGGGTAAAGGCTCCGGGTCTCGGAGGGGGGCCGGATACGGCTGAAGTCCGCCCCGCCCCCTCCTGGGCTGCTGGGGCCAATGGCCACCCTCCTGGCTCTGGCGATCCGCCCCCCATGCCCGCCGGATCCTGTCTTACCTGGGTTCAGCGGCCGGCGGGACCTCCTTCCCTGCTCAAAAATAGTTGCGAACGTGTCTTATTGCACAATCACAACTGCTTCTGGTGCCGGAACGCTTGTTTGTGAGGATTAGGCTGATAGACATGATCCTTCAACTTACTGGGCAGAAAATGAGAACTCAACAAGGGGTGCTGTTTTCAGCACCAGCACCATGCCAGGGCCAGCATGTCGATCTGCTTAAAATGTTACAGTAAAGTCCTGTAAACCTCCTATCTTTCTCCCACCATCCCACCACTTTTCTCCTATAAACTGAGAAATAGACTGTGCAATTTCCCACCTGAGGATTTGTACAAGTGAATAGAATGGTTTTCCCATCTGAAGATTAATTTGCTGATTCCCCAAGGTTGCTCTGGTGTATCTCCCTGCAGTGGAGTAATATCGTGGCCAATGCTAGCATGACAACATTATAGCTTTCAGCAAGTTAAGCCCTTTCCCCAAACATTTATCTAGTAGCACAGCACATTTTAAACTCATGCTACAAATGTATAAAACTCAGAGAGTTTAGACAATTTAACAAACTCTTCAGGCATACCAGCAGAGAGCATCATTTACAGCCCAGTAGGTTGCCCTTTTCAAAAGCAGAACATAGTTCCACTATCATAAATGGCCATAGGGCAGTGTGCCGCCAAACATTTTGCCACAAATGGTGCCAGAGGCCCAATGCTGGTAGTGAAGGTAAGCTGGCAGCGGGAGTAGGGAGTGGTGGGGATGTGCAGAATGGGGTGGGGTCGGGGAGAGGAGTTGGAGACAGAACAAGAAAGGGACAGGATGATCTCAGCTGCATTGTCGTGCACCAGATCCTAACCCCTTTCCTTATCCCCTTCCCTCTTCCGGGCAACCCAATCCTAACTAAATCCCTGCATGGCGATGCAGTAGAGGCTTCTGGAGCTCTCCTCGAGGTAAGGAGACATTTCTTCCCTTGCCCCCGGGTAAGCCCTCGCAGCTGCTATTGGTCAACTTGGACCTGCACCATCTCAATCGCTGGAGCAAGCCCGCGTTTACCCAGGAAGGTGGATCAGCATGGGAAAGGATATGGCTTGTGCCACCACTGCAGGTGGCGCAGTGGGTTAAACCACTGAACCATGAGCTGCCGATTGAAAGGTCGGCAGTTCGAATCCTTGTGCCAGCTCCTGCCAACCTAGCAGTTCGAAAGCAAGAAATTGCAAGTAGATTAATAGGTATCGCGTCAGCGGGACGGTAACAGCGTTCCATGCGCCTCGGTGTTGAGTCATGCCGGCCACATGACCATGGAAACGTCTTCGGACAGCGCTGGCTCTTCGGCTTTGAAACGGAGATGAGCACCGCTCCCTAGAGTCAGACACGACTGGACTTAATTGTCAGGGGTCACCTTTACCTTTTAACCCATCCCCTCCCGGGCCTGATCCCCCCTCCTCCCTGCCCCGCCACCCACCCCCCATTCCACCATGTCTTCCATCCAAATCAAGGGGATTGAAAAATAGTTAAAAGTGGTTGCATCGTCATGTCCTTTATATATTACAATGGTTTTGGAGAAAAAAACTTGAACACAGATGGCAATGTCAAGAGACAAATACATAGAAATCCTGTTTAATTAAGACTGCTTTTTTTGGGGGGGGGGGTATTTCAGTCTTGTTCATGCTTTTATTTTATTTGTTTTATGCTCTATTCATGATTTTTGGACATGTGCTATTTTTAGCAATGTATGCAAGAATATGAACACTGGAAGAAGAAGCAAACGCGACTTGCACCGTGAAACCTCCCTCCCTACCCACCCATCTCCTCCTCCATCTGATTAAATATTTGAAAATCAACAGGCGGCTTCTCCAGCCCCTCTGCATTTAATAAACTTTCTATTTGTCACCGTTTGATGTATGCTTCATATAAAAGGTACATTTAACCTTTCTTTTCTGAGCATGAAATTGAGGAAACTATGTGATGTTGAGACTGCAGCTGCTGTAGTTTAAGTGAGCGCCAGATGCCTTGAGCAATGCTCTACAACATGCACCACTTAATAGCTTAAATTTGTGGTCCTTTAAAGGTCAGAAAGGAGGAGAAGCTGAACAATTCCCATTCCTTCAAGGTCTTAAGTATACGCGATGGATAAGTATGGCTGGTGGGAAAGCAAATGAGCTCGTTGAAGTTTGCAGCTGTGTGATGTCCAGGGCCAGCTTTAGGCCAATTGGACTGATTGCGTCCAATTGGGCCCTGTGCCTAAGGGCCCCCCATATTAGACGGATCGCTAGGCAAGGGTCCTGAAGCGGTAAGTGGAGCTCCAGGATGGAAGATGTTCATTGCATAATTGGCACTGGAAGGGCCCTCCCGCCCTCCCTTGACTCCAATTGGCTCCAAATCAGGGCAAAATGGAAGCAATTGGCAGTGACACAATGATGTCATGATATCATCACATCACTGCCAAATTACTTTTGGGGAAGCTCCTGCATTCCTCTACTGGGAGATGAACGAACTTGGCATGGCCATGCAGGGTGTCCCTGGATTCTCGCTGGGGCAAGTATGCTGGGTGAGTCCATGGTCTGCATGGTGAGCTGTGTGAGTCCAGAGTCAGATACCAGCCTTTGGAGTCTGCATCAGTTATATGCTTTAAAAAAATGTTACTTACAGCACAATCCTGTGCAAATATAGGCTGGTGGAGCTAGTGCTCCACGGGCTTAGGGTGTCGTAAACATGCCGTAAAACACATTTGACACCTGGAGAGTAAGCAGCGCTGATGCGGAGGCCGGCACCACTCACTCTGCGACCTACCTGGACCTGTGCCAGCTGCCGCAGGTGAGTGCTGTACCAGTTGGTGCAGGGAGTGGGCGTGGGGCATGGGAAGGGCAGGCAGTGGTGGCAAGGGAGGGGACCATTGGCCGGCCTTGGCTGGGAGGTGGTGGGAATAGATGATGCACCGATATCCTGCGCGTCTCTATGCGCAGAGATGCACCAATATCCTATGCCTCGTCACCCGAGCCAGCTTTACACAACCTCCCCAGAGCTGGCATGCATCCAAGGAGGCCCATTGTGGCCCGCACCGCTTACACTGGGGTAAGGGGACAAATGTCCCCTTCTCCCAAGGTGCGCCCAGGCTGTACCAGGGCAGGCCACAATGGGCCTAGGATACAGCGGCCAGCTATTTAGACTGGCCACGTATAGTTATGCAGGATTGGGCTGTTTGTTGCCATTATGTCAGGTATTATATTTTCATTACAAAGTAACGACAGCCTATCACTATTTGTACAATCATCTGCAACTTAGTTCATGCTTCATGAACAATATACATTCTTAATTTTCTCCCACCCCCTTCCCCAGGAAATGAGGAGGATTTTTAAAAAAATGAACATCAGAAATATATTTCACAGCCGCTCACGTGGAGATCTGCTGACCTTGTGAAACCCGCCGGCACTCACACCACTGCCAGAAAACACATGTTAAAATCAAACTTATCAAAAACTCAGCAAGCTGTTATCCATCCTCTGAAACCCCACTGAAGCAAATTGTTTGTCACTGTTATTAAAGGTGACCTAAAAGTAGATTCAGTATTTAAACAGATTTTTAAAAGGATATTTGCAGAAGGCACCATGAAATAATCCTACTCCTGTTGTTGAAGATCCAGACAGGCAACAAAAGCAGGAGATTTGTTAGCCCCAGAACAAAGCTTTGCCACAGCCCCATCTTAACGACTGTGTTTGTGCTGCGCCACCGGAGTGCCCAGTCATCATTGGAGGAGGTGAGTTGATGCAGGGGGGGGGGTGGCTGTGGGTGGAGAGGGGGAGGATCGGGGTGGGGATCAGGACTGCCAGGAGGCATGATGAGGTAGGCAGGGTGGCAATGCGCCACCAATATCCTATGTCCCCCACTCGGTCTGCCAAAGAGCTGGCACAGATCCAAGTAGAACGATTGGGGAGCATGGCACAGAAGAGCAGGTAAGTGAGAATTTCATTTACTTACCTCTCCGTCACGCCATGGTCCCCAGCTGGCCCACAGGATGCAGCGGAGGCTGCATCAGCACTGCTGCATCTGGCAGGCCAACTGAAGATAGCATTGGTAAGTCCCACATTGTGGAGAGCTAATTTACAATAACGACGGGATGAATTCTACTGAAAGACTGAAAAAAAAAAGTCACCATGAGTTCTTTTTCTGCAGCTACTGTCCATGCTAGCCACACAGAGACATTACCATTGCACAATAACTTGCTGAGTAGCAGATGCTATTTGGATAATACAGTGGCTCAATGTACCAGATTGCAATGGTTTATCCAAGAATCCAGAGTACTATGTGTTTTTGAATACTTGGCACTGCCCGAGTTTGGAACAACAACATCTCATATAAGAATAAACTTTCTTTATCCAATTGTGGAGTCTACTTCAGCATAAGCTAGGACTGCACTGTGATTCATAGACTTCACAGACACGTTTGACCTTTAGCACTGAATCATGCAGTGATTTGCAGTACATACTAATGTAACAAGGATGTGCATTGTTCAGAAGAACCTCGGTCCCAATTCTGCTCTAGTCACGTGTGACAACTAGCATGAGCCTTCTCGTCTGTATCAATAGATGGATTCAGCCAGTTCAGTGGAGCCCATATGAGCACAAGGACATAGATGCAAATGCTCATCCACATGACTATCTGCATCTACAACAGCTGTCTGTGCATAACAGCACAATCCTATGCATGCCTACTCAGAAGTATCACTGAGTTTATTTTATTTTACAATATTTTTATCCCGCCTTTCTCCCCCAAAGGGACCCAAGCGGCTTACAGAAACAGGAAAAAAACAATTACAAAAAACAACCACCTTTAAATAAAACAGTTAATTAAAAACTCATAAACACAATCTAAAAACGATAAAAAGACCATTATTACATTTTAAAAGACAAGAGTACAGGAACAGCAGCACCACACCTGTAACCGCTGGATGTTAAAAAAAAAAAAAAGGCCAAGACTCAGAAGGCTTCTTTGAACAAGAAAGTTTTCAGGCCTCGCCAGAAAGTCTCCAAGGTGGGAGCAGTTTGTAAGTCAAAAGGGAGGGAATTCCATAAGGTTGGTGCCACTACTGAGAAGGCCCTATTTCTAGCCGCCATCCCTCGCACCTCCCTGGGTGACGGTATCCGCAAAAGGGCCTTCTCTGATGACCTAAGGAGAGTTCAGTGGAACTTACTCCTGGGTAAGTGTGTATAGGACTGCAGCTTATGTTGCTTTGATGGAGAAGGAATCATCTTAGGGTTGGCTTCAGTTTTTAGGGAGCTCCCAGCAAAGTGCCCTCCATGGACCTCCTCTTACCAACACAGGCCCCCTAGAGTCGCTCCACCACCACATAAAGGGCACGAAGGTGGTCTCAGGGATCAGGAGTGGGCCCTTTTTCAGGACCTGGACACTTGGCCCAATGATACTTACTCCTGACATGGAATATATACTATGTAAATTTATACATCTTGTTGCTTTGAAACAAAAAGATGAAGCGCATGCTATAGCGTGTTTCCTCCTCCTCATTTCAACCCCTGATTCCCCCCCCCCCAACTGCTCCTGAGGGTCAGAGGACATTTCATGGGCAGGTAATAGCTTGAACAAGGTGCCTGTGCCCAGTTCTGAACAATTCTCTCTCTTCCCCCTACAGCCCCTACTCAATTCCCAAAGGTCACAAGGAATGGCTTAGGGGAAGTCAATCTGCAGTAGGGAGGAAGAACAGTGGCATCACTAGGGGGGATGTGGATCGCTCCAGATGACACCCTTGGGGGAGTGACACTACTAGTGCCTAAAATTGTGGAAAACATGTATTTATGAATAATACCATAAAGCTATATATCATTGGAAAGGTAATTTAATGCAGAATGCAATGAAACAAACCATGTTGAATTATCTGTAGTCTATCAAACATTATAGCCAAATACCCAAAAAAGAAAACAACTGTAACAAAAAGTGGATTTCCTTAACTCAAAACTGACCAATAAGACTGATTGTTCCAAGAGCCAATGAGGTGTTATTATGACACAGCATGGAACCCATAAGGTGTTGGTATGAGCCAGCTCTCATTTCTATGTATCAGAGCTAATAGTAGAACTCTTATTCAGTTGTGTGAGTGTCATCAAGTTGGCTACTGATTATTTGTTGGTTACTGATTTGTTGGGTGACCGGTACTGTTATATATTAAAATAAATAAAGTGAATGAGGGTGACACCATGAGTTACCGCACTGGTGACACCAACCCTAGCGACACCACTGGGGTGATGCGATGAGCTCTCGCACCAGGTGACACAAACTCTAGTGACCCCTATGAGAAGGAGGTAGGGAAGATCCTTTTCATGCCATGCATGCACCTAACTAGGGATGCAATCCACAAATTGTGGCTATAGGAATTGTGCCCTGTATGTTTTAATATGTATGTTATTTTGCCCCAAGAACCTCTTGTCTGAGTGGCAGGATAAATAGTTTAGAATACATAAACAAACCAGAAAGAAAAATAAGTTTTGGAAAGTAAGTACACCAGGGTTAATGCATTTTCTATTGTATCTTTCATAGCTGGGCCTAATTAGCAGTGGCTTAAAACAGGCTTATTGGAGGGGAGATTCTGTTTAGATGGCATCCCCTTTATAAAGTAGCCCTGTGCTAATCAAGCAGACACATTAAACTATGGAATGCAGTTAAATTGCATCATTTGTTCCGAAGGAGAAGTGCAGATGCAAGTTGCATAAGTGATTTAGAATGTTTGCCTCTTATAATTGTTTCTGCAAAAGGCCACGGATGTTGGCAGCCTTTCTGGGAGAAGCCACAGAATTTTAAACAGTTTCCTCTGCCTTTGCTCGTAAGTCAGTAGTTAACAAGTCATAAGAACAAGAACATCACATGGTGGCCTTCATTAATATTGTTTTAATTCTTATTATAATTAATTAATACTTCTTATTATAAACAATACAGAAATAAGTGGGGGGAAGCTTAGCAGAAATGTCCAAAAATAACAAAATGAATGATCTCACAATTCCAAATGCTCAGAACTGCATCAAGCCATGATTTGGGCTTTCATTGCATACGTTAAACCTGCGTGGTGTGGAGGCAGAAGAAGAAAAGAAGAGTCCTTCTGGATCAGACCAATGGAGGGCAAGAAGCCTGTTTCCAACAATGTCCAACCAGATGCTTTCAGGGAACCCCAGAAGGCAATATCCCCTTCCCTAGTGCTTTCCAGAAGCTGGTATTCAGTGGCATCCCATTTCTAAATTCAGTGTTTCCATATGATCATCATGACTGCACAATCCTATCCACCACCAGTCCATAGCATGCAGTCGCACCAACAGAGCTCATGCTGCATGCTATGGAAGGGGTGGGTGACCAGACAGCCAGCGAGAGGTGATTTTAAAAGGTTTTGACTTATCTCCCGGTAGGCTGCATAATCGTCCCAGTTTGTTCGGCTTGTCCGACTATCTTTAAAGCAGCACTTAGAAGTCCAAGAGCTGTTAAAGCCCACAAAAATCCTTAGAACTGTAACTGACTTGAAGCTCAATTAAAATTACAGGCTTTTCTGCCCGCATTCCACTCGGAGTTAAAATGGCTACTCGGCATTTTCTTCAGCCTCAATTAGTAGAAACTAGCCGCAAACACAGCTGTCCTATCAATTGTAGCCAAACTCCCAGAATCTGTTGTTACTATAAAAGCAGCTAAAGCTTCTTGGTCAGATAAGTAATTCAAAGTCAGTTTGGACGTATTTCAGTGCTTCCAACCTTGAAAGTCTGCAGAGCTGCTGTATCATCTGTCTGCTGCAACCGAGGCCGGAACCGGAAATCCAGGCTGCATGGTCAACAATGGGTCTCCTCAGACCCACACCAACTATTTTGCTGGTGTAAGTCCGAGAAGAGGAAGGGGGCATATTGGGCTGCAAATGGGGATAGCATCCTGGTGCATGCTGTTGACACGGGAATCCACCCCCTTCATCCCCCAAATTGCCCCTGCCCTCCCCCACCCCATCCTGAACCTTCCCCAAACTGCCCACGGCCCCCCATGCCCCCCCATCACCACCTGCATCCATCAGTGGCAGGCACACAGAGCTGCCAGTCGTTTGCACGGGTGGCTCCTACGTGCTCAACAGCGGTGCACCATTTACAGCAGTGCTGCACCATTTACGATGGTGGGACACAAGTTCCACTGTTGTAAAGAGCTCATAGGATTTGGCCATAATAGTCACTGATGGGCCTGTCCTCCTTTGAAGCAATGCTATGGCTTTTGCAGCATAGGGGGAGTAGCTGCTAACATGTATCCAATCTCTCCACATTTCAACACATCATTTTGGCCATCTGAATGCTGTGGATTTTTCTTCTTTACTCCTGTGAAATAGAAGTCCTTTACAACACCAAAAGATAAAACCACTTTTCAAAAATTATGGTAAACGTATGTGGGATGTGTACGCAGCATGTATGTAAAGCATGGACCTGAAAACACAAGATTTCAAACAAAAACATAGTTGTGTTTTACACACAGCTCCAGGGCTTTAGGGGTGTTTAGGGGGATGTCTCACCTAAGTGTACCTCAAGTTTCAAGTCCCTACCTTCAAGGATTTTTTTTAATGTCCCTTTAAATTCTTGAAATACGCAGATTTTGTTGTGAGTCCAGCACGAAAATGCTCAAACAAACATAGTTGTGTTTTACCCACAGCTCCAGGGCTTTAGGGGTGTTTAGGGGGATGTCTCACCTAAGTGTACCTCAAGTTTCAAGTCCCTACCTTCAAGAGTTTTTTTATGGCACTTTAAATTCTTGAAATACCAGCTTTAGTCCAGAGTTGTATATGGTAAAGCCCACTGTGTCGTTTGCGCAACGCGTACCCATAAAGTCCCGTTGAGTCCTTTGTGCAACGCCTAATGTTGCGCGTGTGTACAGCTGTGTACAGCTGCTCCCCTGCACCTGAGGTGCTCCAAACAAGGTGGATTCAAAAGCCAGGGCCCTGGCCATGAAAACAAAGCCAGAGTTTCATTTTTAATTTCAGTGAGGAGGGGGGGCCCTGCCCCCAATTCCGGGGCATCATTTTCCCTAAAAACAGTGATCTTTGCTCCTCTGGGGGGATCAGTGGGGTGAGCCTAGAACTCTGACAATTGTTTTAAAACATATGTCCATCTGTCTACTTTCCACAAAAAAATTCCAGAAACATTGGGGCAAGCCATTTTTTTTTAACTATTTACTTTTCAGACGTTGCTCTAAACAATCAACGGGACCATAAGGAGCTTACAATTTTTGCTCCTGCTCCAAACAAGCATGGAATAATGAAGGTGATCACCTGCATTTTCCTGCCATGAAAGAAGTAAAGACTTTGTACAGTCTATGATGCTGGTCTTACAAATGAGGTTCCCTGTACCCACACTTTGCCTGGGTCAGACTGGAGAAGGATGTGTCCAGGCAGAAATTCAACAGGTGAAGCTTCCCAAGTTTCTAGAACTGCACCAGATGAATCTCTGCCTGATGCAGCTCAACATGGCACAGTGCTTCCCCAAAATGTCACCTACTTTTATAGCAAATGTCCAGGCAGAATCAAGTGCCATAAGGCTGGAATACGTTAAGGAGCAAAGATCGAAAAGGTGGAATGAATTTTATGAAGACGTAGCAATAAGAAAACAAGAGTATCTGTCGACATATGCAATGGTGAGATAATGTATTCTTTATCTACCATAAGGCATTTTACTAGTAACCACACTTCTTCCTCATAACTGATCATTTATTACTATGGAAAATTACTAATAAATTTTCCATTTTGTAATAAGGTTGTTATAGATTGCTGGCTCGCAAATGCTTAAAACAGTCATCACAAAGTGATACAGTTAAAATATAATGGTGGCGTATAATAGTAACAATCATCAATTGGCCTATACTGTAATAGCAGGTATATTTTTTTAAAAAAAAGTAATTGATGATCATGTGATACACGAGAATGAGTAAACGCCAAGGAGCTAGTAATACAGCGCGCAATTAACCCTGCGAGAAGAAAAGTTCTAATTTTAGTGGTACATGAGCTATCGACAGGCCAGGAATGGTTCTGTACAGAACGTAGTCTGTTAGTAGATCATCTTGACAGAAATGTTATTAATTTCTTGATGAATCCTCATTTTCCTTGGCGAAATGTTCACAGCCACAGAAGGAGCAGAAGTTACCAATGTTCAGAAGTAACACACCAAACACATATGAAATGTGTAAATCAGCAGCCCAGTCTTTGGTCTCTCAAAGGCCAGACATGAGCCATTAAAATGCTTTGCGGATCCATTATCTTCTGGTTAAAACAAGATGGTACCCTAGACAAGATAAATGAGCCTTCCAGTTTTGGTTTTATTTTAGTCAATAGCACATGGGGGGGGGGGAATAAAACTTCCCCAAACCATTGGGGGGATAGGGGGGATTATCTGCCTTTTAAAAGAAAATAAACAAGCCAGTGAAAGCTTGCACAGTATTAAAACCACCTTACCAGCCCCGCTGTCCGTCTGCAGATTTGGCCAGTTTTATTGCTCCTCCCTGCACACTATTTCCTAAATAAAACAAAAACCAGAAACCTCACTTATGTGTTTACAGTCATGTCTAGTCTGACCCAAAGGGAATGACAGGGACAATACTACATCTACATCATCATCATCATCATCATCATCATCCCAGTATTTATATACCACCTTTCTTGGTCATTGGATTTTTCCTCCAACTTTAATTCAAGGTGTCTTACACAGGCAGACAATTCTAAACCAAACAATTTTTACAATACAACTTCTTTCCAGGTGTTTCCTTTCACGGTCTGGCCTCTCTCTGGCATTCCCCTCGCATGCGTTGACTGACAGGCAACTCCCCCTCACAGAGTGCCAGCTGCAGCTTTCTCTCTCTCACAGAGGCTTCTGCAGCTTGTCAGCGGCGACTGCACATGGATTCTTCTGCGAATCTCAAACTGCCATCCTTGATCTTCAGGCAAGTGAGGCTGCAGGTCTACCGACTGAGTTAGACCTCCTACTACATCAGCCACCAGTGACTTTTCTCATCAAAGGGACCCTGTTTAGTTGCAGGAAGGCCTAGAAACTCTGAACATGAAGACAGACACACATCATAAGAAAAAGGTATTGATTATTATCATCATCCAGTCATGGGGTGAGTGGTTGCAGTATCAGGTTCTGTTTTGTTTTTTAAGGCAGGCAAAAATCATCCAGGAATTCTCCTGTCTTACTTCTTTCCCAGCTACAATGGGTTGCAATAATCAAGCATGGAGATCACAAATGTGAAACACTATTTGTGATGGTACCTCCCACAATAAATACATGTGACACAGATCTTGGAGAAAATTAATGGCCATGTTTATTGGTTGTCAGTACATGAATGTGCAAACATATGTTTGCAGCTGGTCCTGCCCAGATGATCAATCTCAGCTGTGCGGGCACCTAAACTGGAAATTACAATGGCGCCTGGCTCCTTGCAGACCCTTTACAGGCATACCTGCCTGTTTTGGCACAACCAATCCTGGTTGAAAAAACCCACTATGTGTGAGGGGGCAGAGGTAAAACTAGACTGGAGTGGAGGCAAGTAGTTCTGCAAGACTCCGTTACACCGGAGTCAGTGGCCCCTCCCCCTTGCTGTTGGAGCCATTCCAGCAGCGACAGGGGAGTGTCCTGCGTGTTGCCTTTGCCGCCAGAATGGCTCCAACAGCAAGGGGGAGGGGCCGCTGACTCCGGTTTAACGGAGTCTTGCAGAACTACTTGCCTCCGCTCCAGTCTGGCTACACCACTGTGCGGGGGCAGAGGCGTCACTACGGTAGGGGCAGTACCATAATTTGCGCCCCGTCCTAGTCCCCGTTTACAAGCCGGCACGAGGCGGCCCTGCCCCCTCGCCATCGGAGCCATTCCGTGCAGAGAAGGCAATGGGCAGGGAGTCTCCTTCCTTCCTTCCTTCCTTCCTTCCTTCCTTCCTTCCTTCCTTCCTTCCTTCCTGTTAACCTTGCTGAGCCTAGCACTTAGTCTCGCTGTGCTTGTGTGCAATAAGCAGCACGAGGCTGCTTATCGTATTGGTGTAAAGAAGAAACGAAGCTTGCTTCACTAAAAGTAAGAGCATGGGGGTGCACGAGGAGGGGGTGCCCCCGCGATCTGCGAATAAGTGAATCCGTGGATAGCAGATCCGCGGAGGCCCTGTATAAACTTTGTACCCAGCATGATGCTTCACCATCAAGCTCCGTTCCTCACGGGTGTCAGTTAAAAAAGCTTCTCTGTACAGCCTATGGAGTTCAATGGATCTGATTTTAGGGTTGCCTTAAGTGTCTTTTGTGAAAACAGCTTTGGGCTTATTGACAGCACAGGCATGGAAACAGGAATGGTTGTGACAGTGCTGCTCCTTCCCATTTTGCTCTGTTCACGGAAGAATTTTGCATAGGATCCGTTGGAGTTGACAGTGCTGCTGCTTCCTGGTGGGGGTAATGCTGGTATGGAAAGCAGCCGGGTAGATGAATCACATGACCTCAGCTTGCCTATTGTGTTACTGGAGTCGCATGGGGATTGATAGCTGTAGCAGAACTCACTGCGGTAAGGAAACAATGAGCCCTGGGAATCAGACTGCAATGTCAAATTTTAAATAGTTTAGACGGGGGGGGGGACATTTTTTCTTAGTGAGTTTTTGTTTGAAAATGCAATATAGTTCACATCTGGTTTGCATCCCTGCTGGGACTAACGCAGGAACTCGAATAGTCCTGAGAAGTTGATTTACTGATCAGCTTGTCATAAAAGAAAATGTTTTCATGCTGCATGCATTTGTTTTTGCTTTCTAGGTGCAAAATGTTGATCTTCACCTTGAGAAATCGCCTCTGTACATTGGCGAGCACAAAGTACAAGCAAAGCCACACAATGCCTTTCCACTCAAAAGGTTTTTTCGATGCCCCAATGGAAAAAGTCACTCCAAAACTAAACTGATGTAATAGGCATTCATCCAGGATGGTGTGGTGGTTCTGGTGTTGGACTTGGACCTGGAAGATCCAGGTTCGAATTCCTGTTCAGCCACAAAGCTTCCTGGGTGACCATGAACCAGTCACTATCTCTCAGCATCACCTACCTCACAGGGTTGTTGTGAGGACGAAAAGGAGGGAAGCAACCATGCACGCCACCCTGATCTCATTGGAGGAAGGGTGGTTTAAAAATCTGAAAAATAATAATAATCTAAATCTAAAAAATAATTCTTCTCCTCGGACTTACTCCAGCAAACCAGCTGACATTGGTCCAAGAAGGAGACTCACTGGCAATCTGGTGACCTACCAGGAGGTAAAATATATTTACCTCTCACTGGCCGTCTGATCACCCCCCACAATAGCATGCAGAGCGTATCTTTGGCGCAGCTGCATGCTATGGACTGGCTGGGAAAGTATTGGGCTGAAAAAATCCCAGTATTCCTTAATACCTGTAAATGGAATTTTATGGCCTCTTCTGCACACATATTGCTAATACAGTACCATCAAGAAAACCACAAGATATGAATAATAGCTCATCAATTGGTCGCTAAGCTCTTTTGACCTTGAAAAATCAGCTGTCTTTCAGATTAATGCAGCTACATTTCAGACAGAAAAAGAAATAAGCTTTAAAATTATCATGCTTATTTTTGTCCCATGTCAGCACCAAAGTTCAAAATAGAAGCCACCCCATTGGTTTTTTATACAAAAGTCTGTCAACCTCTTACATCTGAATTAGAATCATCAATGTCTGTTCCTAATTTAAAACAACACACAAACCCTTAACTTTTTACATTTCATTTTATGGAGATCATAAGATGCGCTGTGATGAAAGAAAAGGCATTGCGCTCCTCTTCTACATTCCACCCTGGATTTCCAGTAATGCAAGTGGTATTTAAAAAGTGGGATTTAAAACTCAAGATACTTAAAAAATAAGTACAGATGGGGCCCCGTATCCAAGGATCCGCTATCCACGGTTTCAGTTATCCACGGATTGCGGGGACACCCCCCCTCAAGCTTTTACTTTTTTCCAAGTAAGCTTTGTTTCTTCCTTCAACAAACAGGAGAAGCAGAGGCTGCTTATTGCAGGCAAGTAGAATGAGACTAAGTCCTAGAGAGGCTCTGCAAGGTTACAGAAACCTTGCAGAGCCTCTCTAGGACTTGGTCTCGTTCTACTTGCCTGCAATGGAGGCTGCTTCCCTGTTTGTTTTAAGGAAGAAACAAAGCTTGCTGAAAGAAAAATAAGAGCTGGGGGGCAAGCATGCCTGCCTGCAGGGGAGGCAGGGTGGGGGGGCCCTTAGGAAACCATGGAGGGGGTGTTCGCTGTTATCCACGGTTTCAAGTATCTATGGAGGGGCCTGGAATATGTCCCCAGTGGCAGTGGCGTCGTATAATGGGGGGGGCCCTGTGGCGCTGGGCCCCAGGTGCCAAGTGGGCGTGCTGCTTCCAGGGGGCGCCATCACGCACAGAAAAAAGTTATAAAAGTGAGCTGTTGCATCCCAGCTGCCGCTCTGAGGCGTGGCGGGCGCCCTGTGGCTGCGGGCGCGCGCCCGGCCCTACGCTGGGTGCGCGCTGCAGCCACACACATTGCCTCAACGACGACACTCACCTTGGAGTCGGACTCGAAAGCTGGCCATAGCCATAGCGGGAGGAGAAGAAACAGTCATCCGGATCCTCCCCCAGCAAGCGGTGGATCTGACCCCGGCGGCTTACCGGACAGCAGGCAACAGAGGCTCAGGAAAGCGCACAAACTCCGAGGCGCGCCCATGGGGCAGGGAAGGCTCTGAGCAGCAGATCGGGCTCCGGGTGTTGCTGCTACTGCCAACACGCTGGGTCCCGGCGGCGCATCTCCGTCCAGCTGCCCCACAGCCAGCGAATCCCAAGAAGCCCGGCTCCCTCCCACAGTGCCGCTACTGCTGCCTGAGGTGGGCAGGCGTCGTCGTCGAGGCGGCGCGCGCCCAGCAAAAGTAAACAACTTGTATGAGCGCCGCCCTTCCACAACCAACCCCCCCCCCACCTTGGAAAGGGGCAGCCATACGGCGAGCCGGTGGCGACCAAGAAGAAGAAAATGACCAACGATGACCACCAATGCGACGCACCAGTGCACAAAATCACAATAGTACACAATCGGTCCCTCCCAAATCGGCGCTCGCTCCCCCACCCCCACCCCCACCTAAGTTGCAAAGGACACCACAAACAGGCTGCTACAGCGACTGAAAGAGCCTCTTCCGAGTCAGTGTGTCTCTCTGGTGCCTCCCCAGTCTCGCAGTCGCTGGTGAGTCACACCAGCGAGCCAGGGAGGCACTTCCTAGACAGGCAGTTCCGCTTCCTGCTCGCCCTCAGGTCAGGAAGTGCCTGTCTAGGAAGCGTGGCCTCCCAGACTCACTAGTGAGACTGGGAGGAGCTTCCTAGGCAGTTCCGCTTCCTGCTCACCTCGCCCTCCCTCATGGTAATGGTGCTGCTGCTGTTTTCGTCTGGCTTTTCGCCCCCCCCCCCCGACGCCCTCATGGTCGGATGCCTCATCGTGGAACAACATATACACGATAAGTCAAAGTTACTTAAACATTTTTTTGCCCCCACCAATACCCCCCCCCCTGGCCTGGGACTCTAACGAAGGATTTTTCGTTCCCGAAGCAGCTGCATTGCCATAAATAAATAAATAAATAAATAAATAAATAAAATCGTGAAATTTGCGGGGGGGCCCAAATCGCCAGCACCGCCTTTGGCGGCGGCAGGGAATATAAAAGAGGAGCAAAAGGGAGGAGGGGGCAAAAAGTTGAGGTGGGCCCCTAGTACATTTTGGGCTAGAGATGCCACTGCCCAGCAGATATGGGTGGGATACTGTAATTTTCCTACTAAGGAATACAACAATATCTACCTAACAGTAGCCACCACAATCTGCACTGCATTCACTCATTCCCCTTCACACATGTAGATTAGTACATGCAGGGGAATCTCCACTGGCCCCTGGGTGCTCACTGGCCCCTCCTTGGATTCACATGCTTGGAGAGACCTATGAAAATGGAGTCAATGTACATACATTGTGCACATGGGCTCCCTTGTCACACTTCTCATCAGGCACATGGATGGGCACTAGTAGAAATGCACCAGGGGGCATGGCTGATTCCCTTTCATATGTTTGCTATATGTGAGGATAACAATTCAGTGGGGCTTTTTTTATGGTGGGGCCTCCCCACCCAGGAGGAGGCTGAAATCACAACTGTTTGGTACTGTGGAACAGAAGGAAAGAATGGACAATGAGACTGATAACAACAGGAACCTTTTGCTGTCTGATTAATGAAGGAAAGCGATGCCATAATCATGTTGCATGCTCACTCACCTGTTTAACAGCAGGTCATTTCAGTCCTGTTTCCATCAGTAAAACAACTTCAGGAGGCAGCACAATTTGCACGAGTTGTATCCTCTTGTAAGCTCTTTTAACAAAGTCATAAGCAAATTAAGGGCTTTTAGCCATAGAGATGATCCTAATGTATTATAGAGACGCTGAAATGTCATCATGGCCATTCTTGTGCTTGTTCTGTGGCTAAAGCAAGGAAAAGGGGGGAACAGTGTAGGTTGTTGGGAAGGTCATGATACCCTGCAACATCTTTACTGGAGCTACCCATTGGTTCTACATTTACTTTCTAATCCTAACTAACCCACCACCACCACCACCACCACCGATGCAACTACGCCAACAGAGAGCATGCTGCATCCTGCAGGGGGTGGGCAGTCATGGGGGTCTCCTCCAGGGAACATTTGTTCCTTTACCTGTGGCTTAGCTTCCGTTACCCCAATAGGTCACCTCAGATCTGCGCCAGTCGCATCTTAGGCAGGATCGGGCTGTAACTCTCAGTTCATAGCCCAAAATTTGAGATTCTCATTTCAGGATCTCAAGATTGGGGGTCTGATGCTACTAAGATAAACAGAATACATTCTCTGAACAGAATACATTCAGAGGAGAAGGTTCACTGTAATTGCAATTGGCGGGATGCAAAGAGCCACAAGCAGAAGGAAAATAGCCCCCAGCAGTATTCCACAGGTGCTTGCGAAAGAGCTCATGCAGTGCTACAATATGTAGGTTCTATGGCTGGTCTCATCTTTCCACTTGTACGAGAGAATGGAAACTATTGTAGAAGTGGATGAACATGATGGGGTTTAGCGTCACTATCTGGTCTTATACAATGCTGTAGCACAGCATTTCTCCAAGTCCTACAGGGGAATTTACTCCCCTGTAAGTCTTTGCAGGGGCGGGGTGATGTTGGAGGCAGTGCTCCAGGATTGCGGCTGCCGCTGACCCAAAAATGCTGTTTTCAACATACCAGGTTGTCCTGCTAGCTCCCCGAAGGGCCCGGGGGGGGGGGCTACACAGCAGCGATCACGTCGAAAAGCCCACATCTGGTTTTCGCCGAAAACCGGAAATGGGCTTTGGAACCTTCCCTGTGTAAAATCCCTATGTAAAACTCTCATCTTTCCTGTGTACAATCCCACAATTACTGACCTTTTACTGATTGGTTACATAAGCACAAGCTTTTCTCACTTCTTAAAGCTTTTTTCTCTAATCATTAATCTTCCAATGTTACTTTTTACATTTGGGGATTGGGGGGATAAAAAATACATGTGCAGTATATCTTGCATATTTTTATTCTTTTGAGAGACTTTTTATAATTATAAAGAATTGAGAAACAGGTGACAATATGAGATCTACAACCAGTTCTCATTAAAGAGGAAAAGAGCAATTAGTAATACACACGTATACAGGAGAAATATCATATTTCCCACGCAGGAAAGGCAAACGGATACATAAGTGGCCCCATGCTATCACATGTGAAAGGTTAAATTGCTTTAATTCTTTGACCAATGGCAAATTAAATTCGTTATTTAAAGCACACATTCATGAAGCTTGTTAAGAAAAGGTTTATTCTAAGGCAGCCCAACAATGGATGTTAAACTTCCACCTATACATTTTACTGCTAAGATCATTAGAAGTGCTGCACTGCTATAGCATTTGGAAACTCAGCTGTAGATATGAGTGAGCTAGTTGAGATTTGCCTCTAAATTATTTGAAAATGATCTGACCTATTCTAAAAAAATGACTGGAAAACAATCTTTAAAAATTGATTAGTTTACCAAGTAATTTTCAGGTTCAGGAAATATGTTTGCCAGCTCTCTAGGGTTACCATATTTTCCCAGTTCCAAACAGGGACAAACACCCCCCAGATTAATTAATTAATTAATTAATTAATTAATTAATTTTATTTTCATTGTTTGAGATTTTTATTTATTTATTTATTTATTTATTTGTGGCCATGAAAATGGCCATTTTGCAGCCGCTGCCACTTGCCTATCCCGCCGCCATTGCCGCTGCCACCGTAGTAGTTGCCCCCATTGCCTTTGCCGCTATTGATGTTGCTGCCATTGCCGCTGCCACTGCTGCCACCATTGCCACCACCATCGTTGCCGCCGCCACCACTACCATCGTCATTGTCGTCCTCACCGCCCCTGTTGTCATCCTTGCCGCTGCCACCACCCCCACTGGAGCCTGGCCGGCTGCATCCAGGCTGGACTCCTACCCCCTTAAGAACTGCTGCCGCAGCTTGCAAAACATACCTTTTATCGGCGGCGGCATCTTGGATCTCGCAAAATCTCACGAGATCCAAGATGGTGGCGCCCAAATCTTGTGAGGGCACATGAGGCAATACATGATTTGGGCGCCGCCATCTTGGATCTCATGAGATTTCGCGAGATCCAAGATGGCACCACCGAAAAAAGGTAAGCTGTGCAAGCGGCGCCGGCGGAGTCTAGAAAGCCCTGGACTGACCCAGGACCAGGCTCTCCCATGCTCCAAGCACCCTCTCCATCAGCCTTCCATGTACCCAACATAGACTTTACTTACCCCAATAGTGGGGAGCTCCATTTCCCTTTATTGACAAAGGCAGCAGAAAGTTTAAAGGCTGAGGCACAGGCAGTGGCATCGCTATGCAGCCCCCGTGATATCGCTACCAGAAGTGACATCACTGCCACTGTTGCTGCACATCCCAAAGAAAATGCAGGGCGGGAGGCTGGGCCAAACCAATCGCTGCTGCTCAAGCCGCCAAAACGGAATGGTTGTAGGCACTGCCGCCTGCTTTGTCACTCCTCCGCGTGTCGCCCAGGGGCGGACTGCCACCCTCCACCCCCCGGTTACACCTCTGGGCACAGGCTTTTTCTTTACTCCAAATCAGAAGCGTCGCTCCGGTAGGGGCGGGGCTGTAAGTATCGCTGCGGTCATAGTCTCTTTACCGAGCGAGGAGGAGGCAGCCCCGCCCCCTCACTGTCCGAGCCAGTCCCCTACGGAGAAACCGGCAGGGAAGAGACCCTGCCTGCTGCTTTCTCCGTAGGGGACTGGCTCGGACAGTGAGGGGGCGGGGCTGCCTCCTCCTCGCTCGGTAAAGAGACTATGACCGCAGCGATACTTACAGCCCCGCCCCTACCGGAGCGACGCCTCTGCTCCAAATGGGAGGAAAGTCAAAGGGACTCACTGGATTGTTGTCTTTGTGAGGCCTACTGCAATGGAAGTTGAAAGCTGATGAGTGCTGATGATGAGGCAGGACCAAGATTTTTTGAGCTCTGGTTTGGAAGCTAAGTTTTGGCATTTTGCCTCTCATTTTTCTCTTTACTGTCTTCTATGTGTGTCCTTGGTCCCTTGTAACGTAGCTACCCTGACTGAAAATATTTGCTACAACACATACAGTAGGGATTCAACTGAGGTCCACCTTAGTTGTATAATGAGATGCACTGTGACTGTTCTTCATGGTCGATGGAGACATTTGTCCCACTGTAGAGACTGAAGAGGAATGCTCTTCTCTTATGTCTTGATCTCAGGTGTCAGTGATACCACTGATTATGGTGGATGGCCTACAGTTATGCTGAATTAAAAAGAATAGCTAGTACAACAAAAGTACAAACAGCGTTTTAACCTCCTTCAGTGAGAACTATATTGACCCCAGAAACAAAACATACCCCCAAAAGGCTTTTAGTAGTCAAGACAGCAACTTATTGTCCAACTTCCTACTTTGCTCTTTCATCTGACCAGGATGGGCAGCCCAATCCTACATAACTATATGTGGCCAGCCTAAAGGGCTGGTTGCTGTATCCTAGGCCCATTGCAGCCTGCACCGGCATGTCCTGGGTGCACCTCGAGAGAAGATGACATTTGTCTCCTTCCCCAAGTGTAAGCAGCATGGGCTTCAATGGGCCTCCTCGGATGCACGCCAGGTCTGAAGCTGGCATGCTTCCCGGGAGGCCATGTAAGGCCAGCCCAGGCGGCAATGGGGCATAGGATATTGGCGCATCTCAGTGCTGATATTCCCGCCCCCTCCCAGCTCTGGCCAGTCAATGCTCCCCCCTTCCTGCCACCCGTGCCCCTCCCCAGTGGCCTAGCTAGACTGGAGCAGAGGCAAGTAGTTCTGCAAGACTCTGTTACACCGGAGTCAACGGCCCCTCCCCCTTGCTGTTGGAGCCATTCTGGCGGCAATGGCAACACGCAGGACACTCCACTGTCGCTGCCGGAATGGCTCCAACACCAAAGGGGAGGGGCCGCTGACTCCGGTGTAATGGAGTCTTGCAGAACTACTTGCCTCCGCTCCAGTCTAGTTTCACCTCTGCCCCTCCCCATGCCCCCCTGCACCGTCCGGCTCAGCACTCACCTGTGGCGGCCAGCACGGTTCCGGGACGGCAGTGGAGAGAATGGTGCTGGCCTTCGCACCAGCACCGCTTACTCTCCAGGTGCCAAAAACGTGCTTTCCGGCACATTTACAACACCCTAGGCCAGAGGAGTGCTCACTCCACCTGCCTATAGTTCAGCAGGATTGCACTGTAAATCTTTTTGTGAGGTTGCTCCACTCCCTAGCTGCTATTCCAAGGAAGAAAAAGGTTCTTCCTCTTCCTAAATCCCATATAAATGACTCAGCAGCTGGTCCTTTAATAACCTCCAAGAAAATAATAAGGCTAGCTGTGCCTCGCCAGATACACCTATATCAGCTCGACCCCACTAGTCAATCTGAGATTTTGTTGGGCTTCAGCTTGTCCCTGAAAAGGTACTTGGGTATTTTTATGGGCCCCAAGGCAGGGATCCAACTTGCCAGTTCAGAAAGAGAGGAAGCTGTTGGAAATGGACAGCGCTTGGCTGCAGGACACTTGGGGGGGGGGGGGGACACTGTGCCATCTGGGCACCTGTCACCTAGCCTGTCCTCTCTATGGTCCCTGGCAGAGGTGTGGCCCCTGACCCTGTTTCCTTCCTGTCTCTTCCCAGCCACATTCTCTTGGACCTCAGCCTTCGGAGGAGGAGGACGTGTGGAGACGCACTCCTCACCAAAGGGCCTTGCATCCACCATACCCACCATACCCACAGAATGGGTATGTGGCCATCCTACATAGGGTTCCTTGTACTCTGAATGTTAGACCTCTGATCTCCTAAGCAGAAGATGTATATATGCAATCTGTAAGCAGAAGCGTCGCTCCGGTAGGGGCGGGGCTGTAAGTATCGCTGCGGTTACAGTCGCTTTACCGAGCGAGGAGGAGGCAGCCCCGCCCCCTCACTGTCCGAGCCAGTCCCCTACGGAGAAAGCAGCAGGCAAGAGACCCTGCCTGCTGCTTTCTCCGTCGGCGAATGGCTCGGACAGTGAGGGGGCGGGGCTGCCTCCTCCTCGCTCGGTAAAGCGACTGTAACCGCAGCGATACTTACAGCCCCGCCCCTACCGGAGCGACGCCTCTGTCTGTAAGTAAACCTTTCTTTCTCTAACTGTTACCAGCCTCTGCCTCCATGTGTCTTTCACTGATAGCAACCTAGCCTGGGTGCTTGGGATAATTCTTTTTTTACGACTGGAGAGAGGTCTTCTTCCGCTATTACTCTGCTACAAAACCCCTATATTCTCCAACAGGGAGCAGTGAAGGGAGATTTTAGGCAAACCATAGTCATTCTGAGAAGGAACCAGTGGGACCTATGGGCTGGAGCAGTAGTGTTGCCAGCCCAAAATCTAGGGGGGGCACCCTCGAATTGGTGCCCCCCATTCCCCCCTACACTCCTGGGTGCCGCAGGAACTGTCCTCATCCCAGTATTTTTTTTTTAATGTAGCAGAAGCATGTCTAAGAATCTGGTTTCACTATTGCTGAGTCCCCCGAGATCTATTTTGTTCCAATTCCCTGGGTGTAGGTGGCTGAACAGAACAGACTGTTTCTCACGGAGCCGGTCTTGCTGATGTTTTTTTTTTTTTTCTGGTGAAATTGCTGGATGGGCCTGGCCCTCTGCCATGCATCGCACTTCCTCTGGTTGATTGACAGGCAGTGCTGACCAGAGTGGAGAACAGAGCTTAGTACAATGCAGCAGCAGGACTTTGGGAGTAATTCCTGTAATAGCCGCTGAGTCCAGAAGCTTAAAAGCATTATTTTTTCCATAGATCATTTTTCTTTTCTTTTCTTTGAGTCCAGGTGAAAGCTAGGACGGTGCTAAAATAGATTCTGGAGAATGAGCGGATGGAAAACCCAACAGAGAAACTCATCTCAGAGATACCAAATCCATCCTTATTCACTTATTTTCATCGCTTCCTGATGGCTTTGCCCCCCATGGATGCGTGATAGCTTCAACCAATCATAATAATTATTGGGGGGGGGGGGCTGTTTGGTTCATTGCATTGATTTGTTGACAGTAGCAGCTTATGACATTTTTGCTCTTCAGGTGAAATATGAAAAGTGAGATACAAAGTGACACCCTTCCTCTCAATGGTCGCTAATGACACACAAAGATCGAATTGGGAGGCAAAAGGCCTCCATCGTCAGGGAATCTGCCGGCTAAAGTAGACAGCATTGTGACTTTTTATGATAAGGCTGGCCTTCATCTATTCAGCAGACAGTACAAACTCATATCAGTTTCATTGCTTTAATGACCACAGCTCCCTCTCTCCCTAAATCCTGGGAATTACAGTTTGAGAGAATGTTGATGGTGGGGGATAAGATTGGGCTGCCCATTTTCTAAATATTTCTGTTGGGGTTTTTTTTTGTTAAAGATTAAATGCTGAGATGCCCAAGATAATAATAACTTGGTAGGCTGATGTCATCCTTTCAAATAACCTACCCAGATCCACCTTGAATTCCATCCCTGAAAGCAATAACGTTGTCATGCTTTCAGATCCTAGAGATTTTACACAGAGAATGCTATTTATCTGACAAGCATAGTGTTAATTTTTTTTTTAAAAAGAGCACCTTGTAATAATGCACATTTTTAAAATATGCGTCTCACCATACGATTCCATTATGCTACAATATTTGGCAGAGTGTGTGTGTTCCCCTTTTTAATTCACACCTCCATTGATTGCCGTGTTTTAATTTGACTGCAACCATTTCTTTTTTTTAAAAAAAAAGTGACCCAGCATGCACAAAAATACATGGAAAAGAATTAATTACAACTTCATTGCTGTTGCAGTTGTGAAAAGTTGGCCATGTTTTAATTCAGTTTTGTTGTATCAGCTGTATAAACAGATCAGCCTTCTGGTGTTTTCATTGTGGTAGCAGATCATAGCCTGTTTGGCTCTGCTCAAAGCTATACGTTTTTAGTAAAATTTTATTTATTTTTAATGCAACCTTTTTACACACTAATAAACTGTTATGTGGGTGGCAGCACGAACAGGCAGTGCGAATTGTTGTGGCTGGATGTGGAAAGCCAGCAGAACGGATGAATAATGATCTCAAAAGTAATGTGGCTGTGTTTTCCTCAGAGTAGCAATGGCAAATCAAATGTCCAGATCATTAATTTAAAGAGCACTTCTTTTTTTCACAGTCCAGTCTTTTGCAGCATGTGGCTCACATAGATACACTATGCAAAAAGAGCTGTACAGGTGTAACCACAGCTAACTATATGGGCAGCTTGATTAACTCTGATAGCATTGATAAGCCTTTTGGAGAAAAGGGAAGCTGCCATGCTCAAAAGCCATGATTCACAAACCATAAGACACTCACAGCGCAATCCTGTGTAATTATTGCACCAGTGTAACAGTAGATCCACCGGTGTAAGTGCACTTATGCCAGTGTAACTTGCCGTATGTCGATGAACGCAGGACGGACACCAGCGTAACCCCTCTCAGACACAGGTCAGATGCAGGACAGACACCAGCGCAACTCCGCCAGTGCAGGGAGCATTCTGGACACCCCCGAAATGCCCCTTGCTCCGGCGAAGTTGTGCTGGTGTCCGCCCTGCATCCGAACTGCGCATGCATGACGTCCGAGAGGGGTTACGCTGTTTTACTTTTTGCATATATCAGTGTACGGCAAGTTACACTGGCGTAAGTGCACTTACACCCATGGATCTACTGTTACACCGGTGCAAGACTTACACAGGATTGAGCTGTAGTTTGGCAAGAGGCATGATCTACCCAAAAGTAAACACTTTTAAGAGTCAAACAAGATATTAGACAGAGTGCATAACGTGGCCCTGTAGTTCGGGGCTGTCTTTTCTTGTACATAGCACACCCTGGAGGGGGGCCAAAATGGAGCATAACCATAGAAGGGAGGTGGGGGGGCTTTAGTTCTTTGCCCCTGTCCTGATTCCAATCCCAATCATGCCCTCCCACATGCTGTTTTTATTGGAAATAAAATTTCCATTGACTGTCAACGGAAGTTTTCCAAATAAAATAGTCCATGGGGGAGGGGCACATGCTCCGCTGGTGCAGGGGCTCAACAGGATTAGGCCATTTGTCTAACAGTTGCCTACTCTTGCAATAGAACATCTTCTCCCTTCAGTATGTCCATCTGTTGGCCTTATTGCTATCAAGGGTTTTGGTTGTTGTTTTTTATTGAGCAGTTGAAATATTCATTAACATTCTATAACACTTTAGAACCTAATCCAATGGGCATGAAGATCTCACTTAAATATACTGAAGCCAGAGCTCTCACAACCAGTATTGAGAGATTCCAAAAATTGTAACCTTGGGATTTCCTTTCCTTTTGTTGAGTTTAACTGAATGTGGGAGCACATTAAAAAAATTACTCTGTGTGTGCATGCTTTAATCTGATATCTCATTCATCTTTCTGTGACAATAGTGAGGTCTCTAAAAGATTATTCAAGATCAGTTTTGATTTTGAAAGCTGATATGTAGATTCCCAGTTCTGGCAGAGCATTAGATATGATTGTCAATGGAGTTCCCTCCAGGCCTATGTGTCTATGATTCTTAAAACTGTACGGCTGTTTGATCCTAAAATAGATTACAGAAATTAAAATAAATGGACATTTCTGAAAAATTGACTCTGCACACAAGGGCACTTCTCCTCTTCTATTTTTATAAAACTTTAATTGTAAGAGTTTCCTGTAGCTACTTGTATACATACATAATTTGAGTTCCATCTGTGATAATCTCAGCTTCTTGTGGTTAGCAGCCTGGAAGAGGATATTAGTGTTATGCCTAGTAATTAAGATTCTCTTCTTATTTAAATAGAAGTTCTATTGCTATTGGATGTAAAGTACTGTGATTTCAAAGACCAGCAGAGAAACAATAATAACTAACAAAGGTATTTATGATGATTAAAATGAATTGAACAAGAATTAATGAAAGGTTACATAAAGGTATGGCTGGTAGGCTTTTTTTTTTTTAGTTCTGTCCATTTATACATCTTTAATTTGTGTCACAGGAACCTACCTACATTTTTACTTATTTTAACTTTCCCAATTATCTCCCTCGCCTATCTCCTGATCAGAGGCAAAAGGTCCACACTCTGTTTTAGAATACAAACCAGTTGACATGAGAGAACGAGGGGCAGCCCAAACCTAAACAGCACCAGTGCAGTGGGGTCAGAAGGGCTGCACTACATCCTATGTGCAGAGTGAGCAGGCTGGAGGTCTTCTCAAGGTAAGGGGACATCCGTCCCATTACCCTGGGTAAAGCCCCAGCCTGCTCAATGGGGCAACTCGGATCTGTGCCTGCTAAATAGCCGGAGCAAGTCCGAGCTGCCTCATGTCGGGTTTTCAGGCCCAGGAAGGAAGATAGGATTTGGTGTGCACCAGCACAGCCAATCCCACCCCCTACTGGCCCCATTCCACCCCATCTCTGCCCTCCCCTGCCCCACTACACCCCTTCCCGTCAGTGCTCCTCTGCCAACATGCTCTACACAGCACATTTGCAACAGCCCAGGCCAGTGCAGCAGTCACTGCACCGATGCTAGCGATAATTAGGATTGTGCCATAAGAAGTGTTTCCTTAAAGGAGCCCATCACAAGCATTGAGTGCATT
Organism: Plestiodon gilberti rubricaudatus; assembly: GCA_026170595.1. Classification (NCBI taxonomy): domain Eukaryota; kingdom Metazoa; phylum Chordata; class Lepidosauria; order Squamata; family Scincidae; genus Plestiodon; species Plestiodon gilberti. The sequence goes on from JANXHW010000001.1 coordinate 169,008,214, forward strand.
TTCTTTCTTCTTTCAGAAGTTTGAGAAGTCTTGAAAGGTCCAGCAAGAAGAAACAGTGATTTGCATATTTCAAAAATAATATGAATCAACTTCAGAATGTGTTCTTTAGGCTGCCTGATTTTAAATGTTTTTGGGGGAGGGGTTCAGCAGCAGCTCCTCTCTCTCTCTCTCTCTCTCTCTCTCTCTCTCTCTCTCTCTCTCTCTCTCTCTGGGTTTACTGGATTCCTTATGCGTTTCGTATACAACTCTCATGATGAACCTTCAAGGAATTCTCATCCCTCTCCTCATGAGCTTCCACAATTACAATGCGACCTAACCCTATTTTTTCAGAACAAAGTCCCACTGAGTTCAGAGGGGTTTATTCCCATATGTTACAGGACAGTATTCCTTAAAGGGTGGATAGGAATACAATCTGATAATATTATGTCAAACTGTGCTTAATTTCTAAAATGAGAAATGTAAAAGCTCAAAACTGTATGTAAAGCTCTCTATCCTTACTCTACAAACTTAAATCGGCTGTATATACCTGTCATGGTGCCTCCCAAAGAATTCTGGGAATTGTAGTTTGCTGTGGAGCTGTTAATTCTCTGGTTGATAATCCCCTAGACCCACCTCACAAGTCTATAAGTGCCTGGATTCCCTGGAAAGAGGCAGTGACTGTTTTTAATCTGTTGCGTGGGTATGCCCCTAAAACAAATTACACCTTCTTTGTTTTCTGTGTTGGAAATCTTTCCTGCCATTCCCCAATGTGTGGCAACCAGCTGTGATCACTCAGACTTTGTCAGGCCCACAGCAAGCTTAAGAGAATGTTTTTAGTGAGGAACCCATGAGACAATGAAAATTATTCTTAACTTCAGATGTAATAATGAAGAGTATTCCCTATCCATTTCTAAAAAATCCCTGCCATTGCTTTAATGATAGCCAATATACCATCATCATTCTTATCCTTTATTCCATGCTATTTTGCAACATGAAGAAAAATACGGAATCTGTTATCAATAATACTATGCTACTATCACTTCTACTGATGAAAATAATCTGGTGAATAAACCCAAGGTTGTTGCTACATTGGCTCCTTCACATGTGCAAACTGACAAATGCCTTCCTTGTAGTTGTCAAATCATGAATTTGCATGTGTGAATAAAACAGGACTTTCTTCCCTTTCCCTTCAATAACATAAACTTGACCCCAGCGTATTAGCATAATTCCATTCCCACTTTAACCTGAACTCTGAGACAGCCTTGAAGAATGTGTGTCAGAGGATTGATGATTTCTGGGAAATCTTCCTGCCGCATGACATTCCGTTGAAACAGAACCAATGTGAGTTTTGCTGAGGCAAGGAAAAGATTGCCATCTTGTTAATCAGAAGAAGGTGCTATCATTAAGACCTTGGAACAATTTTCAGACTGTTTGGTAATTAAGAAATACCGCTGAACACCTCTCCAAAAAAAAAAAAAGATATAAATATAGCGCTTGGCTGTTTTAATTATTAAAATAATCCATCTCCAGTACACCAGCTGTGTCAGCAGTAGAAAAAATCCATTGGTCCAGCTTTTTCACCCCTGTTATCCTGGCATTTCACTTTAATCAAATCATTAAGGGAGATCATGACTGAGATGTTCAGAGAGGAGTGGGATGCTATGGAAAATGAGAAAGAATGTTCTGGACGGCTCAGGACAGCAACATTGGAAGTATTGCCCGTTAAAGAAGGGACAAAGTCGGTCTGTTATTTACTTAGCTTTGCTACCAACATTGGACAGGTTCATGCATTTATGAACATCACTTGATAACTCACATCTACCCAAATGTGTGAACTGTCTCACTCATTTTGGAGCTTGCGTCAGGTGATATAACAATATATAACAATGCAGAGATTGACAAACATTTTCAAGCTTTCACGATTGGCAAGTATGATAGAATTTAAAATTCCCATATTCCAGGTCCTCATATCGGTTTAATGTTAAAACAATTCAAACCGTTAAAAACCATTTAAAAGTTTCAATCCTTTATGTTTCGCCAGCCTTACTGCTGGCTTCTTCAGAAGGTGTTACTTGTTACTTGCAGAGATTAATCTGAGATGGATCATTCACACATACAGTACAAGTCATTGCTACTGTCAAAAAGCAATCAATACACAACCCCACCCCCAGTTCTCAAGATGCATAGCACAATTTGCTTATTTCATTCACTTTCCCCAGGGCTGGCCCAAGACCTCCTGGTGTCTGAGACAGATTGCCAAATGCTGCCCAACCCTTACCTGGTGATGTGGCAGCCTTTGCTCCTCCCACCCTCTGAATTGGAAAATGAAGAGTGGGATGTAGTGGAAGAGAAAGTGTGGTGGAGGGGATCCAGCCCAACACTCTCATCTCCTCTACACTTCCTCTTTCATTCCACCCCCTCTTTCTTTTCCAGCAAGGAGTGGGAGGAGGAAGAGGAGCGGTGCAGGCAAGTGGGTGGATGGAGGTGGACACCGCTATGCCTGAGGACGGTGACTGCTTCAGTTGACCGCATGGATGGGCCAACCTTGACATTGCTAACAATTCTGGGAAGAGGGTTGTGGTGTCACTATTACTACAATTTCATATATGGAAAACCAAAGCTGAGATGTATAGAGGACGGAGGGGGGCATCGTTTCATGGTAGAGCACATGCTTGGCATGCAAAAGTTCTCATGTTCACTCCTTAACATCTCTAGATAGGGCTGAGAAAGACTGTGCCTGAAACCAGCTGCCAGTCAACATAAGCAGTACTGATCTAGATGGACTAGTGGCCTGACTCCATATAAGACAGGTTCCTATATTCAACTTGGCAACTAGAAAGCCATTGATCAAGAAAGGATTTGAACAAAAATCCTCCACTAGATGGACGTTTTCTCCAGTGGCGATTCGGGGGGGGCGCTGACGCGACACCCCCACGTGACCTGGGCGTGACGTCAGTGTCATGAGCGCGCCCGGCGTGGCTCCAATTACACCCCCCCTGCCGTCTTCCTTACTATTTTGGAGCCGTACGGGCTCCAGGGCGGGAGGGAGAGCCCAACACCAGGACAAGCGATGCGGAGGAAACGCATCTCGGAGGCAAGTACGCCCCTTCCCCACCACGTCCGACCCCCGCCCTGGGGCCCACGGGCCCCCCCGCCCCAACCCTGACAACGTTTCTGGTTTTCTCCATTGCAACCAAAGCCCCTGCTACAACCCACACTTCACTGGAATCATGCTGTGTCATTCAGTCATTCAGTACCATACTCTAGAACAGGGGTTCTCAACCTTTGGAGGCCTGGGTACCCCCTATCGCGGCCCAATTTTCTGAAGTACCCCTGCTAATTAACTGCAAATTGATTGATTAATTAATTAATTCATTAATTAGGTAATCATTAAATAAAAAAGTACTAAAACAATTTTAAATGTGAAAAAATGTATTATTTAACTGTGTGTGTGAGAGAGAGAGATTGGGGGGGGGGGGAGAGACACAGATGCAAGGATCTCTTTTTTTTTTTCTCCAAGTCACACTTCCCAAAATCAGCTCCTCCACCCCACCAAAGTACATTTTCCAAAGTACAAAAATAAGCCCAAAACCAAAATCAGAGAGACAGAAGGGCTCCGAAAATAATTACAATTTAAAATCCATGTTAATTAACACTTAATTAGCTGCTGATGGGGCAGCTAAGGGGCAGGGCTTGGCATACCCCCAGAAAGAGGTCCGCGTACCCCTATGGGTACCTGTACCACAGGTTGAGAACCCCTGCTCTAGAGCAGCAATTTTCAACTGGTGTGCCACGCACATTGGTGTGCAGCAAATGGTTCACAAGTGTGCTGTGGGAGTTTGGGGGAGGGTCATTTATTAGTAGGGCTTTTGGGGATGTGAGCCCCTGCCGGCAGCATGGTGTGCCTTGTCAATTGTCAAAAAAAAACTGATGGTGTGCCTTGACAATCTTAGCACCTTGTCAGTGTGCCATGAGACGAAAAAGGTTGAAAATCACTGGTGTAGAGTACCATACAATGATGCTGAACTGATAAGAAGATAAAATCTAAATTCAGTGGACAGGTGGTCATATTTTCTGCCTATTCCTATATTTCTACCCTCATGTGACCCCTCCCCTTTTTAAAATTGCTTTCTCCAGTTTAATTTTTGGTCATCCAGTCTCATAAGTGGAAACTGGAAGATACATTCCAATGAGGCTTTGGCATTGCATGTCTTTTAAAACTGCAATGGCAAAAATTATGTACTTCCCTGAAAATGGAAGGCATCCTTAATCCATCATGCTCTTTAGTGTTCTCATATTAAGATGCATGGCATTATTTTGTTACACAACACGTTACACCAGTACGCCACTAGTGTTGACTCAAGACTTGGGAGCGCACAGAATTGTTGCATTGTTTTGAAACAGTGTTACTGTACAATAATGTATATTTTTTCCTATTCGTCTGCATTGGCGCAGAAATTAAAACAGTCTCTCCAGTAAAGTTCCATGTAGTTCTAAGAGTTATAAAATATATCATTTCTGATTTCAACGGTGCCAAGAAATTCTTGGATTTGAAACTGGCAGCCTCCCAGGAACAGGAAGCAGGTGATTTATGGAAGGAGGTAGCTATAAAAAGCTCTTATTTGCTGGAGTTTTAATTAACTGCCATGCTATTGGCCTCCTCCGTCAGCGTACAGAAGGGGGTTGCTTTTCTTTTCATGACTGCAGATTAATAACTTTAATGTATTTATTTTAACACTTTCCTCCTACGTAGCAATCTTGAGGACACAGATTATACAAATATGTTCTTATGCCTCCTCCTAGCAATTCTTCCTGTGAGTAGAACATAAAGTCTTATAAATATAGCTACTAAGGGCCTTTCCAGATGATGGGGGAGGCAGGGCTAGATTATATTCATAGCCATTAAAGAAGCCTAGAATCAATAACACAATATGCTGTCCCTACACACCGGAAGGCGAAGGCTGTTGTGCTGAGCAGATAACCATGTGAGGGAAGGGGTTGGGTGACTGATTGATGGCTCGTGCCTGTTGGTTCCAGAACCAAGGTCTGCCATTTCCTCTAAACGACCCCAATTAATATTGGAATTAATTACACACTAGTGACTAGACTATAGAATGTAGGAGATTTGTCCCCATCACCTGCTTGCCTTGACAATGCCTAGCCTTTTTTTTTTTTTTTTGCACTTGACTTTAGGCCTGGGTCTAAAAGATGCTCATAGTTGGTTTTTACACACACACACACACACACACACACACACACACACACACACACACACACACACACACACACACACACACACCTCATTCAAATAATGGAAATAAAAAAGCAAGCAGTAGAATTCACCCCTGGATATATTGCTGGTAGCAATGCAGAAACATTCCTATGTTAACATACATTAATAAGAAAGCGGTAGGCGCACTGTGAAATACAACGGCACTTGGCTTTGTGGACTCCTAATGTAACATCTGTGGCACTGGCACATAAATAGAAGGAACAGGAGCGGCACTGCACTGTCTGTGCATTATGAATCCCACCAAGCGCAAAAGCAGATATAAAATGGTTATAATGAAAGGTCTGTTATACTGCAATATAGATTTTTCCAAAACGAAAGGGATAAGTAAATGCAATACATGTCCCTGTTCTTCCATGTACCTGAATGTTGTCTATGACTAGAAATAGCTGCTCCCGTTTTCCCCAGGATGACCTTAGGATTGTAGAAACAGTGAGAAAAACTGCTAACGGGTCTCCAATAATACCTTCAGGGGAGGAAGCAGGAAAATCTGAAGTAGATGATTAGAGGAATTCCTGCCCAGAAAAAGAATGAAGTTTTATTTCCCGTAGAGTGACTGGAACTGTCTCTGCAAATATCTTCAAAGAGCGGGTGAAGGCATCTAAACAGGCGATCCAGATCATTTGCATCGCATCTTTGAACTGCACACAGCCTCTCGGTTCAGACGGGTGTTTAGAGGCAACTACAGCTGCAATATTTGCCTTTAACTTTAACTGGTGTTAAGAAGTCTCAAAAAAAAAAAAGAATGCCAGCGAAAACCAACGATCACAGAAAAAGATGTGTTGGTTTGTCGTGAACCACTGTACCTGAAAATAGTTTGGACAATGTACATGGCAAGTGTCTTTAAAGTAATGCATCTGCTGCATGGAGCACTGCCACATGGAAAAGTGCTTCGGTTGCTTCAGTGGTCTCTGTGTGGCAGCTGCAAAGTTTAAATTAGACCACAACAAATTGAAATAACAATTCCTGGTGGACTGGGCCCAAAGAGTCCAGGGTGCCACAGTGAATGTGGCACACACACACACACACACACACACACACACACACACACACACGCACACACACACACACACACACACACAGGTATAAGACTACAATGATTGCATTTCCACTGAAATAATACTTTCTTTGACATTCAGCATTTAGATGGCAACTGGTCCTATTCATTCCAGTATAGTTTCTCTCTCACAGCCCAATACAACCTAAGTCACCAATGCAGCCATGCCAACAGAATGCACACTGCATCCCATGGGGAGGGGCAGTCCTGGAGGCCTCCTTGAGGTAAGGGAACATTTTTTCCTTTTCCCCCGGGCAAGCCTCCACTGCCCCAATGGGTCTCCTTCAGTGGCGTCGCGACAACGCGCGACACCCCTGAGCGGGGGCGCGCGTCGCCCTTAAGGGGGAGGCTCCGCCCCCACGCGTGACGTCACGCGCAGGAGCGGAGCGCCCTCCCCGCTCCGTTTTCGGCTCATTTTGGAGCCAAACGGAGCCAAGGGAGGGCGGGTGGGCCCAGCTCAACGCGAAATTGTAAGTAAGGGGCGTCGCGCGTCACCCCTGTACGCGCGACGCCCCCCGGCGGCCCGCCCCCCCGCTTCCCCGTCAACGCCAGTGATCTCCTTCGATCCGTGACAGCTGTTTTTCAACACCCCGCCCCGCCCCCCTCTTTGCCCCAAACTCCCCCACCCTGTTCCACCCACCCCCACAGCAAACTCATTGTGCTGGTGGCCTCGTTGCACTTGCTGGTGGAATGTCACTTCTGCTAACATCCTCTCACTTCCACCGTCAGAATGCACATCCTGCTGGCAGAAGGGGGGGGGTAGGATTGGACTATAGGTGGTGGCCATTTTGTTGTTGTTTTGTATCTCTACTGTTTTTATTAAGATTGTGAGCCCCTTTGGGACATCCATCTATTGCGCTATGTAAGTTGCTTTGTGAAAATTTTTGCTGAAAACAGTATATTAATAATATGCTGCTTTTCAGCAAAAATGTTTACAAAGTATTGCCAGTGACGCTGATAACGCACCGCCGTTTTTACCTCCAGCTCTCCCTGCCACACGGGGCTGAGGCGCGCCTCCTCAGCCATGATTGCCAGGTTTGGGTTGGGGGGCAGGGCGAGCGTGGCAGTTTCAGCGCACTCGCTTCTCCTCCTCAGTCCGGGGGTTGACGGCGACCCCTGCCCGCCCGGCATTTCAGTCTGAGACTAGCTGGTCACTGTTGGGGCTGGGTAGGAATTTTTTGGCTTGGAACTGGCAGTTGTTTTTGCCTACCCTGGACTGCGTGTTGGGTTGGGAGTATTCAGTGCTTATTTGTATCTTATAGTTCATTATTAGTCACTTTGGCGAGTAACATGTGGGTTGGGGTAGGCAAGGTGTGAAATTTGGCATCCATCCTGAGGCAGCTGAGTTAAAGGGCAAGTCAATACCGCTCAGACGAGGCCTGCCCAGCGCAGTGAGGCTGGTTGGCGAACCCTTTGACTGGAAATGGTAAGGACTGCCACATGGCCTGGCCTATGGGTCTGAACCGTCCAGCTGCTTCGGCCCTTTGGGGTTGGCTACAAAAAGCTTGTGGGGAGGCCTCTCCTGGCGATGCTTGGAGTCTGGTGGTATGCCCGTCGATCATCTAGATCAATCTGGGGGAGGCAGACGGCCAGGCCGTTTTCCCCGCCTTAGCAACTTTTGAGTAGGTAGGAAGTTGCCTTGCTGCAGATTCTAATTAATAAAGTGGCCCTGGCCCAGTTAAATTCCAGCCTCTGTCTCATGTGGTTATTGGGGGGGGGGTTAATGTTATTAATAATAAAGTGATCCGACCACAGCCTATCCATCTTCTACACAGACTTTCTATCAATGATGTGTTTTCTCTCTCAAGCGCTTATGTCCCAACAGCCAGCTAGATCTCAGTGAGCAGTTAATTTAAGCATCAATTTTTCTTCTCGTGGATACTGCAGAGTGCCAACATTTGGAATCACAGAATTAATTTGGGTGGCATTTCATTCACCTTCTTTAATAAAATAGCCCTCTAAATGGTGCGAGGTATTGACGTTATGTGAAGCCATGAGAAAAATCAGGGTCTATGACACGCATGCTGTTGCAGTGACAAAGTGCCAGTTTCCAGAGAATAACAATGGAAGTCATTTTACTGCTGTATTCAGCGTGTATGGAAATCTCAATTGGAACCGTGACCACTGTGCAAACACATATTAATCCAGGCATGGAAATGAAAGATCAGGAGAGCAGCAGGCATCCGCTGCTGAGCTGCTTTGACTTCACCCCTCAGGAGACTTAAGAACATTAAACATTGGAGCGCTTCCTGTCAGAAACAAAGCAGGCACAATAAGTATATTTAATACATTATTGAACTTTGGAATTCGTAGCACTTTAGGGCCGGAAGGCATTTTCCTATGTCAAAAGATATACGTACCATACAGATTTGGGCAGTGCTTCCCAAACTGGGAGGCATGGCTTCCAGGGGAGCCGCGGAAACCAGCCAGGGGAGCTGCAGAGTGCCACAGAATCCTCTCGGAAAACAGTGCAATGCCAATTGGCAGGCATGAACAGAATGTAATGGGGAGTCACAGCCAATGGTCGTCAATGGTCAAGGGAGCCACAGGTTGAAAACGTTTGGGAAACACTGGACTAGGGGTAGATACAGATGACCTTTTGCTGTTGATTTTACCATATTCCTGCACCCAATCTGTGGAAAAATCATCCTCGGCAGGATGATACAAAAGTCCCTTTTGCAATGGGAGCCACTTCCTTGGGATGCGGCTCCATGTCACTGAGATGTGTGCATGAATGAACCAATCCCAGAAAGAGGAACCTATCGTGGATGGTGTTGCCCTGATGAGGAAGAAGATCAACAAGTAAGGCCATATGACTGGTCCTGCCTATATCTTTGCTTCATTCCTCCAGCTCTTACCAAGCGCACACCAGGCTGAGTTACTGCTTGATGTTTGTCTTGGCCTTTCAAGCTCTAAATAGCCAAGGACCAGACCCTCACATTTAAAAATAAATAAATTAAAAAGGATCCACCTGCTCCACCCTGCCCAGCCTAGCCTGTTGCCCCCTGCCTTACTCACCTTTCCGCTGCCTTTTTCGTCACAGCCGCCAGGATCTTTGCAGGATCCAGCCACTTTTGTTTGCTGGAGACCCAGGCGGTGGTGGCGAAAAGGTAGGTCTCTTGCTGCTGTCCCCCGCCCAATCCCAGCCCAGTTGTAAAAAAAAAATCTTATTTTGCAAGGCCATTTAATTTGGTCATTTGAGTCAGTCTGTTTTCATGCTGCTGTTTTTACTGCGTTTTTATGGTGATGTATAGCATGATTGTTGTTAACTGTGATTTTAAGCTATTGATCTGTTTTATTATTTGTTAGCCACCTTGGGCTTGCATCTGCAGAAAGGCAGGATATAAATCTTTCAAATGAATTAATGAATGGAGGTGGCCATAGCTACCCTATGTCATGTCTCAAGCGAAAAAGGAACTACCATGAAAGGATCTCCGTATCAAAGTTTTGGGAGGGGGCTGTATCTCCCTGGTAAATCATGAGTATTGCTTGTAGACGTTTCCAGCTTCAGTCCTCCACATCATCACCCAAAAGGACCTCAGGTCACAGGGCTTAAAATATCTGTTGGAGGACTCTTGCAGATTATAATAATAAATAATAAACCAGTATTTATATGTCTCCTTCTCTTTGGTCATCAGATTTCTCCTCCAACTTTATTTCAAAGGCAGTTTACATGGGCAGGCTTTCTAAACCCCAAGGGGTTTTTACAATATAATAATGTTCTAATGTTTCGTAGAACCCTTCATTCTAGATGTTGCTTTCACAGTCCAGCTCTCTCTCTCTCTCTCTCTCTCTCTCTCTCTCTCTCTCTCTCTCTCTCTCTCTCTCTCTCTCTCTCTCTCTGGTGTTCGCCTCACCACATTTCAGCTGACAGGCAACCTTGACTCACTCAAGTGCTGCAGCTGCAGTTCCACTCCTCCACAGAGGCTCTGCAACTTATCAGCTCGGCATGCCGGCAGCTCTCTGACAGACACAGACACTTCTCGAACTGCCATCCTTCAGATCTTCAGGCATATATATGAGACGGTCGCTCTACCAACTGAGCCAGACGTCCTGCCTTTTTAATTTATTTAATTTTAAATGTGGGGGTCTGGTCCCTGGCAGATTAGACAGTACTGGGATAGATTGTTACTGGAGGATTCATTACAACTGGGGATGGTGGTCTGATCATTGGGGGTACATATGTTTGTCCTCCCTGTCAAGGCAAACCTCCATCTTTCCCCTTCCTCAGGCATCAGACCCTTCCTAGGACTGCATTCCAAGTGGTCTCCCTCTCCCGTCTTGACCCCAGGGATCCTGTCTCCCTTCTGGTTCTCCAGCTTCCTTCCCCTTTTTCCTCCCCACAATCCCTCTTCAGGCTTCTTTCAGCATCATAACTTCTTACTCTCACCTCCTTCTTGAGACTCTGTCTTCCCTCCTCTTCCATTGTTCCAATTATCCCTTTGTATCTTTTCCTCCTCCTCCTCCCTCTCCTTCTCTCCCTTTCCTTTCTTAGTTCTCCCCCAGCTCTTTTCCTCCATCCATTCTCTTCTCCTTCTGTCCTCGTGTCCCCCTTCTGCCACCGCATCCTTTGAGGGCGGATACACAAAGGTATCATTCATCCCAGCTGACAAGCAGCCTGGGAGCTGTCATTCAGCCTTGGGTTAGAGGCCTGCAGCAGTGACATCACCACCAAGTGCCTCCACAGCAGCTTGGCAGCGGCACTGGCAGCACGAGGCTCACAGGGGGTGCCATGGCACTGTGTTGGTCGCTGCACCCTGTCATGAGATGGATCCATGGTTTGACTCCATAGACAGCAACTTCGTGATGTTCAAGGTTACAACACATAGTATCCATTTTGCTCTTGCTGCTTATTCGTGTTTAAAAGGGTCTCTCTCTCTGGAATGTTTGCATGACAACGATGCTTCATCCAATTTGTTATGACTGATAGGTTGCCAACATGTCGCAAAACATGCCACATCCCCCAAATAATAGGTGTCGAATATTTTGTTAGAGATGAGAAAGCATCAGCGCTCTGATTTCTGAATGAAAGACCTCTGCGGAATTGATAATACAATCGTTCAGATGCAAGGCAGAAAGTTACTTTGCATAGCATTAGAGCAAAATGCAGAATATCTGGCCAGGCTTGCCAATTAGGCAGACCGATAAAGGCAGTTAAATAATTAACTATTAAGAGGTCTCTTTCCTATAGTCTGGGGAAAATACTTAATGGTGCAATCCTATGCTCTTCTTGTGCTGGCGCTGCAGCCTCAGCACTGGTGCTGGGTGTCGCAAACGCCTCCCCACATTGAAATACACTTGCAGCATAGCTTCTCAAATCCCAACCCAGGGCATATACCCTTTGAACTCGCCTGTCCCTGGCACCACTGACATATGTCCTCCTGTACTCAGACCAATATCAATTTCAGCCCTTGTACCTTCCCTTGAAAACTGCACCTCCACACTATCCATCCATCATTGCGCCGGAGCCTCTAACAGTCTCTGGCCAAGAGAAGGGGATATGAAGGCAGTTATTCAAGCTTGCATCTGTAAACACCATTCCCAAACTCCTGCTTGGCTAGTTCGACTCCTCAACTCCTTAAAATTCTTTTGCCCTTCCATAGTTTTTTATGTATGATCCTATGGGTACCACTCAGTGGCTGGGAAAAGATGGATAATTTATCCCTGTAGATAAGACTGAGCTTGCTCCTTCTCCATGGTTATGTACAACTATCATTCCAATATGGCTGCAAGACTCAGGGCTAAATTAAAGTGTGTGTACAAGCACACATAAACACCAGCTTTTCAAGGTTTGCAAGCTATCCAAATTTACCCAAATTAATGCCCTCCCCCCACTGTCAGTACAAGACCTAAAAGTGTATCAGGGCAATATCACAAGTAAGCTAGTGGATAAACAGACATTCCTGTGGTTGCCACCTAGAAGCCTGAGAAAGGTGAGGTCATTTCTTTAGACTGGTTAAGACTAAGCCTGTTCCATCTTCTTTTGTGTGTTTGGAACAGTTGCCACAAGATGGATGCCAAGCTTAGGCCTGTATGAACAAAAAACAAATTTGGTCATTGTTAATGCTGTTATCAACCTTGAATGTCAAGTGCAGACACAAAGCCACCAGCTCATAAATCTCCTTCCCTGAACTTCCCTGCTAAGAACACCTTCAACAACTCTCCTATAGGAACTCCATGGGGCCAGAACATTTCTCACCCTATGTGTCCCGTAGGGCAGTGTTTCTCAAACTGTGGATCGGGACCCACTTGGTGGGTCGTGACCTGATTTCTGGTGGGTCCCAGGTGATGGAAAGATCAGATTGCCACAAGCCCTGAGGCTATTCAAAAATCAGATAGCTGCTAATTGCCCTTCAAAAAGCTGAGCTCCTATAGTTTGCAAGATAGTTGCTAATTACCCTGCAAGGAGCTGAGCTCCTGCAGTTTGCAAGGAGCTGAGCTCCTGCAGTTTGCAAGCTTGTTTAAATATAGGGAAATAAATGTTTGAGCGTCTCATAAAGATAGGTGGGTCCCAATAGAGTGTCATTTTAAAAAGTGGGTCCCGGTGCTAAAACGTTTGAGAACCACTGCCGTAGGGGGTTATGCGCCTCAAATCATCTCAAACTGAGCAAGAGAGCAAAAACTGGTGGAAAGAGGCCAAAAAAGAGACCACAGAACAGTTCCAACACAGATTGCTGACCTAAGGCTGAGACAGTGTGCACACACCAGAACTAAAGGTCTCAAAAGACTGTACTACACAACATTTGGCCACTCTACTGTAGTAGGTTTGGGTAGGTATATTAAGTAGCAACATTGCTACTTAGCAAGCGAATGCAGGGCCCATCCCTATCCAACTTTCCAGCTCCAATGCAGATGCAGGAAGCCCTGAGGTAAGGGAACAAATGTTCCCTTATGTTGAGGAGGCCTCTGTGACTGTACCCCCCCCCCCCACTGCAGAATGCAGCCCGTTGACATGGTGGCATCAGCGCTGGAAAGTCGGATAGAATTGGGGCCGCTGTGCTTCTGTAACCAAAATAAAGCTTTTATATGTACTGTAAGCATGGTCTGCATGGACTATAACTCTCTTCGTATGATCCCCTGGGCTGGACTAGAATCTGATCACCTCTGGGCTAGCCGTGGCAGATTTCGTGTAGCAATGGATCGAGTACTACCAGACAGCTACGCCAGCGACAGAGGAAGGCAGTTCAAGAAAAAAGTTGCCAGATGCAGGCAAATCACAGTGTGGAGCAGACCGGAAGGTACAGCAGACGTACACACCTCCAGCCTGATTCATAGGTAACCCAGAGGTCTCGAGGCCGCAGAACATTTCCTATGCCCGTGATGGTGAATCTATGACACGCGTGTCACAGGTGACAAGCGAGGTCATTTTGGGTGACACGCCGGCATTTCCCCCAGGGCCCCGACAGACCTTACATTTTCACAAACGTTTTACAGGTTTGTCTTGAACATTTAGGACAGGGATTTTGGCAGACCTCTTTCAAATTATTATCTAGTAAAACTCAGCAACAAAAAAGTCACTAATTGATGTTAAATAAAATGCAATGTGTTCTTTAGTTGTTTTCAGTTCAGTTCAATTCAAAATTACTATTAAAAGTAGCAATACTCAAAGTATTATTAAAGGTTCGGGGGGGGGGGAGGCTTGTGTGTGTGTGACACACCAGCAGAGTCAAGTTAGGCATTTTCAAAAAAATTGACACACCAAGCCCAAATGGTTCACCATCACTGCCCTGTGCAGTCCATTGGGGTGTACTGGTGTAGAGTTACCTTTCCCAATTTGGTATATGAACCTGGCTATTTTAGAATTCAGCACTGTAGTAGTACTCGCTATCTAAACCACGTTTAATGAAAAGAAAAGCATGATTATCCATTTTTTGGATCTAATCACTGGCTGCCCTTTAAAAGCACAAAAATATTAATATCAAAAAATGTCCTATTTTAACATAATCAACGAATATTTAAAGCTGCTTAGAAATGTTTCCTATCACAGCAAAGAAGATAGCAGATGCTGTATATACATTTAGCAGATGTGCAATATTGTCGTAATTATATCGCCATAGCCTAATGATCGATAAACATTCATTCACATATTTGTTGCAAGCCTACACTCCACATGTTATTTTTATATAGCCAGTATATAATGCAAATATGCACAAGGGATTTAGTGAACGAAAACAGATTATTGCCTGCTCTATGAAAGTTAGCAAGTCAGACTCAACAAATCTCAACGACACCCCCACCCCCACCACCACACTCACCCATGGAAGTTTTATAATCACCAAGTTATTTGAATATGCAGATCCTTGGGGGAACCTGTAAATACATTTCCAAATTTTATTCCCCTTAAAAGTAATATGACACTCAATGGAAGGGTTGTAATGTTAATAATGCCCATAAGATGCCCACCAAACAGTGTGACTGTTTGAAATAACAGCATGTCCCCCAGATTGCTATTTAGAGCTTAGAATTTTCAAACATGCAAGTAGGAGAAATGGCAGAAGGAGAAGATTGGTCTGTGGGCTGCTGACAACACACTTGACACCACTGTTGACATCAATTCTACACTGGTGTAACTTTTTTTCTGCTGTTCTTAGATGGGTGGGGCCCTTGGAAGGTTTCTCTCCCAGGTCAAATGTTGCCAAAATGCATTCTACCACCATCCTGTTACCATTCTATTACCTTTCCCTCTTTGTTTTTTTTTTAAATGGTTCCGTAGTGCCTTCAGAGCGAAGAGATGTGACAATCCACTCTACTTCCCATGGATCAGGCAGACTCAGAGTAAATGTAAAAGATTTATTAAAAGTCTAATAAAAAAGGAAATAAAATTAAATGAACATGAAAATAAAGGAGAATTGAATTTGGCAAAAAAAAAAAAAAAAAAAAAGGACTGCAGCGCAATTCTGTCTACCTCTGTACCCTGCAATGCAGCAGGGCTGGTGCAGTCTCCATGGCATCAAGAGCACAGAGCAGGCACCTGGGATGTCACCTCGGAGAAAGGGAATGTTTGTTCCCTTCCCCCAGTGTAAGCCCCAGCTGCCCAAATGAGTCTCCTCGGATGTGTGCCAGCTATTTTGCTGGTACAAATGTGGGAGGGCCGTGTAATGGCGACCAGGCCCGGGAAGGGGGATATGATTCGGCAGAGCATGCCAATGACCATCCATCTCACAGCCTGGGCCTGGTCAACCAATCCCAGCCCCCCTGGAATGCCCTATTCCGCCCTCCCCATGCCCCTCTGCAACCCGTTGGAGAATGCACCTGCTCCGGTGGGTGCTCTTCGGATATGCGCCTTTGTGCCGGTGATGCCTCCTTGCCAGGTGATGCAAACATTATGGCACATTTGCGACACCAAAGACTGGCAGAGCAGTGCTCCACCGGTCTATATTCTAGGCAGGATTGGGCTGTTAATCAACTAATGATGGCACTGGGTCAAAATCTCACGCATTCGTTTTTAACTCTGGGCTGCTGCCTCCAAGCTTCAGTTCGGTTTTACAATGCAACATGTTCAAGCCTTATGAAACTGCTAACACTGATAACACTGAAATCAACAAAATGCTAATGATTTTCTGATTACTTAAACTGTTATCTGATTGTACCTGGATGATGTAGCTACCAACTACTTACACTCTCATCTTGCAAGGGTGGTGGTCTATCCCTGCCTGGAGCCAGAGGTAGAAGAGACAGAGACAGAGACAGAGAGCTTCAGGCTGGGAACTGTTTTTATTTCTCGGCTGGAATGATGTCATCTGTCTCTCTGATTGGAGGAGTGCCAGCTGCCTGGTCACTCTGTCCCACCTCCTTGAAACTGGTTGAACCAGCTTGGCTGGTTGTACTTTGCATCTCAGCTCTGAATCAAATTTGTAATTCTTCCCTACTCTTGTCTGGTAGCTTCTGTAAGCTTTAACAGAAACACTGCAGTGGGAGGGGTGACAATGCCCAAAACCACGAGGATTACACAAAATTACACAAAAAATAGATTCATTTTATGACAGATACATTAAACGTTGACAGCATATGTGGGCAAAGTGGACTTACGTTTATGAACTGAAATTAATTTGTACACTTATTTGAGTTTCAAATGTTCAAATGTCGGTGATCTGTTTCATACAAATCCTTTCTATTAACATTGAAATAAAAAGTGATATGTAAAACAGTTGTCCCATATATTATTTTTTGTTGTTTCCTCTGTTCAGCTTTTAATATTCCTTTTAATGTAACTTTTCCCATTATAGTTGTTTTCCAGTTCTCAGACATCTCACTCAAAATCAGTCACAGCCAATCAGATTTGGTTGGGTCAACACCCTGGTCCAGAGAATCTAGTCCATTGTGGAAACACCTGTGCTCAGAGTCCGCTGGATTGCAGCCCAATCCTAACTAAGGTTTACGACAGTGGAACAGAGGTTCTGCTGTCATAAATGACCATATGCAGCATGCCAGCAGCAACCATTTCAGAACCATCGCCACAGGAGAGCAGGTAAGCTGGCGCAGGGCAGGCGGTGGAAGGAACAGGGGAGTGCCTGGGTGGGGAGGAGGGCAGGTGGAATTGGGGAGAGAGGGGGTGGATCCAGTGGCACCAGCGTGCACCAGGATCCTATCCGTGTTCCCTTTCCTCTTCCCTCAACCTTATTCTCCTCAGTTCTGAACCAGCAAAACGGCTGGTGCAGATCCAAGGAGACCCATTCAGGTAGCAGAGACTTGCCACAGGGTAAGGGAACTTTTGTTCATTGGCATGGCTGCATCTGAGGGGGGGGGGCATTAAGATTGGGCTGTTAGTGTCATGGTTGATCACTGCAATGCACAAACAGACTATTGACCTGGACTGGGAAACTGGTCCAGTCTCTTGCCTTTGCTGGGTGGTAGTTGGTAGATCTGCTGCCCAGTTCCTCCAGAAGGCACTTAAGCTCAGAAACATTCCTTCTCTCATGTCACATTGGTAAACTCAGCTACACTTTCTCCTGTCTATACCTGTTCTTGGTTTACAGTGGAGTAGACCTACAAGCTTCCACCAGATGTCACTGAAGTTGCTCAAAAAGTAGCTCTTTGATTACAGCTGAGAAAAGGTAAACTGAAATGCAGATTATCCTTATTACGTATGTGTTTTTCTTTCAAAACATCATTTGCTAATAAGTTACCTAATTTTACTGACTGGGTTGTTTCTCTGCTAAGATGTTTTTAAGAATGAGACTTTGACGGATAATATAGCTGGGACGGTTTGATCAAATAATCATGTTGCCAGGGCAGATGAAGGACCAGTGTTGGAATTGGAGTTTATTGCAAGAGTTTGTTTATTGGTCTGTGTCTCTGTTGATGATGAACAGAAGTCTGAGTCAGGGACAGAGCTCTGCCATAAACAGGGAGAGTTCTGTGAAGTAAAGTAATACCATTTTGCAGGATCAATTGTAAGTAATGTGGGTTGGATTGGAAATAAATTCAATAGGGAGCCATAAGTAACCCCCAAAAGATATCATGGCATCTCTCTTGTTAGTCTTGTTCTGAAAGAGATCTTCACCGGGCTGGGTACTAACTGTCTTGCCTTATCAATCTGTCTTTTCACCATGCTGAATTAGTCATTACTGGTTCATGAATGTCATTTTCAAGTCTAGTGACCTTGGCTGATAAGTTAGAACAAATATAATCTAGGACAGGGGTATCAAACATAAGGCCCATGGGCCTGATAAGGCTTGCAGAAGCTCCTTATCTGGCCCGTGTGATAATTGGGCTCTCCCATAACTTGGAAATATGATCAAGATTTGCATATTTTCACTTCTGTTATTTGCAGCTAATGAGTTTCTGGATGAAAACAAAGTGCTTATTTCTGGTCATCACCTGCTTAATGATGTCATTTCCTGCTTGGTGATGTCACTTCCAGCTCTAATCGCCGCTCTAAACGTAGTGAGGATATGCACAAGTGGATATATATAATCTTACAACTGAACAGAGAAGCCACTGCATTTTTAAAAGATGTTATTATTGTCCCATAAGGGAAATCATCACAGTATCAACTCATATGCGTAAATCTGTGTTATTTATTGTGTCTGTCACTTTGCTCACAAAGAGTCACGTTTATCTTTCCTTTCAAGATCTGTCAGAAATCTGTGATCACATCCTCAACGCCTGTTTGCAAATCTGTAAACAAGTTGTGACTTTGATCAGCCATTATCTTATTCTGCAAAAATGCAGTACACTGGAGGCCAAGGCACAATGCACGAACGGAGTCATGAAACACCTATTTCATCCATTTCTGTTTTTACTTTTACTTACCTCTCCGTAGACCGCCTGGTCGTCAATGGGTCTCCTTGGACCTACACCAGCTACTTTGCTGGTGTAAGTCTGAGGAGAGGCAGGGGATATGTCAGGCCAGGAAAACAGGGAAAGGTTCCCAGTGTGTGCTGCTGCTGCCAAGATTCACTCCTTCCCACCCTGAACCCCCTGCCCTCCCCAGTCCCACCCCTGCCCCACCCCCACTGGCAATGCTCCAATGGGGGCTGGGTCTGTCTCTGGCAGGTGTGCAGAGCCTCCAGCCATTTGCTCCAACAGCAGTACAACCTTTACCGCATCACAGTGACACTTAAGGAGACAGATCCCTATTGAAAAGCCAATGAGAACTCTTGGAAGGAATTTTGTATGACCAATTGGAAGTGGTAACCTACTGATCAATCAAAACTCCAGGTTTGTGATGCCTTCTGGATCATCTCAACAGTCCTAATACACTCAAACCTCCACAGTTGCGTAGCTCTGAGTAGCTGTTGTACATTACTTTATACATTACATTACTTTGACAGACCCTCAGCTCAGCACAGGACGTTGGCAGTAAGGTCCATACAATGTATTTGTATTCATTTTCTCACAGACCCTGCCAGCTCAGCTTTTAACTTGAGAGGTTCTGTTTATAAGGTTACTTCAGAATCCTGTTTCTTCCCACATCCATATTCTGTGTGCCAGAAAATCATATTGCATATGATGGAATGAACCTGGAAAGGTCCCTGTAAGAGAATTGAGAAATGCACCAATGTTTCAACTCTACTTTGAAACCTCAACTTACGATAGACATTGTTAAATCAAGGGAAGTTTTAAAAAAAAACATTTAAGAAAATGGCGAGCCCATTTCCTTTTTCCTTTTGCATTTCACTTAGGTAAACTCCTTACATCTATTTCCTAATTATCTTTTAAAGTTGAGAAAGACAGGCTTGCTAATGAAATCTGAGAACAGGAAGGTAATTTGATCAATACACAAAAGGTTAGAACAGCAAATAGCATGCATTACATTAGGCTTCCTAGAGTTAAGGTATCTCTTCTTTCTTGCTTGCTTGCTTGCTTTGTTATATCTTACTTGAAGGAACAAGGCTGCATAAGTTGCAAGCAATAAATGATCTCACAGGAAAAGATGAATTAGTCACCCATAAAGAAATCATCAAACAATCTCTCTGATGAGAAAATTATTTGACCCAGAAAAGAAAAGTATAGCATTGCTTCACTGTACATGCCAAAAGGATGCTGTGTTGATTTTTCTCATGCATTTTTGACAAATCACAGAGTAACAAATATATGCAGTGGAGACCTCATCCCCGAAGGTCAAACGTGTGTTTTCTAATGCAGCTAGAGATGTATACATAGATATTATTCACTATCATACTGATGTATTCACCACATAGGAAAAAGGCAAAGATGGCTTATGGTGGTGTCAAACGTGGAATGACATTTCATTCATTTCAGATATTTCACTTGCATGTCACTTCATCTTCAGATATCCAGGATCAGAGCAGCCGTAATGCTGGAACCAGAGGTTTGGGATAGCTGAGCTCTTAGGTGCTGCACACATCCTCTAGTCATCCCAATTTGTCCTCTCTCACATGCAATTTCCCCTCTTCCCCCCCCCCCCATAACTGATGTTACAAGAGAATGTTACTAACAGCGCAATCTTGTGCAACTTTAGCCGGCCGCGGAATCCTGAGCCCGTTCTCGGGTCGCATCGGGCTGCACCGTACTAGGTGGGTGGATCGGGCCTGTGAGGGGAAAGGGATCGGCGATGCTGCTGCATACCATATTGTATCCCACCTTCCAGGCCCTTTCAGCCTACATGGGGCTTCTCAGATTTGCACCAGCTCAAGAGCTGGTGGAGAGCCAAGTAGCACCATTGTGGCAACTGGGGGGTTACCCGGTGTGAGGGGACAAAGTACCCTTACCATGAATAGAACTCCAGCTGCCTCCTCTCCCACATAGGATTCAGCATGGGCTATGCAGCCCACGCTGCATGACTCAGGGCAGGGGAAGATAGGATTGGGCTGAAAGTGCTGTAGAATTCTTTATGGTTGGTGACAATTGAAGCTGCTTTGCATGGCACAGATGGGCTGAGAAACACATGAAGCATTCAAAAATAAATGCATTCCAGTTTTACAAACATGGCTCTGAGGGATGACTGGGTGGAATTTGGTGGACCCTACATCTTCTGGTTCCAAGCCAAATAGTCTGCCCAACAACTATACTAGCTAGCTCAGTCCATCCTTGGATTTATTTTTGCTGATTTACAGTGCAATCCGACTTAACTTTTGTGCCGGTTTAACCAGCGGCGCAGTGAGAACGGGAGGCCCCAGAACGGAAAAGGGATTCAAATCCCCTCCAAAAGAGGAATTCAAAGGGGATTTGAATCCCTTTTCCATTCTGGGGCCTCCCGTTCTCGCTGCGCCACTGGTTAAACCGGCACAAAAGTTAAGTCGGATTGCACTGTCAGTCCCAGTTAAACGAACTGCCCTAATTTGAATTGAGTCCAATGCTTTCATCTTAACTGTGCTAATTGTGTAAAAAAAAATTAAACATGTAAATGATTTATTACTAACAGCAACAACAGACTCATTGCCGGCGGCTGTGGTGCCGCATCTGATACAATGATGCGCCGAGAGCTGCAGCCCGGCAGTTGGCGAGGCACAAGTTGTAGCATTACAGTCCTGGTTAACCTTTGCCGGCTGCAGTGAATCTGGTTAAAACTGTGTCAGCCGTGTGCTCTCTCTCACTCTCTTCATTTCTGATAAATCAAGGTAGCATTGTAGGCATTAACTCGCATGCAATCCATCACTCTATTTAGTCTCTTATCTCTGTGCTCCGGGTCACTCTTGTTATGAACTGCCTCTTGTCTCTTCTCTGAAGAGGAGAGAGAGAGAGAGAGAGAGAGAGACAGAGAGAGAGAGAGAGAGAGAGAGAGAGAGAGAGAGAGAGAGAGAGAGAGAGAAACCTGACCAAAGTTCCTATAATACTCAGAAAAGCACAAAATAAAAAATAAAAAATGGACTAGTTTGTTTTAAAAAAGTGATGGTATTAAACATAATTCTACCTTATCCATTGACCCACAGTGACTCCAGTTAATTCATTATACTGCCCTGGACATAGGAGAAAGCGCCTGTGTACTTACAGCTTTGCTTCAGAGCAAGTGTACAAGGAAGGTTGCAGTCATATGTATATTTGATTGATTGATTGATTAATTAATGTTTTTATGCTGCTCTATCTCCAAGGAGCTCAGGGTGGCATGCATGGTCTCTCCCCTCCCCCTTGATTACCAGAGAGCCAGTGTGGTATAGCAGTTAGGCTGTCAAACTAGAAGTAAGGAAACCAAAGGTTCAAAAGCCTTCCTTCAATAATGGGTGACCTTGAGCCTGTCGACTCCATCCAACCTATCCTACTTCACAGGGTTTTTGTGAGGGTCAAAAGGGGTGGGAGGGACAACTTTGTAGACCACCCCCTGAACCCTTGGAGGAAGGGCAGGATACACATGCAACCATTATCCTAAACTAGGTTAAGAAATACCAATTGCAATTGGCCTAAGGTCACCAGTGACTTTTGTGAACATTTGAACTTAGATCTAGCTAGTCCCAAGTACAATATGCTATACACAGCCCTCTGAATTGATGTTGGCGAACAGAGTAATCCTATACGTTTTACATGAGTTTCCTCTTTCAAATGTTTAAGAAAAAAACATCTGGCAATTTCCATTACGCAAGAATTTAAGCTCTCTTTATGCATTCAGCAGAACCAAGTGGTTAAGCTTGCCAGGACTGGATCACTTTAGGCTGCAGGTACAAGAAAGGGTTGCAGATATGAATGCTTCAACATCTGAACAAATTCCTGCACATACAGAACTATCACATTCAGAAGATTCCCCTTATCCTTCTCCCTCGCATCCTGTAGAGAAAGGGGAGGGGGGCAACGAAAATGGAAGGTAGGATCTAGCACATGCCATCACCACCGGATCCACCCCTCCCACAGCCTCCCTGCCCCTGTTCCTCCCCACCCAGTTTTGCACCCTCCCTGCCCCCATTCCGCCCTCTCCCCACCCCTCCTGCCTCCCATACTGGCTTCCTTGCTCCGATGGGTGGCCAGCATAGCGATGACATCCGCAGGAAGGCTTCAGCCTTTCCACCGACACTCCAGCAGCACACACTGCTGGAGCACACTTTACAACTACCTTATGGCAGCCAGCACCGTCAGAACACAGTTCCAATAAGATTGGGCTGTCAGTCTACATCACCTGTACAGGGTTTCAGACATAAGTCTTTCCCAGCTCTACCTGGAGATGCCAGGGATTAAACCTGGAAACTTCTGTATGGAAAGAGAGCTCCAACATAATGGAAAGTCAATACCACAGCTGTGGACAAGACAGCAGGCTACTGGCAAATAGCTGTTAATAGGCCTAGAGGCAGGCATAAGACGTTTTGCATGAATTGAAGGGAGGAGGATCACAGAGACACCCACAATGTTTGTCACCTCTCTTCAGATTGGATTTGCAGGTGTATGAAGCACTACAAAAAACCTCACCCATCTGCCTCTTGCCTCTGTAGCACATTTCCCAGGTTCGCTCCTCTGAATCTTTTTTCGAGCAGTCAAATCAACTCATTGCAAAGATTGAAGCTGTTGCGGGCATATACTTGGAAGATGCACGTTTTGAGCTGAACATTAAGATGTTCCTGCATCCTGTCATCCAGTGTTCTCTGACAAGTCCCTGGGCCAATGACTATGGTGGGCAAACGTTAAACAAGGCTACTGATGGGAAGGGCTCTTCTCCCACCACCACCACCACCACCACCACTTTGCTTGACTTGACCCAACAATGTTGAACATTCTGTTATCCAACATGATTTAAAATTATAGCACTATAAAAATGATAAAGGAGTGCCACCTAAAGGCAAAGAAATCTACTCTTTCAAAAGCAATTTGAAATGGAGCAGAAAAGAGGGGCATCTGTGGCCGAGGTCACATACTGCCTTGTGAAGTGGGGGTAGTAAACTAATGGTCCCATCCAAAGACTTCAAGCATGATGAGGAAGATCTAGGAATCTAAGAGGAAGCAGAATGTTTCTTTGAATCACCATGTCTGTCTGTCGTCGTCCCCCCCTTGGTTTGGAATGAAACATAGGGAGAACAATGGGTTGCACAGTGCTCTCACATGTACAGATCCTCCCCCGTTCCATTTTGGGGGGAAATTGCACTCTTTTCTAAGGCTCAGGTTAGAGTCCTAGATGTTATTGCAAACATATGCTAAGCTGAATGCTTGTTTCCTCTGTGTAAAATATCACACATGGAAGCCCAATCCATATTGGAATCATGACAGAGCGAGGGTAACTTCTAACCCTTTCTCCACCAAGGCCCCAGTCTGGATTGGGAGGCCATGCATGCTACTTTGCATGGAAAAATCAAGCGCATAGCTGCATAGGGCATATGTACAGCAGTGTCTAGTCTGGCCATAGAAAACCAAGTTAGTGTAGGCATATACTGGAATTTGAACTGGGCGAGAATTATTTAGGCATCTGCAACTACAGGCCTCCAGGTCAAATCATCCCCCCCCCCGAGGGATATTGACTGGTTCTCTAGTTGACACCCTAGAGGGCCTAGACCCGTGATGGCGAACCTATGACATGCGTGTCACATGTGACACACGAGATCATTTTGGGTGACACGCCACCGTTTCCCCCAGGGCCCCGACACACCTTATATTTTCACAAAAGTCTTACAGGCTTGTCTTAAATATTTAGGGCAGGGATTTTGGCTGACCTCTTTCAAATTATTCTCTAGTAAAACTCAGCAACAAAAAAAGTCACTAATTGATGTTAAATAAAATGCAATGTGTTCTATAGTTGTTTGCAGTTCAATTCAATTCAAAATTACTATTAAAAGTAGCAATAGTCAAAGTACTATTAAACGTTCGGGGTGGGTGGGTGGGTGACACACCAGCAGAGTCAAGTTAGGCATTTTCAAAATCTTTGACACACCAAGCCCAAATGGTTTGCCATCACTGGCCAACTTTGACTAAGGCAAAGGAGACCTGGGGAAAGTGATGTAAGTGGCAGTTGAGGGCCCAATCCCACCCAACTTTCCAGAACCAAAGCAGCTGCAATGCAGCCCTGAGGTAAGGGAACAAACATTCTCCTACCTTGAAGAGGTCTCCCCACTGTAGGATGCAGCATGCACCCCATTGGCAAGGCTGCCAGAGGTGTCACTAGGGTTTGGCACATTGAGTGCAAGAACTCATGGTGTCACCCCCATGGACCCTCTCCTATACCAGACCATGCAAAATCCATAGTAATTTTTTTGTACTAATGTTACTCATAAATCATAATTCCCGTATATCATTGAATGTAATGGCAATAGTAGTGACATAAACCTTGTCAACCCCCTAAGAGATCTCAGCATTCAATGGGGGAGGGGGACACAATAACATCGAGCAGCCACCAAACCACTCACTGACAGTCAGTGACTGACTAGCTAGACTCCAGCAGACAGAAGGAATGGTTATGGAAGTCCTACTGCAACCCCCCAAAATCTCTTGGCAAAAAAACAAAGCCTTCTCCAGAGGCGTAGGAAGGGATGGGGCAGGGGGAGCGGACTGCCCCTGGGCAGTAGGGCATCAAACCAGCGGCGGGGGGATCATACCACCGGTGGCAGCAATCCAGACGGTGGCAGAGAACGCAGCGGCGGCAATCCAGGTGGTGGAATGGCTCAGAGGAGCCTGCAGAAGCTTCCGAGCCTCGTTTGTTGTGTGCCCCGCCCTCCTGCCCAGCCCCCGAGGGATGTTTGGCTCTGGCTGATGTCACTCAGGGGCGGGGTGAGTGATGTCAGGGTCACAAGAGGGGGGCGTTCCTAGGCCACTGACCTTTTCAATCCCAGCGCCTGTGTTTGTGCCTTATCCAACAACGGATTACAGCATCTGTTAAGTAATCTTATGCCAGCAGCCTCCAACTTCCAGGAAACAGAACTATAAAACATGATAACTCTTTCAAATAACTCTTTCCCACTGCAGCTACTTGAGATCCCTTCTAGTCTCCCTCTTCAAAGCCTTCTTTACTATCATGACTCTCAAACCCATTTTCTTCTGAAGGAAATTTCTGATCTCTTTCCTGAGCCCTATTTAACTGATTGTGCGAAAACGCACTAGTGGTAGAAAAAGGGTAAAGGTGGTAAAAAACGTTGTCACCCCCTCCCTGGGGTGTCACCTGGTGCGGTCCGCACCACCCCTGCATCCCCCTAGTGATACTCCTGATGGCTGCATTGCCATATGAAAGTTGGATAGGATTGGGCCCTCAACGTTGTGGCAGGTCACTTTAAGGTCATCCACTATGTCACTTCTCAGTGTGACCCTCCTCCAGGGAAAGTATGCGTTGACCAGGTGTACTAAAAGCAGCACGGACCAAGAAATCAAACTGTGCTGCTCCTGCTCCTGCTAATTTCCTCCTTCTTTTTAATGCAAAGTAAACAGCACAGCAAAAGCTATCTATGAAGGCTATAATTTGCTCTTCCTTCATTTTCTGCACATCGACAGGTAAAATTCTACTTTGCTTTATGAAGAGACAATTATGCTTTTTTCCCCCTTCCCTCTCTCTCTCTCTTTTCAAGGCCATTTTCAGTTTACAAAAAAAAAGTACACATTTGTATCTGTGTTTGGGAATGCTTACTGGAGGTGAATCAATATATTCAGTAGCAACATTTAGAGCAATAAAAAGGGAATGAAAATGTTGTTTGGTAAAGCTTAGGAAAAATACCTTTCTGTTTACTATAATAGGGGCCTTGCAACGTGGAAATCAAATTCAAAATATTGCCTGGCCTTTGTTCCGGATTGGTTACTTTGCTTATTACAAACAATGTCGGCACATTTGGGCTGGAGGATTTATAGGCTTAATGAGTCTCTAGGGATCTCTTACAATTCAACTTAAGTAAAAGTAAAGATATACATGTTTTTTTTTTTCCCCACAGACTGGCTGCAAAGGCTTTTTACCAGAGGCATCTGCACACCATACGAAAGTTGAAAGCTTTCAAAAAACCACTAGAAAGCATTCTGTTTCCTTCATTAGCTATTTCAATACATGCGCAATCAATAGTAAATGTTACAAATATCCATCGCAATTAGTGAGCGAAGAATTTAAAGAACGTCTCACTCAGGTTCTGGATCTAATTGAAGCTACAAACAAGGATGATGGTTTTTTAAAAAAAACACACACCACGAAAGCAGCATGGTATCAAGAGATGTTCCTTGCTTGTCTCTAGGAGTAATATACAACTGAATGAAGAAGTAAAGTAATAAATATTGGGATAAGCCTCTATTTGGGAGGTTACCTAGGAGATTCTTAGCAGAGTTTATTCCCTCTTACACCCAGGCAGACTGCTATTAGCTAAATAAACACACGAGGCATAGGCTGAGTTAAGTTGCAAAAAGAAGAAGTTTACTCACGGTTTCAGTTCACATATACAGCATCTGATTAAGATCAGAGGTTATTCTAACTTAAAGGATGAAGCGCCCCTCATTGCTGGCGCCTCCTGCATGGTAGTGTGCTGGAAGATGGCCGCTGGGCATTAGAGCCCACATGGCATACAACCTTCCTGCTTGGAGTCAGAATAGTAAGAGAATGAGAAAGAGCAAAAAGAAGGAGGAAATAGGTCAGGGGCCACACCCCTTCCTTTAGACACAGAGAGGTCAAAGTAAAGAAGGTCTCTCAGGTGACCAGGCTATACACTTCCCCCCCAACCCTAGTGTCCAAACAGCTGAAAGCTGCCCATTTCCAACAATAAACTCCCTGTTAACCTTATTCCAGTAATTCCATTACTTTAAGTTAGACTGGATGAGAGCTGGAGTAGTATGGTGGCCAAGAGTGTGTGCTGGTGAAATTAATTCACCTCAGCCATGAACTCAATACGTAGTCTTAGGCAAGTCTCTCTCTCTCTCTCTCTCTCTCTCTCTCTCTCTCTCTCACACACACACACACACACACACACACACACACACACACACACACACACACACACACACTCTGTCCTGCTTAGGAACCCTATAACCTCAATGTGGGGATTATAGTAGCGACCAGCTTTACAGGTCTGTTGTGAGAACAACTGAGTCATGTTTGTGACAGTGCACTCTGAACAATGTTCCCTCTCATTATTTTTTTTCCTGGAGTGCGCGGAGTCCTGTGATGGCTGCATGGAGAGCACTGAGAGGGAAAGCGCAGCCACAAAGTTGCGGGCAGTATGCGGAGCTTCGATTACAGCTGCATTGTCTTGCTGCCATGCAGGTTACAGGGAACCTCTGAATACTAAAAAAAAAAAAAGTGCTACATAAATGCTGGGGCGGGGGCAGGATTCAAACCAGGAATTTCCTGATGTGTACATTGTAGCTCATTGTAGGAATTTCCTGATGTGTACAAGTAGCTCAGCTTATGGCCGAATCCTACCTGGACCTTGCACTGCTAGAACTCACGCTCAGGGATTACAAGGCCCTTTGCAGCAGCGCAAAAGCTGAGATGCCATCAGGCACTTCCGGCCCACTGCTGCAAGTGGCCAGAGGTGCAGCACACGTGCCAGGACCTCCAGGAGGCCCCACCATGCCAGTATGTTGGGGAGGGGGAGGGCAGGGGGACTTTCAGGGTTGGGAGGGGGAGGGCAAGAGGAGGGGAACAGGTTGCAGGGGTGGATTCTGGTGACAGCGTCTTGCTCCAAGATTCTATCCCTGATTTTTCAGCCCACCCCACCTCTTTCTCTCCTTGGACTTACGTCAGCTACATTGCTGAGGAGATCCATAGGCAGCCAGCAGCTGTTTTACTTACCACTGGATGCAGCACATGCTCTGTGTCAGCGCAGCTGCATCATTGTCAATTGGGCTGCTAAGCATCAGTGGTGAGCAGAACGTCACCCTGTCCCTGGCACTACTGGTAGCTCCAGCACCGATCTAAAATCACTCCCTAACCTTCTGCCCTCCCCTTGCTCCCACCACCTCAGTGGTTGGCATTTTCTTCTTGTGTCCTCCCCAGTGGCATCGCTATAATGGGGCCGGAGGGGAGCAAATACCCCCGGTTGACAACCACGGTCTCCTTGCAAGGAGTCACGGCAGAATTTTTGAGCGTCGCGGCTGCTTTTCTGCAGCCAGAGGGCTGCGTGAGCATCCACGGAGCACAAACGCACCAAAATCAGCATGTTTTGGGGGCCCTCTCACCCTTTCCGATTCTTCAAATGAAGTCTTCCGGGAGTGCCGGGGGCAGGGCAATGATGACCCAGCTAGCAACGCAACTGTTCCTCCCAGGAACCCAGGTTCAAATTCCAGGCCAGGCTTGTTGGAGCAGGATGTGTGTGTGTATGAGAACAACAGAAAAAAATAAATTAATGTACAAGCTGCCATTTTGCTCCTGGCTCTGCCTCTCCAAGCCATTGCTTGTGGACACAGGCCACCTCCCCAAGCTACCATTTCATACTAGTAGCTCCCAAGGTTATAACCTATAAGAAAAAAAAAATAGTAGCGCCTGGAAGTGTAAAGTTTGCCCTGCCCTACACCATCCTTGGAATAGCTGCCTAAAAACTGGCATTTTCAAATGCCAAATTAAAAATGCCAGATTTTCTGTTTTTAGAAACAGCACATAGAAGCAAGGAAAAATGAAAGACCTGCTATGAGGAGCCACTCTCAGTTCATGTGGAAAGTTACATTAAAATGCCATCCAAAGATGCAGAATATCATGTCAAGAATGGTGCAAAGGAAATGCCTTTGCTTGATAGATGGCCTAAAAATAGCCCGAGCAAAAGCATCCATTAAACAAACTGAAGTGAAGAAATAAATGAAGGCAGGAATGCGTTTGCATAATTCCCTTTCAATAATAAAAACCACAGACAATTAATGGGCTGCAGAAGACCCTTCCATAATAAACCATGTGGCACTGAATTGGGACATCTCCCAGCAAACCCATCAGCTCACTGGCAGTGAAAATTAATAACTGATGCACAAACAGGACACAGCCAGCACGTATCCTATGCTCAGGGGCGGGAGGGTGGATTTTCCTAGCGTCCACCATTGTTACGGAACTTAAAATGTGAAGTCAAGAAGCCAAATGCTTTCAATTCCACTGCAGGTTCAAAATCCATTTTGTTCTATCACACTGCATTACACTGGACAGCCAGCCAGCCAAGGTGTAGTCAAAGTGGTCCAGCATGAGTCCGACCAAAACATTCACATATTTATTTTTATTTATTTATTTTTCAGATTTTTATACCTCTGCGGCAGGGTGTAGGCAGCTGCCATGCTCATGTCACTGGTGGGAGAGACATCCTGGAGAAGGAGGCTGAAAAGACTGTCCAGCAAAGACGTTGTCAAGGGGGGGCGGGGGGCCCAGGGCCCCCGGGTGGAGGGCGCAGAGGCTCCTGGGGGGGTGGGGGCCTACTTAGGTTTCGGTTTGTTTTTCTGTATTTTTACTGTTTTTTCGGGGGTTTACGGGCTTTTTTACTGTAATCTACATGTGTGTATGCTTTGTCCCACTTAGCTTGTGTATCCTGGAGCCGATTCGGAACTTCCTGGAGCCTTCATCCTTTCGTTCTGCCTGCGACCGGGCGGAGGTTTACGGGCATTTTTAATGTAATCTACATGTGTGTATGCTTTGTCCCACTTAGCTTGTGTATCCCGGAGCCTTCGTTCTGCCTGCTTTCGTTCTGTCCGGGCGGCAGAACTCTGGAAAAGCGCCCAGCAGGGCGCTCCGTCGTTCTGTGCTTGCCTTCACAGTTTGCGCAGGCGCAGAACAACAAAAATTCCAATCGTTCTGCGCATGCGCTAACTGAGAAGACTTGCGCATGCGCACAACGATTGGAATTTTTGTCGTTCTGCGCCTGCGCAAACTGTGAAGCCATGCACAAGCGCAGAACGACGGAGCACCCTGCTGGGCGCTTTTCCAGAGTTCTGCCGCCCGGACAGAACGAAAGCAGGCAGAACGAAGGCTCCGGGATACACAAGCTAAGTGGGACAAAGCATACACACATGTAGATTACATTAAAAATGCCCGTAAACCTCCGAAAAACCCAGGGTGTTTTTTATTATTATTACTTTTTTTTCCATTTTTTATTGGGGGCGGCAAAATCTGGGGCCCCCCCAGGGGGGGCGCTGGATCATCTCTGCTGTCTAGGTGGCCTGGTCACTGGGCAGCTGAGCTTAAACTATTATGCAGGAAAACTTCTGCTTGCAAACGAGATTATGCCAAGGTGGGGAGCCCACATTTGCAAGGCCTTAGAGAGCAGTGATGTAGACTTGAATCTATTGACTTGGACTCGAGTCAGACTCAAGTTGTGTCAATTACTTGACTCAGACATGACTTGGCGATTGTAAAAGACTCGAAAGACTCGACTTGACTCGAGACTTGGAGCCTTTTACGACAAGTTGAATTTTATTCAGGTTTAAAACCTGTTTCGCCCATTAAATAGATGTTGTTGTTGTTGTTCAGTCGTTGTCATGTCCGACCCTTCGTGATCCCATGAACCATATCCCGCCAGGCCTTCCTATCCTCCACTATCTTCCTGAGTTCGCTCATTTTCATGTTCGTTGCATCGGTGATGCTGTCTAACCATCTCATCCTTTGCCTTCCCCTTCTCCTTTTGCCTTCAATCTTTCCCAGCATCAGAGTCTTCTCCAGAGAGTCCTCTCTTCGCATTAGGTGGCCAAAATATTTGAGCTTCAGCCTCAGTACCTGTCCTTCCAGGGAACAGTCAGGGTTGATTTCATTTAGGATTGACTGATTTGATCTCCTAGCAGTCCAAGGGACTCTCAGGAGTCTTCTCCAGCACCACAGTTCGAAAGCATCTATTCTTCGGTGCTCAGCCTTCCTTATGGTCCAACTCTCGCAACCATACATTGCTACTGAGAACACCATCGCCCTGACTATGCGAACTTTTGTTGGCATGGTGATATCTCTGCTTTTTATTATGCTGTCTAAGTTTGCCATAGCTTTCCTTCCAAGGAGTAAGCATCTTTTAATTTCATGGCTGCTGTCTCCGTCTGCAGTGATCTTGGAGCCCAGAAAAGTAAAATCTGTTACTGCTTCCATTTCTGCCCCTTCTATTTGCCAGGAATTGATGGATCCAGATGCCATGATCTTAGTTTTATTAATGTTGAGTTTCAAGCCAACTTTTGCACTCTCCTCTTTCACCCTCATCAAGAGGCTCTTTAGTTCTTCTTCACTTTCTGCCATTAGGGTGGTATCGTCTGCATATCTGAGGTTGTTGATATTTCTCCCGGCAATCTTGATTCCGGCTTGCGATTCATTCAGCCCTGCATTTCTCATAATGTACTCTGCATATAAGTTAAGTAGGCAGGATGACAATATACAGCCTTGCCGTACTCCCTTCCCAATTTTGAACCAGTCGGTTGTTCCATGGCCAGTCCGAACTGTTGCTTCTTGACCCGCATACAGGTTTCTCAGGAGACAGGTAAGGTGGTCTGGTACCCTCATCTCTTTAAGAATTTGCCACAGTTTGTTGTGATCCACACAATCAAAGGCTTTTGCGTAGTCAATGAAGCAGAAGTAGGTGGATTTTTGGAACTCTCGGGCTTTCTCCATGATCCAGCGCATGTTGGCAATTTGATCTCTAGTTCCTCTGCCTCTTCGAAACCCAGCTTGTACGTCCGGTAGTTCTCGGTCCACGTACTGCTGAAGCCTAGCTTGTAGGATTTTGAGCATAACCTTGCTAGCATGTGAAATGAGTGCAATTGTGCGATAGTTTGAGCACTCTTTGGCACTGCCCTTCTTTGGAATTGGAACGTAAACTGACCTTTTCCAATCCTTTGGCCACTGCTGAGTTTTCCAAATTTGTTGGCATATTGAGTGCAGCACTTTCACAGCATCATCATTTAGGATTTTAAGTAGCTCAGCTGGGATATTATCATCTCCACTAGCTTTGTTGTTAGTGATGCTACCTAAGGCCCACTTGACTTCACTCTCTAGGATGTCCGGCTCTGGGTCAGTGACCACACCAATTAAATAGATGGGGACTTGCAACTCACAACCAAAGACTCTAGACTTGGGGGCAAAGACTTGGGACTTGACTTGAGACTTGGACCCAGAGACTTGGGACTTGACTCGAGAGTTGGAGTCAGAGACTTGATCCACATCCCTGCCTTAGAGGAAGTGCTACACCAGCAGTGCTACACCTTTCTGTTCTGATCAATGGCCTTTTATTAGCATGATCTGGATTAGAAGGAGCCGTGCTTCAGAGTCACACCCCCGCCGGGGCAAAGCCCTGGCTGACTGTCAGGAAAGTCAGCTAAGGAACCAAGATGGAGTTTATTTTATTTATTTATTTATTTATTTTCACATTTTTATACCACCCTTCCTCCAAGGAGCTCAGAGTGGTGTACATATTTCCTCCCCTCCTTTTTGTCCTCACAACAACCCTGTGGGGTTGGTGGGGCTGAGAGATAGTGACTGGCCCAAGGTCACCCAGGAAGCTTCGTGGCTGAGCGGGGATTTGAACCTGGATCTTCCAGGTCTAAGTCCGACTCCCAAACCACTACACCATCCTGGCATGTGTGCATGTTTTGGAAAGTGAGGTCACTGGCAACACAACTGGTGCTTCTTCAAACAGGTAGGCATGGGAGGGACCTTTCCCATGATGCCCGCCCACTCTTGCCAGTTTTAAAGACACACAGCAGAAGAGGAGGTAAGGAGTGGGTGGCAGTAGCTGCAATGGTGATGGGTGGGCACACACACACACACACACACACACACACACACACACACACACACACACATCAGCACACCTGCAAAAAACACAGAAGGGTGACAGAATCGGGCCATCTCAGGTAGTGCTCAAGCTTCGTCGAAGTCAACCTCACAGGAATGTCGTGAAGAGAAAATGAAGGTAGAGAACCTTGAATGCTTCCCCTTCGGTCTTTGGAAGCAAGGCGGACTAAAAATGTGAACAACAACATTAGTGCACTTGGGAAACTACCCGATCTACTTAAATATGAAGAAAATTATTGTATGCCTATTGCTATAGG
This sequence comes from Plestiodon gilberti rubricaudatus, assembly GCA_026170595.1. NCBI lineage: Eukaryota > Metazoa > Chordata > Lepidosauria > Squamata > Scincidae > Plestiodon > Plestiodon gilberti. Next base: position 169,041,804 of record JANXHW010000001.1, read on the forward strand.
GGGCACTTTGACTCATCTGCATATGCTTCCTTCTGCTGTGCAGTATCATTGTTCCCTCAAAATAGAATGTATTCAACATTTTTTTTCCGTTGAGCAACCATTGTTTTTTCACATGCCAAGAATGGTATTGCTCAGCAAAACATGCTTTGTTGAACTAGGGCCCAATTCCCAACATGCACCTGGAGAGGCACCTGACATAGTGCCATCACATGGTGGAGCAGCAGTACAGGTACCTTCTTCCCTCTGTAGATAATGTCGCTGAGGAGCTGGGGTCTCCATAAAAATGTTCGCTTTCCCTTTCCTCTCTCTGCACGTTGATGGGGAAGGATTGTGCAATTGGGCAGAGACGTAGTAATGGGGGGCGGGGGGCGGTCCACCCCCGCGCAGCATGTCCGGGGGGGCAGCACTCACCCCAGCGGGGATGTTTTGGTGGCAGTGCAGTCATGGGCGTCGACGGAGGGAAGCGCGGGGGGCAGGCCGCCGAGGGGTGACGCGCGACCCCCTGGGGAGAGCGGGAACTTACACTGCACAAAGTTCCGTGGATGTGAAGGTCCGTCGATCTCCTTTCGGCCCGCCCGCCCTCCTCTGTGTCCGTTCGGCTCCAAAATGAGCCAAAAACGGAGCGGGGAGGGTGCTCTGCTCCTGCGCGTGACGTCATGCGCGGGGGCGGAGCCTCCCCCTTAAAGGTGACGTGCGACCCTGCTCCAGGGTGTCGCGCGTCCCTGTGATGCTCCTGAGTGCAGTAGTGACATGGTGGTTCCGTTCGCACCACTTTTTTCTTCTTTTTTCTTCTTCTGTGCAGAGAGCTTGCGAAGGCCTCCGGAGGCTTCTGGAGGCATTCCTTGCCCACCTACCCACCCCCTGGGGTGAATTTTGGCCTCTCAGAGGCAGCTGATGTCACCCCTGGGGTGTGGCTTCTGGCTGACGTCACCCCCGGGGGTGTGGCTTCTATCGGGGGGCAGCGTGGTCTGCTGCACCCAGGCGGGGGCAGCATTACTTTGCCACTGCAATTGGGGTCACCATGTGATAATTGCATGGGGCTCCCTGCTCACAAGTGATATTATCTTGCTCACAAGTGATACCACTGTCTTCTGGAGGCTGTTTGCTGATGGTGTTCTGCATCTTTTTTAGATTGTGAGCCCTTTTGGGACAGGGAGCCATTTAATCATTTGATTTTGTCTGTAAACCGCTTTGTGAACTTTTTGTTGAAAAGCGGTATATAAATACTGTTGTAATAATAATATCTGCATAGTGGGAAGGAAGACCCAAAAACCTCTGCTCCATCACATTTGCTCCTTACCAAGTCCAGTGCATATGGACAAACTACTCAAGTCATTTCTCAATATTTTTTTCCGGTGTGCCAAACTATTGCACTACTGCCATAGACATTCACTCAGATTTAGGGAAGATAGTTACACTACAGGATCGTATTCGATTTAACTCCAACTTTTAATACCTTACATAAACACCAGGGGAAAACATACAGAAAAATATGGACTCATAAAGTAACTCACCTCATGTTCAAATCCTTTACTTTGTTACCGCCTTAAACCAATTCTTTTTCACAGACAGGCATATGGGTTAAATGTCTCAATGCTGAAGCGGTGCACCACACTACAGAAACACATAAAAGCTCCTCATAGCTCAGGATAGTTTGAAGGTAATCTTACAAAAAGTACATTCCCTCTGAAGCTTCCCAACAGGCACAATCCATGATAGTAAACACATTTCCCAACCAATAACAGAATAAACCCAGAAATTCAATAAAATTAATAAGCTGCCTCAAATACCTTTGTATGACTGGGAGCACACAAATTCAAAAACTCAAAAGCCAGACAGCATGTTGTTTAAGGGCAGAGCCCCCAGAGAGATACTAAACGAGATCAGTGGGGAGTTTTAACTTCTGGCTGCTATTCGCGCTGCAGAGCATATATGAAAATAGAACATCTAGCAGTGGAAAAACACAGACAATATTAGATAAAATGTGCGTCGAAACATGCGGTGACAAATCACACTATTTCTCTACCATCAAGTAATGAAAGTAAAAGAACAATAAATCCCTCACATGCTCGTAGAAAAGTATTAGTCTGAGTGATAGTCAAAGTCCCGGACGCTTCCGATATCAGATCAGGCAGACTTTATCTTGGAAGCACAACAGAAACCCTTTGGGAACAGGGCCTTTTGGGTGGTGGTGCTGACCTTGTGGAACGCCCTCCCTGTGGAGGCCTGACTGGTTCCTAATCTACACTCCTTCAGGAGATCTGTAAAACCATGGTTTGAACTTTTTAAAACAGAAATCTATAAACTGAGTTATGGGCAAATGTGAAATGCCTAGGATGGGAAGTAGAGTGCTAGGGCCAAACTCAGTTGCAAATTAACAACTTTAGTTAATAACAAACAACAGTTTTACAGCATCAATGTCTAGTCAAGCAATCTAAAAACATTTTCATCCACTTCCTCCAACTACAGCTTTTAAAGCATTACATGAACTTTTATTGTAAGTTCTGATACAAACTGCCAATGGCAAACAACTTCCTAAAAGAGGTAGTCCCTGCTGTGTGTCAGACCTCTTCTAAGAGCTCAACCCTCTCCCCCATCATTGTACACGACGGGGAGGGGGGTGACAAGATGGCCTGGGATAGATAGATAGATAGATAGATAGATAGATAGATAGATAGATAGATAGATAGATAGATAGATAGATAGATAGATAGATAGACCTTTGTTGGTATAAACACATCCACTGGCGTCGACAGGGGGAAGCAGGGGGGGCGGGCCACCGGGGGGGCATCGCGCGTATAGGGGTGACGCGCAATCCCCCCCACTTACAGTTTTCTGTTGGAGGCGGGCCCGCCCACCCTCCCCTGTGTCCGTTCGGCTCCAAAATGAGCCGAAAATGGAGCGGGGAGGGCGCTCCGCTCCTGCGCGTGACGTCACGCGCGGGGGCGGAGCCTCTCCCTTAAGGGCAACGCGCGCCCCCGCTCTGGGGTGTCGCGCGTCATCGCGACGCTACTGAACACATCAAAAAACAAACAAACAATCAACCAAAAAATCCCCCAACACATCCAATAACAACCACAATCCTGCAAAAAATTCTCCCCAAACTGTCCCACTATGAATCTATACATCAGAACTCATTTCCCGAGTAGCCACCACCAAAGAAGCAAAAGTTGCAACGTTATCAAGTCTCCCATCATCTTCTGTTGACAGAAGGGCTCGGAGAATATCTGCCTCCATCCAGCCCTGAAAACACATCAGTATCGAGTTAAGGTGTTTCTGACGGAAAGACTCGTGCAGAGAGCATGATAAAAAGATATGTTCAGATGTCTCCACACACTTCATGCCACATGAACACAGCCTTGCTGAAACAGGTATTCCTTTGTACTGCCCCCATAAAAGGGCAGAAGGGAGAGCGTTGCCAGCATAAAAGCCCTTCTTAGCTGTGGGTTATGCAGTTGATATAAGTAAAGATATGTTCAGATATCTTTACTTATATCAACTGCATAACCCACAGCTAAGAAGGGCTTTTATGCTGGCAACGCTCTCCCTTCTGCCCTTTTATGGGGGCGGTACAAAGGAATACCTGTTTCAGCAAGGCTGTGTTCATGTGGCATGAAGTGTGTGGAGACATCTGAACATATCTTTTTATCATGTTCAAATATGTTCAGATATGTTCAGATACTCCTTCATGGATCATTGCCTTGTCGTGGCGAAGGGGCTTGCGTAACTCAATGAAGCCATGAGCTATGCCGTGCAGGGACACCCAAGACGGACAGGTCGTAGCAGAGAGTTCTGACTAAAAGTGATCCACTGGAGAAGGAAATGGCAACCCACTCCAGTAACCTTGCCAAGAAAATCCCATGAACAGTACCAAAAGGCTAAAAGATATGACGCCGGAAGATGAGCCCCTCAGGTCGGAAGGTGTCCAATATGCTACTGAGGAAGAGCGGAGGACTATTCCAAGTAGACCCAGAAAGAGTGAAGCGGTTGGGCCAAAGCCAATAGGACGTCCAACTGTGGATGTGTCTGAGGTTGAAAGGAAAATCCAATGGAACATGGAATGTGAGGTCTATGAATCAAGGCAAGCTGGATGTGGTCAAAAATGAGATGATAAGATTGAACATTGACATCTTGGGAATCAGCGAACTAAAATGGACGGGCATGGGCGAATTTAATTCAGGTGACCATCATATCTACTACTGTGGGCATGAATCCCTTAGAAGAAATGGAGTAGCCCTCATAGTCAATAAAAGAGTGGGAAAGGCAGTACTGGGGTGCAACCTCAAAAACGACAGAATGATTTCAGTTCGAATCCAAGGCAATCCATTCAACATTACAGTAATCCAAGTGTATGCCCCAACCACTGATGCCGAAGAAGATGAAGTTGACCGGTTCTATGAAGACCTACAACACCTTCTAGAACTAGCACCCAAAAAAGATGTCCTTTACATCATAGGAGACTGGAATGCTAAAGTAGGAAATCAAGAAATAAACGGAACAACAGGCAAGTTTGGCCTTGGAGCGCAAAATGAAGCAGGGCAAAGGCTAACGGAGTTCTGTCAAGAGAACACGCTGGTCATAGCAAACACTCTTTTCCAACAACACAAGAGGCGACTCTACACATGGACATCACCAGATGGTCAATACCGAAACCAGATAGATTATGTGCTTTGCAGCCAAAGATGGAGAAGCTCTATACAGTCAGTAAAAACAAGACCTGGAGCTGACTGTGGCTCAGATCATGAGCTTCTTATTGCAAAATTCAGGCTTAAACTGAAGAATGCAGGGAACACCACTAGACCAGTCAGATATGACCTAAACCATATCCCTTATGAGTATACAGTGGAGGTGAAGAATAGATTTAGGGCATTAGACCTGGTAGACAGAGTGCCTGAAGAACTATGGACGGAAGTTCGTAACATTGTACAGGAGGCAGCAACGAAAACCATCCCAAAGAAAAAGAAATGCAAGAAAGCAAAGTGGCTGTCAGATGAGGCTTTACAAATAGCTGTGGAAAGAAGGAATGCAAAAAGCAAAGGTGAAAGGGAAAGATATAAACAACTGAATGCAGAGTTCCAGAGAATAGCAAGGAGAGATAAGAAGGCCTTCTTAAATGAACAATGCAAGGAAATCGAGGAAAACAACAGAATGGGGAGGACTAGAGATCTCTTCAAGAACATTGGAGATATCAAGGGAACGTTTTGTGCAAAGATGGGCATGATAAAGGACAAAAAAGGCAGAGACCTAACAGAAGCAGAAGAGATTAAGAAGAGATGGCAAGAATACACAGAAGAACTATACAAGAAAGATCTTAATGTTCCTGATGACCACGCTGGTGTGGTCACTGACCCAGAGCCGGACATCCTAGAGAGTGAAGTCAAGTGGGCCTTAGGTAGCATCACTAACAACAAAGCTAGTGGAGATGATAATATCCCAGCTGAGCTACTTAAAATCCTAAATGATGATGCTGTGAAAGTGCTGCACTCAATATGCCAACAAATTTGGAAAACTCAGCAGTGGCCAAAGGATTGGAAAAGGTCAGTTTACGTTCCAATTCCAAAGAAGGGCAGTGCCAAAGAGTGCTCAAACTATCGCACAATTGCACTCATTTCACATGCTAGCAAGGTTATGCTCAAAATCCTACAAGCTAGGCTTCAGCAGTACGTGGACCGAGAACTACCGGACGTACAAGCTGGGTTTCGAAGAGGCAGAGGAACTAGAGATCAAATTGCCAACATGCGCTGGATCATGGAGAAAGCACGAGAGTTCCAAAAAAACACCTACTTCTGCTTTATTGACTACGCAAAAGCCTTTGATTGTGTGGATCACAACAAACTGTGGCAAATTCTTAAAGAGATGGGGGTACCAGACCACCTTACCTGTCTCCTGAGAAACCTGTATGCGGGTCAAGAAGCAACAGTTCGGACCGGCCATGGAACAACCGACTGGTTCAAAATTGGGAAGGGAGTACGGCAAGGCTGTATATTGTCACCCTGCCTATTTAACTTATATGCAGAGTACATTATGAGAAATGCAGGGCTGAATGAATCGCAAGCCGGAATCAAGATTGCCGGGAGAAATATCAACAACCTCAGATATGCAGACGATACCACCCTAATGGCAGAAAGTGAAGAAGAACTAAAGAGCCTCTTGATGAGGGTGAAAGAGGAGAGTGCAAAAGTTGGCTTGAAACTCAACATTAATAAAACTAAGATCATGGCATCTGGGCCCATCAATTCCTGGCAAATAGAAGGGGCAGAAATGGAAGCAGTAACAGATTTTACTTTTCTGGGCTCCAAGATCACTGCAGACGGAGACAGCAGCCATGAAATTAAAAGACGCTTACTCCTTGGAAGGAAAGCTATGGCAAACTTAGACAGCATAATAAAAAGCAGAGATATCACCATGCCAACAAAAGTTCGCATAGTCAGGGCGATGGTGTTCCCAGTAGCAATGTATGGTTGCGAGAGTTGGACCATAAGGAAGGCTGAGCGCCGAAGAATAGATGCTTTTGAACTGTGGTGCTGGAGAAGACTCCTGAGAGTCCCTTGGACTGCTAGGAGATCAAATCAGTCAATCCTAAATGAAATCAACCCTGACTGTTCCCTGGAAGGACAGATACTAAGGTTGAAACTCAAATATTTTGGCCACCTAATGCGAAGAGAGGACTCTCTGGAGAAGACTCTGATGCTGGGAAAAAACTGAAGGCAAAAGGAGAAGGGGAAGGCCAAGGATGAGATGGTTAGACAGCATCACCGATGCAACGAACATGAAAATGAGCGAACTCAGGAAAATAGTGGAGGACAGGAAGGCCTGGCGGGATATGGTTCATGGGATCACGAAGGGTCGGACACGACTTAACGACTGAACAACAACAATGTTCAGATATGATGCCAGGGGGCAGCCGCTGACGCCACGCCCCCATATGACTCATCGGCGTGTGCCTAGCATGATGATGTGCGCGCGCCCAGCGCGGCTCGTCACGCCCCCCGTCGTTTTTCAACCTATTTTGGAGCCGAAGCAGCTCCAGGGCGGGCAGGAGGGCCCAGCTCCAGGGCGAACGCGGCGGAGGGTACGCGTCCCGGAGGTAAGCGCACCCCTTCACCGCCATGTCCGGTCCCCGCCCTGGGGCCCACCGCACCACCGCACCAACCCCCGCAATGCTTCTGGATATGTTTTACTTACCGGTACTTCTTTGTAAGATGCCTTACTGTCAATAGGTCTCCTGGGACCTATGTCAGCTATTTTACTGCTGTAAGTCCAAGAAGGGGGGCATTTCGGGCTGGGAAGACAGGGATAGCATCCTGGTGTGCAAATGAAGCATTTCAGATATGATATGACTTGCATTCCACCATTCTATATATTTAGGGTCATTGGGAAGGGAACACTGCCCTAGAAAGGGGCAGGGAGGGGGAAGAATGGGGCAGGGACTGGGATAGAGATGGAGTGTGTCGAGGGTGGGAAGAGGACTCTATTCAGGAAAAAAAAGCCAGAGGGGGTGTTTCTCACTGCGATGCAGCGGTGATGCTACTGGTGGGGGTGGGACTTGTGCCGGTACGTGCAGGGGGGGGGGCGCCAGAGAGGCTAGCTACGCCTCTACCCATCCGTACACTTTGGAGGAAATGTTTATAATGGGATTGTACACAGACACAAAGACACAAGAAAAGGTGCCAGAGATTTCATTCCTCCTATCACCCACACAGCATAGACCACCAAAAGGTGGTTGGTTCAGTGCTAGTTCTAAGCTACTTACACTGTAACTATTCTTAATGGTTGCATTATAAACATTTGCTCCAAAGTGTAGGGTTGGGTTAATGAAACCAATTCTGGGGTGTCCAAAGTCTTTCCGATGTATGCCATTCACTCCCCACAGAAGCCCTTTTCTTATCACACCACCTCTCCTGTTGATGTGCCATGCAAGGGCTTTGCTGCATGCTGGCTGAAGGATAATGAGAAATAATTTCCTTGCATTTTGGAGTCAACATCTGAAATTTGCAAGGCTTTTTTTTCTGAAGCCTCCTTCCTGACACAGCGAGACAGACAGTAGCCTGCTGGTGATCTACAGTTATGGGAGTAATGACAGGTTACATAACATGCTAAATTCTGAGCCCCAGCAGTTCATCACTGTGGCAAATGGACGGACATCAAGGAAAGGATGACAGTTATATGATTATATGTGGCATTCTTTATAACCGTCTTTCCACTGTGTACATGCAGAGATACGACTCTACCAATACAAGTCTCTTGATATAGGTGGCATGGCAGATATGTCACAGGGCTGTGGTTTGTGACTGGTGCAAATATACTGAACAGATTCCCACAAGATGGAAACTGCATCAGGATGCCACTGCAACTAGAAGGATTGGGGTTTTTTTTTCTGATTAGACATACTGAAAATTGATACCCAGAGAAATTCACCAACTTCTTGCAGGGCTGTGGTTGTTTCAGAGATTCTTTTCTTCCAGCAAGCTAGTCCTATACAGCAAGTCCTCGCTTCAAGTCGTTTCATTTTAAAGTTGATGGGAAAATGCCATGGGAACGTTTACATTTATCAAGTAGCCTGTGGTGAAATTGGTTTCATTATTAGTCATTTCGCTTAAAGTCACAGTTTCCAAGACGAACCAAACGACAACTTTAACGACTTGCTGTATTATGAGCAGAAAGACATGGTTACAGGGCAGTTAGGCTGTTCGATCAAAGCCTCAGATCCACATTCACACAATAAATTGGAAGGTATTAATTAAGGAGAACACATAGCTCCAGTTTATATGTCTAAAGATCCCCATGTGGAGCATTCTTGTTGTCATCATAGACACATGGGGGAACTAACATATGCGACACAGCGTATCCATGCCAACACCTGTTCTGCAGGTGTTCTGTAACTCATGCAATTTTACCTCCCCCTTTCGAGAGAGAATAATTGCAAGAGCAGGGCACTCTCCAGTACTCTAGGTGGTGGTGTGGATGCTCATGTCTCACTCCGTGGGGATAGAGCATAGCTCAGCCACAGAGCACATGTTTTGCATGCCAAAGGCCCCAGGTTCAATCCCCAGCATCTCCAAGGTTCAGGCTCAGAAATAACCCTGACTGAGACCCTGCAGGGTCACTGCTAGTCAGTGCAGAAAATACCAATGATCTGACTTATAGTCCAAGGCAACGTCTTAGGTTCATGTAGGCTGCTCCACATGTGTGTACTGGAGCATAGTGTTCAGAAGCACACTTCGAAAAGAAATGCAAGATGAGCATAGTCTACTACTGATAAGAAATCTCTAAGATGCCCTTCACATCCAACTTTGGGGAGTCACATTTCAGTTATGCCATTGTCCATGGCTGGGCACTTTGGGTGAGCAATACAACCACATGGGTAGAGTCATTTGTGTGAGTTTCAGCACACTCATAAGAACATAAGAAGAGCCTTGCGGGATCAGGCCAAAGGCCCATCTAGTCCAGCTTCCTGTATCTCACAGTGGCCCCACCAGATGCCTCAGGGAGCACACAGCCAACAAGATAACCTGTTTCCTGTTGTCACTCCCTTGCACCTGGCACAGAGAAAACCTTCTTCTAAAGCCAGGAGGTTGCTTATGGCTTGTAACCTGTGATGGTCTTTTCCTCCATTAATCTGTCCAAACCCCTTTTAAAGGCATCTAGGCCAGGTGCCATCACCACATCCTGTGGCAAGGAGTTCTACAGATGAATTACATGCTGGGTAAAGAAATATTTTCTTCTGTCCTTTCTAACTCTTCCTCCACTCAATTTTAGTGCATGTCTCCTGGTTCTGGTGTTGTGCGAGAGGGAGAAGATTTTCCCTCTATCCACTCTCTCCCTCCTGGTGGGGTGCTAATTGGGATGGAAAGAGTCCAAGGAATTCACTCATGGGCTCACTCATGTGGCTGAATCATTCATAGGAAGCCCCTAGCAGTGTGGGATCACAGTGTGGGAAAGTGGCTCCCACACAGCCACAGCTATGTGTGAAAGACATCTCAGGTCTAGGCACCTCAGGTCTAGACATTTGCAGCAACCTGCTAATTGATGGCATCTGGTGTTACAGTGCAGCTCCAGCTACTTATATAAATCTCCTATGTCTTCAACACCTTGCAGCCTGCATGTTTGCATTGGCTTGAAAAAGTTTGTGGATACAAATGAAACGTTGCCCTGGTATTCTTTTAACTTTTAAGTTGTTTTTACTTCATTGCTTTTAAAGCTTGCACATGGTTTGCATGCAAGCAAAACATGTGCATGCAATTGGGCTTGGCTTTTGAAGCTTTTAAATGGTTTTTAAGATCTGCTTTTAAAGACTTTTATGCTTGTGAAGCCTTTTAAGTTGAATTTTTACTATAAATATTTTTTTACATGGCTTTTAATCCTCAAATACCTCAGACTTTGTCCGCACCTAGTTCTGTTCGATGGGAATTGGGGAGGGTATTTGCAAATCAAATACAGTATTACTTTTTTAATGTTAAACACCGGAATAGGCCACCTGTGGATTGAAACAGTTACAAAAGAAGGGACTTTAACCATCTCTGATCTCCCTGCAGCTGCTATTTGCAAAGGAAATAAAGCCCTGATCCAATAGGAACCACAGTGAGGAGATAGAATTAAAGCCCTCTCCACTTTAACTGCAGTACCAAACTATGGGGGCTCAATCCAGCTTTTTTGGAATATTAAGGGGGAAAAGCACATGAAAGAAATGATTGAGCACAGTGACTTACAAGGGTCTAAAGGGTTCAGTTCACCAGTATCATTTTTTGTCAGGGGCTACTCCCAGCTTCAGCAGGAAATGTCCTTGGTTCTGTAAGTCAAGTCTAGAAATATCTCCCCTTCTTTTATTCTGTCAAGACCCTCAGACAACAGCTTCCCTTCATGATCAAAATCTCTGGGTGTGCAGTGGTCACAGATTGGACTAGACAGGATAGCCCAGGGGAGCCGTCATAAGTGTCCACACCTAAGACTGACACATCTGCAGCCACTCAAAAGAAGACAAGTCCAACCCCAGGCAGCTTCTACACAGACAAGACTGACTGATACATATTAGAGGCTTTGAAAGAATGTTAGTGATTCAGCTGGTCATTCCCAGGCAGAGACACGATCGGCTCTCTAGGCTACTCTGGAATCTATGCAAGGACAGTGTGAAAACAGACGGTGCAAGCAACTGGAAATCAAAATAGTCATGTTAGGTAAAGGTATCCCCTGCTTGAAAGCCAGTCATGTCCAACTCTAGGGTTGTTTCTAAGGCTAAAGAGCCACCCCTGTTTTAAGACGCTACCATTGTCATGTGGCCGGCATGAATAACAGCGCAATCCTGTGTAGGAATGCACCGGGGATCGCATGCTTCCCCAGCGCAGGGTGTCGTAAAAGCACTGTAAAGTGTGTTTACGGCACCCAGAGAGTACTGTAAGGGCCACTGGTACAGAGGTCGGCGGCCCTTCCCACGGCTCCTACCTGGCCCCCTGCCCACTGGGGGAGGTAAGCCCTACACCAGCTGGGGCAGGGGAGGGCGGACCAGGTGGTGAGGAGGGCGGTCATAGGCCATGGCGGGCCTGGAGAGGGTGGGGATATTGGCGGCAAGATACGCCGATATCGAAAGCCCTCTCCAGGCCCGCTGTGGCCTTACACGGAGGACTTGAATGTACGCAAGCTCCAGAGCTCACGTACATTCGAGGAGGCCCCCTCCAGTCGCTTACACCCAGGGAAGGGGACAATCATCCCCTTCTCTCGAGGTGCACCCAGGCTGCCCTGGGGCAGCCTGGATCCCGCATAGGATCCTGCCATATCTTACACAGGCAGTGGTACCTATTTATCTATTTGCAATTTCTTGCTTTCAAACTGCTAGGTTGGCAGGAACTGGGACAGGGAACAAGAACTCACTCCATCTTGCGGCACTCGGGTCTCGAACTGCTGTCCTACTGACCTTCCGGTCTGCAATTCAATGTCTTAACCACAAAGCCACCGCGGCCCCAAACGGTCTACATACTCATATTACATACTCGAAAATATCGATTACTAAATATGAAATCGGGCTAGATAAAGAGGAAAGTTTCTTTAGCAAGGGAGTTGAAAGCAGACAGAGAAAAGCATCATTTCCCATGATGTACAAACAAATTTTATGCCCCACTGTTGCCCCTGATTTAACCTTAAAAAAATACAAAAACTTGCCAAACCCATTCATCACAAGAAAAAGTAGAGCACATGTACATACTAAGAGGAGAAATCTCTTTTTCAACTGCCTTTAATCCACAAGGGGAAACGTCTGTCTTCGGTTGCAAAAGTCCATTGGTTTATGATTCATTGATTCACAGCCTGAGATGAAACACTCAAGAATGATCTGGCATTTTACCACTCAGACAACATGTGATTTCTGTTGTATTTCCAGCTTCATGATTTCTGGCATCTTCTTTTCCCATTAATAGCTTGAAGGCTCTGAATGTTGGTTCTTCCCGACGCAATTCTCTGAGGTTGTGGATCATATTAGTTTTAATAATGACCCCAAAGGGGACAACAGTTCTCAAAAGCATCCAAGGTATGGATCCAGAGCCAAGGTTTTTAACACCTCCTGTAAACCCAAGTCACAGAAACTTGGAAATACGATTATTGTTTTCAGTGAAGGAGCATGTCTCAGTTACTTAACAAATCTTGGTTACATATATTGTCGTTGACTTTTGGCACTATTCTCCACCATCACTAACCGTATTCTACATTCCCTTTTCCAAACACCATTGTCGGTAATAACCAGTAGTTTTCACCAATGGATCACCAACCAGACTATGGGATTAATTTACTATGCCAGAGGTATTGTATATTGACGGTGATATACAATAAATGTATATTGTATATACAGCTAGAGAGAGATCATCTAAGACAACCGTCTGAGGGTGAACTGCGGCGAACTGTGAAGCTTGGAAGTGCAAAGCACAAGCCAGAAGGAGGGCTGCACTCAGAAGGGAAAACATCTTGAGCATGGAAGGTTCTATATAGGAATAGAACAATATTGTAAAGACCTATGTAAGCCGCCTTGAATAAATCTGATGAGAAATCTGATGATGAGAAAGGCGGGATATAAATACAGAAAATAAAATAAAATAAATAAATATTGTATATCATGTAAAAGTATGCAAGTTGGTGGTGTTGAAACATGGCCCTTTTACAACATGATTACCAACTTATTGATCCATAACGTATGCCCAATTCAGTCAGATGCCATACACCACTTATTTTCTCAATGCCATGGAGAAAGAACAGAATAATACTAAGGGTCAATCTGCAGACAAGATGGGTTCAAGCCTAGCCTAGGGGCCTGCCCTAACCAGCAAGGCACTCACCCATGGCATGACTGGCCAGGAACATCCATAGCAGGGACCAAGGAAGAGGGGGGAGATAAGTCTCTAGAGTGCACACAAGCTACTCCCCAAAGCTGCTCTCTAAACGCCCAGCCATAGCAGGAGACAGGCAGAGAGCACCCCACCCAGCATGTAACACCTTTCATCACCACAAACAGGTCCACCTGGTGGGGAGGCTATAGCACATGGACCCATCAGAGCACCCACTGCATGGGCCAATCACTGGACTGGCTTGTGACATAGAGAGCCCACTGCAGTGGCTCACCCAGCTAGCCCCATCCACACACTCCCCATGCTCTTTGATGCATCATTGGTACATGCTGGCATGACTGTCAGTATGCTGCCCCCCCCCATCCCTTGCCACTGCCCACCATATACCATGGCAGCAGAGAACAGGGGCTCATGATTTCTAAGCAGCACCCCTCCCCCCCCCGGAGCACAAGAAGTCACAGAGTGAGGATGCTGCAGACCCTGAGAATAGAGAGGCTCCTCCTGCTGCAGAGCCTGAGGCTAGCTGAGATAGGAAACAACTAGGGTGGGAGGAAGAGATCCCTATCCACTAACAAGGAAACAACAAGGGAGATCCAGGAAAAGTTTTTACTGAACGGTATCAGTGATAGAGCAGCATCTGAAAGAGAAACACACAAGCAGGTTGCCAACCATTTCCTCCCAACAGGGCTGTTGTGTTGTGCCATTGCAACTTATCCAACAGACAGCCAAGTAGCAGGTGCCAGTGAAGTCTGGCTGCACCACTTGATTCACTGTCTGCCATGGCATTTGCAAAGCCACAGGGTCCTCACAACTCACGTGTGCCTGCCCTCTTCCTTACATCTCAGTCCAACCTTGTTGACTTTTTCTTAAGACCAATCCTCCAGACACAACCCTTGTACTACTTCGTATGAGTGGGTGGTGTGAGGTGTCATAACATATTCCAAAGAAGGGATAGGGAAGGGAAGCTGAAGAGAGTCCTCTAGCTGGGGGGACGTCTCAGCCCAAGATGCCCCAACATCCATTTCCGCACTTATGAAATAGAATCAAGGGTGTCACCACAGCCAAACTACACTCTGTAAACTAAAAAGCCAATTCACACTTGTGGTGGTGACCTTCTCCCTCTCCCCACAAGAAGAGAAGAGGAACCCTACTAGATCACACCAAAGGTCCGGCATACTGTTTTCAACAGTGCCCAGCAAGACGGATTCATACTGGGGAATCAACAAGCAGGTACAAAGGCAATAACCCTGTTTGTTGACAGCAGCTGCTATTCAGAGGTATTCTGCCTTTGAAAATGAAGGTTCCTGTTATCTTTCATGGCTAACAGGTGTTGATAAAACCTGCCTTCTACCCTCCACACAATCATCCATGGTCATGCACCTGCAACCACCCACAGACAGTTCCATATGAATCAAGTGTACATGGCTACATGGGGTTCTACCGACTACCGTTATCTCGATATGGGGTGTTTCTGTTGACCTAGAACAGTGTTTCTTAAACTGTGGGTCGGGACCCCACTTAGTGGGTTGCGACCTGATTTCTGGTGGGTCCCAGGTGATGGAAAGATCAGATAAGTAATTGCCACAAGCCCTGAGGCTATTCAAAAATCAGATAGCTACTAATTGCCCTTCAAAGAGCTGAGCTCCTGCAGTTTGCAAGATAGCTGCCAATTACCCTGCAAGCAGCTGAGCTCTTTACTTGTAAATTTATTTATTTAATTATTTATTTCTAGATCACCTTTTTTTTTAAAAAAGCATAAAACTAGGTGGGTCCCGATAGAGTGCCATTTTAAAAAGTGGGTCCCGGTGCTAAAAAGTTTGAGAACCACTGACCTAGAAAATGCTCAGGTACAGAGATACAGTCTACTTAGCACATTTTCACCCATGACATCTGAGAAGTCACCAAACACATCCAATACAACAAATGGGAACGAACAACTGCTTTCAAACCACTCCAAGCCATTGTTTCTTCAGACCACACAATGCAAAGCACAGTCAATGGCCTTGGTGTGAGGATCGTGTTTCCCATTGCTCGCCATTCTGCTGGAAAATGAAGGTTCCTGCCAAGTCAATCCTTAAGAAATCCCTGAAAGAACCGCGGTGCAATGCTGCAGTCTAAGTCGACATTACTTACCTTCCTGACATCTCATTAGGCAACAATGGGAGCCGAGCTTATACGAAACACCACTGCCTTGCTTGGCAGCTGTTCACAAAAGAGAGTGTAATTCCCCTCAGCATAGTTGGAAAATGGTTTTGGCCATCTTCTCTAAAACACTCTGTCAGCACTGATGAGCAAAATGCGCGCAAACGCTAAAATGGGGTTTATTTTTTAACTTTCTCTAACAGCAAGCAATCATCCCGAAAGTCTATTTGATGTTTAGTTATTTATTGCCACGCTTGCATTTTGGCCGCTTGCAATTATCATTCTTCAGCCTGGCTGCAGTAAAATTGTCCTGCCACCTCAGCTTAACACAGAGGGTCAGTCAATACATATAATAATAATCTTAATAATAACTCTTCCCCCACCCCCTTGCCACCGTTCTTGACGACAAGCCTGACATATTTGTAGCATATGCAGGCTGTTCAATTGACTCCTTGGAGTTAAAGTGATGAATAGAAATATACTTTTTGCACTGAATTTGTATCACGGGGCAATTCCATGTTGTAAGAAGTAAACAACACAGCAGCTTTTGCCACCAGTTTTTTTTAAAAAAAATCATTGTTCAGATAGTTGAAATGTCAGCAGGTTCATCTGAAGCAGCAGACGTCCTGTTATTGCCTCAAGTCAGCCAACGTATCTCAAACTGACATTTTTGTCGAGGAGGATACTTTTGGCAACTTTATCCATCTTGCATATGTTCATCATAGGCTAATCTTCACAGCACACTGGAATTGCTAGTCTGATAGCTGGGGTAAAGCCTGACACACACCGCACGAGCTCTGGCGCGGAGGCGAGCGAGCGTAGGTACCTGGCCGCTCGCCTCCGTGCGTTGACCTCATCTCCACGCATGTCTCCTTCCTGTTGTCCCGCCTTCTTAGAAAGCGCAGCGGTAATTTGCTAAGCACAAGTGCGGTCCGATACACGAGAGAAGAGAGAGAGGGGCAGGAAGGAGAGAAAACTAACAACACAATTTGTGCTGGGAATAGAATTCATCTTGCTAACTTTTGTGAGAAGGGGAAATGGATCCAAGAGAAATCGGAGACTCAGGTGAGTTCCGACTGATTGACAACCCCTTTCATCCCGCCCTCTCATTTGATTGGTGGCTGCAGTAGCTCCGCAAACCCGCCTCCTCAAAAGATGGGCAAACAACGTTCTGCACACGCCGGAACTCGGGAGAGCGCAGCTCTCCCGTGTACAGCTGCAGACTTCCAGAATGGTGACCAGACAGCTCTGCACAGCTCCACGCGCATCTGGGACGCGCCGGAAATCGTGCGGTGTGGGTCGGCCTTAAGCTCAGCTCAGTCTGGAGGGGGATGGAGGAAACACCTCTATCTAAGCCACACCACTTTGCGTACAGAGATTGGGGGGAGGCAAGATGTTCCTCACTGCCAGAGCCAGCCCTACTATGCAGCAGGGTGAGTTGAGTTGCTTCAGATGGCAAGTTTGGGGGAACTGCCTGCCCAATCTCTCCTGCCAGTGGCCAGAGGATGAGCTAGGGTCCGGTGTACCCAGTGCCCATGAAAAAGTCGAGATATGAGGACAAAGAAGTGTAGGCATTTACCCATCTGCTACCTGGGGGTAGCACAGCTGTCCACTGCTTCTACTGCTGGGCAGCTGCAAGAAGGCACAAATGTTGTGAGCCAGTACTCCTCATTGAAGTTCCGTCTCTGAAACTCAGCAAGGAATTACATATGAATACTGCTAGCAATCATTCTCTAGGTCCAATTGGGCATCATGAAGGAGAGAAATGTTGATTCCTATCTGGTGGCTTAATAGGTCTATCTCAGTTAAAATGGAGCTTCCTTTGAGCGGCTGTGATGCTTTCTCAACTAAGGTAGCCAGGTTTGCACTTCTTGTTACTGAATGTTAAACTGTAGGAAAGTAACAGTCTTAGTGCTCAAGAAGAACTGATCTGATTTTTTTTACAACACCATTTATCTATCATTCTGACATAATTTTGGAATGGTGGCTGAATTATTTTAATTTATAATCATGTTTGTTATGACTTTGGCTTCACCAGTAAAGAAAATAATGGCAGAACGATACTTCCCCCAGGAAATGAGGGGCACCCATTTGCTTATAAAGGAGAATATACCTGTACATTATATTACAACAGCAGTACAAACCTGATCCTTTCCCAGTAACCCATTCTTAGGATGTGGATTTTCCCTACCCAATCTGTGTCCCAGTGGTGGCGCTCCGACCGACCGCCCATGCCGGAAGTGACGTCACCGCCACTGCTGTTTTTGATCAGGGTGGGCGGGAGGGTCAAACCTGTCGCTCCCACTGCCCGCTCGTGCCGCTAAAACAGCCCGATTCACACACACCCGCCGCCGCCCACTTTGACATCCCTCCGCTCGCCTGCTGCCTGCGGCCCGACAGCGCCGCCGGGGGGCCATCACCCCCTGCCCAACTCTGCCTCTGCTGTGTCCCACAGTTAAATACTGCACCTTTTGCCCCTTCACCCCCATTAGGCAATGCAATGAGGTATGCCTAGGGACACCTTTGGGTGCGGGTAAAACATTTCCCATGATGCTGAGTGATGTGGAAAAACATTTTGCCTTCTCTTTGTCTCCTTACAATGCAAAGACCTCAACTATACCTCTTTAAGTATACACATTTTGCTTGTAAACAATGTCATGAAAACAACAGCAACATTTTGTCCAACCTGAATCATACATACTGTAAAAAGTTTCAGCATGACCTTTGCTTTCCCTAGTGAAATATGTTCTTTGCTAACAAACATCAACACAAATAGCAGATTGAAGTGTATTTTGTTTACTGTACATACAGAAGAACTCCATCAGTACTAGTCTGATTTTCACCTCCTTTGGACCCCAAACAACATATTCAAATAATATACTTTTAGCATACATAGGTTTCACAGGAGCTCAGCATACAGCAGAGCTCAGACTTTTTTCTCCTTAGCTTAGGAAACAGTGAAAATAGATATATGGATTCATTTCAGACATATTCCATTAGTCTAAAAAGATTTGGCGGAGTGAAAACTTGTTGAACGGTGACATTCCAATCAATAAGGCAAGCGTAGTATCTAAAAATATATATAATATTTTATGAGGCATTGTGCTATTATTCAACTCATAGGGTACTCAACTGCATTAACAGTGCAATCCTATGTGTGTGTACCCAGAAATAAGTCACCCTAATTATTTAAGCCTGATCTAGCAAGTGCATGAACAAACGTTTCAAAGAAAGAGAAAGGGGGCGGGGAGGCTGCTGTCGGAGTGGATAGGATCTGGCACATGCCATCACCACCGGATCCATCCCCTCCCGCAGCCTCCCCACCCTCCCATTCCTCCTCCCTCCCCGCCCAATTTTGCCCCCCTCTCCACCCTCATTCCATTCTCTCCCTCCGCTACCTTATCTGCTTTGGCAGGTCCTTCTTGGTCCGCTGATGCAGGTGGGAAGACTCTGGCCCTCCCGCCGGTGCTCAGGCAGCTGCTACTCAGCGCACTGCCGGAACGTGCTTTACGGCCATTTTTAGGCAGTGGCTGCCAGCAGAACGCACATTCCGCTGGCAGCAAGGCTGGGCAGTAAATAAACACAGGTAAATGAGAGCTACTGTACATCCACAAAAAGTCATCACTTATATGCTGTGGGTCTGAAGAGAAGGGCTGCTGGGTCCTTCTAGTTTTCACACTAAACAGAAAGCAAAAAAGAAATGTCTACTTGATACATATGGAAATGCTCAGGTGTATTGTTTAAAAGCATATTTGCCAATTTTCCAAATAGCACAGAGCTTTGTCCTCAGCAAACGTATGCCAATGGTTTCGAAACCGTCTTTTAACAGATTTTGTAAAATAAATAAATAAAATGAGCTAGTTTAATCCAAGAACTTGTTAAAAGTACTCAGGCTGTTTCTAGTCATCTTGTCTAGCCTGGATTTGCTCCTAAATGAGTGTGAATGAAAATGGCTTTTACTCATTTTAACTAATCATTTGTAATGCTCCGGGGATATATGCAAATCAATTTGCTACTCAGGGCTTAAAGTACTGCACTGTGTAAAACCTTAAAATAATTGGCTGGCAAATAGTTATAACATTTGTTTGTGTCTGATAATACAGTTCACAAAAAAAAAAAGAGGAGAAAGAGAGAGGGAGTCGAAGAAAAAAATTACAACAGCATATTTAAGGGATTTATAAAAGATGCTGTAATTTGTTTAGTGTAAAGTAATCAAACTGTGCCAAATCATGTGTGGAAGGATTTATTATAAAAATTGTGTTATAGAAAAAATATTTTTGTCCTGTATTGAAGTGAAATATGATTGCCCTGTAGCAGCTCCCCAGAGGTTTCATAGAATCAGGTGCCCATATTCACAAAACAGGACCTCTAGACTGTCTCATCATCTCTTACATACCATATTTTCCTCTGGAGACACGGCAGTAAGGTGTAGGGCTTTTGCCTAACAGGACACTTCTTTTTTTTAATTTCTCTCTGTGATGAGAGTGACAATGCCTACCTTGGACTGCAGTGTTGTTGCTTCAAATTTTGTCTCTATGGAAACTCTCCTTCTGGGCCAAACAACAACGTTGGTGGTGCAATTGTCATCAGGACCATGTGAAAAGGTCCTCATGTGCCACATTCTTGATTCCGATTAAGGTGGCGATTTCAATCTAGAAAGAAAAATGCGGGGCCAAACTACATAGTTAATAATAATAAGATCCTACATCAGCGGTTCTCAACTTGTGGTACGCATACCCCTAGGGGTACGCGGACCGCAGTTTGGGGTAAGAGAGATGCTCCCTGAGGCGTGGCCGAGCGGGTTCTCCGGCTTGTGATGGCCGTAAAAAACACTTGGGGTGCACTTTTGGGGGTACGCGGGGGTATGTGGGACTTGGGGGTATGGGGGTATGCCAACCTTTGGGGGCCCGTGGGGGTACACGGACCCCAAAAGGTTGAGAAACCCTGTCCTACATCATACACTGTTAATGTTAACACACAGTTTGCCCCTCAATCACAATTGTTGCCTTTCTTAAATAGCACTATGAGAAAGGTTATAACTTGCTCCAATTCAGTTTTTACACATGCACACTCACATGCACACATACACACAGAGAGGTAGTAATAGCTATGGAGGGGAAAACTTGTAGGCTTGAATTGTTCCAGCCCATATTTTAGTGCTTCTGCAGCTAATCCCACCTCTGGGGAGGGAATGAATTTAGGTGAACATAGGAAGCTGGCTGACTCTGAGACTGCAATCCTTTGCTAACTTTCCTGGGAGGGAGTAAGTCCCATTGAACATAATTGGACTTGCTTCTGAGTAGACATGCATAGGATTGTGCTGTCAGTCAGACCATTGGATACCTACGTAGTTTAGGATTGTTGACACTGACAGCTCTCCAGGGTTTCAGCAAGGATCTTTCTTTGCCCCACCTGGAGAGACTGTGAATTAAACCTGCGTCCTTCTGCATACAAAACAAGAGCTCTACCACTGAGCTATGTCTTTTTTTTATCATTTGGATCAGGTCTCTGGTGCAGGGGAAAAGGGCTGAACTCCCTTCCCCACCCCTAAAAGAGTTAATCCTAGCTGATCTAGCCTGATGTTTGCTGAACGTTGGTAAGGTACTGATGATGTGTCTGCACAGGCACAAATGTGTCATTTTGATGTGCGCCTGAGCTGCATGCTATTCACAATGCTGTGCATTGCACACTACAGCACGTTTGAACCTATGAAGTCATGTCGGCAGTGACATTATGTGATGTCAAATCTAATACAGGAGATCCACGGTTAGACTTCTCAGCATTCATTGCTCAACTTTAATAGAGTCACAGGGGATTCCAAATGTGTTTGGAGCAGCAGTGCTGGGGGAAGGGGGTGTTTAAAATAATCTGTATTTTATTTTCCTCTGTGGGGTTAATAGCAATCGGGGGGGGGGAGAATTTAGACTGGGAAACCAGTACAGCACTCAGTCAAATTAATCTGTCTACTTAACAACCCAATCCTATCCTTCTTCCCCCATTGGTGCAGCCAGCGGGAGAGGGCAGAACGGGAGGCTTCAGAAGGGAAAGAGGATTGAGCTGTTAGTGTTTTAAAGATTCAAGCTAGCCAATCACAGACCTCTCTTGTCACATCTGGCCTGACCTTGTATGAGAAATTAAGAGAAAAGTCACATGTGTGGAAATAACCAGAGTCAGTGGCGTCACTAGGACGCGTCACCCCAAGGCGGGGGGGCGCGCGTCACCCTAGCGAGGCTCTTTGGGGGGGCGACCCGGCTGCACCCTGCCCCGGGTGCCTCCCCCCACCCCGCGTCACCCTCCAGACGCTCCAAGGTCGGCCCGGTCAGGAGAATTTTCGCGCATGCGCAGAGACCATTTTGAGGGCATCTTGCCCTCAAAACGGTCTGCGCATGCGTGAAAATTGTAAAAAATACCCGTATTAACGCGCTGCATGGGCCTTCTTTCAGAAGGCCCTGGAGTGCCGGCAGGGTCGGATGCTCCGAGGCCGGCTCCCGGGCCGGCCTCGGAGCGTCTGGAGGGCGACGGAGGTAGCACGCGTCATGGAGGTGACGCGTGCGGGGGGTGCGTGCGTCACCCCTTTGCGCGCGTCACCCCGTAGCGGCCCGCTCCCGTCGCCTCACGGGAGTGACGCCACTGACCAGAGTAAAGGGAAGAGAAGGACTAGGAAAAGAGAACTGTTCAGGCACCTTTCAACCACACGGCAAATGAATGATTACTAAAGTATTCTAAATCATTCTTAGACATTTTACTATTCATCCCAAATTCTGACATATCAACTGCTTAGATATCCTTTTTTCTTTTTTTTTTTTTGGTCTTTCTGAAAGTTATCAATTTAGGAAAATCAGATTATAAGGAGTTCTGAACCGAAAACCAACTTTTGACCAAGTTAGAGAACTGTTGAAAGACAAAAGAGGCAAAAGATTTAAGTTAACAAGTTTGGGGGATTTCAGATTATACTACCCTTGAACATTTCATTGACTGGGAGACAAGTCAAAACCATCAAGTCAAGGCAAATTGGCATGATCAATAGTCTAAAGAATCTTCAGAGAACATGGAGTCAATATTGCTGTTGCTTCCAAAACTCACAATCCCCTAGAAAGACCTAATCAAGTTCATGTTAATAAGTTATTTAAATCAAGCTTAGGAAAAACTGTTGTTCTTGCTAATGTCTGTGAATAGTTGAGGTCCCACATTTTTTTTTCTCCAACTGTTGAGAGATTTTTTTTTTCCTGGCAAATTACAAAAGATATATATCTTGAATGATCTAGCACCCTTTGTATACTTCGCTGCGCTGATGTGCTGTGAGCTACAGCAATTCCATTTGTATATATCGAATACAAGCAAGTACAGTATACTTAACTTTCCAACAGTCCATTGGGTACAAGATGTGGTGTTGGAGAAGGGAGACCTTGCGCCATTGCCTCCCTCCTTTATGCGAATCTGCCCCTATCCCAGGGCCAGAAACTGATAGTTTATGCTGACACCATGAGAGCAAAGCAACCAGAGAGAGAGAGAGAGAGAGAGAGAGAGAGAGAGAGAGAGAGAGAGAGAGAGAGAGAGAGAGAGAGAGAGGCTGTCTTCAAAAGTCTCTCTCTCCTCTTGTATGAAGAGCTGGGGAAAGAGTTGGCAGGTAGCTAGTGGTCCAGGAGGACTAAGGCAAAGTTCTGACCAAGTTCACTAACAGCAGGCAGGTAAAGAGTTAAAATATAAACAGAGTTTATGCTGAGCACAGAGGGTTGAAAAATACAAGGAGGAAAGAAAGAAAAATGAAGCAGGCTTGAGCCTTGGAAATACTCAGGGACAGAGCTTGGCAAAATTACAGCAGGTGATTACAGGCAGATCTTAAAATAATTGCCAAAATAATTATGCAACTAGCTCACTGAACCCCAATTATACTTACTCCAGTTACCAGCTTGTGGACTCCATGACACCTCTCCAAATCTCTGGGAGCTGGGTGGATCTAACTACACACAGATTCGCTCTGAAGCCGCCAGATTGGAACACAAATGAGCATTCTTGCTTTGACCCTAAAGTAACCTTGATCAAGTGAGATCACTGCTGTCAAACTGGATGACCTGGTCAGGGGGGCTGAGTTCTCAATGGCCTGGCTCATGCCAATCGCAGCAGGTGGGCTGGCTAGGTTCTTTTGCTTTTTTGCAGCCCACTGAAGAAGATGAACAATGCACAAAATGACCTGCCTGCCTGGCCATGCAACCTTTCAATAATGGCAACAATCTCCCAAGTGTCACAAGTGAACTATATGGCAACAATCTCCAAGTGAAGTTGTTTCCTTTTTCAACCTTACAGGGGGTCTTCCCTTGAAGGAAATAGGTGGGAAACAGAGCGAGGAAAGAAGAGCTCACTCATTACACCAGAGAAGAGGAGATGACAAGGCTGAAGACCAACAGAACTGGTGAGACCAAAATACATGGCGGCTTTTCCTATGGAGTATAATTAAGATCAGCAAACTAGTAAGCCCTTGAAATGTCAACAGATTTAGGAGTCATATAAACAGAACGTAAAGATATGTTCTGATACACAAGGGCATGTGATACTAACCTCTGTCTTTCTAAGAGGTAAGATAAGGAAGGTAATTTGCGAAACAGTGATAGTCCAAGACATGTAGCTTTCAACTGAAGGGGAAAAAAGAATAAGAAGGAAGTAAAAATGGACAGACTTTGAGTAACGCTCTGCAACGTCCCTGCACTCCCCATGCAGACTATTGGCCTAGCCATCCAGTAGTGCAGTAGTGTCCATTGGTCTTGGAACTATGAACTAAGTGGAGCACAGGTGTGTGTGTGTGTGTGTGTGTGTGTGTGTGTGTGTGTGTGTGTGTGTGTGTGTGTGTGAGAGAGAGAGAGAGAGAGAGAGAGAGAGAGAGAGAGAGAGAGAGAGAGAGAGAGAGAGAGAGAGAGAGAGAGAAATCTTATCTTCTTATCTATGTGGTATGCTGGTGGACCCCGAGTTCCACTGGCTTACCATGCGGTATGCCATCACAGCAGTGTCTCCGCCAGTCTGTGGAGTGCTGTTGCCGGTGCTAAACCTGGGAGGCCTTGCGCTGCCAACATTACACTACAGATCGGCTACCAGCGTGGCTTTTCTGGCAGTGGGGGCATATTGAGATGGGGATCAGACCAGGACAGAGGCAAATCTGGGCGGCACTGGTGGCCACCGAATCCTATACCCCCATCACGGGCCTGACACACACACCCCTGCGGCGATACAGATCTAGGCCAGCAAAAAAGCTAGCCTAGATCTGAGTCGGCCCGTAGGGGGCCAGGCAGCAACCAGAGAGGTAACTAACATTTTCTTTACTTACCCTTCCTGGCTGACCTGGTCCTCTGCTACCACGCAGGATACAGTGACCGCTGCACTGGCGGCCCTGCATCCTGCATGCCAGCAAGGGATAGGATTGGGCCATGTATGTGTGTGTATATATGCACGGTGTGAACGTGAAAGTTTGAAAAGAAATTGCAGTTAATAAATGTCGCTTGTGCATTGCCCCTCTTATACAGAGGGGTTGGATGGAATGGGGCGGGGGGCGGACCACCCCCAGTCAGCAGGCGGGGGGATCAAACTGGAGGCGGGGGGCATCATACCTGCAGTGCGGGCGATCCGGGCTGCAGAGAACACGGCGGAACGGCTCAGAGGAGCCTGCAGAAGGCTCCTGCCACAGCCGCGCTGCGTTTGTTTTGGCCCCTCCCTCCCACCCAACCCCCGAGGGACATTTGGCTTTGGCTGTCATCACTCAGGGGCAGGATGAGTGATGTCAGCATCACGAGGGGGTGCAGCTGGTGTGACGCCAGCTACGCTTCTGTCTCTATGTAAAAAAAAAAAAAGGATTTGTGCAGCACATGAAGCTGCCCCCAAAACTCTGTTTCCCTCTTGCACTGAAGCCCTACCTATGCACTGGAGCTCTGTATCCCTAGCAAAACACTTAATGCATCTGTCCACAGATGTTCTATAAACTGCTACCTCAACAGCGTTCAGTGTGACTTGCTAGTTAGACCCCGAATGACTATAAATGAGGTCTCCAATTAAAACTCTTGAAATATGTCTAAACCAGAACACTTTATATTCTACTTCTGTCTTCAGCATTCATGGCTGGGAGGAGGATTTGCAGTTTGACAGTGTAATTAGTAGGGACACTTCCATATTAACATTAAATCATCACTCCTGCCTAGTTGTTCCAACATTCGGAATGCAAGGCTTTGGCCTCTCTGGAAAACACACACAGCACACAGCACACACACACACGGAGAGCGTTGGCTAACCCAACTCCAGCTCTTTTCCTGTGGGGCTCACAACAGGTTTTACACCTGCTCCAGCAGCTGTCTGTGCACCTCAAGAATACCATATTGCATGTCTGCTGTGATCATGTACGGAATGCACAATGTACACCCTAAGCTGCTAGATAAGGGGCTCCATTAATTGGTTACATGTGCTTGAGGCCTGTCCACCAGCTGGCAGGTACAAACTCTTTCACTGCAGGCCATGAACAAAGTTGGTGACAGTAAAAGTGACTGGAGGACATTCAAGGAGAAAGCTAGCCTTGGTTCACAGCTGTGACTTCTCCAATTTTCAAACATACTGACATCAAGGTTAATTACCATTCCTTACATGATTACATCCCCCCCCCTTCCCCAAATATGAGCGGTTTATCTTCTAGGAACTTTTAGTAGAAAAGAGTTCTTTAAGCAACAATAATCTCATATTTTATGAGCAATGAGGCAAAATACTGATGAATAAATGATAAAATAGTAACAATCTCATATTGTCATGGACAGGTGGCAACAGAGAAAAAGTCACCAAGTGTGAATTCTACCAATTTGGCCTCAGATGAAAGGGGGGGGGAAGCTTCGGTGGGATGTATTCAAAGACAGTCATGACTAAGTCCCATTAAAACTAGTGGGACTTATTACTAACAAGCAACTTAGAATTGTTGGCGGCGCTTAGAATTCTTTAGATACAACCCACAGTGTATAATACCAAAACAAAGAATCGATTTCTCAGAGGCAATCCAAGACCTTTGTGTACCTGAAGAGGTGTACCAAATGCTACTCATGCCCTCCTGCTGTGACCTCCCCCCACTTCCTCAACGCCCTCAACCTCCTCTTGGGCTGCCACCACCTAACTCAGCAGCAGAACATGACAATCTGCTCTAGCCTCCTTCCGTGCTTATAGCATTTGAAAAGAGGACAGAGACGTCCTAGGTCAGCACTCTTCTCTCCTCCACATAGGGTTGCCAACTCTGACTGAAGATCTTTCTAGAGCAGGGGGTTCTCAACCAGTGGTACTTGTTCCACCAGTGGTACTTTGGCTGACTGTTGCTGGTACGCGGACCGCTGGACCACTGGAACCCTGCTCCGACGCGACACTTTCGGTGGTGTGTTTTCGCTCCCAAGAGGCTCCTGCCTGTGCCCGAGCCTCTTGGGAACTCTGAAAATGGCCCTCCCACCCGCCCAGAGCCTCCTACCTGTGTTTTCTGCCCTCTTGAAAACCCGGAAGAAACTGGCAATGATCTATCCGCCAGTCACTTCCGGTGGTACCCAGCAGGAGAGTGGTGCCGGAGGTGGTACTTGCCTGGCCAGGAAGGGGTTGAGAACCCCTGTGCTAGAGTCTTTTATTTTCCAAAATGAAGTAAGTTCATCTACCTAAGGAGGCCCTGTTAAAATCTCCAGGATTACTTTCTGTCCTCACCTGGAGTTGGATGCAGGTTCTTGGAGACTCCAAGCCAATCTTGGAGGGCTGAGAACCCTACCTCTACACGTCCTCTTCCTCTCCATTCCCCTCCTCCTTTTCACATCCAGGGAGCATGGAAAGAAGAGCTCCAGCAGCAACAGCACTGGTCAAAAATGAGGTGGACACGACCTATAGGTCCCTCTAATGGACGGGTTGTCCCACAGTTTCTTCCCCTGATGCCTCAACATAGTCGCGGGCAACCACGTCCAGCCTAAGATCCACTGCAGCTCACTCAGCACAAGACAATACTCCTTGCCACCAACCATGCTCACTCCCCCTCCTCCTCTTTGTCAGAGCCTGACACGTTTCTAAAATGGATACCTATGGATTTTATTCTACCATTCAGTATGCTTGTCTATATATATAGATAGTCGTGTCCGACTCTAGGGTGTGGTGCTCATCCCCATTTCAAAGCCGAAGAGCCAGCGTTGTCCGAAGACGCCTCCGTGGTCATGTGGCCGGCATGACTCTCCTTGCCGCAGCGCGTAGCATGCAGCTGGAACACGGAGCACTGTTTACCTTCCCGCAAGCGGTACCTATTTATCTACTTGCATTAACATGCTTTGGAACTGCTAGGTTGGCAGGAGCTGGCTAAGCAATGAGAGCTCACCCTGTCGCGGATTCGAAAAGCCGACCTTTCGATCGACAGCTCATGGTTCAGCGGTTTATTTTATTTTAGTATTTTAGTATTTTGCTGGTTGGTTTATAATGGGGGGGGGCAGTTTTGAGTTTCTGATTGGTGTTATGCAGGTATGGTTATGTTGATGTCATTTGCATCTTGTACTGCTTTGAATAATATGGTTAGGGGGCTGAAGGCCAAGAATTCTTTTGTAAGGGAGATTGCTTGTTAATTGCCCAGAATGATGAGGTGATTTCTTTTTTTCTAATAGGAGTTAATGGTTGGGAGAGAGTTGGTAATCATGCTGAGTGCTTTGAATGGGAGAATCATCAGCGCTTGGGGAACACAGCGCACCTCCTCCAGCTAAAAGGAGGGGGCAGGAGATATGCTCTCTCTCTCTCTCTCTCTCTCTCCCTCTCAATGTCAGCCAGGCACCTGGAACAGCACAGAAACAGCGAACAAGAGCTGTGAGCTGAAGGCACCTTGGGAAGCTCTCTCTGAGGATCTGATGTAGAGCGACTGCCTGGCAGAAGTGCACATGTTGCTCACCTTGCCCACATGTGTCATTGCAAATAAAGCAAGCATGACTAAAATGTCAGAAGTGTCCAGTGCTCTCTCTTCCAAAGGTATCCAATTCACTGGAACCTCTCACTGCTTAGGGAAGAGGAGAGTATGCAAACATCGTTCTAGAAAGGCAACTGAGGGTTGCAAACCTCCTATGTACACTTTCCTGGGTTTCCATTGAACACAGTTGGGGACTTACTTTTAATTAAATAAATGTGCATAGAATAGCACTGTAAATGAACAAAACGAGAACACCTCTTGGCGCTCAAGGTTGTACCCACTGGCATCAATGCAGGGGAGGTGGAGCTCTAAGTTCTGCCGCAGTCAGTCAGACCCTCTGTTACACGGGAGCACAAAGCGCCCTGGCCACTCGCCTTTGGAGCCATTCAAGTCGTTGCTTTCACCGACTTGAATGGCTCCAAAGGCGAGGAGGTGGGGCGCTTTGTGCTCCCGTGTAACGGTCTGACCACGGTGGAACTTAGAGCTCCACCCCCTGCAGTGATGCCAGTGGTTGTACCATCTCTCTCTCTCTCTCTCTCTCTCTCTCTCTCTCTCTCTCTCTCTCTCTCTCTCCTTCTTCTTCTTCTCAACAAACCTAAGTAGATGAGGCTGAGAGCTGGTGACTGGCCTGAGGTCATCCAATGACCTTTATGACTGAGTGGGGACTTAAGGATTGACTAAGGGCCTGATCCTATCCACACAGTACACCAGCGTACCGCAAGATCTGTTAGCATACCAGGAACCAGGGCCTTGGAGAGGCATTTTATCAGGGGGTACGAAATTTCTTTTGGGCCCCTTTTTGAAGGGTGAGGGGGCAAAACAGGCCGAGGGAGGGCAGCAATGGCTGGAAAAATCTCCAGAGTCCAGGTCTACCAGGCTTCTCAATGAAACGGCCAGGTCTACATGCCTGATAGTCCTGGCCTCCCGGTTGGCCCAGCCTCTGTCTTTCAGTCTCCATGAGGCCAGCCGGGATCCCAGAATCTTTCTGGGGCCACTCTTTTTGGCTCCTGGGCCCCCTTTTTGACTCTGGGCCTGGGTACAAATTACCCCCTTTACCCCCTCTCATGGGCCCTGTCTGGAATCATTCCATAACACGGAAGCCAGTGCCACATGACTGTTCCTTTAAGCAGCTGTTGTGTTCATGCACGTGAGCTTCCTACAAATATCTAGTTGATCTGATCCAGCAGGGCTTTTCTTATGTTCTTATATTCTTAACATAAAAAGTACAGCATTAGGGACTTGGCAAAAAAAAAAAATCTATAAATTCATTCAACTAAAAAAAACACAGTTCAAGAACAGACTGACAATATTCTAATCTCAGCTAAGGTTGCCAGCTCGGAAAAATTTTTTAGCATTCCCATCACTCAGCGACAGAACTCTACTCATAAATGCACAGTGGGCAACAATTGCTGGATTGAAGTGCAGTTTGTAAAACCCACTGGAAGAAAGATTTCACTATTACACGTCCCATTGTTTGGCAGGCAGAGCTAGTGTTTCTTCTCCTTATTTTCTTCACCACCCGTCTCCCTCCGCATTTAGGCAAACACAGGCAGAAGAACAGAACTGGGGAAAGTGAGAGTTATGCAGGAGGCCACATGCTTATGAGAGTTATGAGAGTTAGCAGCATGTCACAAAAGGTAGCAGTAGCCAACGATCGCTGACACGGAATCCATTTGTGACAGGAATGTTAATGTTTTCTAGCCGGCAACATTAGGTAGGGTTTAAATATTTTCTATTCTGAATCTTACAAACTAAAAGCAATATTAACACCTTAACCCACTTCTAGTGCAAATGCCACTTTAAGGCACTTACAAACAGGGGCGTTCCTAGGGTTTGCGTCACCCGGTGCGGGAGGTCAGTGCGTCACCCCCATGATGAACCTTCTCCCATGCAGTGGGCAGGGAAACGCATCATCACCCCACCCCCATGAGTCTCATTTGTCTGTTTTGAGTTAAGGAAATTCACTTTTTGTTACACAAGGAAGCTGTGTTTTCCGTTTCCGGTTATTTGGCCATAACATTTGATAGAATACAGATATTTTGAAACGGTTTGTTTCATTGCATTCTGCATGGGAGTACACATTAAATGATATATAACATGATGATAATATTTGTAAGGACAAAGGTTTTCACAATTTTGGCCACTAGTGTTATCACCCCCCTGAGGGTGTCACATGGTGCGGTCCGTACCCCCCCCCCCCGCACCAGCGTAGGGATGCCACTGCTTACAAAGCCCGTTTTGTGCAGAGCTGACATAGAGGGTGAGCACAGTTGGGCAGTTGTACCCTCGATACCACCTCTGTACACATTGCCTTTGTGTGGTGGCGTTTGGGGGTTATCGTGGCACTCTCGGGGACCATCCTGGACAGTAGGGGGGGTCCATGAAAGGTGATTTGCTGAGGGTGCACTGAAACCTGGGGCCACCCCTGCTCTTTCATAACTTGCCCCAGGCAAAAAGGACACAGCAGTGTAATTCTTGGATCAGAACCAAAGATCTGGTTCTAGAGTCTAGGAGTTACTGGGAAAACTGAGTCACCCAATTGGATGTCTGGGCAGCAGCATCGCTGCGGTGAATGCTGCCTGGTGAGGAGCTTACCTGCAGAAACCGGCATTCTGGAAGTTCAGGGGTGATGTAATGACGTAACTGTGTCGCCCCTGACTTTCCAGGCTTTTGCATTGCTTTTAGTATAAGAACATAAGAGCCTTGCTAGATCAGGCCAAAGGCCCATCTAGTCCAGCTTCCTGTATCTCACAGTGGCCCCACCAGATGCCTCTGAGAGCACACAGCCAACAAGATAACCTGTTTCCTGTTATCACTCCCTTGCACCTGGCACAGAGAAAACCTACTTCTAAAGCCAGGAGGTTACATAAGAACATAAGAACATAAGAAGAGCCCTGCTGGATCAGGCCAAAAGCCCATCTAGTCCAGCTTCCTGTATCACACAGTGGCCCCACCAGATGCCTCAGGGAGCACACAAGACAACAAGATAACCTGTTTCCTGCTGCCACTCCCCTGCACCTGGCACAGAGAAAACCTACTTCTAAAACCAGGAGGTTGCTTATGGCTTGTAACCAGTGATGGTCTTTTCCTCCATGAATCTAACCAAACCCCTTTTAAAGGTATCTAGGCCAGGTGCCATCACCACGTCCTGTGGCAAGGAGTTCCACATGTATGAAAAGCCCACCTCTGGACCGCACCCACTCGGCAACCTTCTGCCTTGCGTTCTCGCCGAAGCACAGCGAAAACACACTGTTCAGCAAGAGCCAGCTGCACCTAGAGAGGGCTGAAGATAGCTGAGTGGGGACTTGCGGGAGCTTGGGTGCCCCCCCCCGAGGGAGGCACCTGACGCAGCCCATATCAGTCATACCTCAGTTGTGACACCATTGTGTCTAGGTAGCCCTCTCTCTCCTGGCAAATAGAAGGGGCAGAAATGGAAGCAGTAACAGATTTTACTTTTTTGGGTTCCAAGATTACTGCAGATGGAGACAGCAGCCATGAAATTAAAAGACGCTTACTCTTTGGAAGGAAAGCTATGGCAAATTTAGATAGCATAATAAAAAGCAGAGATATCACCATACCAACAAAAGTTCGTATAGTCAGGGCGATGGTGTTCCCAGTAGCAATGTATGGTTGCGAGAGTTGGACCATAAGGAAGGCTGAGCGCCGAAGAATAGATGCTTTTGAACTGTGGTGCTGGAGAAGACTCCTGAGAGTCCCTTGGACTGCTAGGAGATCAAATCAGTCAATCCTAAATGAAATCAACCCTGACTGTTCCCTGGAAGGACAGGTACTAAGGCTGAAACTCAAATATTTTGGCCACCTAATGCGAAGAGAGGACTCTCTGGAGAAGACTCTGATGCTGGGAAAGACTGAAGGCAAAAGGAGAAGGGGAAGGCCAAGGATGAGATGGTTAGACAGCATCACCGATGCAACGAACATGAAAATGAGCGAACTCAGGAAGATAGTGGAGGATAGGAAGGCCTGGCGGGATATGGTTCATGGGATCACGAAGGGTCGGACACGACTTAACGACTGAACAACAACAACAACAACAGCCCTCTCTCTCTCTCTCTCTCTCTCTCTCTCTCTCTCTCTCTCTCTCTCTCTCTCTCTCTCTCTCTCTCAAGCACGCACGTGCGCGCGCACACACACGCGCGCGCACACACACACTTAAGATCTGGTCAAACGGTACTTATTCAAATGTAACATGAATTGTAATGTGAAATCAATATCCCTAAGTCAAGGCACAACGAAGATATCCCACAACTCCCCTGCTTCCCCACACACAAAGTCCAAGGCAAGTCTACATTTTCTCGTCTTACTCATGTGCAATCCAGGGATGCAGGTTATTATTGGTCAGCATCCTACACTTGCTTTGCCATGACGGAAAAAAACAAACAAACTGTGAAGACAGCAAGCAGGTTCCTGTGATTCATTTGGCCTTCACAGCTTCAGCCAAAAGGAACTGCAGAGCAGGATTACAAATCCTAATATTGTTCCAGGCCCCCACAGAAAGCAGACAAGGCAAAACCCACCCATTTATTCTTTCGGCCACAAGAACTACACAGAGTAGGATCTGAGCTTGCAATGCTTCGCAAGCCTTTTGCAAGTATTCAGCCCAACAACAGTGCGCCTTCTGCAGACCTTGCAATAATAAGAGCCAATAGCAACCAATCTGATCCTCATTTAGAAACTTCAAAAGCAAAAAGTCCTTTGCCAACCAAGATCCGTACCCTGTGCTTCCGATACTACTGCTGGGCATCTGCTCACCCAGCCAGCACCCAGAATCTGTTTAAGCGTAGCTGGCAAATAGCCACAGGTACCCCCCAGCACCAATTTGTTCCTTAACATGTTATAGATTTGCATTATTAAACGCATAATGAAGCACCACCTTTTTTTGCATAGAAGAACACATTTCAGCAATGCGTCTTGGACCCTCCTTCACTAACGGTGCAGTACCTATTTCGACCATTAGATGGCTGCAGCTTACATTTTTCTACAGCTTTACACAAGGCAGGATTTCAAAGGAAGCAAATGTACTGTACATTGTCAGTGCTATATAAATAATTACCACACAAAGGGGATTGTTATGCAGTTCTTTTCAGCTCCTCGCCTTCCTCCATCTTTCTCCTTGTTTTTTTCTTCCCATTTTTTTTTCCTGACCACAGTGGAAGATTTACAGCACAATCTTGTGTAACCTTGCACCGGTGTAACAGTAGATGCACTGGTGCACATAAGTGCACTTACACAAGTGCATCTACTATTACACCGGTGCAAGGTTACACAGGATTGTGCTGTTAATCTGGAGGGCCAATAATAGAAACTCTCAAAAGGACCAAGGGTCTGTGGCTGGGAGGGAGAAAATCACCTGGGGGAAAGGGTCTGCGGATCAGAACCAAAGGTCTGGTTTCAGAGTCTAGAGGTTCCATTCGGAACTTTGCTTATGCTGCAGGAGGAAGAGAATTTCCGTTCTCCTTCCCTGCACACCTGTTTTTGCTCTTAAAATTGGGCTCTACCCTCTGCTTAATATGTGATTAGAATAACCTCAGGTCTAGGCTTACCAGATCTCCAACCAGGACAGAGTGCTAGACCTTTAGGAGAAGGAATGTGGGCAGGTGTAGCTTGTTAAACCTTAGAGCACAATCCTAGGCATGTCTACTCAGAAGCAAGCCCCACTGAACACAATGGGACTTGCTTTTGAGTAGACATGCCTAAGATTGTGCTATAAGGTTTAAAAAGCTACACCTGCCTACATTCCTTCTCCTAAAGGTCTAGCACTCTGTCCCGGTTGGAGATCTGGTAAGCCTACTTCTAATCATAATCTCCACTTGCCCATCTCCCTGGCCCTGGGAGGAGAGTGGATGGACTCCGTCTCTCCTTTCTGGTGACCCATCTGTTTTCTCAGCATCCAGTAACCAGCCCCCTCCCACCTTGCTGCTGCTTTGATACCCTTCTTGGGGGGGGGGGATGGTGTCAGCTTCCTGGATCACCAACTGTTCAGAATGGCAGACTGGAGGCATGGGCAGGAGAACTTGTTCCATTTGATAAAACGTGATTTTTGGGGGGAGGAGGACTGAATGAATCAATCCTGCATTAATTCATTAAAAAGCGGATGATTTGTGGAAGGTGGTATTGAGAATAACGACTTTCGTATTGAGAAAGAATGGATCAGCTCCATCGTCGTCTGTATGGAATATTGACGGATTCAAACGCCACGGATTAGGAATCGAGTAAACCGCAAAGTACCTGAAGAGATTCCAACTGCTTCACCCAATTTAAAACAGAGCCTTATGCAAACGGAAATAAATAATACCATACATAAAATAAAACTGTCTGTATAACATTTTGATTGGGGGGAGCTTAATCTGTTGAGGATTTTTTTATTTCTAAGTATATACTGGACATGTTCATGTGTACATGATCGGAGTCAGGATACAAGCAAGTGGGCAGAACTGAAGGATGTACCATTGAATTAGACGTAAAGGTAAAGGTATCCCCTGACAATTAAGTCCAGTTGTGTCCGACTCTAGGGTGTGGTGCTCATCCCCATTTCAAAGCCGAAGAGCCACTGTTGTCCGAAGACACCTACGTGGTCATGTGGCCGGCATGACTCTCCTTGCCACAGCGCATAGCATGCAGCTGGAACACAGAGCGCTGTTTACCTTCCCGCAAGTGGTACCTATTTATCTACTCGCATTGACATGCTTTGGAACTGCTAGGTTGGCAGGAGCTGGCCAAGCAACGAGCGCTCACCCCGTCGCGGGAATCGAACTGCCAAACTTTCGATCGACAGCTTATGGTTCAGCGGTTTAACCCGCTGCACCACCCGCTGGCATTAGGCTTACCAGAGTCTAATTATTAGGCTTACCAGATTCACAAGGACAATCCCAGTTTGGCCCCCAGCATCCCCTGAAACCGAGATTGTCCCAGCTACGTTTATCCATTTCATTGCACTTGCAGAAGAACAATCCGTGGTGGACTGTGTCCCATTATTCCTAAAGAGCATGGTACTGTGCAGTAGACCAAGAAATTACATGTGTACAACAATGTAATAAGCATTTTTGTCCCTGGTTTCTCCAAAGCAGCCCCCTTTCATTTTGATTAGTTTTATCTCACTTTATATCTAATTTTAATTACTTGCACATTTTTCCAAACACATCTGTGGTGATGACACCTGGATTCTTTCTTTCTTTTTCCCCTCCAAGCAGTTCACCCATTGCAATAAAAAAGAGAGAGGAGGGGCGAAAGAAAACAGTGAATGTGAGCTTGAACTTCTTTTATGTTTAACACCAACCTCTTCTTAGAAACTTCACATGCTCGTTATATTTTCATCCTTAACCCATAACAATTGACACTGTGGCATAATCACATTTCTTTTCTTTTTTTTTAAAAAAAAAGGTTTGAACTGAGACAAATATACTGAACAAGGAGTTAACAGAAAACTGGTTTCCTTAGCAACAATAGCCCTGAAAGCTAAGAATACTCCTCCACACAGGTACTCATCTGATACAAGAAATCCGAGTCCAAATTAGATAGAAGTGGAACACAAGGTCTTTGAACATGGACAATCGAATGCCTGCATTGTGGTGTTAAGTGCTCTCCCACTTCCCTGCGCCGTTCCAGGGGTAGCACTGCAGGGGTTTCTTTGGATGAGAGAGGACTGGAGATTGATGGTGCCTTTGTAATATTTGTAATTTGAGCTGTTGTAGCATAGTGGCTTCTTAGAGCCTGAGCTACAGATCAGGACTTCCCTGGTTTAAATCTCACCTCTGTCATGATGGGCATAGGAAAGCCACTCCCATTCAGTCAATATGAGGATCGTAATACTTACTGTTGTAATGATTACTACATCAAGACCATGCCTGTGATGTCCAGGCTGATGTGCATTGCACCATCAGACAGCGCAGTACAAATCTGTATCTGTTTTA
The DNA here is from genome assembly GCA_026170595.1 of Plestiodon gilberti rubricaudatus. Lineage (NCBI taxonomy): Eukaryota > Metazoa > Chordata > Lepidosauria > Squamata > Scincidae > Plestiodon > Plestiodon gilberti. Next base: position 169,078,121 of record JANXHW010000001.1, read on the forward strand.
TCTCTTCCAATATATGTAAGCAGAGTAATGGAAGCAAAAAAAGCTTCTGTGGCAAGCCGGAAAAATGCCGATCATGCATCAACTCTACAAAGCCGCAGTGGACCCCTCTTGGCATGGCCGCCAACACCATTAGCTGTCTCTACTTCGGTTCATTCCCATTCAAAAGTCACAGATCTTTGTGATTCGGTCTGATTCCAAATTGAAACTTTCACAAACAGAACAAAAGCCGAGTCTTCCCAGTAGCGGAGAGATGCCACCGTTCAAAGGCTGGAGAGAGAAGAACAGCCCCAAGCACCCACTAAGGAAATGTGAACCAATCATCCCTCATGGGGGCAGCATCAGGAATCAGCCAGCCTGGGCACTGGCTGAGGGGCTCATGCTCATCAGAGGAACCAGCCAACCCCTTGACTAGTACCCAAAGAAAATTGACCCTGAGTCAGCTCATTGGGCCCTGAAGCCCACCTAATATTCAAAAATGAGACATTAAGGGCTCAGTCCAGCCCAACTCAGCCCAACTCAGGCACAATTGAGGCCCAATAGTGGCACAATTGTGGCCCAAAACAGGACCGAGTTAGGCTGCAACTGTGCCTGAGTTAGGCAGGAGGCAAGTGGGCCAGGATCGAGGCAAAACTTACCGCAGAGGCAGGCAGGTCCCTGTGGGGAGCTGTCCGTCTTGTGGAAGGGAAGAGCCCCCTCCTGAGCTCGTCTGTGTGCACCTACCACAGCTGCTGCAGCGTTCACAGGAGATGGGCAGCCACAGGTGGGCCTGCAGGCAATGGGCGTGCGACAGGCAGCTGAAGGGCTGAGGTTGTGCCAGTGCCAGCTGCCCCAGGGCACCCTGGGCATTAGCCACCTGCCGCAGGGGGGAGTGCCACTGCCCTCCTACCTGCAGAAGGCGATGCCACCCCCAAGCCACGGTGAGGCTGCACGTGGGAGTCATGGGGGGGTGAGCGGGGGAGAGAAGGGAAGGAGGGGGTGGGAACGGCACGCACAAGGGGGGTCTCATGAGGTCTGGAACCGCCTCCGCCATGACATGCCCGTGCGCTGCCTGAAGCCCTGGACCACCAGGGCCGTGGCTATGCCCACAAAGAAGGCATCCCAGCATGCCTTCTGCTCCGTGCCCCGGCCAAGACCGAGAGATGCCTTGGGCTTGTCTGCTGCGAGCGGGAAGGGCTCACGCAGCTCATCACACCCCCAGATGGGGCAATGTCGGCGCCTCGCGGCAGGCGCTCTGGCGGGGTGGGGGGGGTGCCAGCGTCCATCATCAGGGAGTGGGAGGGGAGGCAGGCACACAGGCAGGCGGACAGGGGGTGCTGGGGAGGGACACAGGTGGGTCAGAAACAGACAGACAACAAGGCTGGTGGGAGAGGGATACAGGGAGAGGGGTCTGCAGAGACCAATAGGGACAGAGGGGTCACTTCGCAGATGGAGGCAATGTAGGAACGGGCGCCTCTCATGCAGACGGACCGAGGGCGGAAACGGATGCCGTTGACGGGCGGAAACGGACGCCGTTGACGGGCGGACCGAGGGCGGGTGAGAGCCCCGGTTGCTGAAAGGGCTCTTCACGGACGTGGCGGACGTGCGCCATTTCGCCTGTCAGTGGTTGCCTGCCTGAGAGGCCCCCCAACTCCCCCCTCCCCTCTGAGCCCTGAGGGTCTGGCAGCCCCCCTGCTGTGTTCTCCCTGGGCTGGCTGTGGCAGGCCCTGGCTGGGATTCATGCAGGGCCTTGTGTGCTGGGCGCTGTCTCTGTGTGTGTGGGTCAGTGCTTGTGTAACATTGGGGTCATGTTGTTCAAGGGGCCTTTGCCCAAGGGGCATCTTTATTGTTCTGGAACATTGGCAGAGATGGCCAGGCGAGGCTGCCAGGGGTAGGCATAGCAGCCACTCAGAACGTAGCAGCAGCAGGCGTGCCCCATGGACCTGGAGACGCAGGCTCTTCCCCTGTGGAACCACAGCCTGCTCCATAGAAAGGGGAGGGACAGCAAGTAGGCAGCCAGGGAGGTGGAGCAGCAGCAGCAGTGGAGGAGGGTTGCAGGGCAGGCTCCCAGACCTCTGGCAGCATCGAGGCAGACGACCATGGGGCAACCAGACTGCGGGCCCAGGGTTGCTCCCCAGAAGGTAGGTGGTGGTGGACATTCCTGGGGAGACATAAATCACAGGGGTGTTCCATGGCAGCTGCTGTGTGGTAGCAATCACCATTGAAGGAATGCCAGTGTGCCGGTTGCAAAGGCCTGCAGGGAGAGAAATCAAACACAGCTGAGTGGTGTGACACACATAGCCTGGTCTGCGCTCCTTCCCTGGGTGTAAGGTGAGCATGATCCTGTAAGGGAAAGGGGTCAAAGAGAGAGACAACAACACAACTTGGGGGTCACAACCATGGCAATCCTAGCAATACTGACCTGTCAGTAGACCCTGTGGAGAAAAGAGGGGGGGGAACAGCTGGTGTCTACATATGGGTTACAGTTTCACACTCATGGCATTGTGTGCTCACATTAATACAGGCAGACATGAGACAAGACATTGGTAAAGAGGCATATCATGGCAGGCATTGCAGGCAGCTATGAGACAAGACATTGGTAAAGAGGCATATCATTGCAGGCTATGCAGGCAGCTATGACACAAGACATTGGTAAAGAGGCATATCATGGCAGGCTATGCAGGCAGCTATGAGACAAGACATTGGTATAGAGGCATGTATCCTACCTATATTTCTCTATGCAAAGAGGCAGTAGTCAGACCACATGTCAGCACGAACCCTGCTCTTACCTGCTGGTGTTGTTGCCTGTGGGGGGGGGGAGAGAGGGGCTGGGAGAAAGATATGGGTTAGCAAACACTTGCATGGAGACAGCTGACCAGGCACAGCTGTAAACAGGTTGGCCACAGCCAGAACAGCCCTCTCTGCCCTAGAGGGGGGCAGAGAGGAGAGAGGAGAAGAGAAGAGAGAAGTGGGGTGTTAGAAAAGTTTTCAAAGTCCCACTTTGTGGCTGCTGGGGGACAGAACCCCATGCAACGTGCTCAGAGAGAGAGAGAGAGAGTGAGTGGAGGGCTGGGGCTGGGCTTTTGTGGGAAAGAGGCTGGGTGGGGCTGGGTGCTGATAGGGTAACTATTTGGGTCCGTGTCCAGAGTTAGGCCACAACTGTTCCGTCCTAACTCAGGCACAACTCGGGACCAGGGTGTTAGTACTTTTCAGGAGAGGGCTGGTGTGGGTAAGGTAAAATGGCTCCTATGGGTCTCCTCACATTTGGGTCCACCCTTTTTGTTGACCCAAATTTTGTGCCTGAGTTGGGCTCGAGGGGGCGTGTCAGGGGCTCTCCAGCGTCTGGAACCGGACCAAAATTCGTAACTGCCCCTGTCACGCCCCCGACACGCCCACGTTTAGGCCGCAATTGTGCCTGAATTGTGCAGTTGTGCCTGAATTGTGCCGGAACCCAATTCAGTCACAATTGAAGCACAAATTCGGCCTCTCCGGCACAATTCAGGCACAACTCGGGCCTAAAGCGCTTGGACTGCAATTGTGCCTGAATTGTGCCGCAGAGGCCTTGGGCTGGACTGGGCTGTTAAATACTCCAGGTGAGCCCAAATGACCAATTCCTTCAAGAAAGCATGCCCACTGGCTATCAAACCCTAGAGCGAACCCCACCCTAGTTTCAATTGCCCTGGTACAACATTGGACAGTCAGTGTGGGTTGTGCTACCTTGGGGATGTTGAACTGGAAACCTGGAGAGTCTGAGTAAAGTTAGATAAGGAACATATCTAGTTGATATCTAGGTGTCAGAATCCTTACATCAGGATTTGTTTCTGGCAAAAGTGTCATGACGGAGGGGGCATTAGGGTGGTGGGCCCCTGGGCGGCAGGATCGAGCACCAGGCAGCAGGCGGACGGTGTCATGGCAGCTGGTGGAGGGGCAAATTGTTCTGTTCACTGGCACGAGCAAGGATCAGCAGCAGTTTGGCCCTCCCACCTGCCCTGCGCCTCAGTATGGTGCATAATGGCTTCAGCCGTGACGTCACGTCCGGAGCAGGGGGGGGGGGCGGTTGTGGAATCGCCACTGGTTTCTGGTCAGCTTGCTTTGTAATATCCTTGCCATTAACCATTTGTTCTACTCATTCTTTTTTTTCTTTTTTTTTGCTGAGACCTGCCTGTTTTCCTTATCACCTGCAATGATCTCCCCTGTGGTTTCAAAGCCATTTGTCCCTCTTTTAATAAGCTTCTTATTATTATTTTTTACTTTTTTATCTGCCTGGTATCTATCAGTTCGTTCAGGAGAGATTAACTGCTGCACTTCATCAGGCTTTCCCAGTTTCATTACTGTTTATTGTTGGGATTAATCTTTTTAATGGAAATCCCTAGGATTTTGAGAGTTTTTGATTCACCTGCGAGAGGGGCTTTTCCAAGGTGCTCTCTCTCTCTCTCTCTCTCTCTCTCTCTCTCTCTCTCTCTCTCTCTCTCTCTCTCTCTCTCTCTCTCTCTCTCACTCACTCTCTCTCTCTCCCCCCCCTCTGGTTTCCTAGTTTTAGATAGTGGCATCTACTCACTACCAGTTTCCCCAGTTACTGTGATGGAAGGAAGCAAAACGCAAGAGTCTGCATATTAGATGCTAACCCGTAGACACTATGCATGCTCGGCTCCCCAAGCTCTTTTACAGCAAGCAATCAGCATAACAAAGGATGTTCACCCAGCAGCTTTAACAACATGTCCTGGGTACTGGAACAAGTAGCTTACAGAGATCATTTCCCCCCCACCCCAACACATATTGTTGTAATTCCTAACCAGCAGGCAGAGAAAATAGGGCCTGTGTTACTTTGTACCTGTAAAATTGCTGCTGGAAATATTGGTGTAGTAATGTGGCATCTAACGAGTTAAACCTTAGAAACTTCTACACCAGTGTTTCTCAAACTGTGGGTCAGGACACCAGTGGCGTCACTAGGGTGCGCGCCGCCCTAAAGCAAGGGCACGCGCGCCACCCTAATGACCCCCTGCAAATTTTCTGTGCCGCCGAAGTCTTACCCCCCCCCCTCTGCTGACGGCCGACAACATCCTCTTCGGTCGGCGATCCAGGGCCTTCTGATGAAGGCCCAATGCATCAATACGTGAAGTTTTAACTTTTTCACGCATGCACACAACGTTTTCTGAGGGCAACGTTTTCAGAGCCTCCGGAGGGCGACGCACGCAGCGGAAGTGACACGCATGGGTGCGCACGTCACCTTTCTGCGCGCGTCACCCCCTGGCGGTCCGCCCCAGCCGCCACGCTCTAGCGACGTCCTTGTCAGGACCCACTTGGTGGGTCGCAACCTGATTTCTGGTGGGTCCCAGGTGATGGAAAGATCAGATATGTAATTGCCACAAGCCCTGAGGCTATTCAAAAACCAGATAGCTGCTAACTGCCCTTCAAAAAACTGAGCTCCGGCAGTTTGCAAGATAGCTGCTAATTACCCTGCAAACGGTTGAGCTCCTGCAGTAGACTGAGTTTTTTTCTTTTTACAAATAAATAAAAAAAATGTTACTTGTAAACAAATATATTAGTTCTTTCTAGACCACCTTTTTAAAGTTTTGTAAAGCTAGGTGGGTCCCGGTAGGTTGTCATTTTAAAAAGTGGGTCCCGGTGCTAAAACGTTGAGAACCACTGTTCTACACTACAGTATGACTTGTTCCTTTTAGTTTCTAGCTTTTGTGTTCTGCCCTACAATGCTTGTTTGATTGCTATAAAGAAGTTAATAAGTTTTCTTCCGGAAGATGAGGCCCTGTACAAAAATTTGTAGCATTTTATCTCATCCAGAGTCACCAGTAAAACAACGGTTCTCAGTTTGGATGTTGCTGAAGGAGCAATTGTAGGCTTCCGACAGTAAATTTTCTCAGGTTCATCCTACAATCATTGCCTAGATCATGCTTTGTTATACTATAAGCATTTTTCCATCCTGTCTAATTACACTATTCAAAGTACCATCATGCAATTGCTGAAAGTCTTTCAGAGGGGAATCACAGTAGGCAGCAGACGGGTCTTCCACAAGGTATCATCATCTTCATCACCTATCCTACATATTGAAAACAGGTTTTTAATGATCATAATGCATCTGAATTCTGCTGAGGATGATTTCAAATTTTAATCAAATGCATCATTTGAAAAAGTACACAAATTGTAGCAAGTTTCTCTGTAAATACAGAGGTATTTTGATCCAATCTTCCACATTGTTTAAATGATTGCAAATGGTATAAAAAAAAGGCTTAGGGAGCCTTGTGTAAACTGATTCAAGTCTGGTAGGTCATTTTCAAAAAACTATAATAATATCAAAATTTGAATTCTACTGACATAAACCACATGGGCAGTCCAATTCTACCGAACTCCCCACAAGGCGATGCAGTGGTGCCAACGTGGCTAATGTTGTATTACCTTATGTGGCGGATCATTCGCTGTCTGCTGGTGACCGGAAGGCTAGTCCAGCCTGGCTGCCGGTGGCCCGGCACTGTGCGCTGATGGCAGCTGCTTTATGATAGCCGTAACTCAGTCACCACCGGCACAACACACTTTTTGCCGGCAGCCAGAGACCATAGGATTGGGCTGTAAATCCCAGATCCTTTTAATTTGTTATTTTACAAAAAAAAAAATGTCCTTTTGGTTTTGCTAACAGAAAAAAATTACATATATTTGAAGTTTATCCCGTTCTCTTATGGCATTCATGCTTAGAGATGCAGGACTTCCTACTGGCGCAATGAAAGCAGAAGCAAGGGGACTTTTATCTGTGATATAACACCATAATAATGCTCACTGTCTTTCTGCACTTTAGGAGTTCTAGAATTACAGTATTTTTGGAGGGTGTATTTGAGAATAACGACAGCAAACCCCCTGCTGTCTCCCCATGGTGCTCCCAGTGAAATTATGGCTGCTTTCAAAACACTTCCACCCTACCAATTAGTCAATGGTTACTCACAGCGAAAATTAACTCACAGCTTTAAATGCCAAAATGTCATTATTATATTTAAATAGAACTATCTAATTAGATTAAAGCACACCACTTGTACCACTCAGTCCTAAAAGCTCAGACCATGGCAAAGGGTATGGATTACTAAGGCGCATTTTAATTGATCCTCACGAAGAGCCACTTAATTGGGGTGTGCAGTAATCTTATTGTGACTAAGTATGTGACAAGGAAGTCAGTCACTTCTTTTTTTAGTATCAAAGTTTATTTTATACTCAGAACACAATTTGTTTCATACATGAGAAAGTACAAGAAGTACTCTTGCTTTGAGAAAAGCTCACGTCAAAGGGGAAAAATGAAATGCTGTCAATATATACAATAGTTGAGCCCCTTACTCTGAATATTAAGGGGGAGCCCAAAAGTTTTTAAAATATTTTTTAAAAAAATTAAGAACTTCTATTATAAGGTTCCAGTTAAACTGCATACTCCAAAATCAATCCAACATTCTACAAAATTCTTAATCTTTGGGCAGCCCAATCCTACACAACTCCCCACGTGGCGATGTAGCTGCGCCAACGTGGAACACACTGTATACTGTGAGGGGCTTCAGCCCCTGGAGGGCATTTGTTCCCATGCCCCCAGTAAGCCCATGCCGGCCCACTGGATCTAATCAGACATGTGCCAGCTCTATAGGATAGGGTATCAAGGATAGGGTACCACATTGTCTAAACTTTTGAGCAGAGGGGGGAAGACTGGGATAGGAAAGCAAGGATAGCTTTTGGTATTCTTCATAAAAGAAAGAAAAATGATAGGGACATAGGACTACCCCAGATCGTTATCTATTATATGGCCTCCCAGATAGGGGCAATGTCAGGTTTGTTCATGGATCACACCTAGGAGCTATTAAGGAAACAGGAACAAGCTGGATCGGACATTCCTTTGGAATTGGAAATTCCTTTTCGTGTTATCTAAATAAATAAACAAACAAACTAATAAATAAGGAGTTGGTCAAACTGTCTCATTCCAGAAATAGGTCTCCATCCCAATACTACTAGAATTTTGGTTTATACAGTACTTACATTAGGTTTCCTATTTCCTTTCACTCTCCTCTTTTTCCTACCTCCACAAGTATCCAGTTTACTGCAACTGAGCTATTTTGAAGCTAATGACCCATCAGGCAACCGACTTGCTTGAAAAATGGTTTTCTGCCCTTAGCATTTTCATTGTATGCATCATCTGTTCATACATAATCCTTGAGAAGAGAGAGAGAACTTGTCAGTCTCATTTCAAATCCCGCTAGCCATGGGCAGTAAACAATCCCAATGCAGAGTTTTGAACTCTCATAATCAGCTTTAATTGATTGTACATTTTATACATCCCACCCCACTGGTCGGCCCACCAAGGGGTATTCGTTAAAATGTGAAATTGATCTCCCCCGTCAAACATTCAAGGCAAGTACAATCTCCCCGATCAATCGCACCCATGTGGTGGCTGTGAATACTAAACAGCTTTTAGTATGATGATGATGGCCCAAGGAGGCATTGCTTTCCAATCAATACATTGGATCAGATTTCTTTTATTGGAGTACTGTTTCCTAGATGTAACATTTTCAGGCAGGCAGAGACTACTCTGAGAATTGTCTCCAAGTTGTGAATATAGTTCGCTAAATTGAAAGTATATAGCATGTTTCAGTCACAATTAAACTCCTTTGATTTCAATGGAGGAGATTGAGGCTACAATCCTGTTACCTGGGAGTAAGTCCCAAAAATTAATGGGACTTACTTCTGAGGAGTACTTACTTCTGAGGATTAATTTGATGCACACTTACCTGGGAGTAGACCCCACTGAATTCAGTATGACTTTGGTCTGAGTTGACATGCATAGGCTTGCTTGGCTGGATTATGTCCGTATCTCCACAGGCCAGTCAGATGTGAGCATAAACAGTTCAGATCAGCAACTGGAATTCTGCAAAATGGGCCTCAAGAGCAGGAATAACTACCCTTCCACTTGCCAAACCAGAGGGAAGGCTGGTATGTGGAGGGCAGAGTAATGGAACTTGTTGGCAATCCATTTCAGGAAATGCATGGGGATCTCCTCCTCAAAATAGTCCTCCTACAAGGGCCACGCATACATACACACATATGCAGCAACAAACCCACTGTAAAATCTAGCTAGATCCTACTAACTCTAAAAAGAGAGATGCTTTCAAAATCACACATAGTCCTATCTCAACAAATGACTATACAGTAAGTCCTCACTTAAAGTCGTTTCATTTAAAGTCTTTTCGTTTTAAAGTTGATGGGAAAACGCCATAGGAACATTTACATTTATCAATTGGCCTATGATAAGATTGGTTTCATTATAAGTCGCTTAAAGTCGCAGTTTCCAAGAAAAACCTATCGACAACTTTAAGTGAGAACTTGCTGTAAGTCCCTTTATCCCCGAATGGCAAAAATTAGAATTAGACTTTTTAAGGGGGGGGGGAATCTACTGGAACAATGCAGGATTCATCCTGCCTATCTGAGTGGAAGTTTATCTGAGCCAGATAGCAACATACCAGGTTTTTTGTTTATGTTTTGTCAGAGACATCACTACGGGGGGGGGGGGAGAGGCGTTTCTACGGTAGGGGCCCTACCGTAAGTTGCGCCCTGTCCTAGTACCATGTTTACAAACCGGAACGAGGAGGCCCCACCCCCTTGCCATCGGAGCCATTCAGAGCGGCGAAAGCAGCGCTCCTTTGTTGTCTCCTGCAGGAGTCTCCTGCACGTTGCCTTCACGCGAGTCTCCTGTGTGTTGCCTTCGCCCCTCTGAATTACTCCGATTGTGAGAGGGCGGGGCCACCTCATAATGCAGAGTAGAATGGTACAGTACTTACAGTACTGCCCACTGTAGAGATGCCACTGTGTTTTGTGTGTGTGATCAAGCTAACCTAAGTTACAATCTAATGCACACTTACTTGGGAGTAAGTTCCATGAGCAAACATGTGTAATTTTGTCAGTGCAAGATGTGCAAAAGCAGGAATGTGCCTCAGTGTTATGGATTTCCTATTCATGCACTGTGCTACAGCTGCTTCATACATTTTTTTTTAATCTCTACTGTACTGTAACCCTACTGAACTGAACTAATGTTTTAGGACTGAGTTTAGTGGAGCAAGAAATGTCACATGCTGTCTCCAATTGCGCAAGGTTTCTCTATTCTTGCTACAGTTTAAATACCAGAATAAGTCAAAATCAGAGTAGTTCCCACCAGTGATGTAGACTTGAGTCTATTGACTTGGACTTGAGTTGGACTCAAGTCACGTCAATAACTTGACTCCGACTTGACTCGGCGATTGTAAAAGACTCGAAAGACTCGACTCGAGACTTGGAGCCTTTTACGACTAGTCGAATTTTATTCAGGTTTAACCCCGTTTTCCCCATTAAATAGATAGGGACTTGCAACTCGCAACCAAAGACTCAGGACTTGGGGGTAAAGACTTGGGACTTGACTTGAGACTTGGACCCAGAGACTTGGGACTTGAGACTTGGAGTCGAAGACTTGATCCACATCCCTGGTTCCCACTCAGCACAACTTGTGCAGGTAGAGCGTTTTTGCTCGATCAAGCCTTTACACTCTCACTTCATAGGACAGCAAGGAAATTTCTTTGAATAAAATTAAGCCCCTGCAAGTGGGCAACCCCATTTAAAGCAATACTCAGAATTCAATATATTTTCAGTGCCATCACTTGTATATTCCTCCTTCTATATCCTTCTGGATGTGGACCAACTTAATTAAAATGCATGCCAATACATATGTTCAGGGCCTTAGGCACCTTTTAAAATGTAAATAACATAAACAGGAAGCCCTGACTGCATGCAATTTGCATTCCCTACCATTTCAAAATGATATAATGAAATGCATTCAAAGCTGGGGAAAAGAGCGTTTAGTTTTGATTCAGCAATTTAAATTAAGTGTCCTGTCTGGAAAGGAGAAGGGGAGAGATTTGTCTTTTAAACGAATTGTGCTCCCATCTCATTAAGGGAACTCTTGCTCCTGGTGCCCTGCATGGTTCTTTTGCATGTGGAGCACAGTCAGGTTTGTTATTAACAAGTTCGAAAACAAACGTAAATTGGAGTATAGCATCTGACCCAACACACTTCATTCATCAAAAATTAGGAAAAGCAATGTTATATTGGCTTATTAGGAGCATAAATCAGAAGCTTTAAACGTTATTTGAAGCCACCCCTTGGCATGCGGTTGAGAGCTTGAAATATGCTCAGTATTCACAGCTGTGTCTAAGTGTTAAACTTCACTCTCCTTCCTCTTTTGTGACTGTGGTGCCGCATCATCTGTTTTGCTCATTCAAGAGCTGCACAAACCCTTGTCTACAAAGGTGTGTTTATTTTTTTTTAAAAAAATCCACAGAACTTCACTAGTAGCAGCTACATTTTAGAGTTTGTACCTTTTCTTCTGGCAGGGATCAGGGATATCCTAATAAAGTCAAGCACCTAATGGTATCGTGTTGTAGTGAAGAAGCGAAGCTATGAATCAAGACGTCCATGGTTCATAGCTCACCCATGATGCCATTAACTTACTCCAATGTGGCGATAATACTGATAATACTTCAGCTGGTGCAGGCCTGAGTGCACCAGGCCTTCGAACACAGTTTGTGCATGCACACACTTCAGCTCCCCTCAGCTTATCTGGGGCTGGGGTGTCGTTGTGGGTGGTCAGGGGCTGTTCCTTCCCCGTCCATCTTGATTTTCACCCAGGCAGTGGCCCTACCAGCTGGGAGGAGTGTGCTGGCCAGCCAGTTGGCACCACATTGGCTTCTGGGGACAGACAGTTAAGAGTTCAATAGGGGGCTCCTGGGAGAATCCCATTAGCAGCCATGAGAGTTCTGGCAGCCCAGAAGTTGAGTTATGAACATTTAGAGTTGCATAGCAAGTCACAGATAGAGTTAAAAAAATCTATTCATCACATAATGCTAAATGTACTGTAACTCAGTTTCTAGGCAGCTCTGAATGCAGCAGCCAATGATGAGGTGGTCGATCTGTTGGGGGGGGGGCAACACATTCCCCAGTAGCATGGCCCTCTGTAACACTCACAGCCCAGTCCAGCCCAAGGCCTCAGCGGCACAATTCAGGCACAATTGCAGCCTAAGTGCTTTAGGCCCGAGTTGTGCCTGAATTGTGCCTCAGAGGCCGAATTTGTGCTGCAATTGTGACTGAATTGGGTTCCGGCACAATTCAGGCACAACTGCACAATTCAGGCACAATTGCAGCCTAAAAGTGGGCGTGTTGGGGGCGTGTCGGGGGAGTGACGGGGCGGTTACAAATTTGTTCCGGTTCGAGACGCTGGAGAGCCCCTGACACGCCCCCTCGAGCCCAACTCAGGCACAAAATTTGGGTCAACAAAAAGGGTGGACCCAAATGTGAGGAGACCCATAGGAGCCATTTTACCTTACCCACACCAGCCCTCTCCTGAAAAGTACTAACACCCTGGGCCCGAGTTGTGCCTGAGTTAGGACGGAACAGTTGTGGCCTAACTCTGGAACTGGACCAAATAGTTACCCTATCAGCACCCAGCCCCACCCAGCCTCTTTCCCACAAAAGCCCAGCCCCAGCCCTCCACTCACTCTCTCTCTCTCTCTCTCTCTGAGCACGTGGCATGGGGTTCTGTCCCCCAGCAGCCACAAAGTGGGACTTTGAAAACTTTTCTAACACCCCACTTCTCTCTTCTCCTCTCTGCCCCCCTCTAGGGCAGAGAGGGCTGTTCTGCCTGTGGCCAAACTGTTTACTGCTGTGCCTGGGCAGCTGTCTCCATGCAAGTGTTTGCTAACCCATGTCTTTCTCCCAGCCCCTCTCCCCCCCCCACAGGCAACAACACCAGCAGGTAAGTGCAGGTAAGAGCAGGGTTCGTGCTGACATGTGGTCTGACTTCTGCCTCTTTGCATAGAGAAATATAGGTAGGATACATGCCTCTATACCAATGTCTTGTCTCATAGCTGCCTGCATAGCCTGCCATGATATGCCTCTTTACCAATGTCTTGTCTCATAGCTGCCTGCATAGCCTGCCATGATATGCCTCTGTACCAATGTCTTGTCTCATAGCTGCCTGCATAGCCTGCCATGATATGCCTCTGTACCAATGTCTTGTCTCATGTCTGCCTGCATAGCCTGCCATGATATGCTTCTTTACCAATGTCTTGTCTCATAGCTGCCTGTATTAATGTGAGCACACAATGCCTTGAGTGTGGAACTGTAACCCATATGTAGACACCAGCTGTTCCCCCCCCCTCTTTTCTCCACAGGGTCTACTGACAGGTCAGTATTGCTAGGATTGCCATGGTTGTGACCCCCAAGTTGTGTTGTTGTCTCTCTCTTTGACCCCTTTCCCTTACAGGATCATGCTCACCTTACACCCAGGGAAGGAGCGCAGACCATGCTATGTGTCTCACACCACTCAGCTGTGTTTGATTTCTCTCCCTGCAGGCCTTTGCAACTGGCACACTGGCATTCCTTCAATGGCGATTGCTACCACACACCAGCTGCCATGGAACACCCCGTGTTGTTCGTCCCCCCAGGAATGTCCACCACCACCTACCTTCTGGGGAGCACCCCTGGGCCCGCAGTCTGGTTGCCCTATGGTCGTCTGCCTCGATGCTGCCAGAGGTCTGGGAGCCTGCCCTACAACCCTCCTCAGCTGCTGCTGCTGCTCCACCTCCCTGGCTGCCTACTTGCTGTCCCTCCCCTTTCTATGGAGCAGGCTGTGGTTCCACAGGGGAAGAGCCTGCGTCTCCAGGTCCATGGGGCACGCCTGCTGCTGCTGCTGCTACGTTCTGAGTGGCTGCTGTGCCTACCCCTGGCAGCCTCGCCTGGCCATCTCTGCCAATGTTCTCGAACAATAAAGATGCCCCTTGGGCAAAGGCCCCTTGAACACAAGCACTGCCCCACACACACAGAGACAGCGCCCAGCACAAAAGGCCCTGCATGAATCCCAGCCAGGGCCTGCCACAGCCAACCCAGGGAGAACACAGCAGGGGGGCTGCCAGACTCTCCGGGCTCAGAGGGTAGGGGGGAGTTGGGGGGCCTCTCAGGCAGGCAACCACTGACAGGCGACATGACGCACGTCCGCCACGTCCGTGAAGAGCCCTTTCAGCAACCGGGGTTCTCACCCACCCTCGGTCTGCCCGTCAACGGCGTCCGTTTCCGCCCGTCAACGGCGTCCGTTTCTGCCCTCAGTCCGCCCGTCAACGGCGTCCGTTTCCGCCCGTCAACAGCGTCCGTTACCGCCCTCGGTCCGTCTGCATGAGAGGCGGCCGTTCCTGCATTGCAGAAATCATTCAGCTTTGCTGGTGTGGAAAGCCAACCTGTCCTGTGCCAAAGGGCTATTTAGTTCACTAAGGGCCCAATCCTAACTAAGTGTTCCGCCGGCAGAAGTGTCGGCTCAGCACAGTAAGTGACATGACGCTAGCACACCCAATGAGACTGCCAGCACAGATGGTTGGCAGTCACACATATGCACCAAAGAAGGAGCTACCCATCACCTGCAAGTTGGTGGGGGGGCGGTGGGAAGAACTGGACAGTATCTAGGCAAGAAGGGGGTGGGTTGGAGGCAGAATGGGCGAGGGAGAGGGTGGATCCTGACAGCACCAGCATGTGTCAGTATCCTATCCCCATTCCCTCTCATCTTCCCTCTCCCCTACTCTCTTCAGTTCTGTGCCAGCAAAATGGCTGGCACAGACCCAAGCAGACCCATTGGGGCAGTGAAGGCCTGCTCTGGGGTAAAATAACAAATGTTCCTTTACCTTGGGGAGACCTCCATAACTTTCACCCGTAGGATGCAGCATGCACTCTATTGATGTAGCTGCATTGGCGGCGGCAGGAGGGGCGGTGGTGTTCCAGTTATGATTGGACTGTAAATGTTTTTTCTTCAGTGGCGGGGGGGGGGGGGGAGAGAGGGAAGAACACTTCTCTGTGCAGTTCTATTAGGCCTTTTTCCAACCTGTCCTCTGAAAAAAGGATGCATAAAGCTCTTGCATATTCTCAGAAACACCTATTTTATGAAGATTTGTTATTTGAATCACTAGCGTCGACGGGGGGAAGCGGGGAGGGTGGGCCGCCGGGGGGCGTCGCGCGTATAGGGGTGACGCGCGATGCCCCTCACTTACATTTTTGCGGTGGAGGTGGGCCCGCCCGCCCTCCCCTGAGTCCGTTTGGCTCCAAAATGAGCCAAAAACGGAGCGGGGAGGGCGCTCCGCTCCTGCGCGTGACGTCACGCGCGGGGGCGGAGCCTCCCCCTTAAGGGTGACGCGCGCCCCCGCTCAGGGGTGTCGCGCGTCGTCGCAACGCCCCTGATTTGAATTACTATTTTTTTAAAGAGGCCAAGCGTTTTGGCAGATATACAGTAACTGGTAAAAAGAAAAAAAAAGCACTTCAGTAAGTGAGTATTTCTATCTACACTCCACAAGCATGGTAAAAATTCATTTTCATCTTCTTCCACCCAATTATTGGAAGTCAGCACACACTATTAGTTCGAAAGGTTAATGCAGTAATGAAAGATGACAATCTCTTCTAAGTGATTACAAAATGACCAAACAGGTATTCCCAAATGAAATTAAAGGCACTCCAGAGTGCCCCTGCAGATAAATGTCACCAAGCTGCCTGCAAGAGCCCAACTTTCATGTTAACAGAGCTTCTGCAGCCTTCACATATCACAGGCATGTGGACAGCAGATGATATTCGGTGAGCGCTTAGGAGCAGCTTTGATTCTCAATGGCTTGAGTATTTCATTATTTTAGTATATTTTTAACATCGCCCCCCCCCAAGGAGTTCAGGGCACGGGCAGCCCAATTCTATCCTCCGCTGGTGTAGGCTCTTCAGCGTGCACACTGAATCCTATCCGGCGAAGGGACTGGCTGGAGATCTACTCAGAGTAAGTGAACAAATGCCTTCTTACCCCAGGTATACCCTCAGCCGCCGCAATGGGGCTACTCAGTTCTCCACCAGCTCTGTAGCTTGTGGAGAATCAAGCAGCCCTGGCTGCAAGGGCCTGGGAGGGGAAATAGGGTATGGCGTCCAACACGGATGCCGGCCCCTCCCCCTCCCAGCCCCTATTTGCCCACCTTGCTATGCCCCCTCAACGCCCTCCCCCAGGCCCTGCACTGCTCAGAGTGGCACTTACCCACTCCACGGCACAGGATCTTCTGCCGCTTGGCGGGTGGCACAGGCCTCAGCACCAGCGCCGCCTACTCCAGATTCGGCACCGGCGCAGAAGTCCAGCACCGGCGCTTGCTGAGGATAGGATTGCGCTATTAGTGGTGCCTGGCCCAAGTCTGAATCTTACAACCCTTCACATGTGATATTGCTGTGTTGTTGCTGTTGTTTTTAACCTAAATATTAAGATCAGATAAAAGCTTTTGTGGACACAGGATTGTTTGCATCAAGTAAAGGTCTTTCTAAAACCAAAAATGCCCTGCTAGATTTGATCATCAAATGGATCATTCGATCTGGTATCCTGTTTCTTAGAGCTGCCCACCAGATTTTTCCAGGAATCCACAAGCAGGATGAGTGACAGCAATCCTCCCAACTGTACATCTCCCAGCAATTCACATTCAGAGATATACCGTCTCTGAACATTTAGCCATCAGGACTAACAAACACTGCTAGACTGCATCCCCGTGAAGCCCCTTTTCAAGTCATCTAAGTTGGAGGCCATCACCACATCTATATTTTCCATAACCATTCATTTTCATGGCACTGTTTATTAGGACTACCACCTTGTTTCTTGGCAGATCTCCTGTAACTATTAATGGGAAGCCAATATTTAACAGGTTCAGCTTTCCTCCTCCATCACACCACGTGTGGGTGAGAAGGGGGGAACCCAGTTATTTTATTTGATGACCATTATTAGTCCCACTTATATTTGGCAATTATATAAGCCATGGGCAGATGTTCCTTACATGTACAATGAATGCATGGTTGGGGTGGGTGGAAAGAGTGCCCTGACACGCTCTTCCATGTACTCCTGAAACCCCACCCCCCACATGTTCAGCATTTATGCAGTGATGAATGTTGAATATGTGGGGGTGGAACTTTGGAAACACTTGCACAGGAGACGGACTTGTCAGTATGTTCTCCCCATCCCCTTGATCATGTGTTCATTGTAACATCTGCACAGGGCTTTGTTCTTATTTAGTTCTCTTGACATTTTAAACCCTGTTACTTTCAGCACATGCATTCTTACAGTGACTTCCATAATTAAAAATACAGTTAAAACAAAGCTAGACTACAGATAATTAAAACTGAAAAGATCAAACACAACTGCATCAAGCTCAATGTCCACAGGCCCTTTGATAGAGAAAAGTTCTTTTTTCCTCAAAGCTTCCAAGAAGGTGCATTAAAAACACATCTCCCTGGCTTGTCCTTTCTGTCCTCCTGAGGAACTACAGCAGAATGCAGTACAGGGAGGGACTTCCTCATGGCTATTCTCAGATGATCCATTAGGACTTCTCCATAGAGAACGTAAAGGAGTTGCATTACTCATTGCGGGCTTGACCTAGCAGTAAATAGAAACAAGGGACTTCTTTGAAGGCTCCAGATTCTTGCATTTGTCTTAAGCCAATGGGCATTATATTGCAAGGGCAGATTAATTGAGCAATGGTTTTTTGAATGAGATAAAAAAAGATATTTTCCTAGAAGACTATTAAAAAGGCAAAGATTAATTTATAATAATGTACTTATACTGGTAGTATAAGTAGAGCTTAGTTACCTTATCCTACCCTTATTAGCCCTCTTCTCACATTCTAGTCTTAATTCCATATGTTCCATATCCTTTCACTGCATTACAATGGGCATTAGTATACTAGCCCTATTCAAGTGTTCATTCCGTTGGAAATGAACAGCGCCATCTGACCACAACGCTGACTTCCAAGGTGCTGCCCAAAATCCACATGTGTATGCACAAACACATGTAAGCACTATTCATGCAGTCCATACCCTCCATTTTTGCTGGGAACAGATCGAGCATTTGGGAGCCTACAGGAACAGCCCTTGTGCAAACAGGCTACTCAAATGTACTGTACAGAGATCAGGGGCAAGGCCAGCAAGCATGACTCCAGTCTCCCCTCTCCAAGCATTTCTTTCTACATAAATGAATAGGACTTATGTATTTATCTATGTGGACAGCGGATGGCGCAGTGGGTTAAACCGCTGAACCATGAGCTGTCGATCGAAAGGTCAGCAGTTCGAATCCGCGACGGGGTGAGCTCTCGTTGCTTGGCCAGCTCCTACCAACCTAGCAGTTCCAAAGCATGTTAATGCGAGTAGATAAACAGGTACCGCTTGTGGGAAGGTAAACAGCGCTCCGTGTTCCATCCGCATGCTACGCGCTGCGGCAAGGAGAGTCAGGCCGGCCACATGACCACGGAGGCGTCTTCGGACAACGCTGGCTCTTCGGCTTTGAAATGGGGATGAGCACCACACCCTAGAGTCGGACACGACTGGACTTAATTGTCAGGGGTCACCTTTACCTTTTTATTTATCTATATTGTCAGAACAGACTGCTGTCATTTTGTATCATGTTTAGTACACATGCTAAAACAAATATGGGCACTACCTTTGTAGCGTTTGATTTACTTTTGGGGGGTGAACTCAACAAAGAGCTTTCTTGCAGCTTGAGAGTCTGTTATTGCTCATCCCGGGCTCGAAATGAGTGCACTCTACCAAGCGTGCGAAAAAAGACACTTTTAGCTAGCTCTGGAGGCCTGTGCCTCAGTTCACATCAACTCCTTGATTGAATTTAGCCCTGGAGTTGGTGAGGACAGCTGGGGTTGGGGACCCTGCTTTTGTGTCGCCAACAACCTTGTTTCCTCCAAGTCAGGAAGATCCTAGGATATGGCTTTTGTTCACAAGGTCAAATGTGCTATGCAAGCAAAGTCTGGTTTCCCATGGAATTCTCAAAGGAATGAAAGCAAGCTGAGTCTTCTCCCAAGCCAAACCGCTAGGGTGTGGGAGAGCTGACTGCTCTGACGATCCGAAGTGTGGCCTTCCTAGACTGATACGAGTCATGGCAAGCTTTTCCATTTGTCACAAGCTTCAGTGCTGTGAGAGATTCACTGTGATTCTGTGAAATATTTCCAGACTACTCCCCACATTTGAATTCAGTCTGGGAGCAGAGCATGTTTGCAACTAATAGATAGTAGAGTACTAACTTGAAAGAGCGTTCCACACAATGAAACAGAGGGAAAAATGCATCAATGCTTTTCCAAAATGCAAAAATGCATCAATGCAATTCTAAAATGCATTAGAAATACAAACCGTTGATCCTTCACGTGGAACGGTGTTCTTTAAAACTAATGCAGCAAAAGATTACTCATTATCTCTGACAAGCAAATGAATTATGTTTAACAGATGGCAACAATGACCCTTCTCATGAGAAATCAGAGTAATTATTGGAGTAACGTTTTAAGGTAAAAATTTCATAAATAGTTTATTTGCTCCTCTTCCATTCTTACAGCACACAAAGACCATACAATGGCATCGCTAGCACATGAAGCCTCATGGAGGCTAACTAGGGAAAAGTAATGGAATTTGCTCATGGTAAAAAACAGAGATTGTGATCATATGCACTTACCTGTCCCCCAATGAATTCAGTTCAATTTGCTTTTACGTAGACATGCAGTAGGATTGCTCTTTGTAAATAAAATGAACATAGAAAGCATTGATCTACCTAGGTCAGTATTGTCTGACTCGCAGCAGATCTCCAGAGTTGGAGGCAGGCATCGATCTTTCCCAGCCCAGATCCTTTAACCAGAGATGCCAGGAATTGAACATTCTGCATGTATAGCATGCTCTACACGTGACCCAACACCCTAAATGCACATATGCATGAGCAAGTCCCATTGAACTCAATAGGATCTACTTGTGAGCAGGTATGCAGTTGATAGGCCAGCGGGTGGCGCAGCGGGTTAAACCGCTGAACCATAAGCTGTCGATTGAAAGGTCGGCAGTTCGATTCCCGCGACGGGGTGAGCGCTCGTTGCTTGGCCAGCTCCTGCCAACCTAGTAGTTCCAAAGCATGTCAATGAGAGTAGATAAATAGGTACCGCTTGCGGGAAGGTAAGCAGCGCTCCGTGTTCCAGCTGCATGCTACGCGCTGCGGCAAAGAGAGTCATGCCGGCCACATGACCACGGAGGCGTCTTCGGACAACGCTGGCTCTTCGGCTTTGAAATGGGGATGAGCACCACACCCTAGAGTCGGACACGACTGGACTTAATTGTCAGGGGATACCTTTACCTTTACTATGCAGTTGATAGCCCTGAATGGATGGCAAACAAATATACACTTAATATGGGCAAAAAACCCCTTTGAACATAGTGAGGCTTACTACTCAGTAAACATATATAGACGTGCTGTTAAGGGGAGGAAAAAAAGCAAGAATTTCGTTGTGACTGCTGAAGCAAAAGGATGGACCAATAATTCACACTGTTGTTCAATAAAGAACCTTGAGACTATTTGCATAGCTATAATTTCACTCTGACCAGCTGCAGCTGGGAAGAAATCTATGAAAAAGTATTAATGGATTCTTCCTTGCAAATTAGTAGTTTTAAGACAAATTTTCATATCTGTTGTAGGTTTGGGGGGGGGTGTTGTTGAAATGTAAGCAACAGATAAAGTAAATAAAACATTGATATGGCAGCTAATGGGGAACAAGAACAATAGTAATAGACAGCTAAAGGAAGAAAGTGTGGGGGAAAGGAAACCTAAGACAGGAACAGTACCCATTGAAAAGGTACATCATGTTATATACCAGCTCTCTAAAGCTGCCTAGAGCAGTGAGACTCAAAGTGGCAGTCCGTGGACAGGAGCTAGTCCACAAGCCATTTGATGACAGCCCACGGTGAATTTCCAGGAAAGGAAGAATCAATAGTACAAGTATTAATATGGCATAGATATGGTCCCGGTCCCTGGCACACTGGAAAAGAAATTGCCTGTTCGCCACATCAGATAGTTTGAGAATCACTGGCCTAGAGCACGGTTATTCACACCCTCCTGAATGAACAGGCCGAGCCAAGCAAAGACATGAAAAACAGTCCCTTGAATGGAAGACGTTTGGCTTCCTGCAGTCTGCCAAGGAATCCACTGCTAATCATTTCAGGAAAGAGAAGTACTTAGACCAGATGCCTGTTTCCTGCCCCCTAGCAAATTAGACCTATGTTAATATTGGCCCCTAACAAACTGCACCCTAACAAATTGGTACTATGCCCTTGAGGGGTAAAAGTGTGAGAAAGAAATGCCTTACCACAAAAAGGCTACAACATTTTGGGCTTTTTTAGCTTGAAAAAAGGAGAGACATGATAGAGACTGATGGCGCAATCCTGCCTTACTATAGACCGGTGGGCACGTTTTTGACACCTCAAGAGTAAGCGGCACTGGTGTGGAAGCCAGCACTGCTTTCTAGGCCGCGGAACATACCCGTCTTCAGCTGGTGCAGGTATGTCTTGCGCCGGTAGGTGGGAGGGCGGAGAGGGGCGGGGAGGGGGGGGCAGCGAGGGAGGGGGGCCATTGGTCGGCCTGGGCTGGAAGGGATATTGGTGGCAATATCCTAGGTCCCTTCCCAACCTGCACCGCCTTACCACCATCTCTGCAAATGTATGCCAGGTCTGGACCTGGCATGCATTCGAGGAGGCCCATAGGCCCCCGGCCCGCTTACACCCAGGGAAGTTCATCCCATTCACCCCAAGATGGGCCTAGCAGCCCCGAGGCAGGCCACAATCTTGATAGGATATAGCGGCTGGCCCTTTAGGCCAACCACGTAGGACACTTACACCGGATTGTGCTGTTATAAAAGTATTCATGGTGTGGAGAAAGAGAAGTCTGTCTGTCTGTCTGTCTCTCTTAATACTAGAACCAGAGGTCATCCAATGCAATTGATTGGCAGGCCAATCAATTGAGGACAAACAACAGGAGGGCCTGTGCTTCTTCTCACAGTGCCTAATTAGTCTGTGGGATTCAATGCTGCACTAGTTTGGATAGATTTAGAAAGGGATAGGATAAATTAATGGAGGACATTAAGAACATAAGAACATAAGAAGAGCCCTGCTGGATCAGGCCAAAAGCCCATCTAGTCCAGCTTCCTGTGTCACACAGTGGCCCCACCAGATGCCTCAGGGAGCACACAAGACAACAAGATACCTGTGTCCAGTCGCCACTCCCTTGCACCTGGCACAGAGAAAACCCACTTCTAAAACCAGGAGGTTGCTTATGGCTTGTAACCTGTGATGGGCTTTTCCTCCATGAATCTGTCCAAACCCCTTTTAAAGGCATCTAGGCCAGATGCCATCACCACATCCTGTGGCAAGGAGTTCCACAGATGAATTACATTAATTACATTAATGTAATTAATTTTGACATTAATTTTGCTGCTAGTCACGATGACATTAATTTTGCTGCTAGTCACGATGGCTATGCACTACCCTCCAGATTCAGCAGCAGTATACTTCTGAATGCCAGTTGCAGGAGAGCAACAACAGCAGGAGAGCATTTCTTTCCTTCTTGTGAAAAGAAGGCAGCCAGTGGGCAGCTGTGGGTAACAGGATGCTGGGCTAGATAGCTGTTTGACCTGATCTAGCTGGGGTTTTCTTACATAAAGCGCCTACAATGCAATCCTATACACTGTGGCTCAGCAGTGGGTGCCACTGTGATCAATGGTGCGTACTCCCTGGAGAGTATGCATAGGATTGCAGCCTTAGTGGGATTTTTTTACAGTGTTGAGTTCCTAATAATTTAGAAAATCTAAATTTCCTTATGTCAATTCACTTTACCTAAATTATCATCCCAATCCTAACCAGGCCAGGAGCTGGCGCAACATGCCTCGCACCCACAGTGACTGTGTTACACCGCATAGCCAAAGACCTGCCAGAGAAGGTAAGGCCACTCAGGGGGTGGAACTGGGTGGGGAAAGGCCGGGGATGGGTGGAACTGGGGAGGAGTAGGCAGAACGGGGCGATGATGAGGCGGGGAGGAGAGTGGATCGGGCCCAGGAGGGGGCGGATTTGGCAGTGGTGGTGCATGTCGAATCCTTACCCCTTCCCCGGCCTGATCCACCTTCATGCATCAACTGGGATCAACCTATGCCTCTGCCACTGTTCAGACCAAGACTCACTCACCCCATCTGCTATTTGCGTTGGGAAAAAAGTTTCCATTTGTGTCAATTATTATTATTATTATTATTATTATTATTATTATTATTATTATTATTATTATTATTAATATACCACCTTTCTTCATCATTGGATTTCTCCTCTGACTTTAAATCAAGGCAGTGCACATAGGCAGGCAATTCTAAACCCTCAAAGGGGTTTTTACAATACAAAGTTCTAATCTTTCACAGAACGTCTTCATTCCAGATGGTGACTTTCACGGTCTGGCTTATCTCTGGCATTCGCCTTCCACACTCGACTTGACAGCACTCTGCCTCTCACACTTCAGAGTGTTATCTGACAGCTTTTCTTCGTTCTCACTGAGGGCTTCTGCAGATCGTCAGAGGCGTGTTGACAGCTCTCGGATACTTCCAGTTGTCTCGAGCTGGCGTCCTCAGATCTCTTCAGGCATTACAAGGTGGCAGCTCTACCACTGAGCCAGACCTCCTGCCTCCTTGGGAAAAAGATCAATAAGATCTTTTTTTCCAAAGGCAATCACAAGCAATGGGTGTGTGTGTTCTGAATCGGTACTATGGCAGGGGCAGAAAGTTAAACACACCTTCCCCCATGGTAGGGTCCTAATCCACAGAACTGCTGATCTGGCCACTGTTTACGGAATCAAAAGCAAATGTGTCAGTCTCAATCCCGTGCTTAAAGTACCGGTAATTTCACCCTAGCTCTGCATCACATCAGTGTCTGTTTTAGCGGCAGATATGGAAACTGTGTTCTGAAGCTATTATGGATGGAACAGCATTCAGTATACATGGAAAGTCAAACGTACTTCACCTTACACCACAGAAATCTTCCACATGTGGAACTAATCTTCCATGGATGTAAACATGACCCTACTATGATGCACGGGAAATAAAGGCAGATCCAATTTACACACATAGCACAACAAGCCCACAAGTGCAAAACAAATTCAGGCCTCAGTCCAGCCCAACACAGGCACAGTTGAGGCACAGTTGAGGCCCAAAATAGGACCGAGTTAGGCTGCAACTGTGCCTGAGTTAGGCAGGAGGCAAGAGCAGTGGGCCAGGATCGAGGCAACACTTACCACAGAGGCAGGCAGGCCCCTGTGGGGAGGTGTCAGTCTTGTGGAAGGGAAGAGCCCCCTCCTGAGCTCGTCTGTGTGCACCTACCACAGCTGCTGCAGCGTTCGCAGCAGATGGGCAGCCACAGGTGGGCCTGCAGGCACTGGGCGTGCGACAGGCAGCTGAAGGGCAGAGGTTGTGCCAGTGCCAGCTGCCCCAGGGCACCCTGGGCATTAGCCACCTGCTGCAGGGGGGGAGTGCCACTGCCCTCCCTCCTGCAGAAGGCGATGCCACCCCCACGCCACGGTGAGGCTGCACGTGGGAGTCATGGGGGGGGTGAGCGGGGGAGAGAAGGGAAGGAGAGGGTGGGAACGGCACGCACAAGGGGGGTCTCATGAAGTCTGGAACCGCCTCTGCCATGACATGCCCGTGCGCTGCCTGAAGCCCTGGGCCTCCAGGGCCGTGGCAATGCCCACAAAGAAGGTATCCCGGCATGCCTTCTGCTCCGTGCCCCGGCCAAGACCGAGAGATGCCTTGGGCTTGTCTGCTGCGAGCGGGAAGGGCTCACGCAGCTCATCACGCCCCCAGATGGGGCAACGTCAGCACGTCGCGGCAGGCGCTCGGGCGGGGTGGGGGGTGGCCAGCTTCCATCATCAGGGAGTGGGAGGGGAGGCAGACAGACAGGCAGGCAGTGGGTGCTGGAGAGGGGCACGGGTGGGTCAGAAACAGACAGACAACAAGGCTGGTGGGAGAGGGATACAGGGAGAGGGGTCTGCAGAGACCAATAGGGACACAGGGGTCACTTCGCAGATGGAGGCAATGCAGGAACGGGTGCCTCTTATGCAGACGGACCTTGGGCAGAACGGACGCCGTTGACGGGCGGAAACGGACGCCGTTGACGGGCGGACCGAGGGCGGAAACGGACGCCGTTGACGGGCGGAAACGGACGCCGTTGACGGGCAGACCGAGGGTGGGTGAGAGCCCCGGTTGCCGAAAGGGCTCTTCACGGACGTGGCGGACGTGCGCCATGTCGCCTGTCAGTGTTTGCCTGCCTGAGAGGCCCCCCAACTCCCCACTCCCCTCTGAGCCCTGAGGGTCTGGCAGCCCCCCTGCTGTGTTCTCCCTGGGCTGGCTGTGGCAGGCCATGGCTGGGATTCATGCAGGGGCTTGTGTGCTGGGGACTGTCTCTGTGTGTGGGGGGCAGTGCTTGTGTAACATTGGGGACATGTGTTTCCAGGGGCATCTTTATTGTTCTGGAACAGTGGCAGAGATGGCCAGGCGAGGCTGCCAGGGGTAGTCACAGCGGCCACTCGGACCACATCAGCAGCAGCAGCAGCAGCAGACGTGCCCCATGGACCAGGGGATGCAGGCCCTTCCCCTGTGGAACCACAGCCTGCACCATGGAAAGGGGAGGGACAGCAAGTAGGCAGCCAGGGAGGTGGAGCAGCAGCAGCGGCGGCAGCTGAGGAGGGTTGCAGGGCAGGCTCCAGGACCTCTGGCAGCATCGAGGCAGACGACCGTGGGGCAACCAGACTGCAGGCCCAGGGGTGCTCCCAGGAAGGTAGGTGGTAGTGGACGTTCCTGGGGAGGCAAAAAACACGGGGGTGTTCCATGGCAGCTGTTGTGTGGTAGCAATCGCCACTGAAGAAATGCCAGTGTGCTGGTTGCAAAGGCCTGCAGGGAGAGAAATTAAACACAGCTGAGAGGTGTGAGACACATAGCATGGTCTGTGCTCCTTCCCTGGGTGTCAGGAGAACATGATCCTGTAAGGGAAAAGGGTCAAAGAGAGAGAAGACAACAACACAACGTGTGGGTCACAACCATGGCAAACCTACCAATACTGACCTGTGAGTAGACCCTGTGGAGAAAAGGGGGGGGGGGGGGACAGCTGGTGTCTACATAAGGCTAACAGTTCCACACTTGTGGCATTGTGTGCTCACATTACTACAGGCAGCAATCAGACACAACATTGGTAAAGAGGCATATCATGGCAGGCATTGCAGGCAGCTATGAGACACAACATTGGTAAAGAGGCATATCATGGCAGGCATTGCAGGCAGCTATGAGACACAACATTGGTAAAGAGGCATATCATGGCAGGCATTGCAGGCAGCTATGAGACAAGACATTGGTATAGAGGCATATCATGGCAGGCATTGCAGGCAGCTATGAGACAACACATTGGTAAAGGGACATATCATGGCAGGCATTGCAAGCAGCTATGAGACAACACATTGGTAAAGGGACATGTATCCTACCTATATTTCTCTATGCAAAGAGGCAGAAGTCAGACCACATGTCAGCTCCAACCCTGCACTTACCTGCACTTACCTGCTGGTGTTGTTGCCTGTGGGGGGGGAGAGAGGGGCTGGGAGAAAGACATGGGTTAGCAAACACCTGCATGGAGACAGCTGCCCAGGCACAGGAGTAAACAGTTTGGCCACAGGCAGAACAGCCCTCTCTGCCCTAGAGGGGGGCAGAGAGGAGAGAGGAGAAGAGAAGAGAGAAGTGGGGTGTTAGAAAAGTTTTCAAAGTCCCACTTTGTGGCTGCTGGGGGACAGAACCCCACGCCACGTGCTCAGAGAGAGAGAGAGAGAGAGAGAGAGAGTGAGTGAGTGGAGGGCTGGGGCTGGGCATTTGTGGGAAAGAGGCTGGGTGGGGCTGGGTGCTGATAGGGTAACTATTTGGGTCCGTGTCCAGAGTTAGGCCACAACTGTTCCGTCCTAACTCAGGCACAACTCGGGCCCAGGGTGTTAGAACTTTTCAGGAGAGGGCTGGTGTGGGTAAGGTAAAATGGCTCCTATAGGTCTCCTCACATTTGGGTCCACCCTTTTTGTTGACCCAAATTTTGGGCCTGAGTTGGGCTCGAGGGGGCGTGTCAGGGGGTCGCCAGTGTCTGGAACCGGACCAAATTTCGTTACCGCCCCCGTGACGCCCACGGAACGCCCACTTTTAGGCCGCAGTTGTTCCGCAACTGTACCGCGCCCGTCCTGCGCATGCGCACGGCGTCCGTCGTAGTTTCGTCCTACGTCCGGCACAATTGCAGCACAATTCAGGCACAATTCAGGCACAACTCGGGCCTAAAGCACTTGGGCTGCAATTGTGCCTGAATTGTACCGCAGTTGCCTTGGGCTGGACTGGGCACTCAGGTGCATCTAGGGGCAAAGACAGATGTGAGGCAGAAAAATTGATGATTCTATTTCCCAACTTTCTTTTATTGAGGGCAAGGGTTCAATTTTCATCACAAGAGCAGTGATGGGGGGAGGATATATGATTCTTTTCCTCTTTTCATGCTCTTTTCCTGAACGAAGGTTGAAATCCTATACACACTTAACTGGAAGTGAACAAAGTGGGGCTTACTTCTGAGTAATCATGCATAGGATTGCACTGCATATCTCCCTTATCCAAACTGGCTATAATTAGCCACATTATATTGTGCCTGTTATGAAATCAACCCTGACTGTTCCCTGGAAGGACAGGTACTGAGGCTGAAGCTCAAATACTTTGGCCACCTAATGCGAAGAGAGGACTCTCTGGAGAAGACTCTGATGCTGGGAAAGATTGAAGGCAAAAGGAGAAGGGGAAGGCAAAGGATGAGATGGGTAGACAGCATCACCGATGCAACAAACATGAAAATGAGCGAACCCAGGAAGATAGTGGAGGATAGGAAGGCCTGGCGGGATGTGGTTCATGGGATCACGAAGGGTCGGACACGACTTAACGACTGAACAACAACAAATTGTGCCTGTTTTGCAGCTCGGGGAAGGGGGAAATTTACATTTGGAAAATGGCACAAGGAAAAAGGAAATCTTTTGGCACAAAAATGGAAAAAATGGCACAAGGAAAAACAACCCCACTCCCAAAATCAGAATCCCACCCCCAGTATCTGCTTTAAAGTAAGAGAAAAAATGTTGGGATATCCAATCACAGTTCCTCTATATCAGAACTATGTTGGCTTTCGGTGATGAAGTCATTCTGCTACATTTGGGAAGGAATAAAGCCATTTTTAGAGGAAAATTTGGTATAAAATTTACATAAGATACACAATAGCTAGTGTTTTTTTTTAAGGGCACTGATTGGAAACAGGGCATTGATTCATTTTTCTTGCTCTAAAAATATGGAAGTTCCTTCCCAACTGTCCAAATCAGAGATAACAAGCCAGTATAAAGGAATGGGAATAGGTCTAAATGTTGTACTGTTCCCATCTAAATGAGATAGCGCTGACATATTAATTAACTTGTACCTCAGAATTCTGAACACAATGATCCAGAAATAGGAACTAGGAATGAGACTGCAAAGATTGAAATATGCTGCTTAATATGAACTCTTAAACCTCCCACTAGAATGGGTTTATTAATAGGCAACCAAGTAAAAAGGAGATTATATTGTACCAAGGTGATGGCTGAGGGAGTGGAGAGGGGGAATGATGATGCTGTGAATATATTTTTTTACAATGTGAGATCAATCTGTGGCCAACCTCAACCTTGACCCCCAGCTGCTTATTGGTTCGGCACCTGTTTTCTCATTGTGTGAGAGAATTGACAACCACCTGGGGGTGGGGAGGGGTGAAAAATTCAGCTTGGCTGTTGTTGTTGTTTTGTTTTTTTGTTTTGTTACCTCTAGGCCAGTGGAAAGAATTGTTTGTGTGTAAAAACCTGAACATTGGTTTGGTTGCTAGATTTTTTTTTTAAGTAAAGGTGAATTTTTAAAAGAACTGTCAGCAACAGCATTTTCAGAAAGTTGCCTCCCCTTAGTTTTTGTGATGCCACCCCCTCCCAGCTTCTGTGTTTATAAGGGTACAAGGGAGGGATTTGATTGGACTAAAATCAAAGGGAGTGGGGCTTTTTATTTTATTTTAATAGATTTTATTAAGGGTCCCCTTACCTTTCCCCCTCTTAATTGAAGTGTTAATGCATGTGCTTGAAATGTGTGATCAACACAGGTACACTTGGATCACGCTCAGCCTCATCATCCCATTTCACCCCATACTGCCTGTGAGACTGCAGGTTGTATGTGTGTGGTTCCTTTGTAGCAGCCCCCATAGGCTCAGAGGAAGCTGAGCATGGTAGTAGTCGGGCAGCACTGTGCTCTCAGGCGCATTTCCCTGCACAGGTCTGCCCTGGGACCTGCCCTAAGCTCCATCCTTGCCCCTGTTAGCAGAGCTGAGGGATTGAAAGTGTCCCACACAAAGAAACTGACTCTTGTTAAGAATGTTACTGAGCATAGAAAGAAATGCATCCAGTGCTACCAAAGCAGAAACAAGAAGACAGGAAAAGAAGTCAGACAAGAAGTCTAGTAACAGTAGGAAAGCAACCCACAAGCCCTTAAACAAAGCACCCTTGTGGATGTCGACATTTACACCCACACTCACTGCTATTATACAAGTCGAAAGGCGCAATCCTACTTAATTTGCGGGCGGCGGACCTAGCGTTCCGCTGCCCGCCGTAGTCGCAAACGTGCCGTAAAGCACATTTGCGGACTACTTTCGAGCAGGGAAAGTAGCTCCGCCGCCGGAGCCCTCGGTCCGCCGCCGGACCCAGGTAGGTTTGGATCCAGCAGTCAGGTGGGTCGGTTGGTGGACAGGGGGAGGGACAGCGGAGCCGGGAGGGCGGCCATAGGACCAGCCACCCTGGGCGAGGGCGGGGGCATGGCATCCGCCATATCCCGGTCCCCACCGGTCCCCGCCGGGCAGCTTGGCCGTTACAAAATAGCTGGCGGAAATCCAAAGAGGCCTATTTGCCCCAGCCGCCATTACACTCGGGGAAGGGGACGAGCGTCCCCTTCCACGAGTAGACTTTCCGCCGCGGGCTGCCTGCTGCAGGCTATCTGCAGCGGAGCACTGAATCGGGTGGATGACCTCAGCCGGCCACCCGATCTTTACGTAGGATTGGGCTGCCCATCTCATACTCCTCCAACAGCTACCACCCAAACGACAGAATTTTCCTAACTC
The DNA here is from genome assembly GCA_026170595.1 of Plestiodon gilberti rubricaudatus. Classification (NCBI taxonomy): domain Eukaryota; kingdom Metazoa; phylum Chordata; class Lepidosauria; order Squamata; family Scincidae; genus Plestiodon; species Plestiodon gilberti. The sequence continues at coordinate 169,108,202 of JANXHW010000001.1, forward strand.
AGACTTTGTCAACTGTATTAGCAGGCTTCATCCCCACTTCCTTCATAGGCGGAGAGAAAAACAGAAGAGCCCAAACTAGTATGTAAGTCCAGTGCATAATTAGCTGCCACGGTGTGGAAGCCACAGCTGGTATCAATGGTGTGAGACGTAGCCACATTGATGGCACTGCTCGCGTGATTGCTGTCCACACACTGCCAACAGCGGCATGGAAACAAACACATTGCAGTGACTTCTTTTGCCTCCCTACCTGGAGATGCCAGGGGTTGAACCTGGGATCTTCTGCATGCAAAGCACATGCTTTAGCATTGAGCTACAGTCCCTTTTGAAGACCCTGCTCCTGTGCTGTTAACAGCACATTTAATGTCTACATGCCAGACTTGTACAGGAGCAGGAATCATGTTAAAAGCTTCCGCTACCTGCACTAACAGGCACAGTCCCCCTAACACAGACTCACAACGTGAAACCTTTTTGACCCACACAATCAGTCAGAATTGTTTGTCTAAATAAAATTGTCCCATGGAGGCAAAAAAAAAAAATGGTTTTGCACTGGGAAGACGGGGGGGGGGGGGGGGACATACTTTTCACCAGCCCTAGTATTTCTTTTCCGCATAGCCAATGTGCTAGAACATTGGATTGCAGCCTATGTTCAGTCTCTGCCAGCATCGGCTTCTGGTTGCATTTTAATCCACATAATATTTCCAAGTGTGCCTTGCTCAGTTTTGCGTAGCTGTGAGCTTCCTAATGACAACTATCGCAGGGCCAAACTGCACAGCAGGAAACATGAAAGGCAAGTGAAATTATGGATCATTATAAGTTACAGAGGCAGGCTTCGGGAGAGAAAGATGAAGTGGGCAAGCAGTAAAATTAATCCAACATGTCTGGCGATGTGAAAAATGCTAGCAAACAAAATATTTGGGTAATGCAACAATTTGCAAAGTTACAAGATTAGGGCGCCAAGAACCATTTTTTAACACAGGCGCAATTCGTAAGAGCAAACATAAGCCGGATAAATGGGATATTTCTCATTTTCTCCACTCTGAAAATACACTTGTAGATTGTCAAAATAACACATTTACTGTGAAATATTTCACACAAAATATTGCCAGAGGTTCTCAAGAGGTTCTTTCCGTGCTATGCTGTGCTTTGGCTTGTAATAAAACAGGTGATCTGGGGACCTGTATGTACATGCTAAATAGTCACAAAATACCTAATGCCTGTTTACTGTTTATCTTCAAGATTTTTGCCCCTTTCTCTCATTCTTTGTTGCCATTCATGGATTAGCAGTACTAATAGTAGTACCCTGGCGTACCCCCCAGCAGGTGGTCTGCGTACCCCTAGGGGTACGCGTACCACAGGTTGAGAACCCCCTGGATGAGTCTTTCACCTTCAAACTAAAGATACTTATCATTGGTGTTCTTTCGTCCCACTATTAAAAACAGTCCTATGTATGAACCCCTCATATTATGGCCCACATTTCAGCAGGATGCTTCCTTCAGTGCATGGACAGGAAGCACATCTTGTCTAGTTTTATTACTGTGCCTGGCTGCTTGGCCACTTATGGGTGAAGCGTGAAAGCTGAGCAGCAGACAGGGATCACCAGTGACTTATTCTTTGGAGAAGTGGGGAGACGCACACACACACCTTTTTGAGTTTATCTACATGTGCACAAATAAAATCTGCAAGTACAGGTAATGATATATGTTTCTCACTGCTACTGGACATGTCTGTCCACTCCCTCTGCAAAAACCCAAAATGGAAGAGGCTATGAAATGCCCACACCCTTCCACTCCATTTTATGTTGGCCTGTGCTGGAATGATACCTCCTCCTGCTAAGAGGTAAATGCCATGCCCCAAGTTTTGGCAAGTCCCTCTTGTCTGGTATAGCTCAGGCCTCCATTACAATCATGGATCTTTCTCAGATAATATCCGGCTGATATATTTGGCGGGTCAGAATGAATGGGAGGGAGGGAATTTGCATGCAAGACTCAACAAGCTCAGAAGGGGTCACGGATCCCTCCCACCTAGAAAATGCTAATTCATTCTCCTCTAAAAGTGTCCTCCCTTTATTTTCATCAGTTCCACAAATGCAGGGGTCACATGTTTGCTGAGAATACAGTGGCTGCGTTTGTTTTTCTCATACCAAATAGGAGGAAGTTACGTTTCTAGCATGCCTCTAGTATGCTCAAGCGCGACTCATTTTAAAAATGACAAAATGGCATCTTATTTTAGTTCAGGGTGCTTTATGGCATTAAACTGCTTATTTGCTAGGCAACAATTTGAATTAGCTCAGTAGATGTGAGTTTGTAAACGTGCAAATTGGTATGTGAGGAGGGAGCAGCCTGGTCTACAGCCTGGTGATGTCTGGCATGTAAACCACAGTCCTATGCATGCATGTTTATTCAAAAGTAAGTCCCACTATGTTCAGTGGGGCTTACTCTCAGGTAAGTGTGCACAAGATTGCAGGTTTACTCTTCTCAGGTCAGAGTCACAGCAGGGGCTGCTGGGAAATGTAGTCCCTAGACTCAACAGTCCCATTACATGGTGTCTTTCTTCATTACAATTTGTAGGAGGAAGGGATATATGGGGGATGGGACTGTATGTGTGTATGTGCTTGCCGCAGGTAAAAGATCACAGGTTCTTCAAACACAGCCTATTACCTTCTCCTCCTCACACCCAAAATGCTATTTTGTTAATAAAACATCCAGTACCCCTTTATGAATGAGTCCGTGTTAGTATCTCAAATCAAATCTCTCACTTTCTGCTGAGTAAACTCTTCTATGTCGTTGAAAATATCCAGCGTTCTTTTCAGGGACGCTGTATTGTTTCAGCCAAATCTACTGTGACTTCCGACATCATTGGCTCAGTGCCTTATTTTTCATGGCTCTTTATTATAAAGCTTTAACCACTCTGCTGGATGACTTTGCTGTGTTCAGCTCTAATATGCACATTAATCATGCAGCTCAATCTAGTCCCCATCCAACCTTGGTTTAGTAAAAGCACAATTTTGCAAAGAAATTAGGTCCCCTTGAGGTATATTATCAGTTGGCCAAAAGATTGTGCTGTTTTATTTTATTTATTACTTTTTTCAAAAGCCTGAAAGAAAGTCATATTCTGATGTTCATAGTTGTCTTCTGTTAGGATTTATTTTGCACAGCCTGTGTGATATTTTTCTGTGATTTCAAAGTAGTCTTGGGAATCATTTCACATTAGTTTTCCTTAATAACAGACTCAAGTAAAAGAAGAAGAAAAAACACACCCAAAGAATCAACATCAGTTATATCACAGACCAGAAATTGTTAGCGAGTTTGGAGATTTTTGGGTTGTTGTTTTGTTTTGCATTTTTAAGGGATATACGTCGCAACACTCTTTCCACTCAATGGAAAGTAGCATTTCTACATGCTGGTCTATATTAGTTTAGTAGTGCAAGGTATACATTCCTCCTCCGCTGCTCTCCTCCATTGCCAAGTCTTGTGCTGGCACAACAAATGCTATTGTGGAACATACATTGTTCCAGAGCAAAGGGAACACAAACAATGCATGTCAACGTTCTTAGATTCTCACGACGTGTCCAGGTTCTAGAGTTCATGACAAACATTCTGCCGAAGGCATCCCTTAGAAGTATTTGGGTTATCCGGGTTAACAGAAGAAGGCTTTTAATGTTAGTCGTAGTGTGTAGCCAAAAACTTCTGAGGATGCCTTCAATGTTGGAGGCGAAACGTAAAGCTTTTAACATCTAATAATAATAAAATTATATTTTATATGACGGAATTTTCCTGGCAGAATGTTTGTCTTGAATGCATGTCAAAGTTGATTGTTACCCCACATGTCTGAGGAGGCAAGAAGAAGAACGGGGATCACAAAATTACGCACAGGACAAGTCTGTGGTTGGAATGTTTGTCCTGCAGCTGCAGGGATATGGATCAAGTCTCTTACTCCAAGTCTCAAGTCAAGTCCCAAGTCTCTGGGTTCAAGTCAAGTCCCAAGTCTTTGCCCCCAAGTCCCAAGTCTTTGGTTGTGAGTTGTGAGTCCCTATCTATTTAATGGGGAAAACGGGGTTAAACCTGAATAAAATTTGACTCGCCATCAAATGGCTCCAAGGCTTGAGTCGAGTCTTTCAAATCTTTTACAATCGCCGAGTCAAGTCCGAGTCAAGTACATGACGCGACTTGAGTCCAACTCGAGTCCGAGTCAATAGACTTAAGTCTACATCACTGTTGTCCTGAGTCCCAGCCTTGACGGTCAGCTTCTTCTGTCTTGATTGATAGAGGAGGTGCTGCTGCTTTCTGGCATGGGATCCTGAAAAGGGCAAACGTGGTAGAAGAACAATGGCAGAGGCAGGCAAATGAAGAAATTGTGGGGAAGAAGATGCCTCCATTAAACAGAATGAGGGAGAAGGATGTCATTTTAAGCAGGCCTGTAGAATGTTACTCAAGCTGCCCTGAAAATCTGAATAGAATTACTCTGGAGCAAGTTGTGTGCTGTCTGAAATCTATATCACTTTCAGCACAATCCTATGCATTATCTGCTCAGAAGTAGCCCCATTGAGTTCCATGGGATTTACTTCCAGGTAAGTGTTAGACTAGGATTGCAGCGCTAGTTTTATTAAACTGTCATTTTGCTATCTTCTTAACGCTTTTTAAAAATTAAGAACATTTGTAAAAATAAAATATAAAACATAGCCAGGGAAAACACAAAATCAAAAAAACTCCAGCAGGTTAACAGCATCAAGAACATTTGTTTTTATTAACATCAAAATGTATGGGTATTTTTATTTTTTTGGTTTAAAAAAATTGATTCATTTCATTATTCATTATGATTTGATTTGTTCTATCACTCAGTTTGCTGTTGATTTCAACGGGAGACCCTGCCTATCTTCTGATGTCTGTAATATTGGTGTTTTCTATCCAAAGGGCAATCAATGTTTCTACAACCCATTCAAAGGATCAGATGTGCCAAAGTTCAGACATATAAGACTAAGAGATTCTATTTTGTCTGCAGTTTAAAAAGGCACGTCAATTTCATCTCTCTCTCTCTCTCTCTCTCTCTCTCTCTCTCTCTCTCTCTCTCTCTCTTTCTGTGACCTGTATACAATGTGGTTCCTGAGGTCTCCATAAAAAAACAAATTAAACTGAAAGGGGAAAAAATCAAAATGAATGGATTTGTTCAGAGGCAACTCTTTTCCATTGCTATTCATTCCCATTGCAAAAATGAATAAGACAATGCCTTATTGTCAATAAGTCTCATTCATTATTGTCAATAAGACTCATTAGCTCACTAGATGTGAAAAAGCTTGTAAACATGCAAATAGGTATGTGAGGAGGGAGCAGTCTGGTCTAATACCTGGTAATGTCTAAAAGCTTGTACAGCACAAACCTATGCATGTTTACTCAGATATATCCTATATCTTATTTGTTTTTAAAACAAATGCACACCCTATCAAAATCCAGAATCTTCAACTAACTCATGAATGTAAAATGTTCCACAAATATATGTAAACTAACCTTGCCCGGGGCCTGGTGAGAGCCCTGTACTTACAAGTGGCCATCGGCCCCGCCCACAGCCAAGGACCACGGGCACTCAGCGGGACAGGGCAACCCAGGCCCCGCTGAGTACCCGCCGGCCCCCGAAGCCAGCACAGGACCCCGCTTCGATCCACGGACAGCATCAGCCTCCATGACGGAGACCTGAACGGCAGGAAGTCCTACCCACATCCAGCCGGCTTTGGATAGGCTCCCACCTCTGCCTGTCAGGCAGATGTGGTGGGATTGGCTCAGGGCCTGGGGAGGCGGGACTAGGGAGACGGGAGGGATATATAAGGGATGCCTGGCCAAGGATGAGGCAGTTGTGGGTCAGCTGGCTGGAGAACAGGAGCGACAGCCAAGCAAGCCTCCTGCAACGGACCTGAGGAGGAGGAACCGGATGCCTCAACCCCCTTCCGTCTGAGGCCTCTTCTAAGGCATCCCGATACGCCCCTGTGGGCTCAGACTGGAGGTCTCCCCAGAGCCCAGCGCACCCCAAGACTCGGGGGCAGCCCTTGACACCCAGTTGCCGGGGTCCCCACCCCGGACCCCCTTACAAACCTCTTTTCCAAAAATAAATTCCTTTCCTCGTGAGCCCTGACATATATATAATGATTCACCAGTTTTTATATACGGTATATACAGTATAACTGTCCTGACCCACAGTTTGGGAAACGCTGTCCTAATTGCGGCTCAGAGACTAATCAGCTCTATTGAGAATTTCTGAAATTTCCCAGAACAAGAACCTGGTAGCTGTTCCTTCAGCACATGACTAAAGAGTAACAGCCATGTTCCCAGATGTGGGGATCATTTTCAGTGCAATCCTATGCATGCTTAGAAGTAAGTCCTGCTGTATTCAGTGGGCTTTACTCCCATGCAAGTGTGCATAGGATTGCACTCGCTGTAATCCTATGCTCCCCTATCTGGGAGTAAGTCCCATTCAATTCAATGAGACTTACTTGGAGTATACATACATACCCTGTTTCCTCGAAAATAAGACCAGGTCTTATATTTACTTTTGGCTTCAAAAAAACACAGTAGGTCTTATTTTCAGGGGATGTCTTTTTTTTTTTAATGTACCTGTACAACAATTTACATTTATCCAAATGCAATCATGTCATCTTCTTCTGGAACATCGTCATAACTCTTCAAACCCCGCATTCCGGCCTGAATTTCTTGCGACTCCATTGCCTGTAGAACCATTGGCCCGATCTCTCATGTCCAGCAATAGAGCAGGAGACCGGTAGGTCTTATTTTCGGAGTAGGTCTTATATATAGCAGAGCCCTTTAAAATCATGCTAGGTCTTATTTTCAATAGGGTAGGTCTTATTTTGGGGAAAACAGGGTAGCATTGCACTGTTCGTAGACGTATCCCCCAAGGTACCAAGATAGAGAAAGATTTAATATCCCTGGGCTACAGCTGACAGAGGGTGGTACAGGCATCTTATTTTCTAGCAACTCAAATTCATTTCTTCTGTTCAGTCATTTCCATAAATATTTGATGCGTGTTAGATATATTTTTATAGCAACTGACTGTTGCCTCAATCAGATGTTGTTCATCATTTCTGGTTCGATGCTACGTCATTTGTTTGGTCTGTTTCTGAGGTGCCCCTCCTTAGCTGCTGGAGGACAGAATATAGCACGTGAGCCAGGAAGTTGTGGGGCCCCAGAATGTGATTCCACGTATGCAGAGTTGCAAGGGGACTGTGAGCACAAAAAATGGATACCGACTGAAGATTTCAAGGCTAGCTAGCAAGAACCAGTGCCAGATTGTGGAAAGCCTTGGGGTAAAGCCCTTTACTGGGCATCCCAAAACACCTTGGGCTCCCACACACCTCAAATTTACCCATGATGGGCAGCAGGCAGTGGCGGCTCCTCTCCACATCCTCAACAGCCAATATGAGCATCCTCTAGAGCAGGGGTTCTCAACCCCTTCCTGACCGAGTACCACCTCTGGTGCCACTCTTCTGCTGAGTACCAACCAGAAGTGACTGGCCATGACATCATCGCCAGTTACTCCCAGGTTTTCAGAGGCCAGAAAATGCAGGTAGGAGGCTCTGGGTGGGAGGGAGGGCCCTTCTCAGCATTCTCGAGAGGCTAAGCCAAAGGCAGGAGCCTCTCAGGAGAAAAAACGTGCTGCCAAAAGCACTGTGTTGGAGCAGGGTTCCGGTGGTCCAGTGTTTTGAGTTCCACCAACATTCTGCCAAAGTACCACTGGTAGTACTAGTACCACTAGTTGAGAACCCCTGCGCTAGAGGCCCCTTCGGAGGGGGTACTCATATTTGTACACGGGGGTACTGAACACAGAGGCCGCATGAGTCTCACAGCTGACTTGTACCACTGCTGCCATTGATACTTCAGAATCTAGAGGTCAGAGCTGGACCATCTCAGCCTATCCTAGACCTGACCAGCACCAGACACCAGTCTTGTCAGAAAGGTTCATAACTGAGCACAGATGTAAAGTGAGTTTCTGGGGTTCGAACCCAGTTTCAAAGCCACTGGCCATTGGTGTAACTTTTAGTGTTCCCAACAAAAATGATTAAAAACGCAGCACTCCAACTCCTTCAAAACTGTGTCTCGATTAAAAGAGTTTGTTTCTTTAGAAGTCTTTTAAAAGCTGTTGACATCAGTATTTAGATTTAGTATCCGCATACTGTGAGCATATGTAGGGCTGGATGAATCAAAGGGAGAGCACAAGTAGATGCTTTTGATGTTAACAAACAATTGAAGTTCTTATTTGTTATAAGCTGTATGTACAGTACTTTTTAAGTTTTAATATATATCTCCAGAGGGAATTGCCAATGCAAGTATTGGGTTTTTACAAAGAGGGAGATATTGGTAATTATCAACCGAAATTATTCCCACAGAGAATTTCTAAAATCTAGGGCTTTGCATTTGTCAACGTTTTATTATGAATATGCAGATTCAGCTGGTTGTTGTTTTTCCCCACATTCATTATAAGGCAGCAGCCTGCTCCATTTAGAATTGCAGTGAACAATATAGCTCAATGGTCTTAGACTAGAGCACCTGAGAAGTGAGCATTTGTACAATACAATGCTGCAAAATTAGTTTCTTAGAGGCTCGTCTCAAGTTATCAGACTAGGACCAGGTTCAAATGCCCTCATAGCTGCCGAGTTCAGTTGGTGACCCTGAGTCAATCACCCTGCCTAAACTGCTTCATAATGTCATTGTAATTATAGCGGGGGGGGGGGAGAGAAGAACCATGCATGCTACCCTGAGCAACTTGAAGATGGGCAGGATACTCATACTAAAGCACTGTCTATGCCTTTTGACAGCATAGCCAATGGTTTTTGTTATCTTGTTGAGTTTGTTACAATATGAATAGGAAGGAGGAGACCTTGAGCATCAAAAATGCGTGGCTACCAGCCCATAGAAACACTAAGATCCAAGAATTCGAAACTAGAAAAGAACCTGGTTTCGATTAGCACCTAGTCCAAGGGTTCTCAATGTACACGGTGTGGCGTACCACCTACATGGCTGCCGCCATGCTGAATACCACCAGAAGTAAGCGCCGATGACGGGTGTTCGGCCTGGTTTTTGGCGCATGCAGTTGCTGGACACCACACAGGAGGCCAGTAAGAGACTCCAGGTGAGCAGATGGGCTGTTTTTTGCACTCCCGAGAGGCTCGACCAAAGGTAGGAGCCTCTCGGGAGTGAAAACACAGCACCAAAAGCACTGCATTTTCATGGGGTTTCAGGGGTCCCGGTAGTGTTCAGGGAGTCCAGGCGGTGTGAGTACCAGGGCCTGGCTCCCAGCAACTTACCTCACCCACCGTTCACCGGGTCACAGACGTCGCCGCTGGGTTGGAGAACCCAGGCTATGAACACCGCACCTGGAGAAGATGCTCTTGTTAATGCTCTTGTTAACGGACTATTGTAGGGGTTCTGTGGCGCAACAGAGGCCCCATGAATGTGAAGCTTCTCACCCGATTAAACTGACTTGTACACACACAATGTAAGTCTCTTTGTCTGATTTCGGGGTCCTTGTTCAGGGGTCGTCTGAGGGTCCAGCCGGGGAGCCCAGATCCTTCTCTTCCCCCATCCACCCATAGCCCACCCCTTGCACCAAACCACCTCCTCCGGTGGTGGATGGGCACTCCAGTGGCATGCATACGCTGTCACCAGCCTTTAATGATGACAGCCCTGCTGCACACATTGGTGGAGCTGGCCTTCCACTGAGGGAACACTCATTCCGCCAGTGGAAGGCGCCCACAGGTTTGGGCTGTTATTTTTTTTAGAAACTAAGTACATTAGCATGAAGCACATGCTTACTGCAACATGTAGTTTGACAATAAGTTGCTGGCTCAGCTCAACATCTTATTGCCAGGACTGATCCAGCCCCCGATGGAGCTCCAGGGGGGGGGGGTTCTCCCCCTTCAAGGCTGGGTAAGGGCAGAGTAAGGGTGGAGAAGGTAGCCCAACCCAGGGCCCAGGCAGACACACCAGCAGCCCCTTGATCCCGACCCTGGCAGACGCCATCCTGCCCAGAACCACCTGAGGGCCACATCTGGGTCATGCCCAGGGGCTCCTTTAGCACCAGCCTCCTGCCCCACACTTGGGGAGAGAAGCAGAAGAGTAAAGAGTATGCCAATTTTTTTCTCCCACATTTAACACTCCCTCAGTGGTAATGGCTCAAATCAAGCAACTGATGGAAAGGTATGTTATATCAGCAGTGCCTATGGTAGATCAATGTTCTGCACTGGGTACTTCCTGCCTGATGGCTCCTCTGATAGGTTTGGGCCCTTGACCAATGCCCAATCTGGTTGACTCAATGCCACCCTGTACATCAGTTTTCAAATCTCAGTGTATATTTAAAAGACCTTTCTTTCTTTCAGAAGACTTTCCTTGTAAGAGAGAAGGGATCTTTAAAAAAAAAAAAAGGCTTGAAATCCACTATAATTAATTTTGCTTCTCAGTGCCAACTCATTTATATCAATAATTTCTTCTGACAGAGTTTAGGAGTTCTCCTGCAATGTCTGACAAAGACAACACACAGTTTGGAAAGTTAATGGCGCTCGCCAAGGCAGGAGGCAAATCAGCAATAACAGATTCATTTACAGGTCATTAAACAGGAAACAAGCAGGCAGAAGGTTTTCCTTGTAGAGAGGGCTCTTGAAAAGTTATTAGTGGTGCTGGCTGAGGTGCTTTATGTCTCAGTAAGATCTAGTGGCAAACCCTCAGAGGACAAAGGTGTTAACTGAGAGTTGATCCAGCTATTTACAACTCTCTACCAAGGATAATTAGAAACAAAATAGTTACTTGGACGATTTCGAGTCGATGCGATCCCATTGCTGTTGTCCACAAGGCTTCAAAGCTTTGGTACCCAAGTCCACCTTGTGAAGCGATGCAGCTCTAGCGGCCGGTGGCCTCAGATATACTTGCCTTGTAAGCTGCTCCCAGTGGAAACTCAGAACTAGTCTGAGGGAAGATACTGAAATGAAGGGAACCACATGTAACTAAAACCACATGTTCTCTAAAACCATTGGAGCACGTTTTCTATCATGGCTGGTCCAGAATAGTCCAAGCAAAATCCTAAGCAGGTAGAACCAGGACTATATTTGAGCAAGGGCTTAGCAGCACTCAACACTACAACATTTTTCAAGGCTAGGGCGAGCTTTTCTATGTCACATTTCTATTCCTCCCTCCATGGTAGCGCATGGCATGCTTCCCTCAGTCTGCTGCCAAATTGCTAGAATCCCTGGGGCAAAGCCTTGCCCTGGGCTCCCCACAGTGCCCACTGCCTGACGGTGCATTGGACACAAATTCTGAAAGATGGTTCAGGGGTCGAACCAACCTGGTGAGTCCTCTGATTGACATAGGCCATCAGCCAATGCCCACCTGACAAACTCTTGATGCCACTCTGGCTTCCCCCCTCATTTTATCTCCACAACAAGCCTATGTAGTAGGTTAGGCTGAGAAAGGATGATTGGCCCAAGGTCACACACTGAGCTAAGCAGGCATTTAGGTTTGTTGGCATCTCTTGGGGCAAAATCCTGAAATGTGTTTTTAAGCATTTTTATGGGGAACCTTTGTAAGCCAAAACCAAGTGGATATCTCATTGGACCTGAGAGATATTGAGGAATCCCTGGAAACACATTGTGCCTCTTTTCACCCATCACCTGGGCGGTGATGAGACAGTCAGTCAGTCAGGACTTATATATATATATATATATATATATATATATATATATATATATATATATATATATATATATATATATATATATATATATATATATATATAAATCCCATTTTTTCTCTTCTCTCTGCACTCAGGTTATATATACCTATCCACTTTGATGACTATTTCATGCCACCCTGTCTTCCAGTGGCCACAAGACCCTATCACCTGTTTCATCATGAGAAAGAATCAAACTGAGGTGTGGCATCAGGGGTTGGCCAGATTGGGCACTGGCCAAGGACACTGCCTCTCAGAACTCCAGTCCTGGTAATGCCCTGGACCAGTTCAGGGCATTGCCCCAAGGCCCCCACAACTTGGGGACAGCACTGTTCCAATACCACACAGCTTGTCCATGGAAAGCATGTCATGTGGGAAATAGTGTCCCCTGTTGTTACAATTGCTCACACATGTCTTTACTGCAGATAGATGTTCTTGAAAGTCCCCAACAGTCCCCATCACATGCACAACAACATCCATGCTCAATACATCCATGCAACAATACACACACACACACACACACACACACACACACACACACACACACACACACACACACACACACACGGGGGGGGGAGAGAGAGAGAGAGAGAGAGAGAGAGCCATACCACCCATAATTATGCACAATTACAGAACAGAAATGCTTTCCCTAAAGCAATATTATCATGTTTGAAGCAGCCTTCAGGTGTTGTTGGAGAGTTAGCAATTTTAAATCTCCCTACCTTTAAATTCATTAGCATATGCAAATCCACTCAGTCAACGGTTTATTTTCTGCAAAAGGGAGGGGGGCTGTCTATTTGTCTCCAACAATTAATCTTTAAAAGGCTTAGCTTCCACCTTGCAAGTCAGAAGAATTAATATTTCTCCATTTCATCTACAAATCTTCTGGAGAACAGGTTTGATTATTATTTTTTAAGCCCAGGTGTCAGCTTCCATTAACATGACTTGCTATAGAAAGCATATTCTCCTCTCTGCCGTGATGGCACTAGTATTTTAAAGTGACATCTGAGTAGTTAGCAGTTTCTAAAGTTAGCTGAATTAAATCTCTGCAAATGTGCATTGCAAACTAGTTTGCACGCACAGCACCAATATTCAAGCAAGCTTTCATTCCTAACAGAATATAGGCTTGACAAAGTTTTTTCTAAGGGAACCATCTCTCTCCTATAAACTGGGGCTCCCTTTATTCTGCAAATATTAAACATTTTTTAGCATTTTGAAACTGGGGTATCTTCATTACAGAAGCAAACACATATTTCCTGCAGTTACTTTGTTTCTCTCTGGGCTGGCCTTCCTGTGTGCTCTTCTGGAGCTAGATCCACACAGAATGTCTTTCAAACCCTGTTGACCCAGGTCTCCCTAATGCTGAAAATATGAAACCGCTTTCCATAGAGTCAGGACGTTGACCCATCTAGCTCAACGTGATCTACACTGACTGCAAGCAGCTCTTAAAGGTAGTCCTCAAAGGCTCAAGCACTGTTTCAGACAGTGGTCTCTCTCTCTGCCCTGCCAGGTATTGAACCTGGGACTAGGGATGCACAAGCATCCCAGTTCAGTCTGAATCAAGATGAGCTTTTGGGCACATTGAGGCGAATGTCTGCAAACAGCTTGAGCCTTTGAGGACTACCATCCAGTCTTTTGTAACAGCTCAAGGGTGCTCACAGGAGGTCAAAATGTTGCAGGCATCAACCGTTCACCAAGAGCTAAACGAAAAAGGACCTTTGTGAATGTTCCATTCACTTGCAATGGTTCACACTTTTACAAGCACCTTTGCGGTTGGCGCAGTGGGTTAAACCGCTGAACCATGAGCTGTCGATCGAAAGGTCGACAGTTCGAATCCGCGACGGGGTGAGCTCACATTGCCTGGCCAGCTCCTGCCAACCTAGCAGTTCCAAAGCATGTTAATGCAAGTAGATAGATAGGTACCGCTTACGGGAAGGTAAACAGCGCTCCGTGTTCCAGCCGCATGCTACGCGCTGCTGCGGCAAGGAGAGTCACGCCGGCCACATGACCATGGAGGCGTCTTCGGACAACGCTGGCTCTTCGGCTTTGAAATGGGGATGAGCACCACACCCTAGAGTCGGACACGACTGGACTTAATTGTCAGGGGTCACCTTTACCTTTACCTTGTGCTCCTCTTATTGTTGTTCACAGACGTTCCAACAAGGGAGTTCAATCTTTCAAGCTCGCCTCCACCAAACCCCCCCCCCCCCCGTAGAATGCTTGCAGCATCTCTTCCTCAGGACTTCGGCATGCAAAGCATGTGCTCTACCGTTACTTCCTGAAGAATTGAACACTGGTTGTGGTATCTCAGTGATCATCCTGAAGCAAAAAACAGACCCTGAACCTGTGATACAAAAACAAACAAACAAAAACAGTGAAGGTTTTGCCCATTGCCCGTTTCAGTGAGGAGGGGATTATGTCTAGTTCCCAAAAGTGATCCTGGAGTTTTGTTACCTTTTCTTTAGCAAATGATTGTGAGGAAAAAGACAATAATCAGGATGAGAGAGCAGCAGTAGCCAATGCCATGACAACTGAGAAGCATCCACCATCATCACACTATCAACCATACGCTACAATTTTATCACGCTATGTTATTTCACACCTCACCTATATGACTTTCATTGGAACAGTACCATTTTCTCCCTTTACAAAGTGGATTGGTCACTTGGATATTTTCAGTTTCCATTGTTCCACGAGTTCCTATGGATCATAAGTGGCTTGGGGATAGAGATGCCATTGAATTGCGTAATTTGTCAGAGTTTTTAACCAGATTTACAGCGCAATCCTAACCTTGCACCAGTAGATGTACTGGTGTAACAGCAGATGCACCGGTGTAAGTGCACTTTGTTGTTGTTCAGTCGTTAAGTCGTGTCCGACCCTTCGTGATCCCATGAACCATATCCCGCCAGGCCTTCCTGTCCTCCACTATCTTCCTGAGTTCGCTCATTTTCATGTTCGTTGCATCGGTGATGCTGTCTAACCATCTCATCCTTGGCCTTCCCCTTCTCCTTTTGCCTTCAATCTTTCCCAGCATCAGAGTCTTCTCCAGAGAGTCCTCTCTTCGCATTAGGTGGCCAAAATATTTGAGTTTCAGCCTCAGTACCTGTCCTTCCAGTAAGTGCACTTACACTGGCATAAGTGCACTCACACCGGTGCTGTTACACCAGTGCAAGGTAACACAGGATTGCGCTGCCAGAGGATATCCCCCCCCCCCGCTCCGGGATTCATTTCAGACAACAGCAGCTAACTTGCACTTTAAGAGCTAGCACCAAGTGGTCTGTTCATTGGAGAGCATGGATAACACTGGAGGAGAGCATGTGCATATAATACCACAGTCCAACATCTATGAGCCAGAGAAGTGATGAATTTTCCTACTCTCAGAAGTTGAACTGCAGTATTAGTACAGAGAATTATTTCCTCTGACATTACACTGCTCACATGAGTAGCCCACTCACATGGACTCTTAAATACACAAGTAAGAATCGAAAAAGAACATCTGAACTGGCCCTTAAACCCATTAAATTCCACAGAGATACAGAAGAATGCCCGCTGTACCTATCTGTATGTAAAATGCCCATCTTCATTTGAAATGCTTTGTTTGTTTTATCCTTCCCTTTGCTGTTAGGTAAAAGGCAAACCTCATATTGATCTAAATCTTCAATTGATTTTAGGGATAATTATCTTTTTTTTGTTATTTAAAGCTATCAGCCAAGAAGACAGGGGAAAAAAGGTTATGTATATCCTTAGGGTTATATTTGAAAAAGACAAAGTAAACAGCAGAGGAGATAACTAAAGATATATTTATTTTTGCTGCGCTATGGGCAAAAAATACAGGGTAGCTTCCAACAGATCAATGCAAGGCAAAATAAAATGAACAAGTCGTCCGATATGACAACATCGACCCTGAATACCAGCCTTCAGGAGCAGAGAGCTGGCAAAGCTAATAATGAAATTTAATCTGCCATGGCCTATTTGTTGTGGCACTACATGGATGGTCCAGGTTTTTAAAAAGAACATCCTTGGAAGACACATTCCATACCACTTTTCCTCCTATTATTCCTGCAGCAGCCTACTTGAACAACATCAGCTGCTAGTCAAAGGACTCCTCTAAAAGGCCGCCGGTCATTTTAAGTCAAAGCTGCAACTGAAATTGCCATCTCAGGCAGAAAGGCCAATTGAAGACGATACCTTTGGCTTGCCCTCTGCGACGAGTGAAGAAGAAGGCTAACATAGCACCACTAACAAAATAAACGTAAAATTTCCTCAATAGCAGATCATTTTTCCCCAAACATTAGGCTGAAGAGGAAGTAGGTATGGCCATTCTTACATGCTCCCACCTTATGATCCAAACAGGTTGTGGTATACTCGTAATCCAAAGAAACTGTCTTTCCCACAACCGTCTTGCCAAATTGCAAGCGGTTCTTTTAAATGGGATTAAAAAACAATAAGCGCACCAGTGGCGAGAGATCAAGCTGTTTATTAATGAAGCCAGATAAGGCAGTACAGCAAGTCCTCACTTAAAGTTGTTTCATTTAAAGTCATTTCATTTTCATGTTGATGGGAAAATGCCCTAGGAACGTTTAGGTTTATCAATGAGCCTATGGTAAAATTGATTTCATTATAAGTCGTTTCACTTAAAGTCACAGTTTCCAAGAAGAACCTATCGACAACTTTAAGTGAGGATTTGCTGTACATTATGCCATGCAAAGTGAACAGGCAAAAAGCACCACGAAAAGCATACAATATCAAGGCTGAGCAGAGCTAACCCGGAACCACAGAGGAGCGGCAACAGAGAGACCCCAGGACTCCCACCAATCATGAGTACAGCATTTGCCTGCAGCAGAGGCGTAACCAGGCCTCCCGGTTAGCCGGAAAAAAGACAAGCAATGCGGTAGGTCCGCCTGCGCCTGGAGCAGCTGCTCCACTCTCCCAACACCGCACCCCGAAGTCCGCCTGCGCCTGGAGCAGCTGCTCCACGCGCTCCACTCTCCTCCCACTTCTGGCCTGCAGTGACAAATGTTGTACCTGAGGAGAAATCTGCCCCATGATGGAGAATGCTACGTGTACAGAAACTTCCCCCAGTCCTGATACGAGATGATAATTTGACCAGAAGAATGGAAATTGTTCCTAGACAAATCAGGTGTTAAGGGTTGTGGTACATGCTATCTTTCTACAGGGGCAATGTTTTTTTTTTTTTTTTTTTTTGAATACGAATGCAGTGAACATACCAGTGGGTGAAGAAGAACTTCTGTTTGTTAAAGCAAGATATGAGTAACTTCATGTTATCAAAGCAAGCTATCAACAGAGTACAAACAAGATGAGCAATGCCTACACCACTTCCGTTGCCCTGAGACTCCCCTCTGCGTGCTTCCTGACACCTCTCTGGCAACAGACGTACTCCAATATGACCAATAAGGTGTGTAACACCTGTCCTGCAGTTTAAGCTTACACAAGGTGTCCACCTGATAAGGGTTCTTGGAGGCTTTAAATACCTTAGGGCTACATGCCTACTGTTAATTATGTGGCTACAATTCATGATGTTTATCATTTGTAAAAGCATACTCATTTAGCTCTCAAAGCATCATGCCTCCCACCCCCCAGCTGTCTTCCCTTGAAATGGTGCCCAGCGCTTTCGAAGTAGAGATCAGCAGGGCATACACTTCCAGCTGCCCAGTCCTTGCCTAGGAACAAGAGCACAGCTGAGAAGATGCACCCAATTAAGGGACAGGAAGAGGATAAACAGTGCTCTTCAGAAGTTTCTACAAACTAATGAGAATATACTTCAGTAGGCTCTTACAGAAGGCTTTTAACCCTTAAACAACAGCAACAACAACAAACAAGAACAAGAACAAGAACAAGAAGTATTTACATACTGTCTTTTCTTGGTCATCGGATTTCTCCGCTGACTTTAATTCAAAGGCGATTTACATAGACAGGCATTGCTAAACCCCACAGAGTTTTTTGCAATAATACAAATGTTCTAATATTTCATAAAATGTCTTCATTCCAAGTGGTTTCCTTCACACTCCAGCCTCTCTCTGGTATTCGCCTCCCACGCTACAACTGCCAGCTGCAGCTTTCTCTCACACACACAGAGGGCACAATCCTGACGAACGCGCTGGTGACGGAACGAGGCGGAAGCAGTCGCGAACGTGCCAAAAAGCACATTCGCGACTACTCAAGAGCAAGGGAGGCGCCGGCCTCCCTCGCTCTGTTGCTGGAATGCCCAGGCAGCCACCGGAGAAGGCAGTGTGGCCACATCTCGCTGGGGCGCCCGGAACAAGGGCGGGGCCTAAGTGCCATGCCGATTGCGCCCTGTGTAGCCAATCGGAGGGCGGAGGGTGGGAGCTGCGCATGTAACCTGGCTCCAAACACGTCCCCCACACCGGTTTCCTTGTCATTTTGGAGCCATTCAGGCTCCAGGGAGGGCGGGAGGGCCAAAACGAAGACGGCCGAAGACGACAGTAAGGAGAGGCGGCGGGTGCGAGAGGCAGCGGGAGCGGGCTACCCGCCCCCGCCGGAGCAGCTGCTCCACGCGCTCCACCCTACTTTCGCCACTGGGAGAAGGTAGGTAAGGATCTAGCGGGCGCAGGGGGGTTTTGGTGGGCAAGGGAGGGGGCCATTGGTGTAGCTGGCCCGAGAGGCGGAGGGGGATGGCGTCGGACATATTCCTGTTCCCACTGGGCCGGCTAGGTCATTACACGGCCTCCACTACTTCCGCCAGCTATTTAGCTGGCGGAAATCCAAGGAGGCCGATAGGCTCCGGCCCCGGTTTACACTCAGGGAAGGGGACGAGCATCCCCTTCCACAGGTAGACCTCCAGCCCACCGGTTTACGGGTAGCCCGGGCTCAGGATCTGGCAGGTGGCCCTGAGCTGCCGACCGGATCCTTAGTCAGGATTGCACTGAGAGACTCTGCAGCTCGTCAGCGGTTCGCCAACAGTTGTCCGACAGCACACAGATACTTCCGGCCGTCTCGAACTGCCGTCCTCAGATCTTCAGGCATATGAGGTGGCCACTCTGCCAATTGAGCCATATCTCCTGCTTAAAGGGTCCAGGAGGAGCGAAAGGGGCACATGGTACACCACTGACTCCTCAAGGTACAATGGTCTTCCACAATATGCCACTACACGATATTGGACACCACGTTGAGTTGACTTCGCTGTACTAGCTCTGCAATTGGCCAAAGCTACACTGCAGGGTACAGTGCAAGCTGAAGACTCAGAATGCATGAACTGGACATTGAATAGACACCTCATAAAAACTTCCACACAGTCATTCCACAGTTGCATAATCCCATAAAAACAACTCAGGCAATGGCGGAAAGGGAATTTAAGGCCACTGAGAAAATGCAGAGGAAAGCTGGATTTTGCAAATCAGAGCTTTTTGCTTAAGCGACACAGCAAGTGCCAGGAACAAAAGAAACGTGCCAGAACCTTAGTAACAGAGCATGATGACATTGGACCAGACGTTCCTCCAAAGTGACAAAACCTGGCAAACAAGTTAATTAATCATTTTAACAAGTGAAGATGGGGAAAGGAAGTCAAGCAAAACATCGATGCCTTGGGTTAGCAAGGAATAAAGCCCAATGGGTGGGTGATTCCAGATTCATAATACCATCGTATCCAAGCCAGATCCTAGGTCATTAATAAAATATTGTTAATTATTGATGTGTTATTAAGCATAAATTACTACAACTCTGTCCTTGGATGTAAGCAAGATCCAGTTCCAACTCATAGCATCCCACGTTTGACTAAGGTTTACTGTATGCTGTTTCGAGCATTTTATTAAAAAGCAAAGTGGGTATGAATCTTTGAAATAATTAAACTTCATGTGATCTGGTCAAAACAATATCTTTCTAGGTTGCTATAAGAGTGCCTAGTTACACTTAGCCTTATTAAGTGGACATCTGCTAAGAGTGGAGGTTAAAAAAAATGTTCCTGAATTGATCAGAATGCCACAAGCAGGAAGGGCAGTGCAGTCACTTTAACGGTGGAAGTCAGTGGTTCCCAAACTGGGAGGTGTGGCTCTCAGGGGAACCACAGAAACCAGCCAGAGGAGCCGCAGAGTGCCACAGAGGGTACTGCTGTTTGGCAGTCCAAACAGGCAGGTTGAGTTGGGAAACCAATCCAACTCTTTGAAAACAATGCAATGCCAATTGGCAGGCATCAACATAATGTAATGGGGAGCCACATGGTCAAGGAAGCCTCAGGGTGAAAAAGTTTGGGAAACACTGTAAGCCATAGACCAATGACGCTTGGTTTCACTTAGCCGTTGGTGGGCACATATGTGGGTCCCTCTCCCTGCTTAGCTTTGTGCCCTGTGGCATGCTGTGTAATTGTATGCACTGGCGTCTCTGGAGGTGGGGCGGAACGCTAAGTTCCGCACCGCGCTGACCTCCGTTACTCACCGGCATGAAGCGGCCCCACCCCCTCGCCTTCGGAGCCATTCAGTGGGGCGAAGGCAACGTGCAGGGTTTTAAAAAATATATGAAGTATTATCGAAGAGAAATTGTACACAGATACAGTCAGGTCACAACTTACAGAAGGGTTATATTCTGAAGTCAGCGCATGAGGGGAAAATTGTGTATAGTCGAATCTACCTTAAATCCAAAAAATATGTACTGTGTCTTTAAAAACTATGAGACTGTCACACCACAGCCAAGCCTGCCAGGCAGTTGGCTGTGTGGGCAGAGGAGACTGTAGAACCGGCAGCCAGCTGGGAGGCTGCAGCTGTCGGAGACGCCTGGCAGACAGCTGCTAGGCCAGGCAAAGGAGGAGGGGGCAGGACTTATAGGGAAGTCTCGCGAGAGTTGCAAACTCTGGGCAGACCTCCCCAGGAAGGGGTGGGGCTCGCCGAGCCAGCCCAAGAGCTCATAAGGAGCTGGGCAGCCAAGGAAGGAGGAAGTTGGAGTAGGAGTCTCCCTGGCTGGGAGGGGAAGGCCCAACCCAGAGACTCCAAGGGAGAAGGAACTCGCGGGTTAAGCGACGGATGGAGGGGAAAGGAAGAGGCAACCCTGGTGAGGCAGCACGGGGAAGGCCCACTCCTGACAGGCAGCTATTCTCCAGGTGAAGAGAGTCCTTGAGCTACTTGCAGACCCCAACAACCCAGCTCGACCTGGGGTCAGTGGTGGGAGTGGGGGAAGAGCCGCTTCTGGTCTACCCCGGCCTCAACGTCTACCCTGAACTATCCAACTATCCAAGATCCAACTATCCAAGATCCCAGCCTGGGGTTCAGAGCAGCCACTTACCTGCCAACTTTCCACGACTTCACGTGCATAACCCGGACCGACCGACCAATGCCTCAAACATGACCTCTCCTGTGAGAAGAACACGGATAAGGTCTTATTAGCAAAGACTCTGAGTAAGCAAGGGCCTGTGACTACAACAAGGCCCCATGAATGTAAAGCAGTAGACCCGAGTAAAACTTGTGAACATCACGAAACGTAAGTCCGTCTCTTTATTATCGGGGAGCGGTTCTGGGTCCACGCCACATCGTACCAAGGAGAGGTTTGGGAAAGGGCGGCCCCAATCCCTCAAAGCCGCAAGCATGGACTTCACAGAGACACATCTGGGAAGTGAGGCAACTAACTAGCATTCCAGCAGCGGAGCACACTTTATGGCATCATAAACACCATTGCATTGGAATGCATTGCCGCGTGCTTCTGGGCCACTGCCAGAGATGGCAAGCGGTGCCACACGCACAGCAGTGGCCAGGAGAGGCTGCACCAGTCCCGGTACGTTGGCGGGGGCATCTCATGGTTGTGGGAGGGCATTCCTAGATGGAAGGGCAGGAGGTGTGTCAGAGGCAGGAAGGGGTATATACCGGTGTGAGCAATGTGTGCTAGGATGCTATCCCCTCCTAAGCCCCCTCCTGTGCTTCCCAACATGTCCCCTTTCTCTCTTCGGAATTGCACCAGCTATATAGCTGACTCAGGTCTGAGGAGACCCATAGGAGATCAAGGAACTTATTGGGGGGTAAGGGAAAATATTTTCCCTTGCCTTTCCCAAGCCTCCCAATATCTCTCTCTCTCCCCCCCCCATACCATACAGTGCTGCCTGTTTTGGTGCGCCTGTGTGTTAGAGTGGGGCAGAAGCTAGGATTGGGCTCTCATTGTCTGATCAGCAGATTATTTTTCCTGTTCTGGTGATTCAGTGGTATCAAGTCCCAGTTCAGGTGTATTCTTATTTTAGGGAAGATGAATGACTAACTCTTGCCTCGTATTTTAGATGGCACAGTTTGAATGACAGCAGCAGTTTCCTCCCTGGCACATAGTGATCGAGGGCTTCACAGGGCATGTATACCTATCAAGGTATTGAAGTGGAAATGCCTAATTCAGGGTGTGGTGTGTTTATCCACATAGATAACAACAGGTCTTGCTCAATGGAGTGCCTCTGCAATTAAAACAATATGAGAAATTTGTGTGTGTTTTCCCTTCATAAAATATTCCTCGCTACATTTTTCAACGTAGCACAGTCATACACTTGAACACAGAATGTCAAATTTTTGGCAGACAGGTCTACACAGGAAGAAGATGTACACTAAAACTAAGAATACCATACCTAGCCAATCTCCAAGATAAGCAGCTTAGCTTGTCATTAGACTGTCACTCTTTTTTCAAAAACTTCTCCTGGTCTAGTTTTGCAAAGAAGCCGTCAGAATCTTTCTTTGTACTCTTAATTGGCATTTCTGACTAGCACATATGACCTCTTTATCAGTCACTGTCTACTGGATAAAGGGCGGGTGGATTATCTAATAATAACCGTTAGCAATCTTCAGCACAAAAAAGACTTTCGCGAGACCAATTTTGCGGTAATTGTCGTGAGTTTGGAAGGACATTGAAAGGTGTGGTCTTGCATTCCAAGGGAGACAGTCCTGGGTTTCTATTTTATTTCACCTGACAAAGGGAACATAGAGCTCTGACTGTGCCGACATCCTTCTGTCATTGAAAGAGAACTGATCCCAATTTTTTTTTCCCCAGTGGAACTATTGTTATGAAAAGGCAGCCAATTAACAGCCCAGTTGTCCATTGTGGAAAGACTTTAAGTTAACTGTTTTGTTCAACAGAATAAAATAAGAAACAAAGTATGGCTAAACCATGTATGTTTTGCTCATCTGAGAGGGCCTGAACTTGTGGGTTCCCTTATAAGCTGAAAGACTGCCCTGTACTAAGGAGCATGGAATAAGCTAAATTTATACTGGGGGGGGAGGGTTACAAGGAACTGATCTAAGCAGTAGAAATCCACTATTTCCCAACATTTGGAATGTTCACAGCATTGTGTCTTGTTGCGTTTTTTTTTTTTTTAGCTGCTGTAGCACTTTATGTTAGAAAGCTGCAGGCCAGCACAACAGTGACTTCCAGTAGAGAGGACATCGAGAGCTAAGCCCAAAAGATGAGCTGAGATCAGATTGAGCCTGGCACCTACATTTTGAAAAAGCCACATTCAGAACCAGGCACGTTTCTATAAAACAAAGGCCACTTTGCAGGGGGGTTCTGCATATCCATCGATAAGACACACAAAACTGCAGGAGCTGAATGGAGATGACAGCTAGAAGGACCTTTCATTCAAACCCCTGCACAGCAGAAGAATACGATGACTAATGCCATCAAATCACATTATGCGACGAGGAGACATGAAGACGGTCCAGGTTGCATCAGTGTCAACAGGTGGTCAGTACAAAGCCTATCGCTGTTTCATTCTGGGAACGGCCCCAACAAATGCATGAAATTGTCGCCAAATGACAAGTTAGAGCATTCTAGATTTAAAACAAGGATGGCAACTATCCAGAACGTGGCATGTAAGAAAATGAGTCCAAGGCCACTGAAATCAACGGATGAAGCTCATCTTTATACCACCTGCATCGTCATCATTTGTCTATTCAGAAGTAAGTCCCATTGTCTTCAATGGAGCATACTCACAGGAAAGTGTGCATAGGATTGCAGTCTAATACAGTCAGTTTTCGGTATCCACGGGGGTTAGGTTCCTGGAAACCAAAGCGGGTAGAGAATTTGTGGGTAGCAAACCATTGATCCTATGGGATCAATGGGGTTAGGTGCAGGGGGCTAGGGGGATACCATACCTGAAGCTTTCCAGTCATTTTAAAGGAATTCAGGAAGCCAGCAGAGACCTTCAGAAATGCCTGTGGGAAGTTTCTGAGCCCCATTTAAAATGGATTTGCGCTAGTCATGGGAGCCATTTTGAAGGTCCCCGCTGCCTCCGGAAGTTCTCTGCTGCATTCAGGAAGCCAGAGGCAGCAGGGATCTCAGAAATTGAGGCACACTTCGCAAATGGCGCAAGGTGGTGTCGATCCTTCTATTCACAAATAAGCATGAGTTGTGAATTCCCGGGAAATCTACAGCTCCTATAACATCGTAGGAACCAGACAATACTAAAAATCAGTACACCTCTGCCAACAATGCATAAGGACACAATGCATAAGGAACTGCAAAGCTGTAAGAAAAAAGGGGGAACTTTGTAAAGTGCTGAGCCACAAGCAACGTAACCCTATGCATGTCTACTCAGAAGTAAGTCCTATTGAATTCAATGGGACTTACTCCTATAGGCCTGAAGCTGAAGTGTCACATACATTGTCACATACAGAACATTTTTGTTCTGTATTCACACAGGTCTCAGTCGTGTCTCCTTTTTGGAAAAACAGCTTCAATTTTACAACATGCTCAGTCATAACTTGCCTAAACCATTGAATCTGCCTTTTGGCCAGTAGGTGGAACAAGATGGACATCATTTTTAAAAGTTGTTTTGGGAAAAAGAAATCAAATTAAATTGAGATGTTGTATATAATAAGAATCAAGACATCAGTGAGTATATATAACTACAGATGAGTGAAAATGCACAAAAGAGAAAGGGGGGGGGGAAGAAAACTGACGGCATCCAAAAAGAAACACAAGCCCCCCCGCAACAATAACTTTTGAAAACAAATGGGGAGAATTAATATCAATAGAAAGGGATTTCCAGGAATACGGAGCATTAAGAAAAAAGGAAGGAAAAGGCAAATACACAGAAGGGTAGGGTTTATAATAGTGGTTCTCAAACTCTTACAGGCTAGGAAGCGAACCGTTAAGTCATCTTGGACTTGGCGACATCAGTGAACCCCAGAACTTCTGGGGTCCCGCTGTGGAAAAATGTTCACTTACAGGGGGTTACGCTGGCCCTCCGGGGGCTGCAGGGGGCACAGCCCCCTCTATGCCCCCCTCTTGCCTCAGAAGAGCTTCCAGTCACACATATAAGCTACGTTCGGGTTTTGCTGAAAACTGGAAGTGGCTCCCAAACGTGATTAGAAGCTCTTCTGAGGCGGGGTGGGTGGGTGGGGGGGTGTAGAGGGCTCTGGAGGGCCAGTGCAATACCCAGTAAGTGAAAATACTTTTTTTTCTGCGGTGGCAGCAGGACACCAGAAGTGCCATTGCCAACATCGCCACGCCCCTTAAGGCGGTAGTGACTGTTTCTGGCTGGCACGGTGGGTGAGAACCACTGGTTTATAACATTTGAGTTAAAAGAACAAAGAGCAAGAAGAAGAAAAGAGAAAAGATCACAGTTGGAACTTAATTCAAAATGAGGGGGAAAGATACAAGGGGAGTGATATAATTAACATGTGAAACCTAAAAGATAAGTGTCCAGTTTGGACATGAACACCAAACCAAATCACACTGAAACCACCAAATCATACTGAGAGGAGTGTGCGCACAGAAGTCCCTCTCCCTAGAGCACCATCCTGCTGCCTCATAATCAAGATTCCTGCCACTGCACTTTGCAAGCCCCTTTGCTTGCTAAAAGACAGCTCCTCGGCATTTCCGGATACATGGCAGTGCTCGGCTTTGACGGAGTTTGAGCTGCACGCCAAGAGGTCACGCAAGCTTAACGGGAACAACACTCATAATTACATGGAGGTGGAAAATCTGAGCCATTCCTCGCTGAACCATTTCAATGTTACTACTATTTCAATTACGTCGTGAGGGACAGCTCAAACATTTTCTCAGCATGATGTGATTATGCAGTGTCAGAGGGCTGGACCTGCCATGCACATGGTTGCACATTTGGGCTGGTATATGCAACCATGTGCCCCTAGATGGGCAGATGAATTGAGAATAGAAGCTTCAATTCTTTACCTACATTTGTGTCTTTAAAATATCACAATAAATTAGAATTAAAGTACTATGTGTTCTGCCTTTCCGACATCCAAAAGAGAGACACAGCGCAATCAGATTTAACTTTTCTGCCGGTTTAACCAGCGGCATAGCAAGAACGGGAGGCCCCAGAATGGAAAAGGGATTCAAATCCCCTTTGAATTCCTCTTTTGGAGGGGATTTGAATCCCTTTTCCGTTCTGGGTCCTCCCGTTCTCACTGCGCCGCTGGTTAAACCGGCACAAAAGTTAAGTTGGATTGCGCTGTTAGTTATTCATTTCGTTTCCTCCTGTTTTGTGACATAACAAGCCCAATTCTCTTCTCAGCTTCAAACATGGTAAGGCCATCATTACACTCATTCATTTTTACATCCTGGGGAACAAATGTTGGAAAATTCCAGCTTGTTCACAAGTACTTGATAGATTTGGAGCCAAGCTGGGATTTTTTTAACCTATGAGGACTCCAAGGTTGAACTCTAATCCTCTCAACATTAGATGGTAGATCATTATCACCATTCTGGATAGATTCACTAGATTCACTGAATCTCAAAAGGAAGGCTTGGGTAAAGATTTGCAAATGTATTTCAATGTAGTTGATTAATCGATCAAAAGGCATATAGTTAATCAACTACATTTCTTTAATTGGTTGACAACCCTTATATTACCTTCAGCAGTGTCACTAGACGCGCAACACCCTAGGGCGGGGGTGCGCGTCACCCCCCCTCCCTAGGGTGAACCCTCCCCAAACACCCCCTTACCTGAAGAGCCCGCCGGGGAGCCCTCCGGGGAGCTGGCCTCGGAGCGTCCGGCTCCGCCGGCGCTCCAGGGCCTTCTGAAGGTCCGATGCTTGAAAATGTAAAGTTTTACGTTTTTCGCGCATGCGCAGTACATTTTCTGAGGGCAAAGGGCTGAAAAGTACTGCGCTTGCGCGAAAACGTAAGAATTATGTTTTCAAGCAGCGGGCCTTCAGAAGGCCCTGGAGCGTCGGCGGAGCCGGACGCTCTGAGGCTGGCTCCCGGGCCTCAGAGCCTCCGGACTCTGGAGGCTCCGAGGCCGGGGAGCCGGCCTCAGAGCGTCCGACCGTGACACGCGTCACCCATGACGCGCGTCACCCCCGGGCGGTCCGCCCCACCCGCCACGCTCTGTCGACACCAGTGATTACCTTCACTGTGAAGTCAATGAGCCACATCCCGAGCTTTGGTGCAACAGTCCCCCACTGGCAGAACCTCCTTCCATGAATGGTAGAAGAGTTGCTCTCACCTAAGGAGTGCGTGACCAGCAGCAGGGATCCATGCAAGGACTCAACTCCCCTTTCATTCATTGAAGGAACTACTGCACTGAGGTTCTGGATGACACCCAATGAAAAGATGCATGCATGACAGCTGCTCATATGCTCAGAGATTATGGTGCAACATGAACTCTTGCAGCATCTCTCATAGAATTAAGCAGCTTGAATTCTGCAAAAATCATCTCGCTTGGTCAACACCTTTGGGAGCTACTGAGCAAAAACCTTACTCAGCAAAAGATGCAGCATGAACAAAAATCATATTTTCAGGCTGCAATCCTATGCACACTTGGAAGCAAGTCTCATTGAACTCAATGGGACTTCTGAGTAGGATTGTGCTGTAAGTATCTGCAGTAGTGTTGCTGGCCTGCCCGGAGGCTGCCATCGCCCTGCCCCCTGCGCTCCCGGAAGGCTTCATTTCAAACCTTCCAGGACCTGGGGTGGGAGGGCCAGAAAAACACTCCATTTTCAAAGGTGATAATGTTCCACGGCTGCAAACGCAGCCCTTTGGCTGCAAAAAAAGCAGCCACGGAGCACAAAACTCCCCTTGTGGCTCCTCCTCGCGAGGAGACCACGGCTGTCACCCAGGGGCATTGCATCCCCCTGGCCCCGGGCCTGCTATGCCTCTGAAAGTCTGCAGCTATCATCCTTTTTAGCATGTCTGTTAGTATTGTCCAAATTTCTGCCTTTTCATTCAAGATGCAAGGATCCGTTCTAATATATAGCTTGCCTGGCAGAACCTCAGAATCAGATACATCCACCCTGTCCCCTTCCTCTTGTACTGACTATGATTAATCACAAATACATACTAAGGTAATAGAAACTGGGCTGGCTCTGGCATTAGACCAACACATTTTATATCCCTACTGAAACCTCTCAAGGACTGGCACAATTAAGACGTTAGTATCTAGCTGTTTATTGCCATCACACAAAATGAATAAGCAATCAGTAATCATGAATACTGTGACCACAAACATTTGAAAAAAAATTGATTAACTGTACTCTTGGCCCTAGAGTGTCTTTCAGGAAATTTACATTACAACACTGCTGCTCTTTCTGAGTTGAGCAATATTACAAATTTACCGCTAGTTCTGTAGTCATCAGTTCTCTTTTAAGTTGTGGTCACATCTTTCTATCCAAAAAGAAATCCCCATGCTACTGAAACAAAAGAAAAGCTGCTCCAGTAACTTTGAGTGCAGTACTGTATTCTCTAGATCCAGATATGAAATGTCAGAAAGATCCTACAATTATGAGAGCAGTGGTGGTGGGTGTCAGAACATGATTCCTTTCTTACAGTGCACATTCACACTCTATCTTTTAGACTGTGGCTGGGTTGGTGATCTAAAACTAATTCAGAGCCAGGGTCAGAACCAGAACCAGAGCCACAGCCAGAACCAGCTTTTTAAGGAATTAACTCCTTTACACATCTGCATGATTGCAGCCTGAGATGTATCTTCTCCCCAGCCAGAGCCAGGCCCACTTTGCTCATTGTAAATACCTGTTCCGGCATCCGTAGCAGAGTAAAATTATACCCCTGGCATGTTCTTATTGAGAAGTGGAGTCTGAGTTGGGGAGAAGATACCTCTCAGGCTGCAAATGTGCAGAAGTGTAAAGGAGTTAATTCCTTAAAAAGCTGCTTCCACTGCCAGCCCATCCGAGAGGCGACCTGATGTGGGTTGCATCAGTGGCGGATTGCGAGAGTCCTCAGACTCTGCAGCCACTGCCCCCCTCCAACCTGCTGCCGATGCAAGCCACAATGATCGGCTTCCTGCTTGCTCAAGAGAGAAGCAGATCATTTCCCTCATTACCATGTGCCTCGAGCACTGTTGTCAAACCCGGAAGTGCTGGACTTCCGATTTTATTTACAGGGACAGCACAAACATTCGCAAGTGCTGAATTTCTCGGAAGTGCTGACCTTCTGTAAAGAAAACAGAACTTCCGGGTTCTGTCTGGGTTCAGCACTTCCGGGTTTGACAACAGTGTATGAGAAACACGGTAGGGGCTTTAGTTCTTTCGTAGCACAGAGGTGGCGGAAACAAGACTGCATCAAGCAATGTTCTGGGTCATGCCACCCCTACCTGCTCCTGATCAGAAGCCAATGTGTGAATGGCATCATTTTTGATCAGTTAATCTAAATGTTAAGTGTTAAGATTTTAAATACTACAGATTATTTTAAGAAGGTTATGGACCTATTAGATCCAGAAACCTATAATGTCCTGAAAAAGGACCTGACTAATAAAATTTTAAAGGAAACTAATAATTTAATAAAGAATTCTTCCTTAAGCTTAGAAGTGAAAAATAGATTAAGTCTTCTGCCCTGCCCCCCAGATTGTATGGGCTTCCTAAGATTCATAAGAAGGACACCCTGCTTCGCCCCATAGTTAGCAATATTGGGGGACCTACACATGCATTATCACAGCATCTGGCCAAAATCTTGCAACCATACAATGGGAATAAACATCACTATGTAAAAAACACATATTTCATTGAACTATTAGCCATAGCTAAACTAACACAAAATTCCATCCTGGTTAGTTTTGACGTAGTTTCACTTTTCACAAGAGTACCGTTAACAGAAACCATGAACCTGATAAGTGACCTTACATTACCCAGAGATTTGATACCTCTATTTTGGCACTGTCTAACTTCTACATATTTCATATGGAATAATACCTTTAGAGAGCAGAGGGGGGTGGTGGCAATGGGGAACCCGTTGAGCCCCATTGTCGCCAACTTAATATTGGAATTTTTTGAAAAGAAAGCTCTAGCCACTGCTGAATTCAAACCATCCACATGGCTCCACTACGTCGATGACGTATTTTGTATCTGGGACCACGGGGAAGAGAAACTTGGTCTCTTCCTGGAATACCTCAATAGCCTGGTACCCGAAATACAATTTACTATGGAAGTAGAAAAAGAGGGGGTTTTGCCATTCTTGGATGTTAAAGTAACTAGAAAAGCAGATTTGTCCTTCGGCCACACTGTTTACAGGAAGCCAACCTTTACAGGCAGATACCTACATCATTCTTCCAACCATCATCCGTCTCAAAAAAATTCTCTCATCAACTCATTGGTTTACAGGGCAATGCACGTATGTGATAGGGATTCCTTACCTGAAGAAAAAACAGTTATTAAGGAGACCTTACTATCCAACGGGTACACCTCAAGACAGATAGATCAGGTATGGGATAAGCAGTGGGAGAAAATTATTCATATTCCCACCCCAGAAGAAATCAATGAGAAAAACAAGAGAAGGGAACTTGAAAAATTAGATCAGAAAGAACACAAATGGCTGTCACTGCCATATATATGTGGGGTAACCGACAGGATATCTTATGTATTTAGACAGTATAAGGTGAAAACGATATTTCTACCTACCACCAAAATTGAGCAGCTGTTAGGAAACCCTAAAGACCAAAGACCAGAGTTAACCAACCCAGGGGTGTATGAAATTTATTGTGGAAATTGTCCTAGTTCTTACATAGGAAACACAAAAAGACCCATTAAAACCAGAATGCAGGAGCATGTGAGAGCAGTCAAAAATGGACAGGAAGAAAAATCAGCGTTAGCCACACATGTTAAAGAAACAGGACACCAAATTGATTTTCAAAAAACCAGGTCTTTATTCAATGAACAGAGAAATAGACAACGTGCAAACCTTGAAGCAATTTCTATCTCCCAACGACAGTCAAAGTTTCTTATTAACCGTCAACAGGAATTATCCTACGTTAATAAAGTATGGTTGCCTCTGTTGCATAAGTCCTCTCAGCAACGCAGCAAAGCGGGAGAGCGGAGCACGGAGGAGAATTCATCTCAGGTCATGGAGGAAACGATAGCTTCCGTATCTGGTGCCCATGCCTGACAAAGTATGATTGCCTTACTGCATAAGTCCTTGCAGAATCAAAGTATGATTGCCTTACTGCACAAGTCCTTTCAGAATCGCTACTGCACAAGTCCTTTCAGAATCGCTACGAAGAGGCTCAGGTCAATATCAAGAGTCCTTATTTAAGATGGTTTGAAATTTTCGTGGTCACATTGTGCCCAAACTCAAATTCTTAAACTCTTTCTCCTCAGTACGTCAAGTTCTAAACCATTCAAGAAATTTCTAATAAATACATCCCCTTACCAGAAATGGCCCTTCTGCATGCCGCCACAAGATACTCCATCTGAATTAACACATGGCAATCGAAATTAGAATCCAAAAGGTAACAAGAATTCATTAGAAAACAATCTTAGAAATAAAAAAGGTTTCAGAATAGACTTTTGAACCAAGTACAAGCATTAAATCAACTAAAGCATTTTTAGTACAAGTTGTGTAATCTCAAATGACATATGAATGGGTATGAATATACTCTATATCCCTTTGAGGAATATATTGTTTACATGATGAACGGTGAAATTCTAACTAAAGATCTGGCCGGTGCCCAGGACCGCCCGCCTACTGGATCCTATCCCTGCTTTGGGCCGCGTTGCTGCAGCCCGGAAGTATACTTGAGGAAGTGGACACCGGGGCAGGCCTTATCGACCTCCTCAGATTTCCACCAGCTGAATAGCTGGCAGAAGTAGGAGGAGGCAGTGTAACGGCCGAGCCGGCCTGGCAGGGAAGGGAATATGGCAGATGCCATCCCCTCTCCCTCCCAGGCTGGCTCGCTCAATGGCCCCCCTCCCTTGCCGCCCAGACTGCCCATGCGGCTGGCACTGGAAACTCACCTTCCTCCGCCAACTGCATGGACGTTCCGGCTCCAGAGTGACGGCGGCCGGCCTTGCTTTATGGCACGTTTGCGATGGCTTCCGGCACCGCAGCACTTGCTCCGACGCCGGAAGGTTACACATGATCTTGCTGGTAACCATCTAACTTGTAATGTGATTACATATATTTTGTATGTACTGAAAACTTTGGGACAAAACCTTTTTTTGAGCTATCATCTATTCACATAATTACCTTGTGTAAGCTATGCTTTCCTTTTGGTTTGCTTAGTGGTTGTTTGCTGTTGTGGAATCAACATTTCAGTACACATTTCCCATGAGCAAAGAGCTGCCAGAAGAAGAAAGAAAGGTAGAAGAGCCCATGTTTTGTTTATTTTTCTCTTCCGTCGTTGAAAGCCTCTCCATTTTTCAGTGTGCTTGCAACTGCCCCATGAAATTTCATGGATTTTTTTTCTCTCATCCAAGTTCTGATTGTGAGAAAGACTTGCACAAGAGTTCCTAAGGAATTGTTTTTTAGGGCTATACACAGTCCTATACATGCTTACCTGAGAGCAAGTCCCATTGAACTCAATGGGAAGTAGTTCTGAGTAAATACCCTAGGACAGCAGCACTCAACCTTTTCGGCCCGCGTACCACCTATGCGGGCCACTGGCCGGCTGCGTACCACTGGAAGAAAGTGCTGATGACGGAGCCGGTGGAAGACCGGGCGAACGACAGCCTGCTGCCCGTGCTGCGCGCGCCTGCCGGAGGCTCATGCGGCACAGGCAAGCAGGCTGTGTTTCGCCCGGTCTCCCACCGGCACCACACCAGCACAAGCAGGCTGTCGTTCGCCCGCTCTCTCGCTGGCTCCGTGCCGGTGAGAGAGCGGTTGGACGACACCCGCTCGCCGCCACCGCCATCTTCTTCGTTTTGAAGAACCCAGGTTAGGCCAGTGTTTCCCAAACGTTTTTGACCTGCGACTCCCTTGAGCATTGGCGTCCATTGGCCGTGGCTCCCCATTACATTATGTTAATGCCTGCCAATTGGCATTGCACTGTTTTCCGAGAGGATTCCATGGCACTCCGCGGTTCCCCTAGCTGGTATCCGCGGCTCCCCTGGGAGCCACATCTCCCAGTTTGGGAACCACTGCTCTATGGACTCGTTCACAGACTACGTTGGCTCCCAAGAGCCTATCAGGTCTTAGGAGCTTTTCACACAACACTCTGTAAAAAGTGCTCAAGGCCTGAATGAGAAGCGCTGCTCATGCAATGGACTTAGCCGTTCGAGGGAATGTTCTCCCCACTGAATTTGCAAATTAGGACATGAAAAGCAAATCTCAAACAATTTGGCTCAGCTCTTCTTACCAAAACTGCTTTCCTACAAACAGAACGGTGATACGCACTGGCCATTTCACAGGAGTTTTTCCAGCTTCTGCCCCATGAATGCCTTCTGGCTAACTTGAAAATGGGGGTCATTATAAGGAACATTTCAAGCCTAAGTTCACCAGGAATGATAATAAACTCAGATTCAGCATCTAGCTTTTCAGTTGAGGTTTGCTTTTAACTTTAAACCAATTTTCTTTCTGGATTGACTGATCTACACAAAGGTCAAATAACTTGCTAGAGGCCAGCGAATGACCATGCTCCCAATCTTCTTCTCAAATGGTTGGACTTTTTTTTTTTTAGCTAACACTAAGGTGTGCTTATAATATAGCCAAACTGTCCTTACATCCCTTCATTTAAGAGTTGTCTATTGGGGGAAAAATTAAATAGTGAGCTGTTCCACGTAAAAATCAGCTTCAGGCCATTGCACAAGGGGATACTATTCTTGACCCGGCCGCTGCAATTTACCAGTTGCCAATGGTATTCATTAACTTACCTGCCTGTGGGGGACAATCCCAAAGATGTCTCATAATGGACTGCAGAGTGGCAACATCAGTCCGTCAATTACTGATTATAATGGACCCGAGAGCCTTTCATATAAGATTACAGCTGAGGCATGAAAAAAAAGAGCATTCGTCTTAAGTGGCATCTGGATCAAGACAGGAGACACTTTCTAACTGAAGCTAAAAAGCCTGCAGGACTCCAGCTAAACCTGTGGAAAATTCGGTGGTGGTGGAAGGGTCAACAGGGGGAAGCTTATTAACTCCACATAGACCTACTCAGAGGTTCTAGGAAAAAAATATTTCTATTGTGAATCCCTGGATCCAACCCATGGAGACTTGTCTATTAACGTGTTTTAAAGAGCTTCCAAATGATTTTCCCAATGAATATCAATTTGCTGGCTGAGTCCCGGGGGGCCTTTGTCCAGCTTCAGCTAGTGTGCCGGCTGCGCCTGTTTGTGATTCAGTCAGACCTGACTGTGGCTGCCCATGCCTTAGTCACCTCTTGTTTGTATTAGTGCAACATGCGCTGTTCAAGGGTCTGCCCTTGAAGACCATCCAAAGACTACAGCTGGTACAAAATGCAGTTGCAAGATTGTTGACAAAGCTGAGATAAGCTACGTCCCGGTTTTCCAACTACGTTGGTTGTCAATCAGCTTCTGGGTGTAGTTCAAGGTGCTGATCGTGCCCCCTATAGCCCTAAACAGCTTGGGACCAGGGTATCTGAAGGACCACCTTCCCCAACATGAATCTATCCTTGCCCTAAAGGTCTGCTGGGGTTGCTTTTTCATGTTTGACCATGGTGAAATCAGAAGAGGCACATAAGAGACCCTGCCCAGTGGTGCCCTCCCTCTATATGGAACTTGATCCTCTGGGAGGTTGTATTGCCAGAAGGGCAAGGTTCTTTTTGGATATGGAATAGACCAGTGGGGGAAAGACAGAAATTGGATGTATTAGCTTAGCACAAGCAATAGTCCCCCAGACAGAGAGAATGAAATACAGTGCTCTTACGTCCCGCCAAATAAAAGTGGTGCCTCCTCCTATGAACATGTTCCTCTCATGAGCAAGCTGCGTAGCTTGTCTGCAGCCACCAACACCGACACCAGATCCATAAGTAATGGCTTCTTCAAGTCCCGTTTGATTACCTTCATCCAAGAAAAAAAGTGTATGATGACACTGTCTCCTTGAGATGTGGCCTCATCCAGTCATGGGATCTTGACTTGGTGCCCAGAACATCTCATGTTCTGCTAGCAGCAAGGGAGGCATCTTCTTAACAAGCAGTGATTACTAGCAGGTGCGAAAGCTACACATGACTCAGCAATTTCAGAAAGGTTAACCCAATCATGACAGAACAGACCGACCATGGGGAAGAACTAGGCACTAACTCCTCGAAGTACACAGGTCTTCCTGCCAATACAGAGCTTCATTGCACTCCTTTTCCCCTTTTGCTTCATCACTCTCTAAAGACTTACTTGTTCTGGCAAGCTTTTCTGGATTGTGTTTAGTTTTCTGGTTTAGCTCTTGCTCCTCCTTTGTGTGGGTTTTTTAATTCTGTTTAATGCTCGTTTTTAATTATTATTATTATTATTTGTATTTTGAAATATGTTATTTTTCTCCTTGGTTCTTTCTGAGAATGAGGAAGGGGATGTAAATCTTTTAAAATAAGTCTTATAAAAATTAGTGCTGATTCATAATTTCTTTTTTTCCTGCATTTTCATATATTTTCTCCGGGGGGGGGGGGGGACTTGTTTTGAAGAAGTTTTAAGGAGCCTATGTCTGCACTCCCCCCTTTCTGTGTGTGTGTGTGTGTGTGTGTGTGTGTGTGTGTGTGTGTGTGTGTGTGTGTGTGTGTGTGTGTGGTGATAGCAGAGGAGGGAAACAGAGAGACATATCCATGCATTTCCAAAATCCATGCATTTCCAAAGCAATGTGCAAATACACTTCTGGTTCTAGCTTTTACAAGTTTCTTCTTTTTCCATTAATGAAGGCCTCTGGTATGTGGGTTTTTGAGTTGCATTGCATTCTGGGACTACCTTAGGGGAAGGGAGGAGGGAATCGTGCAACCACAAGTGCCTCCTGGTGCCCAATTTCTCTTTGTAAAAGCAAGAAAACACAGCAATTTCACACAAAGGCGCCCAAAGGTAAAAACAAGTTTTTGTAAAAGCCTTTTTTAAACTCCCTATCACCCCCTGGTGACTCGAATCGTGACTCGACCGAAAAGGGGCCAAGTCGCAAGTCACGTCCAAGTCAGTTGCTTGTGGGACCCGAGTCAAGTCCAAGTCAAGTCGCAGTAGCAACTTACCGGTAAGTCAGACTTGAGAACAAGTCCCGCAACTCGAATCCCCAACCCTGCAAGGGATGCTGAAGAACAATCGCAAAGTGTGTGCGAGAGCACATGAACAAGGGTTCCTCCCAGCATCCCTGCAAGGTATCCTGGGGCACACCCCTCAAATGATGCAACTGCTTG
Source organism: Plestiodon gilberti rubricaudatus (assembly GCA_026170595.1). Classification (NCBI taxonomy): domain Eukaryota; kingdom Metazoa; phylum Chordata; class Lepidosauria; order Squamata; family Scincidae; genus Plestiodon; species Plestiodon gilberti. Next base: position 169,144,380 of record JANXHW010000001.1, read on the forward strand.
GAGCAGCCAAAGGTCCTTTGGGCCAGATCACCCCATCACCCCATCCTATGAACTAGTATGTCAGCATAGAATTGGACCATGCATGTTTAAAATAAGTTAGGTTCAAGGGACAGGCTTCCTATCTTTTACCAAGCTTATAGCTATCAAACAACAAACTCTGAAAGTTTGAGGTACTATCTGATATTTTTCCAGATAGTTGCTTGGCGTGAATCCGCGCAAACCTTCCAAGATAATATCGCCTCGTTATAAAATGGAGAAAGGAACTGCGACAGCCCATGGGAGTTCAGTAATGATCGCTTCTACCCCTGCCAGTAATGATGATGCATCACCCCTCACTAGAATCGCTAACAGTTCAGTGAATCTTCCTCCTAAATATTCTTCACGAGACCATGACAAGAAAAGCGAAACAAACATTATTAATTTTGCTTTATTTGAGGGAAAGGCTAAACTGTAATAGATGAGATGATTAGATGTGCCCACCAGTTATACTTGACGTTCATTTGAAAGGTAGGAGGCCGTTTTGCTGAAGGAGCCGATTGCACTCCTTCTCTCACCTCCTTGTGCCTGCAGGTTTTTTGTTGCATAGCTCAATCAGGCCATGAATGTCTCTTTGCAACACAACAACAGCAGCAAACGCATTTTAGAACAGGGACCCCTTCTTCACATTAATTTCAGCGACAGAACTTTTCCCCTCAGCACATGCCAATGAGTAGCGCTTCGTATTCCCTCAGAACATTTCAAATGCTCAAAATGTGTTACGTTTATTATCTCAGAACTTGTTAAAACAGTCCTGGAAATAGCAGCTGTGGGGAATCATTAGGCTCAGGACCCCAGTGGGGTGGGCAGGGGGTAAAATCTCCCCACTTCCCTCATTACAACCCCAATCTGGATCCCTCTACACCTGCTAGTTAACAAAGAAAAAATAGGGGGGGGGGACAACCAAGGGCCAATGGCGTGATTAACGTCGCATCTAGTTTGGCCTTCAAATACATTCCTGCACCAACTCCACCACCTATTTATTTATTGACATTGCCAAGAGCCAAGAGAGAGACATGAACAAAGACACAGCAATAAAGTGAGACTGAGCATAATAAATATTTCTAAGCACAGAGAAAACATATTGTAACTCTACAATATGAAAAATATGAGTGAGCCTAGAAAACAAAAAAACACCCTAACACCACAGTAACTTGCTTTTCCAAAATATGTTGTGTGCAGCAATTAATTACATTAATGTGGGAGAAGGGGAAATATATTAGCACCTGTTATTTAGTCAAATGTATATGGAGTACAGTTCCAACCTGGTTCTACCTCAGGAATGCAGGGTCAAGACGGAAGGTTACATCACAAATGATAACCATCACAGGTTCCAATCTCCATCTACAGTCATGAGGATTGGTACTACATTATTAATTTTATTTTTATTTTTATTATTATTATTATTATTATTAATTTAGAATTTTTAATGGGATTGTCAGGATTCAAGGAATGCAATGCAAAAACTCTGGAAGAGAGCCTTAGATCAGTGTTTCTCAAACTGTGGGTCAGGACCCACTTGGTGGGTCGCAACCTGATTTCTGGTGGGTCCCAGGTGATGGAAAGATCAGATAACTAATTGCCTCAAGCCCTGAGGCTATTCAAAAACCAGATGGCTGCTAATTGCCCTTCAAAGAGCTGAGCTCCTGGAGTTTGCAATATAGCTGCTAATTACCCTGCAAGCAGCTGAGCTCTTTACTTGTAAATAAATTTATTTATTTCTATATCACCTTTTTTTAAGTCTCGTAAAGTGGGTCCCGGTGCTAAAAAGTTTGAGAACCACTGCCTTTGATATTTCCAATGAATTAACATGCAGTCCTTTGATCAACTGTGAGTTAAAAGTCACATTTCAAGAATCAGGGTATTCGATGACCACCAAATTTGCTCATCTCTGATTATGTTTGAATTAAGGATCTCTATACCGCATTCGTTAAAAGCAGAAAGACATCATAGAATAAGAGATGGTCTTTCAAGTGTGTCACAAAGCAGAAGTAGCATAACTGGGACAAATCACAGGTACGATTTTGTTGGGACAACATACAAGGGATGGAATGTTAAAAAAAAAAAAAACAGGCCTCATTTGAGCAAACAGGCAAATTCTGACTTTGCCTGATCTTCGCTATTTCGTCTCCCACTCTCCACCACCCACCTTGATGCATAATGTACTTTATGGGTGGTCCCCTACGCCTTCTGTTTCATGCATCACTGGCATCTAAATGAATCCAAGCATAGGTTTGTGTAGTCTGTTCTTATTCTCTACACTTCCAGTGTTCTACCTTAGAATCAGAAAGTTAGTTTAATTATCCTGCCTTTCCTGCATCCAGGTAGCATCTGTGGCTCTCCCTTTTATGCTCACAACAACCCTGAGCAGTGGCATCACTATGTTCCACACCGCGCTGACCTCCGTTACTCACTGGCACGAGGCGGGCCCGCCCCCTCGCCTTCGGAGCTTCGAAGCCTCCTGCACGTTGCCTTCGCCCCACTGAATAGCTCCAAAGGTGACGAGGCGGGGCCGCCTTGTGCAGGTGAGTAACGGAGGTCAGCGCGGTGTGGAACATAGCGATGCCACTGCTCAGGGTTGTTGTGAGGATAAAAGGGAGAGCCACAGATGCTACCTGGATGCAGGTAGCGTTCCGCCCCACCTCCAGCGACACCACTGATCCTGAGAAGTAGTTTAAGCTGTGAGACTCAAGGTCGCTCAGTAATATTAGATTTCAAGATCTCCCATCTAAGTCCGACACTCAGGGCCCAATCCTAACCAAATTCCAGCACCGATGCAGCTGCAGTGCAGCCCCGAGGTAAGGGAACAAATGTCCACTTACCTTGAGGAGGTCTTCGTGACTGCTTCTCCACTGGCGTGATGCAGTGTGCACCCCATTGGCACTAAAAAGTTGGATAGGATTGGGCCCCTAAAGTACTACACCCCATAGGCTTTTTTGTAATACACAGCCTACTATATCCTTGGGTGCTACTCCCAATACTGAAACATCTTCTACTGTGCAGGGGTGTAGTCAAAGGGGACAAGGGAGGAGCAGAGATCTGGGGCTTCTTATACAGCAGGAGTGGTGATTTCATCAGCATGAGCAGTCAGATGCTGGCTTTGAAGTTTTTTTCAATATTCTAGCAGATTTGAATCATCAGACTCACCGGGAGGCAAACTGAGAACTTTGCCTGGGGGTATATGCTAATATCTAGGCCATACGCTTTCCTGAGAGCTGCCTGAGAGACGATATGCATCTCAGGTTACATTAAGGCTACAATTTGTCCAAATTTACCTGGGAGTAAGAGTTCTACTGAAGACATTGGAACTTGCAGTAAACATGAGTAGGTGAGCACTCTAAGGCTGCAATCCTATACACATGTGAACACAATGGGACTTACTTCTGAGTAAACATGCATAAGATTGTACTACAATGTACCCTTTATATTTTCTGGGACATTTTGAATTCCATTTGGCATTTTTTTTCCATCCATTTGTTTTAAAACTATTGCAGCCCACTACCAAGAGTTTTGAGATGAAATGAGATCATCCTTAAGGCTACAATCCTATACACACTTTTCTGAGAGTAAGCTCCATTGAACACAATGGGACTTACTTCTGAGTAGGCATGTGTAGGATTGCACTGTCAATGACGTCTAAGTTTCAAAATAGGAATGAGAGGCAGAAGAAAACACTCATGGGAAAAAGTGGACATTGATTTTTGTTGTTTTATAGTCTTAGTGGGATGTGCCTATGGGGTTTGGCTGGGGGCGGGGGGCTCATGACAAGCTCTTGCTCTTCCACTTCATATTTACTGCAGCGCCACTGCATCTATGTTTCCACTTATGCCCACAGCACTCCTTTTTTCTCCTGTTCAATCTGCTTTTTCATCTGAAGAAATCAAATGACAGCTCCTTCTCTGTACAACAAAGGAAGAGGAGGCATGGCAAGAAACCGTTCTTCTCTTTCCCTTTTCTTCTTTTTCATTGTCGGCAGTTTACAAACCACGGCAAGTCGCGGGGAGAAAAAAAACCCAGCCTGATAATACGAAGTCAGTGGGAAACCTCCTCACTTCATTAAAGAGCCCCGCCAGGAATCTCCAAACCATATAAAAACTAAATTGGTTTACTGTAATCTGTACTATTTACTGTAGCATCTTGTCTCCCATTTTTCACTAAGAGCCCTAAAACATGATGATAAAGCAGCGATCAACCTTTTTTTTTTGTCAACGCTAAGCTCTATTTCCAACCCGCCTTTTATCTGTCATTAGCAGGATTAAGTTTTATTACCGTGGTTTCAGCAGCACATTGGACCACTTTTCTTTGGAATGCCCCCCATTGTCCTGTATTATTTATCTCCATCCGGGACTAAGGAACATCAAATGCACCCTGACAGCACAAATCACCTAGTAATGGGAAAAGGTCAAGTTTTCTCCATAACCTGGTTCTTTCACACCAGTTACCCATTGCAGAGCATCAGCAAACGCCATAACAGTTAATATCAAACCAGTCTGTTCATCCCTGGGGCTTGAAACATCAAGGATTGAAGACAATGCACAGGAAAAGGAAAGGAAAGGGAGGGAAGAAAAAAACCTGCAATTTTTTTTTTTTGAAGGAGATGAAAATGCTCCGCTACAAGATGTGTGCCACGAATAGCCAACCAGAAATGTCTGAGGCTTTTAAGGGAAATAATTTCTATTTAAAAAGAATCGTCCGTCTCCAGGACGTTTCATCCAGTCGTCCGCAGCAGTCACGAGTGACATGAACTGTTTTCATTATTCATACAGAATCAACTGGTTTGCTCAGTAGCTTAATTTTTGCATTCACATCCTCAAGGTCTAAAGCAAGCAGCATTTCCCAAACTTCTAAGGCACATCTTTTTTCAGAGTTTAAACAGAAGGCATGCTTCTCTCGGATCCTCTCTCCCACAAATTGTAGCTCTGCTGGTGCACAGAGGCCCCCACCCCTGTGTTTCAGGGGAGTGCACTCCAAATAGGAGCCCAGTAGCAGCTGTCTTTTAATTTTTGCAATCCACAGTGCTGCCCCCCAGGATGAAAGCTGTTGTGGGTCAGCAGCTGAGGAAGCACCAGGATGCAGCTGAGCACTGGAGCTCCTCTCACCACTGAAACAGGCAGCAGCAAAATTTATAATGGAAATAGTAAAGGTAAAGGTATCCCTTGACAATTAAGTCCAGTTGTGTCCGACTCTAGGGAGCGGTGCTCATCTCCGTTTCAAAGCCAAAGAGGCAGCGCTGTCCGAAGACGTTTCCATGGTCATGTGGCCGGCATGACTCAACACCAAGGCGAATGGGACGCTGTTACCATCCCGCTGACGCGGGTACCTATTAATCTACTTGCAATTTCTTGCTTTCGAACTGCTAGGTTGGCAGGAGCCATCGCACAGATTCAAACTGCCGACCTTTCGATTAACCTTTCGATCAACAGCTCATGGTTCAGTGGTTTAACCCACTGCGCCACATAATGGAAATACATTTTTTTTAATTTTTCAGTAACAAAAACAAATGGACAACAAAAGGAGATACTGAAAAGGGACCCCGTTCTTATCTGTCATCCTATGAATTCCCTGCCGCAGTCATTTTGGAATGAATAGAATCCAGATTGAATGGGTTCCATTTCTTCCAGATATGAATGCACACCCTACCTACTCTGTTTCTGTGTGAGTTGCTGTTCTGGGTAAGCCTCCCCAGGTAATTCTGTTGTGTAGTGGCATCAGGAGTGATTGAATGATTCATTGCTCCTGATGCAGAGGCATGAGAGCCTTACAGAGTAATCCTATGCATGTTTACACGGAGATCCCACTGAGTTCAGTAGGCCTTACTCCCAGGTAAGTGTGTATATACTGTATGCATAGGATATACTGTATGCATAGGATATACTGTATGCATAGCTCTGAATCATGCAGAGATTCAGCAAAGTGGCTGTATTGTGTGTCCTCAGCAAAGGTGAAACAAGGGTGGAGCGGAGGCAAGTAGTTCTGCAAGACTCCGTTACACTGGAGTCAGCGGCCCCTCCCCCTTGCTGTTGGAGCCATTCCAGCAGCAATAGGGGAGTGTCCTGCGTGTTGCCTTTGCTGCCAGAATGGCTCCAACAGCAAGGGGGAGGGGCCGCTGACTCCAGTGTAACGGAGTCTTGCAGAACTACTTGCCTTTGCTCCACCCTTGTTACGCCTCTGGTCCTCAGACTATGCCACGGGCCCTGTTGGGTCCCTGTTGGGACGATGCCAGGACCCGTAGCATAGTCTGAGGACACTTAATACAGCCACCTTGCTGAATCAAAGCAGGGCTATACCTGGTTAGTGTCTGGATAGGTGCTCTGTATACACATGGTGGAAGAAAAGTGTAATATGCATATAATTATATTAAATAAATAAATAAGGTAACCTCCTCTGAAAGTGGGTGTTTTTCACTCATAGGAGTCTTTATATTATTCATTTCACTGTCTACTAGTTCTAAGCTTTACATTTCCTTATGCTGGTTATTAATGATTATTTTCAAGTTGAAGATATTGAAACATGATCAGGTGAGAGAATCTTATAGTGCTGATCTTATATAATTCATATTCAGACATTTGTGCCTTCTGCCACATGAGCCTCGCTGAGGCTTGTGCGGCCCGGGCTGGCTCTCGCTCGCCCGCGCTCTCGCTGGCTTGGAGCCAGTGAGAGAGCTGGCAAGCCAGCAAGAACCTGCCCAGGCCACTCTCGCCAGCCTACTCACCCGCTCGCCGGTCACCACTGCCATAATAGAAGAAACTTACCCAGGCACCGGCATCTTGGCTCACGAAATCTCGCGAGATCCAAGATGTCGGCACCCAGATCTCGTGAGGGCATCACGAGATTTGGGTGCTGACATCTTGGATCTCGCAAGATTTCACAAGCCAAGATGCTGGCGCCTGGGTAAGTTTCTTCTATCATGGCAGCGGCGGAGGCTTCAATCCGGCCCGGATCGTTCCGGGACAATTCCGGGACCCGAGGCCGGTTTCCAGGACTGTCCCAGAAATTCCGGGATGAATGGTAAGCCTATGGAAGTAGGTGGTCTCTCAAATATCCTGGCCCCCCCAGGCCGTATAGGGCTTTAAAAGTCAAAACCAGCACTTAACTCTTTTTTTTTTTTTTAGTATATTTATATTTTATTGATATAATAACATAAAAACAATACATAATTCATAAAATTATAGCAAGCACAAAGCGTCACATCCTACTAGCATACTATTCACTATTTTCTATATATAATTTCCAATTTAGCCAAAATAACACCCACAATCTATTCATTAAATCCACATATCATCATATCGTTCCTCTCTCTCTCTCTCTCTTAAAAAATCTATAAATGGTTTCCAATTATTCACGAAAAGGTTAACTGACTTTTCCTTAATTAAAATTGTAAGTTTGTCCATTTCGGCATAATCCAAAACTTTCAGCCACCAATCTTCCAACGAAGGTATCTCTAAATTCTTCCAATATTGTGCATATAAAATTCTTGCCGCAGCTATCATATACAAAAACAAAGTTTGAAATTTTTCGCCTACATGATCATCCCACATACCCAACAAAAAAGTTTCCGGTTTCATTTGAATCTTAATCTTTAAAATCAACTCAATCTGTTTATGAATCCTTCTTGATTTTTACATTTCCAACATCTATTCGTCACCTTCTCATACATTTTTGCTAATTTGCTTGGGGTTATATACCATCTATACATCGTTTTATACATATTTTCTTTGATATTAACATTTAAAGTAAATTTCAACTGTTTTAAAAAACCACCCCATTCTTCTTCTTGATGTTTGTTGACAAAAATTCTTCTCGCAAATTTTTCTAAATCAAAAATTTTGTATCTCCCTTTTTTATATGGGTTTCTTGAAGGCAAATCACATCTTGATTAAGTTTTTTCAAATAATGGAATACTCTTTTTCTTTTTTGCGGAGCATTAGCTCCATTGATATTCCATGATAAAAATTTGTAATCCATCTTTACTGTTCACTGCTTGCCACTGCACCGTCCATCCCATCATCATCATCTTCTTCTTCTCCTCCATCCTTGAATCTTTCCAGGAATTCTTTTGCTTTCTGAATTGTATCCAATCTGTAGGTTTTTCCCTGAAGTTTAAAAATCACACCTTCTAATTTTCCCCACCTAAAAACAATCTTCTGTTTCTTCAGCACTTCGACCAGGAAAGCGTAAGTTTTCCTTTTCTGCAAAATTCTCAGCGGAATCTCCTTTAGCACAATAATGTGTACTCCTTCTACCTTGAGTCTCGATTTAGCATGTTGCTGTAGAACTTTATCTCTTGTTTGTTGCCTCACAAAATGCACCAAGATATCTCTTGGCACTTTCTTAACTGCTGCATATCTTGTATTAATTCTATATGCCTTATCCAACTCCAGATCCATTTCGTCTCGATCTATTTGTAGGAATTTTGACAGAATGTGTAACATTCTATCTCTTATATCTTCTGCTTGCTGTTCTGGAATTGCACGAAACCGTAAGAAACTCTGTTTTCTCTCTTGTTCAGCCAACGCCAGCATATCCTGAATCTTACAGCTCTCCATTTCAAGATTCTTCACTTTATCTTCTTGTATTTTCATCTTGGTATTTATCTCTTGAAAACCACCTTTCATTTCTTTTACAGCAACATCCAACTGACGTAATTCCTGCGTCATCTCTACCTTCATCTTTTGAATTTCTTCCTGCAAAGATCCCAATTTGGCATCAAATTTATCAAATTTGGCATCAATTTTAAGTTCCCATCTTTTGAAGCATTCTTCCAGTTGTTCCACTGGTTTTTCTTGTCCAGATGACCTTGGAGGAGATTTTTTTTCTAATGTATTGCCTCTTTTTCTTGTGGCCATATTTATAAGTTCATCAAATTGCACTTTTTCACTTGTTCAATTCAAGTTCTTTTCCTTCTCTTTAGAAACCAAAAACCATAAAGACTCAACTTCTTAAGATATGTGCAGGCGGCAAATATCAACCAACATAATTATTTTTTCAATGGTGACCTTCAAACCGGAAGGGATTGTTTGTTCTATTTTCAAACCACAGGAATTCCAAACAAACAATTCAAAAGCAAAACAAGTCTCTTTCTCTCGTTACAACAGTTAATAGATATCTCCCCCAAATGTTTCTTCGCTAATTCAATCTTCCGTAAGTACCAACAAATTACTTAATGTTGTCACTTAATATTTTCACTGTAGTATCTTGTCTTTCTTCCAAATTATATCCTTTTCACAACAAATCTTCTATTCTTAAGTTAACTTGTTATCTTAGCTTGTTTCTTCAATTCTTACTGCAGTTCCTTGCCACTTGCAGAAGCAAAGCAAAAGTATAAGCGGGAGAGGGCTTGGCTTACGTTCCGGCTGATTTTTTGAGCTCGGTGTTGATCCTCTCTTCCACGCTCAAACCAAAACAAACTCGAAAAGCCTACGCTCTCCGAGAAAGTAATGGGAGCGATCCGAAGATGTGTGGTTTATCTCATCGCACACCCTTTTAATCCAGGGGTAGAGCAATTAAGTCCATCAGACGTGCTCTGTCGGTGTAGAGCAACCGACAGAGCTGTCAGCCAGCCATTCCTCCCAACCGGAAGAGTTAAGACCAGCACTTAACTCTTTAAAGGTCAAAATCAGTACTTTACTTAACACGTTCATTTGACTGCAAGCTTAGCAGCAGTTTTATCAGCAGCAGTTTTCTTTTCCTTCAGACTCAATGAAAGCTAACAGAGTCATACTGGAAAAATATATGCATCAAAGTTAACAAATACTTGTTTGTTAAAAACACAAACGCTCAGTGCACAAATACTAAACTGTATGTCGTGCCCTATACACTAGCTGTTCCAAGAGCCAGAAGGTTCGGGAGCTCTCCTTTAATTTTATGAGTGTCATGTAGTCCTTTAGCAACTTCACACCTTCCTCCTAATCTTGCCAATAAAACTGTCTGAACTTCTCAACTAAACATCCATTTAACAAACCACAAATTCAACAGACCTTGACTGCTTTCAAAGTGAGGCAAAAAATATAATACAGCAGCCTAATGCAATCTCCTGGTTCCGCAGTCAATGGGTGTCCAGTGTAGCAACACAGCAGTTAATCATAGCAGCAAGGCTGATGCCCTTAAGAACCACATTGAACCTGACAATACAAAAACACTAATCTGTATATTCGAGGTGAGTCTTGAAAATGAGTCAATAGCAGGTCTGTGGGTTGTTTTTTTTTCCTCCCTGTGATCTTGATTAGATTTCTTTTTCTTCAGATGGCTCCAGTTCTCAGAAAACAAATTTAGGTACATCTTTGAAGTTTTTTAAGGGCATAATTAGCAGTGATTCATTAGGCCATTTGTCGGATGCTACCAGTGTTTGCTATTGAGCGCTGTTGCATAATGAGAAAAAGAATCCAGCACCCTAGTTCAGAATCCAACACCCTAGCTCACGAGTAGGGGACAGCTTTGGGTGTTTGCAGGGGCGGGGCATTGGCGGCGGGGGCGGCGCTCCCGGGATTACACCACCGCTGGGGACAAAGGCTTTTTTTTTTAACTTACCAGGGGTCATGCTGTCCTCTGGAGGGTGCGGAGCCACAGCCACCCCCGTGGGCTTCCCTGAGCCTCAGATCATTTCCCCGAGGCAACTGAAGCATGCTTCTGATTTTCGGCAAAACCAGGAAGTAAAATGGAGATGGGCTTCAATCACCTCAGGGAGCTGATCTGAAGCTTGAGGTGGCCACGTCCCCCGCACCCTCTGGAGGGTGGCACGACCCCCGGTAAGTAAAAAAGACCCCCTTTTTCCCGGCGCCAGCAACGGGAGGTCACCAACATCACTGCATGTCACCACAGCCCTTAAGGGGGTAGCCACCTGCCCCTTTTCAGAGTGGTGGGTCTTGACCCACCACTTTGAGAACCCCTGCCTTAGCTGAAGGGCTATGTGATGTAGTGGAGGGGGCTCAGCCGTGTACGGTGGCTGGCAGCACCCAGCTTAGGCATGAGCTATGAGTCAGCTACCCCGGGCTGGCTACTACTAGCCACTGAGCAGCCATGTGCCTGAAAAGTCCTGAGTTAACAGTGACTGTGTGGAGAAAAGGTGATCTGAATCAGGCTGTATAAAACAGTGAGCTAACAGTAACAACTATCTTTTAATTATGGCTGCCTCTTTCCCAACAGTCACGATCACAGAAAAGTCTGTTGGGCCTGCCGGCCTTTCTCTATATGGTCATGCGTCTGTACACCACAGTGCTGAGAAATTTAACAGTGTGAACACTCCCCCTCCCTCTGCCTGCATAGAAATTAAGTCCATCGAAAGGGCAGCATAAAAGGGACAAAACTCTTTGAGAAATGCCACTGCCTTTGCATTCGTCATCATCAAGGACATCATCGTTGTCATTATTAATCTGTCTCCGAACATTACTGCCACTTCACCACGGTTAATGACCCATTCCCTGCGCCACCTTGCCTTAAATCTATGTCTTATTTTATTAAACATATACTAAGCACACGAAGGCATTGCTACTTGCGCTGCTGTTCCACGAGCCTCTCGCCACAGCCTTCATAAAGCCGCTACTTCAGCACTTTGCCGCCTTCGAATTTCTCCAGGAGAACAGTGGCAGAGGGCAGGTTATTTGTCTTCATTCCAAATTATTTGATTCGACAGGCACGCTGTCAAAAGCCAGGAGTTAAAAAGCATTCTAACTTTAGCTCCTGAAAGAAGACCTTATTTTACTACTTAAGAAGCCAAATAGGAGCTTTCATTCCAACATCAAGGGAAGCAACGTTGCTTTGCTTTGCTTTTAATGTACAGGTACATGGGGTTATAGCCTAAATTTATGGCCCAATCCTATTTGGCAGGAGGTCTGGCTGAGTTGGTAGAGCGACCGTCTCATATGCCTGAAGATCACAAGGACAGCAGTTCGGGACAGCCGAATGTATCCATGTCTATCGGAGAGCTGTCGGCATGCCGAGCTGCAGAGTCTCTGTGACGGAGAGAAGCTGCAGCTGCACTTGAGTGGGAGTCAAGGTTGTCTGTCAGTTGAAGTGTGATGAGACGGACGCCAGAGAGAGGCTGGACTGCGAGAGAAACCATCTAGAATGAAGGGTTCTATGAAAGATTAGAACATATTATTGTATTGCAAAAACCCCTTGGGGTTTAGAAAGCCTCCCTGCGTAAACCACCTTTGAATTAAAGTCAGAGGACAAATCCGATAACCAAAGAAAAGGCGGTAAATAAATACTGATTATTATTACAGTTGGACCTTTTTATCCGCTGGGGTTCTGTTCCTGGAACCACAGTGGATAAGAAAATCAGTGTTATACGAAATCCGGGGGGGGGGGTTGGGAGCGGTGCCGCATTACCTTTTTTCCAGTATCTTTGCCACTTCCCTCCTCCTGAGTTCGTTTAAACTGACTGAAAAAACAAAAGCCACTACTGGAAGCAACCTGTAAATGGCACCAGAGACTACCAGCTGCATTTTTTCAGCAGTTTGGACACGCGCAGGAGGCTGGGAGTGGCTGGCAGACCCCTGACAACACTGATAAAAGAGGTAATGTAGTGCGGTTGGACTCCCTCTTCCACAGTTTTGCCATCCGTGTTGAGTCAAATCCGTGGATAAAAAAAAACCGTGGATAAAAAGGTCCAACTGTATTATTATTTGGATGCCACAAACAGAAGGGCAGAAAAACAGCTCCTTTAGGTTACCTTTTTGCAGCAGACACACAAGTCCGTCCATGGTGAGAGTTTGAGAACCCGTGAAGGCAATCACCACCTAGGATGAAACTTTTGGCCAAGGGAGGGACCCGGGCAGGTCATAAGGGGAGCGTCAACAGCACTCAGGCAAAACAGGGTACAGGTAGCTCACTACACAAAGACACTAGCTTGGAGCCAGGTACAATGGGTTTGAGCCCAGCCAAGGAATGTGCCCTAACTAGCAAGGTACTCACCTTTTGCATGACTGGCCTTTCTGGCCATAGCAGGGCCCAAGGAAGAAGAGAAGGTAGGTCTAGAACTCACCCCAGATACTCCACAAAGCTGCTTTCCAACCACCCGGCCACAGCAGAGGGCAAGCAATGGGCACTCATCCAGCATTTAACACCTTGCAGCATCACTGCAAACAGGCAGACCTGGCTGGGAGGAGGCTGCAGCACATGAAGCAATCAGAGGGAGCAGGAGCGTCACAGGGACGCGCGACACCCTGGAGCAGGGTCGCGCGTCACCTTTAAGGGGGAGGCTCTGCCCCCGTGCGTGATGTCACGCGCAGGAGCAGAGCACCCTCCCTGCTCCGTTTTCGGCTCATTTTGGAGCCGAACGGACACAGGGGAGGGAGGGAGGGCCGAAAGGAGATCGACGGAACTTCACATCGACGGAACTTTGTGCAGTGTAAGTTCCCGCTCTCCCCAGGGGGTCGCGCGTCACCCCCCGGCGGCCCGCCCCCCGCGCTTCCCTCCGTCGACGCCCATGACAGGGAGCACTGCATGGGCCAATCATTGGACTGGAATGTGTCACAGGGTGCCTCCTGCAGTGGCCCGCCCACTAGGCCACGCCCACCTTCTGACCTATGCTTCATTGCCAGCATAGCCATCAGTATGCTGCCCTTTCAGTCCCCTGTCACTGTTTGCCTCATTGACCATAGGCAGCAGAGAACAGGGGACTCATGGTCATTGAGAAGCATCCCACACCTTGAAGCCCAAGGAGTGAGAATGCTGAGAGCAAAGAGAGCGCAGAGGCCCCTTCCTCAGAAACCCATCCTGAGACTAGCTGAGGTAGGAAACAACTAGGGTGGGAAGAAGAGATCCCTATCAGCTAACAAGGGTGAAGTTTTTTATGGAACTGTATTACTGATAGAGCAGCATCTGAAAGAGAAACACACAAATGAGGTTGCCAACCATCTTTTCCCAGCAAGGCTGTTGTACCGTTGCACATTATCCAACAGACAGGCAAGTTACAGGTACCAGTGAGGTCTGGCTGCACCAGTTGGTTCACTGTCTGCCATGGAGTCTGCAAAGCCACAGGGGCCCAATTGGAAGGAGTAGGTCATTAACCTCACTGAGCAGTAGCTGGCATAACTTGGACATAGCTCAGACGCTGGCACGACTCTGCAGATGGAGAGGCCAAACAGGGAGGAGGAAGGCTGCAGGCGTCCCTTGGTGTCTGCAGTGTCTTCACCTGTGGAACAGCTGCCTGTGGGATCAAGGTAAAACACAGAGAGAGGGGGGGACTTGACAACAGCATCAGCCTCACTTGTTCTCTAGATTGAGATGCATACTGGGTGTTTATGAGAGAGTGGTGCCACCAGAGTGTATACACAGTGGTGTCCTATAGGGAGAGAGAGAGCGCTTCCCTTGTCGGGGTAGTGAGGTAGAAGTTCCAGTTGGGTGTTTGTGTGTGGAGACTTCCTGGAGCAGACCACATACAATAACAATGCTAAGGAGACAAGTGTTAACAAACTGTCTTGCCATGCATGTTGTGAGGAACAAATTGTTTGTGCAAGGTGCTCCCTTTGTGTGCCAAGTGCCAAGTGCCCTTTCAGCATGGTTCCCCTTTGGGAAGATATAACCCCCTGAGGAGGGGGTAGGATATGGCATACATCAACCCCTTCTCATCTCTCCCATGTCATGCCCCAATCTCCTCCCTGTTTTGGTCTCTCCATCTGCAGAGTCGTGCCAGCATCTGAGCTATGTCCATGTTATGCCAGCATGGCATTTTTTCACAGTTGCACTAGTGTCCATAGTGCATCTATCGGCGGGGAAACTTCTATACCTATGGGTTGTCATTGCACCGGCATACATGGAGACGAGCCAGTGTATATCAAGGATAGGATTGGGCTGTCAGTCATTGTCCCACTGAAAACAATGGGATTCAGTCATTTTATAGTCATCATGACTAAGGATAATGTCCATGGCAATTCAGAGGACACCTCAGTTTTGATTAAATATAGTCAAGTTGCAGAAGAAATCACTCGACGTATTTGGGATCTCTTATATTTCAGATGCGTCCAAATGTTTCAAGGTAATGTGTATGTAGTGCCCGACTTCTTTTTGACTGGGGACTCACAGTCTTCTAAGGACATGCAGACTCAATGAATGTGGATTTACAAATTCACACATTACCCTCTTAATGAGGCAATATGTGGCATCAACCTCACCGCTTTCTTGATTGTCCCCTGTAGGAAGAGAGCAGGCGACTATCCTTTGGCAGCCAGTAGAAGCAGCTGCTGTTGCTGGGGTTTCGCTGCCAGCTCTCAATGCCCTTTGCAAGGAAATGAGTACTGGGAGTGACACCCAACTGCCATCACTGCTGGACTTGATTGCCCCATCTATCCAGGAGCCAAGTCCAGAAAAATGGTCTTAGCTGCAGCCCAAAGACCTTTCTGGTGCTTGCTTGTCCTCATGAGGGCAACTGGAGGAGAGGATGAAGGAGCAAGAGGTAGCAACAATCACAGGTCCATGACAGGTTGCGTTAAAGCAGCTCAACTGTGTATGGTGTGACTCAATAATTCACAGCTCAGGTGACTTAAACGAACCCACTACCCCACAGGCATGGGCCAGAAAGGAAAACAAGCTGTCACTCTATCATGTGCCCTGGTAGCCATGCTGGTTTTCTTTTCTTATTGCTAAAGTTGGAACTGACCTGGGCATTAGTGTTGTTAAAACTAATGTGAAGAGTATATAGACGAAAAGAGCAACCTATGTTTGGCATCCTCAGCCAAAGCTGCAGATGTCACCAGGATCATTTTTAATCCTTGCTTGCCATCATGGAGGACTTCATTGTGCCTGGTTTAATGGACCTCATAAAAGGGGAAGAGGAGGGGGGACTTCCACAAAAATGTAGGATGATTGTAATGTCCCAAGTGGGTATGGTCTGTCTTGTTACATTTGTAACTCACTCTTCCTCTAAGGAGCTCAGGGTAGTATACTGTATGTGGTTCTTCTTTGCCCTCTTCCATTTAGTCTCACAACAACCTTGTGAGGTAGGGAGAGAGAGAGAGAGAGTTGATGGGTCCAAGGTCATCCAGTGAGCTTCATGATTGTGGGGATTTGAACTCAGGTCTCCCTGGTTCTAGTTTGCCACTCCAACCACCACAGCCCACTGGTTCTATATGTCCCAACTCATTTGTCACACCTACCCCTTCTTCATATCCCCAACCTCACACCCAACTTCATGCCCAGGCCTGCAAAGAGCTCGGTTGCCCAGTTCTAACTATCAGGACCTCAGCTAGTGCACCAAGATCTTCAGTCTGACTGTCAGTGGTTCCCTCACTTCTTTACATTTCAAATTTAAATTTGAATTGTTAAACTAGATGCAAGGCAAGGGATTGGTGGCAGAGGCATCGCTACGGTGGGGGTGGTACCGTAAGTTTCACACCGTGCTAACCTCCGTTTGCTCCCCAGTACAAGGTGGCCCCGCCCCCTCGCTGTCAGAGCCATTTAGTGCAGCGAAGGCAACGGGCAGGAGATTCCCTGCCCGTTGCCTTTGCCGCATGGAATGGCTCTGATGGTGAAGGGGCGGGGCCACCTTATACCGGGGAGCAAACGGGGATTAGCACGGTGCGAAACTTATGGTACTGCTCCCGCCGTAGTGATGTCTCTGATTGGTGGAGTCTGAGCAGCTCCTCTGGTGACCCTTCTGCACCTGGGCAGTTGTAATGGTAGAATACGATGACCGAGGACATGCTTAGCAAGTGTACGTTTCCAAGGTCAGTCTCTGGCCACTTCTGGTTAAAAGGATCTCAACTAGCAGGGCTGAAGTCATGGTGAGTCCCTGTAAGTCAGAGTAGACGACACTGGGGTAGATGGACCAATGGGCTGACTCAACAAATAGTTTCAGAAAAAGAGGTATCACTCTATATACTAGGAAAGTAGCAGGCATGTAAGAGTCCACTGTGCGACAATTCACAGCCAGGTAAGAAGAAAGTTGAGTTGCTAGAGACTGAAGAGATCTAGCTACCTCCTAGAAAAATAATAGTAGTTTAGGTACGAATGACAATTTGATTCCCCACAACACACCAGAACTGGTATTAGCCACAGGTTGTGCATTGCAGTATTCTCATACAGGCAGAGAATATCGTAGGTAGTAGTGGGCGCCACTGAGGTGCAAACTCTCAGCCAATTGAGGGTAGGGGTGTAGGCAGATGAAAAGCGATTTGCGTAAAAGATGAGAAATTGGACTATTTTGTGCCAAACTATCCAAATATTCCCCCCCTCTGCAAGGATTCTTTATCTGGCAAGTAGAATTCTTCCTCTATGCGCATTCTTCCTACTTCCCCTGTGCATTTTCATGCACTTCAACACATGCATGTTCTTTTAAGCCCAAACATATTTGCCGATGTTTCAAAATGAAAAACGTTTTCATAGCTTCAGTAGTTAGGGCTGTTTAGGTAAATAAAAATCTGGCACCAGTGTACACCACAAAAAGAATCAGGGCACCTAGGATTGATGTGTGGCGCTTGAGAAGTCAGGCAGTATAACATCCACTTGTTAAAAAACAATCACACTGCCTCACTCATTTTCTTTGAGGTTTCTTACGGTGGTGTGATTTGTCATTGGACGCTGCTATTCAGTGCCAAGTCACCCATCAAGCCCTTGAAACATTAGAAGCCTCACCCTTGCCTGGAGAAAAATTAATTCTGAAACAAAAGCCAGGATTATGCTAACTTGCCATGTTGAGTGTATAAGTACAGCTTTTAGGTAAGAAATGTGAAAAATTTCATTTATATATACTGTACTGCATGTATGTAGAATATGTGTGTGTGTATGTTTTGTGGTTTTTTAAAAAAAAGAGTTGGTAATAAAGCTCGCCTCACGCAACTCGTTGCTTCCTAAAAGCAATCATCTGGCAAGTGTGTGCCGCGTAGTGTTTTTGTTCAACTCCAATAAGCATTGAATCCAATGCACAGGATCCAAGGAATTATGTTCCAGTGTGCTTTTTGAAAAATTAATATTACAAAACCCTAAAATATAATCATGTTTCAAAGGCATTTATGCTCCCATTCTGACCCCCAACCTCTACATGAGGCAAGCTACGTACTAGAAATTCCTTACAAATTGATTCCAACTTCACAGGATTAACAGCCATGTAGAAATAGTTATGTTTACAAACGTCACCAACGTTAACACGTAAGAAACAGTTTAAAAACACTAATCTATAGGATACAGCGTTTTGTCCACACGCTGTAGACCTCCTCAGGTATCAGCCAGCCTAGTGCATCAAGAGGTTAACATCTCTGCAACACTGTTTTTTTGCATCTCTGCAACTCAGGTAAATGCTTGAAAGGGGTTTATATAGAGATTTAGCAGAGGGTTTTTTTGTATGGGAGTCCTGCAAGTCTGTGCCTTGTCAGCTGTGAGTCGATGTCGGGAGTTTAAATTTTTAAAAAACTAAAAAACTAAATTTAAAAAACTACGACTCACAGCTGATAAGACACAACAAGCCGCGTACCCCCGCCTGTCAGTTCGCGTACCCTGGGGTACGTGTACTACAGGTTGAGAACCCCTGCCCTAGTGACATCTTGCCTAGACTACTGGAATGCACTCTACATGGGGCTACCCTTGAAGATGGTTCAAAAGCTACAGTTAGTGCAGAATGTGGTGGCCCAATTGGTCACCAGCGCTCAGCGGGTTGACTCTGCCATGACATTGCTTCAGCAGCTACACTGGCTGCTCAATCCATTCCAAGCCCAATTCAAGGTGTTGCTAATGACCTTTAAACCCTTATATGTCCCTGACAATCATCAGATCGGGCCATAAGTAGGCTTACCAGATTTCCCCAGCTGTGCCACAGATTTCCGACACACACACCCAAAAAACCAATTAAACAATTAGATAATTAATTAATTGAAATAAAGTTTTAAAAAATCAAATATGTTTGGGGGGGCACGAAGCGCCCTTTTGCCGCCCAAAGGGTGCCTGAAATTTGTATTTACCGTATTGTCCCGAGTATAAGACGCACCTGATTATAAGACGCACCCTTAAAGTTTGGTGCTATTAAAAAAAATTAATTAAATCACTGGCATTAAATTGCAACAGCCTGATTATAAGACGCACCCATAGTTTAAAAACTTAAATTAGGAGAAAAAAGTGAGTCTTAGACCAATACGGTATTTATTTAATTTTAATGAATTAATTAATAATTTTACTTACCTGTCTCGCTGCCGCCAGTCCATTGCCGCCATTGCCATGTCATCATCGCCACCAGTCCATTGCCACTGCGCCACCGCCACTAATGCCACCCCCACCATTATTGCTGCCACCACCATTATTGCCGCCACTGGCGCTCGTGGTCCTGGAGCCTAGCCAGCTGCATCGGAACTAGCCAGGACTCCTGCTGCGCTGCCCCCGAAGCTTCTGCCGCCGCTTTTAAAGTGAAAATACTCACCTTTTTCTGGCGGCGCCATCTTGGAGCTCAAAAAATCTCACGAGATCCAAGATGGTGGTGCCCAAAACTTGTAATGGCACCAGAGGCAGTACTACTAGTACTACTAGTAGTTTTTACTTACCTCTTATTGACCATCTGGTTGCCCCCTCTGCCCCCCACCATAGCATGCAGCACATGCTCCATTGGTGCAGCTGAATGCTCTAGCATGGCGGGGGATAGGAATGGACTGTTAGAGGAGCATCTAGATTGCTGTGGCAGGAACGCCAACACCAGGCATTGGGGGGAGGAAAGGAAAGACTCCCCCCCCAACCCCACCACTGTTGCTGCAGACAGGCCAGTAGATGGGTGGAGAACTCACAGGTGACGGGAGGGGAGTCAGGCCCTAATGATCAGACTATCATAATTGGGGTGCAGCAGAGCTCAATGTAACTTAAGTACATTAGGTCCCTCATGAAAGGGTCCTGAGAAAACTCCATAGTCAGGGAATAAGAGGGCAGGTCCTCTCATGGATTAGGAACTGGTTGAAGACCAGGAAACAGTGAGTGGGAGTCAATGGGCAATTTTCACAATGGCGAGAGGTGAAAAGCGGTGTGCCCCAAGGATCGGTCTTGGGACCGGTGCTTTTCAACTTATTCATAAATGACCTGGAGTTGGGGATAAGCAGTGAGGTGGCCACGTCTGAGGATGACACTAAACTTTTCCGGGTGGTGAAGACCAGCAGGGATTGTGAAGAGCTCCAGAAGGATCTCTCCAAACTGGGAGAATGGGCAGCAAAATGGCAGATGCACTTCAATGTAATTAAGTGTAAAGTGATGCACATTGGGGCAAGAAATCAAAACTTCATATACACGCTCATGGGTTCTGAGCTGTCTGTGACGGATCAGGAGAGAGATCTTGGGGTGCTGGTGGACAGATCGATGAAAGTGTCGACCCAGTGTGTGGCGGCTGTGAAGAAGGCCAATTCCATGCTCTGGATCATTAAAAAAAGGGATTGAGAATAAAACGGTCAATATCATTATGCCCTTGTACAAATCAATGGTAAGGCCACATCTGGAGTATTGTGTCCAGTTCTGGTCACCACACCTCAAAAAGGATATAGTTGAGTTGGAAAAGGTGCAGAAAAGAGCGACCAGATTGATTTGTGGGCTGGAGCACCTCCCTTATGAGGAAAGGCTACAGCGTCTGGGGCTTTTCAATCTGGAAAAAAGGCGTCTGAGGGGGGAAATGATTGAGACATATAAAATTATGCATGGGATGGAGAGACTGGACAGAGGGAAATTCTTCTCCCTCTCGAACAACACCAGAACCAGGGGACATGCACTATAATTGAGGGGAGGGAGAGTTAGAACGGACAAAATAAAATATTTCTTTACCCAGCATGTAATTCATCTGTGGAACTCCTTGCCACAGGATGTGGTGATGGCACCTGGCCTAGATGCCTTTAAAAGGGGTTTGAATAGATTCATGGAGGAAAAGACCATCACAGGGTACAAGTCATAAGCAACCTCCTGGCTCTAGAAGTAGGTTTTCTTTGTACCAGGTGCAGGGGAGTGACAACAGGAAACAGGTTATCTTGTTGACTGTGTGCTCTCGGAAGCATCTGGTGGGGCCACTGTGAGATACAGGAAGCTGAACTAGATGGGCCTTTGGCCTGATCCAGCAAGGCTCTTCTTATGTTCTTATGTTAAGTAGTTTCTACATAGGCAGCACTATTTCATTTGGGAGAGAGAGCTCAGCTTATTCCAAGTTAGAAGAGAACTAAGAGCGGATTCAGACCGCTTGCGGAAGTGGACAAAGACGAGCCAGCGCGAGAGGCTGGCCACCGACCTGCCTGTCTGCAGTAGTGTCTCCCTGCAAATAGTCCCTCCTTTTGTCCCGCCTTCTTGGAAGAACCCTCCACGGTGATTGGCTAACACTCCTCCCCCTCTCTTCTGATTGGTGGCTCCAGTAGCATCGCTGTGCGTCCCCCTGAAAACATGGCCCAGGGGATGTTCGAGCAATCGGACACCGCTCGCTTCTGCTGTGTTAACCAGACACCCAAGCACGCCTCGGCTAAGATCCGCTAAGATCCAGGACGAGCTGAGATTCGTGCGGTCTGAAGCGCCCTTAAGACGGTGGTCACCACCGCATGTCTAGTCTAGAGTCTGTTCAGCCCAAGTCCAACAGTCTGCTCATGAGTCCACCATAATTCTGTAGCAGTTTTCAAAAGGTCTGTGTACAACACTTCAAACTTCTTCCATTGCCACATGATTAAAGGATAGAAGACATTTCAGCCTTTGTGTATTATGAGGCTCATTTTGCTCCATTGTCTAACAAATGAGGGATGACCCTGGCATTTACTTGGAAGACAAATTTCCCTAATTGGACTTGGCTGCCCACCTACAAACATGTGTTCATAATGTATAATAATGCTGCAACTGAAAGAGTGATTATGCAAAAACTCTAACAGCTGGAAAATTATGCTAGCTACATCAAAACATTTTTAGCAAAGGAAAAAAAATAGCCTGAGCAGGAATACCAGAGCAATGTGTAAATTTATCAGAAGGGATAACAAGTAGAAGGGAGAATGTGGTGTTTCTTTCTTTTCTTTTCTTTTTTAAGGATAAAGACAGCTGTGGGTAAAAAAAAAAAAGAATGGCTGCCAATTAGACTTCAACAAATTTGAGGTGGAACACAGAAGAAGGTACTAGAGGTGCAATTTTCAAGGAAACACACATAGCCCTGGACATAGCCTTGGAGCCGTTGTAAGAACATGGGCACAGTTACTGGCAGAATTAGAAACATTAGAAACTACATCAGTGAAGAATCTCTTACAATTTTCTAGGATAATACTTCAGCTGTGACCCTTTAGTGTCCGGATGAGTGAGTCTCCTTCATGTGACTTGGGGGGTTTCCTTCCACGAGTACATAATTAGGGGCAGGGCAATAAATGGCATAAAATTGCACAAAGCATAATTTCTGAAGCAATGTTTCATATAATGTATGTATGTATATAAATTTTGGTCCCACTTAGAATCTTGGTGAGCCTCAGATTTGGATTTGGAAAGGACTGTTCCATGTGTCCAGACATCTACTATACTCTATTAGAAATAGTGCAAAAACAACAACAACAAAGAACAAAAAGCCAGGAACTTGAGTGTTGTTCTACCGTCTAAAACAAATAATTTCCTAACAGCTTTGCAAAATGAAAACATGACAGATTCCATTTGCATTACACTAAAGAATGTTATTGCAATTTAGGTGTGAAAGTCTAAGCAGAAGAGCAAACCCAGATTAGATGGGGAAGGTTAAATGCAACATACTGTTCTTATTCATGTGTCGTGCCACTAAATAATATAACACCTGAAAACAAATCCATTGCTAAAAGCTGATAGGTTGCAATGAGAATCAAGAGCTTTTTAACTACAATGTGTTCGGGGGGGGAGGGGAGAGACCCAGTTCCTGTTTTGCTTAACTGATCCTAAAGAGACCCAGAAATAAGCAGAGGAGAATTTCCAAAACCCTAACAGCGCAACCCTAACCAACTTTCCAGCGCTGGTGCAGCCGCAATGCAGCCCGGAGGTAAGGGAACAAATGTTCCCTCGCCTTAAAGAGGCCTCCATGACTGCCCCTGCACTGCAAAATGCAGTGTGCGCCCTGTTGGCACAGCTACACCGGCACTGGAAAGTTGGTTAGGATTGCGCTGTAAATCAGACAGATAGGAAATGTTTCTTATCGTTAAATTACTGAACTAACTGACACATCACTTCAAACACATTTACCTTCGCACCATTTCTTGTATTTCAGTAGAACTTATTTACAAGCAAATGTGCTGGATTTACTTCCTTACTTCCCAGTAAATATATTCAGGATCAATGTAGCAACAATTTTGATGCAAGAGGGAAGTGTACTGGAAAGTGTGTCATGAGTTTGCAGCTACCCTCTGCACAGCACCACAGATATAATCCACTTGTTTCCTGACATAACACCTAGGCCAGTGATGGCAAACCTTTTTGAGCCCAAGTGCCCAAACTGCAAACCAAAACGACTTATTTTTTTCAGTGCCAACACTGCAATTAAACCTGAATAACGAGGTTTTAGTTTAGAAAAAACAATTTGTACAGTTTTTCAAACTAATTAACAGCTTTTGTTTAAAAAGAAAAACACAATAACAGAGCTTTCCATTAAACATTTTTAAACAATTGTGACCCCCCCCAGCCCCGTTGCACGCTAAGCGTCAGCTCCGCTCCTAAAAATGTTTAGCAGCATGACAGGCGGGTGCTGTGTTGATTCCTGGCGATATCCTGTAACTCACACCATCAGACCTGATGTGGGGGGAAAACCCTCATTTGCAGATGCAGGGGGTGGAAGCTGGCCGGGTGTAACGGAGGTGTCTTGGCAGGGCTGTTTCCTGGAACAGACACTGCGGTCCTGGGTGCAAGCCCAGTTCTCTCTCTAAGTGGAATGAGACCCCCACCCCACTGAGACACACACCTTGAAAGATCCCCCTGCTTTGATCCTCCTCCGCTCTGTCTTTGGAAGAGATCCGCTCTCGAATGCAGGGGTCTCCAAATCCAGCCCCCAACCAGCCTCCTGGCTGGGCAACTCACAATATTGCCAGCGGGTGGAAGCCGCACCGCTCCATCGCTGCCAGCCCACAGCCAGGAGGCAGAAAACTACATCCCCCAGCAGCCTCCTGGCCCCTCCTGAGCATTGCCGAGATCTGGGCGGCTGGCCCTCGGCAGCAGGTCAGATTTATGATGTGGCCCTCGTGCCAAAACGTTTGGAGACCGCTGAACTCGCAGGTTCTTTTGGATCAGGCCCGCATGCGGGAAGGCTCCTTTTCAGCTGCAAAATCCAGCTCTCTTTCTGACGATTTTTACACTGACAACAATTCAAACAGTAAACAATATCAAAGAGGGAGCATACATTCAAAAGACAAGGTGCACCCTCTTCCAGTTCCAGGAACAGTCCCAGGCCGATTGTCCTCCAGGGTCCCTCCTCCATCCCGCTGTTTTTTGGCCCCTTCCGGCCCTCTCTCCTCCGGCTTTTTCACTGTCCCTGTCAAAACTCCCAGCACAGAAATGATATTACTGTATTTAGGAGAGGATGCATGGACTCACTCTGCGGCTTCTATGAGGCTGATTTTCTCTCCCTCCTCCCGCAGCGAGTAGTGACCAACTCGGACCGTGGCTCTGATGCTGGGCGCGCGCGCGTCGCCTCTAGACAACGACGCTCTCGGACTCGAAAGCAGCCTGGAGCGCCCGGCCGCCTGCAGCCTACTTTCGAGTCCGAGAGCGTCGTCGTTGAGAGGCGATGCGCGCGCGCCCAGCGTCAGAGCCGCAGTCTGAGTTGGCCACTACTTGCTGCAGGGGGAGGGAGAGAAGACCACCAGCCCCATAGAAGCCGCAGAGAAATGTGGGAGATGTAGTCCGCGGGAGCCAACGCCGTGACTACAGTGTATGACTGTAGTCACGGCGTGCCCACAGAGACGGCTCGGCGTGCCGGCAGCGGCACGCGTGCCACGCGTTCGCCATCACTGACCTAGGCCAGCATAAATTCCTGGTCCGAGTTGAACAGGAGAAAAATGTGCATGTAAATAAGTAGGCTTACCAGATCTCCAACCGGAACAGAGTGCTAGACCTTTAGGAGAAGGAATGTGGGCATGTGTAGCTTGTTAAACCTTAGAGCACAGTCCTAGGCATCCATGGGGCTTGCTTCTGAATAGACATGCCAAGGATTGTGCTCCAAGGTTTAACAAGCTACATCTGCCCACATTCCTTCTCCTAAAGGTCTAGCACTCTGTCCCGGTTGGAGATCTGGTAAGCCTATAAATAAGTGTTGTGTGTAACCTTTCTCAGGACTCAAAAGAGAAATTCAGGACTTGGCAATATGTACATGTCAGGGAAAGTACCAGGAGAGGCCAGGCTGACCGAGGGGAGTAGAGTCTAGTGGTTAGCATATATGCACCCCTCTTGCTCTCTAATTTCCCTTTTTACTGGGTCAGCAGCTGAATGAGAAGAGATACCGTTAGTTCTATCTGCTGCCACCCTTCCAGGCTACAGCGACCAGGCAGAAGGTGGCCATCTGGGAAAACTGCCTCTCCCAGGAGAGCACAGAACCCCAGGGGTTCTTATTAAAAAGCAAATTCAGCTAGTGGCTGCAAGCAATCGCATGGGACAATCCACTACAATATCTGTAAAAATGGACTAGGCGGGCAAAGAGTCAAAAGAGAAATGGTCAATTAAAAATCAAGAAGGAAAGGAATAAACAAAATGTTGGAAAAGGGGAGTAGAAAAAAGTAGAAGCAGGCTGGTGGAAAGTGCCTGAACATGTGCTGAATGGGCACAAAGGAAAAAAAAAGTTGATAAATAGATGCAGTAAGCAGTAACACCCAGAAGAGGGAGCTGGAAAGTGACTCAAGTGCTAGCGCACAAGCATATGCACACACACACACACACACACACACACACACACACACACACCAAGGTATAGCAAAACCGGTGACATTTGCAGGTTGGCTTGGAATAAAAAATAGCAAATAAAACAAAATTAACTCCCTAACCATATCTAGCTAGAAATACAGTCCCTAGTGCTAGCTTTTTTCACAGCCCCAGGAACCCCAGTCTGTAGAATAAGTGGGAGTGCCTTCCACGAATTAACACTAGGGGCTCACTCCTATCCAACTTTCCAGCACTGATGCAGCCACAATTGCAGTCCTAAAGTAAAGGAGCAAATAGTGAGGAGGCCTCCATGACTGCCCCCACCACCACAGAATGCAGTGCATGCCCTGTTGGCATGGCTGCATTAGCGCTGGAAATGTGGATAGGATTTGGCCCTTAATCTCACAACAGGCCTGGCAGAAACACATGGGAGTATCCCTATGCTTGAATTTAAGTAACCTAGGTCTTAAGATGTTATAGACAAAGGTTTTGAAAACAAAGTGGATCCTCTCAGGACCATGATCCAGAGCATATCTGGGGCTTGCCTCTGCCTCCTCAAGCAAGGCAGATGGATGGGAAACCTCAGGTTGCCTGACAGACACTGCTTTGGCATGGGTCCATCATCCCCACCGCTCCTGAGGCTGCAGAAGTGATAAGAGAGACCCTAGAGCCTGAGTGGGTCTCATCAGGATAGCATGTGTCCCTCACTATTGCAACCTATTTAGGCAGGATGTCATCTAAATGGATGGTCTCTAATTGTCCCTCAGGGGCTGTTAACTCTCTGGCCCCATTTGTGTTAGGGGTCACAGAAGGATCCTGCACCTCATTGTTGGAGAAGGTCTTAGCAGGCGCTAGCAGATCTTAAATGAGATGTAGGTATTCTAGTGATCAGCCATCTTCAAATCATGCGGCAATATACTGGGGGCAGGACCTGCTAAACAGAAGGTGATTGAATATTTGTAAGTATGCAGTAAGAGCTGAGCAGATCAACCAAGATGATCCGATGATCCAATTTACACTTTATGTAAGGCAACCTTTTGGAAACACTGTGTCATTCAGGAGACATTTCCATGCCTATCAACTACATCATGTGTGCACTGCAGCTCGTACATCCCAGCTGCTCTGATCTCCCGTGTTCCAAATGGTATCTAACATCTGATCATGGAAGGTGCTGCAGGTGATAACTGTGAGTTCACCAACCCCAAATGCGACTCACTCACCCAAGTGAATAACTCCCATGAGCAAAACCTGTGGGCCCAAAGTAACACGGGAACAGACGGCTAGCCATTTAGCAAAGGGATGCAACCTACAACATTTTTTTAATAGCCTCCAACTGATGAGGTGGGTTTGGCAGGTTGAGAGAAGATTCAGGATAGCTGGGTTTCCATCACTCCTTCAGTCTATTGCTTAATGACCTTTCCATATTGGCTACTCATATTCTGAACGCTGCGAGTTCATGGAGGGCTTCACATGGTGTCAAAACACATTCGCTCCCTCCGCGGCGCGATGCTGTGAGATGTTAAAATGCTTGATGTCTTTTTTACTGCAGAGCGTTTAGATATTCACGCTCAGAATCTGGGTTTTGTATTACATGCAAACTGACAAGTTGTCATATTCGATGTTTTCAAATGCCCTTTTCCTTATGTGATACAAACACTTTCTCAGGAGGCCTCCCATTATCACTTACGGAGAAGGTGAAAAGGGCAGCAGCCAAGGCAGTCGTGTTTGGATGTTTCCATTTGCTCTGCGGAAGGAAAGAAGATGAGAAGCCTCCTCAAATGGAGCACTGCACTGTGCAAATCTTGCTCATGTCGACTGTGGCTCAGTCAATAATATGAACACTACAAAAGACTTTCTCCATCTCCCACTATAGAAGGATGTAAATCTCTGCATACAATGGGTTCCTGAGTGCATGGCAGTGAATGCAGGCATGATTCACGGCAGCCATTGAGTTGAAATTCATATATGCGTCAGGTTCTGATGGAATGATCCGCCAATGAAGTGCTCATTAAGACCCATTAGACTTTAGTAGTCAGCACTTTTGTTTTTCTTTTGGCATTTATGAGGATAGTTGAATGATATCCAGAAGCAAGTGATTACTCACAAAAAGTCCCACTGGAATAATTCCAAATTCCCTAATTCCAATTGTGAACAGAGGCAGCAACGGGTTTGATTGCACACACTGATTTCACTCTTTTCACAGTAAACTGACTCTTGGAGTCCAATCCTATTCCAAAAAAGGGGTGCGATGCACGGTGCGCTGCATGGGAGGATGACCTTAAGGCAAATGGGAGATAAGTAAAAAAAACATTACTTACAGTTTCAGGCTTTCATGGCCGGCAACTAACTTCACAGAACAAATAAAATTTACAAGATTAAGGACCATGGTTAACCGTTTTGTTGTTGTTGACCATGGTCCTTAATCCAGTAAATTTTATTTGTTCTGTGAAATTCTTACTTACCTCTGCACATATTCAGCTCATCCCAACATCAAGTGTCCAGAAATCAAGTCTAGGGCAGGGGTTCTCAATCCCTTTGGCGTGATATACCACCTCAGTAGCCGCCACCACGCTGAGTACCACTGGCAGTTAGTGGCGATGACATCATCACCACTTACTTCTGGGTTTTAAGCCATGCTGGAGCTCATGAAATGATGGTAAGGGGACAAGGGCAAAACTCACACGCTCGGACTCTGCCAGCTCTGCCGCCATTTCCAGGACTTTGGTGTGGTGCCATGCAGCTGCCATCTTGGCAGCCAGGGGTCTGCATACCACCTCCCGGTGGACCGCGTACCACTACTGGTTCATATAGCACTGGTTGAGAACCCCTGGTCTAGGGAAATCAAGTGATATTCATACTCATGTGAACTAGGCTTCAGACACAGACCAAAGCAAGGAATTAATTAGATAGGTCTGATTGGTTAATTATGTGACTAGCTATAAGTCACCAAGCTGTATACACTGCATCAGCTATATATGGTGGCACATCAGAAGCTTGATAAACCTCTTGTCTGCCTAGGACTGCAAAAGCAGGGGGATCGTTGCACACCTGGCAAACCACAATATACAACTGGGGGTCACAAGTTGTGCAGGCCCATTTGGCACATTTCACGTAATAACCTCAATGTCAACTCTTATTTTCAAAAAAGGACAAAGACACTTGGTTCAGAATTAACACCGTCCCACACATTAAAATTCAAGCACTGGTCTGTAAAAACGAGCGCTTAATTGATTTATACAACATCGTAAAAAGCTCTCCCTCCAAGATGGCCCCAAAGAAATACTGCTGTAAAGGAATGTTTTCTTTTACGATACAAGTAAAACAAAGGGTGACCCTGGACGAGACGACAAGTGAAGGATATGCAAGAGGAAAACATTCTTCACCCGCTAATCAATGGACTTCCTGGGTGGGATGATCTTTTTTCACAAAGTGGCTGTTGATGAATATATGTTTTCAGAGAAATCAGACCACAGTTTACACGGTAATGATCGGAAATGCTGCCGTTTCGACACTGGCGGTCTGTGGAGAGCAGCTCACAGCCTTTTAAAATGTGTGGAAGTATTGGATCGGCAAGCTGAGATAATGCAAGACTATTTCCAAATGATGGTGCAGCCATCAAAACATTACAAGGCGATTACTTCACTAGCACTTCTGCTGAGAGAGAAAAAGAGCTGAACTGGCTGTAAGTGGAGTGCTTTCTACTTCAGAAACAAGTGCTCATTCTACAGCCCACAGAATAATATGTCTGGCAATAAAAAAAAATGTTCTCATCTCCATCTTTGGCTCCTAACAGCCTTTCAACTTGACAATGCAGCTGTGTGACAAGATAGAGGATGATCCTTTGCAAGTGATCCCAGGGATTAGTTGTGTATGTTGTTTAAAATGTGCCTTTTCTGATTTGCTCCCTAACAATCATGTTAGATTTACTCAGGTGCCACTCAAAGAAAGGGGATCATTCTGTGATAGCCCTCAGAACCAGTTCACCTCATTCCACATCTGTTTCAATGCGAGTCAGCTGCAAAAAATATTGTTCTGCTCTCTTCATTTCAGGAACCATAAGGAGTGTGAAGAGGGTAGACTTGTCTGCCTCCATCTTGTGTCATCTTAAAAGATCTGTGGAGGGAATAATTTAGAACAGTCGAGAGGCACAGACAGAGAGGGAAACCAGGGAACCAGTTGGGGCATTTGTCGGCTTGGTAGGCAGACCACGTTGTGTTGAGGAGTTAAATGGATGCTAAAAGTGGGGCGCTCTCCCAAAATAAACCCCCTCCTCTAGCGACAATCATGACAAGGAGTTCAGTATACTGCCTGTGTGGGGTCCATTCCCCTTGGAGGACAAAGCATTGGAGACAGACATGGACTTTGTGATCATCTGATCAATTTAAAATGTCTAGAGTGAGATCAAGTGGTACAAATGAAGTAGAACGGAGTTTCTCAACCAGTGGTACTAGTACCATCAGTGGTACCTCAGCCGACTTCTAATGGTACTCGGACCGCCGGACCACTGGAACCCCGCTCCAATGCGGTGCTTTTGCTGGCATGTTTTCACTCCCGAAAGGCTCCTGCCTTCGGCCGAGCCTCTTGGGAACGCTGAAAAGTGCTTCCCCAACCTCCCAGAGCCTCCTACCTGCATTTTCTAGCCTCCAAAAATCAGAAAACCCAGAAGTAACTGGTGATGTCCTCGTCAGTCACTTCTGGTGGTACGCAGTAGGAGAGTGGCACCGGAGGTGGTACTTGGCCGGGAAGGGGTTGAGAACCCCTGCAGTAGAAAAGAAGAAGTCAGAGAGTCAAGCTGTATTCATTCATTCATATGTATGGAGCCCGTTTATAAATCTGGAAGGAACTCCGTCCATCTGCCAAGGCAATCCGCCTCTGAGTAACTGAAGAAGACCATCACCTTCAGGGCTGGCCCAAAACATTCTGCTGCCTAAGGACAAAGGGAGAGATGTTGCTGCCTCCCTCCATCACACAAAACCAACATCATAAACGCCAACAGCTTTTCTTAAAAACACAAGAATAATTCAGGAGTTTGCTTTTCCTCTCAGTTCAGAAGCACAAAGAGAAGTGATTTTTTTTCCAAATGATAGATCTAAAGCTCTGCACATGTCATTAACAGACAGCAATTGATGAACAGAAAGAACAAAAATCAGCAATAATATTCTCAAATGTCATTTAGGCTCAAGATATTCTTGGAGCCTTCTAATGTCATAAGCACTGATTTTGTCTTAACTGAAAGTTGAATACTTATGAAAGTAAAAATGATATTTTGCAAACTTCAGAGTCCTGTGTAGTCATGGGTAGACTCTGCCATTCCTGCAAATGCCAAGGACTTATCTTTAGATTTGTTATAGCACAATCGGAGAAAGATTCCTGTACATGTTGCCGTGAGGACTCGTGTATTAGGTTATGCTGCTGCTGCCATGAAACGTCCAAGTTCAGCAAACATACCAAAGACGTTCCCATGCTTCTCATGAAATTATTACCTGGAAGTGGTACATGCCAAACCTTATTCTTGCTATGCAAAGATTACAAAGTTTAACACAAGACCTTTTGACAAGATGGACAGATTATGTAGCAAGATAATGGCCAGACCTTTTTCTGATCCACTTATGAATGATTTGGATTAATTGATCATCTGGAGGAGAATATTTGCTTCCTAAAATCTTAAGTGCCCTAGCTTTTCTCTTCTAAGACCAAAAAAAAAACAAACCAAAAGGCTGGCAGTTTTCTAGTGTGCTCCTTGATACTTTGGCCATTTTGCTACTGGTACTGATAATCATCGTATAAACTTGTTTGTGTTAAAATCAAAATGAAAATAACAATCCACATGCAAGAAATAAATGCACTGTATTGGATGTTTTTTTTTAACTGTTGATTGTGGGTGAAAGATATAGAATTCTTGAGAGCTCAGACAAGACGCGAATAAAGAGTCTTCCCTCTGCAATAGCTCTGCTAAAAAAAAATAATTAACAAACCATCACATTCGCTCCTACAATTGCACATTAGTCAGGAGAGCCATTGCTCCAGTCCAGACTATAACTTCTAGACCTTGTGTTTTTCTATAGCCAACCGTTTTTGAAAAATGTGACTTTGTGCTTCTGAACTGGGAGAAAAAGCCAAATCCTTGGTTATTAATTACCCCCTCACCCAGCATAAAAGAACACGTGAGACAGAAGGCTGGATTGTGTGTTCTTCAAAGTACTATAGTTCTTACAGAGAAGCTGCTTGCTGGGGTACCAGGAAGGAAGAGTGATGGCGTGTTGCAGCGGTGCAGCCGCAAATTTTGCCACATCAATAATGGCTCCACCCAAAGCAACCACTTCACCTTGCCTCATCATAAGACAGTCCAGGAACATCTTCTTGCCCTGAATATGGCTGGACACTGTTAAAAAAATATTTGACTAAATAGATACCAGGTGCAACAAGGAAAATCTTATATTCTTGTGGTCTGTTAAGCCTAGTTCTGTCAACTCCAACTGGCAGCATTTCCCATAGAATCCAGGTGGAGATTTTTCCACAGCTTTGAAGATTTGTTGAACTAGATAGATATGCAATGGAGTGAATCCTGAATGGTCTGTATACCCCGGCATGTGCCTACCAGTGAGCTATATTCCTGCTCCATAATCCTCCCTTCTACCAACAGACTGCTTGCAGCTTGTAATAGGGTCTGTCCAAAATATTCACTTTCGCCCATACCCTCACTTGCAGCTCTACAATTGGAATTAGGCAATGTTACCTTGCTTTACATCAAAAGGAACGGCAGACAACATTGGGAGACTGCTGAATAAGTTTAACATCAGGACTTGTTACACTCCAACTAGTAAAATCAGATTTTTTTTTAAACCCTAAAGACCGGTTACATCCATGGACACATGCAAGAGTTATAGAATCCCATGCAGCTGTGAAAAATGTTACATCGGAACCACAAAAAGAAGTGTAAATGCACATATAAAAGAGCACCAGCGGTATCTAAGATTGGAACAAGCTGATAGATCAGCCATTGTGGACCATGCTTTAAAAACTGGACACCAGATTAACTTTGAGTGCACTCGAGTATTAGTAAAAAGCAAACAGTATCGATCCCGACTGAACTGAGAAGTGACTGAAATAATAAAACATCCCAATGCAGTAAACAGAAGAGGGGAATCTGTAGAGATTAGTGACAGCTGGCTTCCCATCATCAAAAGATCTCACATCATGACAGACCATAGATCAACAAGAAATGGAAAGGAAGACGGGTTTAGGAATGCAAATAATGAAAATGATCGCAGATACTTCGCACCTCATTAACTCGTTCCACAGCAGCAGCTCTTTAAAGACCTTAACAAATGGCTCCACAAGAGACGACTGTTTGTGTCTTGCTCCCCCATTTTACCTCTGAAGATGCTGGGACTAAAACCTAGCGAAACATTAGGACAACCCTTCTTCTCTTAATAAATGGCCAGAAAACCTGGAAAATGTTTCCTTTATTAACTCAAACAATATTTATCCATTTCAGTGGACGTGAGATTGCATCCACCATGCCTGTGTAGTCCTATATAAATGTTCTTGCATGCATGCTTATCTCAAGTGCAAAGTTATTCCAAATCCGTGCTTTTAGCACAGGGTTCGGGCTTTGGCTGGCCTCTCCAGAACACGAGAAGGAGGGTCTTCCAGCCCCCTTCCCAGTATTAGTGGCTGTCCCTGGCCTGGATCACGTGGCCTGCCTCAAATGCTCTCTGGCTTGGAGTAGGCCTGAGTCTTGAACCCTGTCTTGAACTGTCTTGAACCCTGGATGGGGGTTGACAATGAGAAGCACACCTTCCTTGTGAAGAGACCGTGGCTTTGAGTCAGGGTTGGAATGCCCTCCTGGGGACGAGCTGTGGTTCAGCACTATTCTCTGCCTTAGTTTAACTGCTACTGGTCTCCTGGTTTCTCTTCCTTTACATTGTTAATAAAGTGGCCCTTTTCATCCACGTTCCTGACTCGCGTGTTTATTGGAGAGTGCACAGGCAAAACCAAAAGGCCTAATTCTTTGTCTTTTAACGTAGCCGTGTTCGTAATTTACTGTAATAGTCCTGGACCGCTGATCCCACCTGTCTGGTGAGTTAGCCTCCCACTAAATCACAAGATCCTCCCCTCTACAAGGAAGAAATGATACATTTTTAAAAGCTACTCAACATGCTGCTAACTTTCGGAGCAGAGCAGCATTTTGTTATTTAGCACAGGTGTTCCTCTAATTGTGATCTATTGGAAAATATTGAAGGTTTAATGGCCCTGAAAACATACACTTTCACCAGCATGGTTCTGTATCTACGTTAGCGCACAGTAAAACACTGTGAGAATATTAGCTGCCTAAAGATCTGTTAAGGCATTATTCTTTACAACATCTGTGCTTGTGTTGCCTCACTTCTTTCATTAAATATATTTATAGTCTCTTATAACATTGGCAAATGAGAAAAAAATGTTGCATTACAATTGGTACCAATGGCGCCTTTTCATTCTTAAAAAACATCAGGGAAAGCCTTTTTAGAACTGCAGAGAAGAATATAGCAACACTTAAACAGCGTCTTATGAAATCAGCTTATGGCGACATCTTAAATATTGGATGTCTACCACTCAACCACTACACTGTCTACACTGAACCATGTCTATACTGATCCATGAGCTGTCGATCGAAAGGTCGGCAGTTCGAATCCGCGACGGGGTGAGCTCTTGTTGCTTGGCCAGCTCCTGCTAACCTAGCAGTTCCAAAACAAGTTAATGCAAGTAGATAAATAGGTACCGCTTGCGGGAAGGTAAATAGCACTCCGTGTTCCAGCCACATGCTACGTGTTGCGGCAAAGAGAGTCATGCCAGCCACATGACCACGGAGGCGTCTTCGGACAACGCTGGCTCTTCGGCTTTGAAATGGGGATGAGCACCACACCCTAGAGTCGGACACGACTGGACTTAATTGTCAGGGGTCACCTTTACCTACCACTCATACACATGCAGCACAATCCTGGGAGGTGGGCTGGTGATGGAAT
Source organism: Plestiodon gilberti rubricaudatus (assembly GCA_026170595.1). Classification (NCBI taxonomy): domain Eukaryota; kingdom Metazoa; phylum Chordata; class Lepidosauria; order Squamata; family Scincidae; genus Plestiodon; species Plestiodon gilberti. The sequence goes on from JANXHW010000001.1 coordinate 169,179,188, forward strand.
GAGCATTCCATCACCAGAAGTAGTCACGGTAGAAGCACATTGGCGGCTACTCTTGAGCAGGGAAGGCCGGTGCAGAGACCGGCCTCCCTTGCTCTGGCACCAGAGCACCTCTGCGGCCGCCGGCTGAGGTAAGTGGGGATCTGGCAGGGGCGTTTCGCCGGGTGAGGGAGGGGGGCCATTGGCCCAGCCGGCCCAGGAGGGGGCTGGGGATGGCTTAGGCCATACCCGGCCCCTGCCGGGCAGCTGGGCCGTTACACAGCCTCCTCCAAATTCCACCAGCAATTTTGCTGGCGGAAATCCGAGGAGGCCGGTCAGGGCGGCCTGCGTTTACAATCAGGGAAGGGGACAAGCGTCCTCTTCCCCGAGTAGACCTCTGGCCCGGCAACAGCCTGGCTGCCAATGCACAGGATCCAGAGGCCAGCCGGATCCTTACTCAGGATTGCGCTGATGGAGCAGGATAGGATAGTTAACTAATCCACCGAAGAAGCAACTGATTACACTACTGTATTTCTTTATCCAAAGAAATCTGTACTGTACTGCCTTTTCTGCTTTCAAGAAAAAGAAATAAAAGAAAAGAAACCAAAGTGGCATACAACAGAAACATCAGAAGATCAACAATTATACAGACAGGCTATCTGATGCTGTCAGATGATGATCTGTATTTATATACCGCCTTTCTATGTTGTCAGATTTCTCCTTAGACTTTATTCAAGGTGGCTTACACAGGCAGGCTTTTCTAAACCCCCATAGGGATTTTTACAATAGATGTTCTATTTGCATAGAACCCCTCTTCTCCAGCTGTTCCTCTCAGCAGTGTGGTATCTCACTGGCTTCACATGGCTTCCGAGCCTCGGAGCTTGTCCGATAGTGACCCCTCTATCTCACAGAGGGTCAATGAGGTTATCGCAGCTTGTCAGCTGAGATATCTCAGCTTGTCGGCAGCTTCTGGTTGTCAGTCAGCCCTGCCCACCAGATAATGGAAGACAAGAGTATGCACATCCTGCATTCCCTCTTGATGCACCGTTCTGCTCTGCATAACCACGTTCATCATCTCCACTGCCCTGACACACTAGATTTACACAGTAGTAGTATTTAAATCAGATATGAAGAGCAGTCCTCCACCCCACAATTTGCATAATTGTGGCATGGCGCACCAGGAGAGGGGAGCAGGATATGCATGCTCGTGTCCTTCATTGCATAGTGGAAGGGGCTGGTGGATGCTATCATCCCAAAAAAAAAGGCTGTGATCCATTTAAAGCTACAGAACACAAAATCCAAGAACAAAAACCACAGAAAGCAGCAGATAATCGCAGTGCAAAATAAGAAACCACTGATCTTCTTCCAAGTCATACGCTCAGTGGGAAAAGGTGGTGTTTACACCCTTATTAAAGATGCTGAAAAATATTGGAAAATATCAGATTATCTTTGTAGCACTGCCAACATGCATGGTGTTTCACAAAGCAACACAAGCAAAAAGTATAGGTCCTGACCCAAAGAAGCTTCAATATGCAATTGGGAATGTAGACTTGGGGCAGTTCTAGTGACATTTCCAGGACATAACAAAACAATATCAATGCTACATACTTTAAATTAGTTTTTGCTGCAATCCTATGCTCACTTTCCTACGAGTAAAGCTCACTGGACAGAATAGAACTTAATCCTGAGTAAACATGCATTAGATTGCACTTCAAACCATCATTCCTTCTCCCTTACGAACCAAGAGAACTATAATTCATTGTGGGGACTAGGAACCTCAAACAGGAGTTTCTCATCACCCTCCTCAAACTACAGTTCCCAGGATTCTTTTTGGAGAGCAAAGAAGCAAACTGGAACAAATCCATTATAAGCGTTCATCCTCCATACTGAAAATCCATTATTTTGAAGGAAACACTTATTTACAAATGGGAGGGGTTCAGGGAGACCACAGTAGGACAGGGAGAAGGACAGATTGATACGCTGGGTAAAATCGAACAATGCACTGGATGGAATCTTGAAAAAGATGTCACTATAAAAATGGTATGAAGAAAACCTATTGTTGGGTTTTAGTACCTATCTCCAGAAGGACCTGCCTCATAGTCTCATAACTTTTAAGAAAGAGTGTCCGTCCAAGGAATATTTTTAAAAAAAATATTCAAAATGTTTATTTTGCTATTTGCACTGGTTATTCTACCACTTTTTCTAGAGATCAAACATCATTCAAAGAAAGAACCCAATGCTGACACCAGAAACATAAGAGTAATGGAGCGTCACTACTCTAGATATAAAATATCTCACTCTTTGCAAGGAATTATCAGTCCTTCTAGTGATGTTTATCTTTCTCCATTCTTGACTCTCCTTGCCGAGGTCTTGCAGGAAGGATCTGTAGGTCTTTTGCTGACTTTCTGAAGACTTGCTGATCAAATGCCTGCTCTTGCAAGTTTCTATTTCTATCGGTAATTACTGCTCCATAATTGCTCCAAAGCAGCAACATCTGCTGTTGCTCATTACCATTCCTTCTCATTGCCTTAAAGCTTTTCTATGCACTTTGAAAGAATCTTGGATTATGTTATCATTATGTTTTTCTGATGTCTTCAGCAAAAGCAAGGCAAAGCCAGTCAAAAATAATTCAGAGAGCCCTTGTTTGTAAAGGCATTTGGAAGAACAGGGGATAAAAATGAAGGGTTACAGTCTCTTATTTCCATTGCATTTCAAGGTTGCTTCCAAGTTCCACACTAGCTGGTTATTCTGAAATGGACAGCCAACATCCATTCAATTTTACAAAAAAAAAAAAAAGTCCAGATTATGTTACTACCAACCAGTTGCATTCCAGTGTTTTCCATGTTGTCCTCCAGTATCTTTTCAGACCTGTATTCTTTTTGTAGGGAATTTTGCAGCACATAACTACCTGCTATGGCTCAGCAAAGTGCTATTGAGGCTTTTCAGGGCTACTGTCACTTTACTTAGTAGTTTTCGCCTTTTTTTTTTTTTAAGTAGCTACTTAGTTGCTTCCTATTCAGTGACTGTGGCTGGCCATGGCATTCCTGAATTGCCCTTAATAAATCAGTTCCTGTTACCTAAAGCGTCGCTCTGGCTCCCTTCCCCCCGCACCGCCCCTTAAGGGCAAAATGGAGCGTCCCGGTCGGCGATATGGTAAGCCTACCTAAAGGGAAGGGGCTTCTTATGACTCTCTTCTTTGCAACCAGAGCAATACTCATTAATTTTAAAAATAAAATTTTAAAAGCGATGATAAATTGTTCTGGCTGCAAAGAGGAAACCAGTAATTAGGGAACAAGAACATGCTCATTAAAGGCAATACAAGAATGTTACATTTAGGGTGACTGAACCAGAAGCAACTAATTAATGTTTTAAAAGAAAGGATATTTGCTGAACAAGACTTGCAGCCCAATCCAATCCATGTGGCCCACTCTGCATCCTATGCGCAGGCTCAGAGGCGAAATAAGGGTGGAGCGAAGGCAAGTAGTTTTGCAAGACTCCGTTACACTGGAGTCAGCAGCCCCTCTCCCTTGCTGTTGGAGCTATTCCAGTAGCAACAGGGGAGTGTCCTGCGTGTTGCCTTTGCTGCCAGAATGGCTCCAACAGCAAGGGGGAGGGGCCGCTGACTCCAGTGTAACGGAGTCTTGCAGAACTACTTGCCTTCGCTCCACCCTTGTTTCACCTCTGCGTAGGCTTACCAGATCTCCAACCGGGACAGAGTGCTAGACCTTTAGAAGGAATGTGGGCAGGTGTAGCTTGTTAAACCTTAGAGCACAATCCTAGGCATGTCTACTCAGAAGCAATCCCCATTGTGCTCAGTGGAGCTTGCTTCTGAGTAGACATGCCTAGGATTGTACACCTGCAAGTGCATTGTACTACTTATCTTGAAAATAAAAGTCCTTCTTCTGCCTGCCCAGGGCAGGAAAATAAGTGTCCCAAGCATTGTGAAACTTCTCTAGGAATTCGGACTTTCTCTTTAAACCTTAAATTACTGCATTTGGAGGTGTTTTGCTCCCTTTGGGGGCAGTTGTTTTTGAAAGTTCCTCACTTCTGCAAACCTCTGGTGTACACACACACACAGAGAGAGAGAGAGAGAGAGAGAGAGAGAGAGAGAGTTGATTGTATGTGTTATTTTTGTTGTTTGCTCTTATTAGGGGCACCATCCAAATTTTGTTGTCCAGCCATGACAAGCGTAGACGTAGATGAGGTGGAGAAATCATTGGACCAACCCATTGGGGAAATGCCTGTTCTAGATAGGCTCACATTCTCCTCAAAGGAACAAGTTAACAGCAGGTATTCTTGGCCCCAACCTTGTGCCAATGTTCTCGGGTGATGAGTGTTTCACCAGCTGAAGCCAATTGCTGGAAGATGGAGACCTGGCTGCTATCCTTCTGGACCTGGTGACGTTCAGATTGGTTTCTTGCAATGCACTCTACACATAACATAGAGCTGCCTTTCAAATGATTCAGAAACTTCAACCGGTACAAAATGCTGCTACCAATATTAACAGGAGATGGGCACTGTCAAAAACATAGCTTGCCAGTTAAGTATTTGCATTGGTAATCCCTATTTTTTTTTCTGATTCCCAAAGTGCTGGTTTTAAAAGCGCTACATAGCCTGGACCTACCTTGGCTATCTCAGGGGACAACTTCTCAGTTATGCCTCCCTTCCTTGTCTAGTTTTAAAATTCTATAATGAAGCCCTGCTCCAAATGCCATCTTTCAGGGAGCTAATGTTAGCTTCTAGTATGTGGTTCCAGAGCTGCAGAATACAGGTGTGGAACCTCAAGAGGTTCATTTATGTTCTTTCTTGATCTTGTTTTGGACAGAAGCAGTGATGTAGCCACGGGGTAAGTGGATGGTAAGTGCTAAATGGCGTTACACAGAGGAGCAAAATAACCCCTTCCACTCGCCCTTGGAGCCAGTTCAGCAGCTAAGGCAACACTTTGCACCTCTGTGTAATGCCATGTAACACATAGTGTGCCACGCCCCCCCCTCCCTGTCTACGCTACTGGACAGAAGTGGCCATATTTGGATTCCACTAGGCATTTGGACGTACTGTTATTGGTGCTTTGACTTTGAGTTGTTTGATTTAATTGTTTCATAATTTGATAAGCATTGCATTGAATGGTTTCATTCCATGTAAACTACCTTGGGAATATTTGTGTTAAACTGCAGTACAGAAATGTGGTAGATAGATAGATAGATAGATAGATAGATAGATAGATAGATAGATAGATAGATAGATAGATAGATAGATAATGTTCATGAACCTGGCAAGTTTTTTTGGGGGGGCAGGAGGAGTTGTGGTATAGATCATGTAGAGCAGGGGTCCCCAACCCTCAGTCTGCGGCCCGGTACTGGGCCGCGACCCATCAGGAACTGGACCACGGGAGCCTCAACAAAATGGAAATGGCGGATGGTGTGACCTGCTTTGAGCCTCTGCTGCTCTGACTGTCGAGCCTCCGCGGGGCTTGCCGTGCCGCAGCGCGGTCTGCCGCCTGTCCCGACGACGGGAGGCAAGCCAGCGCAGCCGGCTGTCCAGCCAATCAGATCGCCAGCTCTTGGCTCCAGACAGCGTGGCTGAGGCTTTCGCTCCCGACAACAGGCTGCTGCCTGCACCGCTGCCCAGTGAGCCCACCCCTTTCTTCGCCGCCGTCTAGCCCGGACGGGCTGGTCCCACAGTCCTGCCGCAGCAGCTCCACCCAAGGGCCCAGGACTGTGCAGGGCCCAGCCCATCCAGGCTAGATGGTGGCGAAGAAAGAGGCGGGCTCACTGGGCAGCAGTGCCAGCGACCCTGCCATTGGGAGTGAAAGCCTCAGTCACGGTCTCTGGAGCCAAGAGCTGGCGATCTGATTGGCGGGAAAAGCCGGCCATGCTTGCTCGCCTCCCGCCATCGGGACAGGCAGCAGACTGCGGCACTGCACAGCAAGCCCCCACAGAGGCTCGACAGTTTGCAGAGGCAGAGAACGTGGCACGACACGGTAAGCCCCCATGGAATTGCATGGTGGGGGCAGTGACATCATAGGGTGTCATTTTGCGCTGCGCCCCCCCATATGCCCCCCCGGTCCATGGAAGAAATTTCTACAATGACACTGGTGCCAAAAAGGTTGGGGACTGCTGATGTAGAGGGCTTTTGGAAGAAACAATAAAAATGGCTGTATACAATGTGTAATTTTGAATTAAAAGGCGTAGCCCAAAGAAAATCACAAAATGCTAAAGGTCAGGTCATGACCTACTCAAAAATCTTTCTTAAAGTACTACTAAAAGTACCCTGATAAGTACGATGACAACTCCATTATGGCAATTCAGACCCAATTATTATGAATCTGGCAATATAACAGGGGAACACCTTTGGCCCGACCACGAAATAAAGTGCTGAAATCGGTTTCTAGAGGGTAGGAAAAATCTCTGTCATCCCAGGCAATTACTGCGGAATGAAGGGAGATCAAGAAAGGTTGCACAGGACCGCATCAGCTTGAACTTTCTTCGGGGGCAAAAGGGTGAAAGTGGTTGTATAGCTTTCCACACAGACAAAGGACTTCAAAGACCAGATGGACTTATTCCTGTACAGAGATATACAGATGGAAAGCTGCAGGAAGAGAAAGTCTGGAAGAGATTAACACAGGTGTTTTGCATGCATTTGCAAGGACATATTCATACTTTTTTTTTTTTTTTTTTGGCAGTGTTTGACTAAAAGGAAATTATTGGGTTTTGAAAGGAGTCAGGGTGCAAAAGTTTGCTTTCAGGTCTACTTAGAACTGAAAATCGTACATGGATAATGATCTGCATGTGCTCCAGGGCTTCTGAGCAACGCTTCAATTCCCCCCCACATAGTGGCATTCCTGGAGGGGGTGCAGCATTGTAAGTGGTGCAAGGCGCTGCACTGCGCCTTGCAAACTGGTGCAATGTGGCCCCTCCCACTTGCCCTCAGAGCTATTCCAGCGGCAAAGGCAATGTGACCATCACCACCGGAATGACTCTGGGGACGAGTGGGAGGGGCCCCATTACAGCAGTTTGCAAGGCGCAGTGCAGCGCCTTGCACAACTTACCACTGGTGTCACTGCAGGGGGGCGGAGCTCTAAGTTCCACTGCAGTCAGACCCTCCGTTACACGGGAGCACCCCCGCCCCTTGCCTTTGGAGCCATTCAAGTCGGTTTTTTCACCGACTTAAATGGCTCCAAAGGCGAGGGGCAGGGGGCGCTTCATGCTCCCATGTAACGGAGGGTCTGACCGTGGCAGAAGTTAGAGCTCCGCCCCCCCTGCAGTGATGCCAGTGCCACTTACAATGCCGCACCCCCTCCGGGAATGCCACTGCCCCCACAGTCCAATTGCCCCACCCCTCAGAAAAGCCGTTCAGTCAGAAGGCTTCTGAAGGAGTCTCCAAAGTAGCACAAAGAGCTTAAGTGAAAAGGAAGTTGTGTTGATGGTTTTCTTAGATTCCATTGCATGCATATCAGTCTTCTGAGACGTTGCATTGTTGGTTCTGATATGGTGGTTCAGCACAATTATAAGTTGCGTCCCCTTTGGGTGGAGAGACAACATATAAATAACATAAAATAACTTATTTTCATTGTACTGTAAAATAAAGTAAAATAGACATTGTAAAATAAAGTAACACCCAGAGACGGAGATACGCCCCCATGTGGGGGGCTGCCGACGCGAAGCCCCCACGTGACGCCGCAAGCCACACCCCCTGGAGCCAAAATAGCAGGCATTTTGGAGCCGGAGGGCCCAGCACCAAAAAGGAACGGCCGGCTCCAAGACGACGGGACGCATCCCGGAGGCAAGTACGCTCCCCCACTACCTTGGGGCCCATGGCCCCCCTGCCCCTACCCCAACGACGCTTCTGGTAACACCTATATTTTATTAATACTGTACTTCCTCTTGTTTAAATCTTCAAAGCTCTCTGAGATAGACATTCAAGGACTGATTCATACATGCAAGAATATTGGACTTTTACAGTTAAAGGAACCAGTTCTGCAGCAAAGCTGAACAGCTGTACAGTGGTCAATTATTGGAGAAGCTTGTCATACCCACCCCCATATCATAGCTACAGCCACAGAGTCACACCCCATGGAGCAGTGTTTCTCAAACCTTTCACCACTGAGATCCACTTTTTAAAATGACACTCTATTGGGACCCACCTAGCTTTAAAAGATGCTCAGACATTTATCCCTCTATATTTACACAAGCTTGCAAACTGCAGTAGCTCAGTTCCTTGCAAACTGCAGGAGCTCAGCTGTTTGCAGGGTAATTAGCAGCTATCTTACAAACTGCAGGAGTTCAGCTCTTTGGAGGGCAATTAGCAGCTATCTGATTTTTGAATAGCCTTAGAGCTTGTGGCAATTACATATCTGATCTTTCCATCACCTGGGACCCACAAGAAATCAGGTCGCGACCCATCAAGTGGGTCCTGACCCACAGTTTAATGAACACTGTCATGGAGGCTATTACAAAACTTTAATTTTCTTCATTAGAGTGTTTTCTTCTCCTGCCACCTATTCCAATTTTGAAACATGTTATACTTGATTTAAAGATCTATCTCAGAGGTTCCCAACCTTTTCGCACTGCGTACCACCTTTCCTGAGCTCCAGCCTGCCATGTACCACCGGACGTAAGTGCTGATGACGTCATCAGTACTTACTTCCAGGTTCGCAGTCACACGAACGCTCAGAAACGCAAGGTAAGAAGCAAGGGCAGGTGAGAAGCCCATGCACTTGAGTTTTGCAGATCTCAAGCTGCGCTTTTTAGGGCTCTGACACGGAGTGGGCGGCATGACGGCTACCATCTTGGCCACCAGCTGCCTGCGTACCACCAGCCTGTGGTCCACGTACCACTAGTGGTACACATACCACAGGTTGGGAACTTCTGATCTAGCTCATTTCATCCCAAACTCTTGGAGTGGGCTGCAATTGCTTTAAAACTAAGGTATACACACTGAAACCATAAGATTTTAAAAAATCTCCAATAAGTATAAAAGATATATCACAGTACTGGCCTCTGCATGCTTACTCAGAAGTTAGTCATACTGTATTCATTTGTATGGGATTTCAGCCTGAATGTAATCTGAGCCACATAGTGTCTCTCCAGCAAACGGTGGGAAAGATCATGGCCTAAATATTAATAGATGCCCCTATGCAAATTTCTCATTTTTCCTCCTGCTGAGCCTGGTGCTTCTTCTCAGCTAAGATCCTTTGAAAAAAAAATTCAAAGGCAGTCCTTGAGTGCTCCTGCTGCTGTCACCACTCCTGCTGTAGGCAAAGTCTCTGAACAAAGCTCTCCTCCCAGGGTCCCCCGGCCTCATCTACACCCTGCTGCTGCTGAGTCACAGTGTCTGCATGCGGAATGCCTCTTCTTGACCACCCTCCTCCCCGTTCTCACATTTAGCAGCAGTATCCCCAGAAGTTCCTCCTTCCCTCCTATCCCTGCGCAAACACCTTGATATATCTTGCCTGACAATTTTATAGCACCAGCAGGACTGCAGGATAATCATAAGCTATGCCAACCCGATAGATTTTGCTAAGGAGTAGGAATGTCATCTTGTTCTGAAATTATTTTTCGGCAAGAAGCAAGAGCACAGTAACCAGCTTGATTTGCAGTGCTAAGGATCAAATGGGTTTTTGAGAAAAGCTGGCATTTGGCTACAAACCACATGCCGGATCATAAATTACAGGGGCTGCCTTCGCACAAAAGCCGAACTATTTGTTTTATGCCTTTTACACTTGGCTATATTTTTGTTCTGTATTACAATGCAGTGCCCCTGTTCTTCCCATGTTGTCCTCAAGAGGATACTAGTCTGGTTCACCTATGCAAAGCATGTGCATCCCTTGTGCCCTGTACACACACAACTGGCATTGTGTGAACAGACGGACTCCACTGAAAAAGCACTGTGTATGAAGGGGTGTGAATGCTCCATCTCTGTTGCACTGAATCTGTGATGACCCATTCACATGCGCAAATCACCACTTGTTGCAGATGTCAAGGTATGTAAGCCAGCTCCCAATTTCTTTAGAAAACAAGACCTTGGTGCCATCCACAAATGTGCTTTCCACTTCCAGAACGTGGAGGTTTCAACGTGCAAGCTCATGTTGCTCTTCGTACTGAAACAACAGTGTGATAAAGAGAAACTTGACTGATACTTTAGCCCCCTGCCCCACAATCTACCCCAGGCAAATGCAGTAGGTTTAGCAGCACACACAGAGGGGCAGTTCAGATGACCTGCTTCCCATGCGATTAGGAAAACTAGCTCAGAAGCTGGGGAAGGGCCAGGGTGCATGTGCCTGTATTCGGGAAGGGAGCAAAGTACCATCTAAACTGGCTCATTCACTAAAGGGGTTTATCAAATGATGATTGCACCTAGGCAGGTTGATGGCAACCTACATACACTTCCATATATTGTGCTATGTAAAGGTAAATGTTCCCCTTGCTCAGAAGCCAGTCGTTACCAACTCTAAGGGCGGTGCTCATCTCCGTTTCAAAGCTGAAGAACCAGCGATGTCCAAAGATGCTTCCGTGGTCATGTGGCTGCATGACTCAATGCCAAGGTGCATTAAATGCTGTTACCTTCCCGCCGAGATGGTACCTATTAATCTACTTGCAATTTCTTGCTTTCGAACTGCTAGGTTGGCAGGAGCTGGGGCCAAAGACGGTAGCTTAGCTATATGCTAAGTTCCCAACATACATAACTGGTTCTATTCCAGAGGTCTGACCAGAAACTGCCTGCTCTTGCTGGCCCAGCATTATCGTGCCTGCATGAAAGCACCACAAAGGTCTACTGTTCCTGAGCAAAAGTGCCAACACAGCCGCCTATCAGTTGGGGAGCAGGTGCATTTTGCTAGCACTCCCTGCATACACTGAGCTCTAGCAAACGTAAAGCTTTCTAAAGGCAGGTGGATCCAAGCTACATGGTGAGCCTACACTTGTGAAGCAGACCCTTGCCTTTGGGTGTGAACAGCACAATCCTATCCAGCTCCTGCACTGGTGCAGCAGTGGTGAAACAGTGGTGGAGGGCAGAATGGGAGGCTTTGGAAGGGGATTTAAATCCCCTTTCCCTTCCAAAGTCTCCCGTTCTCCCTCCACCACTGCTGCACCAGTGCAGGAGCTGGGTAGGATTGCACTGTGAGTCTAGGGCAGGATGCCCTCATGTCCGTTAAATATTGCATGCAGCATGTCCCTTAAACTGCAATCCTATACATATCTCCTGGGAGCAGGGCCTTTGAGAGGGGGGTAAATACCCGGGCCCAGGGCCAAAAAAGGGTCAAAAAGGGGGCCCAGGAACCAAATTCACATGAAGGGGGGCCCAAAATAAACTTTGTACCCCCTGATAAAATTCCACTGAGTGGCCCTGCCTGGGAGTAAGCTCCATTGAACTCAATCGAACTTGCTTCTGAGTAGATATGCACAGGATTGCACTGTTAGTCTTCCTCACTGTTCACAATAATCCTTAAATCCTTGTTGGTGATGCTGTAGCCCAGGTTGCCTTATTAACTGCAGCAGTACATGACCTTAAACTATCAGGATTTGTTCAGACTGCCTAACAGCGCAATCTGACTTAACTTTTGTGCGGGTTTAACCAACGGCGCAGCGAGAACGGGAGGCCCCAGAATGGAAAAGCGATTCAAATCCCCTCCAAAAGAGGAATTCAAAGGGGATTTGAATCCCTTTTCCATTCTGGGGCCTCCCATTCTCGCTGCGCTGCTGGTTAAACTGGCACAAAAGTTAAGTCGGATTGCGCTGTAAGTTAACTAGTGATACTGTATAACTTTGAATTCAGAGGCAGATGGATCTTGGAGCACCCCAAGAAGATGCTACAAAGAGTTGCATATTTTGTGAACTCCCCAACATGCCACAACTCATGGGCCCATTGTCAAGGCTTGCCTTTTGTCCTCCACTAGAGGGCCAACAATCCCCATTGCAGTGTAAGTACTTAATAGTGCCAACATGCCACTGGCAGGTAAGTGCAATCAGCAGCGACAGATCCATTAAACATCTAGCCATGCTCTAATACTGTTATTCACTTCTTTTGTGAGTGTACTGTAGTGTAGTGGTTAAAGTATCAGACTAGCAGCACAATCCTATCCCACTTACACCACCGGTGTAACCCAGCAGTGCAGCGAGAATGGGAGGCCCCAGAACAGAAAGGGGATTCAAATCCCCTCCAAAGGGGGATTCAAAGGGGATTTGAATCCCCTTTCCATTATGGGGCCTCCCGTTTTCGCTGCACCGCTGGTTACACTCACTGGCGTCACTAGACGCGCGTCACCCTGGTGCGGGACGCGCGTCACCCCCCCTAGGGGCGTGACGTTATAGGCGCGGGGGGAGGGGGCCACCCGGCTCCCCCCCCGCATCGTGTCGCCCCCCTCCGGACGCTCCGAGGCTGGCCCGGGAGCCGGCCTCGGAGCATCCGACCCTGTCGGCGCTCCAGGGCCTTCTGAACGAAGGCCCAAGCAGCGCGTCAATCCGGGTATTTTCCGGATTTTCGCGCATGCGCAGACCCTTTTTGAGGGCTTTTTGCCCTCAAAACGGGTCTGGGCATGCGCGAAAATCCGGGAAATACCCGGATTGACGCGCTGCCTGGGCCTTCGTTCAGAAGGCCCTGGAGCGCCGATGGGGTCGGACGCTCTGAGGCCGGCTCCCGGGCCGGCCTCGGAGCGTCCAGAGGGCGACGCGCGTCACGGAGGTGACGCGCGAGGGGGTGCGCGCGCCACCCCATGACGCGCGTCACCCCCTGGCGGCCCGCCCCCCCGCCACGCCCCAGTGACGCCCGTGGTTACACTGGTGGTGTAAGTGGGATAGGATTGCGCTGTAGGAGTGGGAAGATCCAGGTTCCTATCCCCATTGAACCTAGAGGCTCCCTGGATTTTCCATTATCTCTCACCCTAACCTATCTCAGAGGGTTGTCATAATCTCCTTGGAGGAAGAGCATGATAGAAATATCATGGATAATAGCAGGGGTGGCCAAACTGTGGCTTCTGAGCCACATGCGGCTCTTTGATGCGGCTCTCAGAAATATGTTGGCTGAACTCCTTTTTGCATCACAATTAATATAAAAGGGTAAATAAGAAATTATTTACCAGGTATAAACTGAGAGTCCACTGGTTTAAAGTATACGTTTAATGTTCATGGTGAGTAAATATATTTCAGAATTTAAAGGCTTCTTAAATATTGCGGCTCTCAAACATCTCTCTTACAGCTCTCTTACATACATCTGAAGTTTATCGTATGTGGCTCTTACATGAAGCACGTTTGGCCATCCCTGGATAATAGCAATAAAAACTGAAATGGTGAGAGCCCAGTTTGAGGGGAAACAAGCTGGCCTAGCGAGGGGATTGTCACATACAGTATGTTCATTAATTCCCCCATCCACTGCAGACAAACACTCTTTTCCCAGCACTGCGCTTTTTCCTTTCTCCATCCTTTTCATACTTGACCACATTTTTTAAAAAAATGACCCAGCCTCTCTTTGCTTACGATTGCAACAGGATGCCTTCAAACAATTAGCATCTTTTAGCATTCCATGGTGGCTCAGCTCTTTTTAAAGACCCTGGACTCCACTGAGTCTAATTGATAAGATCAAAGGCACAGCAACTGAGGGCTACAGTTTTTTGCTGGTAACCTTACTTACATGCGCCAATTTCAAACCATGTCGTGCAACTCAGTTGGAATAACATCGTTCAAGGTTTATTCTCCATTTTACATTCTTAACGGTTTGGCAAGACTAAAATGGGAGAGAGACAGAGGCCCTGCTCAGTCATCATTGCACCACACATTCCTGTATGTGGGGGGAGGGAAGCAAAAGTGCCTTTGTTAACCCCACCCCTGCACTGACACCAAACAATGAATAACAATCCTCCCTGTGTGCAACGTCTGTCGCTGCAGGCAAATGCTGATCATGGGCAGAGGCGTTGCTCTGGTAGGGGCGGTACCGTATGTTTCGCCCCGTCCTAGTCCCATTTACCAAGTCGGCAGAAGGCGGCCCCGCCCCCTCACTGTCACTGCCATTCCGTGCGGAGAAAGCAGCAAGCAAGAGACTCCCTGCCCGTTGCTTTCTCTGCACGGGAATGGCTCCGACAGTGAGGGGGTGGGGCCGCCTCCTGCCGGCTTGGTAAACGGGACTAGGACGGGGCGCAACTTACGGTACCGCCCCTACCGGAGCGACGCCTCTGATCATGGGTTGGGTGGAGCTTCGGCTGGCACGTCAACGGGCTAAACAGTGCGCTCTCACTGTACCGTGTACAGAAAGTCCTCACTTAAAGTTGTCGATAGGTTCTTCTTGGAAACTGCAACTTTAAGCAAAACGACATAATGAAACCAATTTTACCATGGGCTCATTGAGTTCCCATGGCATTTTTCCATCAACTTTAAATGAAACAACTTTAAGTGAGGACTTACTGAACATACAGTATAACAGTATAACGACTGAACAGGGCTCTGTTCTTTACCTTTTACCAACTGGAGAAGAGAGGCGTTCACACTGAATCGGACAGATTCCAACCAGGAAACTGAGCTTCTGCAAAAGACAGGTGAAATGCAGAAAGGTCTCACTTTTTATTTTATTTTTTTATAAATAGCCGATTAGGTTATCTTTTCTCAACAACTTGTTCCCTCTCCATTTCTTACTCGCTATTGGATCAGGCCAGAAAGGGCCTTTGGCAGCCAACAGCATTTGTGGACTTGAAAGGATTTTGAAGTCAGACAAAGTATCACGTTGTAGCAACTCTGAAGAAAAGAACTACCCAAGTTGGCATACCAATTAAGCGGTGTCGTTTTCTCTCTTGCAAGAGGGCAATCTAGATATTGTACTCTGTGCACTGCAACAGCTAGGACACAGCCTTTGGGATTTTATAAAACACGATTTAAATGACCGTCACAGTGTCTCAAGAGTAGAAAGGGCCTTAAGCATTATTTAGCTGAGTCTTATGCACTGAAGCAGGATCCAGTCTCCTACTAGATTAGTCTACATCACCTAACACAGAGTGGATGTGCTGAAAGCAACCGGCAGGAGCTGGAAAATAAATGGAGCAAATTCAAGCAGAGGGTCAAACAGGCAAGCCACGCCAGTCTCTAGGGGAGAAAGCAAATATCTCATTCATAGTCAGCAGCCAATCTAATTGCCTAACCCAGTGGTTCCCAAACTCCCAGGGGAGCCGCGGATACCAGCCAGGGGAGCTGCAGAGTGCCTTGGAATCCTTTAGGAAAACAGTGCAATGCCAATTGGCAGGCATAATGTAATGGGGAGCCGCGGCCAATGGTCGCCAATGGTCAAGGGAGCCACAGGTCAAAAACGTTTGGGAAACACTGGCCTAACCCCCCCCCCCCACATGCTACAGCCTCAATCATTGTGCTTCTCCATACAAAAATGCTGTTAACCACAGAGAAGAAAACTTGTGTGCCACTACAGGGCAAGGGTGGAAACCCTGAAAATCGGACAGAGGAGCCGTGCTCAAGCTGTGCTTGGGTTGCAACCCACTGCAAAACTTAGAGCTGCATTACTGTAGATTGTGTAGCAGATGACTTTAAAAATATTCTTCACTCCCAAAGCAAGGATGTTATTCATTTAGGGGTTCAATGCCTTCCTAAGCCACTAGAGAGCCTTGGGCAGGTCACTGTGTCACAGTTTCAGTTCCCCATCTGAAAGTTTTCCATCTTGTCACAAGGCAGTTTGACTCTGCATGTAGTTCCAGCAGCACGAGAGAAATAAGGATCACAGCCATGGCAGTTCCTGCACTTCATGATATATGCACTCATTCATAATGACTGCAGTCGCACATTGTTTTAAGGGCTGCCCATTTCATTATGAATGGGTTAGAGAACTTTGCAAAATCATGCATAATGAAATGCTATCCAGGCCTTAAATCCAAGGGAAAGGTGTGTGTGTGTGTGTGTGTGTGTGTGTGTGTGTGTGTGTGTGTGTGTGTGTGTGTGTGTTTTCTTTTATACCCATTATAAAGTTAAAAAAAGACTTTCACATTGTTTTATACAATGTGCTCATCAATATATAATATATCTATAATTTATTAAAGACAAAACCTAACAGAAAGATCTACAGGAATCCAAAACAGTATGAAGATTAATACATTCCTCATGCTTAGCGTTTATCACCAGAGTCAAAAAGAGCAAGAAAGAAGGTTATGTAGTATTCATAAGTTCCACGCTGATAGCAAAGAGTTGTGACTACAATTGAGAGGAACCAGCAAGCCACCATCAGAATACATAAGATATGGATTTTATCTGCCTGTGCAGTAAATAGGGTATTAATGAAACTGGAAAATAAGGTTCGATAGGAAATACTCAACTATGCAGCCCAGTCCACAACCTACAGCACAATCTTATGCAAGTCTACTCAGAAGTAAATCTCAGGAAAGTATGCATCGGATTGCAGCCCTAGTGACTTAATTTAAATCATAAAGGAACCGATAGACCAAATGTTTGAAATTGTTGTATGGTATAGAAAACCACTGTGCAAGACATGCTATCACCCATTTTACCATCCAGTTGCACCTGATACAAGCAATGGTTTCCACCATACGACTTCCAGACAAGGACAATACTATATCTCCTGCAAAAAAAAACTAGGGCAATACCCAACCTTATGGGCAAGAAGCAAGGCACGTTCACTCAGAAGTGATCCCCAATGTGTTCAGTAGAACGTACTCCCAGGATTGCAGCCTGCAGGTGATTGCAGATCACTTGAAAGTTTGCATAGCATGGCCATCTTCAAGTAGTAAACATCTCCATTGAGGCCAGCCTCAACCCAACAGCTAGGAGAAATCCAAACTCCCGACATGGCAGCTCCAGTCCCTACTGGCTGTTCATGTTTCCTTTTTGCGACTCAAGCAATGGTTGGCTTTCATTATTAATAATGATAAATATCCCCCTTTGATGGACACTGAAGGTCAAAGCTCTTGTATAAATAGTTACAGAAAGATTCCTCTATCTTGCCCAATAACCCAAAATTTTCACCCTCAACTTCATGGGGCAGGGATTCAATATCCCTCTCTGCCCTCAAGAAAAAAATGAGGTTAGTCCTCCAACACTCTAAAAGATGGGGCTACCAAATGTGTAAATTAGGCTATTCCTGGAGATTTCATCCCCCAACATGATGTAATGTCCTTTAGCAAGGGAGGTCCTGTTAAAATCTCTAGGATTGCTTTCAGTAGTAACCTGGAGATGGGTGCTGATTCCTGGACACTCCAGGTCAATCTGAGAGTATTGGCAACACTATAAACAGACAATAATCTTTAGCAGAACCTTTTGAATGCTTTCTGTTCTCAGCCATCCACTGGGAAGCAATGCTAGTTAATGGCTATATGGCTACAATGAAGAATCAAAATCTTTCAACAGTGGACAATGTTTGAATGAAGAAACACAAACATGGCAAAATTAATCTATCGTCATGCAGACATCATACGATGAAATGGTTTTAAGGGGCTATACTTATGTATAAAAGCGAATCAACCTACCCACTGACAATAAGACTTTTGCTACATTATCTTTGAATGGAGACTTGCCGGGCTGTGACATAAAGGTTGAAGTGTTCGGTCAAATATTCACCACCCGTCTGGATAAGCCCTTATTACAATATATAGCTCTAGGAAGGCCATTGCAGAAAGATGGGTCTCCAGGCAACATCATCACAACCACTCAGTATGTGAATAGTAATTAAAAGCCCCATGTTTTTCCAATGAGGGTGGGAGAGAGGGTTAACTGGATTAGATTCTTATTCATCCTCTTGTCTGTAGGATAATTGCACAAGAAGAGGATTAACTCAGGAACTGAATTAATTACCTTGTTTTGGTTACACTGAATAGCTGAGGTCATGACGAGATTTTTTTAATTAAACAATTGATTTTTGTCTTAATTATTTTTGAATATGCAACATGCCTGCGATTCACTGTTGTTATTGTTGAGTATATCTGTGTCTGCAACAGCTATCCATGCCCAAAGGCTCCTCATGGATTTGGATCAAACATGGATTTGAACATTCGTTTTAAACATTCATTCTAATTTGAAACCCATCCTGTCCGAAAGGCTTAAGGCAGGTAGCAACATGTAAAGAGCAGAGCTCAGAAAAGAAAATGTTGGCATTTTCTAGAGATCAACTTCCTAATGGGGAATCTGCTGGAAACACAAGTCCAAAGGCACTATACATATATTTGGTCGTAACTATCATGAATCTCTATCTAAGAAACAAAAATAGCCTCCTACCAAATTTGCCGTGTGCCAGACAGGGAATGGCAGAGCTGCCTGCCCAGGCTCGAAGGAGTGCCTGTGCCACTGCCACCACCACTGCCTGGAGAAAAGTGCCCGTTGCTCTGCATTCGGCTGGAGACTGCAGGCTGGTTGACTTTGGGTCAGATTTGAGCCAGATTTGGCCAGCGGGCTGTAGGTTGCCAACCGCTGCTTTAAAGGGACTGGGCAAGAAAGGAACAAAGGGACCAGCTTGCTATTGCCTGCACCAAAAAAAATTACTTCAGTAACCCTTCCCCCCTAGTTCCTTCCTTGCACAGTTCATTTAAACTTAAAGAAGGAAAGAAGAAGTGACTGCCTGGGGGTGACGCGCGCAAAGGGTGACGCGCGGTCCCGCGTGAGCACCTTGCGTGTACTCGCGCGCCGCGCGCGTCACCTCCGGTCCAGGAGAAGGCCTCGGAGCGTCCGCCCTGGGCGAAGGTCCGCGGCCTTCTGACAAGGTCCAATGCGGCAACGTCATATTTATTAGGTTTTTCGCGCCTGCGCAGAACGTTTGAGGGCAAAAGGGCAGCCCTTTGCCCTCAGAAACGTACTGCGCATGCGCAAAAAACCTAATAAATATGACGTCGCCACATTGGGCCTCATCAGAAGGCCCAGGACAGCCAGCCGGAGAGGATGTCTCCGGAGCCGGCAGCAGCGTAGGCTTCGCTGCTGCTGGCTCCGGAGACATCCTCTTGGGCCGGCTGTCACGGCGGCGCGGCAAATTGCAGGGAGTCAGTGGGTCATTAGGGTGGTGCACACGCCCTCACTTTAGGGCGGCGCGCACCCTAGTGACGCCACTGAGGAAGCTGCTACTTACCTGGCCCCTTCCTTGCCATCCCTTTAAGTCAGAGGTTCTCAACCTGTGGTACGTGTACCCCTAGGGGTATGCAGACCACATGCTGGGGGTATGCCAAGGACTGGCCATTATGTGCCCCATTAACACTTAATTAAGTGTTAATTAATTTTTAAATTTTTAAATTTTTTCGGATTTTTTCCGGAGCCAGAGAGCTCCCTTGTGCTTTCTTCTGTGACTAATCTATCCGATCTACAGCTGATTGTCGGGGTTAATTTATGCACATGCATGAGTTGAGCTTTTCAGCATCCAGCAGAGGGCGTTGTGCTCCTCAGTTCAGTTCAGCTGAGCTGCAGAGGGCGTTGTCCTCCCAGCTCTCCTCCGATGGTGAATGAATGCAGCTTGGGTAAGCTTCTGAACTGGGCCTAGTTGGGGAGACTTTGGAAACTGTGCATAGGTGGGGTGGGGTAAGAGTTGAGTTTGGGGGTTTTTTGGACTTGGGATTTATTTATTTTTACTTTGGAAACTGTGCATGGGTGGGGTGGGGTGAGGGGAAACAGTTGAGTTTGGGTTTTGTACTTGGGATTTATGTTCTTTACTTTGGAAACTGTGCATGGGTGGGGTGGGGGGAAGAGTTGAGTTTGGGGGGGTTGTACTTGGGATTTAAGTTGTTTACTTTGGAAACTGTGCATGGGTGGGGTGGGGGGAAACAGCTGAGTTTGGGGTTTTTTTGTACTTGGGATTTATGTTTTTGTGCATTTTGTTCATGTGTCTTATTGCTGTGTGTTTTTTAAAAGAGATCCTGGCATTTTTGTGTATTTTTGTGCAATTTATGTAAATTAGCTAATTATGTAAATTGGCTAATTATCCTAATTAGCTGGGGATACTCCAAAAAAATTTACCTTCACTGGGGGTACCCGGGCCTCCAAAGGTTGAGAACCCCTGCTTTAAGTAAAACAAGAAGTGCAGTGTATGCTTTGGGTTCTCAACATGACGTGGTGCACTTCCTGTTTTATCAAGCAGATTGTACAGGAAGGACAGTGATTGTAGAACCAGTTCTTACTATTTCTTTGCTGTCACTTCAGGTCTCAGGATCGCGTCAGTATCAGAAAAACAGAGAAAAAGATACCTCCTCTTCAGATGCTTATAAAATGTGTGTGTGCACGCGCGCGCACACACACACGTTTAATATAAGAAGGTGGTTTCTCTATGATCTGAAATACGATAAAGAGACCCTGTGAATGGGAGGTTTCGTTTTTGCTCATTATAACCAATCAAACCCTGAGCCTTGTCCTCCCACTTCTCACATCAGCCATGATTTATGCAGAGAGTTTGAATTAACAGTGCTACACAAATGGCAACAGCCCAGTAGCTGTGTCCCATTGGAACTGTCAAGCAAGCCGTCTTCAGGGCCTGATCGGAGATCTTAATCAGATGCGTTCATGATGCCAAAGAGAGGAGTCAAGCTTTAGGAGAAGTGCAAGCATCCTATCACCATCATCATAAATAACAATCTCCTTACAGAGCATTGAGATGGGAGTTTATTTCGTGTGGATTTCCTCCCTCTTTAACCAGTCTGTACTGCCAAGGATCTAATATTTACAAGAATGTTTAAATGCACTGAATTAAGAATTGATGGATCAATGTGAAGCCTACATGTGCCAGGTTCCGTAGACCCCAATTAATTTGATCTACAGTCATGATCTAGGGCACTGTTCTTCAACCTTGGGGTTGGGACCCCAATGGGGTAGCAAAGTCTCATTTGTAGTTCTCGCTTGGATGGGAGATGGAAGCTGCTGATGGACCTCATGAAGACACTGAGAAGGTACCGTGAGAGGGTGGAATGTGGAGGAGTCAGCTAGAGAGAGAACGTCTTGACAACCATCAGGGGGTGAACTGCAGTAAACTGTGAACCTTGGAAGTGCAGAGCACAAGCCAGAAAGCGGACTGCACTCGGAAGGAAAATATCTTGAGTATGGAAAGTTCAATATATGACAAGGACACCAGCCCTATCCAACAAGGACACCAGTCCCACCCTTCTCCAGACCCGATCCGCCCACCCACCACCACCCGCTCCCAGCCCCTATGCCACTCAGAGCGGGACATACCTGCTCCACAGTGGAGGTTCCCTTGCTTGTCATCAGGCAGCACAGGCCCCGACCCTGACGGGCGTCCCTACAGGGGGGCAAGCGGGTAGTGAGCCCCCGAACCGGAGCGTGCCCGCCTCCAGACTCACCCCAGATACGCCAAGCAGGCCGAGGAACAACGAGGGAGCTTTGGGGGACTCACCGGGCAACGAGCTTCTTGCCGGGAGTGACGGAGAGAACGGTAGACCCACGCGGTCCAGGAAGTCGATTCCTCGGCGGGACGATGAGCGGCAACCAGGGGCTAATGAGCCGGACGCCATAGGCGGGGGCTGGGAGAGAGCCCACCGCTCCTCCCGTCACTCCCGAGAAAGGCCTGACGCCCCGGCCACACTGTCGGCGCTTCCCAGGGGGGGAGACTCCTGCGGGGAAGTGACGTGAGCCGTCACCGACGAGATCCCAAGGACTGGAGACGGAAGACAGGCCGATAGGACGATCAGCCCATCAGTCAAGTGTCAGACCTGGTGGGATTGGGTACAGGGTTGGGGAAAGGGCCTAAGGGGGAGGGAACAAGGGAATTCACATGTATATAAAGCACTCGAGCAGGCCAGTGAGGAGAAGGCTCGCAGACGGGCTGGTACTCCGGAGCGACAGCCCTGTTCTGCTCATACCAGCCAGTTGGGGGTTTGAGGAGATGGGTGAAGTTAACCCCCTCCACCCCAAACCAATCTGAGGCCTTGCAAGGGAAGACGCAGAGAGGAGGGATCTGCAGGACTGGAGGTCGATCCCGTGGAAAGCAAGCCCTTTGGGGCAGATGCGGCTTTGACAACACCCCTTCCGGGGTCTCCTACCCTAGGCCGACACAGCTGGTGATAGGATGGCACCCTATGCAGGTTCTTAGATAAAGTGTGTGCCAATCTCCTTTGGGGGGTCATGATTCCATTAAGAAGAAATTCTACATGTAAGTGAGAAAAATGATACAATCTGGGTCTTATAATTGCCAGTGAATATTTCAAGATAACTTTGTGGGAGAGAAATACAGCAGAACACCGTTTCCCACAGCACCACACCACATCCCCACTCCAATGTATTTATTTTATTCAGCTTGGAAATTTATTAGCTACTCTTCAGTTGAAGCTTTCAGAGCAGCTTACAAAGGAGATAAAAACAATAAGAGACCATTAACAGCACCTCCAGTGCCTCTCTGAGGGGCTGCTAATTAGCAAAACAAATGCGGTGGGCGATTCTAATTGTGCCTTTCTTGTGTCATGT
Source organism: Plestiodon gilberti rubricaudatus (assembly GCA_026170595.1). NCBI lineage: Eukaryota > Metazoa > Chordata > Lepidosauria > Squamata > Scincidae > Plestiodon > Plestiodon gilberti. The sequence goes on from JANXHW010000001.1 coordinate 169,201,543, forward strand.
CTGGTTTGGCCTAAATTGGTATATTATGTAGGACAGTCCCTATGTACAAGGTTTGAAAAATACAAGAAGTCTCTTAACAGTGCAATCATATTGGTAAATGTGGTCCTACCATCATCATCACCATCCTTACTACACTTTTTATCCAAAGGAAACAAACAGCTTACAAAATACCCATCAATAAAAGTCATAAAATGGAGCAAAAATAAATTAGGTAAGCAGAAATAAAACATTCCAAAATATAAAATTATATCAACAGGTTTCCAGGACCAAAATGTTCCTACCATCTGTCTGAAAACAGATCACTCTCAAAAAGGCCTTCCATAATTATGGTGCAGGTACTGAGCAGGTCCTGCCAGTTGAATTTTTGTTAATGGGAGGCCAGAGAGCAAGACCCTAATGGCCTATCTCACGGCCTGGGTAGTCCTTAAATTCACCAGGTCCCAGATAATTTTACAGCTTTAATTAGGCTTACCAGACGTACTGGTTTGGCCGGGACAGTTACTGGGGTCTGTCCTGACCACCATCCCGGCCAGACCCAGCATCCCAGAAACCGAGACTGTCCCGGACTTCCGAGATGTTCCTGGCCGGCTGGTTGCATCCTCCGCGGCCGGTCTGGGCTGACTGACTGGCTCGCGAAGTCTTCTGTCTTTGACATGACTTTTGTCTCCTCATTGATAGTGGCCTCAGTAGGGAGGGAGGATCCATTTGAGTGTAGTTGATAGCCGTGGAACGAGGCAACTAAGAAAACCAAACTGGCCACGACCATTTCACCAAAGTGATAAGACCTCCAAAAGTTTTCCCCGCTCCCAAAGAAAGTAGCAGAAAAGGCCACCCAATTTTTGAAGACAGAAAATAGTTGTGAAATATGGGGGGGGGGTTGGATCAGCCCTAGTTCCTTCAGTGAATGGGAGGGCAGTTGTACTCATGTAAGAACCTGCTCTCAGAAGAACCTGCTCTTCAGTAAGCATAGCTCTCCTTCCATGGAGATTCTGTGCAGTGATACAGTACAGGTTGGATACTACCCCCTGTTATTAACAGAGCAAGACCTTGATCCTGGTGAAATTAGGTATGACTTGTGCAATCCTATGTCTACTCAGAAGTAAATTTCATTGAGTTCAATAGGATTTACTCCCAAGTAAATGTGAATAGGATTGCAGCCGACGTTCCATTGCCTTCTGTAAAACTGTGACTAATCTGTTCCATTGGCTTCAGATTGACTCTGTCAGCTTGATTAACTTAAGCTGGATTGGGGCCAAGTGTTCAGAAAAGCGTTTTGCTCTGGCATGTCACTATTCACCAAGAAGCTGCTCCCTCCAAGCTGCTTGGCTAAGATTTAACATTTGAATCTTTTATCCCAAGGAAAAAATCCATCACATTCAAAATATACCAGGAATGAGTTTGGCAATGCAAATATCACTATTCCCGTCCCTGTTCGTTTCTGACCCTTGCTGTTCTGTTGACTGATGTGGCCCTCCCTCCCTTTCCAGGAAAAGAATTCTCTGTATTTCTCAGGATGCTCTAATACCAAACTATACCTTCCCAAGTCACTCTCAGTATGGTTCATTTCCCTGCATTCTGAAGCCCTGCACCAAGATAACAATTGACAAGGGAAATGATATGCTAAATTCACTTGCCGCTTCATAGTTGTGTGATTGCCAACACTTTCACTTACTTGCCTTGGCAAAATAAAATGCACATCTGAATTAACCCTTCCCTTAATAAGCCAAGTCTTTTGTTTTTTTTAAGCCTTCATTGACTTGAAAAGTACAATTAACACCTGACCTTCAGAGTATATCTGCTGAGGTCCACAAAAGAAAGACTGATAAGAATATAATCATGGAGGGAATGGTAAAAATTGATTTCCGCTTTTTTCCCCTCACAAAGAAAAGCATCTAGAATTTTATTATACATTTTAAAGTTTGCATCATGTAGCATTTTAGTACCACGCTTTTCAGAACAACTCTGGGTCTTGCATACAAACATGGGTATTAAAATTCCAGTGGCTATTTCTTCTGGAAAAAAGCAGCTTCAGGAGGGGGCAATTTTCAGCAAAGAAGAAGGGGTTCTTCCCATTCTGTACTTTCCAACTGCAACTGTTTGCTCAGCCACCCTCTACCACTGAGTTCCAGATCCATCTTTACTTACACAAACTTGCTTGGAACCTATAGATAGAAAATCAGCTTGGGTTCATTGCAATAGAAAAGTGTCAAGCCAGGCAAGCGTTAAGGATCCACTTTCCCGGCTACTTCTCTCCTTACACCCCTGTACTGTACCTTCCACCACTTATCTGCTGAAAATGCCTTCATCCTCTCATCTACTTTTCCCTCTAAGAAGCAGATGTCAAATTTTAAATCAAGTGTTTTCACAGTTGGAGCTATGGAAGGAGTTGTTGCTATCCTTTGCTCAAATTGGACTGAGATGAAGGTTGAGAAAGTTTGGATTCTGTGTGTGTGTGTGTGTGTGTGTGTGTGTGTGTGTGTGTGTGTGTGTGTGCGCGCGTGTGCGCACACGCAAGAGAGTGCCTGCTTCTTAACAACTCCAAAATCCCCAACATTTCAGCTTTGAGGAGCAGAACTCATTTGCCAAATCAGTCCATGGCCAGATAAGTAAATGAATAGGTAAGAAAGAGTTTCAAATATTTAGGACTTATTTTTTTTCTCCAAGTAACAATTGGGCTCTCCATTAACACTTCATACAGCACAATCCTGTGTAAGGATCCAGCCGGCAGCCCAAGGTCGCCCGCTGGATCCTGAGCCCAAGGCTGCCCGTTGTATGGTGGACTGGAAGTCTACTCGGGAAAGGGGATGCTTGTCCCCTTCCCTGGGTGTAAACTGGGGCCGGCCCAATAGGCCTCCTCAGATTTCCTCCAGCTAAACAGCCATTTCCCCTCAAGCCATTGTCTCAAGGAAAATCTGTGCAAGACTTTAACAAAGTGCCTGCAAATTAAAAGAACTTGACTTGTTGAATACAAAGGACCTCATGGTGAATTTGGGTTCTTAGATCATTGCAACTGTTTATAACTACAGTATCTGCCAATCTATGGATCACTTCAAGGAAAAAATGGGTTTGTCAGTATATCTGCTGGAAAGATTAATGTTAGGATCCAAAGCCACATGGGGATTTCTGGGGTTCTTCTGGCTCCCTTTTCATTAAAGCCCATCACACACCCCTGAAAAGCCACTCTGGAGGGTCAGGAGAGGCTATGTTAACTCACCAGAAGTGCTTTCCACTCATGTATGGGCTCTTTTTGGATCTGAACATCAATGTTAAGGATCAAACTACTGTACTTGTGACAAGAAAAACATCATTGTGCTTCCACTGTTGTTGTTTTTTAAATAGCAGCCATAGGGATGCATTTATTTATTTTTTAGCAATTGAAATCGCTTTGTAAACCACTTTTTGTTGAAAAATGGTATATAAACATAACAACAACAACAACAACAACAACAACAACAACAACAACAACAACAACAACAACAACAACAACAACAATAATAATAATAATAATAATAATAATAATAATAATAATAATAATAATATGAAAATATCTCTGTGATTCCAATGATGTTGGGAAAATCCTGAATTGCAGAATATAACCAGTCCAGCATAGGCTGTGGTGGTGGTGGTGGTGGTGGTGGTGGTGGTGGTGGTGGTGATGATGATGATAAGGGGTGATCCAGATTGGGACTACAGTATTGCAGGGGGTGGGGTTAACCTTTTCTCTCTGCACCGTTTCCTGATGAATATCACACTCACACCTAAAGCTGCCAATAGACAACAGTACAGTAGTTGTCTTCCTGGGGCAAATTATAGTTTTCAGGGAGGAGGGTGAATTTTTGTTGGTACTGCAAGGCAAGGCAAAAAGTTAAAACCCTCATTTCCCTCTTTTTGAGGTCTTGATCCAGTTTGGGGATGGCACAGCTTGTGCATTCCATCAGCGGAAAACCGCAGGTCAGGGCCACCAGTGCAAATAGCAGGTAGATCCGGGAATACCCCAACTGAACACCCAGCCCCCTCCCAAGAGCAAGGAAGTCAACCAGGGGGCATTGAGGGCAGGTTGGGGTAGATATCAGTGGCAGCAACTCTTCCGATATCCTATATCCCTGGCCTGGCCTCGACACACTCCAAAAGTGCTGGTGCAGATCTGAGTAGGTCCATTGGTGATCATGGTGCAGCAGAGTAGGTAAGTAAAATAGTTCTACTTACCTCTCTGGCTTTGCCTGGTCCCCAGCTGGCCCATAGCATGCAGCAGAGGCTGTGGCAGAGCTAGTCTGGGATAGGATTGGGCTGTACATGAAGTATGAGTTTCAAAGCATACATAATTAGCAGGAGTAGAAAATGCTCTAAAAGAAATTAAAGTTGAGTGTTTTTGTTTTTGGTTATGTTGGGTGTGGCTAGGAGGGGAGATCATGAATAGCTCCTGCGCTTTAATATTTACCACAGGACCACTGCTTGCGCAATGATCCAGAGTAGGACCAAGGTAGGAGCAAAAGGTAAAGATCCCTAGCCCTCATGCACAGTACCAAACTGGATCAGCAGCACCCCACCCCATGACTCCTGTGTAAAACAGAAAAGCTAAGCATGTTAGCTCTAATGACTGACATGCTTGATATAGTGTGTAGTTTGGTCTTTAGGAAAAAAATGGTTTCTGATGAAAGACTTACAGCAGAGCTGCAGTCTCATTTTAAAAATAAATAAAAATAGGGTTTGCACTGCTAATTAACTTGGTTCTTAACATAAGTTTCAGCATTTTTTCACTGGACAGCTCCTCATACATAGGTTTAAGCACTATTTTCACTAGACAGCTACCCATATATTAACATAGGTTTCAGCACTTTTTTCACTGGACAGATTCCCATAGGTTAACATAGGTTTCAGCTCCCCATAGGTTAACATAGGTTTCAGCACATTTTTCATTTGACCACTCTTCATAGGTTAACATAGGTTTCAGTACTTTTTTCACTGAACTGCTGCCCATAGGTTAACATAGGTTTCTTGAGTGGACAGCTCCCCATGGATTAACATAGGTTTCAGCACTTTTTCAATGGACAGCTCCCCATAAGTTAACATAGGTTTTAACACTTTTTTCAATGGACAGCTCCCCATAGATTAACAGAGGTTTCAGCACTTTTTGAGTGAACAGCTCTTCATAGGTTAACATAGCTTTTAGCCCTTTTTTGAGTGGACAGCTCTCCATAGGTTAACATAGGTTTCAGCACTTTTTCACTGGACAGCTCCCCACAGGTTAAAATATTTGGAAACTAGTTATCTTTTCATTTTGACCAATGAAGAATTGTATGTATCTTGAAAGTTTGCCTAGTCTTGTGTGGATAAAAATACATGCTCAAGCTTTTTTGGTGTCTTATCCCTTTGTCTTCAGCCATCTGAGTATTGACTGGATCACAAGCATCTCCGGCACAATGAACTTGCAATCCATTGCTCTCTCCCTGTGACACATTTTAATGTGAAAGCTATGAGCTAATCTAGTAATTGTGAAACGGTGCTTGCTGTATGGCATTCAGGTCACTTCAGGCCTTTCAGGTCTATGAGCTCCTGTGAAATTATCACTTTGCTTTTACCAACTGGACTCATAGTTATTTGTAAGGCTTTGCGACTTTGTTTCTGATTTAAAGAATATGCAAAAGACCACACTGAAAATGCAGATTTTTGGGCTGTTATATTTTTATTGTTTACCATAAAGCAGCACTTAAGAAAATTGGAATTCATTAAGCTCATGTATTTACAGCGCATGGAGAGCACCATTAGAAACGTCAATGGTTTTATATTGATGAAAATTAAGATGAGCAAACTAAAGGAAATACAGCACACAATTTCTGATGCACAAACTCTGTCACCAGTATTTTGGCTCTCTTTAATTACAGTGTTGTTCAATATGTTTTGAATAATTTCTTTTAATCTGCACGGTGCAGTTATTTAAATAATCCTTGGCACACAATTCAGCCAAACATAAACATCTTTAAATCCTAGGAATTTCAGCGAGAAAGTTAAGCATGTACTTAAATCTCTCTCATTGTAATTGATGGGTTGCATTCAAAGTTGCTGTTCTGTGAGCGGAAGGCATTCCATTCATGCAAAGGGAAGGGGCAATGTTCTTCTCCAAAACCACTTGCCTTCTGCAGCCCCCCCTGCTCCCCCAACTGTACAGCTGAGTATGGGGGGAACCTTCAAGACAGGATGACATTCAATAGGAAGGAATGATTAGTAAAATGGCTTCTCCCCCCTTCTGCGAATGAAGCTCTACAACTTAGGACTCAACCCAGATGAAAAAATTGCTTACCTTTGACTGTATCATGCCATGTATTTTCTAATGAGTTTACTTTAAATCCTAACGTTTTAGTTATACATATCCAAAAGGAACTTCTCTGGTAAACGCTATTTAAAGGAACCGAAGTTGAACAACACATTTCAGAAAACCAGGACATGATCCGTTCTGCATCCTACATGTGGCAATGTCCTCACACAAGCACAGTTGTCTGTACAAAGAAGGGGTAGTCAAAGCAAGGGAATCTGGAACAGCATGACATAGGAGGAGGAAGGAAGGCAGTGGTACAGACTGGACCCAGGGCCAGCTCCAGGTTTAAGGGACAGCTTGGAAAAATGTCCTTTGTTGCTTACCTGCATGCCCTTGCCCAGGCTTGTGGGAAGCATATCTTTGTATTGTCAGGGGACTGGTGTACTTTGAGTTGGCAACAACAGCGCTGCCCATTAATAGATGGGAACTTTCCTCCACAGACTCCAGCAATAAAGCAAGGACCTTGGGGGGGGGGGGAATCCTATTTGTGTGGGGCCAGAGAGAGGAGACAATTGCAGAATTACTCTCCTAGCTAAGAGAATCATTCCATCACCACAGATGCTATGGGCACAGGGGATGAGATCCCTTGGCAGCTGCCCTACGATGCCAAACTCTGACATTGGCCCTGACTGGATCATCCCTTCAGTTTGCCAAGAAGGTATTGTATTCTGCAGCATCCCTTTGGCCAACAACTACCAAGAAGATGCATAATTAAATGGAGAAATTAGAAAGGAGGCCAGGAGATGCTTCAATATTTTTAATGACATTGCTTTGGGAAACTGAGACCTGAGGATAATAATTCAAATGTGATTAATGTGGAGCAACACGATGATTTAATATGGAGAAACCTGATGAGAGGGTAATGATTTGAAATATGAATCTCATTGGGAAAAGGGCTTGCAATTTCCAGTCTCAGAATAACAATGGGATTACTCATGCAAGTTTGGACCAAGACATTCTGTGGGTACTAACTGGAATGAAGTTTTTTACAAGATGTTGTGCAATGGTATTCTGTCCCACTTAATGGGTTGGATCCAAGGATGCGGAATGGCTCTAGCACCTGCAGATGGGCTAAAGCAAGAAGCTCGTATGAGAGGGGAAAAAACCCAAATTCAAACTCATTGCGTGTGTACAAGGAATAGCTTGCAATATTGTTTCAGTTAGTATCTTTTTTAAAAGAACCATCTGCAGGGTGTGTGTGTGTGTGTGTGTGTGTGTGTGTGTGTGTGTGTGTGTGTGTGTGTGTGTGTGTGTGTGTGTGTGTGTGTGTTACCTTTGTTGTTGCTGTGACTTTTGTACTTTTATTTTCTTTATAAGACATATACAATAATATATCCTACATAAATACAGTCAACTCAACTCAACTCTATATGCCCATATAATTTTAAAAGATGATAAAATGAAGTACCATGTGCCAACCAATAACACAACCCAACACACATGTTTTTGCCTTAAAAGTTAGATCTATTCTTGGGTATGTTTGGGGCGCTGATTCCAAAAATGCCTGTGGCTTCCTTGTGAGGAAGATGCTTCTATTGGCATATAAGGTGGCTATGCTGTATCTCCAAACTTAGAGCTGATAGGGCAAAACTGATTCCATTTTTGGAATCAGCACTCCAAATATAACCAAGAATAGGTCTAACTTCCAAAGCACCTGTTGGGCTGTGAAATCTTTTCAGGTCATGACAAAGCTATGATAACAATCAATATCCAAGTTGAAATGCAGTTTCATAAAACTGATCATAGGGGACCACTTTAAAAAAGTTTCACCCTGTTGTCTTCCATTCCGCAGTCATGGAAGGGATGTCATGGAAGGGACTGCAGTCATCCCGTAGTCGGACACAGTTAGATAGCTTTGCCATCTCAACCAGCTTCCAGACTGCAGCCCACCATTCTTTCAGTGTTGGTCGGGTGTTCTCAACTCAACTCAACTACCTTTATTGGCATAACAGGTTGGGTGTTCTTTTTTATTATTCAATTAACATTCCATGACAATCCATAACAATATCCTAAATAACATTCTAACATCATTCCTTTATACAATATATTTAGTTATAATACATATAGTTATAATCCTAATAAATAAGTGACCAAAATAGCCAGGATGGTGTAGTGGTTTGGGAGTCAGACTTAGACCTGGAAGATCCAGGTTCAAATCCCCGCTCAGCCACGAAGCTTCCTGGGTGACCTTGGGCCAGTCACTATCTCTCAGCCCCACCTACCTCACAGGGTTGTTGTGAGGACAAAAAGGAGGGGAGGAAATATGTACACCACTCTGAGCTCCTTGGAGGAAGGGCGGTATAAAAATATGAAAAATAAAAAAATAGAATACCAGTGGATCGGTTCCATACATTTCCATATCTGTTTACCTTCTTGGGGGACCAGGTATATAAGTGCTTTTATGCAAATGCCCGAAGTCTACGGGCAAAGATGGGAGAACTGGAATGTTTGGTGGCTAGGGAAAACATTGACATAGTAGGTATAACAGAAACCTGGTGGAATGCGGAGAACCAGTGGGATACTGCAATTCCAGGATATAAACTCTATAGGAGGGACAGAGAGGGGCGTGTTGGAGGTGGGGTGGCCATCTATGTCAAAGAGGGGGTAGAATCCACCAGAGTAGAGCTGGAGGGGGGCTCTGACTCCTCCGTAGAATCACTGTGGGTTAGATTACCAGGCTCCAAGAGTGATGTAATAGTAGGGGCATGCTACCGTCCTCCAGATCAAAAACCTGAAGGGGACCTTGAAATAAGGAAGCAAATCAGGGAGGTGTCAACGAGAGACAGGGTTGTAGTCATGGGGGACTTCAATTATCCTCACATCGACTGGGTCAATTCATGCTCAGGTCATGAAAGAGAGACTGGATTTCTGGATATGTTAAATGACTGTGCCTTAGAGCAGCTTGTCACGGAACCGACCAGAGGACAGGTGACTCTGGACTTGATATTGTGTGGCACTCAAGATCTGGTCAGGGAGGTAAATGTTACCGAACCGTTGGGGAACAGTGACCATGCTGCGATCTGTTTCGCCATGCATGTCGGAGGGAGAGTGCCGAGCAAATCTGACACGAAAACCCTTGACTTCCGAAGGGCAGACTTCCCCAAAATGAGAAGACTAGTTAAGAAAAAGCTGAAAGGGAAGGTAAAAGGAGTCCAATCGCTCCAGAGTGCATGGAGGCTGTTTAAAACAACAGTCGTAGAGGCCCAGCGGGAGTGTATCCCACAAAGGAGGAAGGGCTCGACCAAGTCCAGGAGGATGCCGGCATGGCTAACAAGCACAGTTAAGGAGGCTATAAAAGGCAAGGAAGCTTCCTTCCGTAAATGGAAGTCTTGCCCTAATGAGGAAAATAAACAGGAGCACAAACTGTGGCAAAAGAAATGTAAAAAGATGATACGGGAGGCCAAGAAAGACTTTGAGGAACGTATGGCAGGCAACATAAAAGGGAATAATAAAAGCTTCTTCAAATATGTTAGAAGCAGGAAACCTGCCAGGGAAACGGTGGGTCCGCTGGATGGTGAGGGAGAGAAAGGGGTGATAAAAGGGGACTTGGAGACTGCAGAGAAATTAAATGAGTTCTTTGCATCTGTCTTCACGGCAGAAGACCTCGGGCAAATACCGCTGCCGGAACGGTCTCCCCTGACTAAAGAATTAAGTCAAATAGAGGTTAAAAGAGAAGACGTCTCAGACTTAATTGACAAAATAAAGATCAATAAATCACCAGGCCCGGATGGCATCCACCCAAGAGTTCTGAAGGAACTCAAGAATGAAGTTGCTGACCTCTTGACCAAAATATGCAACTTGTCCCTTAAAACGGCCACTGTACCAGAGGATTGGAGGATAGCTAATGTCACGCCAATCTTTAAAAAAGGAAGGAGGGGGGACCCGGGGAACTACAGGCCGGTCAGCCTAACATCTGTTCCAGGGAAGATGGTGGAAAGTCTCATTAAGGATAAAATCTTAAAATACATAGAAGAACAAGCTCTGCTGAGGGAGAGTCAGCATGGCTTCTGCAAGGGGAAGTCTTGCCTCACAAACCTGTTAGAATTTTTTGAAAAGGTCAACAGGCATGTGGATGCGAGCGAACCCGTGGATATTATATATCTGGATTTTCAGAAGGCGTTTGACACGGTCCCTCATGAAAGGCTCCTGAGAAAACTCCACAGTCAGGGAATAAGAGGGCAGGTCCTCTTGTGGATTAGGAACTGGTTGAAGACCAGGAAACAGCGAGTGGGAGTCAATGGGCAATTTTCACAATGGCGAGAGGTGAAAAGCGGTGTGCCCCAAGGATCGGTCTTGGGACCGGTGCTTTTCAACTTATTCATAAATGACCTGGACTTGGGGATAGGCAGTGAGGTGGCCAAGTTTGCGGATGACACTAAACTTTTCCGGGTGGTAAAGACCAGCAGGGATTGTGAAGAGCTCCAGAAGGATCTCTCCAAACTGGGAGAATGGGCAGCAAAATGGCAGATGCGCTTCAATGTAAGTAAGTGCAAAGTGATGCACATTGGGGCAAGAAACCAAAATTTCACATATACGCTAATGGGTTCTGAGTTGTCTGTGACGGATCAAGAGAGAGATCTTGGGGTCCTGGTGGACAGGTCGATGAAAGTGTCGACCCAGTGTGCGGCGGCTGTGAAGAAGGCCAATTCCATGCTCGGGATCATTAAAAAGGGGATTGAGAATAAAACGGCCAATATCATTATGCCTTTGTACAAATCGATGGTAAGGCCACATCTGGAGTATTGTGTCCAGTTCTGGTCACCATACCTCAAAAAGGATATAGCTGAATTGGAAAAGGTGCAGAAAAGAGCGACCAGAATGATTAGTGGGCTGGAGCACCTCCCTTACGAGGAAAGGCTACAGCGTCTGGGGCTTTTCAGCCTAGAAAAAAGGCGCCTGAGGGGGGACATGATTGAGACTTATAAAATTATGCATGGGATGGAGAGAGTGGATAGAGGGAAATTCTTCTCCCTCTCGCACAACACCAGAACCAGGGGACACGCACTAAAATTGAGTGGAGGGAGAGTTAGAACAGACAAAAGAAAATATTTCTTTACCCAGCGTGTGATTCATCTGTGGAACTCCTTGCCACAGGATGTGGTGATGGCACCTGGCCTAGATGCCTTTAAAAGGGGTTTGGACAAATTCATGGAGGAAAAGACCATCACAGGTTACAAGCCATAAGCAACCTCCTGGTTTTAGAAGTGGGTTTTCTCTGTGCCAGGTGCAAGGGAGTGGCGACTGGACACAGGTATCTTGTTGTCTCGTGTGCTCCCTGAGGCATCTGGTGGGGCCACTGTGTGACACAGGAAGCTGGACTAGATGGGCTTTTGGCCTGATCCAGCAGGGCTCTTCTTATGTTCTTATGTTCTTATGTACCTATCTAACCAATTATATTCTGATCTGTTAATTTTTCTATCCATTTAATCACTTCTTTCCAAAATAATTCTACTTTGGGACAAGATATGTTCCACATATATTCAAATGATAACCACATATGTTCAAATGATCCTTTTTCTCCACAGTTTCTCCAACACATGTTTGATATTTCTTTGTTTATCTTATGTATTTAACAATGCCAGTATTTAACAATGAAGGTCTCAGCTTTTTGCATTTGTCCTGTTGTCTTTTGCATTGTCTTTTGTTGTGCCTCTGTAGGTAGCAGCGACTTGAGCAGTACTTGAGGTGCTGATAGCATTCCTAGTGGCTATTTTTTTAAAAAAAAAATCTAGCGTGCAACAGGAAATTATCCTACATCACATATTCTGGAAGGGGGGAAATGGGCCATCAGCAGGAGCTGGCTACCAAGAAAATTATCAGCATTTCAAATGCTGCTGGCAGGCAGCAGAGTGATGGCAAAGAAAAAATAAAAGGTCAAAAGAAGGGTGAAAAAACCCTGCCGCCACCACCTGCCCCGACAAACTCAGTAGCAGCAGAACTCCTACTGCCTGTGTGACTTTGGATACAACTCAATATATATAACAGGGGTGGCCAAACTTGCTTCATGTAAGAGCCACATATGATAAACTTTAGATGTTTGAGAGCTGCAATATTTAAGAAGCATTTAAATTCTTAAATATATTTACTCACCATGAACATGTTTTAATCCAGTAGACTCTCAGTTTATACCTGGTAAATAATTATAAAGCTTGAAAATTTCTTATTTACCTTTTATATTAATTATGATGCAAAAAGGCGCTCATCCAACATATTTCCGAGAGCCACACATTGTATGTCAAAGAGCCGCATGTGGCTCAGGAGCCATAGTTTGGCCACCCCTGATATATAAGAAGTTAGGAAACGTGTGCACCATTCAACAGTCCTCGCTGTACATGCATGTTCAGATCAGGAAATGTGAAAATAAGGAATTGTTTTGTCATAGATTTTCATAAAAAGAGCAGAGTAGAAGAAATAGCATAGAACTCTTCAAGCTGAAGCATTTCTCCACTGAGTTTGTGATTTTCATGATAGAACAATGGTCACAATATGGCCTTTCACAGAAGGGCAATAAAAGGCAAAATATGGCACTGTGTTTCTGCTCTAGCCAAATACAGTTTTCCAAAATGGAGCAACTGTGGAAATTGCAGTGTCAGCACTACATAGCTGTGTGGCCCTGGACCAACCCCCATGGCTGCCTCTGTACTGGGGGTTCAGAGGTCAGTGGGATGGGCCCTCAAATGCCTAAAGGTCCTGGGCCAGTGCCCCACCTCACCAATCCCAACATCTCACCAATCCCGACACCTCTCCTAAGAAACTGTCCCTCTCCACAGAACATATACAGCCACTAATACTTTGCTCAATGATTTAACTGTACAGAATTGTTGTTCTCTGATATTCCATCAAACCCTTGATTCTCCATCACTGGTATCCACCATGTATCTTTCTATACCGTTGGCACTTATTGCAAAAACACTCTTAGTTCACCTTGCCAAGTTCTTCCCTTTCAGAACGACTGCTCCAATTAATAATCTATATGCTTCATTTTTGTTTTTCAGCGTACTGTTTTGAGCCTCAAATAAAAGATAATGTAATTTTTCCATTATTTAATGGGACCTATTTTTAGCCACATTGCAGATCTGATGGCAATGTTTCATTTTGCTGCTCAAGTATAAGATGGCCATTCACATTTAATCATATCAACATATTACCTCAATGAATACAAATGTGTTACATTATCTTTAAATAAATGAATATCAATATGTTCCAGGGTAACAGAGGTAATTGCATATTGATAACAGTTATTATCATAAGTCATGGTTGCTGGCAGAAAATGCACTTGTATTTTTTTTAATAAGGTGCAATAAGATGGCCTATTTTGAGCTGATAGGAAAGCTATTTCCCATACATAATATGGTATTGCTTTAATATAGCCAACAGACCCAGAGAATAGATAAAATGCAAAATGTAAACTTGTGAATTGCAAGGTTTTATAGTCTTTTGAAACTGGGATGGATATTATGAGAGCCTCAGGAAAGCTAATATGAAGAAGAGTCATTATCTCAGCCAGGCTAGTGAAGTTTCCATTCCATTCACCCAGCAAAGCAGATAACTAGAACAAGCCCATTACCCTGAATTCATACAAGATATTGCAGATTTGGTGTTGTACTTTATTTCAGTCTACAAAGTAATCTGAAAGACATTAGAAGATTGTGTGTGTGTGTGTGTGTGTGTGTGTGTGTGTGTGTGTGTGTGTCTGCACACACATTACAGTTCATATATATGAACTGTGTATGTGTGTGTACACACACACACACACACACACATACTTCTAAATGCAAGAAAACAATTATCATAACATAGCATAACAATTATTATCTAGTCAGCAACAATAAAAATGGTGCAACTCTGAATGTTACAAGAACAGTACTATGGTATTCCCAGGAATTTCTAAGAATGCTGTGTAGCACAGTTCTGTGTACACAGTAAGGTGTACAATGCTGTGTAGCACAGTAAAGGGGCTTTCCTGCCCTCACTTGTCAGCCTCTTGTATCTACCAAAAAGCCATTTCAGCCCAAGGCATTTGGAGTAGCACTTTTTTTTAGCCATCTTCTCACCAAGTCCTCCTTGCATTCTTCTGAGTACACATCCATAGAGGCTCAAATTGCTGGAGTTACCAGAGGGAGGACATCAGTTCAAGAATAAGAGAAGAGGAAGCCCAGAGGCACTGGGTACGATATTGTCACTTCATATGTGATAATAAAGGAGATAGAACTTGGTGCTCCTGATGAAAGCCTACTTCAGATCCTCCCTGCATTCAGTGAACACACGGAGGAGGGAACGGGACTGCACCTGATTGTCCATGTCCCCAGATACTGTACTGATGTGTCCACTGGCCACCAGTGATGTAGACTTGAGTCTATTGACTCGGACTCGAGTCGGACTCAAGTCGCGTCAATGACTTGACTTGGACTTGACTTGGTGATTGTAAAAGACTTAAAAGACTCGACTCGAGACTTGGAGCCTTTTACAACAAGTCAAATTTTATTCAGGTTTAAACCCATTTTCCCCATTAAGTATATAGGAATTCGCAACCAAAGACTCGGGACTTGGGGGTAAAGACTTGGGCCTGTGATTACTGAATGCAGGGAAGATTTAAAGAGAACTAGGCTTTTGTTAGGAGCATTATGTTCTATATTCCCATCCCATGAGTCCCGTTGACGACTAGTTCTGCTCTTTAAAATATCGTGACAAACTCCCGCAATTTCAGCCTACATGCATGTTTACTCAGAAACAAGTAAAATGCATTAGAGGACCTGGCCAATGGTAAAAATGTATCCACTGTATTTCATGAGATTCACTTCCAAGTAAGTACACATAGAATTGCAGCCCGAGAATCCAAGATCTCACAATTTTGACAAACAGTCTTTCCTCTTACTTAGTTTTGGTGGGAAAGGGAGTCATTTTCATTTTATAGGTTGAGTATCCCTTATCCGTACTGCTTGGGATGGGAAGCTGTCTGGATTTCGGATTTGTCTGGATTTTTGAATATTTTTGCATAAATATAATGAGATCTTGGGGATGGGACCCAAGTCAAAATACAAAATTCATTTATTTCTCATATTAACCTGAAGGTAATTTTATATAATATTTTTTAATAATTTTGTGCCCCAGCATGCCTTGCGCTATGCCAGCCAGGTGCTGGAAAAAAAATTTTTTTAAGTCATAGCCCCCAAATGGATGTCTGGATTTCGGAATAGTCTGGATTTCGGTTGTCCAGATAAGGGGTAACCAACTTGTTTCACTAAAAATGGGAGGGATGTTTGTCAGAATAACCTTCAAATGCTCACTGTTTCCATCTTGTATGAGTTTTGTGCTGTCAGCACTCTTGTAATGCTGTTGTTCAACATATCTTCCCACCTTTCACTTCTAATAAATAGGTATCTGTGGTGATAATTAGCTGTTCAGGATTTTTGTGTCTTATGGTAGTGTCATTTTTCTGCATGAATGCTCTTGTCCAAATTGTTCTTGATGTTTGCAAATATTCCAGTTGTAATTAGGGCTGAAATGCTTCATACATTTTTCAGTCTCTGTGTTTCTAACATCTGCTTAAGCCATTGCTTAGCAATAAATACATGTAAACAAAATGAACGAACAGGTTAGGTGGAATCAGTTATGGGCTAAAAGAGATCTACATTTTCAAGAACCAGTATTGGTGTTAATGGTTTCTTTAATGTTTTTTAGTGTTTAGTTTTAAGTTATATAATTTCTACTCCCAATAACTCTGTGGCATAGGTTTTGCTACATGGGGGTGGAACCAAAGGTGTGGGATGAACCAACCTGTAATGTTTGCCTTGTATTAGTGAGATTTTATACGACTTCAGGGGACATGTCATGGATCAATGCAGAGATTAGTTTACCAGGTAGTATACAGACTTATTAGACTCCTTCCTTCCTGCATGTTTACAGAACTACTAAAAAAAATGGTCCATGTAACAGTAACAGATGGGTAAGACAGAGGTATGACATCTTCTGGAGAACAAAATGTATCAGCATCAGTGATGTAGACTTGAGTCTATTAACTTGGACTCGAGTCAGACTCAAGTCACGTCAATGACTTGATTCGGACGACTCAGCAATTATAAAAGACTCGACTCGAGATTTGGAGCATTTTACAATAAGTCGAATTTTATTCAGGTTTAAACCTGTTTTCCCCATTAAATAAATAGGGACTCGTAACCAAAGACTTGGGTCTTGGGGGCAAAGACTTGGAGGTTTACAGCCCATTCCAACCCAACTCCTCTCCAAGTCAGGCATAAGTGTGTCCTAAGTGCAGCCTAAGTTAGGCAGAAGTTATGCCTGAGGTAGGTCAGAGTTATGCCTGAGTTAGGCAGGCTGCAGTTTCTGTGGCCCAGCACCACCCCAGGATCCAGGCAACACTTACCTCCCAGGCAGGCAGGCTCTCCAGGCTCGATGTCTGGCTCGGGCATGTGCAGGCCTCTGTCTGCATGTGTCAGCGTCCATCCATGGCAGCTGCCGCAGGGTCTGTCGCAGCCCGGTCGCAAAGGGGCTGACCGCAGGCAGGGGGGTTGCGCCAGTCATATGGTGGGCGCAGGGCAGGTGACAGGTGAGCGAGGTGCCTGAGCCCAGCCGCCACAGGGCACCCTGTGCATCAGCCACCTGCTGCAGGGGAGAGTGGCCGTCCCCTCCCTCCTGCAGAAGGCGATGCCACCCCCAAGCCACGTTGAGGCTGCACTGGGGGGTGAGCGGGGGAGGGAAGGGAAGGGGAGGGGGTGGGAATGTCACATACAAGGGGGTTCTCATGAGGACTGGAACTGACTCTGACATGACTCGCCCGTGCGCTGCCTGAAGCCCTGGGCCTCCAAGGCCGGGGCAATGCCCACAAAGAAGGCATCCCGGCGTGCCTGCTGCTCTGTGCCCCGGCCAAGACCAAGAGATGCCTTGGGCTTGTCTGCTGTGAGCGTGAAGGGCTCACGCTGCTCATCACACCCCCAGATGGGGCGACGACGGCGCCTCGCGGCAGGCGCTCGGGCAGGGTGGGAGGTGGCCAGCAGCCATCATCAGGGAGTGGGAGGGGAGGCAGACACACAGGCAGGCAGACAGGGGGTGCTGGGGAGGGGCACGGGTGGGTCAGAGACAGACAGACAGACAACAAGGCTGGTGGGAGACAGATTCCAAGAGAGGGGTCTGCAGAGACCAATAGGGACACAGGGGGCGCTCCGCAGATGAAGGTGATGCATAAACAGGCACCTCTTATGCAGACAGACTTTGGGCGGAAGTGGCTGCATTACGGGCGGACCTTCGACGGAGGCGCCTGCATTACGGGCAGACCTTCGACGGAAGCGCCTTCATTACGCGCGGACCTTCGAGGGAGGCACCTGCATTACGGGCGGAGGCCCTGGCTGTCACTGTTTGCCTGCCTGAGAGGCCCCCCCGACTCCCCCTCCCCTCTGTGTCATGGGGGTCTGGCAGCACCCCTGCTGGGTTCTCCCAGGGAAGGCCGTGGCAGTCCCTGGCTGGGACTCATGTAGGGGCTTCAGTGCTGGGGGCTGTCTGTGTGTGTGGGGTAATGCTTGTGTAAACACTGGGCACATATGTTTCACTGGGGCTCTGCCCAAGGGGCATCTTTATTGTTCTGGAACGTTAGCAGAGCTGGCCAGGCGAGGCTGCCAGGGGTAGTCACAGCAGCCAATCAGAAAGCAGCAGCAGCAGCACACCTGCCCCATGGACCTGGAGATGCAGGCTCTTCCCCTGTGGAACCACAGCCTGCTCCATAGAAAGGGGAGGGGCAGCAAGAACAACAGCCAGGGAGGTGGAGCAGCAGCAGTGCCGGCAGCTGAGGAGGGTTGCAGGGCTGGCTCTCTGACCTCTGGCAGCATCGAGGGAGGCGACAGTGGGGCAACCAGACTGCAGGCCCAGGGGTGCTCCCAGGAAGGTAGGTGGTAGTGGACGTTCCTGGGGAGACAAAAAACAAGGGGGAGTTACATGTCAGCTGGTGTGTGGAAGCAGTCACCATTGAAGACAAGCCAGTGTGTTGGTTGCAAAAGCCTGCAGGGAGAGAAATAAAACACAGCTGATAGGTGTGACACACATAGCATGGTCTGAGCTGCTTACCTGGGTGTAAGGAGAGCATGATCCTGTAAGGGGAAAGGGTCAAAGAGAGAGACGACAACACAACTTGAGGGTCACAACCATGGCAAACCTAGCAATACTGACCTGTCAGTAGACCCTGTGGAGAAAGGGGGGGGACAGCTGGTGTCTACATAAGGCTAACAGTTCCACACTTGTGGCATTGTCTGCTCACATGACTACAGGCAGCAATCAGACACAACAGTGGTAAAGAGGCATGTATCCTATATATCATAGCAGGCTAAGCAGGCAGTTATCAGACAAGTCACTGGTAAAGAGGCATATCATAGCAGGCTATGCAGGAAGCTATGAGACAAGACATTGGTAGAGAGGCATGTCATGGCAGGCTATGCAGACAGCTATGAGACAAGACATTGGTAGAGAGGCATGTCATGGCAGGCTATACAGACAGCTATGAGACAACACATTGGTAAAGAGACATGTATCCTTCCTATATTTCTAAATGCAAAGAGGCAGCAGTCAGACCACATGTCAGCACAAACCCTGCTCTTACCTGCTGGTGTTGTTGCCTGTGGGGGGGGGGGAGATGGGCTGGGAGAAAGACATGGGTTAGCAAACACTTGCATGGAGGCAGCTGCCCAGGCACAGCTGTAAACAGGTTGGCCACAGCCAGAACAGCCCTCTCTGCCCTAGAGGGAGGCAGAGAGGAGAAGAGAGAAGTGGGGTGTTTGTGAATTTTGCCCTCCACCGACAAAGTCCCACTTTGTGGCTGTGGGGGACAGAACCCCACGCCACGTGCTCAGAGAGAGAGAGAGTGACTGGGGGTCTGGGCTTTTGTGGGAAAGAGGCTGGGTGGGGCTGGGTGCTGATAGACTCCCTATTTTAGGCATAACTCTGTCGTTTCCAGACCTAGCAGGCCCAACTCCGTCCTAACTCTGACCTAACTCAGGAGTAGGGTGTTAGAAATTTTCAGGAGAGGGCTGGCTTGGGTAAGGTAAAATGGCTCCTATGGGTCTCCTCGAATTTGGGTCCACCTTTTTGGTCGACCTAAATTTTGTGTCAGCATTTGTGTTGGAGGGGG
Organism: Plestiodon gilberti rubricaudatus; assembly: GCA_026170595.1. NCBI lineage: Eukaryota > Metazoa > Chordata > Lepidosauria > Squamata > Scincidae > Plestiodon > Plestiodon gilberti. The sequence goes on from JANXHW010000001.1 coordinate 169,220,985, forward strand.
CGTGTCTGTGCTTTCCAGGGTCTGGAATCCAACGTTAATTGGTTGCCGCCCCCGTTACACCCACAGTCCGCCCATGGTCCGCCCACTTTTAGGTCAACTTTAGGTCTGACTTGTGCTGCTTAGCCCTTGGGTTGGAATGGGCTGTTCTTAGTCTGTCGGACCTAACTTCGACCTAACTTCGCCCTAAATGGTTGCGTTCCAGACCTAACTTTGACCTAAACGACTTAGGCTGACTTTAGGTCTGACTTGGGCTGCTTAGCACTTGGGTTGGAATGGGCTGTTACTTTACTTCAGACTTGGACCCAGAGACTTGAGACTTGACTCTCAACTTGGAGTCAGGGACTTGATCCACATCCCTGATGCAGTGATGCATAGTCATGATGATTATGTGCACTAACCCTGGTTCAGTGGCAGTATGCCTCTGAATGCCAGATACAGGGGAGCAATGACAGGAGGGAGATATGTCTTTCTCTCTTGCTTATAACTTCCCAGAGGCAACTGGTGGGCCACTGTGGCAAACAGGATGTTGAACTAGATGGGCCCTTTGGCCTGATCCAGCAAGGCTTTTCCTATGTCATTATGACAGATTTTTCTGCCTGGCAGACCCATTAAAATTGCAAGTGCGCTCAGTTCTTTGGAGCATGCCACAGAAGGTGTTTTCACTGGATTGAGCCCTACCTATTGCTCCATGAATGGTGGTTCCTTCTACTCATGGTGCGCAGAGAAAGGGCCCTCTTGTGAGTGCAACTCTCCTATTATATCCAACCTATTGTATCTCTGCTTGCTGGTTCTGTGAAGGCTGATTGAAGAGCCTTGTAGACATCATGGGCACATGCAAGGGGTCATATGGAATGGGAGCTGGGCCCGGGTGTCACTGACTCCCTCCAGTGTCTTCAGGTCTTCTCAGTGAACTGCATTTGGCAGTTTCAGTTAAGGTGAATAAAGAGCAAACCACACTGCAGGTGTCCTATCAACTGCAATTCAGTTGTAATGCCTCCTTTTCAGAGACTGCGGTCATGAAAAGAGTGGAAGGAAAAATTAAACATAGCTATTTATATCTCGCTTATAGCAATCACATGGACTCAGAGCAGGGGTGTAATTGCTCCCATCACCCCTTTAAAAAACATGTTTGCTAGTCTCATCAAAACTCTTTTTTGCTTCTCTCAAAATCTCTCAGCTGCTTCTCCCAAGAAGGAGCTTCTAAATTCATCTCAACATTTCACTCTAGATGACATTTATACACGTGTGATGGAGCCACAACACAAACGTGTGTGTGTGTGTGTGTTTTTAATCAAAAGTGACTTGAAGGGAGGGAAGATTTGAGTAGAGATATTGTATGGGGGAAATTAACACTTTCTGCACCCGCCATTTTTTTCACTCCCAACTGTGTTGTCCCGTCCCATCCCCAGTCCCCCAAGGCTTTTCTTCAGGCTGCACAAATGTGTTTAATCACATTCTGAATCTCACAGGGGACAAACTTCTGGGAGGATAATTTGGAACAAAAAAGCAGCACAATCCTGTGTAACCTTGCACTGGTGTAACAGTAGATGCACTGGTATAACAGCAGATGCACCAGTGTAAGTGGAATTACACTGGCATAAGTGCACTTACACCGGTGCATCTACTGTTACACCGGTGCAAGGTTACACAGGATTGCGCTGAAAGAGTGTGAAAGGAAAGGATTAAGAACCACTGTTTCTCAACTCAAAGTCCTTGCTCCACAAAGGTGGTTGTTGTTGTTCAGTCATTAAGTCGTGTCCGACCCTTCGTGATCCCATGAACCATATCCCACCAGGCCTTCCTGTCCTTCACTATCTTCCTGAGTTCGCCCAAGGTACTCTTTAAAAAAGGGGGGGATTTTTAAATACATTTGTATGTAATTAGCATTTAGCCCTTTAGTACTTGCATTAATGCCTTCTGTGGATTCCAGCTACTAGGGATGTGCAAAACACCCTTCTGTTAAATTTCACTGGTCTTATTAAAAACTCTTTTTTAGTTTACTCATCACTTCTCTGGAGTTTTGCGCAGGCTGCATCCTCTACATCTGCCTCAACATTTTACTTTCCGTAAAATCTGATGACAGCTCTAGCCTGGGAAACACCTGCATCTGGCATGGAGAACTGCTGCCTGACAAGGGCAAAGACGTTCCAAGACATTTGGTACTTGAGAGAAAATCCAGATGACACCCCCATGGTGATTAGAAACTATATAAAAACAAAATAATTGATCATTTGTTTCCTTTTAAACAGTACCTCAACATCTACTACCTGTGACAGGTCACCTCACCTTGGCCAACCCTAGATAAGTGTGTTGGTCGGACAATGATGGCTCCCACCATCTGTCCCCACAGCTGATATAGCCAAATGTGGGGCAACAATGGCCTGTGCCATCTTCAAAGTCAGCTTCCCTCTGTCGGCATATAGGGCTGGTTTTGGCAGGGAGAAGATAATTTGCCTTTTCCAGAAAAAAAAAATCCAGTTTTGTACAACACTGAGTGAGAGGAGGGGACAACTGCTATAGTTTTGCCTGACAAATTTATATACTGTACATGTGTACATGGTGCTGGGTGCATGCCAGGCAAGCAGGAACCAGACTAATCTCATGTTGTTTTGCTTGGGCTGACAGGCAAGGAAGCATCAGATGATCTCACAGGCCTTTAGAGAAAAGGCCAAACTTTGGTTCACTGCAGTACTGTACTGCCTCATGCCCTCACGAGATTTGGGCACTGCCATCTTGAATCTCGCGGGATTTCACAAGATCCAAGATGGCGGTGCTGGGAAAAAAGGTAAGTTTATTTAAAATCAGTGGAGGCTTCCACCGGGCCTGGAATGCCTGGGACCCGAGCCCGGGTTCTGGGACGGTCCCGGAAATTCCAGGACGGATGGTAAGCCTACCTGACAATGAGGAAGGCAGCATAATTTTCCTTAGTATGCCCAGCACTAGGCCTGAATTTTATACAGAAATTGTATTCAGTTTTCTACAAAGTAACACTAAACCTATTGCTTAGGCCTCAAAGAGAGAGAGACAAAAGAACGTTTTCTTCTTTAATACTTTTTTAAAGTAGATATAGTTAATCTAGGTAATAACTTAAGTGTGGAGCTAAAAAAAAATCCAAGCTCTTCATATAGTGTGTGGATATAATATTCTGAATATATCCATACATAATTAGACAGGTGTATAAAGATAGGCAGGAGGCTTAATTTTTCTGTTTCATCCCATGATTAACAAGAAATGAGCTGTGGTGGTGGTTTTTTTTTTTTAAAGTAAAATGCCTTAAACACAAGAATTTATTTGCAGTCATTTAAGTCACCTAGTTCTAAATGCAAAACCTTTGATCATATTTAATCCTGTTGAAAGGCTGAATTGTAATCAGCCTAAGATCCATTACGCTGTGGGGCTGTACCACCAGAGCATGACAGAACGCTATTTTCCATTAGTTCATTGTTTTCTGGAAATACAAATGCTTGATATGCTTAATAGTCCTCCAAAAAGAATGTTATCGTATTTTAGGATCGGCCACTAATGAGAGTTTTTGCTTATTAAAAAATAATAACAACAACAGTGCCTCAAGGACCATCCGTTTTTTTTAACGTTGACACCCATTTGCAATAGCAATGATGCTGAACAATCAGAACATCATTTCAAATTACATCCTTTTGGTAATAGCAACCATGATGTGTCCTGTCTGTCTGATGAAAAAAATGGATATTTACAGGGTCTTTCAAATTGGGATTGATTTTCACAACTTTTTTTTTATTGAACCGTGAAGAATTCTCTCCGATTCTACAATGCCAGTAAGCGTTATACAGAAGAGCACTTTCAAGTTGTTCAAAGGCCTCATCCATGCAAGATAGTTTTGCCGAGCTGCTGAGGTCAGCTAGCCAAATGGCATCTTTGTCCGATGCTCATTCATCGTCGAGGAATGATGGGTTCAAATCCCACATTAGCCATTGTGATTGCAGACAAATGCTGATCATCATGGGGAGGGGAGGGGTGGGGCTTCATGAACATGTAATCAGCGGGGGTGGGGCTGCTGGCATGGTCTCCCTGCTCCCCCCCCCCACACATACAAGAATGTGTGGGTATAACATTTGTACAGGGCTAGCAGTTCCAGCGGGTGGCGCAGTGGGTTAAACCGCTGAACCATGAGCTGTCGATCGAAAGGTCGGCAGTTCGAATCCGCAACGGGGTGAGCTCTCGTTGCTTGACCAGCTCCTGCCAACCTAGCAGTTCCAAAGCATGTTAATGCGAGTAGATAAATAGGTACCGCTTGCGGGAAGGTAAACAGTGCTCCGTGTTCCAGCCACATGCTACATGCTGCGGCAAGGAGAGTCATGCCGGCCACATGACCACGGAGGTGTCTTCGGACAACGCTGGCTCTTCGGCTTTGAAATGGGGATGAGCACCACACCCTAGAGTCGGACACGACTGGACTTAATTGTCAGGGGTCACCTTTACCTTTACTGTTTACTATACATATGTTCATTATAGTTTTGTGTGTCTTCAGTTCATCTAATGATGTATGCTGACGCAAGCAAGTTCACAGATGGTTTTCTAGTCAGCATCACATCAGGGTTGAGGTATGACATAGACAGGCAGGGAACACTACAAAAAGTGAGGGGTTGATAACATATGCAGGATAAGCAAATTACACTGCTCTCCACCTCCACCCCATCATTTGAAATACAGCTACAGTACATAGATGGACATGCAATTACAGTGTGTTCAACAGTCACACAATTGTGTGCACATACAATGAACACAGGAACAAGTGAATGCATGATCACTAGTCCATTTATTTGGGTTCTCCCATGCACATGCAGTTCGGAGTATGGATGTGTTGACAAGCATCCTTACAACCACTTATACACAAATCACGAAGCTGTGTACAACATAATGTCTGCATTGTGAAACTGTGGCAAGCAAGCAGTGAGACAAACATTTTAGAGTTCCTGTTTTGAATGTGAAAAAAGAATGTAAATGAAGGAAAGAAAAGTTGCATCGCACTGAATTTTAAAGAAACAGCTAATCAACATAATCATGTACTTTTTTTCATTTTCATCATCATCATACTACAGCATTGGGTTGTTCATTTCTTCCATGCAAATTTTCCAGTTTCCCACAACTAAATCTGGAAACTCAGATGAAAATGCCTATTATCTATTGTGTATCAAAATAATACCACTTGAATAATAGAATAATCTGTCCGGCTTGCCACCAACAGAGTTCTAATGCAGATGTAAGTGCTGAGAGGGAAAGTTCTGTTGTCCTGATGCTGAAAATCAGCAGTGTTGCTACAGTGAAGGAAATGAGATTTGTTCAGCTAGGGAAAAAGAAAGCACAGATTTCAGGACTAGGAGGAACTGTGTGATATAGTGTAGGATTGCCAATGCTCCTGAATTGCCCGGAGTTTCCAGGAATCAACATCAATCTCCAGTTCCATCTTGAAGATTTTAACAGGGCTGCTCCCTTGGCTTATTTGCATTACATCATGTGGGGGGGGATATCTATAGTTAGGGTCAGTCAATGTTGACAGATTGTTGACAGACTTCCAGACAATGTTGACAGACTTCCAGAAAAAAGACTGGAAGATGGAGGGCATCTAGGGAAGCAAAGGGATTGAGAGGCGGAGATGTACTGTTGAAGGAAGCCAAGAACCTTGGTTGAAAACAAGAACTCTGTATGATCCTACTAGAGTTCTGAGATCATCAAGCTGTGAGGTTCTGCTCTTGGGCCTGCCTCTAGGAGAAAGATGTCTGGTGGGTACCAGAGACCAGGCCTTCTCAATGGTGGTGCCACAACTTTAGATAGGTTTATCAGATCTCCAACCAGGACAGAGTTCTAGACCTTTAGGAGAAGGAATGTGGGCAGGTGTAGCTTGTTAAACCTTAGAGCACAATCCTAGGCATGTCTACTCAGAAGCAAGCCCCATTGTGTTCAGTGGGGCTTGCTTCTGAGTAGACATGCCTAGGATTGTGCTCTAAGGTTTAACAAGCTACACCTGACCACATTCCTTCTCCTAAAGGTCTAGCACTCTGTTGGAGATCTGGTAAGCCTAATTTTAAAGTGCCCTCCCCAATGACTAGTTCCTTCCTTGTCCATTTCTAAATAAAGGTGGAAGCCTTTTTTATCCCACAGTGTATTAATCAGGTATAAGAAAAGTTTGTACTGACACGAGTCACTCCATTTTGTTTACTGTGGCATGGGGGTAAAGGGAAAAAAAGAGGGAAATCAAAATAATTTCACGGAGCTAGAATAATTTGTTTGCACAATCTATTGCTCTTTGGAGTCTAGTACAGGAAAATAAGAAAAATTAGGCCCACATGGCGAATAAATCTTTTTCGGTTTCTTCACTATTTTGAAAGAAAGGCAGTGGCGACACTAGGGATGTGTGGACCGTATTAGGTGACACTATCGGGGGGGGGGGGTTGATACCAAAAGCTCCAGAGCCCAGATCTATCCAGCCGCTGGAGGGCCGAGGCTTCTGCTGCTGTATTAGCCGTGGCCGCCCAGAAAAGTTTCCGTAGCCCTAGTCTACCAGGCTTCCAGAGGCAGATCCCAGGACCAGGGCCTCTGCGAGGAATTTTATCAGGGGGTACAAAGTTTCTTTACAGAGCAAGGGGAGGGCAACTACAGGAGGAAAACTCTCCTGAGCTCAGGTCTACCAGAAAAATATTTAAAGAAAATATTTCTTTACCCAGCGTGTAATTGGTTTGTGGAACTCCTTGCCACAGGAGGTGTTGATGGCACCTGGCCTGGATGCCTTTAAAAGGGGATTGGACAGATTTATGGAGGAAAAGTCCATCACAGCTTACAAGCCATGATGGGGATAAGCAACCTTCTGGTTGTAGGAGTAGGTTTTCTTTGTGCCAGGTGCAAGGGAGTGGCAACAGGATACAAGTATCTTGTTCTCTTGTGCTCCCTGAGGCATCTGGTGGGGCCACTGTGTGATACAGGAAGCTGGACTTAGATGGACCTTTGGGCTGATCCAGCAGGGCCCTTCTTATGTACTTATGTTCTTAGACTTCCCAATGTGGCATCCAGGTCTACTTGCCTGGTAGATCTGACCTCCCGGTTGGTCTGGCCTCTGTCTTTCACTCTCCACGAGGCCAGCTGAGATCCCAGGAAATTTCTGGGGCCCTTATATGGCTCCTGGGCCCCCTTTTGACCCTGGGCCCAGGTACAATTTACCCCCTTTACCCCCCCTCTCATGGGCTATGCCCAAGACTACCTGCCCCATAGACCTCCATCCATCTTTTGCTCTTCACACAGCCAGGTCTACAAGGCAAGTAGACCCGGGCTCTGGAGACTTTCCAGGTCCATGGGGGTCACACCATGAATTATCACACTGGGTGACACTAATCCTAGTGACACCATTGAAGAAAGGTTTTGTAAAATCCAATTACACAGGTCTGTTCTGGCTATATCATTACAAAACAAGGTGCTGTTAACACACAAAGGGATGCGACATTCCGCTAATTCATGCTGTATCACCTCCAAATGACAATTAGGATAATCATGGTGGTGGTGGTAAAGGAGGAGGAGGAAGGGGAGGGAAGGGATGCAATTAAAGTGTTTAGAATCCTGAAAAGTCTGAAAACAAGGTCAATAAGATTTGTCATTTTTGGCCCAACAAGAGTGACAGGGCAAAAGAACATTTCACGTTAATTAAACGGAAAAAAAAAACCCAACCAAATTAGGAGCAGATGTCGCTAAGCTCTTTTTCATGCAGAGGATTATAATTATGGTGACATAAAATAGCTTTACGAAATGAGGTTGCGGAGGTTAAAATAAGTGCTGGATCAGTGAATGAAGAAAACAATGTAGACTAACAATAGATCATGGAAATGGGCAGGAGGGGAATACAGAGATGTGTAATAAGAGTGACCTAATAGAAATATCCATCAAAAGTGCTGGCCAGCATTTTACTATGGCCAGGATTCAATGAGGTTTCTGCAGGCACTGCAGATAACAGGAGTTTTGCTGTCCAAAGTTGATCATTTTGAGAGCCACTGTGGCAAAGTGGTTAAAGTACTGAACTAGGACAAGAAAAACAAGGCACAAGTCTCCACTCAGTCATTCCCTCTCAGCCTCACCTACCTCACAAGACTCTGTACATGACCTCATGACTTGTACATGAGGCTGCCTCATGAGATTTGGGTGCTGCCATCTTGGATCTCGCAAGATTTCGTGAGATGCAAGATGGTGGCGCCAGAAAAAAGGTACCTTTTGCAGGTACCTTTTTCCAGCAGCAGTAGCTGAACCTGGAAAGCCCTGGACTGACCCAGGACCGGAGCCCGGAAACTGGGACAATTCTGGTTTTTCCGGGACGAATGGTAAGCTTACTCATAGGTTGTATTCTAAATTCTTGGGCAAATTGGAGACACTGGCATTTGTGCAAAGGGACAGGTTTTAGCAATCCTTCCTTTCTTTTACAGGCTTCTGTGCCAGCCCTTCAAAAATAAGAGGTTTAAGAACCCCCCTGGAACAGGATGACATGTGGTGGAGGGGGGGTTGTAGATGGAAGAGGGGTTGCCAAAAATCACCCCCTCTCCTCATGTATAAATGGAAGCACCTTCAGTTCATGCAAGAAGATGAAATTAGGATACAACTCATTGTCCTTTGGATTCTGGACTACAGATACGGATATTCTAGGGTATACAGAAGGAAAACTGGCCACCTTCCAAATTTAAGCATTATCATGGAAACACAAGTAAAATGTGTTTTACCTGCACTGACAGTGTGTTGCCAGATTTCCATGGCCTGTTCAGATGTGCAAAGACTTACATCAGGGGTTGTCAACCGGCGGTATGCGTACCACTAATGGTACGTGGACCACCGGCCAAGATGGCGGCAGCCAGGGAGCCTGCACTACTCCGCACCGGAGCCCTGGAACTGGCGCTTCGAACTCTGCAGAGCACGTGGGTTGGGAAAGGCCCTCCTGCCTGCCTGAGCCCCTTAGTTTACCTTTGCAATGCTCCGACACAGCGAAAACCCGGAAGTGTTGATGACGTCATCGGCACTTACTCCTGGTGGTACACGGAAGAAAATCATTGCTGGAGGCGGTACGCGGCAGGTAAGAAGTTGAGAACCCCTGATTTACATCAATCTAAGGTTCACTGTTTGCTCTTAAGTAGTATTTCCACATTGATTCTTCTGCACTGTGGGGTCTACATGGATTGATATGTATGCTCTTAGATGCAATGATGGCAGTTTCTGAGAAAAACTGATCCAATTCTGAGAATAGATGAAAGAACATGCTACTACTTTAATTACAAAGCTGGATATTGAACTTATGCACAGTAGGGAAGCAGTGAATGCTTGGCTTTGAAAAGATCAATAGAAACTCTTAAATATCTTGAAAAATCTGAGTGTTGCACATTTTCCCCCTGAAATAAATATGAACTACACTTCTGAACCCTGGTGCTGGATACAAATAGGGCAAAGAGCCATAATTTTTAAGCCCCTTTCCTGGAAAGTGGATACACAGGAGGCTGTAAATCGGTTGATGGGTGAAACCACATGCAGACTAAGGTCGTGCGTTCATTTTGGAACAAACAGTAAACTTAACAAGCAGGATCCATTTTGTTCTATTTGGCATCTGCCCAAGCGAAGCACAACTGGCCACGGATCAATCGCAAGGGAGCGGCTATCCATTTTGGCTTTCGGGTCTGATTGAGGCTGCTTCAGTCCCATTGCCTTGATTTCGATCCCCACCTGTGTCCCAGGCATTGAGGAAGAGGTAGGGAGAAAGCTGGGGGAAAATTGACAGCCTAATGTCTCCAATCTTAAAACTCAGACAGATTCTTGCCAAAGCAGCCAAGACTCTAATAGGGCTTCTTGAGACACAGAAATTCCAATCACAATGACAAAGCGGCAAGGAGGAGAGATGATCAGAACAATAAAACACAGGGACCGCAACTGTTCTTTTCTTTCCATCCAGTTGGGTTGGGTCATGATTGGGAAGCTAGCTAGGCATGCCGCAGGTTGCGCTTTCTGCAAAATCAATACCCTTTTTTTTCCAGTTCTGATGTGCCTTCTCATTCCATAACTGCATTTCCTTGAGTCTCAGACTTTCAGACACATGTTGTATTTGCTTTTCCAATGCACTAGCCCCACCCCCACCCCACCCCATGCAATGTTTTCTATTTTTGCCAGCATGTTTGGGATTTGTTTATCGGGAGAGGGTCTTAGCTTGGCTATATCGGAAACAGTTCATCAATCTTCTTTCCACTGATCGCTCACCCACTGCACCCCAATTTTTTCCTCATCCCCATCAGATGGGGGGCCTGTGTATACATTTAGTTTTATTTTGATTGGCTTGGAACATTTAACTCACAAAACTACAATAGTTCCCCTGCCACCCACCCACACACACACACACACCCTAGTATCCTGTCCAAACTATTTATTGTTTCTTCTTACATATTTGAGGGGACTGTGGCTTGTTTGTTAAAGGGGGGCTTGGTTTCCCTGGAGATTTTTACTTGCAAAACCACTCAGTTCCAAGCCCTGGCAGATGTGTGCAGCCCAAAATGCATCAGACCAAGATCTGGGGATGCTTCCTAATTCATAACCCAGCTGAAGACAGAAATAGTATGCACTCTTTCTCTTCTTTGCAAGGTCTCCTGCTGGAATCCGGTGTACAGGTTTGTCCACCTGGGTGGGTGCTTCTTTGCTGTGCCTGTAGCTTACTATTTTCCTTTCTAGTTGCATTCTCATATCATCCAAGGAAAAGCTAAATAATTTTGGATAAAATATGAGAAGCATAAAAGTGCACAATTCAAAAATCCGAATTGCATCATGCACAATGTTCTGGCTTCCCTCCATCACGTATCTTAAACCAAAACTAGATTTCAACTTTTGAAAGGACTGTTGATGGACCCTAGCTGAACCTTACAAAAACAGGTTGAGTATCCCTTATTCAGACTGCTTGGGATGGGAAGTTGTCTGGATTTTGGATTTTTCTGGATTTTGGAATATTAGCATTAATAATAATGAATAAAGTCTATAATGAATAAAGACTAATAATGAATAATGAATAAAGAATAATATATAATAATAATAATAATAATAATAATAATAATAATAATGAATAAAGTCTAAACATGAAATTCATGTATGTCTCATATACACCTTATACACATAGCCGGAAGGTAATTTTATACAATATATTAATATGGTATGAAGATTCTCATGGCTTGTTGTATTTTGTAAAGGAAACGAAGTTATGGGTCTTCCAGCCATGTGATTTGTTGAAAGAATAAAGTTTAATACTTATACTATTTGTCTGGAGAAAGTACAGTCCCTTGTGGCGACTGTACGAGGACCTATGTGGGGAATACCATGCGACCCATAAGAACCCGAGTGCAAGAACATTTAAGGGCTACTAAATCCCTTCAGGAAGAGAAACCGGCAATAGCGGCTCACATGGCTCAAACCAGGCATTCAATTGCTTTCGAGGAAACTCGTTCGCTGTTCAGCGAGTCTTAAAAACAGACTGAGAAGAAATTTGGAGGCAATTGTAATTTCTCAAAGGAGGGCTTTGAACCTTCTGAACCGCCAGCAAGAACTGGTATTCGTTAACAAGATCTGGTTTCCGTTTCTGATTAAGACACCGCAACAACAAAGGTTATCTCTGGTCACAGCGGAGGTTGACGCTTCCGGGTTTGATTAAGCAATTAACTTTCCCGCGCTTTCTGCTGTAATGTTTATTTAAACTCTCCAGGCATTTCCACCGGCATTCAACATCTACTGGCTGGTGCCAGGTTTTTTGCTCTGAAGAAACCCTAAGTGCAGGGTGAAACGTCAGCTGGGACTAGAGTTTTTTCTTGTCTGTTTTAGGATAATCCTTGGACTTTGTCTCCTCCAGCTTGTTGAGAGAGGATTTCTGTTGTTAAGGAATTTCTCCAGACAAATAGTATAAGTATTAAACTTTATTCTTTCAACAAATCACATGGCTGGAAGACCCATAACTTCATTTTCTTTACAATATTTTAATAGTTTTGTGCCCTAGCATGCCTTGCGTTATGCCAACCAGGTGCTGGGGATTTTTTTTTTTTTGAAGTCATAGCTCCAAAAGTGTATCAATTTCAGAATAGTCTGGATTTCGGATGTCTGGATAATAAGGAATAATAATCAACCTGTATCCCTGGTTCCAGCAGCATCTCAGCCAACCTCATCCTTTATGAAATTATTATTGATGAGTTGAGATACTGGTACAGAGGATTGGACAGCGGGTGAAGGTTTTTGTTCTAAATGTAAATAACAGTACACATAATCAAGACTGATATACGTTCTTTGGCAGATTATAGATTTACAAAAAGAATTCATCCTTAGTTTTGTCCCTTGGCAACGCAGTATAAAAAAATGTCGAAGAACTAATATTTCACAAATATAATAAAATAAAGTAATGACTAGTGCCATCTAATGGTTAAGGTGATGAACTGAATCACAAATGTATGTTAGGTGTGAAAGTAATGAATGTTTTTGGGAGATTTATCCAGATATACGATTGAGTGGTCTAAATGAATCTGAAGTGATGCCACTGGGGGACAGTACTTTACAGAACATATTTAATGTTTGGCAATTTTGTTGGTGCCTTGATATTATTAAATATAACAAGAATGTCAATTCCTAGAGATATAACACAGATGATTGATGATATATGACATATCCTTGGACTTGGACAGAGGGCTTTGGACTTGGACTTTAAAGCCTTTGGGGTAAGATGAATTGCGAATGCTGGGTGGATGTTCCATTCATTAAAAAAAAGAAAAGAAAAATACACTGAGGTGAAACTTGATGAAGTCATTTAGACAAAACACTCTGACAAAATCAGTATTGGTTGCATTATATCTGCACAACTTAGTTCATTTTAAATGGATTACGTGGCATTGAAAGAGAGCAGGATCGGAATAACCACGCACATTAAAATCCTCTCTAATCGAACCCAAAAGGCAGACTAATGTTTCAATTTACTTAAACCTCTGTGTATTGCTTTTCATGAAAAATACCATAGCAGGGTGTACAATTTAAAATCACAGAAACCTTGAAACAATACTAAAACTGAGATAACATTTAAAAACAAGAAGTAGTGTTCAAAAAGGAAAAAGTGGAAATTAGTCTGTATACTATTAATTCTCAAAGGTCTTCTGATTTTTTTAAGTCTTCAGGTGTTTCCAAAAGGTCAACAGGGAGGGAACTGTCCACATCTCTCTAAGAAAAGAGTTCCAGTGTACTATCCTACTTCTAGTAGACAAGATCTTATACCCTAATCCTGTATTAGGCTTTTGTTTTGGGAGAGCACCTACTTGTTAGTGATTATGTTTATGAATGGAACAAAAACCCAGTGATTTCAATGGACCTATGTTAAAGTAAATACCGTATTGTCCCGAGTATAAGATGCACCTGATTATAAGACGCACCCTTAAAGTTTGGTGCTATTAAAAAAATTGAATTAAATCACTGGCATTAAATTGCAACAGCCTGATTATAAGACACACCCCTAGTTTAAAAACTTAAATTAGGAGAAATAAGTGAGTCTTATACTCAGACCAATACGGTAACTTTATGACAGGAGTTCTTAACTTGGGTTCTGTGGATGGACTTCAGGGGGTTCATGAACCAGGTGCAAAAATATATGTGTTTATGTGCATTTTTCTGGGGAGGGGGTCCATAGCTTTCATCAAATTCTCAAAGGGGTCCATGAACCCAAAAAAGTTAAGAGCCACTACTTTAGGGTGACACTGTAATTTTACACTCCTAACAGCCCAACCCTATGCCATACTGGGCTGCCAGCCGGAACTCTTCGCAACAGTGGAATAGAGTTTCCGTTGTTGCAAAATGGCTGCCAATGGAGCGTTTGGGGAGTCATTTGGGAAGCACTGCTGCAAGAGGTGGCAGCGCTCCCTGTCTGTTGCCAGACCCCACCGTAGCCGCCAGAGCAGCTAAGGCAACAGTAGGGGCAAGGAGGAAGTGAAAAGTGGTGGGGAGAGGACAGGAAGGGGGCAGGAAGGGGCGAAGCAGGGTGGGAAGGGGGAACAGGGACAGGGAGGCTGCGGGAGGGGTGGATCCAGCAGTGATGGCATACACCGGATCCTATCCCCTCATTTTGCAGCTTCCCTGCCCTCTTTCTCTCCTCTGACCCGCGCAAACTAAAGAGCTAGCACAGGTCCAAATATTTCTATTGTGGAGTGGGAGGCTCATGAAGGGGTAAGGAGATAAATCTCCCTTCCCCTCCGAAGCCTCCCAATCCACCACCACCACCCCCGCTGAATACAGCTTGCTCTTTTTCAGCATGACTGTACCAGCAGGGGGCGGGGAGGATAGGATTGGGCCCTAAGAAGTCCCACCATGAACTGCCAGTATACAACCTACTGAATTGTAGCCTGATCTTTTAAAGTTCCGTTCCATCGTAAAACTGTACATCTGTTCTAGCGTCTGATGTTTTATGCGTTGCTTTCAGTAACAGTAATTGAACTATTTGCATACAATTGATTTAAGGATCAGAAGCACAACGCATATTTCCTTGTGTTTAGCAAAAGTATGTTTCAAATTTAGCAATACCCATCTATTTTGGCTGTAAATATTTAAATTCAAGATTTTAGTGTTAATTGCCAAACAGTGAGAATGCATTTTTTTTCCTTACAGAAGGGAAGCATGATTTACATCCAGAGTTATTCACTGTTGCTTAGATCAAGATTAAATAATCAGTCATAAAAATCATTACGTACTATATGTTTTGAGACATAGTCCTTCTTAATTCCCCCTTAATATCTCCTTTTAATTATCCCCCCTTAATTTTTTCCATCACAAAACAATAAAATAATAAAACATATGGTTGTGGTTTAAAGCAGGGGTTCTCAACTGGTGGCACACATACCACCAGTGGTAGTTTTGGGTACCTCTAATGGTAAACGGCTGGTCTGAACCCCCAAAAACCCCTCCAACAGAGTTTAGGAGCAGAGGTTTCAGACACCGCAGAGCTCAGGAAAGCGCCGACTGGTGAGCAGAGGTGAAGCGCATAAGTTTTGTGCGCTGAAAAAGGCCCTCCCGCCCCAAGCCTCTTACCAGCACTTTTCTGAGCTCCGCGGTGTCAGTGTCTGATATCCAGAAGTGATGGGCAATTATGTCATTGCCCGTCACTTCCAGTGGTACGCCGAGGGATCCCAGCAGTGGTAAACACACCAAGGGGTTGAGAACCCCAGGTTTAAAGGAAAGCAGAATACAATCTTTTTCCATCTAGCTAGTGATCATCAAGATTTCATTGATCATATTGGAACACAACACCAATATATTAAAAGTGATCTGGGGAAATCCAGGAAGTTACAGCCCACTCTGCCTGTAACCAGTTTTCCTGGATCATCTACTTCAGGAAAACTGGCTTTTCTGAAAAGCAAAGATAAAATTATGAAGCATAAGGAAGAACGAGCCTTGCTGAAGGTGAACCAGCATGGTTTCTGCAAAGGTAAGTCCTGCCTCACTCACGTAGAGTTCTTTGAGAGTTTTAACAGGCATGTGAATAGAAGTGATTTAACTGTCACTGTTAAATCTTTCAATACTCATAAGAAGAGTTCTGCTGGATCAGGCCAAAGGCCCATCCAGGTTCCTGTATCTCATAGTGGCCCCATCAGCACCGGCGTAGCTAGATTAGCACCAGCCACTCCCCCCCCTACATGATGGCTGACGTCACTCACCCCGCCCCGAGTGACGCAAGCCAGACCAAAGTGTTAATCGGGGCTCGGGCGGGTGGGAGGGGGCCAAAACAAATGGCACGTGGAGGCGGCGGACGCCTTCAGCTGCTCCCTCTGATCTGTTCCGCTGCCTTTGCAGAATCAAGAAAGGGATTAAGAATAAGTCTGCCAATATTAAAGTCCCGCTATCTGAATCTACAGTGTGGCCACATTTGGAATATTGTGTACAGTTTGTTTATTTATTTATTTATTTACAGTATTTCTATCCCGCCTTTCTCCCCGAAGGGACCCAAGGTGGCTCACAACAGAAAAAAATACAAAAAATTCCGTATAAAAACAATCACACTTTAAAACAGTAAAAACAATTACCGTATTTTTCGCACTATAAGACGCACTTTTCCCCCCCAAAACATAGGGGGGGAAAGCGTGCGTCCTATGGTGCGAAGCCTGGGCTTGGGGGCGCTTCGGGGAAGACTGCAGAGGCTCGCGCAGGCCTCCCCGAAGCCCCCACAGGCCTCCCCGATGTTTACTTCGGCCCCAAACAGCGATTTTCGGCCATTCCAGAAATGACCGAAAATCGCTGTTTGGGGCCGATGAGAGGCCTGCAGAGGCTCGCGCCTCTGCAGGCCTCTCCAATGTTTACTTCGTCCCCAAACAGCGATTTTCGGCCATTTCCGGAATGGCCGAAAATCGCTGTTTTGGGCCGATGGGAGGACTGCAGAGACTCGCGCAGGCCTGCACGAGCCTCTGCAGGCCTCCCCCTATGTTTACTTCGACCCCAAAGAGCGATTTTCGGCCATTTCCGGAATGGCCGAAAATCACTCTTTGGGGCCGATGGGAGGCTTGCAGAGGCTCGCGCAGGCCTGCGCAAGCCTCTGCAGGCCTCCCCGACGTTTACTTCAGCCCCAAACAGCGATTTTCGGCCATTCCGGAAATGGTCGAAAATCGCTGTTTGGGGCCAAAGTAAACATCGGGGAGGTCTGCAGAGGCTTGCGCAGGACTACCTGAAGCCCCCACAGGCCTCCCCGAAGCGCCCCCAAGCCCAGGTAAGTACAAACTTTTTTTTTCTCTATTTTATGCTCCATAGGATGCATGCGTCCTATGGACCGATGCGTCCTATGGAGCGTAAAATACGGTAATAACAATTAATAGAAACAATATCTAAAAATCAATTAAAAAGATCATGGCAACAGTCACAACAGGAGCATAAAAACAGCAGCACCCCCACCTGTACCAGTGAGATGTTAAAATGGCAAGGGCTCAGAAGGCTTCTTGGAACAAGAAGGTTTTTAGGCCTCGCCGGAAAGTGTCCAAGGAGTTCTGGCTGCCACACCTCAAGAAGGATATTGTAGAGCTGGAAAAAGTGCAAAAGAGGACATCCAAAATAATTAGAGGGCTGGAGCACCTTCCATTAAGGAAATGCTACAAAATTTGAGGTTTTCTTAGTTGGGGGGGGGAAGGATATAAAAGGGGGGATTTATAACTTATAAAAGTATGCATGGTATGAGGAGAATGGTGAGAGAGAAGTTTTTCTCCCGTTCTCACAATACTAGAACCAGAGTCATCCAATGAAACTGATTAATGGGATATTTAAGACAGACAAAAGGAGGTACTGCTTCACAAATCACATAATTAGTGTGTGGAATTCATTGCCACAAGATGTGGTGATAACCAGTAGCTTGGATGTCCCAGCTCCTGCCAACCTAGCAGTTCGAAAGCAAGAAATTGCAATTAGATAAATAGGTACCGCTGTGATGAGAAGGTAACAGCGTTCCATTAGTCATGCCGGCCACATGACCATGGAAGCATCTTCGGATAGCACTGGCTCTTTGGCCCTAGAAACGGAGATGAGCACCCCATCCTAGAGTAGGACACGACTGGCTTTCGACTGGCAGGGGATACGACTGACAGGGGATACCTTTACCTTACTAGTCATGATGGCTATTCACTACTTCCAAGTTCAGCAGCAATATGCTTCTGAATACCAGTTGCACGGTAGCAATGGTGGAAGAGAGGTATGCTGCCTTCCTTTGAACTGTGTTCCGCTGTCACAAAGGGCGGCCCAGTCCTAGCTAGAATTGGGCTGTTAATTCATTAAGAACCATTTCTTGATAGTCCTTTTTTACCACTTGTGGTAAGAGAGGAAAACCAATTTATTTTACATGCATTTGTGGGAAGTGTTTTATAACTGCTATGCCACCAACAAATATGATTAATGAGTCTATGTTATCAACATAAAGCAAACTATTTTAGAAGCAAAGAGATTGTGCTTTTGGCATGCATAGTATGCCAAAATCATCCCTCAGTGATTTACCTCATCCCTCATTTTACTAACAATCATCCCTCAGTGATAGAACTAGCAAATCAGCCAAAAACAGAGGTGCTCCTGAGAAATCATCACAAGGTTCGAAATGTGGCCCTCCTGAAATAGTAGACTTTACATTTGCAAACCAAGGGAACGTGTTAAAATATGAAAAGCCATTTACAGTTTAAAACATTACAAAGTTAAAAGATGTTGGCAAAAGCTAACCATGAGCAAATCTACCATGCTCTTGCACAGCAGCTAATGCATCAATGACAAGCCTGAGTGAGTATGTTTTAGCAATACAGAGGCCTGATGCCCACCAACATACAAAACCATCAGAATTTAGCACAGTGGGTTTTGCTGTGTGTTAGATAATGACACTTGGATCACTACGCATAAGAGTGAGATCTTATTCCCATCCAGTTCACATAATGCTTGGCAGACAACTAATATACTTTGCATTTGCCTAGCGCTTCCGAGTGTTCAAAGAAGTGCTTCTCTCATCCATTATCTTGCTGTAATTCTTACTACAACCACCACCCTATATGGTAGGGCCATATTTTAAGAGGGGGCTGAAGCCATATGAGTTCATGACATCGGTGAGATTCCAACCCTAGAACTGCCTGGTTCCAAGAACAGTCTCGTATTCACTGTGCTGCATCAACAAATACAAATCTTGCCATATATACCACCCTAGAAGAATACTTCCCATAATCCTCTCTGCAACATGAAGGCGTTTTTTGACAGACAGCTGAATGTAGGCTTACCAGATCTCCAACCGGGACAGAGTGCTAGACCTTTAGGAGAAGGAATGTGGGCAGGTGTAGCTTGTTAAGTCCTAGAGCACAATCCTAGGCATCTCTACTCAGAAGCAAGCCCCACTGAACACAATGGGGCTTGCTTCTGAGTAGACATGCCTAGGATTGTGCTGTAAGGTTTAACAAGCTACACCTGTCCACCTTCCTTCTCCTAAAGGTCTAGCACTCTGTCCCGGTTGGAGATCTGGTAAGCCTAGCTGAATGCAGAAGGGGCTCCCCTGAATGTAGGAAGTTTGAAAACATTACCCAGAAGCAACAGCTACTTATCGATGCTAATATTTAATCAATGCTAATACCGGATACTTATCAATGCTAATACTTATTGATGCTGTTCTGGCTAATGTTTTCAGACTCCTTACTTTCAGACGAACCTCTTCCACATCCAGTTGCCTAACAAGAAACTCCTGCAGGTTACAGAGGATTATGGGAAGTGTTCCTGGATGCATACTCAGTTCATGTAGAGAGCTGGTCAGCCCTGATGGGCCTCAACATTTCTCATCAATTCAGTCACAGTGCACACCCCTAGCACACATTTTAGGAGATGACCATTGCTGATTTCACTGAGGTGCCCCAGCTAACCTTCAGGGCCACAGGGCTCCCAGGCTGGACTAATAGAAGCACGTGTTGCTTAGTACACTTTGCCCAGGAAAAATGGGGGGCATGTGGGGTAAAACTACAGCCCTGCCAAAATGGCAGGGCTGTAGCTTTACCCTCCGGGTTGTGGCGCGAGTGGGAGAACCTGCCCGGCCGTGCCGCAGCCCTGGAAAAACGGGGGGGGGGAATCCCTTTTGGGGGGTGCACTTTTGGGGGGGTCCGGGGGTATGCGGACTTTGGGGACCCACATAGGGGGTATGCGGGCCACCAAAGGTTGAGGAACCCTGCTCTAGACCTGAGGAAGGTGATTATCAGAGACAGTAATGGCAATCGCTGTGAACTTGTTTATTTACCGACATGAAATGCCTCTGCCTGCATTCTGGAAACCTCTGGGTAGCTTTTCACAAGCAGGCTGTCAAGGAGCAAAATAACACAGATTTTAGCCAGAAAACTTTAAATTGAGAGCTAGACAAGGGGCTACGAGGAACTAAAAACTGCTGCTCCCAAAGACCCAATTGCACTGTCATGTCATGAAGAGCAATAATCAGAGAAACAATGGTGGCTTTCATTTCAGCATCTCTTAAATAAAAGAAAATTGCACCAGCTTCCTTGGGGCACGCTGGGGTTTGCAAATATCATAGCAATTGGAAAGTTGATGATAGCAAAAATATTTCCTTTACATGATATCCTTATTTTTCTTCTTCTTCTATAGAAAAATATTTGCCTGGGTGAATTGCCAAAATGTTAGTGATATTGGATACAGTTTTAAGGTTCTTCCATCCAAATATGTCCATTACCATTCCTACTCTGCCATCACAGCAATCACCATTCAAAGAAAGCAACTGGATGCATAAATGTCAATAAATGAAAATGATGGGGTTTGAATTTTATCGGGGCTTCAGATGTGCTGCCAGAGAAACAAACTGATTGAAGTTCTCTCCAGTTTTGCGGCATGAACGTTTTTTCATGAACGTTTGGAAGTTTGGCAATGTGCTCGCTAAAACTCTCTGGAGAAAATACTATTAACTTAATTCATTTGCAATCCTCAAACCTCTTACTACTCTGTAAGTGTCAATGGGACTTATGCTGGTGAAAGCTGTGTGAGGACTGAAAGGACTCCTTAACGATCTTTTAATGGAATCTCACATGTTGCTGCAACACTCTTTATTGACAGCTTAATAGAATCTTGATGAATCAGAATTAAATTTATTCATAAAGCCTAGGCCGGCTTCATGTAGCTAATGAAGTAATTAATGCTGAAGCCAGTACAGGCAGACATCCTACATAGAAAAACCCTGATTGTCAAATATCCAACACTGTGACCTAAGGGTCTAACCTAAGGGTGACAAGCTTTCAAATGATGTAATTATAACAATTCAATTATACCCTGTGATTATATAAAGTACTTCCAGGATTATTTACTATCTGGAGCAAAAGGAAATGCACAATCACAGATAGGCATTTGGAGGCTATGTCAGTGATTGGCAGCTAGTCGGGTGAAAGGCCTAGTCCTGTACAAGACTGGGATGTAAAGTCACAGTGGTGTAGCTGGACCTCCCCGCTGCCCAGGGCGGTGATGCGCCAACGTCACATGCCGCCGTGACGTCGCTTCCACAGCTGCCTCCTCTTCAGGTTTCCTTGTGAGGCGGCTTTGTGATCGGGCTGCTGCCCCCCCCTTCTCTCTTGGAGGCACTGCCAAGGGAGAAGGAAGGGGGTACCCAATCGCAAAGCCGCTGCTGCCTCCTCTTCGGGTTTCCATGTGAGGAAACCCAAAGAGGAGGAGGTGGCGGCTTTGCAATCTCTCTCAAGCAGAAGAAGGAAAGGCAGCCTAGTTGGGGAAGCAGTGGGGGGGGGGTGGCGGCTTCTGAGGCAGCGATGTTACAATGGCAAGAGGAGCGACCACAAATACCCCAAGCAAGCAGTAGCAAGGAAACAATCCTATCTGGGCCAGCCGCCAGCGGAACTTGTATTCCGCTGGCAGCAATTGCCTTGCAGCAGTCATACAAGCTACTTCAGCAGTATGCAGGGTAGCACGCTGCAGGAGCAGCAGCGGGAAGGCCGGAGCCATCCTGCACCTGGCAGAGGATTGCCAGCCACCTGCTAAGGCAGGTAAGATGGCAGGGGAGGCAGGACAGGGGGGAAGGGTGAAACAGGGCAGGGGAGGGTGGAACGAGGAAGAGACTGGGGCAGGGGAAGGGCAGTACAGCAACGGGGGAAGGGGGAGGGTAGATCAGGTCCTGGAAGGGGGGCAGGTTCAGGACAGCCACCGTCGAATCCTAGCCCCCTTCCCAGACTCGATCCCGCTGCACGGGCCCACATAGACCTGCACCAGTAAATTCATTAGCGCAGGTCTGAGTAGACCCCTCTGCACTGAGGAGGCTTACCCCAGGTAAGGGAATGAATGTTCCCTTACACAGAGCAGACTTCCACAACTGCCCCCCCCCGCCCCGATGATGATGTGGTAGCTATTTTGGTGTTGCTGTAGCAGTGGGGGGAGGAATAGGATTGGGCTATTAGTGAAGTGTTTTTCAGTGCTCCATTCTTACATATGCCTCCTGGGACTGTGATTACTCTCTCTTAAAGTTTCTCAGAGAGCCATGGACACCAAGTCTTCACAAGCCCTTCCACACTAATCCATGACTGACACCTACTGTAGACAACCAACCCTGAACTCAAACAAGTGTACATGTGTACACTGCATACATGCAGACAACTAGTGAATGCACAAAGATCAGAGTGGCTCCCACCTCCTGGTTCCCTCTATACCCACAAACACTCATACTCACTTCCATGCTTTGATCATCTGCATTAGAGCTATTGATAAGCCGCCTTGAGTGCCCTCGCTGGGAGAAAGGCAGGATATAAATTCTTTAAATAAAAAATTAAATAAATAATTGGAGGGGGGAGAGGGATTGTGT
Source organism: Plestiodon gilberti rubricaudatus (assembly GCA_026170595.1). Lineage (NCBI taxonomy): Eukaryota > Metazoa > Chordata > Lepidosauria > Squamata > Scincidae > Plestiodon > Plestiodon gilberti. The sequence continues at coordinate 169,243,315 of JANXHW010000001.1, forward strand.
CCCAGTTCCCAGCCTCCTCGTGTTGACTGGATTTTGCACAAAGGCTATAATATGCACAAAGCTGCCTAGTATCAAGGATAGACGACCCTACGCTTGAACAGTCTTTTCCATTAAAGACTTTCCATTAAATTCAGATTCCACAGGTAATTTCCTAACCAACCTTAGTTCAGGAGGTAGTAGTAATGGAAGTTAAGCTTTGCAGAGGTAACTGCCTGAATAACTAGGCAACAGAATGATGAACTAGATGCACTTTTGGACTGATCCTACAGACAGAGGCGTCGCTGGGAGGGGTGGAGGGCTCCTGAGCGGGGGGGGGTGCACGAGCTGGCAATTTGGCAGCGGCAAAAATGGCCTTTTTGCAGGTGGTGCCGGCAACAGGAATCGCCCGCCGGCCCGCCCACGGGTGGTAACCAAAAACGGCTGAAAAACCTCCGGGGGTGCTTTATTTTTCTTGGTGTGGAGGGTGGGGCTTATGACGTCATGTCCACGGGGGCAGGGCTTGTGACGTCACATGGGGGTGTCAAGGCGCTTGGGGGGCCCACGGAGGCTAGCTACACCTCTGCCTACAGAGCTTTTTGTGCTTAACCTTTGATGAAGATCAACATGTTCTAATAGAACTGGGGAAGGAAGTCCTGAAAACCAAGCCACTCATCATGTTTATGGCAGCAAAATGCAAATTCCTGGAAACTGTTTTATTCCTCATAGCGTTGGCCACTGAAATTGGTTTGATTTTATCTCTTTGGCAACATCGGAGCAAAAACAGAATAATAATTGGATGTCTTAAGAGAGCAACCATTTACTAGCTTATTTTCCATGTTGGGGTAAATTTTCGGCATAGTGTGTGGCGGATTAGATGCACAGCTCCAATATTGTACTAAAGGGATTTGCATTTTAATTCAACGCACATTGACACTTTTTGTGAGCCGCTGGAAATGACAAACGTGAGGCTTCAGCATGGCCACACACGTGAAGGCAGAGAGTGGAAGTGATGAGTTTATTAAAAGCAGGGCATGAGGACAACAGTAGTCCCTGTTGTAGACTTCCAGCATTTGATATTCAGAGATATTTTGGCCAGGGCTGGCCGAGCCATGTTAGCAGAGAAGAGGGAATCAATCAGTCTGTACACAGCAATGCTGAGTTTTGTGAAGACTTTATTACAACAAGAAAGCATTGGCATGGTTACACACCAGTAGCTCCATGGTGCACAACAGCAGCGCGACTTTTGCCATAATAGCAGAAGCTCAGTTAGGACGTATATCACATGCAGCACGCAGCGGGCAAAAGCCCCAGCAGCCCCTACGGGCCTCCTTGGATGTGTGCCAGCAAAGTGGACGAAAACCAGAAGTGGGTCTCGATCACTTCAGGGAGCCAATCTGAAGCATGGGGAGGCCCGCAGAGGGGGCCGCGTCCCCCTGCACCCTCCAGAGGGCCGGTGTGACCCCCGATAAGTAAAAAAAAACCACCTTTTTCCCTCTGGTGGCATGACATCGCTGACATCACCACACCCCTTAAGGGGGTAGCGACTGCTTCCAGTTTTCATGGTGGGTTGCAACCCACCACTTTGAGAACCACTGCTGTTAATGATAGGATGGGTTATGGACCCTGCTTCCTGGACTAACCATGGCACTCCCTGGTAGAGATCAAGGAGAATGTCTGCCTTCTCCTGGCAATTGTCTGAATTTCACCTAGTGATGTTCTCCTTTGCATTAAGAAACTTATTCTTTCACGATACGTGTCCAAAATAAAACTTCGTATTACTTGTGGCCCACACAACTGAATGCAGATACCCAGCCATATATGGTGGCCCACCAAAGTCTTGATAAATGTCCTAGGTTTTTTTTACTTACCTAAAAGTGCGAAAGTAAGGCGTTTCTGAAACACGTGGCAAACTTCAGTATGTGTCTGGAGGGCTGTGTTTGGCGTGGTGGGTTACAAATTGTTTAGGCCTGTTTTGTAGAAATAAAAGAATAGTCTCAAATATCCATGTTTCTGACTTTGAACTTTGTTTTTTAAAAAAACAAACCACTTTTGGAGGCAGAACGCAGTTGTGAAAATACAACCATTGTCAGTATCTGTGCACAGTATATGTTGGATTAAAGAGGAAGCTGTGCTCATAAAGCATCCAAACAGAGCAAGAATCCTGCAAGAGTTGTTGTGCAGCTCAGAGTTATTTCATTCATGACGGGGAAATCTGATGGAACACCCTGAATCTACAAAAGATGGTAGAACCCATCCTAGTCCAATTCTGTCTCCTCTGCATAAGTCTTAGACTTCCAGAGGTGTTTTTCCCCCTCTTTGGTTTTGCTGTAGGAAATAACCCCAAACAGAACCCTACACAAAGGGTACAAAGGTGTCAGTCCATCCACCAGCTGTTTCCTGCAAACTGGCTTGACTGTGATTTTTTTTTTCAAGCAACCAGGATTACTCTGGAGTAAAAAGTTCACAGGCTGCAAAATGTTACAAAACAAACACAAGAATCGGGTTCTTTCACCCTCCTTTCTTATCACAGCTCTTTTCTCACCTATACAACAAAATGTCTCACATCGCACTAGGAGGCCTTATTGGAGGAAGGTGTCCTTAGAGGCATTTCCTCCTTTTTCAGTAGAGGGACAGACCTATTTTCACTGTGCTGTTATCTTTGCTGCCTTGTTATCTTTGTATACCCACTCATGAGCCACAGGACAGATAATGACTGTCAACTGTTTTTTTGTATGGCTCTCTGTCTCTCTCAATTTGATGGATATCCTTAAATTCAGACAGTGACACTTCTTTTCATTAAAAGGAAATGCCATCTCAAAGTTCCTCATGCTACAGAGTTAATGGTAAGAAAGCTAATCTAGAAACCAGCAAAAGATGTTACCCTTTGGACACACAGTTACCCCGCACCTCCCAAAGAAGGAGGTGAGACAGAGGTCTTTGGTAGACTGGACCACTTTATTAATTACAACTGCAGCAGGATAGCAAAACTAACAACCCCCGATTGTGAGGGTCCTATATTACAACATCAGTTTAATGTTCATGGTGAGTAAATCTATTGATGAATTTAAATGCTTCTTAAATATTGCGACTCTCAAACATCTCTCTTACGGTTCTCAAACATTTGAAGTTTATTGTATGTGGCTCTTACATTAACAGCAAGTTAGGCCACCCCTGATATATTATATCCCCATGGCATGGCATGTTTCTCACTCAGGCTGCCCCGCCAGCAGAACTCGCCTTCAGCCAGCAAGAAGAGGATGCTGGTGGAACATCACTTCCAGCAACAAGCGCTGCATCCACCAGTGTGGTTGGGTTAGTGTTGGGGGTGAGCATTCGCAGTGGTGTTGCTGGAGGGGGTGTGGCACCATGCAAAGTGCTGCACTGAGCCTTGCAAACTAGTGTAAGGCGGCCCCTCCCACTTGCCACCGGAATGGCTCTGGGCGTGAGTGGGAGGGGCACGTTACACCAGTTTTGCACTGCTTACGGTGCCGCACCCCCTCCAGCAACCCCACTGGGTGGAAGGGGTGGAACATGGGGAGTTTCTGGGTGGGGAGGGGGTGGGGATAGAGGAGGAATGACAGAGGGAGAGGGTGGGTTCAGTGGCACTCAGGTGCGGCTGAATTCTATACTTTTCCCTCTCCCTTTCTGCTGCCCTTACACTTCTCAGTCCTGTGCCAGCAAAATAGCTGGTGCAGGACTAAGAAAACCCATTGGGAAAGCAGAAACATTCCTCAGTGCAAATGAACAAAAGCTCACTTTCCCTACAGAGACCTCTCCAACTGACACACACACACACACACACACACACACACACACACACACACACGGATGCAGCACACACTCCATTGGCAACTGCATCAGTGGGAGGGGAGTTAGGTAGGATTGTGCTGTTGAACTGTATCATTTAGTAGTACAAACGACATGAAACCTCATGGAGTGAGTTTTTTGGCTTCACAATAGCCGGCAATTATGTGGAGCAAGTGCAGGAAAACACCCTGTAATGGGCAGGATTCATGAAGTGAGTACGGTCCACGTTAAATAACAGTTGGGAGCTAAGACGTTTGCCACGGAAATGCCATTTCCAACAGGCTATGATGTATAGACCAGCTCTTAAATGACACTGCTGGCATTTCTAATCAGCTGTTATCTTCCATTTCCACCATTCCGTGAAATATGTTTCTCTTTAAGCACTCATAAAAATAAATGTCTTCTCACATAAATCGTAGCACATTAAACTGCAATAAATGTTGCAAGTTAGGTACAAAAAAATTAGGGATTTTACTTACTCTTACTTTGGTCAGCTGTCATAATAAGTCACGAAAGATTTAAATTTTAAAAAATGATTCACAACCGCTAAAACCTATCCAAGCGGTCTGGCCCAAACCCAGCTCTAGTTTTGGGCAATTAGTCACATGAAACAGCCGGTCAAAGGCCCGTCTAGTCCAGCATTCTGTTTCTCACAGTGTCCCACCAGCTGCTGCCAGAAAGCCTGTTCCTGTCCAAATTTAAAGTGGAGACTTTTTCCCTTTTTCTTTTCACAGGCTTCTAGTCAAGCTAGGCCTTTCGCCATCTTGACACAAAGCCTGAACCCTGAACTATGGGCTATGGGATTTTGTAAGTATCCCACTCTCAGCCTTACCTCAACTCCCCCCTCCCCTTTTCCTGTTATTCAGGACCTAAAGAGCCCAGGAAGGAGTGGGCTATGGAGATAAGAAATCAGCTTGTCTCTCTCCTATGGGAAAAGCTGCTTCAGGAACATCACACAGACCCTCGTCCTGTTTGTTAGGGTTAGCTAAAGACAAAGGACGCATTCCAAGGGGAGGAGGGATTTTGCTTGGGTTTTGTCTCTAATGGCACGTAAACTGTTTGTCCTATTGTAATTTTGGATTGCACCTCCCTTCATGAATATGTAAAATGTATAGGTATAAGACCATGCTCAGTTCTTTGTTGGTTGTTCCAGCTAATCTGATTTCAATCCGCTTATTGCTGGGACCCATGGCCATGCTAAAATTTTCAAAATGGAATAAATATTCTATGCAGATCTCTCTTCTCTCTTAAGACTATGTTTTGTAATTCCTTTCGGGGCCTTGAGCTAACTCACAGCCATCCAAAGCTGTTTTTCAGCAACAAGCCCACAAGCAGAAGAGGAGACCGACCTCTCCTGCCATTGCTCCCCTTCAAGTGAAATTCAGGGGCATCTGCTGTGGTGGTAGCACAGAGCCATCATGCCTGATAGTAATTGATAGCCCTGTCCTCCATGAATGTGTCCAATCCCCACCTAAAACCATCCAAGTTACTGTTTATCACCTCCTCTTGTGGGAATCACAACCTAAATTGCCAGCTGTTGCATCCTATGCAGGATGCGGCCTATGCCAGTGGGGCCGGGGCTCACCTTGGGGGAAGGGGACATTTGTGTAAGCCCTGGTGACTCCAATGGGCCTCTTCAGATACGCACCAGCTATTCAGCTGGCGTACAACCGGGGAGGCCGTGTAAGGCCGGCCAGGCCCAGGAAAGGGGTTAGGATATTGACACAGTGCACCGCCGATATCCCCGCCACCCTCCCTGGACTGGCCAGCTAATCGCCCCCTCCCCTGTCACCCCGGCCCACACTCCCCATGTCCTCTTGCCGTCTGGTACAGGGTTTACCTGTGTCCGGCAGCACAGGTTCAGGAGGGCGGCAGAGTGAGCAGTGCTGGCCTCAGCTCTGGCGCCGCTTACTCCAGAGGTGCCGCGAAAGTGCTTTACGGCACTTTCATGACACCGTAGGCCGGCGGAGTGGTTGTTTTGGTTCCTTCTTTTGCCCCTTTTCCAGCTCTACAATATCCTTCTTGAGTCAGGTATGGTCCTGTCCAGTCCACATTATTCTAAACATGGCCACACAGTACATATCTATAGAGGCATTATAATATTAGCAGTCTTCCAGCCCAACCCTATCTAACACCCCCCCCCCTGCTAATGCAGCCATGCCATACAGTCATGCCACGCCATCACAGTCCCAAAGCCAGGTCCAAACTCAGATTGAAATAGAGCCAGGAAATTGGTTTCTTCATTTGTGAATGATCATTGTGAACAAAAGACTGCATTCCGTTTTTTTGTTGCAGTTTTTTGAAAAGCATTGTGAAGCTATCCAAAGACAAGTGTAATTTATGCTTTCCTTGGCCTCCTTTGCCCCACAAAAAAAAATGCTACAAGAGACAAGCTATTATTTGAAAGCTTTCCAACTTCAAATTGTACCAGCTACTGATACTATGTCTTCTGACTGTTGAATTGTGACGCTCATTGAGTTCAGTCAGAAATATATAGCCACATACCTCTGAGTAAAACAAAAAGCACACATTTCAATATATTATAACCCATATAGAGAAACAACTTTCTGCTACATTATGGGAGAAGCAGGAGAAATTACACCATCGATGGAACTGCAAATGTTTGTTCCAAAAGATGATATACAGTATAACAAACTCCAGATCATGGATGGAACAAATAATCTACCCTGTTTAGCATACACATGCATGCTTCCCCTGCTCATCCTCCCAGCAGCCTCCATTCTCCTTTCAGCTAGAGTTACTGATAGCAACAGAATTCTACCACCTCATTCCACTGCATGTCCAGACTCGGCTTCAGATCTGGTCTTAATCTATACAGTGATCTTACTCCGGGAGTTGAGGAGACTGACTGGATGAGGAGGGACATGAGAAACTCTCATGTGATAACACAGCTAATGGAACCCAAATATCACATGAATTATCAGTTCACCATGAGGTCAATGAATCATTTAAGATCAAGTCTTGATCACAGCTCACCACACATTTATGGCACCAGAGTAGGCCTATTTTTATGAACTATCGCTGTTGCAAAGTATACCTTAGATCAGGGGTTCTCAACCCTCTCGGCGTGGCGTACCACCTCTCGGGCTGCTGCTGCGCCGAGTACCACCAGAAGTACGTGGCGACAATGTCATTGCCACTTACGTCCGGGTTTTTGCCGCACCAGAGCCCAGAAATCAAACAGTAAGGGGGCAAGGGTGGGAGGGAGAGCCCTTCCCTGTGCTAGAAGCCTGCACACCCGAGCTCTGCCAACGTGCCAGAGCTCACGCCGCCATTTTCAGGGCTCCGCTGTGGCACATCCACAATGGCGGCTGCCATCTTGCTGGCCAGGGGTTCAAGTGCCACCAACCAGTGATCCATGTACCACTAGAAATATGCGTACTACTGGTTGAGAAACACTGCCTTTGCTTATTGTATCATGTAATGAAACAATCACAGCTGTTTCACCGTAGAGTCAGTGCTTGTTGAATCTGTTCACACAGAGCCTCAAAGGGCTTAACTTTAGTGGCCAACTACAATTACTCACACTTAGGGAGCATTTCCTTAGAACCGTATGTGGCACATCAGCGAGAACCACTGCCCTGCCAGAGATTATCATAGCAAAACGTGACCTGCTGTTGAGTAGGAGGGTCCTGATTTTTTAATAATTTCCTTTTCAACACTCCTTTTGTTTGTTGGAAGGCTCTGTGCTCAATGACTCAATTAAAGAAAAAGACAACATTACTTAGCAATTATATAGTGCTTTCTATATATTTTTCAAAGAACTTCACACCAATTCTCTCGGTAATTTTTACAACAACATAGCAAGGTCGGTCAATAATATGTCTATACAGTAGGTCCTCACTTAATGTTGTCAATAGGTTCTTAGAAACTTCAACTTTAAGTGAAAGGACTTACGAAACCAATTTTACTGTAGGCTTTGCAAAGCATTATGGGGCGCGACTGGAAGCCGCTTCCCAGTCGCGCAGACCTGTGACCCACTTCGTTGGCCTTGTCACACCCCAGAATTCCTTGCTAGGGCTTGGCAAGGCCAGTGAAGTGGGTTGCGGGCCCAGTGCAGAGGGCGCGGAGGTCAGAAGATCGAGAACTGCTGACCAACTTTATAACGGAACGACTTATAACGAAACAACTTTAAGTGAGGACTTGTACTGCAGATGGGAAAGGGAACCCAAGACTGAAAGACAGAGCCATTCCTGGGGCCACCTACACATGAAGGTGCCCTATACTGAGTAAGACCTTTGACCCATCTGGCTTGGTGCTGTTTACTCTGACTGGCAGAATCTCTTCAGGATTTCAGGCAGGTGGTGGTGGTGGTTTTCCCAGCCCGACATGGAGATGCCAAGAATTGAAACTGGGATCTTCTTCATGCAAAGCATGTGCTCAGAGGTGAAACTAGACTGGAGCGGAGGCAAGTAGTTCTGCAAGACTCCATTACACCGGAGTCAGCGGCCGCTCCCCTTTGCTGTTGGAGCCATTCCGGCAGCTACAGGGGAGTGTCCTGCATGTTGCAATTGCCACCAGAATGGCTCCAACAGCAAGGGTGAGGGGCCGTTGTCTCTGGTGTAACAGAGTCTTGCAGAACTACTTGCCTCCACTCCAGTCTAGCTACGCCACTGCATGTGCTTGCCTCAGCCATGAACTCAGCGGGTACTCTACTGGCTGACCTACAACCCCATCCCCAAGAGCGCACTGGCTGAATGCTAATTAAAGCGATATGTGGGTTAAGCAGAACTCCAAATTCCTGCTTTCTGGTTTAAGGTTGAAAGAATCTATTCAAGCGGTTGATTTTGACTATTATGTCTCAGCTCATTTTTAGTACAAACCAGTGATGTAGACTCGCGTCCATTGACTTGGACTCGAGTCGGACTCAAGTCGCATCAATGACTTGACTCGGACTTGACTCGGTGATTGTAAAAGACTCGAAAGACTGTACTCGAGACTTGGAGTCTTTTACGATGAGTTGAATTTTAAGTCCCTATATATTACCATATCGGCCACCGTAAACCAGGAAGAAGGCATCTGCGACATCAAAGACAACGAAGGCAGGCACAAACGCAGCAGAGGTAGTGGGTGGGAGTGGAGTGGATAGAGAAGGCAAAGCTTCTTCAATTCTCAGCGTTTTTTGGATTCAAGCATGAGTGTGGGAGGAAGGAACTGATCTCACTTTGCTCTGCCCCCCCACACACACAAACACACCCCAGCTTACCACCCACCCGTTTTCCCCATTAAATAGATAGGGACTCAGGACTTGGGGACAAAGACTTGGGATTTGACTTGAGACTTGGACCCAGAGACTTGATCCACATCCTTGGTACAAACCCAACCCAGCATGTTATTCTAAAATCAGGAAAATTAATATTCCATGCAAACGTTTTTCTGAGTGCTTAGCTCGTTTTTACAAAGAGAAGCCAATCCACTCTTGGATCCATTCTCACCGATTATATATTACAGAGAGTGCTCAAGGGAAAAGTTGCCTGCATCACACTGTACTTGCCAATAGTATTAATTTAGCCAGTATATTAGCACTGTTTGTACCAGTGAACATGGAGTGTCAGCATCAGATAAAATACTTAAGAGATTACCGTAGAGGACAATCTTCCACACTTACTTCAAGTATATGGAATAAATGACCCAAGATGTCCTTTTCAACCCTGTCAACTCTGATTCTATGAGCATTATCTAATGTTCTGCTTTGTCTCCTGCATTAAATTTTTGTCTTTCTATCCTGAACTACAGAGAACAATCTGCGGTGCAAAATTGTAAGGTTGAAGCTTATTTTAGGGGGAACTCTTACAGCCTAAGAATCTTTCCAAAGTGTATCCTTTAATTAGAACATTGACAGTCCAGGATTAATGTACAACAGTGGTTCTCAAACTTTTTAGCACCGGGACTCACTTTTTAAAATGACACTATCAGGACCCACCTAGCTTTACGAGACTTAAAAAAAGGATGATCTAGAAAGAAATGGTAAAATTCAATCCATTTCTCATAATGAGGCAGCCCTAATGAATAGCTTCAAGAAGGGCTTCGTTATGTGACCCAGCCTTCACCTGCCCCCACTACCTGTTGACAGACTTGGGGGAAAAAACACCAGAAAAAGATGCTCAAACATTTATCTCCCTATATTTACACAAGCTTGTAAACTGCAGGAGCTCAGCAATCAAACAGTAATTGCTACTGTAATTAGCAGCTATCTGGCAAACTGCAGGAGTTCAGCTCTTTGAAGGGCACTTAGCAGCTATCTGATATTTTAATACCCTCAGGGCTTGAGGCAATTACTTATCTGATATTTCCATCATCAAGGACCCACCAGAAATCAGGTCCTGACCCACCAAGTGGGTCCCGACCCACAGTTTGAGAAACACCGATGTACAATAGAGAGAAACGTTATGCACATGCATAGCTAAACCAAAATGAGATCCATTCTTCTAGGAAAAACAGCAGATCAGAACCATGCTTCAGGTTTGAGGGGGCCCCAGGCCTCCTATGTCAGTGGCCCCATGTATGTAGGGTGGCCCTGACAAGCTTATCTGGTAATGAGCAGCAACAGCTCTCAGTGCACGGCAGTTAGAGCTACCACTTTAATTCTCATGTGTCTCCAACATAACATCGCTCCAGAGAGATGCTATGTTGGCAGCATTGTGGGAGAACACAAATGCCAATTGCAGCCATGGTGACCCTGAGAGGCACACCAGTGGAAAGGATTTGCCCAAGGATTCCATGAGTTGATGCTAGTCCTGTGCAGATGTACCATTTATAGGTGGGGGGGGAGGGAGGTTGGAGCAGTGGAGAAAATGATAGATTGGATTCAAATACTCAGACACATGCTTACTAACGTGTCTCAGCCATGTTGACATTAAGGAGAGTTCCCTAACTTTATAGTGGCACAGAATCTGGGTATGAATACATTTCAAATTATTCATAATGTCAATAATTATTGCTGTTCCTTATTGCAGGGCTGTAGCCACAAGAGAGCTTGTGGGAGGCTTTGCCCTCTCAAGGATTTTCCAGGTTCCTTCCATGAATATTCAGCTTTCATCTTTATTTTTTTAAAATAAGTTTCTACACCTCTTTACTTCTGAAATAATAAGGACAAGCATGGAGGCAGTATCCTACCCAATTGCTTCGCAAGAAGCAAACCAGTTCACCCTTTCCAGTTTCCTGGCCAATCAGTGCAAAGGCACTGGAATAACTGGCAAGCAGTAGGTAATTATTTTTAAAATTTTATAAAACGAAGGGCCCAATCCTATGGGCCGCTGTGCTGCCTAAACTGGCAGTGCAGCATGCTTTATGGCTGTTGTAGAAGGCAACACGCCATTCAGCACGGCCAGGCCACTGTCGCAAGTGGCTATGGCCGTGTGCCAGTGGCCCGACAAGGAGCCCCTGTGCCAGTAAGTCAGCATGGAGGTTGGACGGGAGGCAGGGGTGGGCAGAACAGGGCAGAGACCGGGGCAGGGAAGAGGAATGATCAAGGCTGGGAAGGGGGCGGTATCAGCAGCCGCATCGCCAACATCCTATCCACTTCCCGGCCTCGATCCACCTTCCTGGGGCCACCCAAACTTGCGCCAGCAAAATCGCTGGCGTAGGTCCATGTAGACCCATTCAGGCAGTGAAGGCTTGCCCCTGGGCAAGAGAACAAATGTTCCCTTACCTGTCTCCTCTGGGAATGCCCCTCTGCAGGATGCACTGCACACTCTGGTTGCTCAGCTGCATTGGCGGATGAGATTTAGTTGGGACTGGGCTGTTAATTTTATTTTACTGATAAATAAATAACAGGCTATTTATTTATTTATTTATTTATTTATTTATTTATTTATTTATAGGATTTCTAACCCACCTTTTCCCCTTAATATAGAGCGCTCAAGGAAGCTTACAAAAAAAAAGTAATAAAACCAATAAAACGATCAAACATCAATACAAAATAAAATACAAAATGAAACAGCAGCAGCAGGATACCAATACTGTATTATGCAGCACATCTAAAGTTACCAGGCATATGAGTTACCATGCCATGAGTTGATAAGAAATAAAAAATACAAACAGCAGAGACAATCCAAACGTCTTCAAGAGAGAAAAGCAAAACAAAAAAGAAAAGTGTTGAGGTCTCGCCAGAAGGCTAGCAGGGAGGCCATAATTCTATCATGTTGGCCTGTATTTAGGTTCTGCCTGTTTTACACTGTTTCCTTCCTTCAGGTACCCTTCGGCTCCCTCAAAATTCCTAGCCACAGAACTGCTTTGTTGGCATATACCGTAGATAGACTTTCTCACATTCTCCTGGTATAATTTTGTCATTTAAGGGAGGGGCCACAGTTCATTGGCCCCTCCCTTAAATTGGCCCCTCCCTTAAACAGGTAGCACCTGTTTTACATGCAGAAGGTTCCCATTTCAATCCCTACCATCTGCAGGTAGGGCTGGGAAAGACCCCCATCTGAAATCTTAGAGAGCTGTTGCCAGATGGTGTAGACCAGGGGTTCTCAACCAGTGGTGTTCGTACCACCAGTGGTACTTCGGCTGACTGCTGGTGGTACTCGGACCACCAGACCTCTGGAACCCTGCCCCAATAAGCATAGTGTTTTCACTCCCGGGAGGCTCCTGCCTTTGGCCGAGCCTCTCAGGAATGCTGAGAAGGGCCCTCCCACCTGTGTTTTCTGGCTTCCAAAAACCCGGAAGTAACTGGTGATGATGTCATTGCCCGTCACTTCCAGTGGTACGCAGCAGGAGAGTGGTGCCAGAGGTGGTACTTGGCTGGGAAGAGGTTGAGAACCCCTGGTGTAGACAATACTGTGCCAGGTGGATCGATGGTCTGACACAGTTTAAGGCGGTTTCACAGACACTCGAGCAATTCTAACACTAGATGAGGCCTACACAACCAGTTCACCCCTCCTTTTCCTGCAACTTCAGGGAGGTAGAATGTTTATCAAGCCCTGGGTGGGCTGCCATACATGGTATGTGGACTGTCAGCTTGACAGGGCACAAGCAGGCTGGCATTAGATAAATACTTTGCCCTTTACTCTCAAATAAAGCTGCAAGCAAAACAGAAGCGGAAAGAAACAATCATATACATTTACAGGTGTCAGAACAGCTAAAATGAAAAATCCAGCAAGGCCACAAAAGATCTTCATTGGCTGCCAGGATATGAAATTTAATACCATTTATTGCTCTTTTAAAGTTCTCTGCTTAAAGTTTTGCATTGACTACCTGATTAGTTCCAAGAGCACAGTTGACTGCTGATTTGTTATCGCAGCAGCATTCAACCTTGAAGGGCTAGAAAGACACTTCATCATCAGATGGCATTTCAGAGAGCTACTGAAAGAATCACCTGACTTGGCATAATCGTAAAAATCTTGGCCAAGGTACAGAGGTCACTCATCTTCTGCCTTTTGCAAAGAAAATTTTTTATTTTAGGTTCAGTGTTGTGTTTGAAATACCAAAGCGCTGAAAACTCAATGGATGAATCTAAATATTACATTCTCCAAAAGATTTACCATAATATGCCCTCATCTCAGAAAATGCTTCTGTGGGGAAATGTTATCTCAAGCCCTCCCTAAAAACAGAGAGAACAGCTTCCTAATAGCTAGAAAAATGTGCAGTTACTTACGTTTTCTAGGGCTGGCCATGATTTCTAGAACATTGTCATAGTTGCCACCAGAGACTTTCAATGAAGCCTGAAAGTCTTCATTGGCTTGGAGCCTACACTGAGCAGAACAGATGTGAGAAACTGCAAGGAGAAAAGAGTGATGGAGGTCAACAAGAGGGGGAAAGGGAAGGCGAGTGTTGTGGGGATTGCAGAACAATGGACATAGATCAACCAGCACTATTTACATGTCTGAAATCAAGTTCCACCCATCAGCCACTATAGTAAGAACTACAAGAGTTCAATAGGTCCAAAAAGCATGTACAGTATTTGAATGACACACACACACCCAGCATATACTGTACAGTAGCGCCCCCCCCCCCGAGTATCCACGGGGGATATGTTCCATTGCGGATACCTGAAACTGGAGATAGTAGAGAGCCTTATATAAAAATGAAAAAAAAGTCATTTTTTTATTGGGGTAGCTAACCTGGTCAGGAATTGCAGCAGCAGAGAACTTCAGGATGGCTATGGAGAGATGCAGAATGGTGCGGATAGCTTCAGGATGGTTTCAGATAGCAATGGCACAGATAGCTTCAAAGCTAGGCGGGGGAACCACAACTAACTGAAACCGCAGAAACCAAGTCCATGGATATGGGGGACTACTGTACTGTATAACAAGGGTGGCCAAACCGTGGCACGCAAGCCACATGTGGCTCTTTGACATATAGTGTGTGGCTCACAGAAATATCTTGGCTGAGCTTTTTGCATCACAAGTAATATAAAAAAATTTCAAGCTTTATAATTACTTACCAGATATAACTTGAGAGTCCGCTGGATTAAAGCATAAGTTTAATGTTCATGGTGAGTAAATATGTTTAAGAATTGAAGTGCTAATTTTAATGCAAGATTTGAGTCAGGGATTAAAGAAATTTCAGAGCAGCAAGGATTACAGAGGAATTGTGCTGGAGAATCAGTAATCGGACAAGCCGGAGCTGACAATGTTAGTTTTAGTGGGCGTGGCTTGCGATTGCATGATTGTGGCGTGTGTGGCTGTGTTGCGGGGCAGTGAAATTAGCAGAGTGTTACTGGAATCTTAACTGATCTTTCAAGACAATTAAGACCCCTTTTTTGAAGCTCAAACAGAAGGGATCTGGTTAGCAGGAATATATATTGTTCTTTCTGTTGTATTTTAAAGACATTTCTTAAAACAGTGGAAAGTACCTGATCATTTTTCTGGTGACAACAATTGCACAGCTCTTGCACAGACACATACCTACTCGTGGATTCATAACTAAGCTGCTTGCAATTTTGTTTTAAGGAATTCAATACAAGTCTAATCTGTTAGTGAACAGTCTGTAGACAGCTGTATTGAGGGGAATAATTGCCAAATGCACACACACACTCTATCTGGAAAAAAAGGCTGGGTAGAGGATTGCAATTCAAGAACTTGATCTCCTAATACACACAAAGGTTCTTGTTATCTTCCATAAATATGAAATATTCAGCACTCATATAATGCCCATGTAAGAAAATGGGCATCACATCAGGAGGAAAGCTTCTTATACAGGTTGGAGACACTACTGGAACCAGGGATGTGGATCAAGTCACTGACTCCAAGTCTCGAGTCAAGTCCCAAGTCTCTGG
This sequence comes from Plestiodon gilberti rubricaudatus, assembly GCA_026170595.1. Taxonomy (NCBI): domain Eukaryota; kingdom Metazoa; phylum Chordata; class Lepidosauria; order Squamata; family Scincidae; genus Plestiodon; species Plestiodon gilberti. The sequence goes on from JANXHW010000001.1 coordinate 169,258,343, forward strand.
GTCCAAGTCTCAAGTCAAGTCCCAAGTCTTTGCCCCCAAGTCTTTGGTTGCGAGTCCCTATCTATTTAATGGGGGAAATGGGTTTAAACCTGAATAAAATTGGACTTGAATATTCATTCTATGATAAAATTGGACTTGTCATAAAAGGCTCCAAGTCTCGAGTCGGGTCTTTCGAGTCTTTTACAATTGCTGAGTCAAGTCATTGACGCAACTTGAGTGTGACGTGAGTCTGAGTCAATAGCAGAAGCAAGCACTGACATTGGGAGAGTTTCTCTCAGTATTACAGAATTCTGGCTGGCCAGGGGGAAAAACCCTCCCCAGGTCTATGACTTTCCTCTGCAGAAAACTGTTGGATGTGGGAAGAGCAAGAAGCATGGCCATGGAGCACATTGATAGGGGGGGGAATGACCAGACTACCCAGCACACTCCTGTTCCCCCTTTACATCAGAAAAGGTTTTATTGTCCTGCTGTGTTTAGAATGAGCATCAGCATAATGTCAAAGCTTTGTGCACTAGGTTGGTGTTGCAAAACATCACCCATGTAGGACCAGGGTAATCTTAAGGGCTTCCCTCTCCTGTGGGAGCATACCCACATGCTTTCATCATTGAGAGAGGTCTTGCTCCATGTCCCTTCACCATCCAGGTGTGATAGGCAAAGACACAGGCCAGAGCTTTCTCTATGTTGCCAACCAGGCTGTGGAATGCCTTGCCTCCTAACACTGGACTAAGTACCTTTGCCCCTGCCTCTAAGCACCAGGCAAAAGTGGTCTTTTTAGGTATACTTCCGCGTAGCATACTTTGGGAATTTGCTGTTACGTACTTGCTCTGGCATTTCAGTTCTGCTCATTGCTGCTGTTGGCCTGGGCTTTTCATTGCATTTCTCTATTTTGTTTTACCCATGTAGGTTGCTTGAACTGTTATTTTTATTATGAATTGTAGCTGCCTTGAAGCTTTCTTAAATGGGTAGAAAGGTAAGGTGCATATACTTTAATGCAGGGTTTCTCAAACTGGGTCGTCACACCGGTTGCGGCCTGATGCCAAGGTGGGTTGTCAGTTGGACCCACTCGCCTGCCCTTGCCTCCGTTTGGCTCCAAATTGGAGCCAAACAGAAGCAACCAGAGGCCACTTCCAGGTCACGACTCACTTCCTGCAACTGCTCCCATGTTGCATTGGGCCCAGAATGGCCTCCGGAGGCCTCTGGAAGTGACTTTCGGGTCACTTCCAGTTTCGCTGATGTGACTTCTGGTTGCATCTGGAGGCCGTCCCAGTGGGTCACAATGGGGGAGTAGCTGCAGAACTACTCCCCTCTCATGGGCCCTGTGTACAGTAGGTAGGGTTAGAAGCAGGAATCTCAAGGGCAGAGGAAGGGAACATGGTACATGGTGAGCTACCTGGGACCATGACTCATGTCGTGGCAGCGGGGTCTTTGAGAACCGCTGCTTTAACAAATATATATATTTTTTAACATATACAGATCTATAAATCACAAAAGATGGAATACCAACAAAGGCACATCTGGAACTGAACATGCAGGTGCTCAAATGCATATTGTCCACGGGAGTCATGTAATCAGGTATGTCACAGTAAATTGTTAGAATGGGATTAATACCAAGACACACAATATATACACAGAGCAGTTTCATTCATTCCATTATAGGATGTAAGTACAGCAATACCAGTTCATCACATTGGCGTGTACACACATATCCAGATGCAGGATGCAATTCTGTTTATTATTCATGTAGCCTGTTATTTAAAGAAGAGGACAGGACTGGGTCTGATAGGCAGCATGATGGGCAGCGCTCTGTATTTTTGTGCATTCTTATCTAAGTGGAGAGCAGAGCTATTTTTTGAGAGGATAATTGGAAGACTAGACTGAAGCTTCTGACTTTATTCGGTTCCGAACGCAGGAAACTATATTCAGATCTTCCAATAATAGGCCATACTGTGCACTCTCATCATAAGGCCATCTCCAATACAAGATGCCTGTACCTTGGGCTTCAGTTCTATTAAAGTTTATAATAAACAACCCTGTATAACATCCTCTCTCACCGTGGGAAGAAAATTGCTAGGCTCCAAAGAACCGTTTTTCAGAGACGGTGTGCGAACTTAAACTGGTGGTGTTGAGCAGAATACCTAATAAGTTTGACGTTCTTGACCATTTCAAGGGTACTCCACAGGCTGCAGATGCTCTTTCATTGCAATGCATTGACAAAGGAAGAGATTTGTGTCTATGGCCCTTCCGACTTCCCCGGTCATTGTCAGAAAAGTGAAGCACCCATAACATTCTTTCCTCCCCCAGGTTCCAAACAGTGCGATAGACACACCTCTAACCCTCTCCAGTACTGTATTGTGCATTTGATTGTGGATACTTTTGATTTTTTTAATTATTATTTTTTAAACTTAGCATGGCTATGAAAAGGGAAAAGGCAATACTATTGGCAGCAAATAAAGATTTTGAACTGGGAAAAATCCATTACAAACACAAAATGCATGGCGCTTGCTGAAGAAAAACAGGGCTGATCTAAATGCAATGATTTCCTATTCAATAATCCCCAGACAGATCACTGTGACCTCATTACAAATCAGTTATTTGGGGTCTAATTTTGTCAATTACCTTAGGCTTTAGGGGCTATCCAACAAAGATAATTTTGTACACAGGAGCACTAAGGTTCAATTCAAAACAGTATCAGGGAGGTACAGGGCCTCTGAGAGGAATTTTATCAGGCGGCACAAAGTTTCTCTTGGGCCCCTTCCCAAAGGGGGAGGGGGCAAAATGAGGCATGGGAGGACAGCAATGGCTGGAAATGTCTCCGGAGCCCAGGTCTACCAGGCTTCCCAATGCAGTGCCCAGGTCTACCCGCCCAGTAGACCTGGCCCAGCCACCATCTTTCACTCTCCATGAGGCCAGCTGAGATCCCAGGAAATTTCTGAGCCCCCTCCTTTGGCTCCTGGCTCCTCTTTTTGACCCTGGGCCCGGGTACAGTTTACCCCCCCCTTTTTAACCCCCCCCCTTCATGAGCCCTCTGTACAGTAGGTAGGGTTAGAAGCAGGAATCTCAAGGGCAGAGAAAGGGAACATAAATGTGAAGACTTTTGAGCCTGTGTCAAGTCTAACAGGGAATAAACAGGGCACCAGTGAGGTGGGCTGAAGTGGCCACTTTGGACAGCAGAGTGGCCAGGGGCAGTAGACTGGCAGGATGTGCCCTGCACAAACCCGGTGCCTGCCCTCTACTTGCCAACTACTGCCCTCTACTGCCCTCTACTGGCCAACCTCGCCACTCAGCCACGTGTAAGAAAAACATTATTTGCCCAAGTGAGCATGGTGCTGCAGTTAAATAGTACTAGGATAATGATAGGTGTGCAATAGCAGTTCCCAGGAATCCCGCTTGCACAGCAGACATACCTAAAAAATTCACGAGCTCTTTGGTGAGAAAGAATCGTCATGGCTTGTGCAAGGGGAAGTCTTGCCTCACTAACCTTTTAGAAGTCTTTGAAAAGGTCAACAGGCATGTGGATGCGAGCGAACCCGTGGATATTATATATCTGGATTTTCAGAAGGCGTTTGACACGGTCCCTCATGAAAGTCTCCTGAGAAAACTCAGCAGTCAGGGAATAAGGGGGCAGGTCCTCCTGTGGATTAGGAACTGGTTGAAGATTAGGAAACAGAGAGTGGGAGTCAATGGGCAATTTTCACAATGGCGAGAGGTGAAAAGCGGTGTGCCCCAAGGATCGGTCTTGGGACCGGTGCTTTTCAACTTGTTCATAAATGACCTGGAGTTGGGGATAAGCAGTGAGGCACAGGCGTCGCTGGAGTGGGGCGGGGGGGTGCCCCCGGGTGACGTGCGCCACGGGGGTGATGCGCGCACCCCGTGCGCGTCACCTCCGTGACGCGCGACACCCTTCGGACACTCCGAGGCCGGCCCGGAGCCGGCCTCAGAGCGTCCGACCCCGTCGGCGCTCCAGGGCCTTCTGAAAGAAGGCCCAGGCAGCGCGTTTATCCGGGTATTTTCCGGATTTTCGCGCATGCGCAGACCGTTTTGAGGGCAAAAAGCCCTCAAAACGGTCTTTGCGCATGCGTGAAAATCCGGAAAATACCAGGATAAACGCGCTGCATGGGCCTTCTTTCAGAAGGCCCTGGAGCGCCGACGGGGTCGGACGCTCCGAGGCCGGCTCCCGGGCCGGCCTCGGAGCGTCCGGAGGGCGACGCGGGGGGGAGCCGGGTTGCCCCCCCGTGCCGCGATATATAGCGTCACTAGGGTGACGTGCGCCCCCCGCCCCAGGGTGACGCGCGTCCTAGTGACGCTACTGCAGTGAGGTGGCCAAGTTTGCGGATGACACTAAACTTTTCCGGGTGGTGAAGACCAGCAGGGATTGTGAAGAGCTCCAGAAAGATCTCTCCAAACTGGGAGAATGGGCAGCAAAATCGCAGATGCGCTTCAATATAAGTAAGTGTAAAGTGATGCACATTGGGGCAAGAAATCAAAATGATTAATGGGCTGGAGCACCTCCCTTATGAGGAAAGGCTACAGCATTTAGGGCTCTTCAGTAGAAAGAAGGCACCTGAGTGGGGGGGGGGGACATGACTGACAGCCCAATCCTGTCTAGGACCGCTGGAGCGTGTAAAAACACGCTGTGCTGGATCCTGTCCAGGATCGGACCAGCGCAGGTGGAGGCCACCTCAGGGTAAAGGGATGTTTGTCCTTTTACCGAAGTAATGGCCCAGCCGCTCCAATGGGTCTCCTCAGATGTGCGCCAGCAAAAATGGCCGGCGCAAATCCAGAAAGTCTGTAAAAGGCTCAACAGGCCTGAAAAGGGAGATAGGATTCGGCAAAGCAAGCCATTGGTGATCCCTCTCCCTTCCCGGCCCCGGCCACCCAATCCCCCCTCCCATTCCGCCCTCCCCATGCCCCCCGGCACAGTCCTTATCTGCGTCCGGTGGCGTGAGCAGAGTGAGCGGGGCAGAGCGAGCTGAGTGTCCAGGGCAGAGCAAGTGGCACTGGCCTCAGCGCCACTTACTCTCCGGGTGTTAAAAAAGTGCCTTAAGGTACGTTTGCAACACCCAGCACTGCGGCAAGATAGTTCCGCCAGTCCTGTCTTGGACAGGATTGCGCTGTGAGACGTATAACATTATGCATGGGATGGACAGAGTGGATAGAGGGAAGTTATTTTCACAACACCAGAAGCAGGGGGCATCCACTGAAATTGAGTGGCGGGAGAGTTAGAACAGACAAAAGGAAATATTTCTTTACCCATTAAGTAATTAATCTGTGGAACTACTTGCCACAGGATGTGGTGATGGTGTCCAGCCTAGATGACTTTAAAAGGGGATTAGACAGATTTATGGAGGAATTGTTCATCACAGGTTACAAGCCATGATGACTATATGCAACTTCTGGGTTTTAGAGGTAGCCTATCTTTGAGTGCCAGATGCAAGTGAGTGGCAACAGGATGTTGTTTTGTGTGCTCCCTGAGGCATCTGGGGGGCCACTGTGAGAAGGGCCACTGTGATACCAGAAGCTGTGGGGGGCCACTGTGATACCAGAAGCTGGACTAGATGGGTCCTTGGCCAGATCCAGCAGGGCTCTTCTTAGGTTCTTATGTTAGCATTTCAAGACTGAAAACGAAGACATCACCTGTGTTTACATTTGTCTTTTAGCCAATTTGGTTGTTTTGAAAAAAGCTCCCAACTCCAGACGGGGAATTAGGCTTCATAGTGAAAATAGAAACATTTATATTCTAGCCATTTACAGCTGAACCTCACATTTATTAGCTCTAGACAGCATTACAAGAATTGTTGTGTTTCTGCTAATTTGCAGGAGTGACAAGAATTAAATAGTATTCGTTTCTCCTCCACCTTATTCCCGAGTCTAAAAGATGATACTGGTAGTTGATCCCCATTGGTTTCTAATTGTACAGCAATAGAAATGACACACATTGACTTGGATCCACTTCCTCTACAGATAAGACTGAGTTAAAGTTTTCTCTGTAACAATAGCAGAGATTTGTAGGTGGGGGGAAAATGCAACCACTGCATTTTTGACTGTTTTGATCATTAGACAAGAAATCTTTGTCTCAGTTCAGCTGTTCTGAGGGAGCATGGGAGCTTACAAGTGTGTCACACACTCTGTGCAAGCAGATGGTACCCAGTTCTGTGTTGCAAATGCAACCCCATTGGGCACATGGAGCATTTTCTACCCCTGCTCATGCATGGAGGTAGCACGCATGCATGCACTAGAATCCCTGTAGAGCTTTGCTGATAATGCCAGTGTCAGGTTGCTGGGGACCCTGAGGCAAAGTTGCGGACAGGACACACACACACACCAGCACCCTCTGCTCACCCCTCTTATGGTGGGTGCTACCACCATTATTGGTTCTAAGAATCTTGGACCAGCTATCCAGATGGACCCTCTGTTGGGCATAAGCCCTTGTTAGGTGCCCAAACTGGTCAGCCTCTGATGCTATTGTTCGGTAGTACATTATACCTGCTGTTTTTCCACCCCACACATCTTGAAATGCAATGGTTTGGGTCTTCAATACTTTAGAAAGAGCTCAGTCTAGGGAGGTTTCTTGGTCGCATCCCCCATATGACAGATACAAACATTTTTCTCTTTCACTCTAGACCAGTGGTTTCCAAACTGGGAAGTGCGGCTCTCAGGGGAGCCGCAGAAACGAGCCAGGGGAGCCGCGGAGTTCCACAGAATCCTCTCGGACAACAGTGTAATGCCAATTGCCAGGCTTCAACAGAATGTAATGGGGAGCCACGGTCAAAAGGTTTGGGAAACACTGCTCTAGAGAGATGTTTTCAGTGGCTCTTTGTCTGCCAAGATCTGAACCTGAGCAACGTTTATCACCCACAGGGGATATGGATAGGCTTACCATCCATCCCAGAAAGCCTGGGACTTTCTGGGCCCGGTTAAGCCTCCGCCACCACCACCGTTTCCAAAGTGCGAAAATGCACTTTTTTCCCCGGCGCCGTCATCTTGGATCTCACTAAATCTCGCGAGATCCAAGATGGTGGAACCCAAATCTCGTGAGGGCACATGAGGCAGCCAGTGCAAGCGTAGAATTTCATATTAAAAATTATATATATTATCTATATCTATCTGTATGCATATATGGGCTAAGGTACAAGGAGTCTGAACCATGTTAAAAGGGCAAGAACTAAAGGTAACAGCTCTGTGAAAAACAGCTCAGTGAAAGTGAAGGAACAGCTGAAGAAAAGTAACCCACTTGCATAAGAACATCAGAAAGTAACAAATTGTTTTGAAAGGGTGCGCATGAAACAATTGTGCATGTTGACCCTTAATCCATATTCATCAGAAAACGAGACCGTTGGTGTCAGCATAAGCCTGCTTAGTCTGAAATAAATTCCACTGATGTCAATAGGACTTACTGCCAGAGAAGTATGCTAAGAATTGAAGCCATGGAGCATAGGAAGCTGCTTTCTGCTGAGTCAGGCCGTTGGTCCATCTAGCTTGGTATCGTTGAGACTGCCTGGCAGTGACTTTCCAAGGTCTGACACACACAGGGATTTTTCTTTACCCTCCCGGGAGATAAGACCTTCTCCATGCAAATCATGTGCACTACCACTGAGCTATGGTCCCTCCCCCTGTCCATATAGTCCACTGCTATGCACATTTACTTTGACACAAGTCCCACTAAATTTAGTGGTACTTAGACCCAAAATAATGTGCACAGGGTTACAGCCTTGATTTCAAAAACTCTGTGCTATTTATCTAGAGTTGGCAAAAGGGGGAGGGGGTGACCTCCTACGGCAATGAAACTTTTTAGACTGTCTGCAAGACTTTGTATTGAATTTGCTAAATCCACTTTCTCTCAACTGATTGGCTCAGCTGTTTCCCATCCATCCTGTGGGCTGCAAAAATGATTTCCAATATTCTCAAAATAACAGGGCCGGCAGACCACAATCAAGCACAAAAGGCCGCAGTTAACTCAATAACTGTTGCACTTGCACAATGCTTTGCTTCTACCCCCGAGATGCAGGATTATTCTTTTTTAGGTTCAGCAATTGAGTTCTTTTAAAGAAAAGAAATGGAAATAAGATTAGTCTGCATAGTTTAAAATGAGGGCATGGGAAACAACAATAACAACACCCCTACAAGTCAGCAGAAATAAACCAAACTGGGGGATAATTAATACCCACTTGTGCCTTTTGTCATTAGGTGTTGTTGCCCCACCCCTTTTTTCCTCTCAAGGAAAAGCAAACATAAGGTCTTTGCATAAGACCTTCAGCAAGGCAGGATTCCAGTTCAGTCTTCTCTGAATGTTTGTCATAGCAATTTTAAGGGATAGAGAGAACATGCAAGAGGTTGCTTTTTGTGCACAGTTTTAATTACAGAACAGTTACGGGAAGTTACGGGAAGCTGTGCCATATGTTCCAGTGGTCTCCGTACACCAGGGTCACATCCTGTTTTCTAGTACTGACTGTACCTGATGAATCACTGTTGCCATTTTGTCTTTTGGGGATACCTTTTTAAAAATGTTGAAAAATGTTGTTAGTGTGCACACATGTGTGCACTGGAGTTGCTTTATTTCAGTTCCTTTCACAAGCCCAGGAGAAGTTAAATCGGGGGGGGGGGGGGAGAGAGAAAGATTTGATGCCTCCAATTCAAATGTATGTCAATGAACTCTATGCCACTAAATCAGGGGTGGCCAACCTTCCACCATTAGGGCTTCTGCGTTCTTAAAAGTTGTGTGGAAGACAGAATCTTGGCAGCTGCAATTGCTGATGGTGCTGCTAAAGCAACTGCACCTGCTGAAATGCCCTCACCTGTACAACCATTAAAGGGCCAGGACATTCATGTCAAAAGGTTGGCCACCCCTGCACTAGATATTGCACAACCTGCCATTTCACATGATGCAGCTGTTCAGATTAATTTCAGAGTCTAAAGGTGCAATCCCGCCCAACTTTAAAACAGCTCCGCTGTTCCAAGCCGTCTCAAACGTGCCGTAAACCACATTCACAACAACTTTAGAGTAAGGGCCGTCGGCATGTATCAGAGTAAATTTCAAGCAGGATGTGCATGTTGAGAGAAGCTGCAAACTTTCAGAAGAACTCCAAAAGACAACATCATGTCAAAGTCAGTCATGAGGAAAATGCAATGTAGCGTTTACTGAAGATACAGGAAATGGCTTACCAAGGCTGCAATCGCTAATGAAGCAAAGCATGTAAGGAAGGTAAGATTCCAAAACAATGGAAATAGAAACAATGGTCCATAAGTAGAGGAAGGCACAGAGAGGGGGAGAAAGAGTATTATTATGACAGGCTGGGAGACAAGAACAACAAACTTGAACTTCTTAATTGAAGTGCAGCTGAACAAACTAGTTACCGTGATGTACGGAGGAGTTTAATAAGGTAAGCCCCCATGTGTATTTACTCAAGAAAAGGCCAAACAAATCAAACAGAACTACTGATCAGCCAAGGAAAACAAACAAATCAGATTGAATTGCTCGACATCATGTGGTTAAGTCAGGAGATATCATGTAACACCAATAGGAAACCAATGACAAGAAATACAAAACTCTGCAGTGAGTGTTTTGAAAGTGGAGTTCTTTGTGAGCTTTTTAAAAAATACGACATTCTTTTTCACCTGTATATGCTGCAATGACTAACTCCTCTGGTGGGTTCTGCTGCAGGATGCAAAGGAAACAAGCACTGGGTGATGAGAAGACTGGGGCTGACATCCCAGATTTCATCCAAAATGAGACCATTTATATGAGCTGTCACTTTCAAGGGGTGCCCTGGGTTGCTTCCACATTTGCTATATTTACGCTTACCAGATCGCCGACCGGGACTGAGCTTCTTGCCCTTAAGGGGCGGGGCGGGGAGAGGGGGCCAGAACGCGCGTGTTCTGGCCCCCTCCCCCTGCCCCACCCCTTAAGGGCAAGAAGCTCCATCCCGGTCGGCGATCTGGTAAGCGTAGCTATATTCTACAGAGCAGGCAGCAATTTTTTCCACTGCCTTTTTCTGAAGAATCCAGGTGTCAATTGCACTATTACAATCCCGTGTTTTCTGCATTGGCCTCCCATCTTTTCTCAACCTGATATATGACAGAGTATTTCTTCCTAACATGTAAATGCATAGGATTACCAGATCTCCAACCGGGACAGAGTGCTAGACCTTTAGGAGAAGGAATGTGGGCAGGTGTAGCTTGTTAAACCTTAGAGCACAATCCTAGGCATGTCTACTCAGAAGCAAGCTCCACTGAACACAGTGGGGCTTGCTTCTGAGTAGACATGCCTAGGATTGTGCTCTAAGGTTTAACAAGCTACACCTGCCCACATTCCTTCTCCTAAAGGTCTAGCACTCTGTCCCAGTTGGAGATCTGGTAAGCCTATAAATGCAGCACCAAATTGTTCAGTGTGGATTGATCAATTGCTACTTTTCAAAGCTACTGTTCCTTTAATTAGTGGCTTCCCCTCATATCTTGCAAAATTGCACTCCAAAGCAATATAATTTTGAAATACGTGCAACTGCTCTGAGGAGAGAAGAAACTCATATTTAAAACCCCTCCTTCTCCAGCAGGAAATAGGAATTCTCTCATTAAAAGCCAATTCAAAAACTCCTCACTGCACAAGTGAGAAAAGGGCGCAACTAATTACAAGGGTAGAAACCACTTTAAAGCAAAGAGACAAAGAGGAAGCTACTAATTAAAGGGACAATGTAAGGGAGGAGTGGGACTGAAGAAACAGGATTCAGAAGTAATTTGCAAACAGAACCTCAGGTTAAAAATTCGTTCCCACCCAGCCCCCTCTGACATCACAGGGACCTTATGCAACAGAACTAAACACATAATAAGATGAGAGGATGGACATTGCTGGATTTTTATTGGAAATATAGATGCTGCATATTAAATATTATGTGGAACCACTATTTTAGTGCTGCTTCCGAAACGCACTGCTTCAGTAGCAGTTCAGGGCCCTACTGTGAAACCAACTGTGATCTCTTTTGTGCAGCCCTATGGTTAGAAAATTTGGCTGACCTAGAAGTGGACGGTGACGGTAATCTGGAGAAAGCATGGGAACAGGTGGACACTTGGTTACCTCCAGACTGGGAACCCCATATTTTAGTTTGGGGTCACAAATTTACCTGCAACCAGGCCTGGACAAACAGAAGTTAGGCAGAGTCAGATGATCAGGCCAGGTAAGTTCATGGTGAAAACTGTAAGTTGACATTTATCCCTTCTAACAAATTTTGGTTGTTTCTTTATATGATTTCTTTTTAATTAAAAAAAAACATTAAAAAGATCAACAAGCTCTTAGCAACTTTTGCTGTTTAATTTTCGCCACTGCAATGTTTTTAACAACTTGCACTGACATATAGCCTTGGCAGCATTTAAATGAAATGGCTTTCTCTTGTAATCCCAGCTGTCTAAAAATATCTTCAAAGCACCAGTGTCATCAAAAGGTCTCTCCGTCAACTTCACCTGAGACCATTTCACATAGGAAATGGCCTCAAAATAGCTTGGCCTCCAAATCTCTGCAGATTTGCCCTGAAATGGTCTTCCTGTGAAAGCAGATATCTCAATAGCATCATATGATGTCCCTGGCTATCACCTGAAATCCTTGTAGAAGTGATTGTGACAAAAATATTTTTCCTCAAGTCAAACATTCCTGAATTCTGCTGCATTATTTTCACCCATCGTTGCAAGCTTGAACTCTAGCTTCATTCAAAGGAGTCAGAAATGAGCACTTCCTCAATTCCCTTTTATTTCCAGATTGAGGGATGGATCCCTGGGTTGAAGATGAATGACCAAGTATATTAGCTTTTAAAGGAGGAGGCAACATCTCAGGATAGAAATGAAGCAAACATCATCATCATCATCATCATCATCATCATCATCATAACGGAGACAGATTCTCCATCATTCACCCATTTGTCCCCCTCTTGAAAAATGTTTAAACAAAATGAGATTTTAGAATGTGCCCTGGTGCATTATAAAATATATATTTCTCTTTCTGTAGAACTTTGCATTTGTTTCTAAGAAACATTCTTTTAAGAAAATTTTAAATATCCCAAAGCGTACATATTTCTGCTTGTTCGGCAAAGCTGCTCTGTTTTGGATTGACATTGTGTGAACTGGTTTCTAAAATATTTAGGAAAATTAATGTGTGTTTTTTTTAACATTCATGTAAATAGCCTTCTCAAAACACCAAGGATGACAAGATTAGACCTTTGATCACTTTCAACAAATGAAAGTACGGTACTTTGAAGAAAAATTTAAGCATTAAAATGATACAGTAGACCATTTTTCTAATTCCTTTTTCTCTGACTTTATTCTTTTTGTATTTTTTGTATTCATGTTGCATTCTATATCTGTAAAGTACTGTACATGAAAAGAGATCTCATAGTGGATCACCCACCCCACTAGGTTGCCTTTTACATTGACAATATCAAGGTCTTAGGTTATAAATCTATTTACAGATGTATGGTGGTGGGGAGAGCCAGGGTCTCCAGCTGCAACTCTAGCCAAATACCTTATTGGTCTGAATATAAGACTCACTTTTTTCCCTAATTTAAGTTTTTAAACTAGGGGTGTGTCTTATAATCAGGCTGTTGCAATTTAATGCCAGTGATTTAATTAATCTTTTTTTAATAGCACCAAACTTTAAGGGTGCGTCTTATAATCAGGTGCGTCTTATACTCGGGACAATACGGTATTTAAGATGTTCTTGCATTTGGAGCTGCAGGACAATTAAATTGGTTACAAAGACTCTTTTCATTAGTTAAATAAAATAACCACTAAGGGCAGCTTCACACAATATGGTGGTGATTCACGCAGCCCCAAGTGTGACTAGTCCCAGATCTGTCGGCATGAATTCTGACTTCTCTGTCTTCCCACATGGTTTGAAATTAGTGGCAGGAATCCTAGCCTTTTACCAGCACACACTAATCGTGTGAAGAAACAATATTTGAACTCGTCGGTCACAGACATAATTACAGAGAGCACTTAGGATACTGGGCTGGCTGAAGCTTTCTGTAGCCTGAGGCAGCCTAATATTGATTCCCTCTGTGCTGCCACTGTCCCCCCAAAACTTCAGCCTGAGCTACATTGTCCACGGCTGCATCGCGGCTGCATTCCGTGTGCGTCTGGTGTCCCGCCCCCAGGTCAAACAAAGGCTCTGATTGGCCGGACGTAGCGCGGACGCAGCAAAAGTCGAGCCGGGCTCGACTTTTGCTGCGTCCGTGCTATGTCCGGCCAATCAGAGCCTGCTGTTTGACCTGGGGGCGGGACACCAGACGCACACGGAACGCAGCCGCAATGCAGCCGTGGACAATGTGGCTCAGCCTTCATGCACACCTTGCCTGGCTCCTTTATCTGCATGGGCTCTTTAAATGAAGCAGGAAATGCAAAGCATACTGGCATCCCAGTGTAAGCTGCACTTCCTGCTTCGTTTAAAGAGCTAATGCAGAGGAAAGAGCAAGGAACCCGGCTCAGTTGGTGGTAGACTAGAAGGAGATGGCGGGTGTCTGCCATTCCTCCCCATCTGGAGGTGTAGTGGTTTGGGAGTCGGGCTTGGACCTGGAAGATCCAGGTTCAAATCCCCGCTCAGCCATGAAGCTTCCTGGGTGACCTTGGGCCAGTCACTATCTCTCAGCCCCACCTCAGCTCACAGGGTTGTTGTGAGGACAAAAAGGAGGGGAGGAAATATGTACACCACTCTGAGCTCATTGGAGGAAGGGCGGTATAAAAATGTGAAAAATAAATAAATCTGCCACCTGATATGAATGGCATCCATTGCATCATGGATTGGCCGGCCATGTTAGGATGTAATCGCTAGCTGCCTGGCCATACAACATTGTGGGAGCGCACGAGACATCAGGGAGTCCCAAATGTGATTAAACATAAGGTTTCCTATCCCAGGTTTTCCCCATTTGGGCTGTCATTTCTAAACATGTTTACTGCACAAAGCCAAGGATGCTGCTGTTAAAGCTTTGATCTACAGCTCATAGCGAATGTAATATTTTTATTCTTTTAACAGCATTATTAAAAAAGCTTTTCTGCCTTCAAAATATATGAGAGAAGATATATGAGATGTCAGGATTTATTCTGGCACATTTGGCAAACCTTTTCATATTAACTGGAATTGGAAAAATGCATATAAATCACAACTGGAGCCAGGTCTTGAAAAACAGCTTTAAATTAACATTGGATGGATCAGAGTATTATAGCAGAGTATGTTGGGTATGGTTTTTTTGTATTATTGTTCCATCTTGTTTTCTGCTTTTCTTCTTCATTTGTTGTTATTACATTTGGTCTTTGCCTGTGTACGTTGTTATAGCTGAGTTCTCTTCCATCACGGAAATAAGGGAGCACACAGAATAGCAATGAATGTCTGGCTATGATCCACAAGTCAGTTGAGCGAGTGCACTTGTGTTGGACGCTGCAAAGCTCAAGCTGCAATCCTCCACATTTACCTGGGAGTAAGCCCCATGGACTATAATGGGACTTGCTTCTGAGTAGACCTGCATAGGATTGGGCCCACAGTTAAATCTAAATATGCCTGGTGGAAGGTAAATTTGACTTTACGTTAAATGCATCAGTAGATCCTACATGTCCCCATGTTGCTTTGCAAATAGCACATGTGGGGCAAAGGGGGATCTTTATGTTTTTGTCCCTGCCACAGTTGCAGTTTGGATTGCACACTCCTGTGTGCTATTTATGGTACATTAGAAAAAAGCTTCCATTGTCACAATGGAAGCTTCCCCCCCCCCCCATGTAAATATTATGTACAGGAGTGCATGATCCAGATTTTTTTATTTATTTTTATTTTCTTTACAGTATTTTTTACCTCGCCTTTCTCCCCGAAGGGACCCAAGGTGGCTTACAGCATAAAAAGAATGCAATACAATGGAGATTGAAACTGCAAAGGGAGCAAAGTGTTCAAGATCTAGTTCCTGCATCATGAGATTTGGGCTCTGCCATCTTGGATCTCGCAATATTTCGTGAGATCCAAGATGGCGCTGCCAGAAAAAAAGTACAGTTTGGAAGAGACGGTGGCGGAGCCCAGAAAAACCAGGACTGACCAGGCTCCGGAAACCGGGACAGTCCCGGCTTTTCCAGGATGAATGGTAAGCCTAGTCATGCATCATCGCTGAACTTCCAGGTTGCCAAGCTCCATGCTTCATGGAGCACAGCTTGGATCTGCTTACAGGAAACACTGCTAATCCCCTGACTTTCTCCC
The DNA here is from genome assembly GCA_026170595.1 of Plestiodon gilberti rubricaudatus. Classification (NCBI taxonomy): domain Eukaryota; kingdom Metazoa; phylum Chordata; class Lepidosauria; order Squamata; family Scincidae; genus Plestiodon; species Plestiodon gilberti. Next base: position 169,273,551 of record JANXHW010000001.1, read on the forward strand.
CTCTTCTCCTCTGTACCCCAAAATCTTTCCTTCTCCTGGGTTCCTCTGGGAAGCCCAGCTAATCTAGCGATGTCTCTTCTCCACTGCCATGGCAGTGCCTCATGTGCCTTCATAAGATTTGGGCGCCGCCAACTTGAATCTTGTGAGATTTCTCTGCAGCGGCAGAGCGGCGGGGGCAGTAGCTGGAGTCCTGATGCAGCCTGCGAGGCTCCAGCACGGTGGCAACGGCTATGACAGTGGTGGCTATGATGACAGCAGCGATGATAGCAACAGTGGCAACAGCGGCAGCAACGGCGGTGGGACAGGCAACCGGCAGTGGCAAAATGGCCATTTTCATGGCCACAAATCAATCAATCAATAAAAAACACTTTGCGCCCACAAAAAAAAAATTATTTATTCCGGGAGGGGGGGTGTGTTCCTGGTTTTGAACCAGGAAAATATGGTAACCGTATGCATGACATCATCACCGAGCATCCAGTGACATGGTCAGGACGCAGTCACAATCCCCTGAATGAGAAAAAGGGGGTCCATACACTGACATGGACCCCTTAGAGCAGTGGTTCCCAACCTTTTTAAGCACCGGGATCCCCTTTTGTAGAATGACAATCTGTCAGGACCCCCCCTAAGACCTAAGGCCAGAAGTGATGTCAGTAAGCAGGAAGTGATGTCATTGTTTCTAATAAATTACACAGTTTAATGCATCACTTTTTAAAATCACATTTTTTTAAATTTGTACTCATAAGAAGCCCCATGGGGGAAGGAAGGAGTGAGTTAATATTAACAGAGATGCTAAAAGGCAAGCAGAAAGTAACACAAGCCCCAAGAGAGCATCCGACACTTCTTTCTCTGCAGTGGGGGAGGGGAAGGAGTGAACTGCCATCTTGGGTGTGGCCATCCAGTTCACATCCTGTGGCCCCCCAGAAACCACTTCATGACCCCCTTGGGGGTCCTGACCCCCAGGTTGGGAACCAGTGCCTTAGAGGGAATATGGGGGTTAATAGGAAGGAAAGGAGTGGGATACAGATGGTCCAGACCATAGCGAAAGGATTGCAGCTGAGAATGGTTCTCTGTAGCCTGGACCAAGAGCTAAAAGCAAGGGGTGAGTCTCAGAACAGGCTGTGAAAGCACTTTGCCCACTTGTGGGAGCTAGTCTCTCCCACCAGACTCTCTTGACCCATGCCACAGGTCCTCTAGAGGATCAACTGGGTCGGTCATTTGTTTGGCATTGGAAGCCTAAGGGCCTCTCTCTCTCTCTCTCTCTCTCTCTCTCTCCCTCTCTCTCTCTCTCTCACGCACACACACACACACACACACACACACACATGGGCGTCGACAGGGGGAAGCGCGGGGGCGGGCCACCGGGGGGTGTCGCGCGCATAGGGGTGACGCACGACCCCCCCCCACTTACAGTTTGTCGGTGGAGCTGGGCCCGCCCACCCGCCCGCCCACCCTTGCATCCGTTTGGCTCTGAAATGAGCCGAAAACGGCGCGGGGGTGTTCCGGGCATGCGCGTGACGTCACGCGCGGGGGCGGGGCCGCGTCCTTAAGGGTGACGCGCACGCCCCGCTTCTCGGTGACACGCATCCTGGTGACGCGCCTGCACGCACGCACGCACGCACACACACACACACACAGGATAGACAGTGGGGATTTGGTGGATCCTTGATGAGGCTGCGCCATGAACCAGGGTTACCTTTCCTTTTCTGTGAAGCTTGGGAATGTTGCATTGCAGGGGATATAGTGTGAAGGGGCCAACCACAGAAATATTCCTGTGCAAAGGCTAAGAGGGGTCTCAGTGACAGAAAGATGGCTATGAAGCAAGCCCTTTTAACATGCAAGGGAGGCAGGGACCTTGAGGAGAGCTGGGCAAGGGAGCACAGCTGCCTTTCTTCCCAGGAGGGAGAGAGGATGTAGGGGCACTTAGAGAGAGAATGTTGGCTGACCAGCCCATGCTGGCTTCAGCAGGTTGGTAGGGCTCCAGGAGAAATAGAGGGAAACGCTTGGAAGGAAAGGTAGTTGTGGGGTGTTACTGTCCTGGGTGCCAGCTAGCACAGTGGTTCTCAAATTGAGGCTAGAATGACTTGTTGCAGCAGCACCAAGTTAACAATCCACACCCAGCAAGGCATGGTATGGATGTGGAGTAAAGGATGAAGAACACAAGGCTCTAAAGCCAAGAATCCTATGGGATTCAATCAGGAGGTCCTCTATTGTTAGCCAGGAACCTGTGATGGATTCTACCTTTGTCCCACCAACCAGTTCAAGGGTCATCCATTTTCTTGGCAGCTCAAGCAAGGCACTGCAATGCACAGGGACAAATCTGAATTTGCAACCATGAATGGGTTCATGTCCTTCTTCCACACGAGGCGAATGCTTCTGACAGCAATGAAATTATTATTTTATTTACAGTATTTTTACCCCGCCTTTCTTCCCGAAGGGACCCAAGGCGGCTTACAACATAAAAAATACAATAATACAGAACGTAATCACATTTTAAAACAGTAAAAAATAATTAACAAAACTAATAAAAACATCTAAAAATTGATTTTAAAAAAGATTACATTTAAAACAAGATCATAAAAACAGCAGCATCCCACCCGTACCAGCAAGATGTTAAAAAAGGCAAAGGCTCAGAAGGCTTCTTTGAACAAGAAGGTTTTTAGGCCTCTCCGGAAAGTGTCCAAGGAGGGAGCAGTTCGTAAGTCAAAGGGGAGGGAATTCCATAGGGTTGGTGCCACTACTGAGAAGGCCCTATTTCTGGTCGCCGCCCCTCACACCTCCCTGGGCGATGGTACCCACAAAAGGGCCTTCTCTTTTTTTATTCGTGATTTCTACTAGCAGAGGAGGAAGAAGAGGAAGTATTGAGATAACTTCAGGAAAATCAGCGAAATCATTGTCCAATGTGGTTTACTGAAAAAGTCCTAACATGAAGTAAATTGATGCAGAATGTTATAAAAATGTTAACATTCAGCTTCTCAATCAGTTAGATATTAGAAGATTACGGTTAGAAGAACCATAAGCAGAAGGAAAATAAGTGATAATGCTGTTTCCACAAATGCTTATGCAAGAGCTCACACAGTACTACAGCAGGTAGGCTATAGAGCCATTTTCATGGTTCTGGGTTCTGCTTCTGTAAGAGTTTCACAAGTCCTTGCACAGGCAAACAAATATCTTTTGGTTAAGTTTCACTGTTCTCATGCAATACACCTTTCTCACATCAGTGTCAGATGTCAGTCTGCTGAACTTATTAATACATTGATTTAATTGGTCAAGAACTCTCATTTTTTTAAGAAGTGGCCTCTAAAAATGCTTATTGTACTTGTCAGCCACTTTCTAGACAGCATGTTGACAACATTCATGAAACCAGAGAAGAGCTGGTTTTAATATGCTGGGGAAAATAACTGGATTCTTCTAACTAGTATCCTGCTGGTTGTTATAGTCTTGTTGTCTTCATGTGAATAAAACTGGCATCTCATCTCCATGAAAAAATTAAGCAGCATAAGGTGGTGTAAGGTTGCCTCAAGGCCATCTAAATTTATGATATTAATTTTTGGCCTCTACTAATCTTCAGGGGAAAGCAGCCTAATGTTTTAACTAATGAAATCCATAAAATTACACTAAACTCGCACACTGTATCAATTCCACTATAATTCACACATTTCTTTACGCTGCTGTGTTAAAACATGTGGGCGCGATTCAGCAACGTTAAGGACTAAAATGCTATTTTAGATGCAACCCCAGGTAGATTTTTAGTGTGGGGGTTTCCCTTTGACATGAACATCTGTGTGTCATATCTATCAGATATGTTCGATCTGCTTTTCAAAGACCTTTCAGCTTCAAAGTTCCAAAGTTAGGCGGGATTGCCTGAGTGATAAAAGCCTGAGTGATTCTTGTGGTGGTGGTTGTTTTTTAAGTTGACTTTTACGTTATTGGCTTTGTTATGACAGGGGGCGGGCACCATCTCATCCCGTGCCTCAGGCAGCAGAATGTCTTGGGCCGGCCCTGCAGATAGTGCCTGTAGTTCCCCAAGACCTCTTTCATGGACATCCATCCTAAAGTTCTTCAAGGATTTTTCGCATTGCAAGTAAGTTTTCCAAGACAGTAAGTGAGCAGTATTGCCTATCGTTTATAAATACTGTAGTCCCCATGCATCCCTTGGTTTATGGATTAAGCAAATTAACACAACACTTTCCGCCTCTTCTGGCATTTGGATTCTTTTCCAGATGTTTCAAATTAGATTTTAATTTTGGGAGGTAAGTAATACCTTCATACTTCAGCAATTCTTCTGCAGAACTCCCCATCCCAGGTGCTTTATTGTTCCTGGAGTCGTTCTGCTCTGCACAATTTCCTCAGATGTAGGGGCCGGGGTGTTTGGTTCAGCTGTGTATCCTGGATCTACCACGCCCCATTATTTTGGATGCTGGCATTTTAATGCTTTGCTTAAAACTATTTCACCACTCTGCAACTGATCTCTCTTCCAACAAAGATTATCACTTTTATTCTCAAATCCCAGTGGCCTTGCTTAGTAACCATTCTAAACCATTCATAGTTTTTTATACCCTCATAAAATTCCTTTACATTTCTCTTATAATTGCATCTCATCCGCTCTGGTGGATGATCCACATATTTCTTCTCATCTCACCATTGTGACTTTCCTTATTCTTCCTTTTCTGTCTCATTAACCATACAAGATTACCAACTGTTCCTTATTTATTGTTCTCTGCATCTCTCAGTCTTCCCTGCCCCCTTTACAGTCTTCCCTATAGCCCTCTTCAAGTGTTACTTATAAAATGATGGAGCAGCGAGGGAGCAGAGCTCCGGGACTTCTCTGACAGCAGGAGCACTCAGGTGCTGCCCTTGAAACTTTTTTTGAAGAAACTTAGCCAAAAAGAAGCATCAGACTCAACTGGAGGCAAACTGAGAAACTGGCCTAGGGGCATATTTTAATGCCTAGGGCAGTGGTTCTCAGACTTTTTGGACTCGTGGCTCCCTTGACCTCCCTCGCCATTAGCCGTGGCTCCCCATTAAAGTGCACGGAAGAGACAGGCACTCTTTACATGCTCAGAGGCACCCTTTCTAATATGTATGTGTATATTCCTAAAACGAGCCCTAAAGTGGATTTTCCATGCTTCTACTGAGTAGCAGCTAAGCCAGGAGTGCACAGGGTGGGGTTGGGATGCTGCCCTCCCTCCCTTGGCAGGCCTGGGGTATCTACCTGGTAGAGGGCACTGATGTCATCTGCGTTAGTCCTATTCATGGCAAGAGAAACATCAAAGCATGGGAGGGAGGTCATTTCTTTTCATTGGTCATGCCCCACCCCAATTGCATGAGAGAAAGCTCCTTTAGGTAGCATCTTTGCAAGATGAAAAACAATTCTTATACTGCCCAGCTGTCTCCAATGGGGGGGGGGATTGTCCCAGCAAATAGAGTGGGAGACTAACTTAGAGGTGGGTCAAAAAGGAGGAAGAAGAGAGATCCTAATAATATGTCAACCAAACAAACATAGCAGCTGCCGTCTCCTTCCTCTGGCTTAAACAAGATAGACATTTCTACAGCTTACTCAACAGCAAGCAACTTACTTATGCCTCTTCTACCTCTCTTAATCACAGAGTGAGAGATCAAAGTCTTTAAAGCTTCTTAAAAACATTCAGCAGCAAGAAAATATTTTACCAATTTGCAAACCTGCAATAAATGGGATGCTGCCTCCAGCACTTGTTTCAGTTTGCAGGGAGCCTCAAGTAGCAGCGAATTTCAAAGTGCATAGCTTATCTATTGAGTTGTTAATTGTTCTTTGATGAAGATAAGCAAGGCTCTCTGCTCACTGCTGTCAAAAACAAAATGTGGTGCTGGCTGCAAACCTGAAGTCTCTTGAAGTGAACTTTGAGTGACCGATGTGAAGAGGCAGCTTTTCCAGGTCTTTGTTTTTGCCTAAATTTCTCTCTTGCAAGCAAGAATATATGGTAATTAAAAGACTAAGGCCTGGCTGCATTCCATGAGTTGGGAGTTTGGGAACCTCTGGCCTAGGGCTTTAATTCCCCAAGAGACACTATGTAGCTTGTGTTACATTAACAGCCCATTCCAACCCAACTCCTCTCCAAGTCAGGCATAAGTGTGGCCTAAGTGCAGCCTAAGTTAGGCAGAAGTTATGCCTGAGGTAGGTCAGAGTTATGCCTGAGTTAGGCAGGCTGCAGTTTCTGTGGCCCAGCACCACCCCAGGATCCAGGCAACACTTACCTCCCAGGCAGGCAGGCTCTTCTCCAGGCTCCTTGTCTGGCTCAGGCATGTGCAGGCCTCTGTCTGCATGTGTCAGCGTCCATCCATGGCAGCTGCCACAGGGTCTGTCGCAGCCCGGTCGCAAAGGGGCTGACCGCAGGCAGGGGGTTTGTGCCAGTCATGTGGTGGGTGCAGGGCAGGTGACAGGTGAGCGAGGTGCCTGAGCCCAGCCGCCACAGGGCACCCTGTGCATCAGCCACCTGCTGCAGGGGAGAGTGGCCGTCCCCTCCCTCCTGCAGAAGGCGATGCCACCCCCAAGCCACGTTGAGGCTGCACTGGGGGGTGAGCGGGGGAGGGAAGGGAAGGGGAGGGGGGTGGGAACGTCACACACAAGGGGGGTCTCATGAGGACTGGAACTGCCTCTGACATGACTCGCCCGTGCGCTGCCTGAAGCCCTGGGCCTCCAAGGCCGGGGCAATGCCCACAAAGAAGGCATCCCGGCGTGCCTGCTGCTCTGTGCCCCGGCCAAGACCAAGAGATGCCTTGGGCTTGTCTGCTGCGAGCGTGAAGGGCTCACAGCTCATCACACCCCCAGATGGGGCGACGACGGCGCCTCACGGCAGGCGCTCTAGCAGGGTGGGGGGTGGCCAGCAGCCATCATCAGGGAGTGGGAGGAGAGGCAGACACACAGGCATGCAGACAGGGGGTGCTGGGGAGGGGCATGGGTGGGTCAGAGACAGACAGACAGACAGACAACAAGGCTGGTGGGAGACAAATTCCGAGAGAGGGGTCTGCAGAGACCGATAGGGACACAGGGGGCGCTCCGCAGATGAAGGTGATGCATAAACAGGCGCCTCTTATGCAGACAGACTTTGGGCGGAAGTGGCTGCATTACGGGCGGACCTTCGACGGAAGCGCCTGCATTACGGGCGGACCTTCGACGGAAGCGCCTTCATTACGGGCAGATACCCTGGCTGTCATTGTTTGCCTGCCTGAGAGGCCCCCCTGACTCCCCCCTCCCCTCTGTGCCATGGGGGTCTCGCAGCACCCCTGCTGGGTTCTCCCAGGGAAGGCCGTGGCAGTCCCTGGATGGGACTCATGTAGGGGCTTCAGTGCTGGGGGCTGTCTGTGTGTGTGTGGGGCAATGCTTGTGTAAACACTGGGCACATATGTTTCACTGGGGCTCGGCCCGAGGGGCATCTTTATTATTCTGGAACATTAGCAGACATGGCCAGGCGAGGCTGTCAGGGGTAGTCACAGCAGCCAATCAGAAAGCAGCAGCACACCTGCCCCATGGACCTGGACATGCAGGCTCTTCCCCTGTGGAACCACAGCCTGCTCCATAGAAAGGGGAGGGGCAGCAAGAACGACAGCCAGGGAGGTGGAGCAGCAGCAGCAGCACCGGCAGCTGAGGAGGGTTGCAGGGCTGGCTCCCTGACCTCTGGCAGCATCGAGGCAGATGACAGTGGGGCAACCAGACTGCAGGCCCAGGGGTGCTCCCAGGAAGGTAGGTGATAGTGGACGTTCCTGGGGAGACAAAAAAACAAGGGGGAGTTACATGTCAGCTGGTATGTGGTATGTGGAAGCAGTCACCATTGACAAGCCAGTGTGTCGGTTTCAAAAGCCTGCAGGGAGAGAAATAAAACACAGCTGATAGGTGTGACACACATAGCATGGTCTGAGCTGCTTACCTGGGTGTAAGGAGAGCATGATCCTGTAAGGGAAAAGGGTCAAAGAGAGAGACAACACAACTTGGGGGTCACAACCATGGCAAACCTAGCAATACTGACCTGTCAGTAGACCCTGTGGAGAAAAGGGGGGGGGGAACAGCTGGTGTCTACATAAGGCTAACAGTTCCACACTTGTGGCATTGTCTGCTCACATGACTACAGGCAGCAATCAGACACAACAGTGGTAAACAGGCATGTATCCTATATATCATAGCAGGCAAAGCAGGCAGCTATGAGACAACACATTGGTAGAGAGGCATGTCATGGCAGGCTATGCAGGCAGCTATGAGACAAGACATTGGTAGAGAGGCATGTCAAGGCAGGCTATGCAGACAGCTATGAGACAACACATTGGTAAAGAGGCATGTATCCTTCCTATATTTCTAAATGCAAAGAGGCAGCAGTCAGACCACATGTCAGCACAAACCCTGCTCTTACCTGCTGGTGTTGTTGCCTGTGGGGGGGGGGGAAAGAGGGGCTGGGAGAAAGACATGGGTTAGCAAACACTTGCATGGAGGCAGCTGCCCAGGCACAGCTGTAAACAGGTTGGCCACAGCCAGAACAGCCCTCTCTGCCCTAGAGGGAGGCAGAGAGGAGAAGAGAGAAGTGGGGTGTTTGTGAATTTTGCCCTCCACCGACAAAGTCCCACTTTGTGGCTGTGAGGGACAGAACCCCACGCCACGTGCTCAGAGAGAGAGTGACTGGAGGTCTGGGGCTGGGCTTTTGTGGGAATGAGGCTGGGTGGGGCTGGGTGCTGATAGGCTCCCTATCTTAGGCATAACTCTGTCGGTTTCCAGACCTAGCAGGCCCAACTCCGTCCTAACTCTGACCTAACTCAGGAGTAGGGTGTTAGAAATTTTCAGGAGAGGGCTGGTTTAGGTAAGGTAAAATGGCTCCTATGGGTCTCCTCGAATTTGGGTCCACCTTTTTGGTCGACCTAAATTTTGTGTCAGCATTTGTGTTGGAGGGGGCGTGTCTGTGCTTGCCAGGGTCTGGAATCCAACGTTAATTGGTTGCCGCCCCCGTTACACCCACGGTCCGCCCATGTTCCGCCCACTTTTAGGTCAACTTTAGGTCTGACTTGTGCTGCTTAGCCCTTGGGTTGGAATGGGCTGTTCTTAGTCCGTTAGTCGTAACTTCAACCTAACTTTGACCTAACTTCGCCCTAAATGGTTGCATTCCAGACCTAACTTCGACCTAAACGACTTAGGCTGACTTTAGGTCTGACTTGGGCTGCTCAGCACTTGGGTTGGAATGGGCTGCAAGGCTACAATCCTATGCAAATTTACCTGGGAATAGGTCCTGTTGAACACAGTGGGCCTTATTTCTGATTGACATAGCCCGTGCCTAACAGGCATAAGCCAACACTCCAGTTTACCATTTATACTTATCTAGGATACTTTTTAATTATTTTTTTCAGGGTTTTATATACCGGTATAAATAGGCCAGAGGGTGGCACAGCGGGTTAAACCGCTGAACCATAAGCTGTAGATCAAAAGGTTGGCAGTTCGATTCCCGCGACGGGGTGAGCATTCATTGCTTGGCCAGCTCCTGCCAACCTAGCAGTTCCAAAGCATGTCAATGTAAGTAGATAAATAGGTACCGCGTGCGGGAAGGTAAACAGCGCTCCATGTTCCAGCTGCATGCTACGCGCTGCGGCAAGGAGAGTCATGCCGGCCACATGACCACGGAGGCGTCTTCGGACAACGCTGGCTCTTCGGCTTTGAAATGGAGATGAGCACCACACCCTAGAGTCGGACACGACTGGACTTAATTGTCAGGGGATACCTTTACCTTTTAAAAAAAAAATTGTTTTACACTATTGCAACCCACTCCAAGGGTTGATGAAAGAAGCTAGATCTTTGAACGAAGTATAGCAAGTTTCAAACTAGAAATAAGTAGCAGGAAAATAAAACACTCTGGCAGCGCAATCCTGTGGCTGCTCCAGGCACCGGAACGAGCGTTCCGGCTCCAGGAGACTTCACAAACGTGCCGGAAAGCACGTTTGCGATGACTCGTGAGCAAGGGAGGCCGTCGCAGAGGCCAGCCTCCCTTGCTCTGGCGATGGAGCACCCCTGCGACCGCCACCGAACCCAGGTAAGGATCTGGTGGGGGGCATTTTGCCGGGCCGAGGAGGGGGGCCATTGGCCCAGCCAGTCCGTGAGGGGGTGGGGGATGGCTTCAGCGGAAATCTGAAGAGGCTGGTCAGGCCGGCCGGCATTTACACTTGGGAAAGGGGACAAGCGTCCCCTTTCCCGAGTAGATCTCTGGCCTGGCAGCAGCCTGGCCACTAGTACTCAGGATCCGGCGGGTGGCCCTGGGCCGCTGGCCAGATCTTACATAGGATTGCGCTGTAACAAAGAAATTTAAGGTTACCTTTTGGGGGGGAGGGTCTTAGTAGGGCATGGCTATGGTAGTATTGCTATGAAAGGTGTAATGACAAGGTCCTGCATTTGTCACTACACCACCGGACTCCACAAGGTATGTGGGCAAGCCCCATCCTCTGCTGTTAATGAACTCCATGACGCCACCCTCCCCATGGACACGGTTTCCCTGAAGAGGCAAATGCTGTTCAAATAGAGAAGGGGGTGAGGCTATAGGGTGCATTGGCGGGTTTGGGGCTTGCTGGCATGTTCCTGGTGTTCTGAAATCATGGAGAGTCTCTCTGGTTCACAGTGTCTGCAGAGAGTTTAATTAACTTCCTTTTCCGCTTTTCAACCTTGCCAATTCCTCGCTTAGATGGGAGACAGAAGATGGTTATTTGAGAGAGCTGAAAGTGGTATGAGTAAAATGCTGCTGCCATCATCTTACATATATCCCACTGTTCTGTCTGGTATTTGTAGTGCTTCAAAAACATGGAAAACCTGTTTGACCAGAGCCATCAGCAGGACAAAAACAAAAAACAAACCCAGTGTGTATACCCTGGGTAGCAATATAGTTAGGACAAGTCTATCACTGGCTACTAATTATGATAGCTATATGCTCCTTCCAAGTTCAGAGGCAACATAACTCCGAATACCAAGAGCTGGGAAGTAACACTGAGCCAAGCCTATTTGCCTACATGTTCTGCTTCCAGGTTTCCCAGGGGCATCTGGTTGACCACTGTGGAAAACAGGATGTTGAACAAGAGCTGCAATCCTTACCTGGGAGTAAGTCCCATTGAAAGCAGTAGGATTTGCTTCTGAGTAGAAATGCATAGGATAGCACAGCTCTAGGTGAACTTTTGGTTCAATCTAGCAGAGCTTTTCTTAATGATGCATTTGTCTTTTCACAAACAGATTATATATCAAAGTTATCTCCAGCCATGGCTAGCTATGGAACATGTTCAGTATTCTTCCACTCCATATCTCCTATATTTTTACCTCCTTCTACATTCATACAGAAGATTTCACAAGATCCAAGACGGCAGCGGCCGGGAGAACAGATAGGGAGAGCTTTGGGGGACATCAAGAGGACTGTAGCCGTTTTTCCATGTTGCGGCGCGGGTGGACGGGTCCTTCCGCCCGTGCCGCAACCTGGAGGGAAAGGCTACAGCCCTGCTGAATCGGCAGGGCTGTAGCCTTTTTTTTCTGGGATGCGGCGTGGGTGGGTCCTCCCATCTGCACCGCAACCCAGGAAAAAATACATTTTAAGGGGGGTACATGGGGGTATGTGGGGTTTGGGGGCAGGACATCTGGGGGTATGCATACATAAAAGGGGTCCTATAAATGTTAATAGCAGTAATTCAGGGAGCATAAGCTACTCAACTCACAGCCTGCACTTTTTAACTTGAGGTGTAAACTTGTGCCCAATTATGCATGCTTACATCCACTGACAGGTCTACTGGTACAATCTTAATATACTTAGGATGCAAATGTTTTACCTCTACAGCTCCCTCTCATGCACAGATCAAAATCCAGAAGACCAGTCACAGAGTGACCTTACTAGATAAGGGTGCTGGTGGAGAAGCAACTTCAATCATGGACATCCCCACCCACAGGACAAACGTACAGTAGCTGTACACACTCTAAAACCACATTCTTCTTGAAAATTCAAGAAAACACTTTTCTATGTTCAAAACACACAACCCATGTCCTTTGACATGCCCTTTGACATTATGTTCAGTGCCTTTGACATCTAGCTCTTCAACCAATGTGCACCTTCTAAAACATAGAAGAAGAGTGCATATATGGGATGAGATGACCGGCTTTTTGCCAGTAGTAATGTATGTCCAGTCCTGAAAACCCACCAATGGGTTTACAATTTTCCTGAAGGGTGAATGGCTCACATTCTCCAATTCTCTGTTAATCCATATTTTCTTTTCTTGCCATATTTGCTGGAAGCATTAAGTAATTATAGCTTGGTACAAATATTATGGCCTCTTAGGGTAAAAAGGATATCTATAACACTGCAATTGAGATAATAGAAGAGAAGTAATAATTACTACGCTTCCTTTTTTTCTTTTCTTTTCTTTTCTTTTCTTTTGTATTCTTTTTAACTGGAACAGAGTGATTCAGTGTGAGTTGCTTCTGGTGTTACCTAATTTGGTTTCTATTGTTTCCATTTTTCAAAAGTAAACGTATTACATTCTCAGTGACTGTGGATGAATTGCCTAAAATTAGACTGACTTTCCTGTTCCTGGATTTGTTCCAATGCTAATCTGTCCTCCTTTCTTAAATCTGGGGACCAAAAGCTCACATGCCCAGTACAAAGGAGGCCTAACAAGAGCCTCCTGTAATGCAATCAGTAATCAATAGCTCCTTTCGTTGTGACTGATTCCTGGGTTTATGCAGGCTGACACCCTTGTTCGCCACAGAAGGATCACCACCTTGCAGTTATTGTTCCAGATTTTCAGTTTATATAAATTACAGCACCACCAAAATCAATAGGAACTGGGCCCCTTTACACCAGCTGAGGATTCCAAACCTTTATTGAAGAGAACAAATTGACAATGCATGCGTGGATGGTTACTTTAAAAGAAGCAAGATGTAAAATTACTTCTAGTTTTAATGGGTGGATTAATCTGCGAAGACTGCAAGCCTACACACACTTACAGCGCAATCCTGATGAAAGATCCGGCGGCAGAGCAAGTGCTCCGCTGCCCGAAGCCGTCGTGAATGTGCCGTAAAGCACGTTCGCAACGACTTTAGAGTAAGGGCTTATGACACAAGGCCAGCAGCCCTTACTCCGCTGCCAATTCACCCCTGCGGCTGCCGGAGGAGGTAAGAGATCCCTGGTGGGCGCGGGGGCAGTCTGGGCAGCAAGGGAGGGGGTCCATTAGCTGAGCCGGCCCGGGAGGGGGCAGGGATGGTGGCTGCAATATCCCTGTCCCGTTCCAGGACGGCGTGACTCTTACACGGCCTCTTACTTCCACCAGCTAAATAGCTGGCGGAAATCCAAGGAGGCCCATTTGGGCCAAGCCGCACTACACTGGGGGAAGGGGACAAATGTCCCCTTCCCCCGAGTAGACCTCCAGGCCAATTTCATTCGGCCTGGAACAAGAATAGGATCCGGTGGGCGGCCTGAGCTGCCCACCGGATAGTTACGGTGGATTGGGCTGTTACGTGGGAGTAAGTTCCATTAAACTTAATGGAGCTTACTTCTAAGTAGACAGGCATAGGCTTGCACTGTGAACATTTCATGATTGATCAGCAATGGCCCATTTTAAGCAGTGGGGCTGAGAATTAAAGAGCTATCTGGCGGCAGCCCCTGCATGCTCCCTGAGGACTCACATGGGAGCTGCTCCAAGTGTGAACCAGCAATTGCAGCTGCCCAGATTCTGTCTTCTACACAACTCTTAAGAACACCAGAGGCCCTAATGGTGGAAGCTTGGCCACCCTTGGAGTCATGGTGGATAGCTCAATGAAAATGTTGACCCAGTATGTGGCAGCCTTGAAGAAGGCAAATTCCAAGCTAGGAGTCATTGGGAAAGAGATTGAGAATAAGACTGCTAATAATAAGGGAACGTTGCTTGGTGGTCTGATACACTTAGCAAGATACATTGCATATATTCCATGAGCACTAGGTAGCTGGATCAATTCTATTAAAGAATAATGAGATTGTGCCCAGACCTCCCAATCAGTGAATCTTTCGAGCTTCAATATTATTTTATACAGCTCTGATTGTATGCATCAAGCAGGTAAAGCGTTTGCCTAATTATAACTATGACGACTACGCCAGTGGCATCCCTGTGAAAGATTAAAAGGAAGCTGGCTATTAATTTGAAATCTCTCAATTGCTATGTAAAGCAACTGCTAAGCAGCCCAGCTCACTAAAACCCTGACTTGTTATTATCATCCTAACCATCTTCCTAACCCAAGCACATGCTGTGCCTTGTTGGCATTTCCTCTATTGCACATAAAAACGGGCATTTTCTCCTGTCTGTCTTCACTATGTGTGAAGATGAACTCAGCATGCATAAGAGAAGACACCATACATTTCCATCTGGCTGTGAAATGTCTTGTGGAATTGTGCTGAATGAGTTGAAAAGCAAGGATCTTGTAACAAATTAGAGACAGGAGCAGGTTTGTTAGTGTGACTAGGAGCCCAATTCTATCCCCTGCCATGCTAGAGCATGCAGCTGTGCCAATGGAGCATGTGCTGAATTCTATTGGGTCCATGGAGCCACATAGGCAGCCAGAAGGCCAACCAGAGGTAGGTAAAACTTCTGGGTAGGCCTTCTGGCTGCCTATGTGGCTCCATGGACCCACAATAGCTATTTGCTAGCAGCTAGCATATGTCCAAGGAGAGGAAAGGGTGAGGCAGGTTGAAAAATGGGGGGGGGGATAGGTTCTGGTGTAAGCCTTTGCCACCTTATGGCACGTTTGCACTGGCGTCGCTCTAGGTGGGGCGGAGCTCTAAGTTCTGCTGCACTCCGACCCACCGTTACACGCCCGTACGAGGCGGCCCCGCCCCCTCGCCTTCGGAGCCTTTCAGGGCAGCGATAGCAACACACAGGGAGTCCTGCGCAGCCGGTTGCTCCGCCGGTCTATACTTGCACAGGATTGTGCTGGAAGAGATGGGTGCATATTTGCATATGTGGCCATTATAAAAAAAAAAAGGCCTGTTTAAAAAAGTACAAGTTTATCTTTCCCTGACAACACTGTTCTGCCATTGAAGAATATTTTCTTAAATTAAAAAGAAAATTAGGAGTGAAATTAACTACCCTAGAAAAGCAGCTTGATCAGCTCTAGTCAGTTTCACAACAGAAGCCATTTTCCTAAGACCAACAGCCCAATCCTATCCCCCAACATTTTTCGCCATGCAGTCGTACTGACTGAGTGTGTACTGCATGCAAGGGGGGGGGAACCAGACAGCCTGAGAAAGGTAAGTAAACATGTTTCTCTCGGTAGGCCACCTGGTCGCCAGTGGGTCTCCTTGGACCCACACCAGCTATTTTTCTGGTGTAAGTCCAAGGAGAGGCAGGAGGCATGCTGGCCTGGAAAAACGGAGATAGCATCTCAGCACATGCTGCTGGGATCCATCCCCTCCAGCCCCCGAACCTCCCCCATACCACCCACGACCTGCCCCTCCCAGCACCTTACCTGCTCCAATGTGGGCTGGGTCCATGTACAGCATGAGCAAAGAGCCTCCGGCCATTTGCACTGGCGGGTCCAACGTGCACAACAGTGGTGCGACAGTTGCGCTGCAATTAGAGGACTCGTGGCAGTGGAACAGGAGATACACTGCCGTAAGCCCTCTATAGGATTGGGCCATAAGGGAAGTACCTCAATTAAGAAAACAGAACAGGCTTCTTTCTTTCTTTCTTTCTTTCTTTCTTTCTTTCTTTCTTTCTTTCTTTCTTTCTTTCCTACAGCAAGGAGCCTTTCTGTTAGGTTTGTACAGTTAGCAGGGGTCCCAATGCTTGATCTGGGCTAATGCCACAGTAACAATAAAAAGGAAATAATTTATATCGCATTACAAAAGTAATCATCTGTATGTACCTCCTGACATTCAACTCCTGTTCCCTTGTTGTTGCAAACGTAATTATCCTCAGCATCCTATTTATTACCTTACTCTCTCCCATTCACAAGGCCTAGAAAGAAAAAGAATCCTCATGCTACAACAATAAGAGCCACTTCTGAAATATCATATTGAAAAGAAGCATCCTGTCCTCTTGCAATAAAGCACCAAGTTTGTGTTTCACCTGTTGCTCTCACTCATTTTTCCCTCCTGTGCTTTTTCTAAGTGACAATACTTGCCTATTCAAATCCCTCTGAGCACCTGTTATAGTGCCCACCACAGGGGGTGGGGTAAATGCAAGTATTTGCATCTCTTACAAAAACAGCACATTGATCAGCATTAGACCCAAGTATTTCTCTCTATCTTCGGATGCAGCTCAACATTACAAGAATCAT
Source organism: Plestiodon gilberti rubricaudatus (assembly GCA_026170595.1). Lineage (NCBI taxonomy): Eukaryota > Metazoa > Chordata > Lepidosauria > Squamata > Scincidae > Plestiodon > Plestiodon gilberti. The sequence continues at coordinate 169,289,827 of JANXHW010000001.1, forward strand.
CCTCAAAAACACACATAACTTCACCATGTTGGAAGTGCAAAAGCATCAAATGAAACTGATACAATTATTACAGCCCCCTTCTATCTTCCTAAGTAGAGCTTTGGCCTTTCCTTTTTCATCCTGAGCTGCTGATGTGCCTTAGGAAGCCAGAGAAAATCACAACAGCTTTATTCACTCCCAGGCGATCAGGCAAATCCCAGCTGAGAAAGGCAAATCTTCCTAGTTTGCCATCTCAAAGAGAAAACACATGAATTCAATTGCTTTGTATACATTACAGTTCTGTTTATCTAGGCAAGACTCGACTCTGTGGAGAGTGAATTGCTTTGACTTATCTCATGATCTGCAGCTGTTCTTGACAGAATGTTCTCTAGCCCAGGTGGTACTAGTACCACCAGTGGATCTTTGGCCAACTGCTGGTGGTACCTGGACCGCTGGACCACTGGAATCCTGCTCCGATGCAGAGCTTTTGGTGGCGCATTTTTGCTCCCAAGAGAATCCTGCCTTTGGCCGAGCCTCTTGGGAACGCTGAGTAGGGCCCTCCCACCTGCCCAGAGCCTCCTCCCTGCGTTTTCTGGCCTTTGAAAACCCAGAAGTAACTGGCAATGATGTCATCGCCAGTCATGTCTGGTGGTACTCAGAAGGAGAGTGGCGCCGGAGGTGGTACTCAGCCGGGAAAGGGTTGGGAACCCCTGTTCTAGAAGCCATACAGCAATGGCTCATGATTTGACTCATGCATCTTACTGGGCCAGCAAGAGTGTTCATGTGATAGAGGAGTGGCAAAAGAGCTCCACAGCGATGCCAGATTGACAGGTGCCAAATTGACTTAAGTGCCACAAGACCCTTTGTTATCTTTCAGAATATGCGTTTCACCAACACCAACTCAAGATGCTGGTTGGGACATTCACTCTTGCTGATTTGATTAAAAAATGAAAGGGTTGAGAACAATTATTTTCTTACAACTCTGACAGCCCAACCCTATTCAAAGCCCCATGCTCCAATGCAGCGGTGCCAGGGCAGGCTCCACTGCATCCAGCGCAGGGCTGGAGGTCTCCTTGCGGGAAGGGGATTGAACCTGGGACCATCTGCATACGAAACAGGTGCTCTACCACTGAGTCATGGTCTTGCTTTTTGACTGTTAGCTGACTGTGTAACCTGAGTCCATTGATGTAAGGAGAAATTAAAGTCCTCTCCCTGCTGCATTGTACCATTCATCCATGAAAGTCACCTATGCTGTAGTAGTCTAGTCATTCAGTGATAAACAGGTATGTGTGAATCAGCCCCTAATATATTACTGCCCAAGCTAGTGTGCAGTGTTCTTGTGAAGTGCTAGCTCTGAAAGGGTGAGTCTCAGACAAAATATGAAGCTGGGTAGTGGCCATAATTTTTCAGAGACTTGAAAGAGGAGCGACAGAGCCATCCTTGCCTGGGATACACGTTCCTTTTGTCTGTTCCCCTATCGTCTATTTTCAAACCAGTTTTCAGTAGTGCTTCAAAGCCAAGACTCCAGTCACGTTAGCAGTCCGGGCCCTTGTCTACATGCCCCCCTTCCCCTATCCTATGGCCCTGCAATGAATTAATGAATCTCACCTGTACAACTTGATTATTCTTTACAACTTATATACCCAACTCACACAATAAACTGAACACACATTTTCTCAAGGCCCACCTACCTTGTGCTCTCGTTACTGAATATTATTTCCTAACGGTGTGTTTCAGGGGGTGAAAAGTGTCTGGATTGGGGGGGGGGAGACACCAAGATTTTCTCCTGCAAGGACTGTGTGTGCTAAGCAATTTCAGAAAAACAGAAGCTGGTTTTTTATGTTGGAAGTTGAACATTGGTCTTTTATACAGAGACATTGGGGGGGGGGGGGAGCCAAAACAAGCCTGTTCATGATGTAGTACTGAAAACCAGCAGGGACAGGAGAGCACGGTGGGTATTAAACAGAGTCTGATTGCATTTCCCGATCTTCCCAGAAACACTTTACCCACATTAATGCCACAGTCAGGAACCTACAGCGAAGAGGATTTGGAAAGCACAACAGTTTAAAAGGATTTAATAAAATATTTATAAACTGTGCGTTCAGCCTTACAGTAAAACCAGATGCCCTTTAGATTCCAAAACAGATCTGTATTGCTCATTTGCTCGGTTCTTGTTTTTACTATTACCTGGGGACTGGATTATCTAATGGGCCATTTAAATGTAGAGGTCAGAGGTCAGGCCAGTAATATCCAGAAAGGGCATACATTACATCAGCAAAGTCTCTCTCTCTCTCTCTCTCTCTCTCTCTCTCTCTCTCTCTCTCTCTCCCTTTTGTAAAATGCTACTTTACCTATGCAGTAGGTACATATGCAGAAAAAGTCATATTCTGCTGAGTCATCCGATGTAGAATTCTGTGTCTCAGTGTTCAGTCAGAGGTCCGAGAAGCTGAAGAAGGTAGGCATAATGTCCATCCCCCAGTATCGACCCACGATATACAAGAGGTCAAATACGATTCTCTGAAAATGGAGAATGTATTGGTTGCCGTGGTTTTCAATCACTGACAGACCTATACACACTCACCTAGCCCTTCTTAAAATCCACCTACGTGGCAATCCTATGCACACGTTCCTGGGAATAAACCCTATTGAACACAATGGTACTTACAGTACTTCTGAGTAGACATACCTAGGATTGCCCTGTTAGGGCCAAACTAGACAGGCATGCAAACATGTGCTAGTGAGGCATGCTTCCAACAGGGTGCACCCCATTGTGGCTAGTAACAGCTGTAGGGAAAGCAACCCTGGTTGGGGCTGGGACATGTTGGAGATGGAGGTCCACTTCTCCCCCATGTGCTGGTTTCAACACACAAATCGCCTTATTGAAGGGTGAGCTGCTGCCGAAGTGGTGATTTTCAGAGATCACCACTTCAGCCACAAATCACCCCACCTGGGAGGTCATGTTTGACTGGAAAATAGCACTCAGAAGAAGAGTGGAGGCCCCCTTCCCTGCGCATCCTGCTCCCCATGGGGGTCACTCCCCCTGCACAGCTGTTCTCAACAAAAGTAGGGGCTGAGCCGGTTAGAAGCACATGCTTGGATAGCAGAGTTTGCATGGGCGTCTAGTGTGACCCTCGGCCCAGCCTCACCACCGTTTCCTCCGTGAGCGAGGGTCAGTTTATTTCCCAACACAACTTGCTGTGCTGGTTGCTACCTTGAAAGTTCTTCACAGCTCAGGACACATCAACCTGAAGCACTGCCAGGAGCTGCCATTCCCCATGTGAGTGTGCCTATCCCGAGATCATCTAGGAAGGCTGTCTTGCACGTGCCGCCATTTGTGGAGGCGAGACTGGACGTGACGCATGGGAGGGCCTTCCCTGCCTTGGCGCCCCCTCATGGAATGCATCCAGAAAACAGCTTCCCACCATGTGAGAAGTACAACGCCCAAAGTGTGAGAAGTCGTGACCACACAAGGCAGTCGACAAGGTTGTGCAGGAGTCTGTACAGCAACTCGCTGCCATTTGTTCTTTGGATGATGGTGACCTTGCCGATCTCCTTGGCTCATTGCTGGGCCTGTAGGGGAGCAACACGTTCCCTGTCTGGCTTGCAGGGGGGTTGAAGCAGCAGGCCAGACTCCGGAGAATTCATCCTCTGTCATGGTTTGAAAGCACACGACTACTGAAGCTCTTGTAGGCTTCCTAAAGAAGTGAACTGGAAGGATGGCTTTGCTTCTCTCCCTCAGGCCACCCCTCTGTGCAGAAGCTCTTTCAAAGGAGAAGAATGATTAAAAAAAAAGATATGGAGGCACAACTATCATTTTTACTCCTGCAGGGTCACATCCCCTGCTGCCCTTTTTTTCTTTATGTGTGCAAATTTTAAGTCATGCCTATAGCAAAATTAATAGTTTGGGAAAAATTATACACAACTAAATCTACTCGCTAGTTAGACACAGGGATGCTGAAAATCCAAGGGAAGTTTCACTTAGCCAAATCTGACTGCTGCATCTCGCAGGATGTTTCACATACAAAAAGGCATATACAGTATATGAGTCGGGGAAAACAGTGGTCAATTGTTGCTTCCTGAATGGAAAAACTGGTGAGTGCTTGAACTTCACACATGACATTGAAGATCTGTGAACTGGTTTTCTTTCCTACATATATACCTCTGCACCAAGAAACCATCAGCCCTCTCTCCGGGTCAAAAGCGACATTATGTTGGAGCGTTGAAATTCCTAATAGGATTGTCTTCTTGTGAAATCAGCTGTGGGGAGGCCCCAAGTTATATTCGGGTCAAGCTGTGGGGGAAATGGTTGGACTCCCTGTGCCTCAGCCCTGATTCAAATGGCTTGTTCTGTGTCGGCTTTCATAAGCAAAACGATGTGTGGATCCTTCCCGTCAGGGAGCTCTTACATCATATGTAGTTCCCCCCACCCACCCCACAATAATACTTATGACTAATATAAATAATAGTAAACTCTGGTCAAGATCCAAAGAGCTTTGGGGGCATGTCCAGTGGAATGAAGGAGATATGCACTACAATCCTATGCATACTTACTAAGATGCAACTCCCACTGGGTTCAGTGAGCATTACTCCCAGGGGCATAGATTGAATTGAAGGCTTAAGAATATACTGTTCTTAATTCTTGCACTGAAATCAGTAGGACTTAGACTGGATTTGGACTGAATCAAGCCCACACAGCTTGTGGCCGGGTGTCAGCAGCAGCGATTCTGCAGCTGATCATGTGGTGCAAGCTCACAGGTTCTACCAGAGAGTTGCCCCTGCTGATGTCTACAGCTTGTGCCTGCGCTGGGGCCACTCTCCAGCCAGAAACCATGCAGTTGTGTGCTGCTGCTGCTGCTGCTGCTGCTGCAGCAGCAGCAGCAACACACACACACACACACACACACACACACACACACACACACCTCTGGCTCCTGGCATTTGAAGGTAGGAAAGGTGGGAATTCCCCCTCGCTCCCCAACGGCCACACAGTGGATGGCAGAAGTTTCGCTTTGCAAACCACCTCCCTCACCCCCACTATTGTTGAATGGCATCTCTTAGCCTGGTGGGACACAAGCTGTGCTGGCCTAGGCTGGATCAAGCCCCTATTATTATACAGTATTTATAGCATGGGGAGGAGGGCTGCCATTTGGCATTTCCACCTCAGGCACGAAAATGTCTTAGGCTGATGTCAAGTATGAGTGTGAGAATTTCTAGCATATAATCAATGGATAACTTCCACACCTTGCCCCAAGAAACATCCCATCTCTCATGGATCTGCATGTATGGAAAAAAGTTTGGGCAGTCCACTACGCATTTATTGAAAAGGTTGCAATCGATGATTAGCAGCCACTGACAGGATTTGATTTTTACCGTAGAAAAATATTGCCCTGTGGAAAAAATCACAAATAACTGCTTCTGTTATATATTGGGGAAAGTCTCCCTCTCCAAGGGAGCCTTTGAGAAAAGATCGATAAACCCAAGGAGATTGCACCATCTGCTGGTCATTTTGCATTCCACAGAAAGAAAAGAAACCGAAAGCCTCATGGGCAGAAAAAGGCTCTGTCATATCTTGACCCTCAAATTATATACTGTACATAAAAGTGTCTGGTTTTCTGTTGGACAGACCCATAGCACTTTTTGTAGTGCTGCAAATGTAAACCACAGACAAAACATTCTCAGCAGAGTACATGTAACTCCATTTCAGGATGTGTACCGAAAAATACCTTCCAATTTCAGATGCGAGCAGCTGGCAGACAGACCAATTGCATATGTAGAGCTGTCGCTCATTGCAGTTTGAACAACCCAAGCTATTCCACTCTATAAACTGCTTCATCTGTTCCTGTTGAGTGCTTAATGCTTAGGAAAATAATAACTCATTTACACTCAATAACTGCATCTCCTTAAAACAAATTAAACAAAAATCATAGATAGCCATGTCAATCCATTAGGGAAAAAAATACCAAAGTTAAAAGTAGGGAATAACTCCCTTTATTAGGGCCAACTAAAAGGTTATACAGAGTGAACCACCTTCTGATTTCATGAAAACGTTTCATCAAGGTAAGATGCTGAGAGGGAATCCCCCCCCCAAAAAAATTGAGCGATGTATGCACACCCTAGTCCAGAATGAATAAAGCCAAATATTGAGAATATGTATTTTTTTAAAGGACAGTGAGACCCAAAAGCACAGTCCCAAGAGAGGAAAGGAAAAACAATTTGAATTTTAGAAAAATGTTTGTAGCAACTTGTGTGTGTGTGTGTGTGTGTGTGTGTGTGTGTGTGTGTGTGTGTGTGTGTGTGTGTGTGTGTGTGAGTAAGTGAGTGAGTGAGTGAGTGAGTGAGTGAGTGAGTGAGTGAGTGAGTGAGTGAGTGAGTGTAAAATCCCATATACGTAGCAACAGTGGGCCTCTCCAAGGTATTCATATGATCAGAGCCTTAAACTAGATCTGCCCAGCTGATGTACAGCGACAGCACAGATGAGCATTGATTTTGGAAAAAAATCACCACATGTTTACGCACTTCATCACATCAGTATTAGTGTTTATTCAATGCTATCTGAAAAGCCCTTTGATTACATTCCAGAGTGCCAGCAACCAAATGCTTCTCTGATGACGATGCTCCCGTTGTTCCTATTTACAGTAAATCGGTGAATGTAACATCTTTACCAAACGGAAAGCTGATCAGTCGCCCTTAACCCAGGAGATGGAGCAGAGCAGAATGAATTGGTTCATTTTCACTGGACCATATCATTATTTTCAACGTTACAAAAACAGCATGGTTTTAAATGTTAATTTAAATGTTTTAAATGTTAATTTACATGTGCAATTTTGCAGATGGGCATATGTTTCCTGGCCAGTTAGCAATGGTGTTGCATAGTATTTGGTGTTTGGGGGTTTGTCAAAGTACACAGTCCTGCTTGTTGCAACCTTGTCTGTTTTGGGAAATAAGATCCTGTATTATTATTATTATTATTAACATTATTTATATACCGCTTTTCAACAAAATGTTCACAAAGCGGTTTACAGACAAAGTCAAATAATTAAATGGGTCCCTGCCCCAAAGGGTTCACAATCTAAAAAATGAGCTCTCGTCTGTTCCCAGCAGCTGAGCTAAGCTGTAACAGTTCCATTTTAGGTTCAGGCAGAGGCCAGTGACTCAAAATGGAGTCAAACCAAGATGGTGTCAGGCATACGCATAGGCCTTGTCATTCATCATCATCAGAACTTTAAATTATTGGCATAGTTCAGTTACCAATAATACACCACATAAAAATACATAAAAGGGGCTCCTCCCTCCCCTACATTAGAGACCACTAATCATAATAACTAAGGCTGCAATTCTATACACACTTTCCTGGGAGTTAGCCCCATTGAACATAATGGGACACACTGTAACCCACAGATATGCATTCAGTGGCTCTGTTCTCCAGCTTGGAGCATATCTCACTGGGAATGTAGGCGTAAACGTTGCCTCTGAGCATTCTATCTAATGGGCCTCATGCTTGGTCTGGATCCATGCCACAGTTCATTCAGACGGAGTGCTTTCAATGGCCTTCAGTGGCAATCTGTTCTGTAGGCAGGTCACTGTCATAATATTAGTAGTAAATAATTTGTGCAGCAGTGATTTCTTCCTAGCAACAGAATCAGAAACATTTGCTCCTGTCCAAGCTTAAAAGCACTATTGGAGGATTTGTGCCTTGCTAAGGGAAAATAAACTCATTTATCAAAATAATGCCTCCTTGGACGCCACTCTGGGCAGTGATTAAGTACAAGGGACAACCTGGGACAAATGTGTTTGTCAATTATTGCTGGCTAAAGTTGTTTTAATCTTTCAGGAACCAAGCCACTTTAAAGAGCTTTCCAGCCCACAAGACGATTCTCTGACTCTGGTGTTTAGTTGAGTTTCTTTTGACCTATCAGCCACTTAAGATACCTTGTCTTCTCTTGTTCCTTTTTTTTTTAGCTGACAGCCCTGAAGAGAAAGCCAGACCACCAAGTGAACACACTACTGGCAACAAGAGCATCAACCCATCAGTATGCTTCCAAGCATCCTAGCTCCATTTATGGAGTAATACCCATACCCTGCACTAGTCTACCTTTCAGTAATCAGTCTCTAACCCAGAGCATTTTAAAGGAAACATCCTGAATGAACACCGATATGTGGCTCCCGGTGGAGTCGATCAATTGCTACTGCAAACACAAGCCCTGGCAGCTTTCTCGTGCCTATTAATATTAGATTGAGGTCCTCCTCGGAAGAGCTGAGCTCCTAATCCTCCAGCAGAGAGATGCATCGCCAACGCTGAAGCACAGGATCTCTGTGCACAGGAGAGACGTTATTCAGGGCAGCTGGTAATTGATAACTGCTCTTTGCCCACTCTGGAATCTTTTTGGACACAGGGAACAGAGATGGAAATGGAGCTGAGCCACCGAATAGTAGGGGGAAGGCACAGCAGAATCAGCTTACGGGATGATCTCAGCTGAGAATGCAACTCTCTTTGGCGTCATGAAGTGCTGTGCTAGGAGCCAGTCTCCAGGCGTTCCACAAACTTCAGTTCCTCAAATGTATCCATTAGCATCCTGTCTGCCATAGATTAATCCAGTAAGCCTTTCTTTTTGGTCAGGCACCCTAGAGAGTCCTTAGAATTCAGAAAACAGCACAATCCTATGCATGCCAACAAGTCCCAATGTGTTCAACAAGATTTACTCCCAGGAACGTGTGTATAGAATTGCAGCCTAAATCTAATTTCTATCCATCTGAGTACAATCAGATCAACTCCACAACTACAGAAAGAAACAGCTAACACAGCTTAGACAGAGGATCCAAAAAGCAAACTGGCTTAAGATTTCTTTGCATCTCGTCCCTGCCATTTTCAAGGACACTGGGAATCGGGCAAGGCCAAAGCGTCCAGCCGCGCATGTGCACGGCGCGGCTGGAGGTTTCAGACTCGTGCGGTTCCTGGCTGAAGCGTCCAGTGCGCGAAGAGCCCTGAGCGGCGGCAGGGGGGCACAGCAGTCGAGGACGACAGCAGCAGCGCCACAGGAGGAGCAGCAAAAAAGGCAAGCAAAAATGGCTCAAAAATACTAAAATTAAAAAAGACAGCAGCGACAGTCAGAAAATAAAATAAAAATGTAAAAAATGGTGGTGGGGGGAAATAGGGGTGGGTGGGTCCCAGTTTGAGTCCCTCAAAATATGGTAACCCTACCCTTGCACTGTGTCCCATGTTATGTAAGACGATGCACTCTTATCATCAGGGCTTTCCAGAAGCTCCACAGCACAACCAACCTGGCGGGAAGGGACAGACCCTGCCATGACACGGAATTGCAGTCACAGGAGAGGCAGAACTGCTTTGCCTGTCTGTTCAGAGGGGCCCCAGGGTAGGGTAGGAGGACAGCTGGGATCGGGGGAAACCGCCAGTGAGAGCAGGCGTCCCTGCAAGGCCAGTTGGGGACTTAAGCAACTGGAGGCTGAGCTGGGACAGTGCCTGCGAGGAAAGGTAGGGAGGGTCAGAGCCACCATATCTGCCACACCTATATTTTAATTTATTCTGAAATTATCATTGCCCTGCATTGTTGCAAAGAAAGAAAAATGAGCAATATCTTGGAAAATGCCTCAAACGTTTTACATTACCTTCATAATCAAGGTGACCCAGCTTGTCCTGAAAGTACCCACAGGTTACCTGGAGGTGTGGATAAAAATAGCACAGATATAGTGCATACATTTTTCCTGATACTCATATACCTTAAGGACAAGGACAGTTCATGTGAATGAACCAACAAGCAAAGACACTGTGATGAATGCCCTGCTTTCCCCCTATTTTGCACACTTATAGCCCCCAGAGGACTTTGGGGTGCTGTAGCATCCTAAAGAGCCTGTCTGGCATAAGAGATCCAGCAGCCAGTACCCTAGGATGCTGCTCCTTTGTTTGAAACACCATTCCCAAAAGCCAACACATGCAAATTATGAATTGATCTTTCATCCTTTCTGAGACGAGCTGGAGACTATAGTTCCTAGCCAACCTTCGCCAATCACTGATTGGGCAGCTAAGGCTACCTGTCCAGGTAAGGGGGTGAGGAGAGGCCAGGTGGTTTCCCTTTATCCAATCAAGTAATCCCATGACATCAGCAAACTTATGTTTCTTAAGATCAAGCACAAGGATGCTTGGGGGTATTTGCCAGGTCTGCCATTGGAACCAGCTGCTGGCTTGCGGAAGGCACAATCACTCTCCAGTAAGTGGGTGAAGGTTAGCATTCCTGGGACAACGTGAATAGCTAGCAATAGGGACAGTACTGCTACCTAGCCATGTTTAGGGTATTTATATTTACTTGTTTGCTGTTTCCATCCAAGCCAGACTGCAAACATCACCTGTACAGAGATGTTTCGGGGTTATGTGTACTTTTCTTTTAAGTAGCTACCTAACCTCCTCTGCTCAACATTGCTAGTTACTGTATCCAGTTTGGTCAAGCTCTCTCTTTTTGGCCAGCCACATTTTTTCCATATCCAGGCATTTTTCACCAGCCAGCTTGTTGGCAATGGCCCTAGCAATGCTAATGCACCAGTGTTTTCTCCGTGCTTTTACCATAGCATAACTAAACCCACAAAGACAAGGCTGTAAAACGCTGAGTAAAAAAAGAGAGAGAACATTTTCCTTCCCTCCTCCTACAGTGCCAGTTAACTACGTGTTTCATCCTCTGACCAAACTGTGGCATATTCATTTTCAAATTGTAATCAAGTTTCCTTCCCCCTTTTGTGATACAAGGCTTAAATACACACTGTAAAATGTGGAGGGTGCACACCAATCAAGAACACCGAAAAACACAAGCCAAATGTGAATGGACGTGAAGAAAAAACAAAGAGGGAATTTGAAGAGTAATTCAAGAAATTTGATTTTAAAAGAGACAACTTTTTTATCAGCATCAGAACAGGACCACTGAATGATGAAGGTATCCAAAGAGGATGGAAGGAAATTGCGGAGTGAACCCTTCACAGCAGACAATCTTGAAACCTTTATTCCCCTCTCCTGGCAACGCACCTGAAGACCTCTGCCAAACAAAGGCGATGAAGCACTGAGTTTTAGAACTAAATGGCAAATTTAAAAGTCACACGTCATCAGGGCCAGATGGCTCTCACCTGAATGTTTTTAGGAAGCCTGAACTGTGAACTAAAACGTACAGTATAATGTCATTGAAATCAGCCTCTGTGGACGACAGGAAAGTGGTCAATGCAACAATCATCTTTTTTTAAAAAAAATGGGGTGATGCTTAAACTTTGCCAGCCTAACCATGTGGTTTGACAACCCCTATTACGGCAACATTGCTATAGATAGCTAATCAGGTTTGAATCTGACCAGTACTTGGATGGGAGACACCTGGGAAACTGATATACAGTACATCATCAGGAAGGCAAGTATCACACAGTACTTTCTGTTGCAGGTAAATAGATGGAAAGTATTATAAGGCTCAAGTTGTCAGAGTTGCCAATGCTGAAGAATGGGCGCAACATGATTTCCATAAAGGAAACACTTGTCCCAGCAGCCTTTTAAACTCTTTGAGAGTGTCAACAAGCAACAAGTAAATGATTATAGAATTCCCCCCCCACACACACACACACACACAACGTTTTCAAGAAAAACTGTCCTGTGGAAACAGAGCACTTGTGTGATAAGACAGGAAGCAGAGAACAGGATTAAATTGACAGTTTTTACATGGACAAGAAATTAACAGTAGGGCTGCCAGAGGATTTTAAGAGTGCCACTCTATCTTTCCCAGAGTGGGTCTCGCTTTCCCCCACATTTGCAATGCAACTGACAGACAGACTTGCCAGTGATACAAATACTGGTTTAGGGCAGTCGTTCCCAACCTTCTACCCCTTTAAGGGGAAGTTGGGACCCAACGAGGGACACCTAGGTGATGTCTGTGTGTCACTTCCTGGTCTCCTTACCGCCAAATCCTGGTAAGAAAAAAAACTTTTTGTCTTACTGGGTTTTGGCGGTGGGGAGACCTGGAAGTGATGCACAGACATCGCCTATGGGTTAGCCACACCTCCTTAAAGGTATAGTAATTTCCAAACATGTAACGAAGGAGGTCGCAACCCCCAGGTTGGGAACCACTATAGGGAGAGGTGAGGTCAGCCAGGTTGGGCACTGGCCAAGGACCCATAGACTCCCTAGGAGCCCAAGGGACCCAACTAGCCAACCCCTGAAGCCTCCCCACGTCAGGAAGAGATGGAACAAGTTGCTCGAGTGAACAACTTTTGCTGTCACTGCCCTGTCCCTCCCTCCCCATTCCAAACTGGGCTTCCTCAGGAGGTTCCTGCAATTATGGGGAGGGATGAAGGTTGCTTGGGCACTCTGAGTACTGAGGAAGGGGCATCTTCCTATCACTTCTCTCCCTTTCCCCATTCCAGCCAGGAAAAGGAAGAGGAGCCAATGTGGCAGATGCCACTCTCTCAGTGCTGCTGGAGGACCGAGGGAGAGGCATCCTTCAATGAAGCCTCCTCCATTTCCCTGACCTGGTTGAGGAAATGGAGAGCATCAGTTTCATTGAAGGATGCCTCTTCCTCAGTGTTCACCGCACAAGTGAAAGTCCCATTTGAGTAAAGAGGTTACTTTAATCCATTTCCCCTTCCCTCTGCAGTCCCTATGCCCTCTGAAAATCTTCTCCAGAGGGTTGAGGCCCATCTGGAACAGGATGGCATGTGCCATGGGGGTTGCAGCAGGAAGGGGGGAGGGAAATCACCCTGCCTTGTGTGTGAGCCATATATTTTCCACTTGCAATACAAGCTCTTAGGACCTACTGTAAGCAGGGACCACAAGATGCACAATGGAGAAACAAACAAAACAAAAATCCTGTTTTTACATATTCACTGATGGCGTTTAAACTGCCTTTGACCACCCAGGAAAGCGACCTTGGATTTGTTGTAGAAAGACATCTTCACAGTTCACTGTGAGCGTAAAAAAGGCCAGTTCAACATAAGGAATAATAAGCAGTGGGACTGAAACACAACAGCAACTATGCTGTATGTAAACTGAGAATATAGATGTCATTATATGGTCATCTCCCAAAACAAAAAAGGCTGACCAAAACAGAAATCATAGACAGACATTTTTCAGAGCAGCAGAACCACAAGGCTGATCTTCCCACAAGACTCCAGGTTTTATGCAAAGTGATGGGGCAAACAAGAGACTTTCATCCAGTTCAGAGCCAGACAATTGGCCCTCCCATTAGGCAAGGAGAGCTGGACAGCCTCGGGCAGCAGATTTGGCAGACCATTAATGGCCTGCAAATTGTCAATTATTCAGTTTATCATTCTATTTTGACCATCATGGGGTGCCCCATTCATAGGCTTACCATATACAAAGGGGGACAAAGTGCCTATACCTTTAGCCCTTGTATAGAAGGCAGGATGTCTGGCTCAGTGGGCAGGATGTCTGGCTCAGTGGGTTAGAGCACTCGTCTCACAAATGCCTGAAGATCTGCAGGACAGCAGTTCAAGACGGCCAGAAGTCTGTCGGAGAGCTGCTGGCATGCCGAGCTGATAAGCTGCAGAGCCCTGTGGGGGAGTGGAGCAGCTGAAAGCTGAAGCGTGCTGAGGCGAACGCCAGAGAGAGAGAGAGAGCTGGACTGTGAAAGCAACATCTCGAATGAAGGGTTCTATGAAAGATTAGAACATTATTATATTGTAAAAAACCTTTGGAGTTTCTTGGGGGTTCTTAATAAAGTCAGAGGAGAAATCCAATGACCAGAAAGGCGGTATATAAATACTGTATATTATTATATTATTATTATAGAAGAAGGAATTTGAGCAGGTGCAGCTCATCATGGACAGGTCCAACAAGCTGCACCTGTGAAATTCCTTCTTCTATACAAGGGTTAAAGGTATAGGCACTTTGTCCCCCTCTGTATATGGTACAGCTACCCATTCAGATTGCCTGCCTCAGGCACCAAAAGCCTTGGGCCAACCCTGACATAATTAGAATCGATTCCCCTCTCTGAACAGCCTTACAATTCGCATGACAACTCAGAGCAGCCTCTAGTTGCTGCAGTGAACACATTCGGACCAAAACAATGGTTATATTATGTATTTTCCCCTTAAATACACACTCAGACAGGATAATAAATGGTCCCTTTGGTCAGTAATTGCCCTCGCTCCTAAACAACTCTCAGCAAGCACTATGTCACTTTCGGGAGAAGGAGACCTGAGCTGCAGGCTCTCCCCATCAACAGCAAAATGATTCCATGGTGGTGTTATTTTCCCCAGGGATTTGGCTAAGAGGCTAATGCGACTTTCTCCACCATTTATGTCCTCTCTTTGTAAGCATGCTTGAAAGTAAATCACTGGCTACTGATTGTCTACCCTCATCAGGGACAGAGAGAGGTATTCTTCACGTACTGTTTACAAAAACTATCTTAAGATCTTCTTTAACACACAAAAATGGTGGGTAAGCACCCATAAGCACCTTCTCCTGAGGCCTCTCTCAAAAGCAAGTGTCTCTTTGTTTTAACAAAATACACAGCCCACACAGGCCTGTCGGCAAGCAAGCGTCTCTCTCTTTCCGTCTTTGCTATGCTCTTTTAATAAGGATTAGAAGCGCAGTGGCGAAAACGGCCTCCTTTCTGCCTCACACCCACTATTTTTCATGCTAATACACATTGCTTCAAGTAGATATTTTCAAACACCAGTTTTCAAGCTGTGTCTTTCCCCTTCTTCTGAAAGAGCTCAAATACTGCTGCTGGGAAATAATTATTCTCGCCCAAGCACCTCGCACTGCTCCACCGTCTCTCTCTAATTTGACAGAGGCCTCAGGCTATGAAATGGCTGCCCCATAATAAAACCGTTGCTCTCGGTACATTTCCAAAGGTCTCTCGATTTGCCCACATGCCCACAAGTGCGATGAGTCCTATTAATAGCCACTCTTTGAAATATGGGCCAGGATCCAACGAGATGCTTAGGGTCACATAAGGGATTTATATTAGCCCTGTGAGATTTTTTTTAAAAAATTTTTTGCCACAACAGCTGCTTTCTTTGAACAACTGGTCCCAGCACCAAGTCACAAACTGCTTGTGAAACTCTCCCTGTAGTTTCAAATGCCAGATTGCCATAAAAATCATGGGGGCTGCTGCTAAGAAAAGAACCGGTGTAAAGCCCTCTTGGGCTGACAGAACTAGATTCACAACAACTCCTTGGATCTTGGCCATTGCTTTGGAAATAAAATGCTGCCATAAAGGAGAATGGATGGATTCTCAAAGAAAAAATTAGAATTATTGCTTGAACAGAAGTCACCTCCACCATCCTGAAGGTAGAAAAGGAAAACCCAAGTAAGGTGGCTCATGTTTGTACAGCAGTGTATGAAATCGACCACCATGCTGTGCTGTTGCTTTTTAACATGGAACCAAAATGTATAACATCAATATTCTGCCTTTATTTTATCATAGAACTCAAGATGATTGACAGATGGTTTAAGACCCCAGTTTAAGACCACCCTGTTCTTCCAAACTCCTTTACATTCCATATCTATAACCCTGTTTGTTCCTATTTATTTATAGGTAAGTGTAACCTATTGCTCAACTGGTTACATTTTTTTTTTAAAATGTATTAGATGAATCGTGAGAGGAAAGTGTGGATTATAGCAAACATTGGATTCAGAATTATTTCTGCCCAGTCTCCTGTACGGATAGTGAGTTGGGTCACACAGTTTTCCTCTGTATATTTGCTATTGTGTAGGGCTGTGATTCTGAGTAGGGGGGGGGGGGAAATACCCACATTTGGAAGAACCAGAAATGTTCAAAGAATGCGCCCCTTCGCAGTTCCAGTCTCCCTGAACAACAGATCTGCCCATCCCTTTGCTTTCAGATGGGAGGCCCTCCAAACCTCCTATTTCAACAGAGTAGCATGTCTTTGAAAAGCGATGGCCATAGAATGTCAGTCCAGTTCTCATATTGACTTTGTTGTTTCTGAGGCAACGACTATTAGCCTGGAAAATGTGTACCAGCTTCCAGTTATCCGCCAATGGCACCAGTAAAGGAACCCCCCCCCCTCTCTCTCACACACACAAACACACAAAAATAGGATCATGATAGCATGGAAAACTGTTCAAGGTAGATAGTTGTTCAAGGCAACTCAGCTTTGCTTTGCATTGCTTGGCTTTCAAATGTTCCTTTAGGAGTACTTTTACCTTAACTTTGTATTCATGACATTCATTATAGCCCTAGCTTGCTGGAAGAACTAAATAAAAGGAGAGAGAAAAAAATCCTCTCATTTATTTCCACGAAGAACCTTAATGCTGGATCCAAGCAATCTGACCCTAGATCTTTATAATGCCTAACATGCCTGATATCCCTTTTGTACACCACAACTTTATCTTCCCTTCATTGTGTCAACGGCAGGCGTCTCCTTTGCACAGGCCCTATTCTTTCCCACCAAAATGGCAAATTGGATTTCCTTGGCCAAAAGATCATCTCTTTGCTTTTCAAAGTTTCTTTTCCTTAAAAGGAAAATGGTCCTTGTCTCCTTTGTCATTTTACACTGTAGATTAAAGATCCTCTTTCTTTCCACAGGAAATATGAAGCGCTTAAGGAAACGTGTTGCCCATCCACTCTATTGTTGAGACTATTCACAGTCCCGGCACACACTCCTAGTTTGAAACTGCCACTTGTACTTTTGTTTTCCTTTAAGGAGAAACCATCTTATAATGCAGTGAGCACTGGAACATTCAATTCACAATGAGACAAAAAGATTGGCATGGATTTTTTTTTTCTTATCCCACAAAAATCACATTATTTTCAAGTCACAGTCAAAGTACATTAAGGACATTGCACAGACGTCATCGTATTAATTCGGCATTTCTGTACCAGCATTAGAGGTTCGTAGTCACAAAGGCATGCCTATTTCATTCTGTTGAAGATCTCTAGATGACATTTGTCAACACCATACATGAAATAAAAACCCATAGTCTATTTTTAATAGTAAAGTCCACCCTATAGTTAGGATTTTTCTGCAACAGCAAGAGAACAAGAAATGAATTAAAAAAGTTAGCTGCTAAGACCATTGACATTTTCAGCAGTAGTTATAACACTGGTAAAAACTATTAATGGCCAGGATGGTGTAGTGGTTTGGGAGTCGGACTTAGACCTGGAAGATCCAGGTTCAAATCCCCACTCAGCCACAAAGCTTCCTGGGTGACCTTGGGCCAGTCATTATCTCTCAGCCCCACCTACCTCACAGGGTTGTTGTGAGGACAAAAAGGAGGGGAGGAAATATGTACACCACTCTGAGCTCCTTGGAGGAAGGGAGGTATAAAAATGTGGGGGGGGGATCCTTTTCGGGAGACCCAGCATCACAGTTGTCAGGGTCTGCCCTAACATGAAGCAGGGTGAAGTGGGCCGCTTCATGCAACAGATTATGGACCAGTTTTTGGGGACAGGGCAGCAGCTTCCCTAGCACCTCCACCATGAAGGGCCTGAAGAAGAAGGTTGATAAAATGGCATCACACTGCTTTTGTGTGAATGGCATCACACTGCAATGACATCACTCTTCCCTTACAAATGGAAAAAGGAAAGAAGGGGGAATTTGAAAAAAAAGGAAGGAGTTGGGGTGTTATTTAAAAATAAATAAATATAGAGGGTGCCATTAGACAAAAAAATAGAGGGTGCCATTTGATGCTCTGCTTCAGGAAGCAAAATGTAATGGATCTGCACTGCCCTGGTGCAGACGAACACATTTCCATGCTCAATATTACGATTATATTAATTTACATAAAGGACTGGGTCCCATGGCCTGCTCATCTGACTATCTACATGACTACTACCTGTAGTAATCTTGTCACTGTGCATTAAGGCAGAGTTATAGCCCTCTTGATCTACTGGTCTGAAAATGTACACACAACAAACGATGAAAATGGCAAGCAGTGGCGTTTGGGCTGAGCCATATGCGAAGTTTACTTTTGCTTATAGCCGAGGCCTAAAAAGAATCAGAAACAGATGCCACCAGTTAAGTCAATACTTGGGTGTTTTTTCCCCCTTACTACTCAATTTGCAGAGGGCTCTTGTGTTAACTGGAGCCTCAATAATATGGCCTCTCTGTACTCAAAAGGCCAAGCTAGAGCTGTGACTGTCATAAACAAATTCAGACCAGAACTGTGTGTTCTCCAACCTAGGATTTCTGAGATGGAGGCGGGGGGGGGGGGGGGAGAGAGAGAGAGAGAGAGCAGATTCTGCTTCCTTGACTAGAAAAGAACAGAAGACTGGCTGCTAGCATTTATACAGGAAATGACCGATCCAGAGGCTTCATGCTACCTGCCAAATACAGAATCCAGCAATGTTCACCTCTGTTCGCTTGTGCACCAAAGGACCATCTCATCTAGCATCTTTTTTCCTACAGTGGCCAACTAAATGTCTCTAGGAAGCGGGACGTGTACAGGGTAGCCACAAAGTCCCTACACATGCTAGTTTTTGATGTGAAATCACTGCAAAACAGCCTTTCAAGCGGCCTCATGAGTGGCCAGGTCACTATCAGAAAGCTCATTAACACATCCAAGCCCTACCTAGAAATTTTTTTAAAAGAAATAATTAACAGAAGACACAATTTCATGCATAGGGACTTTGTGGCCACCCTGTAGGCAGATGGCCTCCCCTGTTGTCCCCCGCCCCCAGCAACTGGTATTTCGTGGCTCACTGCTTCTGAATACGGAGGTCCAATTTAATGATCATGGCCAATAGCCCCTGGTAGACCAATCTTCCATCACCCCATCGTGTATGGGTGAACTCCGTAAATTAATTCTGCAATGCATGAAATAGTTCTCTCTGTTGTCTGTTCAGAATATTATGTCGATTCTAGTGGGTGAACCAGAATAATGAAAGGAGCACAAGGGTTCAAGGCCTGATTGTACATCATCTCAGATATCTCACTAGACTCCGTCCCAGTTGAAGGCTATGAGGCTCTTGATTCAAACCACACAGTCCCTGACACTTAGGTTAGTGTTTGTATCAGCTCATTTATTTCATCTTGCAGACACAGGAGAGCTGATAAACGTAATACCTGTCTCCAGAACACCTCTTTTGTTTTCTTCTTGAACATCCTGCCTGAGGAAGTATCCTGTAAGACCCAAACATCTGCATCCTGCATTTTAATGATTAGTTAGTTCAGCAAGAGTCTTGCCTAGTTTTTACTTCTTGCTCTGGGGGCAGTATCTGAGACATTTATTCAACTTTGATCCGCAGTCAATAGGACATGCTCTTAAAATTATAGCCATTAAGAACAGAGGGGTTTAAGCAAACAAACAAACTCAAGAGTTTTCAGTCTTGCACATGTCTGCTCAGAAAGTGCCATGCACAGAAGCATACCCTTCACTATGACTTAGCACGTATAAGGGTTGACAACTGAGATGCAAAACTACACTAGAGTGACACAAGGCTCTGTGATAAAGAGTAAGGTGACTGCCAAAAGCCACACACACTTGAAATTTGTGGCACAGCTCAGCTTGCTATGTAGAGCCTGGAGTTTTCAGGTATACAAATGTGGGAGAAGGCAAACAGCTTTGGTCTAGAGGTGGGCAATATACGGTATTAACCTGGCACTGAGAGAGTCTCTCTCTCTCTTACAGCTGTTACTCTGAAGATGCCTTTTCTGCCCACACTAGTGAAGTGGTTTAACAGGAGGTGGTAGGAGAGACATTTTTGTATGCTCACAGTTGTCTGGAACATTATTTATTTAGTCCTAGTTCAAAGCAAGCCTTGCTTACAGAGTATGGCCACAATCCAGCATGGAGTTAGGCACATTTAAGCCTATTGAGATCAATAAGAGTTACCATAAGTGCATCTTACTCTGTGCTTGTCTGCGGCTATTCTGTCCACCGGATGTGCTTTAAGACCAAGTGCAGTGGCTCATGTCATCACTCAATGGAATTGAGTTAGTTCTATAGGCGAGTAGCTTAATTAGCATGGACTCCTTGATTGAATTCAGCCATGGAACCAATGCAGGCAGCCAGGATTAGAGACCCTTCTTTTGTGATGCTAACAACTTTACATAAGAAGAGCCCTCTAGTCCAGCAAAGTACTTTGTTTACTTCAAGTCAAGATGATTCCAGGATGCATTTTTTTGTTTGTTTACCAGTTCAAATGTACTGTGCAAGCAAGGTGCCACTGCTCATAGAATTTTCTGAGAAACAAAAGTCAGACAAGCCTTCTCTCAAGCCAGAGCCGGGGAGGGGGGGGGGAGGAAGAGAGAGGTTTGACCTTTTCTCTCCTGCTCCCCTGGCATGCACCCAGCACCATGTACACATGCAGACAAAACATATCCAACAACATGTCAGGCAACAATTAAAGAGGACAATTAAAAAAACCCAACACTTTTCATTCACTTGTTCTGAAGGTTGACATTTCATTGCAGGGGTGATGTCAGGGGTCACCCATATTGGGTACCGGCTGAAGGTCCACTGACGGCCCACCTAGCTAGGCCATCCCCTGAACCCAGTCTTGATGTCAACAGTAGAGCCCAATGTGCCATCAGGGCTGGGTTGAGGGTGCCATGGGGGCGGGGGCTACTGTAGGGCTTTGCTTCAAAGTCTCCTGGCAACCTGGCACAGATACTACTTCATTGTATTTGTTTCATTGTTCTATTAGCACAGAAATAAAAAGAATTATGAAGACCCTCCCAAAAAGTCAACCTGGTGGAGAATGGGGCTGGCTGGGTACTGACAAGTGTCTGGCTGTATGATCATACACCTTTACTAATGCAGCTGCATTGGCTACCAGCTTGTTTCCAGGTACAATTCAAGGTGCTAGTTTATTACCTTGAAAGCTCTACATGGCTTAGGACAAGCTATCTCAAGGATTTCCTCCTCCCATGTAAGTCTGCCCATCCTGTTAGATCAGAGAAGCCCTGTTTGCAGGTCTACCTGCTTCTGACGTATGAATGGTGGCTACCTGCAAGATGACCTTCTTAACACAGTTGCTCCCATCCTGTGGAACTTCCTGCCTTATGAGGTTTGGCAGGCCCCCTCATTGTCACTCTTCCAATGCTAACTGAAGATCTTCCTTTTGCAGCAGGTCCTTCCATTTTTACTATGAAAGGTGGTTCGTTTCTAGCTCCTCACTCCTTTTGTTTTGTTTTTACTTGTTGCTTAAAAACAATACAATCAAGATAATACAATCACAGCCCAATCCTATTATCTCCCCCCCCCAAGCCTGGGCCATGCAGCGTGGGCTCCATGGTCCACGCTGCATCCTATCTTAGGAAGGGCCCAGCTGGAGATCTCCTCAGGGTAAAGTGGACATTTCTCCCCTTACCCCAGGTAAACCCCCAGCTGCTGCAACGGGGCTACTCGGTTCTCCGCCAGCTCTTTAGCTAGAGTAGAACCAAACAGCCCCGTGTTGGCAGAAAGACCTGGGAGGGGGGATAGGATTTGGCGTGCCATGACCTCGCCGATCCATCCTCCCTCCCGGGCCCAATCTGCCCACCCCCTGCGCTGGTGCGGAGGCTGCAGCACTGCCGCTGGGATTCCATAGGATTGCACCGTTAATGTTTTATATTGTAAGCCACCCTGTGTCTGCAGAAAAGATGCAAGCTACATCTATATCTATAAAAATAAACGACGTGAACCAGGACATATTATTCTCTATGTCCATCTTGAATTCTAAGTGGAAGGAGAGTGCGGGTCAATGTATCAAAGGTAGAACCTGTAAAATGTAGCTATATTACTCACAAATTAATCTGTGAAGCTAGAACAAAAATGTTCTTCAACGGCTAAACTGAAGAATGCCTCAATGTTGTATTCCACACTGACCTGTTATATAACACAATCTATTCTTTGAATGGTTTTCAACCTTTCACCTACTACACATTAGAGATATTGCTCCATATTTTAAAAGGCTTTTCTTTGGAGATCAGTTTTCATTATGGCATCATAAACGAAGCCTGCCACTTTTCTAAATGGGCAATTGTTGACAAGAGCCATTTAAACTGTCATACATTCTAATAAATAGCTATTCAGTCCACAGGCTTTCAGAAAAGATGGGGGATGGGGAAGAAAAACAAAAAGGCTTTTATGATATGGAAGACGCTGAGCTACATTACCGGGAATAGCTTTTGTAAAGCAGTAGGACAGAACTCTAAATAAGAATGGCAGCCCACAAACACAGCAGTAGCAAGCAGAACAGCAAAATGCTGGCACGCCTAGACATGACCACCAAACAGTGCTTTATGCAGGGATTCTGAACTACTAATGGATCTACACTGCCACCACCATGTGCTGGTAGGTTGCAGGGATTGCAGGCTGAGTGGCTAACCTGGACAGTAGCCACTTATCGACTATAAGTGACATATGTAGAAAAGGCAGCTGTATCTGCTTCATTGGATTCTTTATCAAAGGAAGTTATACACTGAGCTTCTTCCTAAGTTCATTTGAAGGTAAAGTGGCATGCAATTTTGCTGAGCAAGGTTCCGAAGTAGTCAGATACGTAATCAGCCTTGATAAAGACTCCCATCAAAATGCATGGGAACAACAACCCCTGCAGCTGTCCTGCCTGTGTGCACTATTTCATCTGTTACAGCTGGTTTTGATCTACCCATTTGCTGCATCTTGACTGAGGCTGACCCCTGCTGTGACTGATACTAACCCCCTATGTGACTTAGGTCAATGCAGGCTTCTCTTGTTGTGGAATTACAAAGTCTCTACCTTGTGCCAATCTATTCTGTCCTAAGCTATGTCACATGAACAGTTATTTGCTTCATTACAAACTCTTAACATACACTCCAATTGTCCCTACTGAGTAGGGATGGATAGTTCCTATTTTCTGAAACCGGTCCCTGATAAATCCCTATTTTGTCTTTATTTTTCACCTGTGAGGGAAATTTTGGGGATGCTTTTTAAGATGTTGGTTAGTGCACATTGCTAGAGGTATCTTCAGGGACAACATTTCTCCCAGGGCTCTAGAAGCTAAATCTCTGAATGGGAAATGTGTATGCACACTTCTTTACGTGCGCACATGAACCCCAAGGTTTCACACAGCACAGAGCCTGGCATTTCACATGCTCACAAGACTCCATTTTGGAGTGTTAATAGATTGTAGGACAATTATTTTCCAGTGTATCATTAACCTTCACTTTTAAAACACAGTGGTATAGGCTACTGCAGAATAAATTGAGGAGAGAAAAATGAGTTCTCTTTATATATGACTTCACTAACCTTTATCGTTCATGTGAGACACAAGTAGAGACAGTACCTAAAGAATGTAAGAGATTAGTATAGTACCGTATTGTCCCGAGTATAAAACACACTTTTTTACCCTAACTTAACTTTTTTAACTAGGGGTGCGTCGTATACTCGCACTGTTGCAAAAATAAAGAGACATTGCTGGAAGAAGCGGAGGCTAAGAGGAGACGCGTTGTCTTCAAAGCAGCTAATTGACGTGATTATCGGGTGATTATTGCTGCTGGCTGAGCTTTGCTTTGCAGCGCAGCTCCGTTTGTAACTCTGAGATGCAGCAGGCTCCTTCTTTGCCCTTTCTTTGTAAATACAAGAGCGCGCGCGCACACGCACGCACCTCCCCTACAGGCTGTAACCCTTTCCAGGCTGCAATAAGTTGTTACATCTTTGCAGCGCCTGCTTTTCAGTTCCGTGTTTGTTTTTAGTGGAGATAGGCAGAGATGCAGCGGGCTCCTTCTCTGCCCTGCAGGGCTTTTCTTTGTAAAAACAAGAGCGCGTGTGCACACACACCCCTCTACCTCTCCCCTGTACACGCTGTAACCCTTTCCAGTCTGCAATAAGTTGTTAATTTTCGTTCTCTGCTCTGCTAGGTTTTGTATCCTCTTGAAAAGCAAGATCACATACACTTTCATCCCCTCTCCCCAGGCAATAAATGGTTTAGGCTGCAATTTTTTAATAGCACCAAACTTTAAGGGTGCGACTTATAATCAGGTGCGTCTTATACTCGGGACAATACGGTAATAAGTGCAGTCATTACCACAAAATGGCTGACAGCTTCCCACGTGTATGGCTTGGTTCATTCTCCATATGATCTAGTGCCTACAGGCAGGATTGCTTGGACAGTATGCATCAGTCCTGGATTCCATGGAATGAGTAGAATCTCAGAACTAAACTGCATTTCAGTCTCAGCGATTTCAATAGGGCTCAGCCAACTGTAGCCGTCTCTGGATGATGCAACATTTTCCCCATGGCACTTTTTTTTTTTTTACTTGGGTAATACTCTAGTTTTCCTCAACTGACACTGGAAAACAGAATGATGTTGGCCCTTAGTATATTCTTCCTTAATTCACCAGAAGTTCCTCTGGTCATTGCTTATAAGAACAGAGCAATACATTATGCAGAATGACAAAAGGTACAAAGCAGAATACTGGACCGTATCACACAAGATTACAAATGGGAGTCATATTCAAAGATAAAAACTCCCTACATGCACTAAGCATGCATATCTAGGAGAAAGGTTGAACATAGCCTCCTCCTTGATATGCTAAGGTTAATATGTGCAGATTTTACAAGGATTTTTACATGGGCACAGATTCAAAATATTATTCCTAGTGACAGCATGAAGTGGTACAGTCCAGAGTTCTGTCACCTCAGTCTACCCCATCCACCTCATTCTGCGTAAAAGGCAGAAAGGCTTCAACACGTACAGCTGCCTAGAGGTAAATACAATCATTATATCTGCTAGCAGCAGCCAAGAGGCAGAACATAATGTGGGCACAAGAGATGTTCTATGTCTGCATTGCTCTCTCAAGGGCAACTGGAACTCTGCTGACTAGAACTTCTGAAGCTCATTCTGCAGTGTCGACCTACACGGGTTCTTTGGGCAACGACTGTGATTAAAAAAAAAAACTTCCACTCACTTTTATTGTCTGGTGCTGCCAAGCCATGCATCAATTCCAAATAAAACTGTCAACACAATGTAAACTGAAGGACACAGTTTTCCAACTTTCCTAAATACTAGTCAACACACTTCCTTATTGTCCAAAGATCTTAATTTCAAGGCTCCCCCTCCGCTTGGCAAAAAAAAATAAAAAAATTCCAAAGGGAGGTTAAATGACTGAAGAAAGCATCCTCTGTTTATTTTGGAACGTTTACAACTGCTTAACCTCAAGATGCTTCTGAATGAGAAAGCCAGCAATGGTGTTCATTTTCAAAACCAACATTAGTTTGCTGCACCATTGGGTGAACTCCAAGGATTTAGTCAGGGTTGTTTCCCTTGCTGCCTGGCTTAGCACATGTAATGGAAATTATGCCTTCCACATCCATGCCAAGTGGAATACATTAGTTGCAAGAATAACCAAGTCAGCATTATATCAAGATAGACAGCACTGCAGAAAATTGGCTAATGCATTCTTATGCAGGTGGCATTCAGCTTCAAATGTTAGAACTAATGAACAGGGTAGAACAGGGATCCTCAAACTTAGTTAAAAAGGTCTTCCTTGAAAAATGCCTATTCTCAGCCTTCTTAAAAAAAATATGAGGGAGATAGCATTAATTGTCACAAGTCCAGCCAAGCCCCAACATCCTGTTAGGCTCCTATCAGAGATATGAAGAAGTAAAAGTTTTACAAAAAAAATATGTTATACAACCCTGTGGTTTTCATCACTGCTAACCAAAACACTTGATGGGGTTTGGTGTACATACACAACTGCACTGATTAGGTGATGTCAGAGGGTGGGGGTTGATACTCTTTTCTTTGGGTGCATTCAAAAATATTTCATCATGTAAGTGGCTCTTTCTTTACATCTTGGTTCCTTATATCTGGGCTTCAATGGGCCATCAAGCTGCACTTTGGGATAAAAATGCCAACTAGGAATGTCACAGACATCTGCTTGATTGGGAGCCGACATCCTGGTTTGGACTTTGAAAATGGCTTTTCTTCTCCCACCCAGATCAATGTAAATAGAGAAAAACACAAGTTTTAATTTTTGGAGCTAGCTGGCAAGAAGCAATCTTGAGGGACTGCAAAGGTGTACTTAGTACTTTGGGGGGGACTTACACTATTGACCTTCCCATTTGCAGAAGTTACTTGAAAACTCAATTACTCTGATTTTTGGTCAATATCCAAGGCAAGCTTTCTGCACAACATCAAAACATTAGGGCCATGAGCTCATACATTCTTCTCTGCCAGCTCTGCAGAACAAAAGTCTCCTTCAGGGGGTTACGGCCTACAGTGCATACCTGCTCCTTTAGGATGTTGTCTTGTTTAACAGAAAAGGAGGAGAGAGAGAGAAAGACAGGACAATTAAGTGTAAAGGGTTGTTTTGACAGACACTAATGGATGGCCATTGCATTCCACTGTGGCTCTGTCTGAACTTTACCATTTCCATAATGAATAAGACCTAGTTGGTCCAATCTTTAGACTGCATAGCTCAGTGGATTGCAGGAGCAGAATGAAGCTTGACCAAGGTATCTTCCCTGGTGCCCCCTTCCACAGTACCCCCCTGTGCCCACTGAAAGTTCCTTCACGCAAGCTTGATTTAAGGGCACCTACCTGTGCCGTCTCCAGGAACTTCCCCTCGCCCTGCAGTTTCCTGCACATTCCACTCCCTTACCCAAGTGCCCCCAATCCCGAAGGAGTGGCCCTTCAAGGGGCACAGTGGGGGTTAGACAATTGGCATAACCCAGTATAAGGCAGCTTCAGATGTTCATATCAAGGGTCACTCACCAAGTTCATATTACATTCCAATGACATCTGAAGACCCATATTACATTCCAATGACATCTGAAGACCCATTCATTTCCTTGGGGATGGGGGGGTTGAGCTAAGTTTCCTGTTGCCATTAGAATTATGATTATTTGTCTTCCGTTTGATGTTCTATCTGCCATGTTTCTTACTAATGGTGTAAACTTGTTTGGTTTAATGTTTTATTTTAAAGTTAGATATCGTTTTCATATACAGTATTTATATACCACCTTTCTCGGTCATTGGATTTCTCCTCCGACTTTAATCCAAGGCGGTGTACATGGGCAGGCTGTCCTAACCCCCCTTGGAGTTTTTTACAATATATATAAATGTCCAATCTTTCATGAACGGCTACTTTCCAGACGGTATCCTTTTTACAGTCTGACAATTCTGCTGGCTAGCGCCTCCCACACTCGACCGACACAGCTGGAAGCTCTTATCTCTCCTCCTGGAGGCTTTCACAGCTTTTCGCCGGCGGCGTGTCTCGAACTTATCAAGTTCACCAGTCTTCGGGCTTTGAAGGCAGCAGCTCTACCCACTAAGCCAGACTCTTCTTACATGCTGTAAGCTGCTCGAGTGCCTCCCCAATAGGAGCAGAAAAGCAGGGTAAAAATAATTTTAAACATAAACAAAACTCTCCAGGTTGAGAGCCACAGAAGCAATAATCCATGCTTGAAGACAGATCTTTATGGGAGGTAGATTAGCATAGTGGTTAAGAGCCTGAGCTGTAAATCAAGAGGTCCCTCATTCAAATCTTACCTCATTCCACCAGCTGGTCTAAGACACATCACTATTCTTGCAGCCTTTTTATCCTGTTTCCTCTTTAAAAGACCACAGCATTGCTTAGAATACTCAAACAACAATACAGGTCATCTCTCGTTATTCAGCATCCGTGAATTTCACCATCTGTGGATGCCGAGCCACCTCTCCTTCATCGCGCCGGGCACAATCTGTGAACAGGGTACTGGAGTCCAGCGCCCAATGTCGCAAGTACTCAATTGGGGGGGCCTCCGGAGACCACTTTTGTGTCGTGCCAGGCCTACAACCCCCTCCCATAGGCCTTCACGAGTCCCAGAAAGCCTCTCCGAAGCGACGGGAAGTCACTTCCGGTTTTGCGACAACTACTTCCGGTTGCTTCGGAGAGGTTTTCTGAGGCCTACGGAGGCCTATGGAAGGGGTTGCAGGCCCATGGTGATGCAGAAGGGACCTCTGAAGGCCCACCCGGTGAGTACAATTTCGGTGCGCAGTGCTGGATTCCAGCATCCATGGTATCCACACAAGGGTCAAGAACCAAACAAGCTGTCTTCCTGGCTGGAAAGGAAGGTGGGCCCCAGTTAGCCTGGAGGCAAAGAAACTGCATTCTAGGCCCTAAGAAAGCCAGGCTGCCAGTTCCTCTTATGTTGGTTTATGATAGCTGCTGACCTATTTTCAATGTTGCACAATATGAGTATCATTTTATTATTATTTTTCAGATCATGCAGCTTCCTAGAAGCAGGAACCTCATGGAATCATGCACGTAGCTGATAAGCAGCCATTCCTTAGCACTAGATATCCAGCACAAGGTGGGAACAGTTCACAATTGTCAGGCGAAATGCTGCCTTCTCCATCTGCAGGCATTGCCCTTTCTGCTCTGCCAAGGTCAGCCAAACTGTGACACTCTGTGAGCACTCTGACACAATACAAAGGCAAAAGCTTTATAGGCACTTTAAAAGTGCCTTGACGAAAGGTCACTGAAAGGGCAGCAGCCTCCAGTATGCCACTGGCAGTCAGCAGCTCCTACTTTGATGGCTACAGATACATCTTATTCCAGTGTGAAGTTCAAATTCTGGCCTGCACATTTTATTCTATACAAATATATAAAGGTGATCAATTTGAAGGACACAGAGAAACTAGTCCAGAAAATGTGCTGTGCATTGGAGAAGTGATCCTTTGAACATCTTAGGACAACCCACATACCTTTCAAGAGCCTTCAAGTGGTGTGCGTGCGCTCTCTCTCTTTCTCTCTCTCTCTCTCTCTCAATCACACACACACACACACACACACACACACACACACACACACACACACACACACACACACACACACACCATTTCTACCTTTGCAGTGTGTTCTACCTGCCTGGGAGAAAAGCCATTATTGGGCTTCTTAAATATGCAGGGCTTCTCACAGGCAGGCAAATTAGGTATTATTTTGAAATTTGCTTCCAGGATTTTCTCCAGTTGCACACATGCACGGGCTCTGTCACGAACTCACTAGACTAGAAGATGACTTTAGACAAGTCACTATTCTCTCTCAGCCCCAGTAATCTCTGCCCCACCAGTCTGCAACACAGGGAATTTTCCAATATCATTGTAAGGATTATTGAGATACTGGCTTGTATTCTAAGTTCCATGAACTGTTCATGGGCGAGAGGGTTTCACTTATCCACCCTTAACTCTGCAACCCTCTGCACCCCATAAGACCTGTTCTGGGAAAGATCCCGACACACACACCAGTCGATTTGTGCAGGAAGTGTTAGTGTAGAGTGCTGCTGGGATGAAGCAGAGCTTCCTTCCATGCATACATTTTAGGATATAACCCAATGTACCTGAATACCAAATTCAGTGAAGGTGCAAGATACAGAGAATATCTTCAGCAGTTTAGATCTCACCTCAACCATGAACTCTTTTGGTGACTTTAGGTAAGCCTTGTTTCTCAAGGTGTTCCTTGCTCTCTCATCTCTTACCTAGGCAAATTTAACAGACTTTTCTATATCTAAAATTCTACTGGATATTAAGTAGGTTGGCAAATAAAGACCGTAAAGGTTCTATAAACCTTGGATTCACAACACAACACAGCACCCCCCCCCCTTTCTTTTACTGCAAACAATTCACTTTGTATGGGGAAAAAAATAAAGAATTCAGGCCTCAGGCTGATGTTTTCTTAACCTAAGTTAACATTATGGTTGCTCAAATAAGCAGTAAGACCTGAAAGAAATGTAAATACACATGCCGTAAAAATGAAAGGTATGTTTAAGTAACTGTAAGGCATTGCCTAATTTAGGATTAGGACGTAAAATAATATGTCCTTTAAAATGCATCCAAAGCCCATATTTAATAATAGTCCCACAGAAAATAGGGAAATGAATTTCTATTTAATGATTCTCCTATCTGCGAGTCGTAAATCTGAACCCACATGCCACTTTGCCTTTATTGTCTTCAGCCTGCAAATGAACGCATTCTTATGTTTATGTGCACAGTTCAATTACGAAGAAATAGAAAATAGTGCCTGAAATCAATAGCCTATTACAGTACTGCTATGATAGGTCATTTCACCACTATTTAGTCTATTGAAATATAAGACTACACGGGACGCATGGAAGTTCCAAAGAACCAGAAACAAAACTCCTGTCAACTGCACAGGTTCTGCAACTTCTAGGGCATGGTTTCTCAACCTCTTCCCAGCAAAGTACCACCTCTAGTGCCACTCTCCTTCTGGTGGTATGCCAGTGCCTGGCAATGACATCACTGCCAGTTACTTCCGGGTTTTCAGAGGCCAGAAAACACAGGTAGGAGGCCCTGGGCAAGTTGGAGGGCCCTTCTCAGCGTTCGAGAGGCTCGGCTAAAGGCAGGAGCCTCTCGAGAGCGAAAACGCACCACCAAAAGCGACACATCGGAGTGAGGTTCCGTTGCTCTGGCAAGCCGAGTACCACCGGCAGTCGGCCAAAGTACCACTAGCTGAGAACCCCTGTTCTAGAGTCTTATTCTGCAAAACGTTGAACTCCCAGAGCCTATAGTAAGGACTGGAAAGAGTTCAGCTCACTGCTAAATCAGTAATGCTAACCAAACTACTGCTCATGAGAGGTATGTGGTTCCCATGCAATTAAAAAGAATGAAAAGGAGTCACTCTCTTGTACCACACTAAATACCAAAGAATCTATAGGTAAAGGTGACCCCTGACAATTAGGTCCAGTCGTGTCCGACTCTAGGGTGTGGTGCTCATCCCCATTTCAAAGCCGAAGAGCCAGCGTTGTCTGAAGACGCCTCCGTGGCAATGTGGCCGGCATGACTCTCCTTGCCGCAGCGCGTAGCATGCGGCTGGAACACGGAGCTAGGGAAGCACACAAGGATGGATGCATGCACGAAGTTTCTCACGTTTCTAGCCTTCTTCTCCCTTCTTATAGTCAAGAATAGCACTTCTAATAAATCTTGCTGCATTCTCCTTAGGTGATCTCAAGAAGCAGCTCCTCTACACAAGTTACCAGCTGGGCATCTGAACAAGACCTAGTGGATCCAGTGCTACCACATCATCCAAATAATTGGTAAGTCTGTTTTCCTACACCTTAATAGCATCTTCTCTGGAAACTGCACTGAGTCCACACCGGCAGGATTTCACATGGTAAAAGTGTTCTTGATCTGAGCCAGTGGGGCTCAGTGACCCTGAGCCATGGGACAAATTCAGAATGCAACTCCCACCTTCAGTCTGAGATAGAACAGTCCAGAAACATTCTTAACTACATGACCTACTGTTTTTGTAGACCAGACCTGATTAAGGCCCTATCCAAATCCCAGTAGTCGTCTCTTACCTATCCACTGGACAAGGCCATGTAAACATTTCTCCACCTAGAAATGCAGAGTTGTGAAATAAAACAAGGCTGCTATGAACATTGATTTCAAAAGATTAGCCTCCCCCCTTTTACTATTAAAATAAAGGGAGAACCAGTTAGCATAGTACAATATGTTAAACTTCTATAAGCATATATTAGGGTACATCTCCTCATATGGAATACTCTTACTCTTTGAGATTCTTGGAGGGCAAGCCTTGGTCCAGGGTTCATCCTTTTGTAAGATTAGATCAGGCAAGAGCCTGATAAATATCTGTTCATCTCAAATCTGAAAGTTGTTCTCCGAGGCCAAGCAGAGTCTTCCTTTATATTCTTTTAGACACCAGGGAAATTTACTAGGATTCAGATGGATAGTCAGGGTGTTGCTGCTACTCAGGCTGGGTTACCCACTTTACAGTATTCCAAGGTTCTCTTCTGCAAAGTGATGGCACTTCCATCAGTTTGCAGAAGGAAGACTGTCACTGATCTCCCCTTAATTCTGCAGTCATTTGTGCCCTAATGCAGTCCTGTTTGGGGGGGTCCCCCCAATACTCATGGAGTTGGTTTTTGGTGGGCACAGAGCACTGCTGTGCTGAGGTGGCAGTGGGGAAGTTTGCTTTCTCAAGATTGCTTCCATGTGCACTCCTTAGGGTACAATGTTTCTTGGCATTTTATTGATGCGAGAGCCACCACGAGCACCTCATTGACTCATTCAATTTGATACATTTGCAACAGCAAATTCTCTTCTCCCTCGCACTCAATACAATGGGTAAAGAGTTCACTTCTGCCCTGCCCATTCCCAAAAGTTAAATGAAACCCATATCTAGGCCAGACTAAAGAAACTCCAACAGTGTCTTGATGGATGGGGGCTCAAAGGGCTTCCCCTTTTTCAGTGCACCACCTCAAAGACAGACCACATGGAAGTGTAAACCCTATTTGTGGAGGCCTTGCATGCCATCAGTAGGGTAGATATTACCGCTTCTGAATATCTCTGGGTTGACATGCTTCTCCGCTCAACCTCTATGCCATTAGATTAAAGGTGTCTAGTTGTAGGTGAAGTAGAAGACCGTGGGACAGAAGGTCCCTCCATTGAGGAAGATACCATGGATCTCAGGATGATATTAGGTCTGTAAACCAAGGACGTCTGGGCCAGGGTGGTGCAACTAGAACCACTATCTACGCCTTCTCCTGTATCTTGCACAGGACAGTGGAATCAGAAGGAAGAGGAGTGAGGCATACAGGGTTCCCTCAGGTCACGACTGGTGAAGGGTATCTACTCCGTCTGTCAGAGTAGACTTGGAATAGAACCACGGTAGCTGATGTTTGGTGGAACGAGGCAAACAGGTCCATCTCCATGTGGTCTAGCAGCTAGCCTTTCCCACCAAGGAACGGAGGGTTAGGCTTAGATGGCTGCAGTGCTTACTGCTCTCACAGTCAACAACGTTTTCTCCATCGGACGTGGGGAAGAAGGAACACGGAGCCCATAGACTCAGTGGCTAATTGCGGCAATAGAATATAAACTACCACTGAGAAGGGGGCAGGAACGCCGGATCAAGGGGGCCTTAGGCCCAGCCTAAGGTCTAGAAGGGCTCGAGGATGGTCCCAAGGCAGGCAAAGGAGGCCTCCACTTCCAGCGCCCTAAGATAGGGAAGAGAAAGGGACTAACTAGGGTACAAAGGAATAGAAACAAAATTCTAAGAACCAACAACGCTACACAGGAACCAAGCAGAGAACCATCTAACCTGCAACCAGGCAAGGTCGGTCCAGAGAGCAAAGAGGGAGCCCTTCCTCTTGGAGCCTTTTGGATCATATTACTCTGCCTGCTTCTAAGAGGCGGATCTTGCCACAAGAAAAACAGCCACTCTAGAACCACTGCAGAATAAAGAGTTAAACCAACCAACCCCCATCATTTCCACTATGCATACAAGCCCATTTATTCAAGGTTAGAAAAGGTTAAGTGCTATACCTCCCTAAGAGGTACTACTATAGATTAACGGCAGCATCAGTTCTGGCTTACTGAGATGCCAAGGTACAGCTTTCAAGCCTTCTGCTCACTTACGTAGCTAAACACTTTTAATAAGACACCACAAGATGGCAGTCACTCTATAGGAAGGGTGGCCAAACTTGCTTAAGAGCCACATATGATGAACTTCAGATGTTTGAAAGCAGCAATATTTAAGAAGTATTTAAATTCTTAAATATATTTACTCACCATGAACATCAAACTTATGTTTTAATCCAGTGGACTCTCAGTTTATACCTGGTAAATTATAAAGCTTGGAAACTTCTTGTTTACCTTTTTATATTAATTGTGATCCAAAAAGGAGCTCAGCCAACCTATTTCCAAGAGCCGCACATTATACATCCAAGTGCCGCATGTGGCTCAGGAGCCACAGTTTGGTCACCCCTATTCTATAATATGAGAATGCATAACTTCCAGAAGAAAAATATCAACAGGCTGATCGGAGGCAAGTTCTGTCAGAATACAATTTATCTAAAACTTGGCTATGAATCTATAAGACTTTATACACTAGATAGCAGAGGTAAAATCCACTGAGTTTCACTTGCTAAAAGCACTCAAAATACTCAAAATTTTGGCACTATAAAAAACATTGGTTGTGGTTTTTGACAACTTTAGGTTGCAAGTTGGGGAGTGGTGCAGAACTATGACTAGACACCGTTTTAGAATTCAAGAGCACACTGGAGTGCAACTTTAGAAAGAATCGAAAACAGTTTTATCATCTCCCTAAAAGGGGGCAGATGGCTTATGTGGTTATTGTTTCAACTTGTACAATGTTACCCTGGGCACAGACAACTTGGGCGTCAATGATTATAATTTGACTGTTGACGTGAGCTAGGAAGCTCCCAGTTTAGAGGATGTATTTCAAAGCGGTTACTTTGCTTGTTTCACATGATCTTCTATTTCACTAACACTACTGGTTATGGTTAGGCTTTATATCATTACCTTGGAAGTACAGATCTGGCAGGGTCTTTATTTGCCCCTCTCAGCACTATCCTTCAGACTGTTTTACAAGACATGAATTATTTTGCAAACACAATCATTTCCATTCTGGTCTACCCTTTTACACAGCGATAGCCTAGCCAGAGTCATGATATCTGAACTTCCGCTCCATTTCAACTTCCAAATTTAATAGAAAAAAAATCTCCAATAGCTGTGAGCCTCCCCAACTTTAGCTTCCACCCATTCTACCCTGCCCAGACCTGAACTTCTACTCCCTCTCCAACTAAATGTCACCTCCAACTCCTTTAAATTTCCTTTAACTGCCTTTCTAGTCTGCTCTTTTCCCCCCTTCCCACCTGCAATGCACATTTCTTATTGACTACCCTCAAACCCTGCATCCTCCACCTAGGGATGGCATTTAATTAGCTTAATCCTTTGGGACAAGTGGGGCACCTTCCACCTCTTATAGCAACAGCAGTTCATAAAGTCATGCCCGCTATCCTACTGCACAGGATTACGGAGCTGTAATTTGGAACTCCAGACTTACTGCCTTAAACGTCTTCAATATATTCATGGACGATAGAGTCAGTATAGTTGCAACCCATGCCTGGATGATGAATAGGCAGAGCAAGATCAATAGTGTAAACACACATCTGAAGTCAGAAAGTTGCTTTCTTGATTAGAGAACCACACCCACTGTCTACTGAATCAGTTTCACAATATCAAGTTTGCTAATGAATCCAACTCTACCACACTGGAGTCTGCTGCTTAAATGTTTTGGTTGTTTGAAGTATGCCATCTTTAAGATTGGCTACAAGTGCCCTGGGAAATTTTATCTGCTCACTGGCTTCCGAATTACTATTTTTAATGTTCAAGCTGCATCCATTATTCTCTTACATGGAGTTTTACCTGTTTGACCTTCAGTATTTATCCATCCCCTTTTACTGACCTATTATGCAGATGTTTATGGTTCCATGCTATTTGGATATACTCTGTGACAGGAAGGCAAGATAAAAAATATTTTAATAAATAAGATACTCTTTGCCTAGGGTAGGATATAGAGCTTGCACAGGTGAAAGCAAGTTCACACAAGGGAACATTCCTACCTTCTCTTCCCCACAGCAGCTCTCCACATGCATGTGTGCATATACCCTGGAAGTCTCCTCCCTAAAGGTCCAGTGAGGGACCTCAGAATGGAATGAAGCATGGGGGGATCAGAGGAGAAGAATTACTGAAAGTAAGCCAGAGAAGAGGTCCCTTTGGCATTTCCCTCCACTTGCAGGCCCTTGCACCCCATCGCCATACTAACCAAGGGACCCTCCCAAACCTTAGGAGTGGCTTTGGGGGTGGGTGGGTGGGTGGGTGCAGAGGGCTACTGTGAAGGGGACAGGACGTTTTCCTTGTGCAAGCTTCCTTCTACTCACGCAATGCCTTGGTCCAACTTGTAGTCATTCCAACTGCAGAATCTGGAGGTTGGATAGACTGGTATTTCATGACACAGTGGTATCCTGCTTCCTATTAACGGAGCCTCTAGCATTCAGGCTGCTTGCCTGCTTCGTCTCTATAAGCAGTATGCTGCTTATAGAGTAGAAAGATAATGTATTGGAATTAACAACACAAGCCATAATCAGCTCACACACATCTGCAGCACCATAACTTTTATTAAGAAGGATTTTTTAAAAGTGTTTCGACATCTGAAGGTTTAGAATAAATTGGCCATAATATAAACACAGGTTACATATGAAACAGAATTCAAATTAAAATGTGGTAAAAATTGGCAAGATTTATCCCAATCGCTTTATACAGTAATCTACAAAGAGTTTGTGTTGCAGCAAATACCAACATCTTTCCAAAAGTAGAAAAAAATCATGTTAACAGGAAGCTATGAACCGTGTTAGCATGTCCTGAAACAAAGACTCATGTCATGTGAAAGTCAATTTTTGACTCATGCAATAACTATAGAAGATAGGCTATTAAACACTGATTGCAACACTGTCATTTCTTTGAGTCAAGTGTATATCCAGCTGCTGTTTAAAGTGCAATTTACATGTGCCGTGTTCTCTTTAAAAGGCAGAGCTGATACATTTGAAATGCTGCCATGAATGGTTATACAACTAACCAGAGGAACAGACAGCCTATTACAAGCTCTAATCCAAGATTCTCTCTTCCTACCAGCCAAACATGTATTCCAAAGCTTTGGACACAATACTCTCATCTTTCCTTGGAGTTTGTCGGTCAGAAACAACCTACAAAAGAGACAAAGACATGGGTAAGTAGAAGGTTATCTTCTAAATATGAATTCCTTTTATCCAATGCTAAGATGACTACAACACTTTCCTCATAGACCCTTTCTTAGTACCTACCTGGTAGTCGCTGGTTGAAGCTTTATATGCTGTAGCAAGGGGTCTCATAGTGGAGATCCTTTGAGTACTTGAAGGCTGCACTGGTGTACCTAGTGTTTTCATTGGTGGTGTGAAGACTGAAGGAGAAGATG
The DNA here is from genome assembly GCA_026170595.1 of Plestiodon gilberti rubricaudatus. NCBI lineage: Eukaryota > Metazoa > Chordata > Lepidosauria > Squamata > Scincidae > Plestiodon > Plestiodon gilberti. Next base: position 169,326,508 of record JANXHW010000001.1, read on the forward strand.
GTACAGAACCTCTATCTGTGTTTTCCATCACACTCTACAAATGGAAATAAAGAATTTAACCCAGTTTTTAAATAAGAGTTGCCTCAATCCATGCATCTTTTTTAATGGTCTAACCAAACACCAGTCTAATCAGAGATATTGCATTCTCAATGAAGAGCAAATATACAAACGTCTTTGCTCAGAATATATGAATTACAAGAATTTGGCCTATTCTCTGGCTGCAGTAGTAAAGATCATCAAGCAGTGACTTATAAGCCACACAAGCATGCCATCAACTTCAGCCACAAATGAAGGAGAGAATATGGCAACATTAGGCTCAACAATTAAATGCATTTAACACTCTATATATTGGCCAACACATGAGATAGATACACAGTACCATATACATATACACACACACAGTATAAAATGTACATTTCAGTAATTGAGATGTAAAATTTCCAGAAACTTTGAAGCCATGGAAAACTGTTTGGGGGGAAAACTGAAATATATGCTATTTTCCTATCAAGCCTAAACCTATTTTACTGCAGCATAAGATACATCATTTATTAACTCAGCATATAACATTTTATATCGTAGGATTTCGATATCTACAGGGGTTCTGTTCCGGACCGCCCACCCACCCATGGATTGAGAATCCGCAGATACTGGGGTCCCTTTCCAACGCTGTAAAAAAATCTTTTAAAAGTCCCCCAATCCCCATTTCTACTTTTAAGTGGCTAAACTGCACTGTTTCCAAGTCTCCGCAGGACTTCTGTAACTTGAATAACGCACTTCCAGGTAGTTTGAAGTCTCCGATCTCCTCCCAGCCTTGTTCCAGGATGCATTCTGGGGCGAGTCTGGGAGAAGAGCCTTCGCACGACCTGGAAGTGGGTCATTCAGCTTGCAGAAGCCCTGTGGAGGCTTGGAAACAGTGTTGTTTGGCCACTTAAAAGGTAAAGACAGGAATTGAGGGCATTTTAAAAAAAATTTTTACAGCATTGGAAAAGTGGACCCCACAGATTCAGGATCCGTGGTAAGTCGAATCTGCAGATTCGGGTGTGTGTCCATGTACAAGAAACTTAGAAGTATAAAAATCTTAAGTTTTTTTACTTGCATAATTGCAAATATATCCACAAGAGAGCTGTAAACTGCACGGTCATTTGAAAAGTGAGATGAAAAGGTTGACTGGGGCCAGGCCAAAAGAACAGCAGATGCAAGAGCACTACACTCTTCACCCAAGTAGATCAAAGGTCACAAGAAGGCAGCAAGCAGCAATCCACAAGCAACAAATACCCTTATGTTCCTCTCATGAAGACGTCAGCATCCTTTAGGGTGCAGAAACATCTTGGATGTGAATGTTGTATTTTGTCTATAGCATGCATGCTAATTATCATTCTGTACTTATGCAAACTATCACAAAGTTCCTGGCATTCTGAGCAAGTAAAACCTCTTTAAAATTATTTCGCTCATTCCAAAGGAAAAATAATTTCATCAGAATTGTTTTCAATGTTCTCCCAAATTTTTGTATTGTCGGGGGGGGAAGGGTCCAAATTTTTTCAAGGCCTTCACATCTCTAGTAATCATCATCAATAAGTAGTTTCTTAGTGCAAGACTCTAAAATAGAAACATCAACTAAAGGGAAAAATCTACCCAGAAAGCCTACAACGAAACTATTTGACAATCACTTAACCATTTCAGAATAATAGTGGCCCCTCTACACCTGCATATTTGACCATACCTTAGCCCTGGGTCACCCCAGAATACTTTGAGAGGGGAGGGGGTCACGGGCCTCAACGCCAGAGATGGCGTGGTTTGCCACAAGAAGGTAAGGGAAGGCTATTTTTTCCTTTTTAAAAGGTTTTTTAAGTGGACTTCAGCATCCACGGATTTCTGTATCCACAAGGGTTTCAGGAACCAAATTCCTACGGATAATAAGGGGTTACGCAACGCCAATCTAAGAACTCCATTAATGTCAAACAATTGAAGCAAACAGAAGTGCTCTTAACAATATACTATCAATACTAACAGCTCCTTTTCCCATTTAAGACAAAATCAATGCTAATGCTAAATTACACGTTTCTAAACAGTGGTTGTGGCAGCTCATCTACTTCCCTTATATGCTTCTGGAATATATTACATGAATTCTAACCAAAATATTATCCTACAGTTATATTCACAAAACCGCATATCAACTCACTTTTTCTATACAAGGTTTCACTCCAATCATGATTGATTCACCAAATATTCTTCCATCTTTACTCAAGGCTTTCCGGGCCTGCAATTTTGACTGGTAGCGAATATGCATCCAGTTTCCTGTGTTGGACATCTGTGCAGGATAGGGCAAAGGAAGAACATTTAACATTTAAAGCCAAGCTGAATACAATAGGCAATACATACTACGCACACCCTTCTCAACTTACCACATGCTTTAATATGTTTCCATACTGTGCAAACTGTAGCAAGATATATGAAGCAGATGCTTGAGGAAATCTGAAAGAGCAGTAGGAAAAATTCACACCAACATTTAGAAATCAGAAATTAAACACTCAACATTTGATCTATTTTATCTCCCAATACTATGCCATTAACAGAGTTCCCAGAACTGCAGATCAGTACTATCAAGTACAAGTCACCAACTTTCTCCAGAAGCCTTTTTCTTTTGTTATTCATCCATCATCCCTACATTTTAATCTCAAACCAATCAATCAATCTCCTTGACAAAGGTGGTTAAGCAAGATGGTCAGAAAGTGTTCAAATCAACACACAACACGGTTTAACCCAAATACTAGAATATTGCAAATTAAGCATATCTGCTTAACTGGGACTGAAGAACAGAACTGAGGCTAAACTAAGGCAAGCTCAGACTCATGCCTGAATGTGTACACATCTTGATCTCTGGCAACTCAGTCAACCCTCAATCTTACAGAGTTTTAGGTCACACAGATCACGTACCCAAATACTGTCACCCAAGTGTCATCTAGCTGATCTTCTGACGTAAGGGCATCTCCTTGTGTATAGAATGGATCTAACTGAGCTGGAGACATTGTCGTCTTCCTGGGTTGTGCAAGACTTGCTGGACTGAACACACTTGCACCTACCAAATTGTAAATAAGATGCACCATTAAATGTTACCAATTTAAAAATGAACTGGGCCATCGAAGTTTTAAACAAAGCAAACACTATGTAGTAACACTTGGACCCAAGTAAGAGAATGCTTGAATTCATACCGATTAAGTTCATAAATATGCTAGAACTTTAGGAAGGGAGGTGTTGGGGTGATGCACACTATTTTAGTATGCCCAGTGTACCACAATATCTTAACCTGTAACAGAAACAGCATGAAATTCTGCCTTTGAGTTTTACAGTAAATGTTCTACTAGAACCCTAGAAGTTTGTGGTGTTAATCCAAACCAGCTACACACACACACACACACACACACACACACACACACACACACACACACACGCAAGAATTGTCAAGTTCTTGGCTACACATACATTTTGCCACAGCAGCTGTGGTAGATGCAAGCTTCTATTCAGAAAGAGATGGCAAGAGTTCTGCAAACTCCTAATGACGTATCACCCTTGAAAAAGTAATCTGAAGAAGACTTGCTCAAAGCACGTAAATGCTGCTATACTAGAGTCTGCAGTTCAGTGGTGCTGGCTTCCACTTCAGTCAGCTCCTGCCTAAATGTTTCCATATTAGGAAAGTTTGTAAAAATTCCATTTTCTATGTTCTTGCTGTAATACTGCAAATCTCTTCTTCCAAATCTCTTCTTCCTACTCCTATGCAACTGGTTTCTCCCGAATTCTGGATATAAAAGCTAAGAAGCAGAAGAGGCGTATCGAGGTGGAGCAGGAACTGCAAATCTCTACGTCTTTTGTACCACGTTTAAAAAGCTTTGCGACAAGATTGAAGACCAAGGATTCCATTGAGTGAGTACTGTATGGAGTGCCGGGAGGGTGGAAAGGGGGTGGGGAGTGGGTGGCAACGGGGGCGGATTGGGTCCTGGGGGGGGCAGGATCAACACTTGGTCCACAGCCTCATACTTTATTTTTGGGTGTTGTGGCATGAAAAAGGTTGAAGACACTGTTTTAGACTACAGCTTACAACAGAAACTATTCGCCTGCAACAACTTTAAATTGCTAAAGGAGAATGCCAGAGAAATGTAGACTATTCATTTCAGAATTGGACAATCTTTCAACTGGAAGTATCCATCATCTCAAAGGAAATGAAGCAATCCATACATAATTTGGGAGGCTTTGGCCTGAAAGGTGGTATACAACTAAATAAAATGTAAGCAACACATATATTTATTGTTTGCCTTGATGAGGAACACCTAGTATTTTTGTCAGAATAAATACAGATTTGAGTTTTACATCCCACAACAGCCTTTTTTTGGGGGGGGCACTAATTACAGACTGGAAACGGGGTCAGAGCATTCTAAGATGTCAAGAGTACACAAGCATTTTAGTTGACTCCTATTGCAAACACATATAAATCACAATTTAGTTAGCATGCCAGAGCACTATGTAAAGCAGAAAATTTGATAAAAATGCCCTACCTGTTCCAGGAGTTGCTGACATAAATCCAGCCATTGGACTGTGTGTTACAGAAAAGCTGGCCTGCAAAAAAAAACAAACAAACAAAAAAAAAACCACCCGTTATTACACAAATTATGTTTTCAGAGTCAGGAAAGCAGCTATTTCACAACTGTATTGGTAACATTTCTATAGTAAAACCAAATGTCAGAATAGCTGCACAGCTCGGAAACATGTATGTAACAGCCCAATCCTAACTAAATCCCTGTGCAGCGATGCAGCAGCACCGGTGCAGGGTATGCTGCAACCCGTGAGGGATTTTGGGCTGCTGGAGGTCTCCTCGGGGTTAAGGGGACATTTGTCCCCTTGCCCCGGGGTAAGCTCCAGAAGTCACAATGGGTCAACTTGAACCTGCGCGGGCGATATTGATCTGTGCAGGCGTATCAGGCATTGCAAGAGGGTTGGGATTTGGTGTGTGCTGCCACTGTCAAACTTGTGCCCCTCCTGGGTCCAATCCACCCACCGCATCTCCTCCCCATTCAACCCCCTTCCCCCTGCACTGGGCTTACCTGCTCCGGCAGGCCTCCGTCACAATTACCTGCTCCGGCAGGCCTCCCTGCCACACACAGGGAGGTTCCGGCACTGCTACAAAGCACTTTCCGCTAGCGCAGGCTACCACAAAAGTGCTGTAACGTGTGTTCCGCCAGCACAGGCCTTGAATATGATTGGGCCATAAGCCTCCAAAATTGCTTTGTAAGAAGTGGGAGGGAGAGGCTTCCAGTTTTCTATTTGTCCCTGATAGAAACTGAATGAAGTCTAACGAGAAGGGGAAAATATACTACCTATGGACCCTGTAACCACCCCCACCTGCCTCTACAGGTCCAGTCAGAGATTCATGGTTTTCCCAAGCCCCTCTCTTCAACATCAAGGACAAGAGCTCTCAAAATAAAAAAGTGTGCTCTTCAGTGACACACAAACACTCCTGTGGACCTCAACTCATAATTGAGGTTAATCACAGCAGAGAGATAGTACTTTAAATATAACCTATACTTGACTATACTGTACTTAATTTTGGCAAGACCAAAACATGCTGCATTATACTACAATATTTTTTGCTAAGACCAAGAAAGAAGTTAATTTTCCTTGACTATTACTTTAGCAGTGGAAGACATAAGGAAGTAACACTTAGCAGTAGAAATAGTTAGAAAGAGTCACTTTCATATTTTCACTTTACCCAGCATGTGTTATCTGTGGAACTCCTTGCCACAGGATGTGGTGACAACACCTGGCCTAGATGCCTTTAAAAGGGGATTGGATAGATTCATGGAGGAAAAGTCCATCACAAGTTACAAGCCATAAGCAACCTCCTGGTTTTAGGTCATCTCTGTAGGCCAGGTGCAACGGAGTGGCAACAGGATACAGGTATCTTGTTGCCTTGTGTGCTCCCTGAGGCATCTGGTGGGGCCACTATGAGATACAGGAAGTTGGAATAGATGGGCCTTTGGTCTGATCCAGCAGGGCTCTTATGTTCATATATTCTTCCTGGCTTTATATATAAATACACAGAACTCTAAATTGTTTTGCCTGTACAGAGCACCAACTGTTGCCAACGAATGACATTAAAAGACAATAGACTTGAGATTCTAGAAACAGTTGAAAGATTCACCTGCCAATCTAGAGAAGCAAGAGAATTCATTACTACATGCAAATTCCAGTTAACATTGTATGTATTTGCAAGGTCACTTACGGGCCTTCTTGACGTTAAGGGTGCTGATCCAAGACCTGGGCTAGCTACTTCATCATATATGCTTCTAACTGGTGGAGCACCACCTTTATCTTTGTGTGTTGGAACTACTGGCTGTGGAGGAGATCCACCTAAGTGATATATAGGACAATATTAAAACCGATTAATATTATCAGTGACCCTTAAAATCTCATCACACCAAACCAGGTCTGAATGTCTTGTAAAATGATGCTTGCATAAAAACAGAGAGCATAGTTTTATTCAGATATGCAATACAGACACACCTCACTATCTGGGGGGATCTGTTCCAGACCCCCCCCTCCCACAGATAGCGAGGATCTGTGGATACCAGGGTTCACTTTAAAAAGGGGGGAAGGGAAAAAACAAGGGGGGTTACCTTTTAGCTGCAAACTGCACCGTTCTGAAGCCTCTGCAGGGCTTCTAGAAGCTTAACAACCCACTTTCAGGTTGTGCGAAGGCTCTTCCCCCCTCCCAGCCTTGCCCCAGGATGCATTTTGGGGCAAGGCTGGGGTAGGGGAAGAGCCTTCGCGTGACCCAGAAGTGGGTCGTTAAGCTTCCAGAGCCTTGCAGGCTTCAGAACGGTTTGTTTCTAAAAAGGTTAAAAACGTGTTTTTCCTTTTTTATCCCCTTTTACAGCAGAACCCTGTGGGTGCGGGACCCACAGTGAGACAAATCCGCAGGTCCTGAATCTGCAGATGGAAGGGGTCCACTGTATTTTGTTAATAATGTAATTGTTACACGTTAAAGTCTATTCTTACAATCTTAGGGAGAGAGCAACTCAGTGGTGTAGCTAGGGCCCCTGGCACTAGCTGTGCTGTCACACACACACCCAGGAGTGACGTCACTCCCGGGGGTTTCTTAAAAAAGAAAAAATGCATGCGGTAGCTGGACCCCAGTGGAATACTGCCCCGCGGATACTGGTGTCCAGCACCAATCGCAAATTACTCACCCAAGGGACCTCCGGAGGTCCGTTCTCCTTTGCACAGGCCTGCAGAGGCACTGGCCTGCGCAAATGAGAACGGACCTCCAGAGCCCCCACCTCGGATGAGTTTCTGTATGAACAGCAACCCCCCCCCCCCGGCACCCTCTTAGCTACGCCACTGGAGCAACTAAGAACAATGGCATACCACTGCTGAAACGATTCCTGTGCTCTTCCAGCAAGAATGAGACACAATGCCGTATTTGCGGCCCCACATGGTGGGGGCCGCCGACGCGACGACGCCCCCATGACGCGGGGGCGTGATGTCAGCGCACAGCTGTGATCCCCGCCCCGTCATTTGGCTTCCTTTTGGGAACCAAACGGCACCCGGGCAGGCGGGCCGAAACGCATTCACGTCAGCTGCGAAGGAGCTACAGGAAAAAAGATTGCCCTGAGGCGGCACCTGGGGCCCAGGGCCCCCGTCTAAACGACACCACTGATGAGAAATAGTGGCCATGGCTGAAAGTTTGGAATTCCCGTAGCAAATTAAATCACTTCATTGGAGTTTCTATTAAAAATGAATACATGAACATCACCCAACAACATAATTTTTCCACAATCCACTCTTCTTCATAACAGAGAGAAGAATGCAAAATAACCTGCTATAAATGCAATCTGCAATTTGACAATACCAAAATGTTAGACAGCTGAGAGTATCCAAATGACAAACAAAAGTCAATTTATTTTTCAACAATCCTTTTACTACCCAAGGGTTCTTTTCGATCTGCTGACATAGAACAACATAAATTGGATAAAATGCAAAGATGGCACTCCATTTGTCTCAGATCCTTGGGGGCAAACTTACAGTTTATCACAGTAGTGCTGTGATACTGCCATAGCAAGACAGGAAGTCATCCCAGCTCAATACTGTACAAAGTTTGGTCCCCTACCCCAAATGCTAGAGTTTCAGCTCAAAACTGACTTACCACCAAGCAATGGAGACCTCATTTCCATTACACCAACTGAAGGACCACTTAAAGAGCGAGGTTGTGGCGTCACTGGAGCTGGTAAGTCACCCATTAAAAATCCAGGCAGGAACTGAGCACCACCACCTGGCTTTGGAGAGGTAGGGGAACCCAGAGTCATTGGCTCCGCACCTGTATTGGGAAACGTTTTGTGTAAAAATGGGTTTACTTAGTACAGGGCAAAAATAGAAGCACACTAGCTAGCCCCCTCACACACTTTCAGAAAACACTACTGACTGAGGTGAAGTAAGTAAAGCTAACTAAAGCATTTAAGTAGCTTACACATATAACTCCACAGGTCAAAGGTTGAAGAACAAGAAAGGTATGCACTCCCCTTAGAGGAGGAAAAATATAGCACAAACGAGGCTATCCTGTTTTTAAATCAACAACCCTGTGAGGTCATTAAAGCCGAGACACAGTATCTGGCCCAAGGGCTACTCATTGGATTTGTGGCGGAGCAGGGATTTGAACCCAAGCCCCTGGTCCAAATTCAACTCTATTCACCACGCTATGCTGACTTGTAAGCAAATTAGAAGAGAAACAAATGTAGCAGAGTCAAAATCAAGGCCACGGAATAGCTGTGTGTGAGAGAACTCTGTCCGAACTGTAGTTTAGGATTAAGGACATACCTAGACTAACAGGTCTATCAACATATATAACTAAACTTCCCGACCTGGAGTCGATGGGGGCATTTGCACGCGCCTAAAGACTTCCTGGGGTTTCATTTGATTCGTCCACAAGCTCGTCCGAGAACCCCGATCGCGAACCTGCGAGCCAAGAATCGGCGTCTCTCTTGGCGAGAGTCTTAGCCCCTCCCCCCAGGAGCATTTGCCTCCCCAGAGTGGGCAGGTTCCGCGTTCTAGTGCCAACTGACGTCACAGGCACTGAGCACCTGTAGAAAGTCACCATTCTCGCCTCCTGCTCGCGCAGGGGCGGCGCCTTCTAAAATGTTGTGTTCTCCCCCCCCCCCGTTGAGCAGCGAGGACGGCCGTTTAACTGCCAACGCCTCAGGATCCGTCCAACTAATCCCCAAGAAAAGAGAAGTCGCGCTGCCCCCATACCCCGAAAGAACCGGGAACGGAACGAAGCCCAAGAGGCTGAGCAGCCTACAGACTCTGAAGGACCAGAGGCTACACTCACCCACAGAAGACGAGGAAGAAGGTAGCGGCAGCTCCATACTGAAGGTAGCCATAAGACCCACGCAGAACTAAGCACGTGTGCACAGTCACCCTTACCCTACGAAACAGTTTCAAATGTAGCGGAAGCTCCGCTCCTGAGCGCGGGACGTTGAGAATGTCACTTCCTCCCGAGTCATTCCCCGTTGACCATAGAGACTAGGGTGATACTTTCTAGCGTTTGTCTCTATGGTCTTTTCTTTCTAGCGGTAAGCCGACTGCCTGCAGACTGAACTTCCTGGTTGGTTTTTTTGAAACGAGTTTGTGTCGTGTATGAGTGGTAACATAGTTGTTCATCATCGGAGACTGCAAAGAAATCCAGGACCGTCGTGGCAGTGACAATGTGATATGGTAGCCGGCAGCGTGTCGTCGGCCCCATGTATCCCGCCGGGGAAAAATAGGAATAAAAGATAAGAATTCATTCATGTTTTTTTTCTCTTCATAATCGGGTCTTCCTGCGAAGGGAAGGATGTGTGTGAGTTCTCAATGTTTAAAATTGCCCTGCAATCTCTTCTTCGCCCTTATGCTCCCCACTCTGGTTCGGTCCTCCCCTCTTCCTCCTCCACCTATGCTCTCTGCACCTGCCCCTCACTATCCCCCCCGCTCCCACCTTCTCCATCTTTCTCTTCGCCCCTGCTGGACCTCGATCTACGTCATCCCGGCATCACCGGATTGCCCCAGTCGCCGGGCGCCACATGTATACAGTATTATAGAAGACGAAGCCTTGCCACGGAAGACGCAGTTGCTGTATATTTATTGATCTGCTGTTCTAATACGGTTTCATCTGTGGCTTCGTTTTTAAAAAGTTTATATTATTGTCTGTTTTGAGCGTCTTCATATTATTGTAAGCTGCCCTGTGCTATCACTGAGGGGTGGGCCATAAATCCCTAAACGAACAAAAACCCATGGAGGTTAACAGCAGAATCAAACTCTGGGCTAGATTGTGCCAGCCAGCCAGCCAGCCAGCCAGGCCAGATTAGTTGAGCATGAGAAGCTAGAATGGTAACAGGTGTCACATTACCTCCCACCTATTATGGCAGAAGCAGCTCTGCCTTTCGCTGATGCTCCAAGTGAGTCTTTAGCTAGCTGAGTAACAAAATGGGCCACATACAGCATGTAGCTGTCCAGATAAGCCTCTACAGCATTATCAGTAATCAAAAAAGTTCTATTTTATAAACAACCCTAGGAAATGTCTAATTTTGTAGTAGTACAGGTAGTAGCAGCACTAAGTACTGCAAATGTATAATTTCCAGTGGGGTTGCTCTGTTACGGCACAATCCTCTGCAAGCATATGCAGAAGTAAGTCTCACTGTCTTCAGTGGGGCTTAGGTAAAGGTAAAGGTGACCCCTGACAATTAAGTCCAGTCGTGTCTGACTCTAGGGTGTGGTGCTCATCCCCATTTCAAAGCTGAAGAGCCAGCGTTTTCCGAAGATGCCTCCGTGGTCATGTGGCCGGCGTGACTCTCCTTGCCGCAGTGCGTAGCATGCAGCTGGAACACGGAGTGCTGTTTACGCAAGTGATACCTATTTATCTACTCGCATTAACATGCTTTGGAACTGCTTGGTTGGCAGGAGCTGGCCAACTAATGAGAGCTCACCCCGTCGCGGATTTGAACTGCCGACCATTCGATCAACAGCTCATGGTTCAGAGGTTTAACCCACTGTAAATGTTTAGGATTGCAGCAGCAACAACAACAAAGATTCTTGTGGTAGTTTAAAGACTTACAGCACAATCCTGCCTAGTATATAGACTGGCAGAGCACCAATCTAGGTTGTTGCAAACGTGCCACAAAGCAGCCTAGCGAGTAGGCAGCACCAACACCACTCTACTCTTCACAGAAGAAGTGGAACACCTGCTGGGGAAGGTAAGTGGAACACCTGCTGGGGAAGGTAGGTTCCCTCCCTGGGCGGCAGAGCAACAGGGGGAGGGCAGAACAGGGCATTTGGGGAGGGGGGATTTCTTGGCTAGGCCTAGGAAGGGGGGAGGAATCGGCTGTGGCAGCTCCTCTGAACTCCTATCCCCCTTCCTGTGTCTGGTCATCTTAACACGGCCTGCTCGAATATGTACTGGCAAAATAACTGGCATAAATTTTGAGTAGACCCTGGGCAGCTGAGGCTCTTCTTGGGGTAAGAAGACAAACATCCCCTTTCCCTGGGGAGTGCTCCAGCTTGCACCAGTATTGATGCTGGGTCTTCTCTATGTAGGATGCAGTGCAGGCTCTACGCCTGCGTTGCAGCCTAGCTAGACAGGATTGGGTTGTTAGGCTGTAATCCTATGCACACTTTCCTACAAGACTCATTGAACACACTGGGACTTACTTCTGAGTAGATATGCATGGGATTATGCTGTAACATTTATTTCCATTTAAGCTTTCATGAATTGCAGTCAATTTCATTTGATGTATGAAGTGTTATCCTGACTTAGCAGGTATGTGTGTCATATACACACACGTATAGAAATAAAAACATGTAAAAAGTGGAGTCAGAATGGCCATGGCTTCATTTCATTTGCATTTTCATGGTCACTTCATCCCTGTTCTCTCTCTCACCCACCCATGTGTGCAGGTGTATCTATAGATGCATATACACTACATAAAAAAAGGTAAAGGTGACCCCTGACAATTAAGTGCAGTCGTGTCCCTATTTATCTACTCGCATTAACATGCTTTGGAACTGCTAGGTTGGCAGGAGCTGGTCAAGCTATAGATATACAAACCTGCTGACCATTAGTGACAATTTTTAGTCTTTCAGCTGCCAAGAGTTGTTGGCATTTATACTGTAGTTATCAGGTTCATTTTCAGTTTTATAATGCCTTATTGTTTAATAGTGTGCCTAGAACATTCTGCATAGCTGCTATCTAGCTTACACAGAATTTAAAGGCTGGGTTGCCATGGGCAACCCAAGAATGCATTGTACAGATTCTGCAATGTTGATGTTTAAAAATAAAGAGCATTTTGTTTGGAGAGGCTGAGCTTGGTTGTTGATTCCATTAGTATCTTTTGCGGTGGCTCACATAGGGCCTGTTTATAAAAAGAGAAACTGCCGACAGGTCTTGTAGAAAACCAGAGGAAGAGCATACACAGGGCAATGAGAACATTATTCACTGTAAAATAATCATTAATTAAGCAAAACATCAGTTAAAAGACTTTCAAACAAAATCAAGATTTTTTTAATATAATATTTTATTACCTAGACTTTGCAATCATGTAAAGTGGCTATATAGATTTGATGTGATATTAAAAGGCAAATGGACAACAAGTGTACATTTTTCCCCAGTACCTTCCTGCCATTATCAGTGCAAAAGTTTATTTGTACAGTATTTGATCCCCAGCCTACACTCAACTATTTTGGTAAAATGTGTTCTTGAGACAAATCAATACTGGAAACAATATAGGTCATAGGACTATCAGGAGGCTAAGGCTGCAATCGTATACATGCTTACCTAGGAGTAAGCCCCACTGAGTTTAACCTAAGTTACTTTGTAGGCAGGCATAAGATTGTGCTGTAAATTATTTTGTAAACAGTTGATACAATAAATGGATATAATTCTGACTGATCCTAAACAAACTTGCATCAGTAGAGCATAGTTACACATGAGAAAACCACCAAACCAATGCGACTTTGCAAATCCAAGTTGATTCATTAAAACACAAAAGAATCAGTGAGGGAAAGTTAGTTTCAAATTATATATTGAAGAGTAAAGGAACGTTCACAATGACAGTTTGAATGGTATGTCTATGGGCAGCACCCTTTACAATGCAGTCAAAAAAGTTCATTGTCTCTTCTATATCAGTGCAACCACCAGGGTTAATTCTTCCTCGCCTGTCACTCAGTATCATTTAAATTTCCATTGTTCTTATTCTTGCACTGATGGTATTTGTGAAGTTGCTCCATGAAGCCGGGATTTGGACAAATAGCAGGTCTTGCATTTTTCACCAAAGATAAAGCCCTTGGAAAACTGAGTCCTTCTGAGTGCATGAGGAAGCCTATGATGATTGATGCAGCTCTAGAGACTCCTGCGTTACAATGAACAAGCACCACACCGTCCTTAGAGAGAAATGGGGGGGGAGGAGAGAACACATTTAGAAAATGGTTACAGGTAATAGATCTCTCCCCCCCCCCCAATCTTATATAGGTACTTTAAGCACCAATCCAAGGAAGACACTCAGGTCCAACTATGAATCAGAAATAGCCTCATCAAATGCAGGTCTTAATATTATACAAATTCTCACTTGGTATTTCATATACTGATCTGGAAACAGAAATCTGGTGGGCTGCATGCACACTGCTATGCTTATGAAGCCACCCACTGAACAGGTGGTTAGTGTTGTTGACTCTGGTAGTGTGGATTACCTGTCAGCAGAAGAAGGCAAGAGGATGTCTGGAATCTGTCCTCTCATCTCCCGGTAGGTCAGGTATGCTTTCCAAGCGGATAGGATACACTTGTCCCTATTTTGCCATTTGTTCTAAAAAACCATATATCATCCACCCAAGATTAGGGAATTTCTGATCCATAGCTAAACCTCCATAAAATGCTTTTTTTGTCAACATTTATAATATACAATATAAAGAAAAGAAGTTTAAGAACACTGGGAAAGCTAGAAAGCTTCAAACCATGCCAGTGATTTCTCATGGGAAGATTCCTGTTGGGTAAACGTATCTATGGGTCTTACTTCTGAGTAGACATGCATAGGATTGTGCTGTCAGTTACATATACTGTAAGCAAGATTACATAGTAGTGCAAACAGTTCAGCATCTCACAGCCCAATCCTAAGCACGCCACCCAATGGTGGTGCGCCTCCCGCACTGTTTGCAAACAGTGCCAGTTGCAACAGCACACTGACCAGTGTGCTGCTGGGGATGCCGGCAGGAAGGCCTGTGCCTTCCCAGCCACACCGGAGCACCTCCAGACACATGCCAGGAAAGGGAAGAAGGAGGGAGGATATACTCTGTGTAATGTGTGGATTGGGTCTTAGCTGACTTTCATTTGAAAAGTTTTATCAGTACAATATCAATGAAAGCAGGGCCATTGTTTCACAGCGCAATCCTACTGAGCTCCTCCACTGGTGCAGCAGTGGTGTAGGGCAGAATGGGAGGCTTTGGAAGAAAGCCTCCCAAAGCCTCCCGTTCCAACCTCCCCCACTGGCTGCACCAGTGGGGGAGAAGGACAGGATTGCGCTGTTAGAGATGCTAACGGTTTATTCTTATTTTCAGCATTGGGTATTAAACTGCTAGGCAAGCAGCTAATTGTTGTGAAAGCTTATCCAGTGCTATCACTTCTCAGTTTCATTACGCAAGAATGGTGCATTATTATTATTATGAATATTTATATACCACTTTTCAACAAAAAGTAGTTCACCCACTCACCAATATTTCAAGACAACTGCTGGGATCCAAAGGCCCGCACATGGTATTCTCCATGTGTGCAGGGGCTCTTGGTTCCTACTGCAGCCCGTTTCAATCCCTAAAAAAATTCTCCTGAGAATCAAGGTAACCTTTGGAGCTGCACACAATGCATCCTCAGGGAGGGAAATCATAGATACAATCACAAAGGGCCCTATCCTATCCAACTTTCCAGCACTGATGCAGTTGCAATACAGCCCCAAAGTAAGGAAACAGACATTCCCTTACCTTGAGGAGGCCTCTGTGATTCACCACCACCACCACCACCACCACAGAATGCAGTGCATGCCCCCATGCCCCAACTTTCCCATCAGCACTGGAAAGTTGGAGTGGTGAAACAAGGGTGGAGCGAAGGCAAGTAGTTCTGCAAGACTCCGTTACACTGGAGTCAGCGGCCCCTCCCCCTTGCTGTTGGAGTCATTCCAGCAGCAACAGGGGAGTGTCCTGCGTGTTGCCTTTGCTGCCAGAATGGCTCCAACAGCAAGGGGGAGGGGCCGCTGACTCCAGTGTAACGGAGTCTTGCAGAACTACTTGCCTTCGCTCCACCCTTGTTACGCCTGGGCCCAGAGTTGCTCATGGAAGGATGTTTCTGTGCACACATATGGCTCTATGAATTCCAGTCAATAACTGCATGTCAAGTTTTTAAAGTCTACATTGGGTAGAAATATTTACTTATCAGTCTGATACTGCATTTTGTTTTCACCAAATTGTTCTACAGTCTCATTTTCTCAAAAGCTAGACAGCTGACTGCAAAATATCACTCTAAACAAAACTGCAGAAAGATTGATAGCACAATCCTATCCAACTTACACCACCAGTGTAACCAGCGGTGCAACAAGAACAGGAGGCCCCAGAATAGAAAGGGGATTCAAATCCCCTTTGAATCCCCCATTGGAGGGGATTTGAATCCCCTTTCCTTTCTGGGGCCTCCTGTTCTCGCTGCACCGCTGGTTATACCGGTGGTGTAAGTTGGATAGGATTATGGTGTAAATTGCAGTTATTTGTGAAGCAAACCTCAGATCTGGGTCTTTCCCCAGAGCCTAATGCATGATAACTAGAAGTGTCAAAAAAAAAAAAAAAAAAGGATCTGCCTCCAAGTATAAGTTCATTTGCTTTACTGAGTTAATTCATAATCTCAAGCTTTATTCATTTGCACTGCTTTTTCTGGGGAGGTTGTTTCATGAAAGGTGAATGAAATATCTAATTTTTCTGGCTGCCTAACGAAAGCATCTTGCATTATGAAGCATTAGTACCGACATAAAAGCTTATAGAAACACTCTCGAGCATAAAGAGAAACTGAAAAATTAAACTTCTAAAGCAGAACAGGGACACTAAGCTACTTAGAATGGCAAGTCTAATTTAGAAATGAAGTGGAAACCGTAACTGGAAACCTCAAGAAGGGCATTCAGTGAATACACGTTTCAGGTAACTTGTAAACAATATGCTATGCTCGTCCCTTCTAAAATAACACAAAGCTTGATGGAGCAATATTATCTTCCTTAATTCCAAACTATGTGAATAATGAAAATGGTAAATCTCATGGAATAATCTCTAATCAGGTTTGACAAGTCAAGATATTGTCACTTTAAAGCATCAAATGAACAGGCTATTTGAAATAGATGAAGCTATGGTTTCCTTGCACAAGACACAGGCTACTTGCAGAAGCCCTACATCTTTATCAATCAATAATTCTAATATACAATTGTACTTTTGCCTCACAAAACATAATAGGGAAAAATTCTAGGCAGTGTCAAATCTTAATTTCATATTCAGTGCAATGCCCCAATCCAGCACAGAAGTAGGCATAATTCAGACAATTGTAATCACTGGGATCAAGTGTGCCCAACTTTGTGCTGATTGTAACATCTGAGTTGTAATATTTTGAGAAATCTGTGTGTGTTCAGAGCATATAATAGGATTTAAAAATATGAGGCAAGAACGTTGTTTTACTTAAAAAAATTGTTTTGTTAACTACTAGCAAATGTTCACACCAAAGATTCCAAGTTAAGCAATTTTCTGTAAAGCTGAACACAGTTTATTAGCTTGACTAGTTAGAAGAAAAAACATTTATATTAATTCAATTCCAAATAACCAAACAGTCATACTTTCGGTGACATATGTTCTGTTTTATTTTACGCTGAGATTGTTTTGTTCAGCATTTAAAAGTGCGAGCACAAGCGCAAGCTATTTTAAATTCTCACCGAATAAAAGTATTAAGACCCCAATGCCTCAATAACAGAATGTAAAAAAAAAAATGCACATTTGCTCAGGTTTTTTTTCCCCCATTGTAATACACCTAGGCTGCAATCCTATGCACTTTCCTGGGAGTAAGCCCCATTGAACACAATGGGACTTACTTCTGAGTAGACATGCATAGGATTGTGCTGCCACAGTCTGAGACCAAGTGTTTCAACAATTTACCTTTAACTTGACTTGTTCAATAAATTCAAAACATTCAGGGAAGTAGGAAATTATGTCGGTGTCAGGAAGGTCAAGGATAGGAATGACCTTGTATATGAAGTCTTGGGGGAAGGCATTTTCAACTCCATAGGCTACATTAAGAACATGGGTAACCTAAAATACAGACAAGAGATCATCAAGGCAGCAAGTTGGCTTTGCAATTTTCAAATTTTAGCATGGTTGCAAACTTTATTCAATAGCTGAGGGATTTGTCAACAGGTGAACTTGTATCTCACAAATCCAAGCGCATGTCTGAGACGAATTTAAATATTGAGTCCGTGGACAACACTGTTAAAGTAGCATCCTATAAAATGTACTTAACTAATGGAGACAAACAAACATTTAAGAGCACCTCACTTTAATCTACACGTGGTCCAACGCAGACACGCATTACTACCCCAATCCTGAATTTCCTACATGAAAAAAAGAGTCCCACTGGCCTGAGTGGAATTTACTCCAAGTTTGTGTGCATAGGATCTTTTTCAGTGATCTACTCTCTTGCGGAGGGAGGAGATTGCACTTGGCAACCCCATCAAATTCTGAACAAGATCTTTTTGAAGGACAACATTCAGAAGACCAAACTTCAAAGCCTTTGAAGAAGTTTCATCTACATTTAACACAAAGGTGTTTTTTTTAAAAAAACAACAACAACATTCTTTAGCTTCTTACCCCATATTTTTTCATTGTGTCGGAGTCATGAGCTGCATCTTGTGATCCTGTGAGGAGAGAAGACATGTTATTCCATTGTCTGGAAATAAACAACAACAAAAGACCTAGCTTACATCCGAACAAAGGCTATTACTTTTAAAATGAACTAATACTACAGACACCTTTGACACCAATAGCACAGTTCTATACATCTTTACTCTGTGTAAGTACCACTGTGTTCAGTGGGGCTTACTCCCAGGCAAGTGGGACACTGCAGCCTAAATAAAGGTGCAGTCATTCGTAGTAGCAGTAATAATATTTTACAGGGTAAAAATGAAAAGATACAAGGTCAAGGGAAAGAAACCTTCCATCATTTGAAGCATTATAAAAACCAGGAGTGTCAGTACGGTATATAAAAACGGCTATTTAAAAAACACCACATCCACATACATCAGTTTCTTTTAACAATAGCACTGCTGTGGTTCCACCTACATACATACCCAGCAGCAGCCAAGGCTTAATGACACCAACTTGCAAATCCAAGCTCAGGTCTTGCACATAACCACAGGCATCCCCGTCATTACAATCAGCTACTTCCACCACCTGCATTCGGGCATCCTTCCATGTCTCTATAATTCTCTTCCCACTTAAAGTTGTTACTCTGGTGCATTGTTTCCTCAGATTAGTCCTGGAGAAGGATTTGATTTCCTGAGTGAGCGAGTGCATTACATGAGCAAAGAAGCCAGGCTAATAAGCAAAAAAAAAAGGGGGGGGGAGAGAAAGCCTATTTGCCTAGGATTCCTTCTTCCGTGGGTTGATCTCCAGTCTTGCATACAGCATGTGCCCTGAGCACCGTGTCACCCCTCCTCGGAGTCTGCAAGCAACAGGAGAAAAGAGCCTGTGTGCATTAAGCTTCCTTTTCCTAAGACTACTATGTAAGGCAGCGTTTGATTGGTCACAGAGAAATAGCTCTTGATTGGTTACGAGCCCCTTTATGTCAAAGCAGCATGAAATCTTCAGCACAGACGGAGTGGGACCTACGCAATGTCCTCTGATTTGTTGCCCACATGTTGGTTGATTTTCATCCTTTGCAGCAAATTAATGTGTACAAGCTCTATCAAAAATACGTAATGATGGACAGCAAATACAGTCAAAAGAATCCCCATAAAACCAAGGCTAAGGGGAGGCAATGCGTTCAGGCTTCATGGTATCCACGGTGTCCATCGTACAAAAAACGCATTGGATGTGTAGACTGCAGGTTCTGGTTGTGGCTTTTCCAAGACATCCTATTAAGCACTCTTACAGCACAATCCTGTCTCCTCAGAAGAAAGTCCCACTGGGTGGGGCTTACTCCCAGGTAAATGTATAGGATTGTGGCCTTATGGCACAATCCTATCCCCTGACAGCACCGGCGCTGAGACCTCAGCACCACCAGCAATGGATGTTGCAAAGCACGTTCGCGACACCTGGAGTGTAGTCGGCACCAGGGCCAGAGCTGCCAACCTGTTGCCAAGCCCAATGCCTTGTGCCATGGAGCAGGTACCGGTATATTCTGCACTAGGGCTGGGGGAAGGCGGGGAGGGGGCAGCAGATCAGGCCTGGGAGGGGGATCAGCCCTGTCGGACGCCATATCCTAACCTCCCTCCCAGGCCTCCACTGCCCCGACACAGGACTTCTCGGGTCAGCGTCGCCGAATTAGGTGGCACTGACCCAAGGAGCCCCATAGCATAGACTGGGGTGTTACTCGGGGTAACTAAGGGGACAAACATCCCCTTACTCCGAGGAGACACACACACCCAGCCCACTTCTCTCCAGCATTGGATACAGTGTGGACCTGGTGCTGGATTGGATTGTGTGGGGCAGCCCCAGTGTGGGGCTGGACAGGATTGTGTTTTAAAATAAACTGATAGGGTCATTGATCAGTTTCAGTTACGGCAAAGAGGGGAGCCTTCAGCAATGTGTGCTGTTAATGTGTTAATGTTAATCAGGCAGTGATCCTTGGTGACAGAATGGGGGTGTTAGAAATAAACAGGAATGCCCCAGTTTTCATTTGGGAAACTTGAAGGAATGCGTGTTCTGTTCATCTCTCATTAACACCAATTTAAGATAAATGCTTGTTTTTACCTCCTGGTAATCCCCAAAGAAAATTCAAGGCGTCTTATACAGAAGTCTGTTTTACTTCTTATAGAATGTGATTTTGCTGTATTTTAATGGCAGAAAGGTTAGAGAATAATAATCCACTAAATAGAGTTAAAATTATAAGTGGGAGACACGGAGACTAATTTATTTAAAAAGGGAATAAAACCTTTCGATTTACTTTACAATGAGTCAGAAGAATTTGAAGCAATGGATGAACACAATTTAGGAATGAAAAGTGACAAGTAAAATGATGAATGGAAATAAAATAAGGGATACTCAGGATGTCTTCAGGTAACACACACACACACACACACACACACACACACACACACACACACACACCTCTGTATGTACTGTTTATGTCATGTTGTATGAATGTTGTCAGCATGTGACAAACATCTGAAGAGAGAAATTACATTTCAACTATATTCTGGACAATTTATTTTTTTTCATTACAGATCAATAAAATTGATTTAAGCCTCCTTTCTGTACACTTCCAAGAAGCACAGCGCAATCCTGTAAAAAAAAAGCCGGTGACAGAACGAGCGTTCCGTCGCCGGCAGCAGTCGCAAATGTGCCGGAAAGCACGTTTGTGACTACTCTGGAGCAAGGGAGGCCAACGCAGAGGCTGGCCTCCCTTGCTCTGTCACCGGAGCAACCGTGCATCCACCTGACGAGGTGAGTCAGGATCCGGCGGGCGCGGTTCAGCGGGTGAGGGAGGAGGGCCATTGGCCTAGCCGGCCCGGGAGGGGGCGGTGGATGGCCTCAGCCATATCCCCGTCCCTGCCGGGCCAGCTAGGCCGTTACACGGCCTCCTCTACTTCTGCCGGAAATGCGAGGAGGCCGATCGGGCCGGCCTGGATTTATACTCAGGGAAGGGGACGAGCGTCCCCTTCCCGGGTAGACCTCCGGCCCGGTGGCAGAACGGCCGCCGGGGCTCAGGATCCGGCGGGCAGCCATGGGCCACTGGCCGGATCCTTACACAGGATTGCGCTGCCCGTTACTTTGTGTTCACCTGACCTTGGTTTCTCTTCCTTTTGCTACAGATTTTGTGGAGACTTCCTAGGAAATGCAATCCCCACAATAGTCGTGATGGGCATCAGGAAAACACCATTTTGTAACAGTGGTGCACTTCCGCATCACCAGTAACAAATAGAATAGAAAGTAATTTTGGTGTCACCCCTCCCTGGGGTGTCACCCGGTGAGGTCTGCATTCCCCTAGTGACGTGCTGATAGCGTTCTACAGAACCACTGTCAAATCTGAGGAATGTCTGTTTTCAATTTGGTTGCAACAGAGGTATGAGAATCTTAACTCCATGTTAAGCAAGTGTTTGATCTTTTATCTGATGTTCCCTTTCTCAGCATTCAGTACAGCTGCGCAGAGATAACAATCCCAAAGATATCGTCAGAGCTCCACAATGACTGCATTTAGTATCTTGTGTCCATAATCTTGATTTAGGACTTTTGTTTCTAGGATTGTGTGAAATACCTACTGTTATGTTCATTTCATAAGAGCAGGAAGTAAATGAGTAGCAGCACATTTCTACACAGCACATTTCTGATCATTTTAATCACTGGATACTATAATACTTTCGCTTAATACTATAATTAATCGCCTAATACTATATTGGTTATGTATGTCATGTTTGAACTTTCAGAAACAAAATATTGTTAGGTTTGTCAAATTTCATGATCTCTTATAGGAATTGACTGTCTTGTCCAGTGTACAAGACAACATTCACCCTTGATATACGTTGTTCTGGCAAGTGATTCATGGACTGTCTCCCATGTCCTAATTGTTGTCCCTCTTTTGGAAGACTACTGTATTGTTAAGTAGCTATAGGAGTAAATCCTCCCCTCTCTTTTTTCACACTGCCTTCTCCTCTTCACTCATCCTTTCGGATACTCTGACATCCTTTCGGATACTTAGCTCTGACATGAAAAGACTGTCCCTTTCCATGGTATGTTTAGTCAGGAAAAAATTGTTGGTAATGTTTTTTTTTATTATGAATGTTTTTTGAATGAATGAATGGAGCTCAGGATCTGGTGGGCGGCCTGGGCCGCCCGGCAGATCCTTAAGTGAGGATTGCGCTGTGTGGCTCTGCACTGCAAGGAGTCTTCCACTCACGAGTTTATGGAACAGCACTAAAGGCGCAATCTCAGAAATAAAATCCCATTGTGGTCAATGGAACTTACTCTCAGGAAAGTGTTACAGGATAGCATCCTTAGGTAATGTACTCTTACCTGGGAGTAAACTTATTAAATACATAGGACTTCCTCCTGGGCTAAGACTGTGCTGTAAGTCATGTTCTCCTTCCATTCACTGTTCTTTTGATCCATGCCATTGTTGTTGTTGCTACTGCTAAATAGAAAACCTATAAATCCAGTACTGTATTGGTCAATGAGATTGTCTGAGCCTGTATAAAAAACACATTGTTACATTTTAGAGAGGAAAAGTAGACAATACAGCTTGAAATGTCTGTGATGCTTTATGTCTAGTAAAAGCAATTCTTTCACATCTGCAAGGCATGGCATGTCTTCCACACAGGAGATTACGGTATACGAGACAAGAGTCTCAATTTCCTGGGGAGTAAGGCAATTAGCTTCTCGATCAGTGCACTTCTACCTACCCAGTCTGTTTGTCTTTGTGTTCAGGTTCAATTAGCAGGTATGTAGCCAGCGATTAGATGAACGGTGGTGAAAGACAGCTTAATGGAAATGATTTGTTGTGATACTTCCTCCCTTGAATGTTGCTATGAATAGACAATATACCACAGCACACCCCAAGCAAAATTTGTCTATGTCTGGTTACATCTACAGACATTATTATAATTTGAAATGCCATTTAAAAATAAATAAATCAGGATTCCAAAGAACCTATAAAAGTACATTTTGCTGTATCAACTAAGGTCCATTGTAACTGAGCTACTTTGGTCTTTGTAGTGCTCCAGTTATGTTAAGAACCATTCTCTCCTACCTACTTGAGTTTCAAATGATCCAGGCCCAGTGCATTATCAGTTAACGTGTCTTTATGTAATATAATACTGGCAATCGTATTAGTTCAAGAAGATTAGGGATATCAGTCGCTCCTGAAGCATCCAGACCGAAACTCTTTTTCAAGCAGTGAAGTAACTGCACATGTTGCCATTTGCTCGGGGAAGGTAATTTGTATGTGCCTTGCAACTGATCAAAAATTAAGAATCTACTTGCTTATCTAGCAAATTGGAAACTGTATATATGTCAGCTGCAGTCCGTTTGGACCATATAGTTTTACTTGCCCAATTCTAATTCTAGAGCTCATCCAGACACTAGAGGATTTTTCCAAAGGGTAATTTTTGTAACTATTGCCACTGTCAACAACATGCGGTTAGTTAGAAAAATCATATGTTTAGTGGTCGATGTATCTAGAACTTAATGCAAACCATTCTTGCAGACCAATCTGCATGAAAAACATGTAAAGTGGGGGCCGTCCTCAGACTTTCCAGCAGTTGGTTTTCCGATGCTAAGGTATCATGAAGCCCCTAGAGTGCTTGTTGTTGTTGTTGTTGTTCAGTCGTGAAGTCGTGTCTGACCCTTCGTGATCCCATGAACCATATCCCGCCAGGCCTTCCTGTCCTCCACTATCTTCCTGAGTTCGCTCATTTTCATGTTCGTTGCATCGGTGATGCTGTCTAACCATCTCATCCTTTGCCTTCCCCTTCTCCTTTTGCCTTCAATCTTTCCCAGCATCAGAGTCTTCTCCAGAGAGTCCTCTCTTCGCATTAGGTGGCCAAAATATTTGAGCTTCAGCCTCAGTACCTGTCCTTCCAGGGAACAGTCAGGGTTGATTTCATTTAGGATTGACTGATTTGATCTCCTAGCAGTCCAAGAGACTCTCAGGAGTCTTCTCCAGCACCACAGTTCGAAAGCATCTATTCTTCGGCGCTCAGCCTTCCTTATGGTCCAGCTCTCGCAACCATACATTGCTACTGGGAACACCATCGCCCTGACTATACGAACTTTTGTTGGCATGGTGATATCTCTGCTTTTTATTATGCTGTCTAAGTTTGCCATAGCTTTCCTTCCAAGGAGTAAGCTGTCTCCGTCTGCAGTGATCTTGGAACCCAAAAAAGTAAAATCTGTTACTGCTTCCATTTCTGCCCCTTCTATTTGCCAGGAGTTGATGGGACCAGATGCCATGATCTTAGTTTTATTAATGTTGAGTTTCAAGCCAACTTTTGCACTCTCCTCTTCTTTCACCCTCATCAAGAGGCTCTTTAGTTCTTCTTCACTTTCTGCCATTAGGGTGGTATCGTCTGCATATCTGAGGTTGTTGATGTTTCTCCCGGCAATCTTGATTCCGGCTTGCGATTCATTCAGCCCTGCATTTCTCATAATGTACTCTGCATATAAGTTAAGTAAGCACCCTAGAGTGCTAGAAGGGTCCAAAACAAGCCCACAGCATGCCTGAAAGCAGTGAACAGTGTGGTTCCTGCTGTTCCTCTGTGAGGTTGCCAATCTAGGATTGCACCATAAATCATTGAAAAAAACTGTTGGAATTTTATACTCATAACCCTCTGAGAACATATATAAAAACATACATGAATCTGGTCATTATTACATACTTTTTAATAAGCTTATTCTATCCCATAAACTTCCTCACTATATCCCATAAAGAATTCCTCACTGAACTAAACTGATCTGTATATCTTGAAGGAGGGGTTTGAGGTTAAGAGAAATGTTGGTTCTGAAATTCCAGGATATCTGATTTCTAAGTATTTAATAGCAGATGGCTCATTTGAATTGTCAGGCTGACTTGGTCATGCTGTAGCAGTCTTTACCTTATTTGAAGACCAAAGTCATATCCCAGTTATCCTGGTGACCCAAAACAGCACTAGACTCATCAATTAGTGATAAAAAGGCTGGAACTTTGTACCTTAAGAACAGAAGTCATTGTCGCATCATACCCACATACAAAGAAACTTTGGGCCAGAAATCTGCTTCTCTCAGAACAGCAATTAATAACATTATATTCTTGGAACAGTCTTTCTCCTTCCACTGAGAAACAGCAAAATCTCTTAAGGTTCAATAGGAAATAAACAAATGCCACCCCACTCTTAAGGTCAGACAGAAAGGGGCGTCATCAGGGGGGGCCCCGGGCGGCGGGATCGGGGCCCTGGGCAGCAGGGGGTGTTAGGGTGGCCGGCGGCAGCGTGACTTGCGCCATTCACCAGCGTGAGCGAGGAGCGGCGGCGGTTTTGGCCCTCCCGCCCACCCTGCACCTCGTTATGGTCTTCATCAGCTCAGCGGCGATGTCACTTCTGGCGCGGGGGGGGGGGTCCACGAAACACCACTGGAAAGGGGAGCATGTTGGTGATCTCCAATTCTAATCCTAAAAATAGATGTCATTTACCTACAGTGCAATAGTAGGCATGTCTACTTGGAAGTGTCCCATTGTATTCAATAGGGTTTACTCCCAGGAAACTATTATAAGATTGCAGCCCTAATAGCACCAGCTAAGAGATCCAATGGTATGTCGAATAGAAGGGGAGAAAAGAGACGCCCTGGTGCATTTTTTTTCTAAACTTATCAGCCACAATAATAAACTAATCAGTAGTAATTGGTTATTACCCTGGAGTGTGGCACAGCAGACACAATACATAAATCCTTAGGAAAAATTCCAGGAGGAATTTGAAGGAGTCTAGGACAGGGGTTCTCAATCCCTTCCCAGCCGAGTACCACCTCCGGTGCCACTCTCCTGTTGCATACTACCAAAAGTGACTGGTGATTACATCATTACCAGTTACTTCCGGGTTTTCATAGGCCAGAAAATGCAGGTAGGAGGCTCTGGGTGGGTGGGAGGGCCCTTCTCAGTGTTCCCGAGAGGCTCGGTCAAAGACAGGAGCCTCTTGGGAACAAAAACGTGCCACCAAAAGTGCCGCGTCAGAGTGGGGTTCTGGTGGGCTGGCAATCCAAGTACCACCAGAAGTCAGCCGAAGTACCACTGGTGGTACAAGTACCACTGGTTGAGAAACCCCTGGTCTAGGACATCACATGGATCTCTTCAATGGACTCTGATTGATGACTTTTTCTGTATTCAGTGTGTGTGTCAGTAGGGGGTGCTGCTGCCTCTGTGATAGCAGCCACAAGGTCAATCAAATGTCTAAATATGGTCAGTTTTTTTCTCTCTCATTATGAAACTCTTGGTTTGGGTGATGGATAAATTGTAACTCTTCTTGAGGTTCAGTAGTGCAGGCCATCAAAATAACTTTTGTGTCAACATGAATATGAGTCTATAACATGCAGTTACATAGGCCCTTCAATAAGACTGATGAAATGGCATTATATAAGGAAACAGGGCAGATGAGTCGCTGGGCCGTGGCAGGGCGCCGGGGGGTGACACGCGCCAGGAGGTGACGCATGTCACCCCCGCTGCCGCCGGCTCCGCGTGTCACCTTCCAAGGCCGGGAGAAGGCCTCGGCGCGTCCTCCTTGGCCAGTGGCTCGGCCCCTTCTGATGAGGCCCTCAGCGGCATTTTCGCACATGCGCATAACGCAGCCTAAAGGGGGGGGGGTGAGATCCATTGGGATGGCAATATTTTAAGGATGAAAAGGTTATCAACTGTTGCATCATCCCAGTGATGGTACTAAAAAGCATTTCAAGAACTAGAACTGATGCTGTGTATTGTGACTGGTTGGGGCTCACAAAATAACATTTCCAGTTAAAGACCATCAGCCTTCTTGAGGTGGGTGTTGAATAATCCCACTCAGTGTGACATGGGGCCAGGACATGTAGATTATGCCTAAAGTCAAGTTTCCATTGCTCAGTCCCCTTAGTAAAAGCTTCTGTTCATTCGTTAAATGCCTATGGACCATAAAATCAGTGCACCATCACACAAACAACTCTGCCCCACAAAAGGAATTAGAGTCAAAATCCATCAGAATGGCCAAAACATAAAACAAAACCTACTATTTAGCCAATCAAAGAGCCAAGGCAGCTCCCTTCTAAAGGCCTTCCCTGCAGTGCTTTCCAGGCACCCCTTAGGGAGCAGAAGCCTTCACTAGAAGATGGAGCCTTTTCACACTGACTTGTTTGCAGGGCAATCTCTGGGGATTAAGGGGGCAAATTGTATAGGCATGATCCGTTCACCTTGCATGCTGGCAAGGATTCTTGGGGTCTCTCACCCCACATGAGCTATGGGTTCACTGTGTGAATACACCCAACCATCAGCTACTGCAAGAGAGAAGAGTGGCAGTGGTGGACAAGCTGGCTTTAAGGGTTATTTATCTGCCATTCCGATCTTCACATTGAGGAGCCCCTGATAAGCATTTGAGGAAGTCCAAGCATTTCCCAGGATGTAGCCTGAAAACCATGGCCCTGAGAGGAGATGAAATAATGATGGAGTTCACCTAAGCCGCTGATCAATGGGTAGATTACAGACAGAATGTCCCCTTTGCAAAGATCATGCTTCTGCACTTATGGATTTCATATTCCTGGATTTTGGTTGGGCTGAATAGTACTTACTGATTTTCATAGTCCTTTGGTGTTCTGCCTTTTTAACCACTTTGTCGGTTGGAGCCGATGACACTGGGACAGCCCTGCCTGGCTGCACAATTTGACTCGTCTGTCTTTACCCAGGAGGCTGCATGTGTACCAGTTGAAGATTGGACACTGGCTGGAGGTGGGGGTGCCTGTACAACTGCTCCATGGTGCTGGGTGCGTTTCTGTATGCATCCTTCACTGGCCCAAAGCAGGACACAGGAGGAGGACGGTTCATGTTTATGCCTACACAGATGGGAGGACAAGGATCCACAGAGCTGGGTGCTGCTGCTGGATGCTGCTGCTCGGTATTCCCAAGTGGACACTTTGTGCTTGGTTTTCCCAAGTGTAAGTGGACACTTGGTGGAACCAGATATTTGCAGTATTTGTAGATATTTGTAATAGAAGATTATTGGAGTTAGAAGGCTCCGACTTGAGATTTGGTTGGCATGGGTATTTGTGGTATGATAAAGTGAAAGCAAATTTAGAATTTAAAAATCACTATGTTAGACATGCATTATGGAGAATTTGGAATAGATATAAAATGAGGTTTTATGAGAAAATACCATTATGGGTTGCACCATATGAAGCGCACTTTGGTGGAAGCAGCGTGCCAAAAGAGAAAGGACTGTTATACAGAAATTTATTAAATTTTTCACAAGGAGACTGTACCATAAAGTCAAGAGAAAAATTAATGGAAGAAGACTTTAATTGCCAATGGTTTGTATATGCTCAAATTTTGGAGAGATTTAAAGTGGACAAGAAGGCATATGGATTTGTAGAAGAAGAATTAATACTGGAGGTACAATTAAAATCTGAAGACCAAGTAATCTCAAAAATGTATAAATTGCTTTTGAAGTTCGAGACAGAAGAAGAACAGGTTAAAGAATATACGATTCATTGGGCGAAAAATGTAGGTCATGTTATTTTAATGGAACAATGGGAACAACTATGGTTAAAGCAGTTGAAATTTACGTTAAATGTTAATACTAAAGAAAATATGTATAAAATGATGTATAGATGGTATATAACCCCAAGCAAATTAGCCAAAATGTATGAGAAGGTGACGAATAGCTGTTGGAAATGTAAAAAGCAAGAAGGAACTTTTTACCATATGTGGTGGACATGCCCCCAAGCAAAGAAGTATTGGACTCAGATTCATAAACAGATTGAGTTGATTTTAAAGATTAAGGCCTCAGTCCAGCCCAACTCAGGCACAGTTGAGGCCCAATTGTGGCACAATTGGGGCCCAAAATAGGACCGAGTTAGGCTGCAACTGTGCCTGAGTTAGGCAGGAGGCAAGAGCAGTGGGCCAGGATCGAGGCAAAACTTACCGCAGAGGCAGGCAGGCCCCTGTGGGGAGCTGTCAGTCTTGTGGAAGCGAAGAGCCCCCTCCTCAGCCCGTCTGCTTGCACCTACCACAGCTGCTGCAGCGGTCGCAGCAGATGGGCAGCCACAGATGGGCCTGCAGGCACTGGGCGTGTGACAGTCAGCTGAAGGGCAGAGGTTGTGCCAGTGCCAGCTGCCCCAGGGCACCCTGGGCATTAGCCACCTGCCGCAGGGGGGAGTGCCACTGCCCTCCCTCCTGCAGACTGCGATGCCACCCCCAAGCCACAGTGAGGCTGCACGTGGGAGTCATGGGGGGTGAGCGGGGGAGAGAAGGGAAGGAGGGGGTGGGAACGGCATGCACAAGGGGGGTCTCATGAGGTCTGGAACCGCCTCCGCCATGACATGCCCGTGCGCTGCCTGAAGCCCTGGGCCACCAGGGCCGTGGCTATGCCCACAAAGAAGGTATGCCTTCTGCTCCGTGCCCCGGCCAAGACCGAGAGATGCCTTGGGCTTGTCTGCTGTGAGCAGGAAGGGCTCACGCAGCTCATCACTCCCCAGATGGGGCAACGTAGGTGCCTCGCGGCAGGCGCTCTGGCGGGGTGGGGGGTGCCAGCGCGTCCATCATCAGGGAGTGGGAGGGGAGGCAGGCACACAGGCAGGCGGACAGGGGGTGCTGGGGAGGGACACGGGTGGGTCAGAAACAGACAGACAACAAGGCTGGTGGGAGAGGAATACAGGGAGAGGGGTCTGCAGAGACCAATAGGGACACAGGGGTCACTTCGCAGATGGAGGCAATGCAGGAACGGGCGCCTCTCATGCAGACGGACCGAGGGCGGAAACGGACGCTGTTGACGGGCGGACTGAGGACGGAAACGGATGCCGTTGACGGGCGGACTGAGGGCGGAAATGGACACCGTTGACGGGCGGACACGGACGCCGTTGACGGGCGGACCAAGGGTGGGTGAGAGCCCCGGTTGCTGAAAGGGCTCTTCACGGACGTGGGGGACGTGCACCATGTCACCTGTCACTGTTTGCCTGCCTGAGAGGCCCCCCAACTCCCCCCTCCCCTCTGAGCCCTGAGGGTCTGGCAGCCCCCCTGCTGTGTTCTCCCTGGGCTGGCTGTGGCAGGCCCTGGCTGGGATTCATGCAGGGCCTTGTGTGGTGGGCGCTGTCTCTGTGTGTGTGGGGCAGTGCTTGTGTAACATTGGGGTCATGGTGTTCAAGGGGCCTTTGCCCAAAGGGCATCTTTATTGTTCTGGAACATTGGCAGGGATGGCCAGGCGAGGCTGCCAGGGGTAGGCACAGCAGCCACTCAGAATGTAGCAGCAGCAGCAGCTAAGGAGGGTTGCAGGGCAGGCTCCCAGACCTCTGGCAGCATCGAGGCAGACGACCATGGGGCAACCAGACTGCGGGCCCAGGGGTGCTCCCCAGAAGGTAGGTGGTGGTGGACATTCCTGGGGAGACATAAATCACAGGGGTGTTCCATGGCAGCTGCTGTGTGGTAGCAATCCCCATTGAAGAAATGCCAGTGTGCCGGTTGCAAAGGCCTGCAGGAAGAGAAATCAAACACAGCTGAGTGGTGTGACACACATAGCCTGGTCTGCGCTCCTTCCCTGGGTGTAAGGTGAGCATGATCCTGTAAGGGAAAGGGGTCAAAGAGAGAGACAACAACACAACTTGGGGGTCACAACCATGGCAATCCTAGCAATACTGACCTGTCAGTAGACCCTGTGGAGAAAAGAGGGGGGGGGGAACAGCTGGTGTCTACATATGGGTTACAGTTCCACACTCATGGCATTGTGTGCTCACATTCATACAGGCAGCTATGAGACAAGACATTGGTATAGAGGCATATCATGGCAGGCATTGCAGGCAGCTATGAGACAAGACATTGGTATAGAGGCATATCATGGTAGGCATTGCAGGCAGCAATGAGACAAGACATTGGTAAAGAGGCATATCATGGCAAGCATTGCAGGCAGCTATGAGACAAGACATTGGTATAGAGGCATATCATGGCAGGCATTGCAGGCAGCAATGAGACAAGACATTGGTAAAGAGGCATATCATGGCAGGCATTGCAGGCAGCTATGAGACAAGACATTGGTATAGAGGCATATCATGGCAGGCATTGCAGGCAGCTATGAGACAAGACATTGGTAAAGAGGCATATCATGGCAGGCATTGCAGGCAGCTATGAGACAAGACATTGATATAGAGGCATATCATGGCAGGCATTGCAGGCAGCAATGAGACAAGACATTGGTAAAGAGGCATATCATGGCAGGCATTGCAGGCAGCTATGAGACAAGACATTGGTAAAGAGGCATGTATCCTACCTATATATCTCTATGCAAAGAGGCAGATGTCAGACCACATGTCAGCATGAACCCTGCTCTTACCTGCACTTACCTGCTGGTGTTGTTGCCTGTGGGGGGGGAGAGGGGCTGGGAGAAAGACATGGGTTAGCAAACACTTGCATGGAGACAGCTGCCCAGGCACAGGAGTACACAGTTTGGCCACAGGCAGAACAGCCCTCTCTGCCATAGAGGGGGGCAGAGAGGAGAGAGGAGAAGAGAAGAGAGAAGTGGGGTGTTAGAAAAGTTTTCAAAGTCCCACTTTGTGGCTGCTGGGGGACAGAACCCCACGCCACGTGCTCAGAGAGAGAAAGAGAGAGAGTGAGTGGAGGGCTGGGGCTGGGCTTTTGTGGGAAAGAGGCTGGGTGGGGCTGGGTGCTGATAGGGTAACTATTTGGGTCCGTGTCCAGAGTTAGGCCACAACTGTTCGGTCCTAACTCAGGCCCAACTCGGGCCCAGGGTGTTAGAACTTTTCAGGAGAGGGCTGGTGTGGGTAAGGTAAAATGGCTCCTATGGGTCTCCTCACATTTGGGGCCACCCTTTTTGCTGGCCCAAATTTTGGGCCTGAGTTGGGCTCGAGGGGGCGTGTCAGGGGCTCTCCAGCGTCTGGAACCGGACCAAATTTCGTAACCGCCCCCGTCACACCCCCGACACGCCCCTGACACGCCCACTTTTAGGCTGCAATTGTGCCTGAATTGTGCAGTTGTGCCTGAACCCAATTCAGTCCCAATTGCAGCCCAACTCAGGCACAATTCAGGCACAACTTGGGCCTAAAGCACTTGGGCTGCAATTGTGCCTGAATTGTACCGCAGTTGCCTTGGGCTGGACCGGGCTGTAAGGTTCAAATGAAACCGGAAACTTTTTTGTTGGGTATGAGGGATGATCACGTAGGTGAAAAATTTCAAACTTTGTTCTTATATATGATAGCTGCGGCAAGAATTTTATATGCACAATATTGGAAGAATTCAGAGATACCTTCGCTGGAAGATTGGTGGCTGAAAGTTTTGGATTATGCTGAAATGGATAAACTTACAATTTTAATTAAGGAAAAGTCAGTTAACCTTTTCGAGAATAACTGGAAACCATTTATCGATTTTTTAAGAGAGAGAGAGAAGAACGATGTGATGATATGCGGATTTAATGAATAGAATGTGGGTGTTATTTTGGCTTAGTTGGATATTATATGTAGAAAATGGTTAATAGTATGCTAGTAGGATGTATTGCTTCGTGCTTGCTATAACTTTATGAAATATGTATTGTTTTTATGTTTTAATATATTAATAAAATATAAATATATATAGGTATTCCCAAGTGGACACTTTGTGCTTGGTTTTCCCAAGTGTAAGTGGACACTTGGTGGAACCAGATATTTGTAGTCTTTGACCACTCTGCAGTGGCATTCCTACCCCTAAATCTATATGGGGGGGGCGCCGATTCCACGAATTATTTATTTATTTTCCCCCCGGGCGCTAGAATTCCCCCCCGGGCGCTAGAATTCTCCCTCCCGCGCCGCTAGAATTCTCCCCCCACCCACCGCGCCGCTCTCTTACCTTGTTTTGCCTTGGAGGAGGAAGTTGTTGGCTGCCTTGGAGGAGGAAGTTCGGAGCACAACCAGGACGCTCCGAGTTGCGCCGAGGTTTCAAGTGTTCACGTGTCTGCTCAGAATTAAGTCCCAGTAATTTGTGTGAAACTTACTCCCAGATAAGTGTGCATAAGATTGCAGCCTTATGGCCCAATCCTATCTCCTTTCCCCTCTGGCGTAACTAGCGTTGCAGCAGCAGAGGCTGCTTTACAGCAGTGGCAAAAAAGCCTCCACTGACACATGCAGTGGGCCCGCAATGGGGTAGTTGGAGTAGCTTCCTGCGCACTGGCAGACCCACGGAGTCCTGCCGGAGCACGTAAGCCCATGCAGGGGTTTGGAGGGAGTTTGGAAGGGGGTTGAATGGGGCAGGGTGGGCGGAATGGGGGAGGAGGTGGGCGGTGATGTGGCAGGGAAGAGGGTAGATCAGGCCTGGGAGGGGGCGGGATCGGCGGTGGTGCACGCCGAATCCCAAACCCCTTTCCAGATCTGATCCACCTTCCCAGGTCAATGCAGACTTGCGCCAGCAATGGCCTTAAGTTATCACTAGTCCTCCGAGAAACCAGCTCTGAGGGGTTCAACCCGTGTTAGCATCCACTAAAGCCAACGGAGCGAACTGGGAGCCAACAGAACTGTGATCATATCAAATTGTTTACTCCTATCTCCACAGTAACCCCCAAGGTTCTAGGAGGCCTGAGAATGCTAATATGCAAAAGGGAATCCAAAGGGCAGTTGGCCCTGAGCTGAAGGTTAAGGAAAGGCAGGAGTCCGTTAGGTTTGCTGGGGAGTAAATCAAATTGTAACAAGTTCAGAAACAAGCAGATGCATACATTCCACGTACAGGAGGCATCTCCCAAATGCAAACAGATTAATTTAGATTCTCAGTTCAGCCATGGGCACTTGTTAGAATTAATACTTGTTAAATTCGCTGAGTACTATAATACAAGAAATGCAATCCATTATAAGAGTGCATTCTTTTCACACAATTATTTGCTTTTTGCTTTTTTTTTGCCAAGGTTTGCCTTTTGCTTTGGATTCATTAATACAGAATTACCAATCTCCTTTGCCCCCATCTCTACTCCAAATCTCCAGTGCCAATTTGTAGCTACAGTCATTGGGTTTGTCATTTACAAACCCACTTGAGTTTGCAGAAGGGAAAATGCAATCATGGAGGGCTCCTTTGCACACATACCCCCCCCCCTCAGCTCTACCACTGACGGCCATCCTAAAATCCCCTGCCTTCTTAGGCTGCTCCAATCATGGACCTTTGCTGCCACTTCCTATGTGAAATACCCTTTCAGAACCTCTGTGTGGGACCTTTTCTTCTCTCCCCCTCTTTTTTCCAACACCTACTCAACACCATCTTGTCTATTAAAGGCATTAAAGCTTAACCCCTGCAATGTCCTTTACATTTTAGATGAGCACCGTGGAAAATACTTTTCCACAGATTCATTCAAGGATACTGGTTGAAAGACCGGCAGCCATATGGGCAAGGAATGACCGTGTGGGTCTGGTTAGTTACATGAGGCATACGATGACATTTCTGCATATTCCTTCTCATGCTTCTTCCTTCCCTCCCCTTTCGGTACTGTCACAACCACTGGCAATATTTAGATTGTAATTGTAATCTGCTTCTTTCGCTTCTGCTAGCTCCACAGGAATAACTATCTAATATTCTAGCGAAAAAGATAAAGTCTTTGGACAGAAGGTTATGGTAGGAAGTCAGAGGAGGGGAGCAGAAAACATGTCACTCAGAAGACAGAGGACACAATTTACCAAGATTAGTCACAACTAACACTGTAATTCTATACACACTTACATGGGAGTAAGTCCCATTGAACTCAGTGGGTCGTACATTTCAGTAGACATGCCTAAGATTGTCAAGTTGCTGTAAATCGCATGGAAAGCCTTGAAATAATCCCAATTCACCTAAATCCTTTTGAAATTATTGGGGACAGTCATGACTACTTTTGCTGGACTATGCCCTGTGTCTTTCAAGTTGTGTTTTTCTTGCTCCCCTACTGCTTACCTTCTAGCACAGCTTCCACTTCAATTTGCTTTTCCTTCTCTGACCTCTCCAAAGACTTTATCCCTTCCCCAACTATGATTCCATAACCTCATGTGTGGCTTCACTGTTAGCCATCTGGGAAAATAAGGGATACTTCTGATCACATAGATGGCACAGTTTCCTACCTGCCATTGTTAAAGAAGATGTCCAGATAAGACAAGTCAAGAAAATAGTTCACTAATCTCTGGAGAGAGAGAGTTCACCGGTGCTCTTAACTGATCAAGTGACCAGTAAAGAGTGGCACATTTGTTTATAGCTGTCCCTATGGTAACCCTGAAGATTGTGATGCGGAGGCAAGAAGAATACTAGCATATGATGTCAGCGTGGCAGCAAGGTGGGCAGAGAGTGATCAGTTCACCCAATCTTAGAGACAACTCATCTTCATAGGCTCCCTACCCATCTGTGATCATGTTCACCATGACTTGTGGGTGGAAACCAGTTTTGAGATCCCAAGATTCAAATTTTCAAACAAAGTTAAAATCATTTGAAGTCACTTTGGGAAAACTCATTCTGCCTTTAGGTTTCATAAGTGCCATTTCCATATCATGTTACGGAGATGGGCAGTTCAATCCTGTCCTTTAGACCGGCAAAGCACCGCACTGCTGGTCTAGGGTGTCACAAACGTGCCGTAAAGCACATTTGTGGCACCTGGCGAGTAGGCAGAGCTGGTACCGCACTCTGCAACCCAGATCTGGAGCTGCGGCCGCTGGAGAAGGTGAGTTCCCGCTGGGCAACGGAGGGGCATGGGGAAGGTGGAATGGGGCATTCTGAGGGGGGGGGGAGAGTAGGATTAGCCGGCCAGGCCCGGGAACAGAGTAGGATTGTAAGAGGCCTCCTCTTCTAAATCCTATCCCCCTTCCCAGGTTTGGACCTCCCAGTTTTGCCCCAGCAAAATAGCTGGCACACATCCAAGGAGACCCGTTTGGGCGGCTGGGGCTTACACCGGGAGAAAGGAACAAACGTTCCCTTCCCTTGAGGTGACCTCCCAGCTGGCCTCTCTATGCTCTGGAAGCGGCTGAGACTGCGCCGGCCCTGCTGCATCTCAAGGCGCAGAATTAGACAGGATTACACTGTTAACCATTGTTGAATGGTGGGCTCAGGGAATTGCGGGATCAAGGAACCTATAGTCCAGTTTGCATTGCTTCTGGTACCTTCTGCCTGTGTTGCACTGAGGGCACCCTTATTGTCTAAGAGGCCATATTGTAAACCAGGAAGTCCTGGGTTCAGCCCTTACCTCTGCTAAGAGCTCAGTAGATGGCCTTAAGTAAGCCACTCTTGCAGCCTGAACCTCATCCACAATATGAGGGTAATAACTCCAACCTCTCTTACATGGTTCTTCTGAGGGTTACATGTGTAAAGCAGGAACACTCTGAACTCAGAATATGATTATTTACACATTCATATCTCACCTTTTTTTCATGATGGAGCTCAGGGCAACATGCAGAGGACTCCCAGCTGGACTTCCATCCAGGTGCTGTTAGTGTCAGTAAGGTGACTGTATCGTGCACCATTAATAGCTCCCTTTCCTGACATTCCCATTTTATAATTTCCCTCTTGCCCACTTCTCAGACCACAGGTGGGGTCTCACATACCGGATTAGTCCTCCTTATAGCGAACATGTACCTCACATAGAAAACCGGTTAATCCAGGAGAAAGATTCTAGCTTCACCATCTCCCTGGCATGCTAGTTTTCTGTGTGCAGGGAATTTGTTTTGTATGAGTCCCCATCTGCAGTCTGAAGTGATACAGCTCAGACTGAAGTTTGTTTATTTAAAAGATTTATATACCACTTTTCTGATACTCAAATGGTATATAAATCTTTTAAATGTTCTGGTACCCAAAGGTTGACCAATGCATTGAGAACTAAGATACTGGGACCAAAACAAATTGGGGTTTGGTGGTACTTGTTCATTTGCACTAACTGCCAGTGGCAACTGCAGTCTCAGTTATGTAGGT
Organism: Plestiodon gilberti rubricaudatus; assembly: GCA_026170595.1. Taxonomy (NCBI): domain Eukaryota; kingdom Metazoa; phylum Chordata; class Lepidosauria; order Squamata; family Scincidae; genus Plestiodon; species Plestiodon gilberti. Next base: position 169,363,373 of record JANXHW010000001.1, read on the forward strand.
CGATCTATGGGGAACTCATGTGGAGCCTATAAAATGAAGTCTCAACAGGCACCGTGGCACCAGGTATTTGCCTCAGTCCAGCAAGAGAAGCTTGCAGTGTGCATCTGAGCCCTCTTGAATGATCTAGATGAGTCATTTGATGCAAACAGTGGCATCCCTACACTGGTGCAGGGGGTGCGGACCCCACCATGTGACATCCTCAGGGGGTGACATCACTAGTGGCCAAAATTGTGAATACCATTGTCTTTACGAATTATACCATCATGTTATATACCATTCGATGCGTAATGTCATGTAGAATGCACTGAAACAAACCATTGTGAAATATCTGTATCCTATCAAATGTTATGATCAAATAGCCAGAAACAGAAAACACAACTTCCTTGTGTAACAAAAAGTGGATTTCTTTAACTCAAAACAGACCAATGAGACTGATTGTTCTGAGAGCCAGGTTGGTTACTGTTACTGTTATCTGTACTGTTATATAAAAAAAATTAAGTTAATGCTCTCATACTGGGTGACGCAAACCCTTGTGATGCCTCTCTTTAGGCTGCAAACATACCTCTCTTTAGGCTGCAATCATACATTAGGCGGTGTGTATAATATTGTAAATCTGAAGATGTAATTTTGATTAAGCGGGAGGTGGGACAATGGCATGGGGCGGGGCGATGATGTGTTTTCCCACCCACTGCATGGGAGAAGGTTCATCATGGGGGTGATGCACTGAACTCCTGCACCGGGTGACACAAGCCCTAGGAACGCCCCTGAAACAGGGTTCTGATTAAGAGTTAGATTCCTTATGTTAGGGGATCTTATGTTAGCACCTTATGTTAGAAGGTCTTTATTATATCCTGGAGAACTTTGATGGGAGCTTTTCCATTTTTTTTAACTGCTTTGTTTCTTCTTCAGTTGTAGAATACAATATGTCATTGGAGGAGACAAACTGTGCAATCTTGTACATGTTCACACAGAAGTAAGTCCCACTGCATTCCATGGAGCTTACGCCCATGTGTTAGCTGGGAGTAAGTCCCATTGAAATCAATGGGACTTCTCAGTAGATATGTGTAGGATTGCACTGAATGCATCCTTTTGAGAAGATGAGTATAGATGCAACGTACATGTAAGGTGTCGTGTTCGTGTTTGTATAGTAATGTATAAAATGGTATATCTATTTTATATTGTGTAGACGATATTGGTTTGATCTCATATTGCTTTGCATAGCTTTGCTGGCCTTCTCCTCAGATTCCCAATAGACTTGAGTTAAATATTTCAAAGCAAATTCAACTTGAGTGGGGTGAAATCTGTTTATTTCCTTCTGAAATGGAGACCGTGGTGTATCCCAGTGGAAGGAGAAAGAGTGTTCCAAGAATACAGTGTTATTAGATGCGAATTCAGGTTTTCATGGCCAGCGATCATTCTTAAAGACGTGACGACGGGATTAAAAGCCATGACAAATAAAATCTAGCAGTGAAAACAAGCTCAGTTTTTAAAAAAACTTGATAGATTAAAATTAGGTCTGCAACGTTTCGATCATGAATTTAATGATCTTCAGGCAAAAAGCATAGCAAATGCTAGGTGGTCTTCGTTTATCTCTCTGTTGCAGGTTTAAAAAGACGCACCTCCGCTGATCAGCTGGAGCTCATCAACGCGAAAGTGATCAGTTCCGGTTTAGCGCTAGTTGAAAAGATCACAATCCCGGAGTACTTGGTTGTCCTTGTATCACCTCAAAGAGAAGAAGGGGGGAACCTCGAAAGAGAAGAAGTTTGACCTCAAAATGAGAAGAAGGGAACCTTTTGAGGCTTAATTTCTTCTCTTTTGAGGTTCCCTTCAAGTCCCAGTGAATTTTATGTATATGTAAGATTGCAACCTGAATCTTAAATATTACCCTGAGAGTAATATTGTTCTAATTACCGTATTGACCTGAGTATAAGACTCACTTTTCCCCCTAAGGCAAGTCTTTAAAGTAGGTGCGGCCTACAATCAAAGTCTAGCTTTTTTGCCTAGTTTTCTGCAAAGCATCCCGTTTTCAAACCTCTAAGTCTCTTTCAAAGGTAATATGCTTTTTTTCTTTTTTTAAACTGCAAAGCACTGTGTTTTCAGCTCTTAATCACTTGCTAAATGGCCACTATCTCTCTAGCAGGCTCTAGCCTCAGGAAGCATTTGAAAAAAATTAACCCTTAAGTTCCAGCCCCAGGACTCTGTGGAAACTAAGATATTTATTGATCCTGCAGTTTGAAAGTTGAGAGCAAGAGCTCCTGCATAGTTCTTACCATATCCAAAGGGGGACAGAGTGCCTACCTTTAGGCTGCAATCCTATGCACACTTTCCTGGGAGCTGAATGCATTGCATTGAATGCAATGGGACTTACTTGTGAGTAGACATGCATAGGATTGTGCTGTTAACCATTGAAATTTGGGCAGGTGCAGCTCATCATCATGGAAGGGTACAACAAGCTGCACCTGCCCAAATTCCAAAGGTTAAAGGTAAGCACTCTGTCCCCCTTTAGATCTGAGAAGGCTACTAATACTAGAGTGCCCAGATTCAATAAGGGACAGGGTGCCTATGCCTTTAACTGTACTAAAGCTGTACTATTCTACTAATGTGTATATTTTCTTTAAGTTAAAAAAGTTAAAAATGTATTTTTTAAAAAATAGCACCCAACTTTAAGGGTGCGGCTTATAACCAGTAGTGTCCTATACTCCTATACTGGGCAATACGGTAAATAGAAATATCATTATACAAGAAGAAATGGTATAATAAAATGCTTCTACACAGATAGCAGAAAATGCACAAATGCTGATTTAAAGTTGTCATGGGGAAAAGCCAGCCAGGAGACTGAGGTCTATTTTTTTTAACATCTGCCCACTCTCTTATCCTGTACTAAAATAATTAAAACAAAACCAAACAATGAACAATCAGGTTTTTTCCCCCATCCTGAGCGCAATGCAAACTGATTTGAGAAAGCCCTTAAGCAAGCACTTCAAACAGTAGTAGTAGTTAATTTAAATGCAAAGAAAGATACTACTCACATAATTAATGATGGCACCTTACTAAATCAAGCTTTAGCCATGACTTCTGGGAAAGGATAAAAAATCCTATGTGAGAATAATCAATGGATGGAAGGAGGAAGATCTGTTCTGCAGTAGAATTTTTTCTGGCTAGTGCGATGTTACAGGATCCTATATTTGCCTAATTAAAAAGCAAATTATTATAAATACCATCTGCTCTATCACCTGCAGCCATTTTCAACCAAGCAACAAACATTTATTCAATATTAATTCTATGTGAAAGGCAAACTAAAAAAAACCCTTCCACATATGTAGGTTTTTGTGAAGCATTAAATCTGAACAGAAATACTATTGCCGCTATAATGACACATAACCATAATTATATCTACTTGACAAATACCTGGCAACATCCTCAAACAAAACACTATTTTGCATTTGCAAAAAATTCATATAAAGAATATAGTATAATGGTAGAGCCTTTGAAGCAGCTGGTATATAGTTATGGAAACCTAGACTACTGAATAATCAGTAGGTTTTGTAGCTCTGAGAAGAATTAAAAATAAATACCGGAATAAATAAACCATATGATTATAGGGCTTTTTCTCTTCTGATTCCTTAACAGTTAATATAAATGTGTGTTTGTGTGTGTGTTTTCTTTTTGTGTATAATGAATGCTGTTTAATCATCTATAATGATCTAATTACTGAAAAATGTATTAGAGAGGCATATAGCTATATCCTTTATGTTTATCTTTGTAACTAATGTGCTAGTTAGCATGCAGTCATTTTATATTAAGTTAGGGGGTAACCTACAAAACAACAACCCTGAAACCATTCTGCCACAGAATTCTGTAACAGAACAGCAGGAACTAGACTTTCCATGTCAGTGTGATACTGACGGCGCAATCCTGTGTAGCTTTAGGCCGGTGGAGCACGCCGAGCCAGCCTTTGGTGTTGCAAAAGTGCTGTAAAGCACTTTTGCAGAACTGAGTAAGCAGCACTGGCGCAGAGGCCGGCACCGCTTACTGCGCCGTCCTCCAGGACCTGCACCGCCGGACGGACACAGGTAAGTCCTGTGCCGGTTGACGGGAGGATGTGGGCGTGGGGAGGGTGGCCCGGGGTGGCAGGGGAGGGGCCAATTGGCCAGCTTGGCCCAGGAGGGGGACGGGAATATCGGCAACAGGCTCTGCCATATCCCTGTCCCCTTCCCGGGCCAGCCTTACAAGGCTTCTCCAGTTATGCGCCAGCTAAAGAGCTGGCACGCATCCAAGCAGGCCCATTGGGGCCACCAAGGCTTACACTGGGGGAAGGAGACAAACGTCCCCTTCTCCCGAGGTGAGCCCCGGTTGCGCCGGTGTGGGCCACACCCCTACCTAGGATGCATGCAGCGACCGGCCATTTCGACTAACCGCTGCATCTTAGGCAAAACATGCTTACATTTTATTTATTTACAGGTATTTGATTTATATCACATATCCCATGGATTCAGAGCAGCATATAGTGTTTTTCCCCCTAAATGTTAATAGTCAGGTCCCCAAGGGATTAACAATCTAAATAAAAATAAAATAAAATACAACATTTTGAGGTGTTTCTCTGACAGGGCTGACTCTACAGGTGGGCCTATATCTCTGCCTGGTCAATTTGAGGGCAACAAGGACCTGTGGCTGCCACTTCCTCTCACCCCCCACCCGGTATGCTAGGGCCCATGGGGATGCTTACTGGGGCAATTGTGGGGTTCACTAATAGCGGTGAACTGTTTTCTTCTCCCACTGTCTTTTTACAATTCCCAGATGCCCTGTCCCCTGTGTTGGGGGCTGGGGCACCTGGGATTGTTAAATAGCACCAGGGAATGAAAGAGGACGGCCCTCTACTACTGCAAACTAGTACTGCCTACTGGTAAGCCTCCCCATTGGGCTTACCAGAAGACCGGGGGGGGGGAGGGAGCAAAAGCAGCAAACTGCTCTCTTCCTCGTCCTGCACCATTTTACAAATCCTGCTTCTGCTGCATCAAGGGTCAGGGGCCGGTGGGAAGCCTTCCAGGAAGGAGCAGATGGTAACAATGGACATTAGTCTACTGCTGGTTCTTGGGCACCATGGGGAACACTCATAAGACAAGGCAACATACAATTTGATATTTTTGTGTTTCCCATCTCTAAGCTGAATTTAAAACCAGCACCGACAAGAACGGCCGCGCTTGTATTAGAAACAGTTCTGTTCTGCTTTTTATCCTCCGGAACATTTGTGGCACATCCCAGGCTAAAAGGCATTTTCAGTGCCCTATGAAAATGCCCTGTTTCCAAGGCAGTTATACAGTGGGAATGATTACCTAAGGTGTCAGAAACATGAGCAAGAATAAACACTGCATATACAGTTGCAGAAAAAGTTACATGCCCTATACATGGGATTTCATTAGGGGCCTAATTCATTTGCAACAGAAATTAAAATGGTAATGTATAGAACAAGAAAATTGCAAACCTTGAAGGTATATCAAGGATCATCCGTTCTAACACATGCAGGTTCCTAAACCAACAGAAATAAAACCGCACATAATTTTTTTAAATAATTGCTAGCCCTGTGACTGCTTGGATGCATTCTCTCTCTCTCTCTCTCTCTCTTTTATAATTTAATTTTGCCACTCCTATGGAAGTTATTTTAATAGTGCCTAATCTATGTATTTCCACTGTTTCTATGTAAACTGGGTAGACTGGTCTACCCAGTTTCCTTTTCTAGCTACACTTGGACTTGGCAGCTTCTCTCAGCCTATTACTTTTGCAGTCATTTTTCCCAGCCCCAAATTGTTAAAGGTATAGCTGTGGGTTGTTGCCATGGTGGCGGTACCTGCAATTGTTGAGGCAGGAGGGATTGGAGCTGCACAGGCCTTTCCAGAAAATAGTGATTTGTTTTGAATTTCCTAACAAATCGTACAATATTCCTATGCATAGATGGGCTTAGATGTCCACATGGGCAAAAACAGACGGAGTTCCACCTACAATTTCTTCAGACAGATATTTGTGGATCATAATTTCTAGGAAGTAGAAATTTGATCTATTTACTCATGCCAAGTTAACACTTTGGGCTAATCCTCAATTAAAAATAGGGAGGACATCTTTTTTTGTGGAAGAATTGGATAGATAGAGCGATTTTTACCTTAGATCAATGAGGTCAAGATCAGGAGCTTCTCTCTTTTACTAGGTTGAAGGGTAAATATAATCCACTGGTATCAACTAAATGGCAATTTCTACAACTTCTGTACAACATTGTTAGTGACTTACGGCGCAATCCTGTCTAACTCGTAGACTGGTGGAGCACCGCTCCGCTAGTCTAGAGTATCACAAACATACCATAAAGGAGGGCGTTCCAGGAGGGGTGGATTGGTTGGCTGGGCCCATGAAGGGAAAGGGATCGGTAGCGGCTCTGCCAAGATCCTATCCCCCTTCCCGGGCCTGTCTGCCTTGAAACAGCAGGTGCATATTCAAGTAGACCCATTGGGAAGGCTGGGTTCTCTACTTGGGGTAAGGGGACGAACATGCCCTTACCCCGAGGAGTCCTCCAGCTGGGTCCTATCTGGCTAGGATGCGGCGCAGGCTCTACGTAATTTGTTCCCTTCCCTCAGGGCTGCATTGGAGCTGGAAAGTTGGATAGGAGTGGACCCTTAGTTTTGTAATACTTGTTTGATTTACAATAAATATACAGGCAGAGCATAACTGGGGGCAAACTACACAGTGCCAGCACCAGGTTACTGGGAGTCCTGAGGCAAATCTCTGCCTCTGATGGCACATGGGGCACTGCTGCCACTGAGGGTTCAGGAATTGACCCAGCCAGTTTGGCCCCCTGATAGGCATGGGTCCTCAGCCAGGTTGTCCCCTGGCACCATCCCTGCTCCTACAGCAGGCAGCAAATCCCTAAAGAGCAACTTAGGCAGCCCCTGAAAAAGCTGCACCGTTTCCAGCTAACTCCAGCTACAGACTGCCTGCTCTTCAAAACTCCAGCTATTCAAAACTCCAGTCTGCTGCTGCTTCTTTTCCTCTCTTTCTCAAGCATGATCTATACACAGCACATGCCCATGGGGAAAGTCCTTATCTACGCCAGCTTTCCAGATGTGCCTGGTCATGTTTATCACATTCACTGGCCCACTTGTTTGTAATAATAGGATGCTGGTGATCAATGGTGGCCCAAAGTGGCTATGTTGTTAGTATGCTAGCCTTCCAGGCAAATGGGCCAGCGCATTGATAAATGCATTTAAACATAACTAGGTGCAGAGAGGGGAAGCTTACATGGGCAGGGTCTATTCCAATGGCTTATGTCTATACAAAGCAGGCCTTTCACATACACATCCCACAGAGCACTCACTCCTGCAGGCCAATGGGGACCTGAACCCGTTCAGGGGACCACCTACAGCTTATTAAAAATATCAGCATTCTTTTGACACTCCCAGATATACACAGTCATCAAGCCAGACAAACTTACAATGATATGAACAAGCCTGGGCAGTTCTTTCCTATGGCCACGCCCTTGATTCTCAGGCACCCAATTCCAATGTGAACAACAAGGCGACGGGTGGCTCCACAGAAGCCTGTGGGTCATCATCATGGGCCAATGCTTGGAGCAGTGAGGGTCAGTCTCTGCTGCTACTGTTCCCCACTACAAAGGCAGGGCCCACAGGGATGCTTACCAGATTTGTGTGGAAGAGGTGGCAGCAGAGGACCATCTTCTTCCCCCAGTGCTTGGGTGTCTGTCCCCCTGATGCAGCATCGACTAGGCTAGGGCATGGAGGAACTGTAAAATGGCACTGGGGAAGAAAGAGGATGATCTCATCTGCTGCTGCTTTCTACCATTACCCAGGCAGGAGACTGGGAGAGAGTCCTCTTTCACTGCCACCGCAGTACCCGTGGGTGGCAACATGAAGCAAGCCTTGTGTGACATCCATCCATCCATCTGCTGCCTGATTCCTAGGCACCATGGTGAGGAGGTGGAGCTGGCACACGCACCTACATTCTTCAAGGCATGGGAGACAGCACCATTAGGGACCCTGCACAAGGCTTTTGCCCCAGGCCCCCAAAAGCTGGAGCTGTCACTGAAAGGTCACGCCTTTTATTGCAACCAACTGTAATGTCACAAAGCAGTGAGCACTGAGCGAACTGTCCTGTTCGCCTCCTGAGCTCTTCTTCAAGCCATATGTGCAAGCTCGCACTTTGAAAGGGTAATCTCCAGTTTTGGTGATATGACGAATGACGATCGCGTTTTTCTCCAACTGTCAAGAGACCCTGGGTTCCTAATCAGTGCTACCGATTGACCTGAACAATTTGCCAGCGTTCATGGTTTCTTTATCCCAGCAGCGCTTGCTACAACTTCAGATCTGTTCTCCCCTAATCCTAAACGCATTGTGTGGTGGTGGTGGCGGTGGCCTCGAAAGCTCACTCTTTACTTTGTGACGTTTTCGTTGGTCCTAATATAAAGGTGCGTTCTCTACTCTCGTTTTTAAATCCCGATGTGCGCTTCCGAAGTCCAGGTTTCAAACCAGAACGCAAGTGGGAAAACAAAGAAGTGAACGGCTCTGCGCCCAAAACTACACGGACAACTGCAGCCCCGGTGCGTTGTCCGGATTCCTCTTCCCACGTTACACTGAAACGGAAGCGCTTCCAGCGGAATCCCGCCTTGAGGGGGCAGCAGAGAGCCGCATCACGTGGGCCGGAGGAGCCCGGCCTCTCTGTGGGCAACCACCGGGGAAGAGTCTCCGCTGCCGCCGCCACACCACCACGCCTAACGGCGGCTGAGATTGGCAGGCGGGGGAAGCGAAGAGGGCAGCGACCGGGAGCCGGGCGATGATGGAGGTGCTGTGAGCGCGGTCGTCGGGGGCGCCTGAGTTCGGGAAGCAGGAGCCTCGTCTCTCCCCGTGGTGGCGGCGGCCTCCGGCCCTCTCCCTCAGGATGTCTCGCTCGGTGCTGCAGCCCAGTCAGCAGAAGCTGGCCGAAAAACTGACCATCCTCAACGACCGCGGCATCGGCATGCTCACCCGCCTCTACAATATCAAGAAGGTGCGCGGGCCCGGCTGCGGGGGGGAGGCGGTCGGGAAGCGGCGGCGGCGGCGGGGGTCCCTCTTGCCCGCCATTAGCTGAAGGGGGCGACGACTCGCTCTCCGCCGCCTCCGTCCCCATCCGGCCTGGCTGCCCGCGCGGCCTAACTGGCTCGCCGCCTCCTCAGCGCGCATTTCCCGGCCAAGCCGAGAGGCGGTGGCGAAAGCGTCCCCCTTCTCCCGCCCGGGAAGCCCGGGCTGCTGCTTCTTAGTCAGCGCGGCCTGCTGGGTGTGGGGCCTGCTTTGCTCTGGGGCGGAGGCCCCGGCAGCACAGGAAAACCAGCCCGTATTTTATAAAGCACCTTTTCTTTTGCGTTGAACACCGACCAGGAGAGCGAAGGGGGGGGGGGGATCTGCGAATATGGAGTGGGCCGGATGCACCATCTGTGTTTATCCATCTGGTCGCCCCATGGAAAGGGAGGAGGCAGGTGTGTGTGAGGCAGAGGAAGGGAGACCCCAGTTCCCCAAATCAAATGCCAGCCGCCGTTTCCAGGCGATGGGTTTGAGTAGAGAGAGGGTAGCTGTCTTCCATACTTAATATGTAATTAAAAATGTCTCCCGTGTGTGTATATAAAAATAAGGAAAGATCCCTACAGGATTTATGAAGTCTGCACATTTCCTCATCCACACCTCACTCGTGAGTCATGCAGAGGGGGGCGGATATTAACCTCTTCTTATTCCAGTTTCCCCCAAATTATAAAAAAAAAAAACCCTGATATTATAATTTAAGGTGATCAGCTACCATTATTTGGTGTAAAATGCTGTTTGGAAAGGTGGTAGGGTTTTTCTGCCTGCTCGCTGAACATTTGTTCTGCAGGATTAAATAGCAGCTGTTCTCTGTGATTGTGCCTGTTATTCCTAGTTGAGATAAAGAGGAACATTTTCACAAAAGAAAGAGAAAGGAGAGCGTCTTGACTGGTTATGCTTCAGGTGGTAGTTGGAGAGCATGTGCTGATCATTTGACCACTAACCCACAGCATTATGTGTTGCAAAAATCAGTGTGTTTCTCTACAACCCCAACAACCGTATAGTGTTCTGAGAGATTTTGACCACAGACTGCTGACATGGAACTGAAAAACCAATAACTGTGGAAGCTTTTTCTCACCATGATTTCATCCACTGCGTTAATATGCAAATAGACCCTAAAATATAGACATTACCAATGTGTGTTCTGTAATCGAAATATTGGGAGGTTTTTTTAAAAAAAATTGCCTTAAACCTGTCAAACTTGTATTGTGTCCTAAACATACTCAAAATCAGTGAGACTTTCAGTCAGAATGTGCTTAGAATCACAGGCATATTTGAGTTTTTTTGGTAGTATGAATTGCTGGTTCTCTGGAGTTGCAATGACCAACTAGATCTAGGGACCTGCATCATGTTAGCGCTGTAAATGTTTGTATGGTCCGTCCTGGACTTCTTAAGCTATGTAATGCTACCATGGCTTGATCAAAAGGCTTCAGATCTTCTAAAGTACAGATGTGTAGAAGGTGAACCACTTGTCAATTTCTGGTGTACCACATAGTGCCTGTTAGCTTTTGTGTTTTTGCAAACAATGTTGTACTAGGTGGACCTTGATTTGATCCAACAAAACACTTAATATGTTAAGCAAGAATGCATACTTAACACAGGTAGTTGGACCTTCACTTTTAAAAGATCATTTGCATGCATTCTTGCTTTTATGATTAAAACACATAAGACCACAGGGATATCTGTGTGTTTTTAAAGGTGGAACATACACAACTAAAATTAGCCCATCCTAATGAAGATGGGGTGAGCTCTCATTGCTTGGCCAGCTCCTGCCAACCTAGCAGTTCCAAAGCATGTTAATGTGAGTAGATAAATAGGTACCGCTTGCGGGAAGGTAAACAGCGCTCCGTGTTCCAGCTGCATGCTATGCGCTGTGGCAAGGAGAGTCATGCCGGCCACATGACCACGGAGGCGTCTTCGGACAACTCTGGCTCTTCAGCTTTGAAATGGGGATGAGCACCACACCCTAGAGTCGGACACGACTGGACTTAATTGTCAGGGGTCACCTTTACCTTTTTAATGAAGATGTACCATGAGTGAAAAATAGCCCATCCTAATGAAGATGTACCATGAGTGAAAAATCTTAGGAAAGGGTGAACGTGCCGCTATTAAAAGATTCATATTAAAGGTACTTTGATAGCATGTTGATGACCTCTTGGAAATGCTTCTATACCAGCCTGTACACATGGCAGGTCATCTGTGGCAAGTAAGAATCCCCTCCAGTTGACCAAGCATGGAGTCTTAACAAAAATGACCTTAAAAAAATAATAATAAGGCAATTGGTGTGCTACAAATGACACATGGGTATATGTAAGATAGATAGTAACTTGTCAAGTTTAAACGTATTTATAAGGCTTGTAAACATATCAAGCATAGTATGTTTTTAAAATAAGTAACATGTCACAATGGTTTATAACAGCATACATTTCAAGTTCAATAAGTTTGTGATAAATGGTGTGCTATTTGAATTTTGTACTGTCTTATTTGTATAGAGTAAAATTGACTTTTTTTTTTTAGAAAAGGCAGACATGTTTTAGGGTGTCCCCCCCACCACCACCACCAAGCTTCAAAGCATAACTTTGAGTATTCCACATTTTCACATTCATCTATGTTCAGTGAATAACTCCATCGTTCTAACTTCCACCAGAGTTACAGGTCAATTTTTTTTCCTAAGAAGGGAGGGACATGATGGCCTGGTTCAGATGTCATGTGTAACCATGGTTAGGTGTAATGCTCCCATATCTTGGGCTCGCGTGCTTTCCCTTCCCATGTGAGGGAAGAAGTTTTAAATTTCTGATCCCAGATAGGACAAAGTGTGATCTGCCAAAACATCTGAACCCAGCAAATCCAGCTTGTTTACAAGCTTCGGTTAGAATAAGCCAGAATCTGATGGATTTAGACATCATAGCAATTACTAGTGAAAGTTTAAAACTTTCCTCACTTTGCTTGTGAAGGAGACTGGGGAATGCAAGAGCCCCCGAGGTTTGTGAATGTTCATGGAGCCATGATTAAATTGTGGTTGCATACGACCTTTGTTCCAGACTGAAAAGTAGCTAGACTGGGCACAGTTCATTTTATACAAATTCTAGGTGCCGATTTTAATTTTGTATCTACATTTTTATGCAGAATTCATCACTGTGGAGGTCCACTGTTGAAAGTAGAGGGATTTCATTGAGTCTTGCTTATGTGGTCTGGTTGATGGAGTAGAAAGGGATTCTACTTTTGATGGATCACGGGATTCTAAGCAATGCAGTCTTCTATTTCTTGTGCTTTTGCAAGGGCCTTCTTTAGACAGGAAAATGTCTGAAGGCAAGAGGAAGCATGAAGTTCTCAGAGTATGTTTTTTGCTTTTCCTCGGTAAGCTTCCTGAAAGGGAAAATTATATATCTCCACTATTAGTTTTGTTTTGTAGGTTGTTTAAATCAACAGAAGAAAAGGCTATCTGATAATATTCATGAAGAACAGGTCAATCAATGGTCGTCATTACATCTATGTCATACCTCTGGGTTCAGTGGCAGTATGGCTCTGAACACTAGTTATAGGGGGGCAACGGTGGGAGAGGGGTATGCCTTCATCTCTAGCTTGTGGGCTTCCCAAAGGTAGCTGGTGGGCCACTGTGGCAAACAGGGTGCTGGACTAGATAGGCCTTTGACCTGATTCTTCAGGACTTTTCTTGTGTTCTTATGTTTAATATGTGGTATTGCGGTTGGATGAATTGGTTAAGATTTTTTTAAAAGAGGAAGTAATAGCAGCTAATCAACAGTTGACTCATTTCTGCTAAACTGAAGCATTTTCAAGTCCCAGTGATTTTGATGAGAGAGTTTAACTTCCCATTGAAAATGATACAATTTAAAAGTAGCTGGGTTAATATTATAGGTTATAGCCGGTATCTTTTGGTAGCACTTGATCTAAAATAGACTGCTCTCGCTTTTTCCCCCTCCTCTTTTCCTGCCTCAAGTAGTTTCCGGTTATATTATCTAAAACAATAGTATGGAATTTGGTAGGTGTCTGCAGTGTTTTTTATCTAATGTTTTCTTTTTAGTCAAGATGAGCTACCGGTAATTGATCAGTAAACTGCAATACAGAGTAGAGAGCTTACCAGATAAGAGACCATCCCTTCCTTTACATAACACTCTTCATTTATAGAAATTTTAAAAAGTATGAATCGCCAAGAAACCTCATCACGAAATGGCAGTTGCAGGACCCATTGCTGTAGTCTCTCTCATTCTCTATAAGCAGCAGCTTGTGTAGGTTTCATTTGAGAGATGCTTACAAGAGACCAACAAAAAATTCTTCCCTTCCAAACAAACTTTATCTAAAAGGCTATCAGCTTTATCCTATGCAATCAGTGGGCGTAAGCATGCCATAAATGTTGCCACTGTCTGGTGAATTGTGAATAGTAGCCATGATCTGGATAGGGAGCAGAAAAATTATCATTGGTATACTTTGTCTTTTGTAATGTCTGTAGGTCAGTCAAAATATGAAATGGCCAGTACAGTAAGGTTCGTTATTTTTGAAATAATAGGGATCAGCTGGAATTTCATATGTATCTTTTGGGTGGCTTCATTCTTAGGAAGGTTGTTTCTGTGAGATTATCTCTCTGACTCAACCGTGTTCAGTGTCTTTAGATATTGGAGGCTTGGTCTTGAATATGAAATAAGGGATGGCATAGTGGTACTATATTTTTATTTTTTTTTAAAAATCACAGCCAGACCAGATTTGTACTTAATCATAAGTAGATGTCCATCTTCTTTTAAAAGTAGATTTTCAGTATAGCATCGTAGTTGTTGCAATTGTTCAGTTTCATGGAGCAGCTGTACTACAGGAAACTGATAGCAGTAGTAGATATCAGATTTTACAGATATCAGTCTTTACTGATAGCAGACCTTTCCCCTACTTTGAGGTGGTCTGTTTGGACTATTTAGATTTGCAGTCTAAAATGGGATTCACACGTCCCTAATGGTGGCACATTCCTTCAGAGTGGTTTTAGGAGCAAAAAACAAAGCATTTACTACCCTCCACTGCCCACTTTTTAAGGGTATTTAAACTTTTAGTTTCAGAACCAGTGTACATTATATAGAAATCTTGATTTATTTTGTGTGTTTGAGATAGCTTACACATTTGAAGGCAAGTTGTGATTTAGTTCTGTTCAAAGCTGCTAATGTCCAGCAGAGAGATGCTCATGCTGGTGTGAGGTGGCAGCCTGTCACCTTTGTTGACATGAGGACTTGATGCTAATGTGTCAAAGCTTGAACACTAGCCCATGTTCTACTCTGGGATGGGGGGTCTTCTACTGAATCCAGTGGGCTTTCTGTGGGGTCAGGTGACTGATGTGGTGGATTCCTGGAAAATATGAATCTCTCACTTGTTTTACATTAAAGTGTGCTCCAGTTGCAGAAACATATATATTTTTACTAGAGCAGCCTGTTCCAATCCCTATGGTTAGAACGTAGTTCCTGTGACAAATCTTAACTGAGATAGCATATGTGGCGGCTGTGGTCTGGTTTGCTCACCTGGACTGACCAAGGAGAATAAGCACACCCGTGATCTGTCTTATTCAGTTGTTGGTATAGCAGAAGGAACTATATTTTTGCTCCTAAATACCAAAGCAGTCGTGGTTTGCTAAAGAAATTAATTTGCCTGTGTAGGGCAGATTATACTGGTCAGCACATTTTTTCTGGCATAAGGTATTCCAATGGTTTTAAAGTAATTTTGGGGCGCCGATTCCAAATCTGGCATCAGTTTTTGTCTATTACATCAGGTTTTTGAGATATCAAATATTGCATTTGATAAAATCAATGAAAAACTTACAGTGGTCTACAAAAATTTTACAAATTTACAGTGGTCTACAAAAATTTTTTTTCTGGCCTGGACTTTTGCAGCTGTTTTAGACTAATTTCAGGGTGCTGATTCCAAATCTGATCTCAGATTTGCTCTATCACATCTCATTTTTTTGCTATCGGCGTACCCCATTTTCATGATGCCAAACCTGATGCCAGATTTGGAATCAGTGCCCCAAAATTACCTTAAAACCATTGGAATACCTTATGCCGGAAAAAGTGTGTTGACCGGGTACCCCCTGATCACGGTCCAATTTTCTGAATTACCCCCTGCTAATTAACTGCTAATTAGATTACTCAATTAATTAATCAAGTAAAAAAGTACTAACACAATTTTAAATGTGAAAAATGTCTTATTTAACTCGTGAGTGAGTGAGTGAGTGAGATGCAAAGATCTTGCAATCATAAGTGACAAAGAGTTAATTTTGGGTAAAATCAATGAAAATGTGGTATGCCGATAGCATAAAAACGAGATGTGATAGAGCAAATCTGAGATCAGATTTGGAATCAGCACCCTGAAATTAGTCTAAAACAGCTGCAAAAGTTCAGGCGAGAAAAAAATATTATTTTTTTTTAGACCAGTGTTATTTTTCATAGTAACATTCTGAGTCGCTAGATGAAAAGCCATCCTTCACATCCATTTGCAGTGGGTTAGTCTGTGCTAATAAGACACAAGCTTTATAGACAGGCTTTTAAATAGAATAGAATGAGGCTCTTGTTGCTCTTCATTGGCTCTACTGAGGCCATTGCTGTCATCTTCTAAATCTTAGGCCCTATTTACAGTAGTATTTGATATTGTGTTTGGCCTCACTCTGCAAAGAGCTACTTCAGGTGTACCCAGGAGGCTTCATGTGTCAAAGAGATTAATAATCTTTTTTTGCTTTGAGCAGCAGCAGCAGACCTCTGTTTTATCACACATTTCTTTTAACATTTTCCCCAACCCATGCATTTTGTAAGTGGCTGTCTAGATACCATGGCTGGGTGTGCAGCTGGCAACTGGCTTGCAAGTTGCAAGCTCCAGTGGAGGTATGGCGCTGGTGTGGCTCCCTGGATTGTGGTTATTGTGCAAAATATAACTGCATGAAGAGCAAAGCTCATCTTTCTCTCATTGTAATTTAATCTTGCAATTGCGGATGGTAAATAAATCTCTATATACTGTACCTCTGTTTCAAGGAGTGTTTTCCCAACATATGCTTAAACATCCTTGCAAATAGATCTAGAAGATGAATCATTGGTCCACACAAATGTTTACTAGTGTGCCTTCTTGTACACCTGTCAGTCATTTGTAGCACATTGAGAGCTTGAAAAGCAAGGATGGGGGCGGGGGATCCGCAGTTCTAGCTTATTATTAATTATTATTAACAGTATTTATATACCGCTTTTCAACAAAACATTCACAAAGCAGTTTATAGAAAAAAAATCAAATGATTAAATGGCTCCCTGTCCCCAAAGGGCTCGCAATCTAAAAAAGATGCAGAACACCACCAGCAAACAGCCACCAGAAAAGACATTGTGTTGGGGTGAAAGGGGGGGGCAGTTACTCTCCCCCTGCTAAATATAAGAGGAGTACCAATTGAAAAAGTGCCTCTTGCCCAGTTAGCAGGGAATAACAAAAGTTTCTCTACCTGGTTGCAATTTGTACTTGACAAACCTATTCAAATAGTTGCCTACTTGAGGAATTGCTACCATATCACCTGTTGTTTCAAAAAAAGCTCTTTATTTTTTTTAAACTTTGAAGGGGACTAGAGGCCATTTATCCCAGTCTTCTGCCCAGAAACACCGACCAGCTCTCACTAAACTCATCTGATCCAAACAGTATTGGACTGCATCACATGTGGTTATTATATAGCAAAAGCTTCAGATTTTTGTTCTTTATAGTTCAGAGTCTAATTTCTTTGTTACTTCAGTGAAGTTTTTGAACCTATTGTTGATGCCGGTGATGTTAGTCATCATTCATAAAAATAATTGTGAACTTGATGTTTGCAGTGTTAAAATCTCTTTGACATTACATTGTGTGACTCTTCGTTGCTATTTTTGTTCTTGTTGTTATTGAAGTCATACACTACAGTTTTTATTGCCCAGAAATTTCACT
Source organism: Plestiodon gilberti rubricaudatus (assembly GCA_026170595.1). NCBI lineage: Eukaryota > Metazoa > Chordata > Lepidosauria > Squamata > Scincidae > Plestiodon > Plestiodon gilberti. Next base: position 169,380,412 of record JANXHW010000001.1, read on the forward strand.
TTTTTGCATACCTAGGTTATGGTATCCAGGAAATCTCATGATATTAGAAAATTGGCCAAGGTGAATAAGTATTACTTCGCTATACATTTCTGGATTTTAGTGCAACCAAATTACAGATGAGTCAAGGAAAATTGCATTGTTCTTGTAGCACATCAGTTCCTGTGCGCATTGGAGGAAAAAATAGCTTTAATCTGGATTGTAGCTTTTTCTTTCATTTTATTCACACAATTTTTTGTAACTTTTGCCAGTTGGGAGTCTTGGTCTCTGGCTCTGATGGTGGCATTGTTTGAATTTCAAAGATCAGTTGATAGTGATTCAGCAATGTTTACATAACACTTCTTCTACAGGTTCCTTTGGATCATTTTTTGTTTGTTTGCCATTGTAGGCAATACAACCAATAAAAGCTGCAACAATTGGATGCCCATAATACTGAGTGATGATCGTGTATCACAGGTGTGAGTGATTATTTTAAATGAATGGAGACAAGCCATAGTTTAGTGGTAGACCATATGGTTTGCAGAAAGCCTTTCGTTTATTCCTCAAGAATCTCCACTAAAACTAGGATCACAGGTGGCAGGGCTGAAAAGACTTCTGCTTGAGACTTCTCTGACTGGCAGCAGCCTAGGCAATACTGCACTTGGATGGACCAATGATTTGATTCAGAGAAAGGCAACTTTGTATGTTATAAGATTATTAAGGACCTTTAACTGTGAGATTGCCATTTTATGTTTAGTCAGTGAGTGTATAGGAGAGGAAAATAACCTAAAGCTTGAAAGGAAGGTAGGTTCCTAAAATAACCTAAAGCTTGATTGGTAGGTTCTTAACAAAAGGATTTTTTAGGGTGTGTGTGTGTGTGTGTGTGTGTGTGTGTGTGTGTGTGAAATGACAATTCCCATCTTTACTTGAATAGTTACTGCAGGTGTCAGCTATTGGAGATCATTAGATGATGTGAGTTTGTTTTTGGAGTGTTCTACTGTTGAAGTAGCTTGAAGCACAAGAATGTACTGGTGTATTTGAGCAATATAGCATAAGAAAATACTAAAAACCTCTTATTAAATACTAGAGTGAGGTTTCCAGAATATGAACAAAATTTGCCCTCTTATGCTTATTATAAGGTTATGCCTTCAAAGCATGTACATATGAGACAGTGTGTGATATAGTCAAAGGCTGTCAGTCAATACCAAGGCCCGGTCAGTAGTAGGACATTCTCATCCCCAAGGCCACCATTTGTGAATGACTTCAAGAAACCATATTATTTACAAACTGCATACCTGCACTTTCTGGAGTCTTTTTACAATGCCAGTGATCACTGAATTTTTGCAGGTGTCTTGAGTTGGTTCAGATTTCCTTCATATTTCCTGTCATGTTTCCTGTTGCACAGACATTTATTTATTTGAAGGATTTATATCCTACCTTTCCTCCTAAAATATAGGACTTACAATAAAAAACAATAAAGTAAAATAAAACAACAAAACAACAACATCAAAACCAGTAATACAGCACTACTGTATAGCTACAATTACCAGGCACAAAAAGTATAGGAATTATAAACTGCAAACAGCAGAGACAAGAAAATCAAAACATATTCAAGAAGGAAAAGCAAGATGAAAAAGAAAAGTTTTGAGGTTTCACTACACTGGGGTCCTTCTCCAGGGGTGTCATTAAGGTTGGTGACACCTGGGGTGAGATTCCCACTTCTGGAAAATTACAGTCCTGGGGGCGGGTTTGACCAGGCCAGGGCTGGTGGCTCTGCTGCAGCTACTCATCTCCCCCCCCCCCCACCGAGAGTGATGGCAAAGCCCTCTGTTCAGGAGCTGGGGGAGTCAGACCCTGTCAAATTAGAAAAGGAATTATTTCCTTCTGAAAATATCAAAGTATACTGACTCTTTCACATGCCCCTCAGTCATTCCTTTGATGCTGTTTTAGTAAGTACTGTATAATGCTGCAATGCTATTCACACTTTTCTGTGAGAGTCCCATTGAACCTGACTGGGCTCACTTCCGAATAGACATGGATAGGATTGAGTTGTAATGTAAGAAGTAGAGGCATACATTCATCTCCCATGCCTTAGGGTCAGTTAGACTAGCTATAAAGAAGAAAATCCTTGTTTGGAACCTGTTTGTAATTAAGTGATGGGAAGTACCTTGAAAGAATCACGTATGGAGACTTGAGTCATTGTACTGAATAAAATTGGGTACCAAGTGCTTGTTTCGTACTAATTCTGTAGATTTAAGAGAAGGCATTTAGCAGACATTTGTTGTTCTGTGAGTGGGGGAAAGAGAGATCCTTCTGGAGGCTAGTGAGGCCAAGCAAATGGTACTGCATCTCTTTTTGAATAACAGTTTAGAATAGACAAACTGTAGTTACAAAATACATTTAATTTGTTCTACCATTTAATTTTTCTCCTATGCTTCTCTACGTGGCTTACCAGTGCACAGAACATTATTTTAATAATCAAAGAAATATGCCATCAAAACCTGTATATCCTATTTCTTTGAAGATTGTTCCCGGCCCTGAAAGCTTCCGCTCCTTACATTATTTTAATAATATCAACTTTAAAAAGTACTTTATGGAAGAATAGGTGGCTCAAGGAGGTAGCCAGTGTATTTGTTTTTCATGGGCGTGTTAACTGGCTGTTTAGAGAACCTTTCCCAGGTATAGAGAAAGTTGCAAAGTCTTATAGCAAATTGTATAAAGTTAGCTTTAGGGTTATACTATAATGACTGTTTGTTTTTCATTCTTGGCTACCGTTTCTATTTCAGGTATGTAACAACATTTCACTGATAGTTGCTCTGCTCTCCTGAAAGTTGCATGTGCTATCTGCTGTTAACTCCCGTATTTCCTCCCTACTCCCTTTTGGCTCTGAATGATTATTTGGGTAGCTGACATGATGCAACTTGTTTTGCACTGAAAATTGTCCTACACACAGTTTGAGTACAATACAGTATATGTAATAGTTAGTGCCTATTAGAATGTTGACTGTCCAGTAGAAATATTTAACAATATTAGCATTTAGCTTTAACTTTGTTAAATAGCATTTAGTTTGCATTCCTGAACATTGTGCTTATGGGAACTCAAAAAAACTTTTGTTTATGTGTAATCTTCTCTCTTTTTGTTACAATGCTTCCCCAGCAAGGACAAGTATGGAAGGTTTGCAAAGCTTTTTCACCTTCCCTCTGCCGCTTTCAGATCAGTCTCTCATACTCCATGACTTCTGTCTCTATAATCCACAATATGACTGTAGAAAAGTTAATAAGTTGCCATCCTGGCTTGTCACTATGTTGTGTAGAATTGCATAGCATGTTATAGTTTGCATGAGCCACAGATTCTCTACTAAATGAGAATGTTGTACCCAGGAAAAAGATATTAGTGCAGAAACAGAATTGTTGCACAATGTTCTTCTGAACACATAACAGTGGTGTGTTAAGTACACCTCTGGTACAGTTCAGCTGTATAGCATTGCTCTGTTTTCTGTCCCAGCTTGTCTTCATTGGGAGTTCGACTATTTCTCGGGGGGGGGTGGGAGCTCCTACGATAATAAATTGAACGTGTAAATAGCTAACCAGCTGTAATCACAGAATCCTGAAACAGCTGATCTAGACAGTAATGTCTCTTAACAGATTTACTGCACTTGGGATCATTGTAAGAATCGATAAAATCAAGCATGATTGGTTAAAGTTCTTTACGAAAATTAATGCAGAGATGCTCCACGTTCAGCCTGGGTCCAGATGCAGTATGTGGAGCCCCTCTTTTGGACCACTGTCTTTTGATATAGCACATTTGTTGCAGCTGCCCAGCATGTGGTTATTCTGCAGCAAAAGTGAGCAAGCACCAGTCTCGAAATGAGAGGCCATGGCCTAGGACTGATAACAGTGTGTGGCAGTGGGGCTATTTGCCTACAGCTTGGCTATTACTTGTGCCAATAATAGTCAAATTGAGAATTCGACATCTCTCCTACCACACACTGCACTGATATCAGCAGATTGTAAAGGCATTTGGCTGGATATCAATGCCAGCTAAAAGTTAGATTTTGTTTTAATGGAAATAACTCTGTTGGGCTGTGGTTTTTTTTGTAGGCCTGAGTGTACTGAATGCGGCTCTGGGGTCAAATGTTGTGTCAAAGTAATAACTTTGTAAAAATGTAGTTTACATAGTGTTACCTCTGTGGAACATTTGAACTTGACTTAGTTAATGTCTTGCAGATAAATCGCAGAGAAACCAATGTTAACTACAAATTGCTTGGTTAATTGCTTTAACTAAGGAACACCAATAAGCCCAGCACTCTCCTCTACAGATGATGGCATGATAGTTTTCTAAGAGTTGATTAGCTTCACTGATGCATGGTGGGAATTATAAGATGAACCTACCTCACTCTTTGACTAGAAGTATCTTTTTTTTCTTTTAAGACAGAACTTCCCCTTCACTGGTGTCTTGTACTAACTGCTTTGAACTTTCACACATTTTTTTCCAGTAGAAGAGCATCTCTGTACTGTCTCCCATTGCATAGTCCAGCTGTGACAATTCCCACTCATTTTTTTCACCTGCTCACTAAAAAGCTAAAGAAGTCTTCCTAGTCTCTGATTGCAGACTAACTACAATTCATGTTTGGTGAAAAAAATATATTTTAGTTTCTTTTTTCATCTTCTTCCCTAGGCATGTGGCGATCCAAAAGCAAAACCATCGTATCTTATTGACAAAAATCTGGAATCGGCTGTCAAATTCATTGTCAGAAAATTTCCAGCTGTGGAAACACGCAACAACAATGTAAGTAATGAAACAAACTCAGTAAATGTGTGGATCTGCTAAATAAGTATTGCTCTAAGCAGTTATTCTCACACACACACACACACACACACACACACACACACACGTGCACCCCTATGTGGTCCTGTTGGGAGAAATTTGATTTGACATTGGTTGAACTGCAATGGTACGGTGATCATAAGCCAGAAATAACCGGACTCTAGGGAAGACAGAAGTTTCATAGGTGCAGCTTTGCATGTTGAGGTTTGAATGATGTGGAAAACTTGCTGTGTTTAATGTTACTATATTGTAGAACTCGTATGAAGGAACCAAAAAGCCTTGTGCGTTTTGGAACGTGATCTTCCTAAGACAGTGCATGCACTGTTTTTCAAAACAGAATTGCAGCGTGAGTGTTTACAAGATGTAGGAGGTGGCAGATTGATCTAAAATGAAAATTTATGCAAAGGGTAACATGAAATGTGTGTCAGAACTGCAGACTGGGCATTATTAGCACACATCTTAAAGCCACTACTCAGTGGCAGCTTCTCTGAGTTAGCATTTAGTGGAATGCCTAATAAATTAAATATGTTTCTAGGGCAGGGGTTCTCAACCAGTGGCATGCATACCACTAGTGGTATGTGACTGCCAGCTGGTGGTACGCGGGTCTCTGGCCGCCAAGATGGCGGCCGCCAGGGTGCCTGCATTGCCCCCATGTCGGAGCCCTGGAATCGGTGGCTCGAGCTCTGCAGAGCTCGAGCACGCAGGTTTCCAGGGCCGGAAAAGGCCCTGCTGCCTGCCCTTGTCCCTTAGCCCCCTAACAGAACTTCGGCGCAGTAAAAACCTAGAAGTGCCAATGATGTCATTGTGCCACTGGTGTTGAGAACCCCTGTTCTAAGGTGTTTTGTTTGGGGTTTAACTCACTCCTAATCTAGTCTCATGAGGCATTTTCAGTGTAAGGCCTACCTGTTTTTCTCATGTATAAAGCAGAGACATGTTGTGAATATATCCTGTGCTAAGGTACAGCTTAGTATATCTTGTTCTTGGAATAAAACTTGGAGGTCTGTATCTTGAGAATACAAACAGTAGCGTATCTTCACAGAAGGTAAAAATGACTTATTGCTAGAAAATAGTTGAAGGTATGTCAATGGGGTGGCTCCACAATTAGATGATCCTCCAAACTAAAGCAGTTGCAATCCTTGTTGAGTCAGTGCGGAAACAAGGTGGTTCAGTATCTCTTCAGAAGATTGGAAGAATAATTTAACCTAAACGATGTGTTATGCAGCTTCCTGTGTCTCTAGGTTTGTTTGGTTTTGCCGGTTTGGAGATGATCCTGTATTGTCTGGTATACTCTTGAAGGGCTATGTAGAGCTGGATATAGGCCCAGGCCGGATGGGAAATGTAGGCCCCATTTCAAACTGTACTTTTCAAATATTTTTTTAATCACTGCTATACATATGATTTATGTATGGGTATGTACATGTATACGATATACCTAAAAGTAAAGGTATTTTGATTGATTGATACTTACAAGTAACAGAACAGAATAAAAGAAATAGAACTGTAACGGCTAAGAAGCTGCTCATTTGGCACAAAATCACAATCACTTACAAGAAATTAAACAATTTATTCTTAGAATTATATAATTCAAGAAACCCAAATACGATGTCAAATACAAAGATTAAATGCGCAATCCTGTGCATGTTTGCCCGGCAGGTCTAAATGGCCAGCCACTGCATCCTGCGCAGATTGCGGCATGTGCTGGTAGGGACTGGGCTCACCTTGGGGGAAGGGGACAAACTTCCCCTTCCCCCGGTGTAAGCGGCACAGGCTCCAATAGACTTCCTCAGATGCACACCAGCTCTGAAACATCCAAATATTCTCCAAACAGACATCAATGTTGTGCTAAAGAATGCCCCTTAACTCTCTTGGAGTAGGCCCCCTCAAAATTGTAGGTCCATGCCAACTGCCCCCCCCCCCCCCCGTTCTGGCCTGCTCTTGAATAAATTGATGGCACACACACTCTTTAAAAGCTGTGTATAATGTTAGTTGGGAGATTGGAAAGCTCTGCCTGAGTTGACTTTAATTTCTTTCTCATGGAAATTTAGGGGAAGATGTTCTTACATGTTTGTTTTTCTTCTCAGAGGTGGAAAGGGGAGGCAGGTAATGGGCTTGCATGTTCACTGCATGCAACAGTTTGCATGAATGCTTGAGAATTCCAGTTTCTAATACAAATACTAAGCTTTGGTTTTTCAGCATTCTTCCTTTACAGTCTTTTTTTATATAGTAGCATTTAAATCCTATTTCAGTGCCAGTTGCTGATTACCAAACGTCAAGCACTATCAGCATTTTTAAGTTCTTTTTCCTTTTTGAATAAGTAAAGACATTTCACAAAACCCACAGTGTATAAGTGGTACTAAAACCTTAACACATGGTTCCATTTCAGAAGGATGCAGTCTAAATATATTAGTGGTTAATGTTTCAATAATTTGAGACATTTGGGACATAAATGTGAAAGTGGTGTCCTTTAAAGAGAGCATATGACAAGCTCAATTTAAATTTAAAGATGACTAACCTTTAGATGAGAGCTGATTAAGCTTTCTTAGCATTTTCAAGGCTTATTTTTAGGGCTCTATCCGGCAAGCTATCTACTTGTTAATATTGTACGTTAAAAACAAATTTCAGAATAGTAGCAAGAATTCTATGAGTCATCAGAAGTTATCTGTTTGCATAAATGGAAGATATGGATTGTAATAAGACATGCTAATTTTGTATGACAGTTTCAGTTAAGTAGAATTCTCTTGTGAAGGAAGTTTGATAGGAGCACATTTTTCTTAAGTTTTTTTTGTTGTTGTTGTAGTGTATAGTATACACCAAAACAAACAGAACTATATTGTATATAGTTCTGTTTGTAAGACTATACTATTGTCTTGATTGTTTTTTGCTAGTTATATAATAAAGCATGAAAGTGAGAGATGAATAAACTTCATTTATTAAATGTCATAATTGTGTTAACAGTATTGATTCCTAAATTGGTGGGACACTAGGACTGTTAAGTACATCTGTGAAATGTTCTAAACAAAATGGCATTGAGAAATTACTAAAGTGTACATAGCAGTCTTTCTACTGTCCAGTATATTGACCTGGAAGCCCTCCTCTTTCCCAAATTGCCTACATGCTCCCTGTTTTTGCCATAAAAAGTCTTCAGTAAAAAGAACTTCGTAAAAGAGGGAACTGGTGAATAAGTGCCTTTCCCTTAGGAAATCCTGGTGGAAATATACAAGTTACTCCTCTGCTTTCAGTGCCCCCTTCCCTTCTTAAAATAATGATGCCTCCCTATCAGACTACCTTATATACTCATGTATTAGTAAATCTTGTAGATAAGTCGAGGGCTAGTTTTGAACCCAAATTCAGGGGTTTAACATGACCCATGGATAAGTCGAGTCGACAGACATACCTCCCTGGGAGGGAGGCGTTCTGGTTCTGAGGAAGTGGAAGGAGAACGTGTGACACCCTTTGTGTCGCTCACGTCCTGGTTTTCTTCTGCCCTTCCTCCCCCACCCCTGGTGCTCCTTGCTGAGGGGGAATACTGGGGCTCAACTCTACCTTTAGCTGCTCTCCATTTCGTACTTGGCAAGTTTCTTTTCCCAGTGCGAGCTCAGAATCCCTCAGGCTGGTATTGCTGCAACATGCTGGATGGTGCTGGTGCTGCTCGCTACGCGCGCCTCCTAAATCATCCTTCCATCACCCACCAGGACGTTCCATTCGCCCTGCCAGCCAGGAAGGGCAGCATATGGAGAAAACTTCCTGGTTTCCTTGCTGCAACATGCTGAATGGTGCTGCTGCCTCTCGCTGCATGCACCTCCTGGGTCAACCTTCCACCACGCAACAGGAAATTCCATTTGCCCCGCCAGTTGGCAAGAGCAGCATGGGGTGAATGGACGTTCCTATTAGGTGGTGGAAGGCTGACCCAGGAGGTGCATGCAGCGAGCGGCAGCTGCGCCATTCAGCATGTTGCAGCAAGGAAACCAGGAAGTTACAGCACTTATGAGAGCCTGGGTGATTCTGAGCTCACTCTGGTTTGTGTATGTGTGTGGAGTGAGCGAGTGAGTCAGAAAGCCGGTAGTAGAGCGTGGTGGGACAAGTGGCGGGAGGGGGTGGGACATGGGGTGCAGGGTAGCCAATGGGGGATCTGCCGTGCCACCTGCCGAGTGGGGGGGGGGAGATAATCAGGATTACGCCTTCTGCATATGGCCATCCGGGCCCTCTGTTTTTTCTTCTTTTAAACAGAGTTGCCCCAAGAGCAAGCTCGTGACCAGATATACTATATACACTCATGTATAAGTTGACACAGGTTCTTAGGATTAATTTTAAGACCTAAATTTCTTGACTATGAGTATATACCTTACTGTAATCTGAAAAGTAAAGAATTCCTGTAGCTGAATTTCAGGATCTGGAGTCCAGTTGGAATTCTGACTCCCAAAACCTGCTTTTCAGGTTTTTGGGAACTGTCAGGGTTCCCAAAGCTGTGCACATGCCTAATTTGCTGCTGGTAACCAGGCATTGTGTGTCATGAGCTTTCTTCCTTTTCCCATCATAACTATGCATTAAACAATTCCAGACTACTTTAAACAATCGGGTTATATTGAAACTCCTTTCCTTGTTTCATTGGTGACCTTGCAGGAAAAGAAATCTTACCCAAGTACAAGTTTTAAAGCCCCCTTGCCCCTAAATAATAGAAATACCTTGACTGACGTGAAATATCTTGACTGATGTGTTCTATCTATGCAGTAACAGGGAATGTAGTGTTTCCTTTTCCTTTAAACCAGAATCCTCTTTGTCTTGGATTGTTTGACTGAAAACTAGTTAGAAAAACTTCTGGAATTGATGGAAAGGAGCCTTGATTTAATGATAAGATATGACTAGAAAGTCGGAGAATTTTTGAGAGCTGAAATATTTTCTCTGGCAAACAAGAGGGGGTGGATTTTGTTTTCCTCCCTTTCATGCTTTACTCGCATAGGATAAGGGAAAATTGTGTGGAGAATGTTGACAGAATTCTCAGTTTGGTGCACTACATGGAACTGTTTGGTGCAAAATACCAGTTGCCATTGATATATTGGTAATGTTGTAGAGTGTTTACTCAGGGTCAACTGAATAAATATTACATGTTTACCTTCTGTGTGTAAAATTGGATCAGACTTAAGCCTTTCAAAGTTCCATTGATTTAAATAGTAGAGATCTAAGTGCATGTATAACTTTTCCATTAAAACAGTGGGATTGTAAAGTACTTAACTTTGGCTGGAGGTTGTGTTACTAGATTAGTAGGTCATGGTGGTTTTTTGGTTTTGTATGTGATTTTTTTTTTACTACCGGTAATTGCATATGCGTGTGTTAATATTATGTCTAGGCTTAAAACTGTTTTGCTCTAGATATTACTAATAATACAAAATTACCTACCAGTGAAATTATGGCCACCAGTCTTAACATGTTCTCAATTTCGGGGGGGGGGGGAAGTGTTAATTTTAAAAATGGGTCATTTTCATCTACTTTAAAAAGGCTTCACTAGATTTCTAGCATTTTCATGGACACTCATGTAACAACTGTACAAGCAGTTCTTTTTCCAAAAACCCCACAGTTCTTTTTCCAAATTCCTGAAAAGCTGCTGTTGAGGGTTGGGACCTTTGTCAACGGCATGAGATGTGGCACACAGGAGGATTGCAGGGGTGGGGAGAATAATTGGAAGCTAAACAGGGAATTGCCAGTGGAGCATCTCTGTTTGCATTTCCTGACACCGCTTCCAGTTTTTTCCCCTCTTCTGTTGCAACCTCGTGCCGTGTCACTGCTGCCATGTCACTGAGAGTTTCCTGACCCTCAGCAGTAGCTTTTCAGGGGCTTTGGAAGAGAGGGTTGGGATCGGGAAGGTGTCTTCTGCTCATGCAGTTGTAAGAGCTGGAGTCGGTCAGCATACTACCCTAATTTGTGCTGTGTTTCAGTGACATGATCACTGGTATTTTTACTCATTGTTAGTGGGATGAAATGTCACGGGACTGCTTCTAAATAAAGCTAATGTTGAAGCTGGAAAGTCCTAGACTCAAGGGTTTAAATTGACATTGAGGCTAAGGAAGGCATAACAGCACCATAAGCATCTTGTATTGTTCTGTTCTGTTAACTATTGAAAGAAATACAGTGGACCCTTCCTCATTTGTGGATTGGCCATCCGTGGATTTGAATATCCGTGGATAGCACTGAGGAAGAGGAAGATCCACTGGAGGTGGGAGCAGCGCTACAATACCTTATTCTGAAGCTTCTCTGGGGCCCGCCAGCCACTTCCCACCTCCCGCGTGCCTTGTAAAGCCTCTGAACGACAGGAAAAAAAAAGCTACCAGAATCAACTTCCAGTTCACATTGCAACCGGAAGTTGCTTCCGGCCATGTTTTTTCTATTTTCTGTAGTTTACGTTAGAGACTTTGGAAGGTATGCAGGAGGTGGGAAGTGGCCAGTGGGCCCTAGAAATGCTTTAGAATAAGGTATTGTAGTGCTGCCCTCACCCCCCTGTGGATTTCAGTATCCATGCGGATACCAAGGGCGTACTATAGTATGACTTTGAAAACATTATTCAAACGGCTTACGTTGTCACACCAGTTCTGACCACCTTGTACTCTCTTGTGCAAGATGACATTAGATCAGTGGTTCTCAATCTTTGCCACCCCGTGACCCACCTGTACTGTGGAGCTTGACAACCTGAATGTTTTGGTGGTGGCATGATGATAGCATCATATTCTTCATATTTTTTTCTTTTCTATTCTTGCTGCTCTTATTATTCATATAATCTTTTTTATGGTATTTGTCAAACTTTGTATAATTTTTTTTAAAAAATGAGTGTTTGTCAAACTTTGTATAATTTTTTTTAAAAATGAGTGTGATATCAGGTCACTGCCAAAACTTCCAGGTGGCCAGCTGTTTGCATTTTTTTAACACAAACAGCTGGCTGCCCAAGCCTCTGCTCACTGAGAATGCGACGTGGCCAACTGTTCACAACCCACCAAAAATTGGTTCTGGGTCACAACCCACAGTTTGAGAAGCGCTGCATTAGATCATAACTTCATGTGAAACGAGCAATTGCTCTTCAGCCACCAACGGATAAGGCTGAAGTGCTTACTTGTTTAATAGAGTGGATATCTTTATTTAAAGACAGCCCCCAGGCTAAGCCTGCTAATGGGCTATTTTGGAACACTTCTAGTAACCCTAAAGATCCAGGCTAGGTGACTTCATTTGGAGGGAAAGAGTGCAAGCTCTGGACAAGGTTGCAAGCCAGGGTGTCTTCTCCTAAATGTGATAGGTGTGTAGATACATGTACGTGTGAACCCACTCTTCCAGGGTCTAGGGAGCATGGAACCCGCTCTTGTCATTGTTATCAGATGACTTCATGAATCAGTCAGAAGAGGAAGGTTGCACAAAACTGTTCATGACTTCATGGAATATTTGACAACCATGAAATAGACAGTCAATTGTTGGTAATTGGCTGGTCAGTTGACAGGCATTCCATGGTTAGTTCTTCATTTTGAGCATCAGACACCATGTTGTATCTCAGTTGTTTTCGAAGGTCCTCTGAGAATGAAAAGCAGTAGCCATCCTGTTTGAAGTAGTTTTAGAGTTAGGATATGTAAAGGTTGGCATGAGTCAGTAACATTAGTTCAGGAACAGTGTCTGTGAATACCTGCTTAGATTTCAATTCACTTATTTCTTGACTACTGTATATCAGTGTGTTCTCGAATAAGCATTGGGAAAGTATAAAAAATGTGTGTGTTTAGAAATAGAACTCTTTGTCAGTAAAAGTCATGGTGTAGCTTTGAAATTTTGTCTAATTTTGTTTTCTCTCTGAGATCCTTAGAGCTGTCTTGATCTTGGCACTGGAAATGGGAGATTTTATAAGTTTCCCTTTTTAATGAATTAAAAACCTAGATGTTTCAGCTCTTGTTCAATAGTTCCAAACTAAGGATGTACGGTATTTTCAAAATTGTAATACAGGATGATTAGTAAGGGGCGGGGGGAGTAAACAAAGAGTTTATACTGCCTTTATTCTAACCTGAGCTTCTCAAAGTAATTGTAAGAGCATATCAGAATTCATATTATCCCATGTTGGCAACGGTCATGCATAACGAGTGGGTTGGGGAGGGTTAAGCATTGTGTGAACCAGTGCAGAAGAATGGACTGATCAGGCAATTGTGTTTAGACACAGGTGAGTCATACTCAATGTTGATGGATTCCTCTTTTATCCCCTTTAACTTCTTCATTAAAGAGTGATAAAACTCTGTCAATGTCTATTCATCTGATTTTATTCTCTTAGTTACACTTTCCCAGAATGGAATATTGATATTTTTAACTTTCACAATGCATACACATATGACTGAGAAATAATGTCAAGGGACAATTATTTACTTTGCTCTGTATGAACTAGATTGACTCTATGTGGAAGGGCAAATAATTCTTATAACATTGGAACTATCTTCGAGCACATACTTGGTATGCAGAGGTCGCAGGTTCAATCCCTGGCAGACAGGGCTGGGAAAGACCCTTATCTGAAACCTTGAAGAGCTGCTGATAGTACTGAGCTTGATGGACCAATGGTCTGACTCGGTATAAGGCAGCTTCCTTTGTTCCTCCAATTTGTTTGTTTGTTTATGAGTGGGAGTCCATACAGAGACCTTCTTATACTTGAGTCCTTCAAAGATGTGGATTTCCTGTCAAATTTACCTTTCACTTCCCTCAAACTGCACTGTTACCAACATTCTTCTGTAGACGCTTTTTTGCTTTTAACATCTATGCTTTTGAACATCCTAATATCACAGCAATTCAGTAAGTGGCAAGGTTTTTAGCCAATATGAGAAGAGATTCAGCACAAATATACTGTGTGGTGATATTGTGTGTTATCTGTAGTATCAACTAGATTTCAGCCTATTTTGTACTGCAAGCTTTCTGTTTACTATTGGGATTCAGTGTGGATAGTATGTGAATTTATGTAAGGTGGAAACGATGGGCTGCACCAACCAAGAAACATAAAAAAAAATGGGGAGAATCTGGGGGTCTTTCTTGTTTTTCATTAGGCAAGGGATCCCAACCTCCTCACTCAAATATGAGTTAAAATACTTATTAGTAAAGAAGGGACTTAAATTCATTGTAATATTGAATATGGAGCCCAGAGTAATAGTTTTTGTAATTTAGAAGGATGTAATCTTTGGCATCTGATATTGTCCATGAAATTCACTGTGTCATGGTATTGTCAGAATAAATGTTTAGAAACACAATGCTGTAAAACTTTGTGTATTAAGATATGCATAAATTACTCTATTACTACTTCTGCTACTGATACTACTACAAATCTAGAAAGTTGATGTTCTGCTTCTCCAGATGCCCTTCTACTAGTTCTTGAGCATTCTTTTTTTCCTTTCTACTGGTTAGTTTACTTTCTTCAGGAATAACACATTTGAGCATTGCTGAAAAAAATGGTGTGAAAATATCCTTTTACATCCTCTAAATATTCTTGTATCTATGTTTTTCTCTTCCATTTCCTCACCAGTGTCTAACATGCTAGCCTCTTGCTTCTTTCTCATCTTTGTTTCTTTTGTTGCTTGTGTTTTTAATGTATATTGTGTTATATGGGACTGGGTACTGTATTTTATGTTTATATTTTATTTTGCATGCTTAACGTGGCTTTGCCTGGATATTCTTTTTGGTAAGTTCTGAATTTAAAGCGTATTGTTTTTCTGTAGTAAGACTTGTAAACTCTGCTGTCACTTCTTTTCCCACCTCAAGAAATCTGTCCTTATTTTCATCATGCTGATTTGTGCTCATAAATGGTTTTGCTTTGGCTAATTACTCGTATAACCAATACTTAACATTTCCTTTGCCTCTAGTACTTCTAAATAACTTTGGTACTAATGTGTACTAATTAGCTGATAGCTAATGCTTATTAGAGGGAATGGGTAGTTGTCAAATATGGGCACAGTCCCTCTTGATGAGTATGGAAAGATTGCATAGGACGCCTTCTCCCTCCCAGGCTTTTACTGATGCAGACAAGCATGTGTGCTCTGCATTGTGCTGTGACAGTTGCTTGAACTGGAACAGTAGGTTGTCTGGCTTCTTGTTTCCCCATCTAACCTCACACTCTGGACTGGCCCGTAGGCTGGGTAGGAAGGTCTGGAAGGGGAAATGGGAAATTCAGGGCAATAGCCAACACACTGCTAAGCACTTTCATTAATGGAAAAGATCATTCCATTGTGCTTGAGTGGAGAAGGACCGTGCCCTCTGTGGTTTGATTATTTTTTTCCACACTAACACGAGGACTTTGGTATTAGAGAAAAGTAGTGTAAACATCTGATCATGTGGAAAACCTAATTTCACCTGCTTCTTGCAAATATGACTCTTTGGTTTCTGAAAACTGCCAAGAACTGTATAGTATATGTGTGCATTTAATTTACAGCAACAGCTTGCTCAGCTGCAGAAAGAAAAATCGGAGATTCTGAAGAATCTGGCGTTATATTACTTCACATTCGTTGATGTTATGGAATTTAAGGTAAGAAACTCTTATGTCCAGATGAACTGTTTTTGCAGACATTGACAGAATGTCACAAGAAATTCTTATCAAATGCAAATTCATATGTGAAATGTAAAGCTTTTAATTTCTAAACTAACTTTTAATAGTTCTCAAAATTAACTGCTTTCTACCCTTAAAAAAAGACATATGTGTACAGTATTTGTAACATTTGTATTGCTCTTGTCGGTGACTTTTTTAAATTCAGAAAATTTTCAGATAAAATTTTTAAGTAACCCGATTTTTGTTTTGTTTCAAAGGATCATGTCTGTGAACTGCTGAACACTATTGATGTTTGCCAAGTCTTCTTTGATATTGTAAGTTTGCAAAGATTTTTTAAAATTGTGTTAAATAATTCAATCTAGGGTAAAAAGAACTACTTACGCAGATAAAATGAACCCTTTACATTTAGTTTGGACAGTATACTAAGACTGGGGCAGACACAACAGGCCTGAACTCTCAATCCCCCCTGGAATTAAAAGTGGGCCACAGGATCGTATGCTCCTTCCTTGGACTGAAATTCACTTGCCTGCTTTATTTAGGGGAACAGATGCATCCAAATCAACATTCAGAGTTTAAGGCTAACCTGAATCCCTATGTTTGGTATGAAGTTCAATAGGGAATCCTAGTTAGTTTTAACCTTCATTAATATTGGCACAAATTTATTCCCAAATTGCAAAGTGAACGTGGTGAGGTTCGTCGGGGATGGTAGAAGTGATCCTGTAGGGTGCTTCTGATTTATTATTAAGAATCTTTATATACTGCTTTTCAACAAAAAGTACAGTGGGCCCTCAGTATCTACGGGGGTTCTGTTCCCGGAATCCCCGCGGATACTGAAATTCGCAGATAGAGAAGTTTGCTATCACGGATACTGGGGCCAAACTTAAAAGGTTTTTAAAAGGAAAAAAAAGTTAAAAAGCGCTTTCCTTACCTTTCTGCTGCAAACCACTTCATTTTCTTCTACAAGTTGAAATCGTGCTCCGGAAGCCTCTTCTGGGTCGTGCAGCCAGAGGGGTACCCAGGCTCCCCAGCAACTGGGGCGGAAAAGCCCGCCGCCCCATTATGCAAATTAAGTAAGTAATTTGCATAACGAGCTTTCGGGGTTTTTTTACGGTTTTTTCGCGGTTTTTCCGCAAATTTAAAGTGTAAAAACAGGGATTTTCAAAGTGTGTGTGTGCTTTGCGGCCACTCAAAGTGTGTGTGTGCTTTGCGGCCACTTATCTGATCTCCAGGACATTCCTCCAGCAGGCTGGCAGCAGCAGCGACGGTCGCAAACCTGCCGGACTCGGAGTTTGCTTGCGCATGCCCAGTCCGTCCTTGCTAACTCCCTGGGTTTGCGCATGCGTAAACTCCCGAAACTCCTGCGCCAGGGCACACAGCCTCTCCCTGCTCCGGGCGCAGGAGTTTCCGGAGTTTACGCATGCGCAAACTCAGGGAGTTAGCAAGGACGGACTAGGCATGCGCAAGCAAACTCGGCAGGTTTGCGATCGTCGCTGCTGCTGCCAGCCTGCTGGAGGAATGTCCTGGAGATCAGATAAGTGGCCGCAAAGCACACACACACTTTGAGTGGCCGCAAAGCACACACACACTTTGAAAATCCCTGTTTTTACACTTTAAATTTGCGGAAAAACCGCAAATAAATATTCAAATTAAAGGATTCCCGCGCCCCACTCCCGAGCCTCTCCGCCCCTCCCAGAGCCTCTCCGCCCTGACGCCCTGGGGCCCACCGCCCCACCGCACCATGTCAGCGGACGCCTATGCGTGCAGCTCCCCTCTCCCAAGTTTGCCTCAGAATGCATTGAGGCAAGAGGGGGAGTCGCGTGACCCGGAAGAGGCTTCCAGAGCTAAGAGGCTTCCAATGGAGGCTTCCAGGCTTCCACTGCTATACACTATCGCAGATGTAAGCAATTTATGACGCTCCATTATTTTTTTCATACGTTTAAAATGTGCTAACAGTCCCTTCATCCATCCCTTTGAATTCAAAAAATATATGAAGGATTAGAACCTGAAGCTGATAACGCAATCTGTTAGAATGCTTGTGTTAATATTGGTTTGATCACTCGGTTTCAGTCATCATAAATACGTTGTAATGTAAACTCTTATATTTTATTTCTAGACTGTAAACTTTGATTTAACAAAGAACTACTTAGATTTAATTATAACCTACACAACACTAATGATATTGCTGTCTCGGATTGAAGAACGGAAGGCGATCATAGGATTGTACAATTATGCTCATGAAATGACCCATGGAGCAAGGTAAAAATGCATTGCACACTGATAAACTTTTGAGAAGGAGAGGCATGTTATGGAACTCTTTTTCCTTAATCATGTTTGTTACTTTATTTAGTGATAGGGAATATCCACGTCTTGGCCAGATGATTGTGGATTATGAGAATCCCTTGAAGAAGATGATGGAGGAATTTGTACCACATAGTAAAGTATGTATGAATATTTATACTTTTCTGAAAGAATGTATGTGTAGTTTTTTTTAATACAGTACCTCTAGGAGTAAGCAGTTTAAAAGTCAGATCTTCAAACAATGGTTGTGACTTAAGCCGGAGCTACACTACAGGCAGAGGCTCTGCCGCCGCCTGTGCCTCCGCCTCTGCGCTGGAAGCGGGGGAGTGTCTTCCAGCCTGTTGTCCCTCATGTTGTCCCGCCTTCTTAAGAAGGTGATTGGAGGCCACTCTCCCCCCCTCTCCTGCGATTGGTAGGCTGCAGTAGCTCCGCGAACCACCTCCAAGCTCTGCGTCCCCGCCCCCTGAAAAATAGAACACCAACTTGAAGTACGCGCCAGTGGTGCGGAGGTCGCAGCGGCTCCGCCGGATTAAAAAATCAGGTCAGAAGCTCCGCGACGCGTGTAATGTAGCTCTGGCTTCAGGGGAGATGCAACTGCTCTATGCATGTAAGGTCACCCCAGTGAATTCTTGTAAACTAAGGATTCTTGATGGCATTTCCCATTGACAAGAAAGCATTCTTACAGAAGCCTCTACTATTTTCGTCCCTTCCATGTTTATCGTCCCATGTTTATCATTTCCATAGTACTGTATCTGTTAAAGTGCGCAGTAAGTAAACGATGTTTATTTTTGTGAGCAAAATGATGCAAACAGGTTATTTACACACAGCATTTTAAGCTTTTTTGTAAGCATCATTGATATTATCAATAATTTGACCACCTCATTGGACGTTCTATGTGGGTACTGAAATGGGAAGTAGAAGTTCCTTGGAGATGGTATATGGTTTGGTAACAGAAAGTTGATGGGCCTCTGTGGTACAGTCTTGGTGGTTGCCAGCCTCCACAGATGTGCATGTCATGGCTTGGCATATGGTGCTGGGGAAGTAGATATAGAAATTTTTTGAGCCCTGATTATTGCGTTTATGCAACTATAGTAACTTTTGTATACAGAGTTGGATAAATGCTCAAGATCTATTTTGATGGTATAGTGTTGTGATTTGTTAGATGCTGAATGAGATTCAGAGCGCAATCCTCCAGAGTAATCCAGCAGAGGAGCAAGCGCTTCGCCTCCGGAAGCCGTCGCGAACATGCCGTAAAGCACATTCGCGATGACTCGGGAGTAAGGGCCGCTGGTGCTAGGCCGACAGCCCTTACTCCAGAGCCGGATTGCCCATGTGGCCGCCGGAGGAAGGTAAGGGATCCCTCGGGGGCCGCGTGGGTGGTCCAGGCGGAGAGGGAGGGGGGCCATTAGCCGTGCCGGCCCAGGAGGGGGGCCATTGGCCATGCCAGTCCGGGAGATGGCGGGGATGGCATCCGCCATATCCCCGTCCCTGTTCTGACCAGTGCGGCTGTTACACTGCCTCCTACTTCCACCAGCTAAATAACTGGTGGTGATCCAAGGAGGCCCATCAGGCCTTCTTCGGCTTGCACCGGGGGAAGGGGACGAATGGTTTACACCGGGGGAAGGGGACGGACGAAGATAGGATCCGGCGGGCGGCCCTGGGCCGCCCACCAGATACTTAGTTAGGCTTGCACTACCTCTCTGATAAGTGAATATATTGCCAGTATCATAAGATATGTACTAGTCATAATACAGTGCTAAATTATTTGTGGTTAATACCAATTTACTGTTTGTTTTAGGCTCTTTCAGATGCTCTAATCTCACTCCAGATGGTCTATCCTCGGCGAAATCTCTCTGCTGACCAATGGAGAAACGCACAGCTCTTGAGCCTCATCAGTGCCCCCAGCACAATGCTTAATCCTGCACAGTCAGACACAGTATGATATTTTCCCTTGATCTAATTCTGTAATACTTACAGTAACTGACCACACAAGCACGTTCTTAAATTTTTCAGACTACATTATTCCTGGTGTTTTTGCTTTTATCCCAACCTATTAAACATTTTGTGGTTTTTGCATTTCTTTAACTGCCTCCTCCGTGCAGTTTCCATCATGGACCTTTGGAGCTCTGTGATGATGACATCATCTCTGAGTGGTTCAGAGCTGCCCCTGTGCAGCTCCGTGTGGGCTCTGCACGCTCCCTGTAAAAATTACAGGGAGCGTTGCTGGAGAGATTACCTGACGCCAATTATCTCTATTTATTTATTTACAGTATTTTTATCCCGCCTTTCTCCCCGAAGGGACCCAAGGCGGCTTACAACAACAACAAAAGAAAATGCAATACAAAAAATACAATACAAAAATAATTACATTTTAAAACGGTAAAAAACAATGAAAATTAATAAAAACAGTATCTAAAAATCGATTTAAAAAGATCATTGCTACAATTAAAACAAGAGCATAAAAACAGCAGCACGCCCACCTGTACCAGTGAGATGTTAAAAAAAGGCAAGGGCTCAGAAGGCTTCTTTGAACAAGAAGGTTTTTAGGCCTCGCCGGAAAGCGTCCAAGGAGGGAGCAGTTCGTAAGTCAAAGGGGAGGGAGTTCCATAAGGTTGGTGCCACTACTGAGAAGGCCCTGTTTCTGGCCGCCGCCCCTCGCACCTCCCTGGGCGACGGCACCCGCAAAAGGGCCTTCTTTGATGATCTTGAACTATCTTGAATAGTTTTTAAACATCTGAAGCAAAAGAAGGAAATTATTTTGTATCAAGCATTCAGTAACTCATGGCTATTTCATAGGCATGGTGGTTTCTGTGTGAGCATGTTAGAAACATATTGGAGCCCCACTAGGCTCAATCAAGTGGCACATATAAGGAGACAGCATTTGTGAGAACTGATGCTTCAGTATGGGAGCTATGCCTGCAAGTTGCTGTGATTAGTGCAAATTGCGGTGGCAGTCATCCTCCCACGGTGCTTACATAGGAACCATCCATTACTGTGAATCAGCCATCAGTTAAGCAGTATTGAGGAAATGTGCCACAAAGCCCAGAGGGAGACAAGCAGATTATGTCTGTCTTTGTGAGGGGATTATTTTAATAGTTTTTAGCCGGGAACAGCGTTTCCTCTCAATCTTCGCACCTCTGTGTGGCCCTTTTTCCATGACTGTACGGCAATGCCTCCAGAATGCTGGAGATGGCAGCTAACGAAACTTAAAACAATGAAAATAAACATAATGTGGATTAAAATTCAACCCCAGCATAACCACTGCCTGGGCATCCAGAAACGGTGATGAATCCAGAATGACCTCCAAGCTCCAGTCCTGTTCCTGCAACAGGAGTCCTCCCCCATTCAGAACAGGTTGCTGATCCAATACCTGCTTCGCAGGTATCAAGAGGTTTTGCCAGGTACCAAGAGGACCTCTGTTTTGCCAGATTTGATTTCAGTTTCTTTGCCCTTGTACAATCCCCTACTGATCTCCAGCACCACTCAAGGATTTCTTCTGCTTCCCCAGCATTTGGTGGAAGAAAGAAGTAGAACTAGGTGTCGTCTGCTTTTTGGTGACACCAACCTCAAAACCCCTAGATGACATCTCCCAGTAGTTTCATGTAGATATTACGTAACATGAGGGGGTGCAGAATAGAACCTTATGTGGCATGTAATGGGTCAGAAGCCATCAATTCTAATTGATGTTGCTTTGCATTATTCCATTAGCCTTGTTTGATATTGGACCCAGAGCTCATGTAATTAACTAGATTGTCACTTTCTAATGATAACTTGTTTTTTCAAACAGATGCCATGTGAATACCTCTCTCTAGATACAATGGAGAAATGGATCATCTGTAAGTTTACATCTTATAGCGAAGTACTTCTAGTTTCTTTCAGCTGTTTGCATGTATAATAGACCCACTTTGGGCAAGTGCAACAGTGCCCGTTGTAGTTATGACCACCATGCTTAAGAGTGCAGGATCATGTGTTCAGTACTTCTACTCCCAAGTCCAATCCTGTGCAGATCCTACTGCTGGCTGGAACAGTGGTTAGCATTTACACTGGCATCAGTGTTAACCATGCTTAATACTAATCGAGGATTGCTGATAAGCAAGATTTTTAACATTAGTCATGTTCAGATCCTAGTCAGTACCTAGCCCTGCTTAGCATTTAACCAGGGTTAATAATGGTGGTGACATCATTGGTCTTAACTTGAGGTTAATGGTTGAGGGTGAGGAGAGTTGTAAGGGGGAAGAGGCTGATAAAAGAAGTATCCCAGTTAAGGGACATGCAGTGTGCATAGGTTCTGTATCTTATGTCCTGACCTTACCTGGTCTAGTGTACCAGTTTCTGCATCTGTTCATTCTGCAAAACTAAGATCATACAGATTGTGCAAATGCATACTCTACTAGCCGTCTCATAAACACACAGGCCATAGTTTAGCCAAAGTTGAGCACTTTTGATATTCTACTGACTTCAATGGGATAAATTGTAAGCAAATGTTTTGTAAAATGAAAATTGCAAACCATGTTATGCTAAAAATTGATTTTCAGGTTTTTCACATTTCATTCTATTATATGTTTGCTGTGTTAAGACTTTTTCCTGAAGTGGTTATTTTAGCCTATTCAGACAAATGTATAAAGATTTGAAAATTCACCTGTTGGCTGCAATAAAATCTGTCGAATATACCGTATTTCATGTTCATATTTTGGATTTAATCAAACTAGTATCTGACTAGAGCACAATATATTGTTTAGGTTTAATGTTCCTCTGAATTTTTGCTCATCAATTTTACTATTTTTATTTTATTTTTTTCCATTTCAAAGTTGGATTTATTTTGTGCCATGGAATCCTGAATAGTGACGCAACAGCTTTGACCCTTTGGAAACTTGCCCTTCAAAGTAGCTCTTGCTTGGCTCTGTTTCGGGATGAAGTTTTCCACATTCACAAAGCAGCAGAAGACTTGTTTGTAAACATAAGAGGGTACAGTGTGTGTTTCTTTGTTTTAAATTACAGATTAGATTTTATTTATATATTCATGTAATGAGCGAGTAAGGACTGAACAAGAGAAATCTTGTTGGATATAGCACTATATAGGGTTAGGAGCCTGGGAGGGTGCAGCAGCCTTGCTTTTGCCTTCCTTCAAACGCATGCCTTTGTTTGTATTTCTGTAACCTTTTTATCATTATTTCTGACCATTGTTTAGCCAGTTTCTGATTAAACCAGGGACACTCCTAAACCCAGTTCCACAATCTAGGTTTAATTGAGGATTTGAATTAGGAGTGTTTCCAGGTCTCTCTTTACCAAAGTTATCCAACGTTAACCAAGGAAATGTCCAAATGGAAGGGTAGTGATGAATGGGAGGTAGGGATTGATTCCCTGGCCTGATTCCTCAAGGCCAGGTACCATTATGCCTGCACCAGGTTTTAAAGCTTGGTTTACTGTGTCTGGCTTAGTATATGACAAACTGCTTTAAAATGGAGATATTATTTTGAAAGCCATTTATGATCTCTCATGGGGGCCTTCCTTGGGCATGTCTAAAGGAGCTTTTTGGTTCCTGGCCATTATTTGCCGTTGAATGGCCTTAGACAAACTGGAAAAGCAATTGACTTGTCAATACTGTGTCCAGTATATCTGGTGCTGTACAACAAAATCAGCAAGTGAAGCAGGAAACAGTGCACCATGATAGACTCAGCTTGCACATGCTTCAGAATTTGAATTTTGGCAACTGTAAAGTCAGACTTTCCATCAGGGTGTCTCCCAGCTCTGCAAAGAAAAAGATGTCTGTCTCGTCTTTCACATATTTGGAAGGCCCAGATGTCATTTGATCCAAATATAGGGCCTCAGCTGACCAGCAAGGAAGCATTTTACCCCTAAACATGTTAGTTGAAGGGAGGTTTCGTTTTGTCATGCAGTTGTAGAGAGTAATAAGGACTGTTCATGTCCAATATGCTTATACATTTTGTTTACACTTGCAGCTATAACAAACGTATTAACGACATAAGAGAATGCAAGGAAGCTGCTGTATCACATGCGTAAGTGTACTATTAAATAGCTTTTTATAGAATACTACAGGTTACCATTCATATTCAGCCAAATTTTATAAATGTATTAATAATATTAAGAGACCTGTGGCTAGGCTCCCCAGTTCCCACTTCACAAGCAGACAACGGTACTGCTAATATGCAAGAAGCAGTTCTCAGTTTCATTGGTCTTCTCCCTGCTCTCCCATCTGCAGTTCCCCACACTGCCTGAAAAGCAACTCTTGAGTTAATTTCCATACTCTGGGCTTTTGGGGAAGGGGATTGCTTCCTGCCCTGCCACCCCCATATGTCAGTATAATTGCCACCTCCTTACCATTGGAGCTTTTGATCCAAGCCTATATGTTTCACTATGAATCCTGCTCTTTTTGTATTTACGTGGTTGGTCTGTTCTTGGATATTATTCGTAATATCTGAGATGCATAGTAGATTTTGTGAAATTTGGTAAGTCAGGTTCAGGTTGCTCCAGGTTGTTGAGTTATAGTACAGTAATAGGTAGGCCAACGGGTGACGCAGCGGGTTAAACCGCTGAACCATAAGCTGTCGATCGAAAGGTCGGCAGTTCGATTCCCGCAACGGGGTGAGCGCTCGTTGCTTGGCCAGCTCCTGCCAACCTAGCAGTTCCAAAGCATGTCAATGCGAGTAGATAAATAGTTTACCTTCCGCTTGCAGGAAGGTAAACAGCGCTCCGTGTTCCAGCCGCATGCTACGCGCTGCAGCAAGGAGAGTCATGCCGGCCACATGACCACGGAGGTGTCTTTGGACAACGCTGGCTCTTCGGCTTTGAAATGGAGATGAGCACCACACCCTAGAGTCAGACACGACTGGACTTAATTGTCAAGGGATACCTTTACCTTTTTACAGTAATAGCTAGACATTGAATTTTATGGCACAAGTTTAGAGCTAACTATCAGAAGGGCATAATTGAGAGTTGGACGATTTTCTTATTTGAACTTTCATTTAGACTGTAAAAATAGCATGGCTTGACAAATTTATTAATCCCAGTCTTAAGTAACAATATGAGCTAAACAAGCATGGTATACTAATTGTAGTATTTGTATTCTCAAAACAGTGGTTCAATGCACAGAGAAAGACGCAAATTTTTACGATCTGCACTGAAAGAGCTAGCTACTGTGCTGTCAGATCAGCCGGGATTGTTGGGTCCCAAGGTAAATGTTACTGGCTATTGTTGACTTCATTCTATACCAGTGTTTCCCAAACTTTTTCGACCTGCGGCTCCCTTGACCATTGGCGACCATTGGACGTGGCTCCCCATTATATTATATCATCATCATTTATTAATGCGGTCAAAGACCAACAAGAACAGAATACAACAAGATTAAAAACAGAAACAAACATTATCAGAACTAAAATTTAACAAATGAGGACAAATAAAGCAAGAAATAGAGAAGCAGAGAATAATATTAATACTTGTCCTTTATCGCTTCTCGGCCTATCGGCTAAGAAAGCATTCTCTATTATATTGATGCCTGCCAATTGGCATTGCACTGTTTTCCGAGAGGATTCTGTGGTACTCCATGGCTCCTCTGCCTCCCAGTTTGGGAACCACTGTCCTATACTGTAGAAAAAATATCTTTCAAAACTGATTTCTTATGTGGGCATGGTCAGTCTGTAGAGTTGAGTTTAATTCTCTTTGTGTGTGTGTGTGTGTGTGTGTGTGTGTGTGTGTGTGTGTGTGTGTGTGTGTGTACACACACACACTGTGTATAATTTCTGTGTGAAGAGAAATGTTTAAATGTGTTTTCTTTTCCAGGCACTTTTTGTATTTATGGCATTATCCTTTGCTCGTGATGAAATTATTTGGCTTCTTCGACATGCAGACAACATGCCCAAGAAGAGTGCAGATGATTTCATAGATAAGTACGTTCATATCTTGATTGGCCTGATTGCTTACATCATTTGGAACTTCTGCTGTCCAAGCGTTTTGGTGCAGTGCAGTGCTTCTGGACAGTTCTTGTGGGGCAGTGTGGTCTGGTTTGGTTAATCTTTGAGGAGGGTGATGTTCATAGTATACGTGGAGAATCGTTCCTTGTGTCATGTATGAACTTGATATCCTTTATCCTTACGTAACATCCCTATGTTAGTTAAAGGAAGACTTCCTTGTCTCATTCAGCTGTAGGGAGATGGAAGATCTTCCTTTGTGAAAATGAAATTTCATTAAGACATTTGTATATTTAGTGGACAGCTTGCGATAATGTGCTGGAGTTAATGTAGTCATTTTGGTTTGAGAATTTGGTCCCTCATGAAAGGCTCCTGAGAAAACTCCACAGTCAGGGAATAAGAGGGCAGGTCCTTTTGTGGATTAGGAATTGGTTGAAGACCAGGAAACAGCGAGTGGGAGTCAATGGGCAATTTTCACAATGGCGAGAGGTGAAAAGCAGTGTGCCCCAAGGATCGGTCTTGGGACCGGTGCTTTTCAACTTATTCATAAATGACCTGGAGTTGGCGATAGTCAGCGAGGTGGCCAAGTTTGCAGATGACACTAAACTTTTCTGGGTGGTGAAGACCAGCAGGGATTGTGAAGAGCTCCAGAAGGATCTCTCCAAATTGGGAGAATGGGCAGCAAAATGGCAGATGCGCTTCAGGTAAGTAAGTGCAAAGTGATGCACATTGGGGCAAGAAACCAAAATTTCACATATACGCTAATGGGTTCTGAGCTGTCTGTGACGGAATAAGAGAGAGATCTTGGGGTGCTGGTGGACAGGTCGATGAAAGTGTCGACCCAGTGTGCGGCGGCTGTGAAGAAGGCCAATTCCATGCTCGGGATAATTAAAAAACGGATTGAGAATAAAACAGCCAATATCATTATGCCTTTGTACAAATCAATGGTAAGGCCACATCTGGAGTATTGTGTCCCGTTCTGGTTACCACACCTCAAAAAGGATATAGTTGAATTGGAAAAGGTGCAGAAAAGAGCGACCAGAATGATTCGAAAGCTGGAGCACCTCCCTTATGAGGAAAGGCTACAGCGTCTGGGGCTTTTCAGCCTAGAAAAAAGGCGCCTGAGGGGGGGACATGATTGAGACATATAAAATTATGCTTGGGTTGGAGAGAGTGGATAGAGGGAAATTCTTCTCCGTCTCGCATAACACCAGAACCAGGGGACATGCACTAAAATTAAGTGGAGGGAGAGTTAGAACGGACAAAAGAAAATATTT
Source organism: Plestiodon gilberti rubricaudatus (assembly GCA_026170595.1). Lineage (NCBI taxonomy): Eukaryota > Metazoa > Chordata > Lepidosauria > Squamata > Scincidae > Plestiodon > Plestiodon gilberti. The sequence continues at coordinate 169,407,246 of JANXHW010000001.1, forward strand.
CTTTACCCATCGTGTAATTCATCTGTGGAACTCCTTGCCACAGGATGTGGTGATGGCACCTGGCCTAGATGCCTTTAAAAGGGGTTTGGACAGATTCATGGAGGAAAAGACCATCACAGGGTACAAGCCATAAGCAACCTCCTGGTTTTAGAAGTAGGTTTTCTCTGTGCAAGGGAGTGACAACAGGAAACAGGTTATCTTGTTGTCTTGTGTGCTCCCTGAGGCATCTGGTGGGGCCACTGTGTGATACAGGAAGCTGGACTAGATGGGCTTTTGGCCTGATCCAGCAGGGCTCTTCTTATGTTCTTATGTTAATTACTGAAGCCTCTCATTTATGATGGCAAGTGTTTAATACCGGTACATTGTTCTTCTGTACAAATGCAAGACAGCGGCAGGTGTGCTCAACTAAGAAGCATTTGATGGAATGGTTGGTTTTCTTACAGCACAATCCTATTCAACTTACACCACTGGTGTAACCAGCGGGGGAGGGCAGGGCGGAAGGCTTTGGAGGGGAGGGGAGACTTGAATCCCCCTTTGGAGGGGATTTGAATCCCTTTTCCGTTCTGGGTCCTCCCATTCTCACTGCACTGCTGGTTACACTGGTGGTGTAAGTTGGATAGGATTGTGTTGTTCGTCATCTGAGTGCGAAATGCCAGGGCCAAACTTTATAAACATGCTATGGGTAAGTGAGTAGTAGAAAAGGCCACATTTACCCTATTCTGAATTACCGTATTTATCGGTGTATAATGCGCACTTTTTTGTCTAAACTTTTGACCCAAAATAGTAGGGTGTGTGTTATACACCGATGCTGTAAAATCCCCCCCCCCCGGCGGCTTTAAGCATTTTTTTTCAGCACGTGGCCACTTACCGCGTTGTTGTTGCTGTCCACTTCATCCCACGGGCTGGATGCATCACTGCCCCTGCTCAGCAGCTCCTGTGTTCATGGCACAGACGCGAGCCTCACAGACGCTGTATGCAGCTACAAGCTCTCCGGAAACGTCCAAATAACTCGGGCATTTCCGGAGAGCTTGCAGTCGCGTATAGCGCCTGTGTGAGCCTCACAGATGCTGTACGCGACTGCATGCTCTCCAGAAACGGTGCGCGTTATAAACCGGTGTGCGTTGTACGCCGATAAATACGGTAATCTAAATCTAATCTAGATGCCTGCCTCTAATGAGTTTCTGGTTTTAAAAGTGTTCTTCTTTTAATAGCAGCCTCTCCTTCTCCCCTCTGCCCCCAGCCCTCTCCCACTACATTGCAGACTTTTCTTTGAAACCTTATTAACATCACAATCCTATCCAACTTACACCACCGGTGTAACCAGCAGTGCAGGAGGCTCAGAATGGAAAGGAGATTCAAATCCCCTTCAAAGGGGATTTAAATCTCCCCTCCAAAGCCTCCCACCCTGCCCTCCCCCGCTGGTTACACCGGTGGTGTAAGTAGGATAGGATTGCACTGCAAGTCTCAGAAGCTGTTTGACATACAGCTTGGAGTATTGCTGATTTGGGGGAAGGGGAACAAAATAAAAGCCTCGCAGGGCATGCAAAGTTGGCTGCATGGATTGTAGCACTGTCAAGTAGCTACATACAGTAGCTTGAATACAACATGCTATAATTGCTTAGTGGAGACAGCTTCCTGGAATACTGTAGATATTAAACTGCATCAAATGGGGCATTTCTACCTTTGCAGATCGTTTCTATGCGAAATGTACCTTTTGCTTTATCTACATGTGCCACAGTTTTAAATTTCTTGCTGTCTTATAATTGTGTGGCCTGTCATTGTTTACAAATTCCTGTTGATCCATTCATATAAACAAAAAATATGGAAAATGCTACAACAAAAGTGAATCTTTAGTGTTTGTCCAAGCTTAATCCACTAAAAAAATTAACTAATGTGTATCTCAGAGTTGGTTCAGCTCTGGTTCTCAATGATATCCCTAGCAAGGCTGGAAGCATTGTGAGGGAAAGTTCCCTTTGAAACATAGAACCCTTCTGCTGTGACTGTTCCCAATCAGGAGCCAGACTACCAAAATAACTGTAGTCCTTTCCCTAACCAGTACAATTTAAGAGACAGGACATGTGCCATATTAGTCTGTTCCACAAGTCTGCTGGTTCAGTGGATTTGTTCTTCCATAAAATCTGTGATTTCTAAAGGAGTTTCCACTGGACCTTAAAGCACATTCACCTAATTCAGGCATACCAATTATTTAACAGTATGCGAACAATCTTTAGAGAGTTGTGGGTTTGCCCTCACCTCTGCATATGAGAACAGGAAAACGAACGCTTTTTCTTTCACTTAGAACAAATCACAGTTCTGCATTATGTATGAACTTGGAACTGTGATTTGTTTAACTCCAAGAGTTTGTTAAACCAAGCCAGGATCAAACCATTAGAGTAGCGGTTCCCAAACTCTTTGGGCCGCTGTATGTCGTTGCGGGAGCCCCCGACAACAGCAACGGCACTCCCAGGATCGTGCTTGCAACCTTGAAAACCCTGGGAAAAGGGTTGTGTGTTTTTTGGACTTACCAGGGGTTGTGCCAGCCCTCCGGAGGGCGTGGGGGGGCGCGGACCCCTCTGCAGGCCTCCCTGCAAACCAGGTTAGCTTCCAGAGGTGATTTGAAACTTCTTCCAGTTTTCGCCAAAGCCAAGAATTAAAACAGATTTAGCTTCAAATCACCTTTGGAAACTAATCAGGGGTGTGGTGAGCCCCCCCCCCCAGCCCTCTCTGGAGGGCCAGCACGACCCCTAATAAGTAAGTGCCCCAGTGCCAGCATGATCCTGGGAGTGCCAACGCCATCTACCCTCCCCTTAAGGGGGTAGCAACCAATTCTTCCCAATTGGGGCATCGTGACACTCCAGTTTGGAAACCTCTGCATTAGACCATTGTATGTTTATGTGGTACGCCCACCTTCTACTTCCCACTCAACTTGAAGACAAGAATTGTGATGCTAGCTAAATCATCCCTTTTTGTTTTCTTAATTCCCCCTCCACTTCTTCCAAAGATGTCTCTAATAGTTGTTTTCTTTAATTATAGAGACTCACTAGGACAAGGTTTTTTTTTCCCCAAGTGATAAAGTGTTTGTATTTATTTACTTAATTATGGCCTTCTATATCGGGTATCCCTGCTGAAGTGTTTTTCTCTTTCCAAATTTATCTCACTGAAAACCTTGTTATGTTTAAATAGCAAATAGTAATGGGTAAGGGCAAATAAGTAGTTTGAGAATTTCACACTCTTTGCCCTTTCCATGCAAGAATGGGTATGTATTGTTTGCTTTTGCGTTAGTCAATCCTGCTTTTTTTTTTTTTTAAGGCACATAGCAGAGCTGATTTTCTACATGGAAGAGCTTAGAGCACATGTACGAAAATATGGCCCAGTTATGCAGAGATATTACGTGCAATACCTTTCAGGCTTTGATGCAGTTGTCTTAAATGAACTTGTGCAGGTGAGCGGTGAGAATTTTTCTGTTAAAATCTTGCGTAGGTTACAAGTGCTGAATTATGGGCTTAAAATTGTCAGTTAAAATTATCAGTTAAAAACCAATGTTATGAGTGAATACTAAGAACTTGGTTGTATTCAGGAGAACGTGGGCTCGTAGCCATTCCAAGACTAAAGCTGAATGTACCAGTGCCAATGAAAAGTTGAGGACTGTGTATATTAAGCCCAGAGAATGGTCAAGAAAGGCATAAGCCCTATTGGGCACTACAGTAAGTTCACCTTTCTCTGACCACTAGATGGTGCTCAGATTTTGTTGTTCTCCACAGAAACTTCGCATGAATGTTCAAAATTAAATTCTAACTAATGTATTATTCTGCATGCATAAAATTGCTTGTATTTGAACGTACCTTTCTGTTAAATTTAATGTAGTTAGTTGGAGGACTTTTTATAATGAGGAAATGGAGCAGGTAGGCCAAAAAACTAGGCTGCTTATATACTGTACCGTACTCTTTTAAATCCACATTCTTCTCTTGCCCCCCACCAAATAATTTACTTTTCACATTTTTATACCGCCCTTCCTCCAAGGAGCTTAGCGTGGTATACATAGTTCCCTCCTCTTGTCCTCACAACAACCCTGTGAGGTAGGTTAGGCAGAGAGATGGTGACTGGCCCATGGTCACTCAGGAAGCTTCATGGCTGAGTGGGAATTTGTTATACGTTACTTTTGATTATGATAACTGAGCTAAGAGTCCTTGAGTTACAATGGCAACTTAATTTTTTCTGCCTTCACAAATTTTTCAGGCTTATATAGCTTTCAGTGAAAATTGCAATAGAGCTTGGAAACTAGCTATGACTATGGTCATTATTTTGACCAAAAATGTGCTATATTTCCTATTGTACTATAGAACAAAAAGAAAATACTGGTATGAACAGCATAAGTTTGGTCAATTTAGTGAAATTGACTTGGTAACCATGTAACATAACTAAGCACTCTTCTCAGCCATATGTCAAAGACCAATTTCCATATTTTAGCTGTCCAGGTGGAATCCATTACGTTTTATGGACAGATAAAAAAAATCTTTAGAAGCAAGCTCTGTGTACAACTGTCCTCTTTGTACACAACATTCAACCATCTTTCACCCAGATACCCTATCGTCTTACAGATATGCATGTAACGCCACTTACTGTTACTTGTCTTTGCCCACATGTACACCAGACTGACATTGCAGATGGTTTGGCGGGGAAGCTTCCAAATAAGCAGCGATCAAGCACATATATGTTCCTGTGTGTTCTTTTTTAGTTATTTGTTCTTAGTGGTGATCTTGTAGTCTATGAAACTGCTATTATAACAAGGTATCTTCCTGGTTTTTAACTTCTAGAATCTTTCAGTTTGCCCGGAAGATGAGTCTATCATCATGTCCTCATTTGTAAACACTATGACATCCTTAAGTGTGAAGCAAGGTAAATATCTTTAGATAAGCCATATGCTTGCCTAACGTAACACTTTTCAATCTTCATTAATTCCGTAAGGAACTGGGAAAAAGTATGGTTCAGGGGAGACCATTAATCTCCACTCCCAATCAGAAACCATACCCCCCCTTCCAGTCAGTGCAACCTCTGGCACACGTTTTGATTCTCTTTGGTCATTGTTGAATCAGAAACTGGTTACACATTGATGCTATCTCTTGCCTTCTTTTGATCCACCATTGTGCTCTGTTCATTTGTTTTTGCTATCAGTTAAGGGAGTACCAGCTGTTAAGTAGATGATTCTTTCATCTTAAAATGTAAGCTCATCCAGCTTCTGAAGACATCCATTCTCAGAGCACAAATGCTATTTCCTGTGTCCTTGCTAGAGTCAAGACCCCTCCTCACTTCAGATTCTGCTGTGTGTGTGTGTGTGTGTGTGTGTGTGTGTGTGTGTGTGTGTGTGTGTGTGTGTGTGCGCGCGCGCGCGCACGCATGCACGCATGCACGCACGCACGCACGCACGGAGGAGTGAGAACCTGGCAGAGATGTTCTGCTTCACAAAGCTATAAGTAGTTCGGTTATAATGCCTTTTAAAATGTATTTTGTGTTTGGTTTTTTGTCTGGCCTATCCTGAATATTTTGAACATCTATACTTTAGAACAAAAGCCACATACAGTATAAAACTCTAATGACTTCAGTTAAGATGTTTTCCCATGTGAGTTTTTTGGTTAGCTGCATAAGTACGCAGGTTGAATTAGAACTATGACTGTGTTTAGAGCAGGGGTTCTCAAGCCGTGGTACTAGTACCACCAGTGGTACTTAGGTCAACTGCTGCTGGTACACGGACCACTGGAACCCCGCTCCGATGAGACGTTTTCAGTGGCACATTTTTGCTCCCAAGAGGCTCCTGCCTTTGCCCGAGCCTCTCAGGAACACTGAGCAGGGCCCTCCCACCTGCTCAGTGCCTCCTACCTGCGTTTTCTGGCCCCTGAAAACCTGGAAGTAACTGGCCATAATGTCATCGCCAGTCACTTCTGGTGGTACACAGCAGGATAGTGGCGCCGCCGGAGGTGATACTCGGCTGGGAAGGGATTGGAACTAATGTACTGGTAAACCTGAAGATAATCAGCAAAAATCTTGGTGTTAAGTCTGGTATGAAGTATCGGGGAAGTACTTGTTTTGATGGCTATTCTAAGAGTGTGTTATAGTTTCTGTGTTTCTTTTTGTTCCGTGATGCAGTTGAAGATGGGGAAGTATTTGACTTCAGAGGAATGAGGCTTGATTGGTTTAGATTACAGGTAAGAATTATGTTTCTGCTCTTCTATTTATTATTTATTTTATTTACAATATTTTTACCCTGCCTTTCTCCCCGAAGGGACCCAAGGCGGCTTACAACATGGGATACAAATACAACAACAAATAATCACATTTAAAACAATAAAAACAATCCACAAAAGCTAGTAAAAACATCATCTAAAATTAATAAAAACACATCAAATTACAATTAAAACAGAAGCATAAAAAGCATAAAAAAGCAGCAGCAATCCACCTGTGCAGGATGTTAAAAAAGGCAAGGACTCAGAAGGCCTCCTTAAACAGGAAAGTTTTCAGGCCTCGCCGGAAGGTCTCCAGGGAGGGAGCAGTACGTAAATCAAGAGGGAGGGAATTCCATGGGGTTGGTGCCACTACTGAGAAGGCCCTATTTCTGGCCGCCGCCCCTCGCACCTCCCTGGGCGACGGTACCCTCAAAAGGGCCTTCTCTGATGACCTAAGGAGACGAGCCGGAATATATGGAAGTAGGCGGTCTCTCAGATATCCTGGCCCCAGGCCGTATAGGGCTTTAAAGGTCAAAACCAGCACCTTGAATTGGGCCCGGAAACAAATTGGCAGCCAGTGCAGCCACTGAAGAAGCGGCCTGACAGAGTCGAACCGCCTACCCCCAGTAACCACATGGGCCGCCGCATTCTGCACTAATTGCAGTTTCCGAACCGTCTTCAAGGGCAGCCCCACGTAGAGTGTGTTACAATAATCTAATCGCGATGTCACCGTGGCATGGATCACCGTGGTCAGGTCTGCACTATCCAAGTACGGTCGCAGCTGGCGCACCAGCCGAAGCTGGGCAAAGGCCCCCCTGGCCACAGCCGCCACCTGGGAATCCAGGAGCAGCTGCGGATCCAGGCGGACCCCCAAGCTGCGGACCTGCTCCTTTAGAGGGTGTGCAACCCCCTTCAGAGCAGGACGATACTCTAGCACCTGCATCGTGGATTTCCGGACTAGGAGAACCTCTGTCTTGTCCGGGTTTAGTTTCAGCTTATTAGCCCTCATCCAGGTCCCCACTGCCTCCAGGCAGCGCTCCAGAACCTCAACAGCCACCCTGGAATCAGGTGGAAAGGAGAGATAGAGCTGGGTGTCATCAGCATATTGATAGCACCCCACTCCAAATCCCCGGATGACCTCTCCCAGCGGTTTCATGTAGATGTTAAATAGCATGGGGGACAAGATGGAACCCTGTGGCACCCCACACCTCAATGGCCAGGGTGCCGAACAGGCATCCCCCAGCACCACCATCTGGGACCTATCTGCCAAGTAGGAGCGGAACCACCGCAGAACGGTGCCCCCGACCCCCAGCTCTAAATGCAGAGTTTCATACCGCTGTGGGATAGATATGTTAATTTAAATTAAAAGTGGTTTAAATTCATGATTTCACGTTTTGAAACCCATAGGGTCTGTGAACAAGCATGTCTACCATCTACTTGCTATAACAAAACATATTGGTTTGTAGCTAAATAAAGTTTAAGAACGTCAGGAGCTTCACTCTTTTGATCTTTGGTCATGTAGCCTACGTGCACTGTAGAATTATATCGGATTCTTATTAAGAGATTTCTGTTTGGCCATGTCTGTATACATGCAAGGATACTAAGGAAGATCATTTACTTGGAGGCTGCAGTCTTATATTGACTTATTTGGAGTAAATACTATTGAACAGAATAGAACTGACTTCTCAGTGGATCATACTGGATCCAGGCACAGGATCAAACTTGTATATATTAACAAAAGCTTTGGGTTTTCTCTGTGCCAGGTGCAAGGGAGTGTCAACGGGAAACAGGTTATCTTGTGCTCCCTGAGGCATCTGGTGGGGCCACTGTGTGACACAGGAAGCTGGACTAGATGGGCTTTTGGCCTGATCCAGCAGGGCTCTTCTTATGTTCTTATGTAATTTGAATAGTTGTTGTAAGTAAATGCTGATTAAAAACTGTAGCGTCCAGAGCTTTGGTGCAGCTGTGTCCCACTGGAAGAAACCCCATCTGTGAATAGAAGGAAAGTTCCACTCATACCCTTTGTGCAAGCAGGACTGTCTGTTCCCAAAAGGCACTTCTGCCAGTGGAGCATCATCACTGCACCAAAATCTTGGATGCTACCCTTCATTTCTTACTAGTCATGTATTTTTTTCTTACCACAGATGAGACTGAACAGAGCAAGGGATAGTCCAGCCAGCCACTAGACCAGTGTTTCCCAAACTTTTTCGACCTGTGGCTCCCTTGACAATTGGCAACCATTAGCCGTGGCTCCTCATTACATTAAGTTGATGCCTGCCAATTGGCATTGCACTGTTTTCTGAGAGGCTCACCTGGCTGGTTTCCGTGGCTCCCCTGGGAGCCGTGCCTCCCAGTTTGGGAACCTCTGCATTAGACCTTAACTTCTTTCTTCAGGGTTAGATTCAATGGTAGCTTGAAATTAATTTGTCACATACCGGTAGTTGTTTGTTTGTGCATAGTACTTAGTGATATAAATGGTAGAACTGATCTGTTGAAGGTGATAGTTGTAGTGGTGGTGTTTTTTTTAATAAAATACAATATAAACAAGCCAAGAATATTTTTGAAGACAAAAAAGACTGATCCAGTCAAAAATTATGTGCTGTAGTAAGCTACTGCTCTTCTACTGCATATATGAATGATACAAAACTGAAATTAAAAAAGATGTGAGTAGTGTTCACTAAAATCAGAAATTGTGAATAAATATAAGCTACCATTTTTAAAAAAAAAAACAAGCATGGCTTTACTTTTTGAAGTGGAATGACACAACAAATCCCTCTCTAGTGAGTTTCAGAAAGGTCTCAAAGTACTTAATCTTAAAGTCTGAATCGCAAACTTTTATAAGGAAGGCTTCTCAGTCATTCAAATGTGACCATTGTTTAAACAGGAGCACAGGATAATATCAAACACTTTCAGGAAGTGCGAAATAGAGTGATTATGGGTAGAATAGAAGTCTGTAATAACAGAGCTGTATAGCCGAATCAGAGTTGAGAAGGTTATGCCCTGTTCTTCAACATTTTATTACACATACTCAAAGAGAGCCTTTGTAGAAAGGTCACATTGTCAGACACTAAGCCAGTCACTTTTCTTGGAAGTTGTTTTTGAGATAATGTAAAAGGCCTGGTTTTTCTCAGTTGTTCAAAGAAGTTGTAAAGGCAGACAGGGTTGGAAAAACATGCTATCTCTTTTATGTAACACTGGATTTAATTTTTTTCTTCCAAAAATAAGACAAATATGCTTAACGTTCTATTTTTGCGTTTGGACCCAGGAAATCTTTGGCTACAAAACTAACTGGAATTTTTGAACAGCCACTGCCTCAAGTAACATTTGCACTAGCCGAAAAATAGCCTGGTCTTACTTTATCCTGATTGTGCTTTGATCCCTGTAAGGTGCCACTATGAAAATATTTAAATAAGAACAAGAAATAGTTTTCAATAAAGAATATAAACAGTTTTTCATGAATATGATTTTAGGCATTTAACTATAAGTAACTTACTACAGAAATCTAAACCTTGCTTATTTAAATCCTCAAGTGACTTCTCTTGTTAATATATACATTTTTAGACATTGCCTTTTCAAGAACAGACACTGAATGCATCCCAAAAAGTGTTAGAATATGGAAACATAAACTTTATGATAAACTTGCCTCGTGTCAAACAATTTTGAGAGTGAATATCATGGAAGTGTAGGTTTACCTGTCTTTCACTTATCATTTTTAGTAAACTAATGTTTGAATGCAAATAAAATCATACTCTTACACAGAAATTAGTGTGTTGATTAAAAAAAAATCTTTTTTAATATTATATATATATATATTGTTTTTTTTTATATATACAGGCCTACACCAGTGTGTCCAAGGCTTCACTTAGTCTTGCAGACCACAGAGAACTTGGCAAGATGATGAACACAATCATTTTCCATACAAAAATGGTAGATTCTTTGGTGGAAATGTTGGTGGAAACATCTGACCTTTCTATATTTTGGTATGTCTTTTTAATGGTTGTAAAGCTTCTTTCAGTGTCACTGTTTGTTTATACCAAAAAACAATTACATTGCATTGGATCAAAAAACACGAGAAAAGCCTTGTTGGATCAGGCTGAAGGCCCATCTATTCGAGCATCTTGTTTGCTGCAGTGGCTCAGCAGCTGCCTGTAGGAAGCCCATCTGCAGAAGAAAAAAGGCGTACTTCTCTCCCACCATTACTACTCTGTAACTGGTATTCAGAGGTATACTGCCATTGGATCTGGAGGTAGTATATAACCATCATAACTACTAGCCAGTGATAGACCTGGCCTCCATGAGCTTGCCCATGCCCCCTTTAAAGCTATCCAAACTATTGGCCATCACCACATCTTATAATAATGCATTCCACATTATAGGAATACCTCATTCTGGCCATCCGAAGTCTCCCACCAATCAGTTCCAATGAATGAACCCTTATTCTAGACTAGTAGTAGTCTACTAGTAATACTCTAATATTGTGAGAAAGGGGAAAAAGCTTCTCTCACAACATCATGCTTAATTTTATGTCTCAATCATAATCATGTCCCCCCTTTATAACATCCCCAAAAAAACTGAAAGGCCCCAAGCCTTACCTCCATAAGGAAGTGTTCCAGTCTTCTGATAATTTTGGTTGCCCTCTTTTTTTACCTTTTCCAGCTCTACAATATATCTCCTTGAGGCAGTGGTTCTCAAATGTTTTAGCACCAGGACCCACTTTTTAAAATGACACTCAATCAGGACCCACCTAGCTTTATGAGGCTGTATAAAAAGGTGATCTAGAAAAAGATGCCCAAACATTTATCTCTATATAGTTACACAAGCTTGCAAACTGCAGGAGCTCAGTTGTTTGCAAGGGCAATTAGCAGCTATCTGATTTTTGACTAGCATCAGGGCTTGAGGCAGTTAGTTATCTGACCTTTCCATCACCCGTGTTTTCATTGAAGGCTCTGCGGGACCCACCAGAAATCGGGTCCCGACCCACAGTTTGAGAAATGCTGCCTTGAGGTATGGTGACCAGAACTGTACCCAGTATTTCAAATGAGGCTGCACCATAGACTTGTATGTATAGGGGCAATATAATATTAGCAGTCTTGTCCTTGGTCCCCTTCCTAACGGAAGTTGCTTTCTCCACTGCTGCCACACACGGGGTCAGTGTCTTCATTAACTATCCACCACTACCCCAAGTTCTCTTTCCTGGTTAGTCAGTGACAGCTCCATATATATGTGAAGCTCCCTCCGTATATATGTGAAGCTGGGACGTTTTGCCCCAATGTGCAGCACTTGCACTATCCTAACTTACCACTTCATGATTGGAAGTTCCGTCCACTTATGGAAGGACCCCTTCAGCTTATGAAGCATTAAGTTAGGATCCAGTCCTTTTGGAGACTGATAAATTCAGACAAGTCATCAGCCTCGGATCCTTCTCTGCTAAAAGAAGAATTATAGTGTACCACGATATTTTTTTTTGTGAATATAAGATGTTAATTGTAAAATGTGTATGTGTTTAAAATGCTAATAAAATAAAGCTTGTCCACTGCAATCTGGCAGTTGATGGAACTGTGTGATCTTAACCCACTCTTGGTTTTATATAGAGAACTTAAATTGAGAACTATAAAAGCAGTTAATATCATCCGTAACAGGGAAATGTGTGTTACTGTTTGGGTTACCTAGCTTTTATTAGGCTACAGGGTATGTGGTGGGAGGATTTAATATCGTGTCTGTCTTTTTTCTATCGCCAGTCTCCTGGTGACACGTCACATGTACAAATGTTTTGTTGCTTAGTATCTGATACAAGTGCATGTATTTACTCATTTTCAGCTATTATGTGGACAAAATAAAGTCAGTGGCATTTTAAATGCATCGTGTGGTTAGTCGCAGTCTATTACAGTGTTAACATTTGTTTTTTGATTTGTAGTTACTTTGTCCCCTAGAATGAAACCTTAACCTGTATTTCTGAACAGTTTTTATAGCCGAGCTTTTGAGAAGATGTTTCAGCAATGTTTGGAACTGCCCTCTCAGTCCAGATATTCAATTGCATTCCCGCTGCTTTGCACTCACTTTATGAGCTGCACCCATGAGCTGTGCCCAGAAGAGGTAATGTTGTATGTTTAAAGTTACGTTTGTACAATTAGAGAGAGATGACTAGTTCGACTTAAAATTTTCATGGACAGCAATAATTTTTGAACAACTTGGATTTAATGGGTAAAAAGCCATGGCATTTTTTTTTTTTACAAAATGTAAGATAATAATAAAACAGGCAACAAAGGTCAATCCACGTAGAAAAACTGTATTAATTTAAAAAACAAAACAATAAAGACTGGTTGTCTTTTTAAGTTGTAGTGGTTTACTGGTCCGTGTTTTGTTTTATTTCCTGATGGGTAATTGAGTCCTTCCTTTCACTCCGGATGCTTCTAATTACCTCTGTGCGCACTGAGTAATTACTCATGTGCGAGTACGAGGCTGTTCTCTTCCTTTTATGTAGTGTGTCCGTGGATTGGACTAGGTAGCATCTTACCGCTGCATGTGGGCTGCTTGAAAATGCTCAATGAAATTTGAGCGAAACGTTGCAATTAAATGTATGGTTTGTTAATATTATGGGTTTTTAGTTTGCTTTATTGTGTTTTTTAAATTAATATAGTTTTCTCTATGTGGATTGACCTTTGTTGCCTGTCTTATTATTATCTTACATTTCATTAAAAAAATTGCCATGGCTTTAAACCTGTTAAATCAAGTTGTTCAGAGATGACTAGCTTTGTCAGTTACTGTGAAGTTTCAGCTAGGTTACAAGCTGATACATTGTCTCCCTGTATTTATAGTACAGAGTGTATTTGAGGAGGCACAAATCAAGCAAGAGTACTCTATTAAATCTAAAATTAAAAGTAGATTCCATCCAAAATAGAAAGATACTTTAAGCCCAAATAACTATGTTAATTTATTGTTATACATATTTCCCATTTTCTGGAAATGTGCATCACTGTATATATCCTTAGGCTTTTATCCAAAGAGCTGCAAATGCAAGAAAACACATGGAAGGCAACTTCCCCAGTCCTATTGCCCACACCAGCCCCCGTGCACCCCCCCAGGGAACACCTGCTGAGGACTGGGAACCCTTGATGGGGTTGCAGGGGAGGGGGGAATGTCTGAAAATTGGGCAGAGGTACCTTCTATGAGTGATTTCCAATGAGAGACTTGGGGTGTGTGTGCAAGACTGGGGGGGGGGCTGTTTTGGGTAGGAGGCAGCCATAATGTTGTCTTATACAAGCTTGCAGTTCTTTTGATAAAGCTTTAGTCTGTTTTTATCTTTTAATATCCATAAAACTCGATAAGAAATAGTGAGATTACAAAGGGTTATAATATGGCTTTCCAGGTTGGTGTGTATGTGTGTGTTCCGCATAGTGTGTGCTTAATATTTTGTAGAGTTAGGTTCTTTTGTTGGAGTAGATGTTGTGTGTGCATATACAAAAAGTGTGTGGGGGGGGGGCTGTTCCAAGAGGTATATGTATTTGAAGGCAAGGGCAGAAGAGCCCAAAGGGTTGATGGTGGTTAAAGGGGAGCTATTTCAGGGCATTGGAAAAGAACTTTCTCAGAGGGAAGAATTGAGTTGATGGCTTAATTATATACTCTCATTCAGTTGTTTTAATGGTTTGGATAGTTTTTCATCTTCTTGGGGCATCTTCTACAACTTGAAAGAGGGATAGACACACAACAAGAGCAAGATTCAGTTTATCACATTAATACTAGGAGTTGAACAAGAATATATGTGGCTAAGCTTGAAGTTAAGGTTCTCCAGGCTCCCTGAAAACTTACTTTCCTCATTTTCTGATTCTGTTCCAAACTGCCATTCAGTAACACGGAACCTATAATATTCTCATTGATGTTATTTTTCAAATGGAGAGTGTAATGTGGCAATTTGAGGACATAGAGCAGAGAAGCAAGATGAGTTAAAGAATGCTAAAATGACCTATAATCAAGACAGAACAATAACACATTTTATACTGTACCTTGAAGCCTTGTTAAAAGATTGGTTTAATTGTTTGCACTAACTCCTCACTTACAGCCCAATCCTACCCAGCTCCTCCACTGGTGCAGCCAGTGGTGGAGGGCAAATGAGAGGCTTTGGAAGGGAAAGGGGATTTAAATCCCCTTTACATCCCCCTTTAAAGAGGATTTAAATCCCCTTTCCCTTCCAAAGCCACTGGCTGCACCAGTGGTGGAGCTGGGTAGGATTGCGCTGTGAGTGTCTTATTTACACACTTACTATAGGCAGTTTAATGTTCTTTCAACTTAAATGAATTCAGTGCAAGCATGCTTCAGTACTAGAGTCATTAATGATCTTCTAATATTTTTAAGCACTTTGGTAACAATTTGGTGCTTATGTATTTATCTTGCCAGAGGCATCACATTGGGGACCGTAGCCTCTCCCTGTGTAACATGTTCTTGGATGAAATGGCTAAGCAGGCTCGGAATCTTATCACAGATATTTGCACAGAACAGTGTACTCTAAGTGATCAGGTAAGACTCTAATTTTCATCACCTTATAAATTGCAGATCTTATTACTTGATACAGTGTTCTCCTAAGGCTCTCATGAAATTCTGCATTATATTAACCTTTCATAAAGTATATCCTGTTCTTTCACTAGACTGAATCGTAAATGCATTCAGATTGCTTTTGAATCTTAGTTTACAGTTGACCTGCATTGCTAGTGGAATAATTTGCGACTATTAGAATACAGTCAAGCCTTTTTTCCCCACTGAAAAGCCATCTGTGGAATTGTCTTAACGCAGATGGCTACCCTGGAAATAAAAGACCAACTGGGGGCCGGGCAAGGCGTCACAGCACCTTATTTTAGCAGAGCGCCACCCCGCCGCCTGCTTCTGGTCTCCCGCACGGCTTCCAAGTACTTCAAATGGCTGTAAAGAGTTAAAAGAATCCAATTCACAGCGACTTCTGATTTTGTGTTGCAACCGGAAGTTGCTGTGAATTGAGGTTTTTTTTACTCTTTACAGCCGGTTTAAGTATTTGGAAGCCGCATGGGAGTCCAAGAGCGGGCGGTGGGCCAGCACGTTGCTAAAATAAGGTGCTGTGACGCTGCACCCAGCCCCCACCTTCTCCCCCCCCCCCCCGGCAACTGATTTTGTTTAAGGTGAATTCTTGCATCCGCTGGGGGTAAGGGAACCGAACCCCTGCGGATGCAAAGGTCCAACTGTACTGGAAACCAAATGTCTTCAACTGAGGCTTATAATACAGGAATAACCTATTTAATGGTGCTTAGTTTATGTGAACTGTAACTCTGTTTGGAAACTCACTTCTGTTTGTATTTTTTGTTTTTCTTTAAGTTGCTGCCAAAGCATTGTGCCAAAACCATCAGTCAAGCAGTCAACAAAAAGTCAAAAAAACAGACGGGTAAGAAAGGAGAACCAGAAAGGGAAAAACCAGGAGTAGAAAGCATGAGGAAAAACAGGCTAGTGGTAACCAAGTGAGTTGTCTTTTTTTTTCTTTCCCTCATCATTCATCTTTACCTGTTCATATCTTACCACATCTATCTTTTGCATAAGTTTTGAATTTCACTTACATTAACATACAACTAACAGGCATCCTAACGCTTAATTAATTCAATGTCAAAGGTAGACTTTTAAAAGATCCTGTATGTAGGTGTTAATGCAGGAAAAAGCATACAATAAATTCCTATTCTGCACAAATCCATCTTCCTGTACTGTAACCTTCCTCACTTCCATTCAGCATGTGAAAAGGTTAGTGACATACAAGACATCTTTATGTGCTATTCAGTTTAGGCAAACGTACTATGCAGTTGTGCTTTAAAATAGTTTATATATCTTAACTCACCCGTAATGTGTGGGGGTTTTTTGATGCAGTAGAACGGGGCTATAACAGTTCTTATGTGATTTGCATATTTTATATACATCTGTGTTTTTGTTTTTTAAAGTCTGGACAAGCTGCACACAGCACTTTCTGAACTCTGCTTCTCAATCAATTACGTTCCAAACATGATTGTTTGGGAACACACCTTTACCCCAAGGGAATATTTAACGTCTCACCTGGAAATCCGCTTTACCAAGTAAGACTGACAGCAAATGTAGACCACATGTACATAGTGCGTCCTTAATGCAATATTCATTAAGACTCCTTGTAAAGAAATATATAGTGAAGTAAGGTTTAAAACAACAACTATTGAAATGTCTTTTAATAGAACTGTTGTTATGTAGAGATCTGTATCCTGCCTTTCAACCCCCAAAGAACCTATGTTGGCCAATAAAATAAGTGTCGAGTCAATTAATTCATATCACTCAGCAATATGCCTATCTGGATATTGACCAAGTTTAAGCTGCTTAGTTTGAAAAATAAAACTACATTGGGTGTCTTCAGGTTTTGTCTGGGAACTGTTAAATGTATATGAAAAAGGAAACGGGCAGGATCGTCGGGTGTTCAGAGCAGGTGACTACAACCTTGAGGTTAGGTGTTGGCCTTGCTCTGTGCCCCATTGCAGGCAGCTTTAAGTAGTTGCACGAAATCATAGAGCAATCAATTGACACCTTTTTGTTGGCTCCACATAACTCCCTCACGAGTCATTGGACAGAGAGAGGAATGGTGATGCTATCTACATGAAATTTTGCTGCAAAAATAACTGAACTTCCACAGTCTCTGGTTGTGCTTTAAGTTATTCTTCCACTCGTATATGGGGGCTTGTGCACCCAGAAGTGATAGCACAAAGTTCTTGTGCACAGGAATCCATATGGAATCTTGACTGGCTTTGCACTTGTGCAGTATGTTTCACAACACATTGCATAAGATGTCTCTCCTATAATTATGCATTTTCTTCCACATGCACTTGCACAGACATGCAGAACAGTGCAAAATGCCACCTTATTTCTGTGTGCACTCCTAGGACATAAACCTGTGTGTGATGTCTGACTGTAAGAAAGGGTCCATTCTGCTATTACCTTTCCAGCGTGGGAGCTGTTGCAGTGTGGCTGCAGTATTGTTTTTAAGTGTTTTAAGTCTGAACATTTTAAGGTTTTTACTGATAAAGCATTTTTTAACTTTTTAAAAACTTTTTAAACCTTTCACATGGCTTTTTATCCCGTAACTCTACAGTCCTCGATGCAGTGTGGCTCTTTATGCACTGCTCAAGTAATGTCAGAAGCGTCATGTGGCTTTGTGTTTCTGTCATTACTCAGGCAAGGAGCCTTGCTGAAACAGTTTGCTCACTGGGGGGGGGGGGGGGAGAGTGTGGGCTTCAGAAAGAAGCTCTATGCAATCCTAGTCTAAAAAAGGTCATTGTGAGCCAAAGAGCAAAGATGCTTCATTCCCAAAGAACAGGCCATTCTGCCATTAAAAATATGGTTAGTTTTATAGCCCATATAAACATGCTTTTACTATTTATACCTTGACTATTTCTCACTGTGGGTGAGTTGGTTGTTGCTATGCCACTTTTATTTTTGCTATGTGAAAGTTTCTGATACATGTTAGTAAAAGCATGCTTTTGTCAAAGTCAAGCTTGTAAATGGGGTGTTTTTCTAGCGTTAAGTCTTATTTACCAGGACTCAATAAGTATCTTGTCCAATATAACCAAATAATTAATCTTGAGCTGAGGCATTTCCAATTTTTCCCCTTTTTGCTCTGACTTCCACCCACATTTTTACTGCCTTGCGCTCCTTTACCTGTTTCTCTTGGAATTTTAAAAACATAATTAAGAAATCAATCCCATTTTTTAAAAGAAAATTGTGCATGTGCACTTCACATTATGAACTGGTCCTATCAGTGACTGGAAGACACATGCCCGGCTTCCCAATATATGATAGTCTGTCATACCTGTTTAATTTGACCCAGCCATGGTTTGCTTTAATAAGCAGAACTAGTACAGTAATACTCCTGTACTTTGAATTGATTTTGTCTCAGCTAATTTTCAAGTATGTGTGTTTATTTCAAGCAAGACATGTCTGCAGTAGATGCATTTCTGAAACGCTTCTTTCAAACTCTGAGGATTCCTGCTTGGAAAGACTTTGCCGTTTCTAAGGAACTTAATACTAAACAACTTTAACAAAATTCATATCCTAGCCAAATCAGTTGAGTTAATCACTAACTAGCACCTGGCATTTTAAAATCTCCCTAAACTTAGATTTATATTGTAACCTTTCTTGCAATTTTATATGCAAATGTTTCTCTTATGGGGGGTCTATCAAAAAAGTGGTTGTCGTGTTAATTTTAGCAACAAAAAAAAAGTGTAGCGATGCTCATTTGGCAGAACAGAAAGAAAAGGGGAAGGAATTTCCAAACAGGGGCAGAGAAAAGGAGTACATTCTAAAATACTGTATTAATTTGCCATGGCCAGCGGCTATACCTACTGACTCACTCACTTGTATTTGAAATTCTGAGACAGCGTGACTCTGGTTGTGTGTGCTCTAATTGGGGACTGAGATCAAATGTATGACAGTAGTAGCCCTGATATTAGATTGTCTAGAATTCTCTCCTGCAAACGTCTTTCTGTACTGGGAGCAGTGGTGAAGCTTGATTTTCTTCTAGTAAAATATCCAGCTTTCTAACACATGGCTATGTTGGGCCTGTAGCAATCAAATACACTGTCAATGTGGACAGTGTTAGGGAAGTTCACAGGAATGTGAGTTGTAGATGGCTGTGGTCAGTGCTGACTTGGCAGACATCTGCAAACTTGGTCCAAATAGTCAATCACACAAATATTGCCAAAATCAAATTTTAAATTGGTGCCCTGGGTTTTTGTTCACATAATTCTACATTGGTATGTTAGCCAGGAAATAGAACTGTGGCTTTATTTATGTGCAGTGCTAATACTTTTCTTGTTTGCTTTTCTCAGGTCAATTGTTGGCATGACGATGTATAATCAAGCAACCCAAGAGATTGCAAAACCTTCAGAATTGTTAACAAGTGTAAGAGCCTACATGACAGTCCTCCAGTCAATAGAAAATTATGTACAGATTGACATCACAAGAGTGTTCAATAATGTTCTTCTTCAGCAAACTCAGCATTTAGATAGCCATGGGGAGCCTACCATTACAAGTCTTTACACAAATTGGTAAGAATCTGATTTGGGTTTTCTCTCTCTCTCTCTCTCTCTCTCACACACACACACAGAGGTATAAGCTGGAATAGATGTGCTAGAGTGATAATTGCAGCAGGTAGAATGAGTTGTGTCATCATTCTTGTCCCCAGTGTACAACTTGTATTAGGGTTACCTTTTTAGGCATACTTAGTTGTATACTGTTTGAGCCTTGGATTTCATGCCATTTTGTGATGTGATAAACATTTCCTTGTCACATGTGGAAAAAGCAAATTCTAGATTTATTGAAATTAGCTATTCAGGGGAACTGTTGTGAAGTATTAAGTAATGACATTCAATATATGCAAGTTTGTGTCTGTTGGCTTTCAAGAGCAAAAGTCAGTGACCATGATTACATTGGTTAATATGACTATTGTTACCATTGATGTAACAATGATGCATTTTACAATGAACAAGAAGACAGGTGCCTGCCCTGAAATGCTGTTAATCTATATATTTATCAACAGAGAAAGGGGAAGGAAATGGGGGCAGGGTAAATGGGAATAGAATATACAGTACAATGATTCTGTGTTATATTCTTTAGAGTTGGTTATAGTAGGGTATGGGAAAATGAACAAGAAAGACTAATGGTGAAGAATGCTGTACTCTGCCATGAAGATGATTTTGGTTTTCTTTTGTTAAGGTATCTGGAAACCTTGCTACGGCAAGTCAGTAATGGCCATATAGCTTACTTCCCAGCGATGAAGGCATTTGTGAACTTGCCTACTGAAAATGAGCTGACGTTTAATGCAGAGGAATATTCGGACATATCGGGTAAGTTTTCCATGGTTTGAATAACCTTTAAGTAGGTTACCCATGTTCTTCTATGGAGTCTTTTCAGTATAACGTAATTTTAAGAACAGGCTTTCCAAAAATCTGCTCATTGGGTGTGAGTGCTGCCACACCACTGGCAAGCAGGACACCCAGCATACCATACAGATCTCCTCTCCAAAGGTCTTGTTTCCACTGCCATTTTTAAGAGGTAAAAGCAGGCACCCTTTGTGAGCAGCTGGAGAGTCTCCTGTTGTTTCTTAATGTCTCCATGTCTTATTACAAATGAAGCTCCACCCTAGGGTAGCCCAAGACTGCCTGAGGCAGCATACCAAATGCTGCCCTCTTTATCTGATGTGCCACCCTCTTCTTCCCCTTCTACTCTCCAGTGCTCTAGCTCTAGCACTCTCCTCCCCATTCACATTTCCTCTTCCTCTGTATCCCCCCTCTTCCATATATAAAAGTTATCTATCCTGAGCCTTTGAGAGAGGGCATGTTGGAAACTTTAATATGTGAAATAAAATTATACAGTGGAATAACCCAGCTAGATTGTGCTTATTTAAATAGTGTAATTGGTTTGTGTCAAAATGAATAAAGTTTTTCTTCTTTAGAAATGCGGGCCCTGTCAGAGCTCCTTGGTCCATATGGCATGAAATTCCTGAGTGAAAGTCTTATGTGGCACATTTCCTCTCAGGTTGCTGAACTCAAGGTAACTTTAATTGTTCCTATAGGATCGTTGCTTCTGTAATTAAAAGCAGAATTTGCTTAATAGCTATGATTAAAATCTCTGATTCTCCATTGGCTCTAGGGGTCACCTTGAGGCCTCAGTCTGAGATGCTCAGTCTTGAGCATCCTGAGTAGAGAGGGTCACATTGATCTGAAGGAGGAGGGGCTCTCCTAGGTTCCCTAGACTGGCCTTGCCTCGCTGCAAGCAGCAGATTTTCCACT
Source organism: Plestiodon gilberti rubricaudatus (assembly GCA_026170595.1). Taxonomy (NCBI): domain Eukaryota; kingdom Metazoa; phylum Chordata; class Lepidosauria; order Squamata; family Scincidae; genus Plestiodon; species Plestiodon gilberti. Next base: position 169,428,274 of record JANXHW010000001.1, read on the forward strand.
TGGCTCCAGCTGAGCAATTGACAGCATAATTTCCCAGCCAAACTGCCCACTTCCCATTCCCTCCCCAGCCACTTGGTGCGGTGAGGAGGGTTTGAGCTCTCCACGGAGTGAGCTGAGCTGGTTCCTTGCCCAGGGAGTAGGAAGGCCAGCAGCGACAACCCAGGCATCAGCCCCATTTTGCACGGCCATCTCTCTTCCCCCCCCCCCCATATGTGGCAGGGAAGGCTGCTGAGCCACGGGAGCAGCATCAGGCTCAGCAGTCTTGCTTTCCTCCATCATGGTGGGAAATAGCCTGCTTCACTACAGAGTGGCAACGACTGAGAATCAGGAGAATGATTCAAGAAGGAGCATGCTATGCCATTTCCAGTGGCTCAACTGCTTCCCCCCAAACAGCGAGCACCATTATCCCTTCAAGACCATTTTTCCTTTTTTGTGTATTTTTTTCCCAACAACTTTGAACTTGCCTATTGGTCCTATACGGCGTTCAGCATCCTGAAGGGGCTTTTGATTCTGTCCAAGATAGACTCCATTGCTGCGGTAGTAATGTAGTGGTGGTTGTGTGCCTGTCTCCTCCTTCCCCATGGACCAGTAAGCAAAGCCAGCTTTTTGGATTATGAAGCCTGCCTGATTTCCAAGAGTGGGAAATTCAAGAAACTCGGGTGACCCCAGGCATCCAATCTCACAGGTAAAACATGGTTAACACCCACAGGTTATAAAAAGCGGGGTCATGTCAACCCCATTCGCCCTTCCTCCAAGGAGCTCAGAGTGGTGTACATATTTCCTCCCCTCCTTTTTGTCCTCACAACAACCCTGTGACGTAGGTGGGGCTGAGAGATAGTGACTGGCCCAAGGTCACCCAGGAAGCTTTGTGGCTGAGCGGGGATTTGAACCTGGATCTTCCAGGTCTAAGTCCGACTCCCAAACCACTACACCATCCTGGTTTTTTCTGTTTTGTCTGCCAGTCTGAGTTCACTCAGGAGAAAGTTGGTTTGCCCTGTCTTCCCAGATCACCAGGCTTTGCTACTGTCTGACTTTGAAGGGTTTTTGAAGGGTCATTATACTGGGAGGGAGGCTTTCTGAAGGCAGCCGCCTTCTGCCGGGTTTTCTGTGGCTCTACTTCCTGGCAGTGATCTATTGCCCCAGTTTCAGAATGACACGAGCTGGAGCTGGATGCCGGTTACTGGGGGCTGTATCTTTCATTCTAGCTACTGTAAAAGCATAGCTACTAGAATTCATGAGCAGGATCCAAAACAACTGCAGGTAGTCCAAGGGTTAGTGGTTACACATTGGAATTCTTGGCTACTTTTTTTTTAATGTAGCAAACCCTCATGGTCTTCTATCATAAACGGCCTTTGCAGCTCTTCTCCGAAACATTTGCCATGTGTACGGCTGCTATTCCAGATGTCCCAATTGTTGCCTCCTCCATGCCCCAAAATGTTTGTCTTCATATATAACTTATTCCCTGCTTCATTTCCTTTTCTATCCCATGCTGCTGTTGTACAAATTTTCAGTCATTGCCTGTTCTCCCCCCCCCCCCCCAAAAAAAAAAAACCATGAACTGGGTTTTGGGATAATGAGCTAACCTGTTTTAGTCTCCTCTAAAAGCCAAGTGTGTGTAGCTCGGATTGTCAACGAATTCTTTGAAATTGACAAAGGCAGAGCAGCCAGTGACATTGATTCGGTCCCATACAGAGATACAGACAAAGGGTTGCAGTACCCTTCTCCTGATATGAACAGCAGCAGAGGCCTCTCTTTTATGTAGCTCAGCTGCAGTCTCCCAAGCACAAGACAAAGCAAATGAGAATGAGCAGCTAAAGACAAAGTTAAAGAAACCTGAGGGAGGAAATCTTTTTGAGATTGTGGGTTTTGCTGTGGGCCAGATCGAAAATTCTTAAGTCCCTGCATTGAGCTCCCAGGCTGCCAGTTTCCTACCCAAGGCTGAATGGATGTATAGATAAATTGTTACACACTCACCAGAAAAAGGGCTCCAGTAATAGAGAAGGAGTTGACACCGTAATCAGAAAGAGATGCAGCACATGGCTCTTGTTGTCTAGAGACCAACCACAGATAGTCCATACCTCTTTTTTTATGTATGCGAGATGCAGCCTTTCATCTTTAAAAGAAAATGTGGAAGGTTAGAACAAGGAGTGACAAATCATGGCATGTAGTATGTTAACTTTAGTTTTTATTGCAGATTGTGCAAATCAAATTCAAGCTGCAGTATTCAGTCTACTTATTCTAAAGCATGAGCTTATTTGTTAAGCTTAATAGGACTACTTAAGCAACAAGTACTTTGTGAAGCAGAGAGAGCCTTTATTATTGCATTGCAAGGTTTCTGCTTAGTGTATATAGTTCGGCCTTGCCTAGTATAACAACACAGTTTTTCTGGTCAGATAGTGGGAACATCTGGATTTCATGAGCTCTGCTTCCGGCTTGCCACAGTGAAATGTCCTAAAGCATACACTTATTACTATACTCAGATCTATGCCTGACCTGAGATCTTGCTTCGTCTTAGAAACTTGTGGTGGAGAATGTTGAAGTTCTAACGCAAATGAGGACCAGTTTTGATAAACCTGAACAGATGGCAGCTCTCTTCAAAAGATTGTCATGTAGGTAACCAGCTACTGCTGCTGTTTAACTTTTGTCCCTGAACCGGACTTTGCTTACAGTGTGCAACACTGGAATTTAAAATGCATGTCAAATTCCCCAAAGTGTGTTGTCTTTCCTATGAAGTCTATTTTAAGGCTAAATTGATACTTCTCTAAAACATGGGTCTGTAGTTCATATTCAGTGCACAAACTCTGTGTAAAGCCTGTAATAAATGCTCTGCAAGGAAAGTTGCATTGTGTACAATAAATGATGCGTTTCTAAGAAGAAGACAAGAAATGAAACTGATTTAGATTTAGTTGTCACTTTAAATTGCTGTTAATATAGTCTGTGGTAGGCAGACATGTGAACAGGTTTGATGTGTGTTGCTAAATTTATTTTAACATTTTTTACCGCCCTTCCTCCAAGGAGCTCAGGGTGGTATACATGGTTCCTCCCCTCCTTTTGTCCTCACAACAACCCTGCAGCGTAGGTTAAGCTGAGAGATAGTGACTGGCCCAAGGTCACCCAGGAAGATTCATGGCTGAGCGGGGATTTGAACTTGGATCTTCCAGGTCTAAGCCCCACTCCCAATCCACTACACCATCCTTGGTGCTTGTTGGAGTCTTCCCTTTCATGCTTTTGGGTAGCCCATTGAAGTAGAAAGTGTTTGACATGTTAATACTAAGTAAATACATTAAGTATAAGAATCGGTTCTTGTTCACTGCCATTTTCTTCTATTTTCTGGTTTCAGCTGTTGATAGTGTTTTGAAGAGGATGACCATTATTGGTGTAATCTTGTCTTTCCGGTCATTGGCACAAGAAGCACTCAGAGATGTCAGTACTATTTGACGTTATACCTGTTGTGTTAAACCCTAAGTACATGCATGTTAATAATTAAAAAACAAAGTGTGTTCAGTATCATTCTTCAATCCTAATTGTAAATGATAAATCGTATTGAAGCCAAGTAAAGGTAGTGAAGAATGCAGTTCCTGAGAGTGAAACCCTAAATTCTGTAAAACTATACTTAGGCTGCAATTCTGTACAACTTTCTTGGAAGTAAGCCACACTGAATATTGGAACTTGTTTCTGAGTAGACATGCATAGGATTGGGCTATTAGAAAATGTTTTGGAGAGTTATTCTCCGCTGTTTGGATCTATAAGCTTTATATCAACCAGTTGTGGTTAGCCAATGTTTTTCCACTCCTGCAAAAGTTTTTGCAACTTTGCAAAACTCTGACATTATGCTTCCAAGCCTCTTAAAGTAGACAACATGCATAAATTGTGGAGGAGGACATCCAACAAAGTAGTAATATACTGTCTAAGGAGATATATTAACAGAAGGGAATAATTCTGTGTGTTCCTTTATCTTAGGTCTTATCCTATCACATTCCTTTCCTTGTAAGCTCAATTGAAGATTTTAAGGATCACATTCCAAGAGAGACCGATATGAAGGTAATAATAAGTAATGACTTATGTAGTTCCCAACTAAAGATGTATGTTAGTACAAAAAAATTAGGAATGTGATCAGATGGCCTATTTTATGTGACACGTATATTACTGTAAATCTCTTGCTTCTGTGACCAGTTGTGATTCCAGTATACCTGTTCTACAAGAGAACCACTGGTTAACATAAATCATAAAATTAATGACACATTGCATTTTCGAGGGAAGAATTCAAAAGCTCGGTTTAGTGGTTTGATTTTTGAAATATAACTATCCTCTTCGAAATCCCTCTGTAATGTGGCATCAGAAGCAAGTCTCTGTAGAATCGTTTGACAGTGTTAATTTAGTGCAGTACATGCCTTGGCTACACTTTTCTGTTTGTGCAGTTTGAAAGCTATATGGAAGCTTAAAATATTTTTTGTTGAATATAGCTTTCGGAAAATATAGAAGTTGTGGAGTGAGAGAGCGAGAGCCCCCACTAGCATAAAAGAACAAAAGAAAAGCCATGCTGGACCAGGCCAAAGGCCCCTGTGTTCCAGCATTCTCTTTTCCCACAGTGGCCCACCAGCTGCCTCTGGGAAGCCAGGTTCACAAGTAAGAGAGAAGGCATACTTCTTTTCCACCTTTGCTTCCCTGCAACTGGTATTCTGAAGCATATTGCCGCTGGATCTGGCAATGGCACACATAGCCATCATGACTCGCAGCCATTGATAGACCTGTCCTCTGTGAATTTGTCCAAACCCCATTTAAAGCCATCTAAGCTAGTGACCATACCGTCACAGCTTGTAGCAGTGAATTCCACAGACTAATTAGGCACTGTGGCGGCACAGTAGGTTTATATAGGGGCAGTATAATGTTAGCAGTCTTATTCTCAATCCCTTTAATAACCCTGTGAGTCACAGCAGGGCACAAGAAGCTGGCCCATGGGGAGACCATCCTTCAGGGAAGCTGGGAAACATTGTGTGCAGCCCCTCCAGTCAGCCAGGTGGTGGAACACATAACTGCACCCATCATCTGAATGGCAGTTTGCCTGGACTTACCGAACAGCACTACGGCAACCAGTGCCATTACTGGCCCGTTGCCCACTCCAGGCTGCCAGGTGGATGGGCTAATGAGCCGCAGCTGGTCACGGGGGAGTGGGGGAGACTGGCCTTGGCCCTATAAAGTGCTCTCCCAGAGAGAATCAGAGGCAAGGGTAGACGATAGGGAGAGAGCCAAGGGAGGAGAAGGAGCAGAGACAGAGAGGAAAGAAGACTGGACAAAGGATCAAGTTGGTGAGGACCCTTTCTGGGCCCAGTAGAGGGTAAGGACTGTCAAGGAACCAGAACACTTGGAGGGAGGCTGAACTTGGTCCAGAGAGTCATAGCTGCCAGGGCTCCAGAGGCAGGACTTATATTTGCAGGAACGATGCTGATTCTCCTTCTGCAAGGCTCTTCCTGGTGCTTCAGAATTCTATCTAACTATGCTTTCTACCAATTTGCCCTAAACAGATGTTAAACTGACCTGTGATTTCACAGATCCCTCCTGGATCCTTTTTTAGATATCAACGTATATTCACTATCTTCTAGTCTGTTGGCATGAAGACCAATTTAAAGAACAAGTTATGTATTTTTGTGAAAAGATATGCGATTTCACATTTGAGTTCCTTGAGAACTCTTGGGCAGATGCCATCTGGACCCAGTGGTTTGTTAGAGCGTATTGACAAATTAAAGATTATCACCTCATCCCTTGTCATTTCTATTTACTCAGTTCATAAGGCTCTGTCAGTTGAGATTATGTGTGTGCTGAGTTTTTCCATTATAGACTAGATGTAATACTGCCAGGATTCTACAATTGTTGCTGTCTGACATATCTCAAAGATTTTGTTTGCATTTCTGACTTTGCAGTAATTTTCTGTCCTTCAGGTTGCAATGAATGTATATGAGCTTTCATCAGCTGCAGGATTGCCATGTGAGATTGATCCTGCCTTAGTTGTAGCCCTTTCTTCTCAAAAATCAGGTAAGCTTCCAGAAACATATTGTTACATTGATTCTTCTGCATTATGTCACTTAGATTGCGGATTAGGCAAACAATATTTTCTGATTTCATTTTCTTAATTTTAAAGCATTCAAAGTTTGTAGTGGCTTTTTTGAAGATTAGAGAGCTACACCAATTTTTCTGTCACCACCTCCTTCTAGAGCCAAATACAATTAGAATTCCTATTTTTGGTGGACCCTGCAGTGATGCTTTAAAAGCACACACGTACCGACACCCACTCACTGACCTTGGGAGCCTTTAGCCCTTTTTCCATTAAGCCAAATAATTAAGAGGCTAGAAATAGAATAAAAGAGGTGTAGGTAACTTGCGATGCATTATTTTTGTGTGTTTTGGCTAATCATCATCATCTGTACAGTATTTATATACCGCCTTTCTGGTCGTCGGATTACTCCTCAGACTTTATGCAAGACAGGTTCTTCTAACCCCCCATAGAGGTTTTTACAATAATGTTCTATTCGCATAGAACCCTTTTTCATTTCCCAGATGTTTCCCTTCAACGGTGTGTCTATCTCTCTGGCTGCACAGCACACACCTTCTGAGCTTGCTTGATAGCAACTCCTCTCTCTCACAGAGGGTTAACACAAGTTATCTCAGCTTGCCGGCAACCTCCAGTCGTCTTAAATCCAGGGCATGACCGAACTGGTCTCGTCTTGGGTATCTTCAGGCAGGCGGCAGCTCAATCACCAGACCATACCTCCTGCTCCTAAGTTCTAGTAAAACCTCTATGATTATGATCATAGCCTCTAATAATTCTGACTTTTTTTTTCTTGGTCATAGCATAAGCCTTTGGTTTGTTAGTTTTTCTCATTTATACCAAACTCTCAAATGAATGTAGATGTTTAAGTGTTTCTCTTTATTGGCAGCATAAAGGTTTCTAGTTCTTGGAGTTATGCATAGCTGTTCCTTAGGTTCCTTAGCCCCCCTACTTTCCCTTCCTCCTCCATTATAGTCCTTGCCGTAAATTCATGTAATTTTTTTTTAAATCCTTTAGTAATGATGTGATAAGCCCTTTATTCCCTGAAGATGTTCACGTATGGCCGTTGAGTTCCATGTGTATGTGTGTCCTCCAGAACATCTGGATCACTGCACATAATTTAATCAAAATGGAAGGTTAAGCATTCTTCAGCATTACTTTTGGCAAATAATTCAATTTGTGTTTGACTGAGTGTAAACAGCCCTAGCTAAATTTTTATGCCAATAAATGTTCCTATACTGTACCTAAATTTTCCTGATATCCAATTTCTCAAATCTGATTTGTTACGTTTTTGTTGCAACATGGGAATCGCTAGAAATGTGTGCAGTGAGTGACTCCATGTGAAATCTGTATTGTGCTCACTAATTCATACATATCACCACAAAAATGAAGTACTGGTATAGAAACTGTCTATACGTGGTGGGACAGTCCACACTAATAGGCAGCTCTCAAATGTTACAGCTGCCTCTTGTGCAAAAGGCTTTTTAGGGGTTTTCATAAGGAGGCCCGTAATGTAACAGTTGAGGGTCAAGTTATAGGAGGGAAGAAACTCTGTTGCAGTTCCAGGAGACATTTTGTCACTCGGTTACTTTTAATAAAGGTGTAAGTATATTCCAGTAGTTGTTACCTGACTGTCCTTCTAGAGCAGGGGTTCTCAACATTTGGAAGCCTGGGTACCCCCTATCACGGTCCAATTTTCTGAAGTACCCCCTGCTAATTAATTGCCAATTGGATTAATCAATTAATTAGGTAATTAATCATTAAATTAAAAAGTACTAAAACAATTTTAAATGCGAAAAAATGTCTTATTTAACTCTGTGAGTGTGAGAGAGAGACAGACATGCAAGGATCTTTTTTTCCTCCAAGTTACACTTCCCAAAATCCTCCTTCCCCTACCCCACCAAAGTACATTTTCCAAAGTACAAAAATAAGCCCAAAACCAAAATCAGAGAAACAGAAGGGCTCCAAAAATAATTAAAATTTTAAAATCCATGTTAATTAACACTTAATTAGCTGCTGATGGGGCAGATAAGGGGCAGGGCTTGGCGTACCCCAGCAAGAGGTCCGCATACCCCTAGGGGTACCCTACCACAGGTTGAGAACCCCTGTTCTAGAGCAACAGTTCTAAACTTTTTGTTCTCTGGAGCCCTAGAAGGAGTCTCGGGGAGCCCCAGAGCCACTGGCACATGTGCAGAGTGGTGCAGGGCAGAGCCCAACACCAAAAACCTGGCAAAGAGCCAGAACAGGAGGGGAATGAGGAAGGAGAGCCATGAATAGGGGAGGCTGGAGAAACAGATGAGCAAACCAGGCAGGGGGCAGAAGGTGGCCTCTTATGGTGTGCTTGTGGCACACCCCAGGGCTCCTAGGAGCACACTTTGAGAAACATTGTTCTAGAGAATTTTAAAGACTTGCATCAGTATCTGTGGGATTTTGGTTCTCACCCCCCCTACAGTTTTAATCCGTGGGTGCTGAAACCCAGCACCCGAGGCCACAATAACATACCCGAGGGGGGCTCTCCGGAGGCCTCTTCCACATCACACTGGTCCTGCAACCACCTCCATAGGCCTCCACAGGCCTTAGAACGCATCTCTGAAGCGAGATTGTTCCAGTCACTTCGGAGACACATTCTGAGACCCACGGAGGCCTGTAGAGGCGGTTGTGGAACCAGCGTGACACAGAAGAGGCCTCCAGGTCGGAATCAATGGATGCCGAGGGGCCACTGTACATGTTGGGATTGTTACCAAGATACATTCCCATTGTGTGAAGTGGCAACTGTTGTAGAAAAAGATTGTGCTGTGAGCTGCAAGAAATTTATTTATTTTTTTAAAAAAAAAACCACCTTTCCCTTGCCAAGGCAAATGCCCAAGGTGGCATTCTTCAAACCCATATTGTAATAAACTTTCTAGTCCTTGATAGCTTAAACCAAATAGCAACAGAGTTTGGCACAAAGTTCAGCAGACCCAAAATGAATTAGTGATGTGAATGGATGCCTTTTATTGTCCCCCTCTTCCCTCCCCCGAACCTACCATACACAGAGCTCAGTTGACTCCTGTATGGATTTATTTTTCTGCCAATAATCTTGATAACTTGTTTTCATTTAGTTAAGTATCCTGGTAGTTAAGTATTAATTTTTGGTGTTTGGCCTCTCCATTCTGGATCCCATGCACGTACAAATGGTCTTCTAATGCCTGTGTTTTATTTTCAGAAAACATTAGTCCAGAGGAAGAATATAAAATTGCCTGCCTTCTGATGGTCTTTGTGGCTGTCTCTTTACCAACTTTGGCTAGTAATGTGATGTCTCAGTACAGTCCTGCCATTGAAGGTAACATTCTGACACAGTAAATTTCTGGTGTGAAGATTTCTTTTTGGGGAAAAAAATTCTATTAAATGTTTGTCTGGAATATTTATTTACTTTCATTTTATGGTATTGGTGTTTGGTTCTGTTTTGTTGCTGGATAGTAAGTCAACTTTAAATCTCACAATGGTTGCTTTGAAAGAGAAAATGAAAATCTGTCGCCTCAGCCATACTTTGGTTCTAGGGATACTTACCAAGAATGTGTTCCACTCCTTCACATAAATGTCCTATTGATTAGGAAATGTTAAACTTGAGTGGATGCATTTATAGGGAAAAAACAATGCTGACTACTATCTAGAAGTAGTATTGAAAGAACGTCCCATTCTAGATATTTGTATTGGAAGCATTTGCAATTCTTACATATTTCTGTGCTAGTTTACATAGGATGTACCCACTTCTTTACTGTTTGAATACCAATAGCATTCTGTTTACACCTGATAGGAATCAAGTGCTCAGAACTTACCCTTTTGGGAACTGATAAAGTATGTAGAAAACTGGAACTCAGTCTCAGAAAAAGATTTCAAAATGAATATAATTCAAGTACTATATTGACATTAAAATACCGTTCTGTGTTCTTTATTAAATGGAGAGTATCAAGGTTCCTGATACCTTGTTAATCATAAAGTTAATCCCATTGCTAAACTTTGCCCTGCTGCTGGTAAAAGGTATCTTCCACTCAGCTCAACTGCTCAAAGTGGGAGTAAATCTAAAGTTAATAACACAAATGTGTCTTTGTTTAGGTCACTGCAACAATATCCATTGTCTGGCCAAAGCGATTAACCAGATTGCTGCAGCTTTGTTTACCATTCATAAGGGAAGCATTGAAGACCGTCTCAAAGAATTCTTGGCTGTATGTCCAGTTTTTGATTTTGAACTAACCTGGTCCAGAAATGAGTGTTTCCACTAAGGCTTTCCGCTGTGTTACAGTTAAAATTTACTGTTTTAAATTTTGTTTTCAAGCCAGATAACATTATTGTGGCTTTTCTTATGCATACTTAATGATTACAAAGGTGGTTGCAAATAATTTGGATAATACTATGGAAGCACACTTGAGCCTTTATTTCTGCTTAACTCTTCGTCGCTTTGCAACAGTCTGATCCTGAAAAGCCAATGTTCATATGAAGCTCTGTCTGTGCCATTAGAGTTCTGTCCTATTCACTGCATCATCACGGAGTGCTCCGTAGTCACAATCCCATTCCATTCTTAACATACAAATTATAGTTCATCTTACACAGATAGCTTGTTATGCCAACAAAATTGCATGGGTCATGGAATTACAATATTTGAACTTGAGGCTTTAAAAAAGCAGAAACTTACTTGCTGTCTGTGTGTTTGTGTTCTAGCTTGCATCCTCCAGTCTACTGAAAATAGGTCAGGAAACGGACAAAACCACTACAAGGAACAGAGAATCTGTTTACTTACTCCTAGACATGGTAGGTTTTCATCCTAATTATGTCTGAAGGCTCATCCTAGGTAAGCAGAGAGGTTTTGACAAGTACTCGGACTGATGTGGAATTCATTAAATAATGGAAATGACATTTGACATCATGGCAAAACAGTGGCAGTCATACTTGAAGCTCTCTTGAATGTTCTGCTCTTCCTCTCCCATTCCCTAAACAGTTCATTGTTTTTACTTTCTCTACATTACACAGAAGCGCAGGAGAAGATCTAGTAGGATTAGGGTCCCCTTCAGAGATTGTTAGTGAGCACCATTTTAAAGTTGAGATATCACACTGACAACAAATTAAGTGTGAGGATAAGCAAGGGAGAAAGGACTTTCTGTAAAAATACAAGCTACATCTGCTGTGTTTAAAGCATAGTACACAACGACTTGACTTGCATAGCATTCCCAGTCCTCCACCCATAGCTGGAGGATCAGGAATGTGGTGCATGCTTTCACTCCACCTCCTCATGCAGTTCTTGTGGTGTCTGTATAGTTTGCCCAGTTAGGATGTGATGGCAAACTGGTTTGCTATGGAAGAGGAAGTTAAAGAGGGTCCTAAGAAAAGTGGGATTTCATGAAATATTACATGTTAATTGCCAAGCCAATATGATTTTTCTGCTACCAATTTAAAAAGTATTACTACACTTGGTTCAGAAAGCACTTCAAGCTTAAGTTAATATCTGACATAGTTATGGTGTGTGTTTGTTTTTTACCAGCCTGTGCTTTTCTCTTAGCTTTCAAAACCTTTTTGGCTTGTGGTTCCATCCATGTCATACAATGCAGTAACACTGGCCTGTGACACAATCTAAAGTCAGTGGAGCAAAGCACCAAATATTTGTAGAATCTCTTAGAATGGTGGTAGATATTGACTTTAGGCATTTGGTCCAATGAAGTAAGAGTAATTTGTGGCTTAGATATATTGGAGAAATTACTCTTCCCTTAGGGGCTTCTGTACCTTGAATATACAAAAATTGAGCTTCTGTGGGTTATTTCATTGCATTCCTTTTGTATGCATGTACTATGTGTCTGCACACTACACACAGTAAGTAGGGTGGATTTAAACCATTTATGCCCACAGGTGTATATTCGCAACAAGAGTTAAATGTGTACACCTGTGGGCCAGGAAGAAATGAGATGGCAGACCAAAAGAATAAGGAATTGCATAAAATTGCCAGAAGGAATAAGCAGTGAAGAAAATGGACAATAGAGTAAATGTGAGAAGTATGTAGGGGAGACAAGAAAATGTGTGTGGCATCTAATAACCATATATTAAAATATTGTGTTGGAGAAGCCAAGTCTTTTGAGTCTTAACTATTGCCTGCTCTCCCTTTTTTCACTAATTATCATTGCTTTGCCATCTGTGGTCTCCTTGGTTCACAACTGTATGGATTGAATGTGTCGTCGTTGTCAAAAAATGAAGTACTTATGGTCTGCATTTGACTAAGATACTATTGAGAATACTGCGCTGCTGCAGCTTAGCTTTTGGGCCTCTCCCTCTTGGAAAACACATTGACAGCGCAGTCCTGTGTAACCTTGCACCGGTGTAGCAGTAGATGCACCGGTGTAAGTGCACTTACACCGGTGCATCTACTGTTACACCGGTGCGAGGCTACATAGGATTGCGCTGTCAGATTAATTGCGGTTGCTGTGTTTCATTACCAGCTACTGAGTTCTGTTCTGTGCAGACTTCTGATTAATTTCTTTTGTCTTCTCAGATTGTGCAGGAGTCCCCATTCCTGACTATGGATCTTCTGGAATCCTGCTTTCCATATGTCTTGCTGCGAAATGCATACCATGCTGTGTACAAACAAAGTGTCACATCGTCTACCTGAATATCTGCTTAACCGGAGACAATTCAAGCACGTATCTATGTTGCCTCAGTTTTACTTGTAAACTGTGGAGCTATTTTACTTTATGGCCTGGCAAAGAGTTTTGTGGATTATAAACTTTCCCAATGCGGTTGTATTTCTGACCAGTGGTTTCTTAATATGGTTGTACTACAATATACGCTTGGCTGATTTTAGGTTGCACATTTGCTGAAATTAATTCCTTTTTATTTTAGAATCTCAATTATGTTTAAAAGAGAGAAACACTATTTCAATGATATATTTGTGTTTTTTTTCATATTTGATCATGCAGGAATCATAATGGCTTGTTTATTTCCAAGAACTCTATTAAGTGGTTATTTTAGTGTTCCTAGTTTTCATCTGTGTGTAAATTATTTCATATAGGGAGAGTTACAATCTGTACCTATTATTCTCATCGGAAACAAGAATTGGATGTGCATTTCTGTGAACTACAACATTTCTACTTTCTTTCCGAAAAACTCACCCAAATTAATTACTTTGATGCTGTCTAAAAAAAAAGTTATAGGGCTGCTTATCCTTGGACAACAATCCACTCCATACAATCTTGATCAGCAGCAAGTGGTTTTGTTTGTATAAAGCCTACATAGTGGAATTTTTTAAAGACTAATTTCCATGGTGCCCCGTTGGCATTAACACTACATTATACCCTGCTGTATAATAAACATTCTTATGCATTTATCAAATGTTGATAAAATGTTAGCCCTCTAACCACTTTTTATATGTTTTAAATTTTTGAAATTCAAGTGTACCTTCCATTACATACAATAAACACTACACTGTGTTACTTGCTGATGACTATTTCTTTCCTGCATCCCGTTTACAATAATATTGTTCCAATGCAATGTTGCAGCATCACGGGACATGTCTGGGAGTGTGTGTTCTCTCTATTTAGTGATTTTCAGTGATTCAGCACCAGCATATGGTGAAAAGATGAAGTAGAAATGGAATATTGCTTTTTCCTTCTTTTAAAGCATCTTTGCATCATTCAGCTCTAGTTAACAAGTGGCCTAACAGGTGGATAGTAGCTAGACCACTACATAGCATAATACTGAAAGACTAATATAATGGGTCTGTTTTTTGTCAGGCATACATAACTGGCATGTGGGATCAAGTTGGGTCATTAATCCAAAAACTGACCAGTTAGTGCTGTTCAAAAGGCAAAGCCTGCTGTGGGCATTCTTCTTGGATGCCACCTGTGTCCACACTGATAACTGATGAAAAAAATCTGTTTGCTTAACAGTTGCAGTGGCTGCTTCTGTCATTAAGAAAAACCAGTGAAATCAAAACTATACATGAATGTGTGGGGGGGGGGACACGACTGTATCCGCTGATTCGGCATCTGCAGATGCCAAATCCGCCCCCCCCCCCGGCACCCATTACCTTATTTACGTTGCTTTTGCTGGTGCCAAGCAAGCATGGGTCTTGTTTAAGCCATGCGCTATAAGCAGCCGCTTGCTGCTTATAGCACAGCTTGTGACTCAGTAGAGCCAGCAGCCTCAGTGCTAGAGAGGCTCTGACATTAACAGGAGGGAGCCTCCAATGTTAACAAGAGGGAGCCTCTCTAGCACTGAGGCTGCTAGCTCTACTGAGTCACAAGCTGTGCTATAAGCAGCATGCTGCTGCTTATGGCGCTTGGTTTAAACAAGACCTGCGCTTGCTTGGCGCCAGCAAGAGCAACATAAATAAGGTAATGGGTGCGGGTGGTGGTGGAAAATAGTGTTTGCCCCCATCCGCAGGTTCCCGATATCCACCCGGGGGGGGGGGGTTGAACCAATCCCCTGTGGATACCGGGGCCCTATTGTATATTTTTACTTGGTTTGGCTTCTGGAAACACTTTAGAAATGTTTGCTGCTCAGCACAAATACAGATCACTAGTGGAATGTATTTTTAGAATATTGCACAAAGTTGTATTTTGGGGGAGTGCTATTTTTCCTATTGTATTTCGATTGTTACATATGCATGATTGACATCAAATCTGGTAGTTCTCAGGCATTTGGCTGACTTTCTAAATATTTGTCTTGCTTAATGGGTATGGTTACAATCCAAAGGATTTACAGCACAATCCTATTCAAATGATGCACTGATGTCACTCAGACACCAGTGCAGTGTCCATCATAGCCTACAACTGTCCTGGCAATGCCACATCAACAGTGTGCCAGTGCAAAAAGGGCCAAAAGCCAAGGCTGTCCTGGCAAAGCAACAGTGGTACAGCGCGCGCACACCATCCATGGAAACATCAACACAGCCTGTTATCCACGGAATGAATAGCACAACATCTTGGTGATCCCAGTACCTCACCCTTGTGTCATTGCCCTAAAGTTGGCCTGATATCCATGTGTCATTGGTGTGATGCCCAAAGAGCCAATCACTGCATCTGATCAGCCCTAACACTGGCAGCCACAGAAGTGTTGAGAAAATGAAATGAGGTGAGGTAACCACCCAGTCACAGCAGAAGACAGGCAAAGAGCACCTCATCTGGCATTTGACATCTTGCATCAGCACAAACAGGCACACCTGTGGCTGTGAGACTAGCACACAGAGGGAGCACAGCAGTGGCCAATCACTGGACTAGCATATGACATGGGGTGCCTATTGCAGGGGTCGTGGCCAGCTACCCCACCCACAAACACCCTATGCCCTTTGCTGACAACAGCCTGTGTGACGGTCATTATGCTCCTTCCCTTTCACTGCCCATCATATACCATGACAACAGAATTGGTGGTTCATGATCAGAGGAGCATCCCCCTCCAAGCCCAAGAAGTCACAGAGGGACCCTGAGAATAGAGAGGCCCCTCCCCCCCCATAGAGTCCCACCCTGAGGCCTGCTGAGGTGCGTAAAAGGGATCCCTATTTGCTAACAAATAAGTGTGATCCAGCCAAAGGTTTTATTGAACTATGTCAGCGACAGAGCAGCAACTGAAGTGGGGTTGCCAACCATCTCCTCTCAGCTGGGCTGTTGTGCCATTACAGGGTATCCAACAAATAGCCAAGTAACATGTGTCTGAGAAGTCTGGCTGCACCAGTTGGTTCACCGTCTGCTATGGAATTTGCAAAGCCACAGGGGTCTGACTGGTAGGTCAGCAACCACACTGAGCTGCAGCTGGGCTCACACCGATCACTGCAGGCAGGCTGTAGAGTTCCCTTAGGATCTGCACAGTGTCTTCACCTGTGGGACAGTTGCCTGTAGGGATCACAGTGAAACCGAGAGTAACAGGGACTTGATGTCTTGGACTTGAAGGGTCAGAAGCTTACTCTGGTAGAAATAGAAGGATTGCATTGAATGGCTGAGGCATGTGGAAGTAAAGCAGGATGTAGGGGTAGTTGGAATTTGGATGCAATGCTGCCTGTAGGACTCTGGAGGGCAGTATACTATCCAGTCACCTGAGACCATCTACCTGTCCCTTTATGGCAAGGGTGGGGAAACCTATTTGCGGTGGAGGGCCATTTTCCCATGGGGGAAATGTGTTGCAGGCTGTCCATTAGGCCGGCCGCAATTTTGGTGCCCCTCCACCGCAAACTTGGGGGCGCGCCCCCCCCCCATCGCTCACCTCCCCCATCACTCGCCTTACCTTCAGGCTCCTGGCAATCTCTTGACGTCAGCGGCGTTCTACACATGTACAGAACAGCAGATTTCAGAAGGAGTCGCGCCGAGGTGACGTGCGGGGCCTCTGGAGCCTCCGGTCTCGTCTCGCGTAGGCCGGAACAGATGGACTCAAGTCCGGTCTCGCGCGGGCCGGACCGGATCACCCCGGGGGCTGGAAACAGCCCATGGGCCGGAGGTTCCCCACCGCTGCTTTATGGTCCTTGCAGGAGTTGTGGTCCTTAACACTGTTTCCTTCCTCCCCTCCTCACATTCCCTCTTCCTTTCCACACCATTGCAGGAGAAGGATGTGCTCTGCCAGGGCTTCATGCCCGCCAGGTCACCTCAACACACTTCCACACAAAGGAACAGCTGGGCTCTCTGTTCTAAAGTACTAGGGCCTCTGATCACAATAAGAAGATGCACATATGCAACAGTGAACTGTAAGTAAAGTATTTCTTATGAAACCTTAAACCATTTCTTCCCACTGGTGTATATATGCAACAGGAGTTAA
This sequence comes from Plestiodon gilberti rubricaudatus, assembly GCA_026170595.1. NCBI lineage: Eukaryota > Metazoa > Chordata > Lepidosauria > Squamata > Scincidae > Plestiodon > Plestiodon gilberti. The sequence continues at coordinate 169,445,078 of JANXHW010000001.1, forward strand.
ATATGTCCTAACCAAGCCTCCACTCTGTATGTTTTATCGATAGCAGCTAGCCCAGGTAGTGGGATATCTTACCATAGGAAGGGAGTGCTTTCGCTGATTACTCTGCTTTCCTCCCCTCCCAACAGTAAAGAAGTCCTGTTGGGGAGCCTTATTGAAAGGCATATTCCATAAGATTTCTAGGAAAACAAAATAGAAAAGAACTTTCTTTTTGCAAAAAAATAAAATTCTGTGTCAAGCTTGTTTATATTACTTCTCGAACCTTGCAGGTTAATTGGGATGACCCATTCAAAGACAGGTGGAGATATTTTTATAAATTATAATGAGCAACGAAAAGGGATTTGGAGCCAAATCGAAAGAAGTGGCTCTGGTTATAAGATAAATCCCAGATTGTGCTCCCAAGTGCGTTCCACCAGTGACATTTCTTGGTGAAGTTTCAGAAGAAATGTGAGCTGGTTTTATTTTAGCAGACATTTCTGCGGCAGTATTTTGGGATCATTGGTGGTGGTTAATTTTATTTACATTTAGGAATGTTATGCTTTATCAGCTCTCTTAAGTACAGAGACAAGGAGGGAATGCTAGAATTTTTTCCCCCTAAATAAATGAGATATTCCCACTGGGTAGGGAATATCATTCAGAACACATCAGAAAAGGCCCAGAGGACAGTAAGATTCTCTGATTTCTCCATTTCTTGTGCTTGTTCCATCTCAGATCAACTATTGAGCAGTCGACTCATAGAGATCCATGTTTCCCATGTTCACTGCTCAACATCGTGTGACTGACTGCCGGATAAACTACAAAAGGATAAATTTTTGCTCAGGGATCTAATCTTATGCAGATGGCCTAAGATCCAAATGTATGCAGAGTAACATAAAGGTTAAGGTAAAGGTATCCCCTGACAATTAAGTCCAGTCGTGTCCGACTCTAGGGTGTGGTGCTCATCCCCATTTCAAAGCCGAAGAGCCAGCGTTGTCCGAAGACGCCTCCGTGGTCATGTGGCTGGCCTGACTCTCCTTGCCGCAGCGCATAGCATGCAGCTGGAACACGGAGCGCTGTTTACCTTCCCGCAAGCGGTACCTATTTATCTACTCGCATTGACATGCTTTGGAACTGCTAGGTTGGCAGGAGCTGGCCAAGCAACGAGTGCTCACCCCGTCACGGGAATCGACCTGCCGACCTTTCGATCGACAGCTTATGGTTCAGCGGTTTAACCCGCTGCGCCACCCGCTGGCCGCAGAGTAACATACTGTTGTATAAATGTATATCTGGGTTCTTAACTTTGCTTCTTGTATTTACACATTAAGCCACATCACAAGCCTCTCATGTCATAGATGATCCCACATAGTAGCTTTAAGTGGCCAAGCAATTTTTGATGAGTCTTGGAGACCCTTTTAAAACGTGGTTTCTAGATCTCCTGGTCATGGAGAAACACTTGTAGGGGTGTTTGCTTTAAAGCTGTGTTCTGTTCTGTAAAAATATAATGTCATGTGGATAGAGATTTAGGGATCTTATTGCATCTTTTAAATACAACTTGATCATCATCGGCACAGCATTCATCATATTAGTGTCATGTACCAGTTAAGACTATGTTTTTGAAGGTTGGGTATAAAAACAAAATAAAATTCATAGTAGTAGAGGACACAGGTATTATGGGTTTGAAAGCCATGTATTATTTGTTAGAGACATGGTTTTCAAACCCATAATACCTGTGTCCTCTACTATTATGAAAGCTTCCATTCTAAAATTCATAGTTTTTGTAAATGGTCAGCAAGATTCAAACCTCATCTAAAAGTTGTCAAAGTCCAACTTGCAAGTCATTCTGAACTGCAACTTTACTTTCTAATCATAAGATTCATAATCTTGTTTTCTGGGTGTATGTATTGCATCTTTTGTTGTTCTGACATTCCATTGTTTTCCATTCTAGTTCTTTGTGGGCTCTACTCAGTCACCTCCTTCATGGATCATTGCCTTGTCGTGGCGAAGGGGCTTGCGTAACTCAATGAAGCCATGAGCTATGCTGTGCAGGGCCACCCAAGACGGACAGGTCATAGCGGAGAGTTCTGACTAAAAGTGATCCACTGGAGAAGGAAATGGCAACCCACTCCAGTAACCTTGCCAAGAAAATCCCATGAACAGTACCAAAAGGCTAAAAGATATGACGCCGGAAGATGAGCCCCTCAGGTCGGAAGGTGTCCAATATGCTACTGAGGAAGAGCGGAGGAAAATGAGCGAACTCAGGAAGATAGTGGAGGACAGGAAAGCCTGGAGGGATGTGGTTCATGGGATCACGAAGGGTCGGACACGACTTAACGACTGAACAACAACAACACTCAGTCACACTCACGACATTTTCAGCTGCTTGAGACAGCATTTCAGAAACTTGCACAGTGTAGAGAAGCAGGGAAACTCAAACTGAGACTTTCATGGCCACTAGGTTCACAGAGTAAAAGATTTTCAGGTTTAAAAGCCATGTGAGTAAAAAAAAAAAAAAAAGTCCCAAACAGCTCCCAAACAAAGGAATTCTTAAAACATAAAAAAGTTCTTATTACCCCAACGTTTTGCCAGCAACTCCTGGCTGGCAACTTCAGGAGGAAAAGGATTCCAGAGGATCCTAGAGATGAAACAAGTGATAACAGAGCTGCAATGGGCTCCTGATCTTTATATCCTGCAATTGAGCACATCTGAAGTTGCATTGGTTTGATGGTGGTGGTGCAACAACATCAATTGTTGCACCAATTAACATCAGATGTTGCTCAATTGCAGGATATAAAAATCAGGGGTCCATTGTGAAATGCCAGGAGTTGCTGGCGAAACGTTGGGGTAAGAATACATTTTTATGTTTTAAGAATTCCTTTGTTTAGGAGTTGGTTGGGACTTTTTTACTCACATGGCTTTTAAACCTGAAAATCTTTGCCTCTGTGAAGCAGGGAAACTGTTCTATCACGTGCTTCAAGGACCTTGAGGGCAGCAAGGACCTCTCTAAAAAAGAGTAGGGCATTGGATGGTCTGGGCTGTGTGGGTTAGGGTTGTGGGTAGCAAGAGTGATAATTATGGAAGATTATTTGGGGTTTCAGCACCCTGGTCTCTTTCCCCAACCCGCTTAACCCAGGTTGCTCATCACAGCTGGTTCTTCTCTCCCTACATTCCTCTGCACTGAATGGACATCATCACATGCTCCTTCCTCTCCCAAACCGCACAGACTTCCTAACCAAATTGGTGAAAACCTCACTACTTATCCCATCCAGATTTGGGAGGATGGGTGATGCTTGGCTATAGCTTTGCAAGTCTCCATTCTATCGGGCTGATGCTCCCGGCCTGCTAAATTATATCTGAGCTCTTTGCGCCAAACAACACTCCCTCCTGGTGCTGCGAACAACAGTCTGAATACCATGGAAAACTTGCACAATCCTTAAGGCATCACACAACTGTAAATTTGCTAGATCACTCAAACTCCCCACAAAAACATTAAAGCAATCGCTCAAACGTGGCAAGATGTATCTGTGGAAAATAAGTTTCGAGGAAAGAAGCACACCCTTAAGCAGCGTATGTAGAGTGAAACTGGAGGCACTCACAAAACTAGTTGTTGTTGTTTTTAAAGCTACACATCACCATTGGCAAGAAGGTCAAAGGTGTTGTACAGGTGGGCCCCCATTACCACTGATTCGCTATCCACGGTTTCAGTTATCCATGGATCGTGGGGACCCCCCAGGCTTTTACTTTTTTCACAGTAAGCTTCGTTTCTTCCTTAAAGAAACAGGAGAAGCAGCCTCTGGCTGCTTATTACAGGCAAGTAGAACGAGACTAAGTACTAGAGAGGCTCTGCAAGGTTAACAGAAACCTTGCAGAGCCTCTCTAGGACTTAGTCTCGTTCTACTTGCCTGCAATGGAGGCTGCTTCTCTGTTTGTTTGAAGGAAGAAACAAAGCTTGCTGAAAGAAAAATAAGAGCTGGGGGGACAAGCATGCCTGCCTGCAGGGGAGGCAGGGTGGGGGGGCCCTCAGGAAACCATGGAGGGGGTGTTCGCTCTTATCCACGTTTTCAAGTATCCACGGAGGGGCCTGGAACATATCCCCAGCGGATATGGGGGCCCACCTGTAATTGGATAGTGGCTGTGATTTGTATGTTTGTTTGGACACATGAACAACACGGAAATACCTACCATGCTTTGCACCATGATATTGTTTCAGTGTGGCCCGTGTTGTTCATTCAGTGCTCCTTGCTCTGATAATGCCCATTTGCCCAAATGTAGTATGTTGCAATCTATGGTGTGTACCTACTGGGCATTTTGACACTTGTTTTGTCCTCAGACAAAACAGTCCCTGCAACCCATTCAAATTACAATCCATTTCTAAGGGGGGGGGGGGGCGGCGGCGGCATGTAGAACAAGGTTGTGATGTGGCATTGCAGGGGGTGGGAGAAAGTGATGTTCAAAGGAGTGTGTGGGGACACACACACATCTCTGACATTCCACTGGGTGTGTGGAAGCCAAGATGAGAAGCAGGCAAAACCACAGATGGCAGTTGGAGAAATCCTCTAATAAAAAGAATTGTGTGGAGTCAGGATTTATAGCTCAGAAAAAATGTATTTTTCTGTGGTCTGTATGTATAATAACTCTAGCTGACGTTTCACTGACAACATTGTGAACTGAATCACTCTATGTGGGCCTGCTTCTGTGGTACGTGGAGATTAATTGTGGAGACGACCAGCATTAATAAGGTGCAAGCATCAAACAAGCTTATTTCTAGCCATTAGTCTCACAGATACCTACTCTATCCCCCCCCCCCCGAGTTTTTTTTTTTTTGGCTTAGCTGCTGTTTTTTAAAAAAAAAATGTGGTGTTTCCAAGTTGAATAAATGTTTGTGGTTTTATTTATTTTTCTTTCATAACTGTACTCAAAGATTATTGCCCCCCTCAAAAAAGTTACAGAATGAATAACATTTGTCTGAAGAATAAATCAAGAGATCTTGTACAGTAATACAAATTCCAGGGAAAGATTTGAAAATAACACGGGTCTGCAAATTTGATTATCCAAAAAACGTTTTCAAAATTGATGGTGGTTTTATATGAATTTGGGGTGCTGATTCCAAAAATGGTATTAGTTTTGCCCTATCACATCAAGTTTTGGGGGTACAGCATTGCCACCTCATAATGCGAGTCAAGCGGCTTCCTTGTGAGGAAGCCATGACGTTGGATTCCTCACGAGGAAGCTGCTTGACTTGCATTATGAGGTGGTGATGCCGTCCCCCCCCCCAAAAAAAATGACATGATAGGGCAAAACCAATGCCATTTTTGGAATCATTGCCCTAAATATACTCAAGAATAGATCTCACTTTTAAGAAAGCAAAATGTGTGCAGGCCTGTGTAATTGATTTTTTAGAAAAATGAATGCCTTTTTTAAAAAAATGCATTTGTTGAAGTTCAGGGGTGGTGTGTATGCAATCATTTTATGTTTTTGTCCTGAATTTAAGTTGACAGGAGTTGATGTTTTACAGTGGGTATAGGATTGGGTTTGTGAATAGTTCAGAACCTGTCTGTTTGTAAACATTTCTTGTCTGAATCTGTAAATATTTATTTTGTTTAACACATGAGCCATTACAAAGTTACAGTCAAAAAAAACCCAGAATGTTGCCTATCATTCAATGTTACATCCACATAACAGAATTCTATCCATACAATTCCAGATGAATATACAGTACTGTGTGTATCATAGGCCAACCCAACATACTTTTTATATACTTGTATGTTTATTATATGAATAGAAGGAAATGAAGGCACAAAGTATAGTACAATACAATCACACCCCAGGTGACAAACAGAAAAAAAGCTTAGTAAAGATAACTAATAACATAACCATTTAACAACATATAAAAACCAAATGCGTACAAAAGTACAGTGTCAAATTAATTGGCCTTGCTCAATAGCACTCTGTGAACTCAAGTTTTATGTGGTCCTTGATGAGTTACATCCTTTCTAAATTTACTTTTTAAAAAGAGAAACCATCTTTTTAAGTATTCCCAGGGATGTATCTAAGTAACTAGGTCGTGAGTGCGAGTGCAAGTGCGAGTCATTTTTGCACGAGTGCGAGTCCGAGTGCGAGTAAGGCCAGAAACCACGAGTCACAAGTCACGAGTCGAGTCACTTTGGGGAAAATGGTTTTTTCCCCTGAAAATGGGGTGTGTGTGTGGGTGTGTGCGGGGACCTCTGAGACTTTTAAAGCACCCACTTGGCTTCCCCTATGACTTGGAAAATGACTTGGAAATGGCAAGTCATAAGTACGAGTCCCGTGGGTCACGAGTGTGAGTACGAGTATGAGTCAGGGAAAAAGTGGCTAAGTCACACTTGCGAGTCGAGTCATTTGACTTGAGTCCCCATCCCTGAGTATTCCAGTTTGACACTCACCTGTTAAAAGTTACAGCCGATGTGCCAGTTTTGCCCTAACTGGTCACCCTCAGATATGTCATTAAATTTCTTTCAAAATCAGGAAGGTTCTTTGCTATCCTTGGAAGAATCTTGTCTCACGTTTTAGCAACCTCTGGGCTGCATTTGTAACAGTCGGATTCTTCATGACTTGTGCTTCGTTCTGGACATGGTGAAAGGTGGGAGATTAATCCAACACAGATTTGTCACTCTAGGCTCTCATTCCAGATGTGCAACTCCTCATACATACGTAATTTGTTTGCTGGGTGATGAATATGCATTACAATAAGTGGGATATCATCTACATGTACTTGTGAAATGCACGTATTAGGTATGTCATTGCTAAGCTAGGAGAGTGTAGTGCTTAGAATACTGGACTTTGGACAAGGAAGGCTTGGGTTCAAATCCCTGCTGAGCCATGGGATTCATTGCACAATTGTAGGCTCAGCCTAACCTTACCTCACAGAGTTGCTGTAGGTAAGGATAAAACAGAATATGACCCCTGACAGGACAGGACCATCTATGAGGCCAACTGAAGCCGTCGCATCCGGCACCAGATTGGTGGGGGGTCGCTCTTCTCTGCCTGCCTTCTTGCCTCCACAGCTCCTCCTTCTCCTTCCACCCCCTGGATTGGAAAAAGAAGAAGGGGACAGAGAGGAACTGGGGAGGAGGGGAAGGGAGTGCCGAGTTAGAACTTTGGAGAATGGGAGGAGCAGAGGCTGGCACATCAGCGGGTAAGGGGGGGGCAGCATTTGGCAATCTGCCTCCAGCATCAGGAGGTCTTGGGCTGGTCCTGCCCCCTAAGCTCCGTGAAGGGAGGGCAGGATATCAATGTGTGCTGTGCTTTGGAAATGGGGCCCTTGAACATCCAAATCTTCTTTGGTAATATAATTGATGGTTTGAATGATACATGATTCTGGTCCTTCAGTGGGTGGCTACTTTTGTTTTTAAAATATGCTTTTTTTTTAAACTAACTTTCATATGTTTCATTTCTTCTGACAAGCTTTGACAATAAACCGACATTTGAATCTGTAAGTATTTGCTGGCTGCATAGTACTGAGGCATTTGAGACTATTCCATACGAGCGGCTCCTGTGCTAACTAAAGAAACAAGGGCAAGTTGCAAGCATTGGATGGAAGCTAGGCTGACCATATCCAAAAAGGGACAGGGGGCCTCTACCTTTAACCATTGGAATTTGGGCAGGTGCAGCTCATCATGGAAGGGTGCAACAAGCTAAAAAGGTAAAGGTGACCCCTGACAATTAAGTCCAGTCATGTCCAACTCTAGGGTGTGGTGCTCATCCCCATTTCAAAGCCGAAGAGCCAGCGTTGTCCGAAGACGCCTCTGTGGTCATGTGGCCGGCATGACTCTCCTTGCTGCAGCGCGTAGCATGCAGCTGGAACACGGAGCGCTGTTTACCTTCCCGCAAGCGGTACCTATTTATCTACTCGCATTGACATGCTTTGGAACTGCTACGTTGGCAGGAGGGGGCCAAGCAACGAGCGCTCACCCCATCGCGGGAATCGAACTGCCGACCTTTCGATCGACAGCTTATGGTTCAGCGGTTTAACCCGCTGCGCCACCCGCTGGCCAAATTCCCTCTTCTTACAATGGTTAAAGGCATAGGCACTTTTTGGATATGGTCAGCCTAATGGAAGCACATATAAATAATCAGGAATATATCTTCTGCCCAGGCTCGGAGCCTGGTGTTGGTGGAGCTTTTTCTCGGGGACCAGAGAGAGCGAGGTGATAACATAGGTTTAAAAAACAGTCTCACACTTTCAGATGATGAAAGCTGGAAATGACTTCAGCAACATTTGGGGGAAAGACTAAAAAGTAACTTTAAGAAACAACTGCAGCATAGAGAACTATGGGCAAAGGTGGGGGAGTAGCGTGGGAGAATGCCCCCCCTTAAAAAAGGCTAGGAGGCCTTTGAGTTAGGTTGGATTACCAACTCTCAATGAACATTTATTCTTTAGTTAGGTCCTAATGAGTTATAACTCCATAGTAAGTCACCTGCTGTCTTTTTATTCATTTGAAGACTTCTGGTTTGTTTCCACTTCCAAAATGGAAGCATTTGTGGCAGCTTTCAGAACAGAACCAATGTAGATGATCAAGTGACAATCAAAAAATACAAACAGATCCATGACCTATCACCCTAAACCCCAAAAAGTTTAGGGGGCAGGACTACCCCAAAACCAACCTGCACAGCAAACAAAGGCTTGCAAATAAAGGAAAAGAAGCATTAAAAGGTGGCAGCAGCTGAGCTGGAGACAAACAAACCTTCTAGGGCAAAGAATTTTGCATTCTGGGTGCCACAATAGAAAGGGTCTCTCTTCCTCCTCCCCCCCCCCCCAATGATTGTTGCTACTTTAGTAAAAGGCTGCTGTAGAAGACAACTTAAGCCTCATGGCTTCTAATTCCGGGTTGCAGAGCTCTGCGACCCGGAAGTAATTGACATGGCACAATGACCTCATCACGCCACACCAATTGCTTCTGGCTTCCTGCTGCTGTGTTCACACCGGGTGCCGACAAGGTAAGCAACGCCTCTGGATCAAATGGAGACAGGTTCAGATTTTTCTCCATTCTTGTTTTCAGTGTGTTAACTACAAGACCGAAGGATGAGGATTGTATGCACAAATTTCCACACAAAGGCTTAAAATGCTAATAAATTACACACTTGTATACAAAGAGAACATTCCGGGCCAGAGGTGCCTGCAGAGAACCATTATATTAATGGGAATCAAGAGCAATGGAGCAGTCTCTTAAATATGAGAGAGGTTGAAAAATGCAATTATCTACCCATTTAGTTATATGTGTAATTTGTTGACAAACTATTTGGGAAAAAGGATTTTGCTGGAATATCAGGACACGATAGCCATGTGGCTGGAGTTGAATTCATTATTCTGCTGCACCACCTTCAGATAATTAAGGTAAGCTCAAGTTTGTTTAGAAAATGGCGAGGTGTTAGCCAGAGTACAAATTGACACTGTCCCTTAGCTGTGTTGACTCTGCAGTGCGAGTAGAAAGCACTTACTGTGGGCCTCATGTAAACAGATGAGTTAAGTATACACTAGGAGCTGATCTACACTGTGAAAAGAGTCATTTAATCGCAATTTTGCGGCTGCTGGACTTACCCCCCCCCCAAAAAAAAGCCAAGGAAATTCAGCTGCTGTCAATGCAACAGATGTCCTCCAGAGTATGTTTGAAGGATTTAACCACATACAGAGTCCCATCTATATTGGATAATAGGATATACAGTATATAGAGGAAGAATATGGATCTAAACCAGTTCCCAGCATTCTGTCAAGTGTTCTCATGGCCAAAAACCAGAATACAGAATGGGAGCTTTGACTTTTGTAGACTTGACTCTGTATGGCCGGGTTTAGGTTTAGCCCCCACCACAATGGTGCCCCTAAGTGCACTCCTTTTTCTCTCAGTGGAAAGAGAAGTAATCATTCATTATTTTTCTCCCATTTAGGTGCTAAAAGGTAAAGGTGACCCCTGACAATTAAGTCCAGTCGTGTCTGACTCTAGGGTGTGGTGCTCATCCCCATTTCAAAGCCAAAGAGCCAGCGTTGTCCGAAGACGCCTCCGTGGTCATGTGGCTGGCATGACTCTCCTTGCCGCAGCACGTAGCATGCAGCTGGAACACGGAGCGCTGTTTACCTTCCCGCAAGCGGTACCTATTTATCTACTCGCATTAACATGCTTTGGAACTGCTAGGTTGGCAGGAGCTGGCCAAGCAACGAGAGCTCACCCCGTTGCGGATTCGAACTGCCGACCTTTCGATCGACTGCTCATGGTTCAGCGGTTTAACCCACTGCGCCACCTGCTACACATAATTTATTTTCTATTCTGCTTTTCTTCGACTCAAAGGAACCTAGAAGAGCAAATGACACGGAGTGTCAATGCAAAGCACTGAGACAATATCAAGCCACATGATGAAATATCATAGAATCAGAAATCCAGAGTGAATTACTGGTTCAGCTCTCCACAAAGAGTTCTTTAAATAGCCAAGTTTTCACCAGGCACTGCAAAATGCCATATTGGAGGGGGGGGGGGCATACAGGTTTCTATTTGATAGATCTAACCTATGGTCTAACCGTAGGCAGCTTCATACATTGCAGGGACCCCAATATCAGTTCCCTGCAATGTATGGGGCCTGATTTTTTCCACACGTTGCTGATATTTTTACTTTTGGCAGGGCTCCTGATCACCCCCCACCCTTGGATGCAGTACACACACTGTTATCGTGACTGTATCGGCACCAATGGAGAGGGATAGGATTGGGCAGTAAGATGCTTAAACACAAACCTATATTAACATAGGACCCAATCCAGCCAGTGTGAAGCACTTTTAAGTACCATTGTTTTCCATGCCACAGACTTACACCACAATCCTATCCCTGTTGGATGGGATAGTATCTCTGCTAAGTTCCCTTGAGCCAGGAGATCACAAAGAGATGCCACTGTAGGGCACATGCTGCCATGCTGATGCCATATAGAGATGCCAAGCTGCCACAGTGATCTCCTTGCACAAGTTGTCAGATGTCAGGGTGTGGTGGAGGAGGAGGAGGTGCTGCATTGGAAGCCTGTCTTTGCTTTGGGCTCCTTCCCACTCCCTGCACCAGTGCAAACCTCAGTAGGTGGATCTCAAATATCAGAGTTGCCAACTGGCTGGAAAAAATGGTCTGACTTGCTCCACTGCCTGTAACAGCAGCTTAGCAAGCAGGAACCAGCAGGTGAAGCACAGAGATATGTACGCACCTCGTGGGGCTGGTTTCTATGGTCGTTGTGGTTTCTGTTCTTATTCCATGTCTCCTCCAGTCCTCACCCCTCCCGGGCAAGGTGCTTGGTCCCCTCAAGCAAAGACTCTTCTGCACGCAAAAACATTTGCTCTGCCTCCGAACCCAAACCCCTCCCCTTACCTAATTTCAAACCTGTGAAAACGCCTTATAAATTCCATTGCACGTCAATTGAAAACCTTTCCTCGACCCCTTTTCAAAACACAAACGTTTCCAGAGCCCGCTTTTTCCAGAAGCCATGGGTTAAAAAGCAAACATATAACACCCCTGAGAAGATTGAGTGGGATCTATTACCTACTGATAACTGAATATTGCCTTCTATGAGTCAGACCCATTGGTCCACTTAGGCCAATATTGTCTTCACTGTGGTTCAGCAAGGTTTAGACGGAACTTTTCCAACCCTAGGGATGTTGGAGATCGAACCTAGAACCTTCTACGTCTGAAGTATCATGTGCTCTACCACTGAGTTATGGTCCACCATAATCAACCAACATCTCCTAGGGCCAGGCCTTTTTTTTCATAGTTGCATGAGGTGGGGCAATTCATTCAAACCACCACCCCCACATGCAAGTCAAAACCTACATTAAAGTAGTATTTTAATCGCATGGGGGTGGTTTAGATGAGTTCCCCCCCCCCATGATGATACACTTGATACCTTAAGGACTGCCTTCTGCCACACATCTGTTAAGATCTTCAGGGCACTCTGTGTCCCTTGAATGAGGCTCAGTTGGTGGGCATAAGGGACAGAGTCTTGTTTGTGATGACAAGACCCACCCCAGGTGTGAAACCCTCTGCCTCAGAGAAACCCGCTCACTTTGCTTCTCAAAAAGCTCCCAAGATGCCCCAGCTTTGCCAACCTTTCCAATTGGAAAGCTGAGCTGCTCTCGTGTTTGCTGTTGCTGGAATGTTGTATTTTGGTCAGTCCCTGATAACGGTTTGAATTGTTGGATTTGTTTTTATTGTACATTGCTTTTTTTATACTCTTGTTAGCCACTTTAGGGCTATGCAGTGAAAGGAGGTATAGACAGGAATGAATGAAACCCAGAATGATGCACAGGGAGGAAAAACAGGACGTGGTACGTTCATATTTGTTATCACAAGCGGACAGGGCTAGCTCAGAGGTGCCAGTGGCTACCAGAGATATCATTTTATGAAAGAAAAGCCTAATGATTGCTGGCTCACTGTTGTTTCTGCCTTTGAGGGCTTGGGAAGGGATTGCTAATCTGTAAGATGCTAGTAGTGACATATTCAACAGATGTTTGTGGAAATTGCATACAAGTAAAATGTGTTTTGGGACTGCAGTTGGAGTGTTTCTGCCAAGTGTCAGCCCTAGGTGAACTTTTACAACTCTCTCTCTCTCTCTCTCTCTGTGTGTGTGTGTGTGTGTGTGTGTGTGTGTGTGTGTGTGTGTGAGAGAGAGAGAGAGAGAGAGAGAGAGAGAGGATTTATAATGACTTTGCTGACAGACCTCTTGCAGATCTGCCCTCTTTCCTCTTGCTATACATTCTCTGCAAAACACTCATTAAGGCCCTAATTGAAATTTTGGTTTTCTGCATAAATATTGGCATGTTACTGTATATGCAGACATCACCTGGGCTGTCACAGGATACATGTAGCAATGCAAAAGGCTTGTGCGTGAAATCTCAAACAAAGCTCACCTCTTAAAACAAAATATCAGATCAGCATGGACTATCTTTTAAATGTACTGTAATTAATGCTGCTATATCCAATATGTGAACATGTATCTATGGCTACAGACCACTGTCCAATGTGAACTTAGCCATGCTTAAACTCACTGGAACTAGGAGACTGACGGCCCAATCCTATCCCCCTCGCCCGCTGGCATAACTAGTGTTGTGCTGCCAGAGGCTGCTTTAAGGCAGGTGCAAAGCAGCCTCCACCAACACATGCCACAGGCTAGAACAGCCTCCTGTGCATCGGCGGATCCACAGAGACTTGCCAGAGCAGGTAAGCCTGTGGAGAGGGTTGGAGGTAGGCAGGGAGGGGGTTGAACGGGGTGGATGGAAGGCAGAACAGGGTGGCGAGGACGGATCAGGCCTGAGAGGGGGGCGGGATTGGCAGCGGTGCACACTGAATCCTGGCCCCCTTCCCAAGCCTGATCTGCCTTCCCAGGTCAATGCACACTTGTGCTAACAATCAAGTTGGCGCAGATCTGAGTTGACCCATAGCGGCTGCTGGGGCTTACCCCAGGGCAAAGGGACAAATGTCCCATTATCCCAAGGAGACCTCCAGCAGCAGAAAATCCCCTTTGGGATACAGCAGTAGCCAAATTGGACACCATTGGTCTACTTGAGCCTCATTCACACAACACCTTACCCTTACCCCTAGCTAGGCTTACCATCGTCCCGTTTTTGACCAGGATAATCCCGGCAATGCCTCTTTGTCCCCCCTGTCCCCCCCCCCGAACTGTTTTTGGCCCGGCCCTGGCCCGCCGGCTGCATTGCGGCGGGCCGGTGCTCTTCTGAGACTGTGCTGCCCGCTGCAGCGCGTCTCTGTCTTTATCTTCCTAGTCTCGCACACCTGCGCGAGACTGGAAGCACTCGGTAGATGTCCGAGTTGACTCGGACATCTTCGGAGACATTCCAGCCTCCGGCGCATGCGCGCGAGGCTGGAACGTCTCCGAAGATGTCAGAGTTTACTTCGGATGTCTCTGAAGACATCCGAATGAACTTGGACATCTTCCAAGCGTTTCCAGTCTTGCGCGAGACTGGAAAGGCTCGGAAAATGTCTGAGTTCACTTCGGATGTCTCCGAAGACATCTGAATGAACTCGGACATCTTCCGAGCCTTTCCAGTCTTGCGCAGGTGTGCGAAGCTAAGAAGATAAAGATAAAGACGCGCTGCAGCGGGCAGCGAAGTCTCAGAAGAGCTCCGGCCCGCCGCGATGCAGCCGGCAGGCCGGGAAAGGCTGGGACACGGACACCTCCTTGGGACAGAAGCTGAAGACACTGAAGACACCTTGGGACAGAAGCTGAAGAGGTATTATTAAAATTAAAATAATTTATTTTTATAATGTATTTACCTTTATTTCCAGTGCATCTGAGCACGTGCAGATTGCCACCACTGTTTTCATCCCAGCCAGCTGGCTGCGTTGTGGCGGCCAGCACTGGCCATCACAATGCACCTGGCTGGCCGGGATGAAAACAGCGGCAGCACACTGCACGTGGTCAGAGGCACGGGAAAAAAGTAAAATACTGTATTTCACGGTGGACACGCCCACTTCCGGTGGAAGTGACATCACAGTTTTTGATCCGCCTTCCCGTGATGTCACTTCCGCCCCCCTTGGGGTCCCAGAAAATCTGGTAAGCCTACCCCTAGCTGCCTATCTGTGAAATCATTCTCGGAACTGAAGGTATTATGCCACAGACACGACGGTATGTACAAGGTAGGCTGGATTTGTGAATGAACAGTTGCAAGAAGCTCCCAAAATACAATCACAAAGACTCTTTGGAACACTCACTAGAACCGGGAGCGGGAGCATCTTACAGAGTAGTGAATTATGGGTGGCAATCCCATCATGCACACTTTCCCGAGAGTAAGCTCCGCTGCGTATAACGGGACTTACTTCTGAGTAGACATGCCTCGAATTACGCGGTTAGGACATTCTTCAGAGAGGAAGGCTGGCTGGCTGTAGTCTTTTGCACACTTACTTAGGCCCAGCACTACACTCAGCGAGCGAGCCTGACTTCTGAGTCAGCGTGCATCAGACCAGGCTGCAATCCGAAGTCTAATTACGGGAAAGCAAGCGCCACAAAACCAATGGGGTTGGCTAAGCCCGAAGTGCAAAACAAGTAGTACACCTATGAAACCCCTGTCTGAAATGACCATTATTCCTGGAATAATGAATCACACACACTCCGTTTAACTGGTTTTTCCTAACGTTGGCCTCCGAGCCCAGCCAACTAGCGCTGCCTGCGCTTGGCAAGGGCCAGGGGGAGAACAGCAGAGGGGTAGTATATCCGCTTCTCTCCGCCTGATCAGCTGGGAGAAAGAACTGGCTGGAAACAAAGGCATATTTCAAGGGTGGAGAGCAAAGGTGATTTCCTGTTGTGTTGCCTCTCTGGGCGACGTTTCCACGTCTCCGCCTCGTCGGGGTGTGTATCTCGCCGGGGAACGGGCGGCCGGGTGCCTCCGCAGGTCACTCCATTTGCTGCCATGCCCTGAAAGGGGGATTAGTGGGAAGCCGAGAAGGGGGCTGGGGGCGGTGAGAGAATCTGCTTTCTATTTTCCTCTGCAGATTAAATGCATCTGGATCCATGTGGAAAGAGCTTCCTTTGGCCACTGTGGTGCAAAGTTTCTCAGAGATATTTCGGGGGGGGGGGAGAGGGATCGCGGGGATAATGAAAGCCTCTTTCTTCCTTCCTTGCAGAGGGCTGCGTTTTTTTTCTTTCTTTCTGGAGACGGAGCCTATCAGCAACTTTGGTGGTTGATGGCTGGAAAAAAGAAAGTTCAGCACCTATTGTTTACGCAGAAAGGAACGGGAGAAGGAGCAGCAGAGGAAAACTTCCAGGTCCCCCCCCCCTTTTTTTTTCCACTTGGGTTTTTAAAGTATATAGGAAGGAGAGCGCGAGAGTGTTTTTTTTTTTTGAAAAAAAACACATACAAACTCCAGCTCGTCCTTTCCCTCCTGTCTTTCAGATTTATGCTCCGTTACTGGTGTGGTGGGTGTCCTGCTGCCCGCCCGCCACCTCGGAGCTCCAACTTGCTTTACAATGCTTACCCTTATTTTGATTTTCTGCAGATCCAGAAACTATAAAGGGGGAAAAAAGTGTGGGGGGGGGGGGCGGGGGAGCCTGCAGCTTTCCAGAGGGATAAACAGAAGAAGCTGGGATAGAGAGACTCAGACAAACAGTGTCTTAGACTGATGATGGACGTCGTTAATGCAGCCTCAGGTCATCTCGTTCCTCTCCGCTCCCCCCTCCTCCTCCGCTCGGCTCTTTCCTCCTTTGCAAATGAAAAGGGAGGAGGAGACAGAAGAAGGAGGATAAGGGGTTGCTGCAGCTCCGGGAGGAGGAGCTGGGGCTCTTTGGCCAGGAGGTGGGAAAGTGAAAAGGAGCTGGATCCAGCCACACAGAAGCAAAGCCGGTCTGGTCTGTCCTCCAGCCAGCAGCCCCAGCAGAACGGAGACCTCCAGCAGGGAGCTTTTCGAAGAGCCTCCCTCCCTCCCTCTTTCCCACCCCCTCCCCAACTTTTCGAAGCTTCCCCAAATCCCGCTGCGCCGCCCCTGCTGCAGCTGCACAGTTGCCTTCGTGAGCAAGCCCCTCATGGTGTGAGCCGATCTAGCGCGGGACCCGAGGGAGGGGCCCCGGTCCCGTTTGCAGTCGTCGTAGGGCTCTCTTCCAGCAGCCCGGAGAGCTGCCCTTTGCAGGCAGGCAGGCTTTGCCCAAGAGAGGCGAATCTGGGCTGGCTCCCTCCCGTTGACCCCCGTGGAGCTGGGGAGAAGGAGGACGCCCGCCGAGCCTCCCTTCTCTAGGAAAAGAAAGGGCAGCAGGAAAGAAAAGCGTGGACGGTGCTGGGCTCCGGGGCGATGCTGCCGCACGTCTCCTTGGTTTTGGTCGCCCTGGCCGGGCTACTGGCGAGCTGGGCGCCGCTGGCGGAGGGTGCGGCGTGCGAGCCGGTGCGCATCCCGCTCTGCAAGTCCTTGCCCTGGAATATGACCAAGATGCCCAACCACCTGCACCACAGCACGCAGGCCAACGCCATCCTGGCCATCGAGCAGTTCGAAGGGCTACTGGGCATCCACTGCAGCCCGGACCTGCTCTTCTTCCTGTGCGCCATGTACGCGCCCATCTGCACCATCGACTTCCAGCACGAGCCCATCAAGCCCTGCAAGTCGGTCTGCGAGAGGGCCCGGGCGGGCTGCGAGCCGGTGCTCATCAAGTACGGCCACGCCTGGCCCGAGAGCCTGGCCTGCGACGAGCTGCCCGTCTACGACCGAGGCGTCTGCATCTCCCCGGAGGCCATCGTGACTGCCGAAGGATCCGGTGAGTGGCCTGCTGCTGCTGCTGCACTTCCCAGCAGCCCTGCTCTCAGTCAGCCCCACCCCCGCCGGCGTGCTTGGCTCCCTTTCTCGCCCTCCGGAGCAGCCTGCCAACTCCCACCATCGCCCCAACTGGGGCGACCTTCTGAGGGCACGTGACGCAGCCACCTTGTTGCTGCTAGGCAAGTCTAGGGCTGGGCACGGCGTGCACGGGAGGCTGCGTGCGTGGGAACCCTGCGTAAGCCGCCTTGCGCTCCCTCCATTCGAGGAGAAAGTGTCATCTCGACGCGAAAGAAATTACCGTTCGTTAACCTGCCAGCCTCTCCCACTACTACTACCCCTAGAGTAGCCTTGCCGCTACTCAGTAACAATCATTACCCTCTGCAGTACACCTGATCGAACCCCAACTAAAAGGACTTTGCAGGCTGCCGGTCTCTCATTCCTACTCTCCCCCCCCCCCCCCAGATTTCCCTCCATTTAGCTGTCACTTGATCCCAAGTCAGTCCTGCAAGCCCTTGCTCTAAATCTAAACACCAGATCATCGCTTGGTTTGCAGCCCTCACCAAATAGCTCTCCTCCCAGGCCTGTCATCCTCCCCTCCCAGAAATCCTCTGTAATCCCAGCAAATTCAAACCATAAGGGACATGAAACCAACCAGCCACCTTTTCCGATGAAGATGACCTTTCCCCTCCCAGTAATCGCAACAGCAAGCCCCAATTCCTTGAAATCTCCCCATTCCTAACTGGCTTGCTTGGCAGATGAGTCCCTGTCTGTGTTTGGCGAACCCGACTCCTCTGAAGCCAACCAGCCTTACTCACCAGAGATGAGAACTCCTTAACCATGTGACTTCTGGCTCCAGACCCCTGAAACGCCTCTGCCATCCCCTCTTCCCCCCACCTATCCTAAAGCTGTCAGATCAAAATGTCACCAATAACCGACACTCTCGAAGAAGGGTTGTGGCATCTCTGGAGTTGGACCCCACTGTGTTTTATAGACGTGCAAGATGAGGACCGCTAAGGTGAGAGGAGAGCAGGAGTCCCTCTCGTCCAGCATCCTGTGTGTGCTCAGCAGCGAGCAGCAAGATGCTTCTGGAAAATCTCAAACAGGCCATGAAGGCAACCCTGCCCCTGCTGTTAGGTCCTCAGTAATAACTGATATCCAGAGGAATGTCACCTCTGAACCTGGCGGTCCTGTTTAGCTATTCCGGCAAATGCCCACTGATAGACAGTCTAGTCTTCCGTCATTCTTTCCAATTCCTTAGACCTGTAGCCACCCACTGCTATCTTTTGTCGCAGCAACTTCCAGACAATTAGATCCTGTATGAAGGCACATGTCCTTTTGTCCGTTCCAAATCTTCTGCCATTCTGTTTCATTGGACGACTCGGAGGAGTTCTAGTGTCAGGGGAGAGAGAGTATCATTTCTCATGACTTTCTCCCTATCCTTAATCATTTTCGAAGCCTCTGCCATAAAAGCCTGAGACTAGTCTTCAATCCTTCCATGTAGGGAAGTGCTCCAACCTCTTGATAATTTTTGGTGACCTTTTTCCACACTTTTTCCAGCGCTGTGATGTCCCATTTGAAATCCGATGATGTAGCCAAAATGAGGAATCTCGCCTTAAAGGATACCTGGCCATCATCTTCACTGATTATAGTAAACTTGGGCCTGCTCTGACTTGGACAAGTTGTCGTTATGCCTGTCCTCTAGTAGTGATGGCCTTCTCATTATATTTCTTCTCAGAAACTCACTTGCATTCCTTGTAGCCTCAGCCTAAGACTTCATCTATACAAAAAAGCCAATCTCATGGTAAGCTTGTTCTTGAACTGTACTGCTTCAGATGGAAGCTGTGTGATCATATAACTGATGGCTCTCCCATATTCAGCATAAGATAAAACTCTCTTCACATAGACAACTAGCAGAGAAGGGCTGTAGCCTTTACATGCTAAAGTTCTTATGTACAGGCTCCCCCCCCCTTCGTTGAGGAATATTACAACATGTGATCCTTCCTCTGCAGTCTCAAGTGATAGTGTCCCTAGACTTGCAGACCAGTCCTAAATCATGCCACATTTATATTTGACATTGTTCATTCCCATCTTGCACTTTCTTTTCAACCTCGGATCCTTTTGCACACTCTGTGGAAGTCAGGACATGGTTGATGATCTAAACTCAGAGACGGCTCTATAGGTTTGTGACTCACAACAGACTGTACACTGAATCCAAAGGTGGCTTCTCATAACCAATTATTAACTTACCTTTTTGAAGGCTGAACTAGATTTGTCCACAAACACATGTAACTCATCCGCACCAGTCTTTTTCCTGGAGGGGGGGGGACAGCTTTGGGAAGTGCAGCATAAAGGAGAAAGGTGGCAGGGGTTGCCAGGAGCGCTCCATCCTTTCCTCAACAGGCAGGGAAAGGGTTAAGCACTGTCTACTACTTATCTGCTTGACAGTGCCCCCAGTAGGACTGCTGCTTTTTTAAAAGGTCATTATGGGTAAGGTACACACATTTTCAGGGTTTTTTTCTGTCTATTTTTTTTTTTTTGTCTTCAGCAGTGGTTCCCAAACTGGGAGGCGTGGCTCCCAGGGGAGCCGCGGATACCAGCCAGGGGAGCCGCGGAGTGCCACGGAATCCTCTCAAAAAACAGTGCAATGCCAATTGGCAGGCTGCATCAACATAATGTCATGGGGAGCTGCGGCCAATGGTCAAGGGATCCACATGTTGAAAAAGTTTGTTAAACACTTTATTAGCCTCTACCCAGTGCCAGCATCATGATATCTCATTCCTGTGTCATGTATTTATAGTGCAAGAGCATGCAGAAGTGTCTGCAAGAGAGTACAGCAATACCTTGACTTTCATCCACTTGACTTGCATCGCTTTGCTCTTTCAGCCATTTTCAATTATAACCACATTTCGTCCACGCACTTGCCTTTTTCGTCCGATCTCATCCAACTGCCCACAACGTTCGTCAATGTTCTTATATTTATTTCCCTTTATTTCTATCTATTTAGGTTTCACACACATTCGCATGAGTTATATAGTTAGTTATTTACGTTTTTCGCCGGCCAAAATAAATTTGCAAGCTAACTAAGGCTATGCTTTGACATTCATCCATTTTTGACTTTCATTCATGCTCTGGTTCCTAACCAGACACAAGTGCAAGGTATTGCCGTATCAGGAAGAAAAGCTCAAAGCATAGTCGGAGAGGGGAAGTTCCTTTGATGAAATGAGCAAGGAGACAAAAAAGAGATGACACAGTAACTGGGCCGGGTGGGTTTGCTGAAGGCAGGGTGCAGAAGGGGCAACTGGGGTTTGCTACCTTTATTTTTGAAAAGGATCTGTTAGGGAAGTGGCATGTGCTCAGCTTCCAAAAATTAGTTTAAAATGTTTTAAACATTTAAAAATTGATGTGGAAGGGATGTGGTGTTGTCTTGGAAGCAGCGGTACCATGAGCACAGTTGAATAGGTACCCATGACATCCATGCACCTTCTGGTCTTGGTATTGTAGTTGATGTGCTAGCTCTGTTGAGAAAAGCATAGTTTTTGCAACATCTCACTGTCTGAGTGCTGGGAAAATCATGCCATTTCCTTGCAACAGAAATGTAAAACGATGTTTGGATCCCCCACAATTGAGCATCAACTGTTATTTGGTGACTCTGGAGAGACTCTAACCCTCTCCCCTCTCCGGACAACTCTTAAACCTCTGCAGCTTTACTCCATGCTAGCAATATTTGGCTTTGAACTGAGGATATCTGGGATGGTAGCATATGACATTCTTATACTGAATCAGGCCATCCAGAGTTTTGGACAGGGTCTTTCCCAGCCTTACAGTGGTGTAACAAGGGTGGTGCGAAGGCAAGTAGTTCTGCAAGACTCCGTTACACCAGAGTCAATGGCCCCTCCCCCTTGCTGTTGGAGCCATTCTGGCAGCAAAGGCAACACTCAGGACACTCCCCTGTTGCTGCTGGAATGGCTCCAACAGCAAGGGGGAGGGGCCACTGACTCCAGTGTAACGGAGTCTTGCACAACTACTTGCCTTCGCACCACCCTTGTTACACAACCGCAGCCTTACCTGGAGATGCCAGGGATTGAACCTGGGACAGGACCTTCTAAATGCAAAGCATATGCTCTACCCATGAGCCACAGCCCCATCCCCAAATATCCAATCAGTATGTCTAGAAATAAAAGTGCCAAGGAATGGAACCCCCCTCCTTTGTTGTGTGACTCAACCCACCTTGCCAGCAATACTGATCTTCTTGTCAAAGAACTTTTGAAAAGTTGGCAGAGCACCTCAGGGTTTCCTGGTACACAGCTTGAACCCCCCCCCCCCTGTAGAAAATAATGGCCGATAAGAAGTTGGCACAATAAGATGCTACACAGCAACCAGAGCAATATACCAGTATGTCTGGAGACATACTGCGGAGAACCAGTGGGATACTGCAATTCCAGGATATAAACTCTATAGGAGGGACAGAGAGGGGCGTGTTGGAGGTGGGGTGGCCATCTATGTCAAAGAGGGGGTAGAATCCACCAGAGTAGAGCTGGAGGGGGGCTCTGACTCCTCCGTAGAATCACTGTGGGTTAGATTACCAGGCTCAAAGAGTGATGTAATAGTAGGGGTATGCTACCGTCCTCCAGATCAAAAACCTGAAGGGGATCTTGAAATGAGGAAGCAAATCAGGGAGGTGTCAATGAGAGACAGGGTTGTAGTCATGGGGGACTTCAATTATCCTCACATCGACTGGGTCAATTCATGCTCAGGTCATGAAAGAGAGACTGGATTTCTGGATATGTTAAATGACTGTGCCTTAGAGCAGCTTGTCACGGAACCGACCAGAGGACAGGTGACTCTGGACTTGATATTGTGTGGCACTCAAGATCTGGTCAGGGAGGTAAATGTTACCGAACCGTTGGGGAACAGTGACCATGCTGCGATCTGTTTCGCCATGCATGTTGGAGGGAGAGTGCCGAGCAAATCTGACACGAAAACCCTTGACTTCCGAAGGGCTGACTTCCCCAAAATGAGGAGACTAGTTAAAAAAAAGCTGAAAGGGAAGGTAAAAAGAGTCCAATCGCTCCAGAGTGCATGGAGGCTGTTTAAAACAACAGTCATAGAGGCCCAGCGGGAGTGTATCCCACAAAGGAGGAAGGGCTCGACCAAGTCCAGGAGGGTGCCGGCATGGCTAACAAGCACAGTTAAGGAGGCTATAAAAGGCAAGGAAGCTTCCTTCCGTAAATGGAAGTCTTGCCCTAGTGAGGAAAATAAACAGGAGCACAAACTGTGGCAAAAGAAATGTAAAAAGATGATACGGGAGGCCAAGCAAGACTTTGAGGAACGTATGGCAGGCAACATAAAAGGGAATAATAAAAGCTTCTTCAAATATGTTAGAAGCAGGAAACCTGCCAGTGAAACGGTTGGTCCGCTGGATGGTGAGGGAGAGAAAGGGGTGATAAAAGGGGACTTGGAGACTGCAGAGAAATTAAATGAGTTCTTTGCATCTGTCTTCACGGCAGAAGACCTCGGGCAAATACCGCTGCCGGAACGGTCTCCCCTGACTAAAGAATTAAGTCAAATAGAGGTTAAAAGAGAAGACGTCTCAGACTTAATTGACAAAATAAAGATCAATAAATCACCAGGCCCGGATGGCATCCACCCAAGAGTTCTGAAGGAACTCAAGAATGAAGTTGCTGACCTCTTGCCCAAAATATGCAACTTGTCCCTTAAAACGGCCACTGTGCCAGAGGATTGGAGGATAGCTAATGTCACGCCAATCTTTAAAAAAGGAAGGAGGGGGGACCCGGGAAACTACAGGCCGGTCAGCCTAACATCTGTTCCAGGGAAGATGGTGGAAAGTCTCATTAAGGATAAAATCTTAAAATACATAGAAGAACAAGCTCTGCTGAGGGAGAGTCAGCATGGCTTCTGCAAGGGGAAGTCTTGCCTCACAAACCTGTTAGAATTTTTTGAAAAGGTCAACAGGCATGTGGATGCGAGCGAACCCGTGGATATTATATATCTGGATTTTCAGAAGGCATTTGAAACGGTCCCTCATGAAAGGCTCCTGAGAAAACTCCACAGTCAGGGAATAAGAGGGCAGGTCCTCTTGTGGATTAGGAACTGGTTGAAGACCAGGAAACAGTGAGTGGGAGTCAATGGGCAATTTTCACAATGGCGAGAAGTGAAAAGCGGTGTGCCCCAAGGATCGGTCTTGGGACCGGTGCTTTTCAACTTATTCATAAATGACCTGGAGTCGGGGATAGGCAGTGAGGTGGCCAAGTTTGCAGATGACACTAAACTTTTCCGGGTGGTGAAGACCAGCAGGGATTGTGAAGAGCTCCAGAAGGACCTCTCCAAACTGGGAGAATGGGCAGCAAAATGGCAGATGTGCTTCAATGTAAGTAAGTGCAAAGTGATGCACATTGGGGCAAGAAACCAAAATTTCACATATACGCTAATGGGTTCTGAGTTGTCGGTGACGGATCAAGAGAGAGATCTTGGGGTCCTGGTGGACAGGTCGATGAAAGTGTCGACCCAGTGTGCGGCGGCTGTGAAGAAGGCCAATTCCATGCTCGGGATCATTAGAAAAGGGATTGAGAATAAAAAGGCCAATATCATTATGCCTTTGTACAAATCGATGGTAAGGCCACATCTGGAGTATTGTGTCCAGTTCTGGTCACCACACCTCAAAAAGGATATAGTTGAATTGGAAAAGGTGCAGAAAAGAGCGACCAGAATGATTCGTGGGCTGGAGCACCTCCCTTATGAGGAAAGGCTACAGCGTCTGGGGCTTTTCAGCCTAGAAAAAAGGCGCCTGAGGGGGGACATGATTGAGACGTATAAAATTATGCATGGGATGGAGAGAGTGGATAGAGGGAAATTCTTCTCCCTCTTGCACAACACCAGAACCAGGAGACATGCACTAAAATTGAGTGGAGGGAGAGTTAGAACAGACAAAAGAAAATATTTCTTTACCCAGCATGTAATTCATCTGTGGAACTCCTTGCCACAGGATGTGGTGATGGCATCTGGCCTAGGTGCCTTTAAAAGGGGTTTGGACAGATTCATGGAGGAAAAGACCATCACAGGTTACAAGCCATAAGCAACCTCCTGGTTTTAGAAGTGGGTTTTCTCTGTGCCAGGTGCAAGGGAGTGGCGACTGGACACAGGTATCTTGTTGCCTTGTGTGCTCCCTGAGGCATCTGGTGGGGCCACTGTGTGACACAGGAAGCTGGACTAGATGGGCCTTTGGCCTGATCCAGCAGGGCTCTTCTTATGTTCTTATGTCTGCTTAAGTAATGTTTTAATGAATGGAACTTAGGCATTAAATACCATTGATTTAAGTGAGACCTAACTGTGTCTAACCTTCTTTGGATTTTGCCTGGTGCCTGAAATCTCGAGCCCTGCACAAGCATTTTTTTTCCTGTCCTTTCCCTTCTGCCAGATCTGTAAGCAGTGTCTTCAAATGTTTAAAAAAATGTTTGATGATTCAGCAAGGAGGTGAGGCCGACTGACTCAGAAGAAGCACAAAACCTCCATGTTCCATCCTATGTGTATCTTGCTAACACAGCATTCTGAATTATGAGTTCAAAGTCTGGGGCATCTATAGAATGGCCACATGAAGACATCCTGGCATTAAACATAGCCAGGTGATGGAAGGGAATAAGTATACAGTATATAGAAGATCTCTTAAAGGAAAAGTTGTAAAATAGAGTAGAGTTGTATGTATTCTTCTTGTATAGCTACTTTATTTTCTTTTTATATCATCCTTCTTCCATGGCACCCTGTTCTTCTCTCCTGCTTTATTCTCACAACAACTCGGGGTAAGACAGGTTAGGTCAAGAATCCAAGACTGGGCCAAGTTTCATTGGGATTTGCACCCAGGTCCTTTGATCTGGCCGCTACACTACACTGCCTCTCAGTGTCAGATTATAACAGTAGATATTTCTCTGCCTTCTCTCAGTATAGTTTATGTCAATATCCTGCAGTGCCAGCTTGGATTCAGACCCCTTTCAAATGTCAGTCGTCGGTACAGTCCTGTTGAAAAACTTCCATAGCTTCTCTGCCTTCAGCTGAGCTGAACAGTCCAGCTTGGTGCGTTCTCCTTCTCCGGATCATTCCAGCTTCTGCTTCTCTTTTTCCTTGTTTTCGGACATCTGTTCTTCAAGCTCCAGCCGTATGAAACTGAACTCCCTGGGTCTCTGTCTATAGACAGACTGCAGACTGTTGTTGCAGCTGCGTTGTGCTGCGATACCTGCTGGGAAAGGTTTGGAGCGCCCAAACGAAGATGGAGTTTGTGAATGTCTCGTATTGAAGTGTTTGCAAACTCCGACCTCTGTAGCGTAGAGATGCTTTCCAAAGTGCCTTAAAAACAGATCCAGACTGAAGGAGGCTTGGCAAGGTCGCAGCCATTCAAAAGGAGCCTCACTCTAGACCGAAGAGAAGTCGTTTCTGTCAAATTGCCCCAAAGTTACCTATTACCAAGGCTAGGACCGCAAGCAGCACAATAGCTTCTTTGAATCAATCCAGTGTGAAATCCATGAACACTTTCTTTCACTGAATGGGAACATGATGACATTTCTAAATTCTGGAGGTATAATTTTTTTTAAAACAAACACTCCAGCCACTATATAGAAGCCACCTCTCTCTTCTCTTGCCCCCCCCCCCACCAAGGAATACAAATGCATCTTCTAAAAGTAGATTGAAACATTTCTATTCTACTTAATTAGTAATTGGAAAACAGGTATAGTCTCAGGGTTTGCAAGTGGTGCCGCAGTCTTTGCCAAGCCCCAATGGCCCAAGCAGAGGGGGAGTCGAGTACCCTTGCAAGCCGGAGGCACAGTCAGGTGGCCCCTTGGACTGCCCGCCTTGCCCAGCATGGTGCTTCGATTGGGGGTGTTGTGCAGTTGTGGCAGTCTTTGTGGAGGAGCAGCGAGGGATGCTGGGTGGTGTTTGGACGGAGGTCTCCTGCCTTTTGGAGGTAAAGGTGCGCACTGGAGCGGAGAAAAGGCACCCTAACTGTTGCTTGAGTAGCATCAGTGTACAGTATATCCTACAACACATTGGTTCCCTGCTAACAGGGCAAAGAGGCACCTTCTAAAGTGGTGTCTTATATGTAGCAGGGGGAGAACAACTGTCCCTCTTCACCCCAGCATGGGGTCTTTTCCAGTGGCTGTTGCTGCTGGTGTCTCTTCTGCATCTCTTTTTAGAATGTGAGCCCTTTGGGGACAGGGAACCATTTATGGATTTATTTTGCAATGTAAACTGCTTTACGAACTACTTTTTGTTGAAAAGCAATATATTGTTGTTGTTATTATTATTATTATTATTATTATTTATAAATATGTGAAATAGACATGCTTTCTAAATTGAATGCTTCCCGAAGAATGTGAAAGAAATATGAACATCAGCAAAACTCCCTCTTCCCTTTCATATGAGGGAGAAAATTGCTGCAGTGTGTGTGTGTGTGTGTGTGTGTGTGTGTGTGTGTGTGTGTGTGTGTGTGTGTGTGTTTAAAGATCTCTTTGGTTTATCAGGAGATTGATCAGTGAAAGCTTCAGCTGATTAACTGGGAGGAGAGGAGGTGATTTCAATATGAATCAAATTGGAAATTGGGCTATGAGAAGGCCATGTTTGTTTGATGTTTTTTGAAGTTATTTTGGTTCTAGTGTGTAACAGCAAATGAAAAAAGACATACCGTCCAGATAGCTTTTCCTTTCAGCAATTTATTTATTAAGTTTAAATTTATTGGTAATATCTCAAAAATGTGCCAGTATTGGGGTTTTAGTAATAGGAACATGCTATCAAATTTAATTTGATTAGATAAGTCAGTTAAATGGAAGTTATTATTATTTATTAGATTTTTATAGGGAAAGAATTAACCGACACTTAATCAACACTTTTTAAAATTTGTTGACAGGCCTAGTTTCTTGAATTTGTAGGAGTTTTTTTTTTCCATTACTGGTGCCTAAATCTCTACTGGCCCTTGTTCACATTTGCTGCTAAAACAAGGGGCTTGAACGGGGCTTTCTTTCATTGGCAATTATATACATAGACCCTGGTTCACACAGTTCTACATGTGTTAGAAATGGACACACACACACACACACACACACACACACACACACACACACACACACACACACACACACACAGAGGAGGAGTGAGCCTGTTGCACGCTCCTGTATGCTGTTGTTTGTACAACCTGCACAACAGGGTCCTGTGTGCTTTTGTCTCTTTTGTGCTTTTGTGTTTTTGATCTACTAACGACACCATTACAAATGGTGCTAAAAACCGCTTAACACCTCAATCCTACTTAGATTCTCCAGTGGCAGAATGTGTGTTCTGTTGGTGGAGCCGGCACGATCCAGACGGAAGGGCCTGGATCCTGCTGGAAGTTGCGCGACTGTGTTGTGCGCTCTGGTGCCAGCGTGGCAAGGCTGCTAGCACAGTTGCTGGCAGCTGTGCTCATGGGCTGGCAGCCAGACCACCAGCGAAAGGTAAAGTGGCAGTGGGGATGGATATTGGGAGGAACGGGGGTGGGTGGGAGGGGGAGGAACAGGAGAGTTTCTGGGTGGGGAGAGAGGTGGAACAAGGTAGGGAGGGGGCGGGTTCGGCAGCACAAGCATGTAGCCAAATCCTCTCCCTCTCCACTGTCTTTACGTGCCTTGGTCCTGCGCCAGTAAAATAGCTGGCACAGAACTGAGGAGTCCCACAGGGACTATGGGGGTTTTCCCCAGGGCAAGTGAACCTAAGTTCACTTACCCTGAGGAGACCTCTCCAACTGCCCCCCCCCCCAAGAATGCAGTGTGCTCCTCTTTGGCAGATCTGCATTGTCGAAGGTTTGTTTTTTAGGTTCAATTGGGCTGTGAAAGTGTGAATCAGTGGAATATATATTTGCGTTTGCATTTTAACACTGTGTCCAGTAAGTTCCTGTTCTATCAAAGTTGGTGACTGTCATCCAGCAATGCACAAGCTGGTCTCTTTCACTAGCAGCAATGGCAGGCAGAAATCAGCCAGTACGTGCCCCAGACTTTATCTGCCATGCAGGGCTGCACTCACATGCTTGTGCCCCGATTTTCAGCCATTGCCTACAACAGAAGCCCCCCAACCTCTTTTTTCATTAATATCATCTTGGCTATTCTCTAATATTTAGTGCAGTGTTTCTCAAACTGTGGGTCGGGACCCACTTGGTGGGTCGCGACCTGATTTCTGGTGGGTCCGAGGTGATGGAAATATCAGATAAGTAATTGCCACGAGTCCTGAGGCTATTCAAAATGTAGATAGCTAGTAATTGCCCTTCAAAGAGCTGAGCTCCAACAGTTTGCAAGATAGCTGCTAATTACCCGGCAAGCAGCTGAGCTCATTACTTGTAATATAAATATATTTATTTATTTCTAGATCACCTTTTTTTAAAAGTATCATAAAGCTAGGTGGGTCCCGATAGAGTGTCATTTTAAAAAGTGGGTCCCGGTGTTAAAAAGTTTGAGAACCACTGATTTAGTGTATTAAAATTTAAGTGTTTTAATGTGGCTGTGTTAACATAATCCAGTATTAAACATACTAACATTTCTTTACATATTTAACAATTCATGCCAGATTTCCCTATGGATTCTAATAATGGCAACTGTAGAGGCACCGGCACTGGTGAGTACATTTTTATCTAATAACTTTCTTAAAAAAAATCTTTTACCCTTCCATTGAGATCAAATCTTAGCCTCATGTAGAAGCTACTTCACAGCCCGATCCTATGTCCAATGGCGGCACACCTCCCACGCTGGCTGTAAAGCACTCAGCGCCAGTTGCAAAGCCCCCCCAAACAGTGCACTGCGCACCAGTAGCGTCACTAGGACGCGCGTCACCCTGGGGCGCTATAGCAGGCACCTGCAGCTCCAATCAGAAGAGGAGAAAGGGTGGGCGATGAGAGGGCCCCACGCATGGGTCTCTGTGAACCTGCACCAGCTAAAGAGCTGGCCCAAGTCCGAGGAGACAAAGGATGTGCGTCATGAGGCTAGGAAGGGGATAGCATCCAGCACAAGTCGCCCGTGCTGGGTGCCCCCCTTCACCTCCGACATGCCTCCCACCCACCCCCGTTCCGCCCTCCCCACATACCTACCTGAGTCAGTGGGCCTTCCTCACCCTGCTGCCGCACACAGGGCCGTTCTGGCCTCTCCAGTGCCATGATGGAAGCATGCAGTTTCGTGCACTGCCGGAGCACCGTTTGCGACAGCCGTAAAGGCGCTACCTTTACAAAATGCTAGTTCTGGCAGCGGTAGTGACCAATAGGATTGGGCTGTCACAGACATTTCCCAGATTTTGGGAAGCTGTCCCCCTCCCCCCCCCCACTTCCAGGAACATAGAAGCAAAACCAGGAGCTCTCACTCTTGACGCTCGTTTTATTTTTTCCTCTGGGGCCAAAGTGAGAGCTGCCCATAGATTTTAATGCAGGCTCCCAGGATTTTAGCAGAGCTGTGATTGGGTAGTGGTGTCCCTACCCTCTCAGAGTCTTTCCAATACATCTCTTATTTCAGATTTTAAAATAGCCATTGCAGTGCGAATCCATTTTGCCCACAATGGGGGAGTGTGTGGTCAAGTGACCACTTTCAACAGCCCTGCAATGTGGTATCTTGCCAGTTTTACAGCTTGGAGGTAAAGCTGAGGCCGGTTTAAATTTCCAGCCCAAACTCATCCCCACAGAAGACCAGCAATCAGGTTCAGCAGAGGTCAGTCTTCCTTTTAAAAAGGGCCCTTCGCACTCCTTCCCAGGCAAATCTAGCACTAGCTTGCATGCAGAAACCCTGCGCATCACTAGCACACTTTTTGAAATGTTGAAAAACGAAAACCATGAACATAAAAATTGCATTTGAAAACATGAGATAAGACCTGGATAGAAAAAAGCATAAGTTCCTGTCTTTGCTGCTACCTTTTTTTTTTGGGGGGGGGGGGAACACACACAGATACTGCTGTCCAATCACAGCTATGTAACCCCTGAATTTCTCCATTATGTTATTTTGGCAGTTCTCACTCCCTCCCCATTGGGGGTGGGGGAGGGGAGCTTCATAAAGGAGCCAGGAAGTTCCATCTTCAAACAATTGAACAGTGATTGTAATATTTTCCTAGCTCTATAGATCACATTTGTGAAAAGGAAAGAAAGCACATTATTATCACTCCTTCCTCTTTACATGTTGATCCCAGGTCTGCCTTCCCTTATTGGCTAGAAGACTGGAGGAGGCGGGAGCAGGCTCTTTCTTTTAGCTCATGTTTTGACTTCCAAAGCACATGAGTACTTGCTTGTTTTTTTTTAATTAAAGCTGACAATCTGGGCCAGCTGATGGGCAAAACAGGCATCCGGTCGGAGGCCTCAAGTCTGTGAAAAAACCGCCAATCCGGGTACTACCTTCTACCCCTACCACAGACCCAATTCAGAAGGATCCTGATCTGGCTGCTATTCATAAAAGAAAAACTGAGCTTGTCAGTGCTAATAATGATTTAAACGTCAAAATGTGGCCTGGTCCAGAGGCGTCGCTCCGGTAGGGGCGGGGCTGTAAGTTTTGCTCGGTCGGAGTCCCGTTTACCGAACAAGCAGGAGGCGGCCCCGCCCCCTCACTGTCAGAGCCATTCCCCTGCGGAGAAAGCAGCAGGCAGGGTCTCTTGCCTGCTGCTTTCTCCGCAGGGGAATGGCTCTGACAGTGAGGGGGCGGGGCCGCCTCCTGCTCGTTCAGTAAACGGGACTCCGACCGAGCAAAACTTACAGCCCCGCTCCTACCGGAGCGACGCCTCTGGCCTGGTCTAAAAGAAGGACAAACGGTATGAAAAAGTACTTGTAACTCTGCAGACTTTCATGGACCTGACTGGAGAATTATGGCATTTTGGGCTCACTTTTTGAGTGTAGCTCTACAGTTTTATCTGCAATATAAACAAGCAAGCTGCAACTTTAACAACCTAACAGTTCAATCCTGTGCATGTCTACTTAGAAGTAAGTTCCACTGGGTTGAGTGGAACCTACTCCCAGGTAAGTGTGTATAGGATTGCAGCCTAAGAAAAGACAATGTATGCTGCAGTGTTTTGTTTGCTTAGGCATTCAAGATTTCTTAACTTAGTGGCTAAGAAAGTGAGCTATGGATTAGGAGGTTCCCAGTTTGAATGTCACCTTTGCCTTAAACTCAGCAGGTGGTCTTCGACAAGTCATTCCCTCTTTGCCTCAGTCTCCCATCTGCAATATGGGGATAATAAAATTAAAAACACTACCATGCAGGGTTTTTTGTCAGGATTCTGAAAATATTGTGAAGTTTGTAACGAAGCAGGCATTATGGGTTTTCGACCCATGGTCTGACCGCGGCGGAACTGACCTCGGCGGAACTTAGAGCTCCGCCTCTCCTACAGTGACGCCAGTGGCCACAACTACACATCAGCAACCTGGAAAGGTGTCCCAGCATTGGTAGGCCATCTAAAGAACATTGTTAGAAGTGCATGGTGCCATCACACTCTCCATAATAGTAAGAAGAGCTAAAATAAGGGTTGCTGAGAGCAAGAAATGTTCCATTGCTTTGGGTTTGGGTCTGTGAATTTCCTTAACCTGATGTACTAATACTCCACTGCGCTATATTCTATGAGATTGCAGAAATAGTTGCTTGCTTGGGAGCCATTCTTGGTCAAAATATGCATACATTTCTAGGGACAGCATGGATGCCAAAATATGCCCTCCTTTTCTGTCCTTGAGGTTGCAGTCCTGTGCACACATACATGGCAGCAAGTCTGATTGTACTCGGTCGGACTTCCTTTGCTTCTGAGTAAACATGCATAGGATTGCAGTGCATATCCATGGTGTCTGAAAGTCCAGGACTGCAGACAGTCTTGTTCCGCATGGCTGTCCTCCTTGGTCGTGACCGATGATTGGAGACTGAGGGATCGGAAAGTGCAGCTTGTAGCCCACAAATACTCTGTTGATTGCAGTACTTGGTCGACAGCATTCTGAAGGTGCATGTGAAATGCAAAAGGGACATTTGACCCTCACTAGCGAGATGTCAACCAGCTGGTTGAATTTATAGGGTGATATGCTCTGCTACGCACTTCCTGTGGATCGTTTTTCTGCATTGCACAGAGTATCTTGTTCTGTGCTGCTCACTTTCATTTGCTCTCCTTTCCCCATATCTCCCAACATCTGCAATATGCCTCTCATTTATCCTTTGCCCAGTCTCAGAAGCAGGTGATTTCCCTGTTGGATAACTGGAGTCATCCAGGCAGAAATTCATAGTTCAGAGGAGTAGGGTATCCAATTGATTCCTGGGCAGCATTAAAATTGTACAAAAGAATCAGGGAAGAGGAAAGTGAAGTTACTTTTAGAAGTTTAAAAAAAGACGCTTTTTATCACTGTAGTTGCTAGGAAGAAAGGGCGTTTGGGGAGGATTTCTATCAGATGAACTGTCACAGTTTCCCTGAACTACATCTCATGACCTTTTCTTCCCTCTCAGTTTCTAGGCAGTTCGTGTCCTGCCCAGGTCGGCAAACACAGACACATTTACAAATATGTTCTTTTTATTCCTGTATGTGCTTACTGTGCTTTAAAAGAAGAGCTTCTAAGCTAAAGAAGATGAGAAAGCCTACAAGCTCAAGATAATGTCATCCATTGCTCTTCCAAACCAGGGTTTCTTTCTGCCATTTTGAAAAGTATACTGTATTTGGAGAAGGATTTTCTAAGTACGACAATACTAGCGAGGTGCCCACCAAATGGTGTTCAAAACATGGCTATAACATGGGCTCTAGCCTGCCCCAGCTTGCCTTTCCTGTGTCCAGTGGTGTTTGCTCCACCTTCTTTCTCCTTGGCTTCTGCTGCCTCAGTCTTCCTGTCAAGTTCCACATTCTCCTTCCTCCACCCTTCCTACTTCGTTAACCTCTTCACTTACTACCTGGAACTCCTTTTTTCACCTCTTGATTCATCCTCTTTTCCTCAGCTCCCAAGAGTTCCTACTTCCCCTTGCTTTGCACATCCCTAAGCTCCCTGCTCCCTTCACCCCTTCTTTCCTCCCATCATCTTCTGTTGACAGAAGGGCTCGGAGAATATCCGCCTCCATCCAGCCCTGAAAACACGTCAGTATCGAATTAAGGTGTTTCTGACGGAAAGACTCGTGCAGAGAGCATGATAAAAAGATATGCTCAGATGTCTCCACACACTTCATGCCACATGAACAGAGCCTTGCTGAAACAGGTATTCCTTTGTACCGCACCCATAAAAGGGCAGAAGGGAGAGCGTTACACCTTGCCAGCATAAAAGCCCTTCTTAGCTGTGGGTTATGCAACTGATATAGATAAGTTGACAGCTTCCCAAACTTTATAGGCAGATGGAGATACAATGGAGAACACGTTGTATCAGCTGCACTGATTAACTCTTGGCGCTCGATGTCGAGAGTTCTCTCCTTAATAGTTCTAAATGCTGCAGCTAACCCCATCATGCCTAGCATCTCACTGTCAAGCCCCATCGATTTTAGCTTTGTAAGCAGACTAGAAACCCCACAAGGCAAAGATGTGTCTGATAGTAGATGGTAAATCAGGCTATCACTTGTCGCTTTAAAAAGAATGCCCAGCCAAAATTTGGCAAATCTTAGCCATGCCAATGTATTCAGCCTTATAAGACCGGTTTCAAGGCACAGAGCTGAGTACGGAACACAACGTGGCATACCCAAAATTTTCCTGAGGAAATTAGATTGGATACGCTCCGTGGCTAGGTCTGAAGCCTTGAACCAAATCGGGACACCATATAAAACCTGAGAGACAACTTTGGCCTTATAGGCTTCCAGAGCAGCCGGGACATATCTGTTGCCCAGAGTAAAATAAAATCTCGCAACTCCTGAAGATGAGAGTTTGGCCAAATTAGAAATGGAGCGGCGATGAAAAGCCCAAGAGTGCCTGTAATGGAATGTGATGCCCAAGTATTTAAACTGGCGGACTTGTTCAATATTGTTGCCCTTGCAGGTCCAGTTATAGATTTTGTATCTATTTGCAAAAATCATAATTTTAGATTTGGCATAGTTAATGTTCAATTTGTTGGCTGTTAGGTATTCAGCACATCTATTAAGTAGCCTCAGGAGACCCACACGAGTACGTGAAAGGAGAATCATATCGTCCGCATACAAAAGCAGCGGTACCTGACAGTTGCCCAAACATGGACAGTGACTGTTTACATCCTCCAGGGCCAGGGCAAGATCATTCAAAAATAAATTGAACAATAGGGGGGCCAAAATACGTCCCTGCTTCACTCCTTTATTAACAGATATGGACTGGGATAGGGCCCCAGTTCGCGGGCACCGCACTTTGCAGGAGTTGTTGGTATAGAGGGATCTAATCAATAGCAGGAGTCTTTTTTCTATTCCTTGTGAACTAAGCTTGTTCCATAACAGTTCTCTGTCTACTGAATCAAAAGCCCCTTTTAAATCAATAAAAGCCGCATATAATCTTGCTCTGGATACCCTGACTTGTTTGTCAATTATGTGGGAGAGAATAAGACAGTTGTCAACAGTAGATCTGCCTTGCCGGAATCCTGCTTGATGTTCTGGTCCAAGTATACTATTCAGGTCTACCCAGGCCAAGAGCTTGCTGTACAGATACCTTGCATAGATCTTACCCACAACTGACAAAAGGCTGATAGGTCTGTAATTAGCTGGGGAGTCAGCATCACCCTTTTTGAAGATAGGAACAATAACCGAGGAGCGCCAGTCTTGGGGGACACATCCAGTTTCATTGATCTTTGTGAAGAGAGGGGCTAACAACTGAGCCCACCATTCTGGCTCGCTCTTAAGAAATTCAGGGGGTATTGCATCCAGTCCAGGGGCCTTCCCAGATTTTAGATGACCAATTAGCTGTCTTATCTCTTCTGGGGCCACCGGTGGCCAGACAGGAGGCTCAGAAATTAGTGTGTCTAAACACACTTCAGGCTGGTAGGATTTATCCAAGAAGATCCCCTCAAAATGTTGAACCCAGGCAGAGGAGGGAATTACCACCCTATCACTTCCCTCAGAGTTTGATGCACCTGAGACAATGTTCCAAAACATCCTACTATTTTTGGATGATATGGCCTGTAGTAGCTTCCCCCATTGTATTTGGTAGAATTTTTGTTTCTTATCGTGCAGTAATTGACCTAACCCTTTCTTAAGATCTATGTATTTGTTTAAATGTCTGGGGTCATTAGAGTTTCTAAAGTCACGGTAGGCCTCATGGATTTGGATCTTCAGCTCCTTGCACTGTTGATCAAACCAGACCTTTTTAGTTTCCATGCCCCCATTGCCCAGCAAAACCATTTTACGTCCTAGCTCCTTTGAAAGCCGATCTACAAGAATTTCATAGGAGCTAATTATTACTGTAACCTCCTCTCCCCATAATATGTCAGACAAAGGTTCCGTGCAGTGATCTTCCCTGATAAACTGGTGAAATTTTGCATTAGCCCCACTGTCCCATCGAATTTTATAACTATATTCCGCCGAGAGCGGGGGCATCACTGGAAGACCCACTGCTGAAGCATGTAAGTCAAGAGTCAAAATCAGTGGGAAATGATCACTGCTTATATTATCCCCAATCTGGAAGTCCAACACATGGGACTTCATCATTATCGAAGTCAAGACATAATCCACAACACTCGCACCCAAGGCAGAGATATAAGTGAACTCTCCCGATTTTGGGAAATCATTTAAGCCATTCAGCCAAACCTTGTTAAGGCTGGCACAAAATCTGGCTAAATTTATTCCAGCTGCATTAGAATGGCGGTCCTTAGACTGTCGATTTAACAGATTGGGGGAAGGGACGACTCTTCGTCAACTTCCAAAGCCTTGTAAAAAACATGCTTTGAATTAGCAACTCTGGCATTCATGTCACCCATAATAATAACTTCAGCCCCAAGATAAGAGATTTCCAAAGCCTCCACACAGGACTGGAGATTATCCCAATATAAAGTCCGCTGAGAAGTATTGAGGGAGGGTGGTATATAAACATTGACACAAATTAATTTCATGTCACACACAGACACTAAGGTGGCTTGTACTTTACAACAGCCCGATATTAGCTCCAGTTGCCTTGACTTAAAGCACTTTGCCACAAACGTGACTAAACCCGCAGATGGACGCCCCTTGGCATTGGTTTTCGAAGCTGGGCTACAGTACGCATGAAACCCCTGGAGGTATATTTGATCCCTCATCTGTGCTGTTCGTATGATTGCAGTATTCATGTATCTGGTTTTATTTCTATTGCTGCTTTTTAACTCTTTGCCTGACCCTGAAGAAAGTGAGGCAGTTGCGTGATTAGATGCAGGAGAGGGTGTTGTGCTTGTACCTTTTAGCTGTTGAATAGAAGTGTGAACTTTGACTGGTGCCCACGGGTGTCACTAGGGTTGGTGACACTCGGGGCGAGATCTCATGGTGTCACCCCCATGGACCTCCTCCCAGATCAGGGCCTCTGAGAGGAATTTTATCAGGGGGTACAAAGTTTCTCTTGAGCCCCTTCCCAAAGGGCAGGGGGCAAAATGGGGCAGGAGGAGGGCAGCAACGGCCAGAAAAGTCTCCAAAGACCAGGTCTACCAGGCATGAGTTGTGGCGGAGATCGGGAAAAACCTGTTTTCTACCAG
Organism: Plestiodon gilberti rubricaudatus; assembly: GCA_026170595.1. Classification (NCBI taxonomy): domain Eukaryota; kingdom Metazoa; phylum Chordata; class Lepidosauria; order Squamata; family Scincidae; genus Plestiodon; species Plestiodon gilberti. The sequence continues at coordinate 169,481,898 of JANXHW010000001.1, forward strand.
TGGTGCATAATTGCACCACCAATCCCATTTTGTACCAGTAGTGCATTTTTGCACCACAAGTAACAATAGAATAGAAAGTCATTTTTGGTGTCATCCCTCCCTGGGGTGACACCCAGGGCAGTCCGCCCTCCCACCCCCAGTGCTGGTGCCACTTGCAACGTTGGGGATGACAAAAGCTGAACCTGTAAAAATCCCTTCTTCTACTAAGCTTTTAAAGTTATTGTCATTTGGTCCTCCTTTGAACTGTATCCTGCTAGTTCTGTGTGCTCATTGGAGCCTAGTGTTTGTGTGGAGTCATGGAATCAGGACCTAGGGTTTCCTATGCATGTTGATTACGACCCTCTGGCGTTTTCTAAAAGGAGGACTTTTGGACGGATCGCATAGTGTGTCTTACCCTTCTAGTTTGTTTCTTTTCCTTAACACATAGAACTTTTGTTTTCCAGAGCGCTGCAAGTGCAAGCCTATAAAAGCCACCCAGAAGACTTATCTTCGGAACAATTACAACTATGGTAAGCATGGCTTTCTAGCAAGATAACAACCTTTTTTAAGGAGAGAGAAAGAGGAACTGGAGACAGAAGAGGTTTGACAGAAAGAGGTTATTGGGCAGCTGCTCTTGCCGAAACACCCCCAAAGGCAAACTAACCTGCTTAGGTCTTGGAGAGGGGGGAAATAAATTTAAATGGTCTGCAATCGGAAACTGTTTTTTTTTTTGCCAGGCATAGATGGGACTGTTAAGACCATCGTTTTCACTAGTAAATGTTAAGCTTTTCTAAATACAACTGAGACTGTAAATGTTAAGCTTTTCTAAATACAACGTAGGATTATGAGATGGGAGATTGTGTTATAGTTTGTAAATACAACTTTGTAGACTTTGATTCCTAAGCATGACCAGAAAAGGGGAGCAGGTGTACATAAGAACATAAGAAGAGCCTTGCTGGATCAGGCCAAAGGCCCATCTAGTTCAGCTTCCTGTATCACACAGTGGCCCCACCAGATGCCTCAGGGAGTACACAGCCAACAAGGTATCCTATGCCCCCCTATGTACCTGCTGTAGTGGTCAGCAACTGACAGTTCCTGGGTCAAAACTAGCCCTCAGTGCGATGCCATCTGGACTTTCAGTTGCCAGCCGAAGAGGAAAGGGTCAGTAGTAAAAGGGGCTTGGAGGCAAACTAGATTGGAGAACGGAGAAAGGGGCCTTGGCCCGTCACTGACCCCCCCCCCCAGTTTGCCATTGTCAAGGTGGCTCTGCCATAAAACAAGGTACAGAAAAGTGTCAGAAAAACAAAACAAAAAGGAGCATCAATACTGCATATAAACTGTTTATGACAATTGTATTCTTAGTGTCCGATGTCTCATTGTATAAAACACACGGTATCCTGAACAGGTGTCTTAAAGGGGAAAAAATCGGCCAGCTGCTGTGTTCTTCTGTCCTTGAGATGGAGGATATTTTTTAGGTTCTGAGGCACCAGTGCTGGGGTGCTATGCAGTTAGCAAAAAGAACTTGCTCACAATGTTCCTCTGCAGGGGAAGATTGTGTGCTGAACTGGTGTCTGTGAAGCTGTTGAACAGAGGAACTTGAAGGGACAGCGTAGTAAGGCAGACTGGGCTGGCTGGCTGATCAGATGGCTGCTGGTTAGATAGCAGCTGCCTGTTTTAAATGTCACCCTTTGCTCGCTGAGTTCTTTCCCTACAAGTTGGACTGGAGGCAGTGAAACAGACAAACTGCTATGGTACATAGTCAATCAGAACCAAAGGCAGCTCTGGGCAGGCAGGCGCGAGATGGGAAAAACTGGTACAGTATTTTTATTGGGTGGGGGACAGAGAAGGAATGATTATTTGCGGTGCAATTAATTGAAGGGGAATTGATTTGGAGTGGTTGACATTTGGGTCTCATATGCCACTTCTGCCTTGGAATCAGTCTGTGCTCTTGTGCTAGTTACTAAAATAATTGCATAATCCTGGCTGGCCGCTGCATTCTGCATGGATTGTGACCCATGCCAGCATGGCCCGGGCTCACCTTGGGGGAAGGGACATTTGTCCCCTTCCCCCAGTGTAAGCGGCGTGGGCCCAAATGGGCCTCCTCGGATGCACTCCAGCTCTGAAGGTGGTATGCATCCGGGGAGGCATTACGGGTGGTGAAGACCAGCAGGGATTGTGAAGAGCTCCAGAAGGATCTCTCCAAACTGGGAGAATGGGCAGCAAAATGGCAGATGTGCTTCAATGTAAGTAAGTGCAAAGTGATGCACATTGGGGCAAGAAACCAAAATTTCACATATACGCTAATGGGTTCTGAGTTGTCTGTGACGGATGAAGAGAGAGATCTTGGGGTGCTGGTGGACAGGTCGATGAAAGTGTCGACCCAGTGTGCGGCGGCTGTGAAGAAGGCCAATTCCATGCTCAGGATCATTAAAAAAGCGATTGAGAATAAAACGGCCAATATCATCATTTATTTTTATTTATTTATTTATTTAAAGAATTTGTATTCCGCCTTTCTCCCGGCAAGGGCACTCAAGGCAGCTTACAACATTAAAATAACATATACATTAAAATAATTAACCGATAATTAAAACAATTAGAACAAGCAACCCCAGTGGGTCACCTATATTTACATTTGTTAAAAGCCGTTTGTTAAAAGTTAAAAGTTAAAAGTCAGTCCACCATGTCAGACATTGAATGCTAGTCTAAATAAAAATGTCTTAAGGCCCCGCCGAAAGGTCTCTAAAGAGGGAGCCGTTCCTAATTCCAGGGGGAGGGAATTCCATAATTGGGGCGCCACAGCCGAGAAGGCCCTATTCCGCGCCGCCATCCCCCTCACCTCCGTCAATGGCGGCACGGTTAACAGGGGCCCCCCTGATGACCTCAGAGTACGGGTCGGATTATAAAGAAGGAGGCGGTCCCTCAAATACCCTGGACCCGAGCCATTAAGGGCTTTAAAAGTCAAAACTAGCACTTTGAATTGTGCCCGAAAACGAACCGGCAGCCAGTGTAGCCGCCGAAGCAACGGTCCAACTGAGTCGAACTGACAAGCCTCGGCAACCACCCGGACCGCCGCATTCTGCACTAGTTGCAGTTTCCGGACAGTCTTCAAAGGCAGCCCCACGTAGAGCGCATTGTAGTAATCTAGTCTAGATGTCACTAGGGCATGGGTCACTGTGGCCAGGTCTGCACGATCCAAGTACGGTTGCAGCTGGCGCACCATGCCTTTGTACAAATCGATGGTAAGGCCACATTTGGAGTATTGTGTCCTGTTCTGGTCACCACACCTCAAAAAGGATATAGTTGAATTGGAAAAGGTGCAGAAAAGAGCGACCAGAATGATTCGTGGGCTCGAGCACCTCCCTTATGAGGAAAGGCTACAGCGTTTGGGGTTTTTAGTCTAGAAAAAAGGTGCCTGAGGGGGGACATGATTGAGACATATAAAATTATGCATGGGATGGAGAGAGTGGATAGAGGGAAATTCTTCTCCCTCTCGCACAACACCAGAACCAGGGGACATGCACTCAAATTGAGTGGAGGGAGAGTTAGAATGGATAAAAGAAAATATTTCTTTACCCAGTGTGTAATTCACCTGTGGAACTCCTTGCCACAGGATGTGGTGATGGCATCTGGCCTAGATGCCTTTAAAAGGGGTTTGGATAGATTCATGGAGGAAAAGACCATCACAGGTTACAAGCCATAAGCAACCTCCTGGTTTTAGAAGTGGGTTTTCTCTGTGCCATGTGCAAGGGAGTGGCGACTGGACACAGGTATCTTGTTGTCTTGTGTGCTCCCTGAGGCATCTGGTGGGGCCACTGTGTGATAGAAGGAAGCTGGACTAGATGGGCCTTTGGCCTGATCCAGCAGGGCTCTTCTTATGTTCCTATGTTCTTATGAGGCCGTGTAAGGCCAGCCCAGGCTGGGAAGGGGCATAGGATATCAGAGCAACTCAGTGCCGATATCCCCACCCCCTCCCAGCCTGGGCCGGCCAATGGCCCCCTCCCTCGCTGCACCTGCCCGCCCTTTCCCCGCACTTGCGTCAACCGGTGCGGGACCTACCTGCGGCGGCTGGAGTGGAATGGAAAGAGTGTTTTGCTCATGCAAGGGCCCTTCCACAAGGGGAACACTCCTTCTTGTCCAAGAAGAAGTAAAAGAGAGTTCAAAGAAATGAGACATTCAGGATGAGTTATGTCTGCGTGATGTAATCGTAACAATGCTCTTTGTCACTTTTCTTCAGTAATTCGGGCTAAAGTAAAGGAGGTGAAGACCAAGTGTCATGATGTTACTGCAGTAGTTGAAGTGAAGGAGATCCTAAAGTCTTCCTTGGTGAACATTCCTAGGGACACTGTTAACCTATACACAAACTCTGGTTGCTTGTGCCCACCTCTCAACGCTAATGAAGAATACATCATTATGGGTTATGAAGATGAAGAACGTTCCAGGTAACTAACGTTCTTTCCTTCTGTTGGCTCTGAGAAAAACAAACAAAGCTTGAGGGAATAAATAGGAGAATAGGGCATAGCCTGCATCCTGAAGTCTAAAAGGGACCTGGTCTGGTAGTCTACCCTAGGAAAGGAGCTCATTGTCGGTGTGGTGCCACCACAGAGAAGGTTCTGCTCTATGTAACCACTAGAATAACCTTCAGTCTTGGAGTCATATGGATGGAGCAAGGTCTCACTTAACGATCGCAATAAGCTCTCAATAAGCAAGCTGATTTGTATAAACATGGAAAGCTGCCTTTTGCAGAGGCATTATACCATTGGACCACCATCTAACTCTATGCTGATTGGCAACAGCTCTCCGGGGTTTCACGTTCAGGAATCTTTCCCAGCCCTGCCTGCAGATGTCAGGGCTTGAACATGGGATTGAACTTCCTGTATGCAAGGCATGTGCTCTATGGCCCCTCCCCAATCAGATGACTGGTTCGTCTTGTCCAGTAATGGCCAAACGTGCTTAACGAAAGAGCCACATACGATAAACTTCAGACATTTGAGAGCCACCATATTTAAAAAGCATTTAAATTCTTAAATATATTTATTCACCATGAACATTAAAGTTATGTTTTAAGCCAGTGGACTCTCGGTTTATAACTGGTAAATAATTATCAAGCTTGAAAATTTCTTATTTACCTTTTATATTAATTGTGATGCAAAAAGGAGCTCAGCCAACATATTTCCGAGAGCCACACATTGTATGTCAAAGAGCCGCATGTGGCTCAGGAGCCACAGTTTGGCCACCCCTGGTCTATTTTGATGGACAGTGGTTCCTCAGTGTCTGGCTCTTTCACTGGAGATGCCAGGAAGATGTTCCCTAAGATATATTGGCCCAAGCGGTCCAAGGCTTAACAGTAAAAACCAGCATCTTGAATTGTGCCTGGAAGCTAGTTGGTGACACGTGCAACCTCTCAGATAAATAAACATTTTGGGAGTCACCTTGAATGTGTCCTGTACAGGAGGGAAAAGGTAGGACACAAATAATTTAAAGATACAAATAATTCCAGTCAGTGACCAGGCAGCTGCGTTTTGCGCTAGCTGCAACTTCCAAAGTCTGTAGTGAAAGCTCCACATTTTGGAATCAACCACTCTTGCTCTCATTGTCTGTTCATTCATTTGTTCATTCATTCAGTATTTAGACAGTGAATGTAACATTGTAGCTAGAATGCAGAGTTTGGAGATAGGAGAGCCAGGTTCAAATCCTTGCTCTGCAGGACAGTGTGTGGACTTGGGCCAGTTGCTCTCTATGCCTGGCCTACCTCACTGGGTTGCTGTGGGAATAAAAGCATGACTGGCAGCCCGATCCTGAGTAACTCTTGCACTGGTGTAACAGTAGATCCCCTGGTGTAAGAGCACTTGTGCCAGTGTAACTTGCCATACACCGACGGACGCAGGACGGACACCGGCATAACCCCACTTGGATACCTAACACGTGCATGCCCCCAGAATGCCCCCCGCGCCGGTGGAGTTGCGCCGGCATCCGTTCCGCTTCCGAACTGCGCATGTGAGTTGTCTGAGGGGGGTTACACCGGTGTCCGTCCTGCATCCGTCGGCGTACGGCATACATCACTACCTGATTTCATACTTTTATGAAAACATCTCCTGAGCCTGCCCTAGTCTAACATCTAAAGAAAGCAAATAATCTTTCTCTTGCTTCCTAATATATCAATATCTGCATTGCTTATGTGTATTATAGTAACTTTTTAAATTTTTGATACTGTGTAGGTTACTTTTGGTAGAAGGCTCCATAGCTGAGAAATGGAAGGACCGTCTTGGTAAAAAAGTAAAGGTAAGACCATGTTTTAATTGTTTCATCATGTTTGACCTTGATTATAAGGGGGGGGATCTTCATCATGGTGTCTCTGGGGTTACACTAATGGAATCTGCACAAGTGCAAAGCAACTTCTTGAGCTTTAGAAAGTTGGAAGTGGCACTTGCCCCTTTCTCCAAGGTGGGGAGCTCCCCACTTAAAGGGCAGAACAACCACCTTCCTAAGTTCCTGCTCAGTTCTCTTCTAACCACTGTGTGAGCTTCAGAAACTGCTGTGAAGCTTTGCTGTGAGCTTTGGTTGGGAACACTCTGTTTTTGTTTTTCTTCCTCTTTTCCTTTTTCTTGTGGGGGGGGGGCAATTTCCCACAGTTTTATTTTCTCATGGTTTTTGATCTTTTGGGGGCTCTGCCTCTGGGTGGTCTCCTGCAGTCTACAAGGATTGCTGCGCTACAGTGTGTCTTTTTTTTAAAGTGTTTGTTGTTTGGGGCAAACTTACCATCCATGCATGGACAGCCATGACTCGTACCGTTTTGGTATTGAGAAAACACACAGAATAGGCATCTGCAAGCATTGCCAGAGTTTGACTAAGGGGGCACAAATCACCAAATCACAAGGGGGCACATCACATCATCTGCCTGTTGGCTTCTACAAGCACTATGGTGTTGTCCACTCCCACTTCACATCAGTGGCCTCAGCACCAACCAGATATATATCTGGTTGATGTGTGTGTGTGTGTGTGTGTGTGTGTGTGTGTGTGTGTGTGTGTGTGTGTGTGTGAGAGAGAGAGAGAGAGAGAGAGAGAGAGAGAGAGAGAGAGAGAGAGAGGACAAAATCAAGGAAGAAAAGAAATCCCAGTGAGCTCTTTCCTTGCCACTGGTTATATTTGGTCAGGTATATGGGGGCCACCAAGATCTTTCCACTGCTGCTGTTCATGTTGTCCTTTCCCTTTGAACGCCACGTCTGTTTTCCCCACTTGCATTTGTTCTTCTGTTTGTTCTACTGCTGCCAGAGTATGAAACAATAGTTCACTCAGTTCATCCCTACAGGGGTTTGGGTAGCACGAAGCCAAGAACTTTAAATACCTGTCTTTTGGGACACCAGAAGAGAAAAATGCTGGGCTTTGAGTGTCTTTGTGCTATTCCTGTATTCATGGAGTAGGTTATTTTGAACCAAATCCTTTTTGAGTTCCTTGGCAACGTGGGTAGAATTATGATGTGAGCTCCTTAGCAAGAGCTTTTTGAAAGAAGACATGATCACAGAAGCAGAATTCACTTCTTTTTGTAGAATTGGACTTTAAAGTCTGAGCTCTCCTTTAAAAGATACTATGTCTTACTCTTGCTGCAGAATAAATTGAATCATTAAACATATTTAGGAACATGAGAAGTGACCTTCTACAGTTCCAGATCCTTTAGCCTTAGTGGCTCTCCAGAGTTTCTGACAGGGGGTCTTTCCCCAGCCCTACCTGGAGATAAAGGGATTGGACCTGGGACCTTCTGGTTGCAAAGGATGTGCTCTGCCATTGAGCTATGGCCCCTCCCTTTTCTTCTTCTTCTTCTTCTTCTTCTTCTTCTTCTTCTTCTTCTTCTTCTTATTATTATTATTATTATTATTATTATTATTATTATTATTATTATTATTATTATTTACAGATGGCTTTTCAGCAAGAAGTTCTAAGCACTTTACATAGCATAAAGGAATGAAAATATGCTTCCCAGTCCCAAAAGGGCTGACAATCCCAAGACCTCCTGGCACCTGAGGTGGTAAGGGGATGCAGCATCCCCTTACCTAGTGATGTGCCAGCCTTTGTCCCTCCCACTCTCTGGATTGGGAAAGAGAGGAATGCAGTCGTGCCACAAGGACGCGCGTCACCGGGGAGCAGGGAGCGCGCGTCACCTTTAATGACGCGGCCCCGCCCCCGCGCGTGACGTCATGCGCAGGCGCAAAGCACCCCCCTGCGCCATTTTTGGCTCATTTTGGAGCCAAACTGGCACAGGGGAGGGAGAGCGGGCCGAAGGCAGATCGACGAAACGTGAGTTTCCTCCCTTCCTGCTCTCCCCAGGGGGTCGTGCATCACCTCCGGTGGCCCGCCCTCCCCTCCGCGGACCAGCGACGTGCCTTGAGGAATGGAGCAGAAGAGGAAGCATGGAGGAGAACGATAGGCTAGACTAGCATGGGAGATGCTCTTCTAGCCATTTACTCTCCTCTCCTCCACACTTCCTCTTCCACTCTATTCTTTTCTTTTTCCAATTCAGGGAGTGAGAGGAGGAGCAGTGTGGGGCAGTGGGTGGACTGAGGTGGGCTTCAGTTGGCCTCATGGATGGGCCAATCCTGGGAGACACCAGCTCCTGCCACTGGAAAAGGTACTACACTGGGATGAATCAGGACGCTTGTTCTTCTTCAGATAAATATAAGAGAGCTGCCACTTTGAAAGGTGCTTCTTGGCACAGTTGGCAGGGGACTTTTTCCAATGTACAAAAACACTAAGCCAGGGTCCCAAAGCACATGACCCACCATGCCAAAAAGAGTCCACCAGCAACATACTCTGACCCCAATGGCGTCGGCTGATATGGGGCTGTGGGGCGGTGGGCCCCAGGGCGTAGGGCGCAGGGCTTGGGGTGGGGCGGTGGGCTCCTTAAATTTGGTGGGGTTTTTTTGCATTTTTTCGCTTTTTTTCTGTTTTCTGGGGGTTTTAAGTGTTAAAAGGGCATATGTAAGTGTATGTGTGCTTTCCCGGCACTTATCTGTAATATGGGGCGCTTCCAGGATGTTCCAGCGACGATCTTCTTCCTGCGCCCGGGCACAGCTTCTCCCTGCGCCCGGGTGCGAACTCTGTAATGCCCCCAGCAGCGGTTTCCGGAGTTTGCGCAGGTGCAGAACGTCCCTGGAAACTCTGTGGTTCTGCGCATGCGCAAACTCCAGAAACCGCTGCTGGGGGCGTTACGGAGTCCGCACCCAGGCGCAGGGAGGAGCCGTGCCCGGGCGCAGGAAGAAGATCGTCGCTGGAATGTCCTGGAAGCGCCCCATATTACAGATAAGTCCCGGGAAAGCACACATACACTTACATATGCCCTTTTAACACTTAACCCCCCAAAAAAACATTAACCCCCCCCTAAAAAACAGTCAAAAATAGGTTTCGAAACCGAAACCTAATTTTTTTGACAGTTTTATTGGGGGGCGTCGGGGGGGCCGCCTGGCGACGCCTCTGCCTGACCCACCAAGGACTCCGTAAACGTCCTGTTTTTCCTGCCTGCACTAAACTTTGGATTACCCTTGGAAAATACTGACTGACGTATAATCTGTGACCATTTCTGTGGATAGGCCCTTCATGTCCATTTCATAGGCAATCTATCTTCTTCCCTTTAGCTTCTCTCCTCGTTGTCTAAGATTACTAGGCTTCCATGTCTTTCCAGATGTTAAAAAAATATCCTTGGAATTGCACTAACCCATTATTGAGCATCAGGAATGTAGTATTTCCTTTTGGTATAATTGGACTGGATTAGTGTCCCAGTGTGTGCTTTGAAGACCAGGGGAAGACACAGAGAGCAAGGAAATGAATATCTAGCAAAGCATGGTGCAAGAAGAGGTTGTCACAATGGCAGGCAGTGTGGGGCATTGGTAATGGATAACCTTGCTGTGATGCAATCTTAATAAAACCACCACCACCACCATCAGCACTGATGAGCATTCCAGTATTTGGGGAGGAGACGAGAAGGGGGATCAGCAGCAGCAGCAGCAGCAGGGTGCGCACCCAAGCACTTGCGTTAAAAAGAAACCATTCACAAACTGATGCAGGCATGGGGGCACAGACTTGTCTGTTGTCACAGGCACTAGCCCAATGGGTGTGCGTGGCCTTTGGGCCTGGCCCAAGGTGAAACGGCAACCCAATTTCCCACCCCCTTTTTTGAGCATCAGTGTGCATGCTCCAACTCACCTCTGCGGCCACCTTGCTCCCAACACTCCTCTCTCTCTCTCTCTCTCTCTCTCTCTCTCTCTCTCTCTCTCTCTCTCTCTCTCTCTCTCTCTCTCACACACACACACACACACACACACACACACACACACACACACACACACACACACACACACACACGAGTCCGAGCTGGATGAGTGCTTCAGTATTATTTGCCCTTTAGCAGATCGTAACAAAGGGCTCAATCCTAACTGTGCATGCAAGCACTTACCCTGGGGCAAGGGAATACATGTTTCCTTATGCTAAGGAAGCCTCTCAAGGCCAAAACTCCCTTACAGGATTTAGTGGACACCGTGTTGGCACCGCTGCATCGCCGCTTGGGGAGTTGCGGTGGCTTGGGCTGAAATTCAGACAAATGTTTGTGACGTGGTAGGACAGTAGGGGGTGTGGTGAAAAATTTCCCTAGCTTGGTCTGTTTTGGACCCGAGACCTTTGCTTCAGCATCCCAAAGAGGCTGCTCAGTTAAGTCAAGTCAGCCTTTATTGTTGGCATCAAGCTGCTCAGTCATCCTTATGCAGCAGCCATTATTCTGGAATGCCCCCTTTCTTTGAGCATCTTCGTTTTCCCGCTTGACCTAAGGCCAAAGAAACTTGATTCTGAGCCAGCGCATTGGACTGTAAGGGCCACCTCTTGGCCAAGAGCAGGAAATGCAGAAACCCAGATGACTCCCAAATATCTAATCACAAATATCCGAGCCCAAAGGCTCTAGAAAAGAGGGGGCACGACACACACGCACACCCTCTGTCATTTGCCCAGATCCATTGTTGGAAGCAAGTAACTGATGCTTCATGGGGCTTTACCCTCTCACCTTACCGAAAATGTGAGCATAAAGACCAACACCCTGAAATAGTGTGAGTCATGAGTATAGGGATCATAGCCAATGAGTTGCAGCACGGTTTGTACTTCATGTTGTTTTTTCACCTCTTTGTCGTCCTTTGCCAACCCCCTCCCCTCTGTGTGCTAACTGATCAGTGCCTCACTGTTATCCGTGGCATTGTTTTCTTCACTGTTTGGATTTTCCAGGAGTTTAGTACACTTCCTGTATTTTTACTCTTGTACGTGCCTGATCTACGTGCACTCCAGAGGGAGTGGGCTTGCCATGCCTCTCAGACTGTCACATTTCCCTCCTGTTTGTTTCCTAAGGGGACCCCTCCCCAAATTGTTAATCTCTGTTAACTCTCTCTGTTAAATTGGGAGGGAGGCTTCCCTGAGGTGAAGATTTGTCTACTGGCTTCCTAGACTCGGGTTGTGGCTGTGGACTCTCTTTTCCCAATTCATTTCCGGTTTACCCAGTAAGAAGAGTGAAGCAGAGAGTGAAAGATAAGGGCGTCATCGCTAACAACTACATACTGCGCCCATTTTGCCCTCCATCATTCCCTTATGGGGGGGTACATGAAGGGACAAGGGAGCTTTGCTGCTGATCAAACTTGTTTTTTCATCCAAGACTAGTAGTTAACCCCCCCAAAAAAACAGATGTCTCCTTTCTACATTATGTCCCCAGCCCCACCCCATAAAGCCAATGCATGAGAGGGTCTCATGTGATGGCACCTGGCCTAGATGCCTTTAAAAGGGGTTTGGACAGATTCATGGAGGAAAAGACCATCACAGGTTACAAGCCATAAGCAACCTCCTGGTTTTAGAAGTGGGTTTTCTCTGTGCCAGGTGCAAGGGAGTGGCGACTGGACACAGGTATCTTGTTGCCTTGTGTGCTCCCTGAGGCATCTGGTGGGGCCACTGTGTGACACAGGAAGCTGGACTAGATGGGCTTTTGGCCTGATCCAGCAGGGCTCTTCTTATGTTCTTATGTAACCTCCTGGTTTTAGAAGTAGGTTTTCTCTGTGCCAGGTGCAAGGGAGTGGCAGCAGGAAACAAGTTATCTTGTTGGCTGTGTGCTGGTGGGGCCACTGTGTGATACAGGAAGCTGGACTAGATGGGCCTTTGGCCTGATCCAGCAAGGCTCTTCTTATGTTCTTATGGGTAGAGGGCTGTGCCCTGGCAAGCCAACCCCCCTATGCCCCAAACCCAGCTAGCAGCATCCTCTGGACACCCACATATTCTGTGCTTGTCTGAAGAAGACAGTGCTGAATGTGGGGAGGGCTCTTCTGTGTTCCTTGGAACCACAGTGCCGTTTACACGGAGGAGCATTCCCTCCTTTCGGCACTGTCCTTTGGACAGGCACTCAGTGTGTGGATGCCCAGGGGCACAGCTAGCCAGTGTGTCAATTGGGGGGCTGTGGCTAGCTAGCGTGTTCCCATTTTCCTCTTTATCCAGTGGCTGTCTATGGGGGATGGGGCAGGATACTGGATGAATTGGGCAAGAGCCCAGAAGCACCTTAAAGGCTATGGAACTTATGGCGGCACATGTTTTCATGGGAAGGCAACCACTTTGTCAGGTATGTGACGTACTCGCCTAAGTGAATAGGTCTATATACCCCAAGCAGACAAGAGAAGAAGAAGAAAAATGTTGCAAAGAGAATCCAAACGTTCCAGCAATGATGAGAAGTCTGTGGGTGTGTCGCAGGGTTACATGGAACAGCAGAAATGACTACAGAGTTCAATCGGATGAATAAGATCCAATCAGTGTGGGTGTGAGGCATTCCTGACTAGCAGCCATTGGCAATGAATAACAAGACGATAGTGCAAGTAAACCCATAAGGAAAGCCATTATGTCTGTAGAGAAAACAGAGAGTCTCATAGCATCCTGAAGACCAACCAAATTATTTGGAAGTGGAGCGAATGGGCTATTATGGGATGAAAAAGAAAAGGAACGTGGCCATTGTTATGCAAAATGCAATGGTAATTCACAATAGTAATAGTGGTGGATAAAGCAGTGAGCCATTGTTCAAAGTACCTGGTTCCACCTGTTCAGGCTCTAAAGAGAAGCCATGGTTCCGATCTCAGTATTTTACAGCCCGATCCTAATCGTCCAAACTGCTGGCAAGTTCATGTTTCAGCCTGTAGGTTCACCTTGAAGGTGCCATCGACTCTTCTGCAACAGACTAACATAGCTCCCCCTCTGGAAGCTGTGTCTGTAGTGAGTGAGTCGCTCACTGAGCCCCCCCAGTTTCAAATTTGCACTTGAACTTCCAACTCACAGCCTAGTAATTTAATCAGGACAGACGAATGAGAGCCAACCTTAAGCAAGCATTTGTGTTCTCCAGAGTCCTGAGCCAATCTTTGGGCGCAATCCAAACCTACTTAGGCCGCCGTTGTAACCAACGGCCCAGCGAAAACAGGAGGCCCCAGAACAGAAAGGGGATTCAAATCCCCTTTGAATTCCCCTTTTGGAGGGGATTTGAATCCCCTTTCCGTTCTGGGGCCTCCCGTTTTCGCTGGGCCGCTGGTTACAATGGCGGCCTAAGTAGGTTTGGATTGCACCCTTTGTTTTCTAACACTGTATTGCTACTTTGGTATGTAGCAAATAATGTTAAAACTATAATGTTAAAACTGTTATAGCTTGACTTTTATAGTTATGGCAATTTTTTATATTTTGTTAGCTGCTCTGGGTGCCTCTGTTGAAGGGGAAAAGCCAGGTAAAAAACTTAATAATAAAGACATAGTGCGTACGGTTCATTTGTAGTGAGCGCATGGACAGTCAGGTGTAAGCACACATGCTCTGTCCTGGGTGAGTAACAGTGAATTCATGGAGGGCAGGAGTGGAGCCAGGAGGCACGACCCCGTTCCACTTTTAACGTGTTAATTTCTGCACAGAAGTGAACCACTGAGCAGACTGAAGGACCTTCAACAATCCTGCTCAGACTCTTACTGATTGTCGCGCAGTGAGGTAACAGAGTCCCACCATGCATCCCATGTCCTGAATTTCCTTTGTCCCTTATTAGCGTTCCACTTCTGAGATTTCAGAACTCATTTTATTATTTTTATGGGTTTCCGTGTGTGTGTGTGTGTGTGTGTGTGTGTGTGTGTGTGTGTGTGTGTGTGTGTGTTTAAATAATTTGTGCTACTATATCTTTACTAGGCACTTTGTAAATTTCTTCTGCTAATTTAGACATATATGCCAATAAAGGTTCTGAAATCTGAATCTTTAAGTCAGACTTTAGGGCAATGTTTCTCAAACATTTTCGACCCGCGGCTCCCTTGACCATTGGTGACCATTGGCTGCAGCTTCCCATTACATTAGGTTTCTGCCTGCCAATTGGCATTGCACTGTTTTCCGAGAGGATTTCGCTGCACTCCGCAGCCCCCTTGGCTGGTCTCTGCAACTCCCCTGGGAGCCACGCCTCCCAGTTTGGGAACCACTGCCTCATACATACTTTCCAGTATGCAGCATCTAATTTATCGCTGTGGGTAATGGGCACCTGGGTGCGGTTGTATCAATTCAGTAGTATTTGGCGGGGAAAGGGTCAAGTTTGAAGGCTGCAGTTCCTGGAGGGGAGAAGACATGAAAGGGAACCTACTGTACCAAGATAAGTCCTGGAACAGTGAAGGATGGAATGAAGTGAGGCAAAAAAAAAAAGTCTGCTTGGCTGCAGTCGTGGGGAGTCCAGCACAATCCTTTGGTTGCTCTCCTGTCCAGCTGTTGCAGTCGAATCACTTGACTGCTTTTTCCATTCTGTTTTCTCAAATGGGCCCACAGGTGGCTTCACTTAGGCTTTATTTAAAAAATAAATACAGCTAAATGCAAGGCACTTTTCTGCTTGAGTCATCGTGTGTTGGTGTTGGCCAGTTCCCTCACGCTGTTAATATGATCTCTAAGGTGGCCAGGGATTGCTTGATTAAAGGTACTCTGGAAGGGAGAAGGGCAATGCTTGAAAACCAAGTACAAAAAAACAAAAAGAAAAAGCCATGACTTGTTTTTCTAATCACACCTTAGAGGCTAATCTTGCAAACATTCATCATGTGCATATACATTTTACTTACACAAATCATTCACTGACTTTGGCCACATCTGGAAGTAACATTGTTTTAAATAGAATTATTAGCATAACTAAAACGGAATTAACCCTACAGGATTCAAAGATTTAATTGTTACGGGTATCATAGCCATGTATAGTAAAACAGACTTGAATAAAAATACAATCCTACAGGATTTTCAGCTTTAACAGGGTAGTTTAACTTGTCTTTTAAACATCACATATCCCTGTACTGAAACAGCCAATGCAAAATGTTGTTTCTGTCTTGGGAAGTACATTCTGCATCTGTTAGGACAATTTTATTTATTTTTTTAAATAAACACTTTTGATTAAAAAACGTATTGGATTCAGCTTGGTGCAGTTAATTAAAATTGTTTCTATAAAACTACTGGTATTTCTGAATAACAATATCTATTGAATCATCATGACATAGTGTGACTAAAGCAAATTAATAATAGTTGCAATCCGGAGGTGAAAATAAAACACAAGGTTTAACATGTTAAATGTAAAACATAAGGTTGACTTGTGGTCCATTCATTGTATTGCCATTCTAACCATGGACAAATAATACTTGGTTTTCCATACATCTCACTACTAGTAGTAGTTATTTCAATTCTGCAGTTTTTGTTAGCTTAACAAAGCAACTGCAAATCGTTGCAGCTTTTCTGTATCTCCAGTACTGTCACTTTCACTGTATTCAGTTGGATGAGACCAAGTAGAGCACATATTCTCTTCTTATTACCTTCCACAAGGCCCCTCCCCAAAAGAGGTTCATAGCATAAAAAGTCAGACAAGGGGATGCCTATAGAGTTGGGGTACAGGTTAAGCATGGGACTTGGTCAGACTAAAGCCCCAGCTACACATTTCTTTTGCCAGCATCCTCATCATGGTGGGGTTTCCATCTACCAGTTTTAAGATCAAACAGTTCTCACTCTCTGAATTGTCACCATTGCATTTTGAGGTTGGGGCTGCTAGCAAGGGCAGGAAATTCATAATGTGGTGGCCCCTAATCCCATGTAATGAGCAATGCTTAGCATTAAGGTTGGCAGGTGGGGAAACGTGCTAGTCGGATGCCAATCCCTCTATTGAATGCAACTTTTACCTGGGTATAATTTGGAAGCCAATCTAAGATGGTTCTCAGCAAAAGATGAGAACCCCTTGTACATAGCCATAAAAAGTGACTTTTTTTTGGGGGGGGGGGTTCTAAATAATTAAGTAAACAGATGAACAAACTCCATGCTCAGTTTAGGGCCTTACCCAGTAGGGTTTGTATACTGTTGAGATCCCATGGGGGAAGGAGGGTTGACCACTGTTCATTGGCCTATTCATTCTTGTTCCTCCTCTGCCTGTTACATTGTGAAACCAGACATCTGCATGCCAGACAAGGGAACCGACAGACACACCTCCACTTTTGCCACAGCTATTTCTTCAGAAGGTCAGGGAACCACCTGGGTCGAGGTGTGGAAAATGCTTTAGCAAAGCACCCCTCTAAATTACAAAGTAACAAGTGGACAGCATTTTCAAATTTCCCATTAACAAATTTGTGGCTGAAATATTTTTGCAGCATCACAACCGAGTCTGACAATGCAATCCTAAGCAATGTCTACTGAGAAGTAAGTTCCATTCAGTTCATTGGGACTTAGGCTGCAATCCTAAAACACTCTTACTCCCTAGTAAGTGTTTTAGGATTGCAGCCTAAGTCCCAATGAACTGAATGGAACTTACTTACTCCCTAGCAGGGGCGGAACTCACGCAGAGCGTGTGGAGCTGCTCCAGGCTCGGGGGCGGGGCGGGGGGGTGCACTTGGCACAGGGGAGCACCTACTGTCGCGATGCGCCACCTCGTTTTGGCCGGCCCGCTCTCCCTGGAGCTCGTTCGGCTCCGAAATGACTTCAAAACCAGCGGGGCGGGGGGGGCGTCGACGTGACGTGATGCAGGCCCCGCCCACGCTCCAGGCGCCGGTCATTTCTGCTCCCTAGTAAGAGTGTTTTAGGATTGCAGCCTAAGTGAAGACTTTGTATAATCTCCAAAGCTCTGGTGAACACAGTGGAACTTACTTCTGAGTAAATATGCATACGATTGCACTGTTACGGCCCAGTCCTATCCCCTGCCAGCCCAGAGCATGCAGCGCCACTGACTGAGTGCACGCTGCATGCTGTGGTGGTGGGGTGACCAGGTGGCCCAAGAGAGATAAATAAAACTTTCTTCCTTACCTCTCCATCGGCCGCCTGGCCTCCAGTGGTTCTCCTCGGACCTACACCAGCTCTTTTGCTGGGGTAATTCCGAGGAGAGTCCTGGAGGCGGGTCTGGGCCAGGAAGGGGTAGGACCTTGGTGTGTACCACCACCGTGATCCTCTCCCCTCCTGTCCCCAAACTAAAGTCTGCCACTGTAAGAGCCCAATAGGATTGGGCTGCTGGTCTCTTATAAGTGTGTTTAGGATTGCAGCCTGTATCACTTTTGTAGAAAAGATGAGAAACATTACTTTTATTTTAAAAGAAACTGCAATTATGTTTACTTTTGTTCTTTTGAAATCTTACAGCGCTGGGATCAAAAGCTCCGCCATCCAGGAAAAGGCAGGAATGAACCTGGACAAAGCGATTCTGCTCAGAAACCCAGCAGAACCAGCAACCCACGACAAAGACGCAATTAGAAGAACATGCAAAAAATAAATCAATCCATGGACTGATCTAAATTAAAGACTTGCCTTGTTGGAGCAGCAAAGGAGAAATTGCACTATTGCACGTTGTATTTCTATTGTTTACTACAAGATCATGTGGTAGTCAATATTAGTTTTATCTTCCCTTTTGTTTTTCCTGACTCCTTGTATTTGTAGGTGTATAAACACTCGGAAAAATGTGTATATTATCCTCACAAATATCTGTGGATCACAATCTATATGAGTTTTCTTTCAACTGGCAAATGTGATGCTGTTAGCAGAAGCCATGGTTGTTGTTTGAAACCAGTTACTCCAGCCCAGAGTTCTGTGTGGACTCTGTGCTTCCATATCTCTGGCATTCAATTCAGCAACGGGACCCAAGGCAGGCCTGAATTCCTTTCTCTGCACAATGAATGGATCAGGTCTTGGAAGGCAATGCTGTTTCTTAAAGAAACACAGAAATCGACAGGAGGACCAGTTCAAGTTACTATAAGAGATGATGTGCAGTGTAGGACAGAGATTGCGCTTTTCTGCTCCTCCTTACACCCTGCCATGCTTGGTGGGAATATCCATAGATGACCCTTACCATGTGGTCAGTGGTTCATATACCATCTGGCAATCAACCACACAACCTGGATTAATGTGTAACCGAGATATGGGGCAGGAAGGCATGTTTTTGTTCCCTTACCATGCATTGCCTTTTGGGAAAGAAAAATAATCTGAACTGGCCCAAGTGTACATATAAGAATGGGTTCAGGTGTACATTCAGAATCTGATTTTTTTTTCCTGTGTGAAAATGCAAGGTCCAAACGGCCACACAAATGGCAGGGGATTTAGTTTTAAAAACTGAACGAACGATAATTTGCAAGCTGTTTTAACAAAATAAAGAACATTGGAAATAGCACCAAATATCCATTTTTGCTTTAGTACTTTGAAATTAACCTTTGCAGGATGGAGGTTTTGTTGCCTTTAGGGTTCATTCCCCCCCCCCCCACACACACACACACTTAAGACCCTTGTTGATCGTATGGAAAAAGGATTATACAAGGAGATTATACAAAGGGCTCAGTTTCTATCAGGGTAGGTCTGTTAAATGTCGATTCCTCTTCAATAAACCACTTGTATTAAGTCTGGCTTTAAAACATTAACCATGACAAATACTGCACAGAGGACTTGCTTTTGAATGTCTTAATCCTTGTGGGAAAGGTTGTATAGAATTGTTAAGTCTCGCCAGAAGTTATGTTATACTTGCTCTCTGATAACATTTCCCTTTTTTCCCCTTCTTTTTTTTTGTTGTTGCTGTTGTGGGGTTGTCCAAGTAATACTGTCTTCACCAGACCTGCTTCTCCACAGAAGCCTGCACTGTCTCATTTCAATGTTGTTATTTTGACTGTATTTCAGTGCCTACATTAACCCCTCCCAGCCCACAGGTGTACACATTTAACTCCTGTTGCGTATCTGCACCCTTGGGTAAAAATGCCTTAAGCAGCAGCGTTCTATGGTCAGTACTGGAAACGTGCAAGAAAAGACTTGCAGCTATTATGAAAATTACAATTTACTGCATACTATGTGTTTCGTTCAACAACAACAAAAAACTGCAGCAGTGGGCAGAGACTTTATCCTGACATTTTGGGAACAAATGTCCATTTTTATAGCCTGTGATGTTTTTCTAGCCAACATAGGCCAGCAGGTCATCCTGACGATTGCTTCATTTACACCTTACATTCCAGTGCCAATAGCTGGAAACTGTAATTTTGTCTTTATTTTTTTTTAACTCCGAAATATCAGTAGAATACTGAACTAAAATAAAACAAATATTTTAGCAGAAAATAAAACATTTATGTTACAAACTGCTTTAGCATCCTTACTCATGGTTATGGCGGTACCCTTGTGGAACGAGGATTCCACTCAAGCAAAGAAAGCACGGTAAATTCTTCAAAATATTGACAGTATCCCTACATAGAAAAGCCAGTTCCCAACATATTGTCCCATTGTTCTGTCACTCCCTAGTGTGACCAACAAATGGAACTCAGGTGCAGATAGAGACAGACTTGATGTTGTATGATTGGAGGGGGAGTCACCAGAAAAATAGAGAAGAGGTCTGATCCCACCCCTCTATTTACTTCTATATAAGTGAATGGCTAGCATTCATTGCTAGAGGACAGGGCCAGCCAAAACATGAGGCAACTTGATGCAGCTTGCATCAGGGTGAGTGAAGGGAGCAGTGGATTTGGGGTGCCCCTTCACCTGAGTCTGCTGCTGCCTCCCTCCAGCCTGCCGCAGATATGAGCCACATTGATCTGCTTCCTGTTTGCTAAAAGCGAGAAAAGAATCATCCACTTCACTACCCCCTCTTCACTAGCCACTACCACACAAGAAAAGAGCCAGAGGAGTCAGCTGGCTTGCCACTACCCTCACCCTAAAAAAACCCCTGAGTAGTGGGGCGAGCTGCTTTACTACCCCTTCTCCTCATGCTTTCCTTGTGCTGTCCGTTGAAACTTAAAGGGACTCCATATGGAAGAAGTGAAGGGAAGCAGGCACTTACTGGCTTCTTCCTTGCCATCTCTTTATTGAGTAAAACAGAACGTGTGGTGCACACTCGGAGTTCTCAGCATGAGCTGCACTTCCTGCTTTATCAAGAGGATTGGGCAGGAAGGAGCTGAGGCAATGAAAAGGTTTTTTTTCTGGAGGGGGGGGGATCTGGCAGCCCTGCATGAAGCAGTGGTTTGGTCCTCCTCGTTAGAGGGACATGGTATGCTGCACTTAACAAATGTGACTGGGTGTCCCAACCACTACTGAAAGAGAACATGGAAGATGGTGCATTGTGTTTCTGTGTGCATCCTCCCACTATTCAAAGTGTCTGCACGCAGCAATGCACACGCACCCCCCCTCCTAATAAAACAGTAGTTTTGCTAGCCATATGTTGAATGTCCTAAAATGCATGGGTTCACTGTGTCACATCCAAGCTCCAGCCACTCAACTCAGATGCAGCTTGGTTATGGAGCAACTAGGGAAGGAAGGTGAGAATCTCAGGTTGCCATATGTTCCCTGGACACTGGGATGGAAGCAGGTGAAACTGCAGAGGAGGCTCGGTCCACCCTTTCCCTTTGCAGTCTGTTTCCATGACCCTCTCTTCACCTGCCATGTGGTGCACCTAGAGAACAGTTCACCAAGGCAGGTGAGGAGGGAGGAGGTGATTCAGCAGCACTACAAAGGGGAGCATGGGAGGTGCTGAGCCTGCCACTTATTCTGCTTCAGTTGGGGGAGCAGGAAGCATTTAAAGGGACGGCCCTAGGCACATGTTGTAGGGCAGCAATACTGTACGTAGCAGGTAGAGACCACCCCCTATCCGTTCCCGTTTCTTTTATTCCGTTTTATCCAAAGCTGTGGTTAAGAGTGAGACACACCTCATGATTCATCAGTCTCTGTTGCCTGCAAGGCTTGTGCAAGTCATGGTTTAAGAAGGCTCACCAAAGATTTTCCAGAGCCTGTCCTATTGCTCTGTCTACTGTTTTAGTTCAGGGATGCTTTGAGATATGTTTTTCCCCCCTCTAAGACAGGTATTAGTACATTTTTCGTACATGGATTTCTGCTCCCCCCAACACACACACACACACACACACACACACACACACACACACACACACACACACAATCATTATCATCATCCAGAAAATCTAGATCATGTTACCAAATTACAAATACAGATGGGCTGAATAAGCTGACAAAAATGCAAGACAAAGCCAACTTGGACAATACGTAAATTGTGGCTATAGCAATATTTTGTCATATAGCAAGCACACACAGGTGTGTGTGTGATTGAGTGCAATGGGATATATAGGATGACTGGTTAAAACTACACCATTTCAACATCTGGTCATTATTACTTCAGGGAGTAAATAGGCAACAATGGTCTCTGTGGATAATTAGCAGGATGCTGCTATAGCATTCGGGAGACTTTGCTGTATGTCCCAGTGGGTCAAGTGGCATGAGGGCTCAGCACTTCCTGGTTGTCATCCAGTAGCTTATTAGGCTGGCCAGATCTGGGCACATGACGCTACAACTTTCATATCTGCAGTGCAGCATGAGAGAACATGGCAATAGCCAGAGCCAGAGCCAGGCCAGCTGTGAAGTGAGGTGAAAAGTGCTGCCTTGGGTGGTGGAGGGTGTCGCCAAGCTGGGCTAGCAGTTCTCCCTGATGTGCTAGTTTTCTGTTTGCAAGGCATCAAACATGGGGTGTATGTGTGCATGCACACAAGCACTGGCAGAACGAAAGGCCACCTCGCCTAGCCCCCGTTTGCCCCTGTAGACCTCCTTGGTTGCTCTATGTTTTGAAACAGCGTGGCAGAGTCGGGTGAAACAAGGAGGCGAGGACAAGCATTGCCCCACTTCCACTCCTCCTGGCTTCTTTGTTCCAGCCTTGCTCTGCAACTCTATTTAAAAACAGAGAGAATGGAGGAAATGTATAAGTGGAGCATAAGAACATAAGAAGAGCCCTGCTGGATCAGGCCAAAAGCCCATCTAGTCCAGCTTCCTGTATCACACAGTGGCCCCACCAGATGCCTCAGGGAGCGCACAAGACAACAAGAGACCTGTACCCTGTCGCCACTTCCTTGCACCTGGCACAGAGAAAACCTACTCCTACAATCAGGAGGTTGCTTATCCCCATACGCTGAGGGGTCGCCTGCCTCCAGCACTGCTGGGTGGGGTAGGGAGAAGGAGATAGCAACAGCAGTCTTGTTCCCTTCCCTGATGAGGAAGAGGACTGCCGCTGCATGGCTTCTCTTCATTTGCTTCCAAACTGAAGCAGAAGATGGGGTTGGAGGAAGGGCAAGGAGGGTTTGTCATCATCGTTGTCAGTTTTTTTTGGTACCCCTCTTCCAAACTGAAGTAGTAGGAGGAAACGGGCCTGGTCTATACAGGCTACAGAATTAGACAGCTGAGGTGGTCAAATGGACTGGGCCACTTCAGATTGCAGGTGGGAAAACTCCAGTTTTTAAAATTATCTCTTACGGTGATGGCTCACTCTGAAAAGAAAATCACAGAAGAAAATCACATCAGTCTCCCTGATGTGCTAGTCTTCTGTTTGCAAGGCATCAAACATGGGGTGTGTATGTGCACGCATGCATGCAGGCATGAACAGAATGAAAGCTTGAAACCAGCAGAACCCAAACGACATGAAGTGCAGCGTGTCTGCCACAGCCCGACTGTTTAGAGATAAGAGCCAAACGAAGAAACAGATACGTTAGACTGACAGACTCATTGAATGAGTGGAAACTTGAGTCCAGATCTTCCCCAACACACTGTCCATTCAGCCACTAAATTCTGGTTTGACCACCTGCGCTTGGGGAAGAAATGGAAAATGCTAACATTTTCTGAAGTTATCCAGAGGTGCTGAATCACGTCACTGTGGCTTCCAGACCTCCTGTAATCTTCAGGAGCAAACAGTACGGTATGAAAGCAGCTGTGCTAGTTTAATTTTTTTTTTAAAAAAAACAACCTTTCTGAGATTAAAAAAAGAAACAGCTGAGAAACCTTGAATTACGTTTGCCTTGCCAGTTCTGCTTTATCTTTTTCATGCCTTTCCTAATGCATTTTTGGTGTCACTTCAAAAGAAAAACTTCTCCTCAGAACAGAGAGCATATCCCTGAAAACAGAACAGCAATTCATATACAGACTGAATCGCTGTTCTGTTTGGGTTCTTGTGTAGAGCTACCTCGTCTAATGCTGCAATCCTATAACACTTTCCTGGGAGTAAGCCCGATTGTACATAATGGGACTTACTTCTCTGAGTAGATTTGCATAGGATTGCGCTATAAATGAGGCTTGTGCAAGATGGCTTCTGCAGTTTGTGCCCTATATTTTTTTAAATTAAAAATAATAATTTGTAATTACAAATTACACATTTGTGAATTCTTCTACTGAAGGTTTCTACACACAAGTTTCCAGCTGTCCAGGTCAGTGTCAACAGAGGCACTGAAAATGTTCATCATCGTTTTGGGGAGGGCAGAGCATCACCTCAAAATTAACTGGGCCCTTGCATTTTAGGGCCTAACTACACATTACTTTCAAACATACATGTGTACGAAAAGCCACACAGCTGCTTTTCCTAGAGAAAGGCCCAGAGTCACTTTGGTTTTATCTTGTAACCATTTGGACTAGAGCAGGGGTTCTCAACCAGTGGTACTAGTACCACCAGTGGTACTTCAGCCAACTGCTGGTGGTACTTGGACTGCCGGACCACCGGAACCCCGCTCCGATGTGGCACTTTTGGCAGTGCGTTTTCACTCCTGAGAGGCTCCTGCCTTTGGCCGAGCCACTTGGGAATGCTGAGAAGGGTCCTCCCACCCGCCCAGAGCCTCCTACCTGCGTTTTCTGGCCTCTGAAAACCTGAATGTAACTAGTGATGATGTCATCGCCAGTCACTTCTGGTGGTACACAGCAGGAGAGTGGCGCCAGAGGCGGTACTCAGCTGGGAAGGGGTTGAGAACCCCTGGACTAGAGAAAAGTGGCTGGTGGGTGCGTGACGGGGGGGGGGGAGAAGATGAACAGAGCAACAACGTAAACAGGTTAAGCATGCCCAGTGCTGGCCCATGATGTTTTGCTGCCTGACATCAGGCCAAAAATGGTCCTCCTTTCTGTTCCTCCCCCTATTAAAATCACACACCCCAGCTCTTTCCTTCTTTCAAATCTTTCTCTTTTCCTTTCTGTTACGGTATATTAGCAAGGGAAGAGAAAAAGCAAAGAGGTGCCATTTCACCTTCCATCCTCTGCAGGCCGTCCACGGGAGTGATGGTGAGAGGGCTGCTGTGCTACTCCAAGAACTGACCCACAATCCAACGCTTGAGGCAGCCCTCTTCATGGTAGGGTTGGACCCGCGTATATGTACATGCATGCATGCGCACATGACCTGCTGCCACACAAAACTGCCCTCCTGACGTGTTGCTTCTCTGGAGGAAAAGCAGTTGTTAGTGTTGGGTTGCATATGTCTTCATATAGCACACACAACTCTATCCTTAAACAAAAGTATGTTCTAAGTTCTTGCCACCTATAGAGGAAAGTCAACTGATGGCCCAGACAAAACGTGATTGTGGCAGACCTGTGTCTTCAAATGTGGGTCGATCTCAACCACATCTAAAACAGGGAGTGGGATTATGATTCAAAGCACCAATGGCATGTATGGGTGGGTGGGGGGATGAATGCTTCCCCTCCCTCTACAGTCCTTCCCTCTGCAGCCCTTCTTTCCAGGGGCTCTTCTCCCAGCTGGGCTCATTTCCAGTATCAAAGCATGAGTGCGAGAAAAAGGATGGAGATGCGGTGGGTTTTTAGTGCATCTGCCTGCACCTCTTCTGGTGCTGCGGAGCACATCTCCCCCCCCCCCCAAACACACACACTTTTGTGTGGTATGTTGACTTTTATTTAAACAAATTACACCCTTTAAAAATGTTCAAGGTAGCATCCAACCGGAAACAAGACAGTTATAAAATCAATAAAGTAAACCCAATTGCAAAACAGGAGGCAAGTGTCACAGGCAGACCATCTACTCCAATGAAATCAGTTTTAAAACAACCACCAGTCAGAAAGACGAAGGTTTGATTCTATTATAGACATGAATGTGGCTTTTGAAGCCATGGGGCTGCTGCTGCCATCGAGAGCGATATGTTGATTTATGCCGATTTCAAAATACAGTTGTTGCTGATGGAGTTTGGTCCCCTAAGTCTTCCCTAACAAAAACAATGCTCAGAAGGCTTTTTTAAAAAGGGAAAAGAGGAAAGGATGGCCCTTTTGATGCTATTTCATTTTGTGTCATTGTCTGTAGCTTGACATATAATTGCCCATCACTGAAGGTTGATTTACATTTGTAACTACACTACAGCTATGTATGCCCTGCTGGTTTCAGTGGATTATGCAAAATTATCCATCCTGCCCCCTATTGATTTGCTTGGAGCTACAAGCTCTTGGGAAGCCCATTGATTTTTTTGGGTTGGACATCAGGATTTATCAGTCTTTCCGATTCATTCATTCCCCTCTCTACCGTTACAGTTCCAGGCACAATGTCTTTGTTACCGTAAATGTGTGCTGTGCTTTTACAACATTTCTATGAACCTTCTGTTTGTAGTTCCTAGTGTCACATCTCCCATCAGTGACATGCAATTGTTATAGATTGCACATCATGTAATGGTATGTTGGTTGAGGGTGGAGGCAGGTTCTCTCTCTCTTGCATCATCCCCTCATTCATTCTTTCTTTCAGCACACTGTAATTATCAGCCAAACAGGGGAAGCCATTGAGGCTCAGCACAGTGAGTGACAGCCCAAACCTATCTAACTCCCGTGCCAATGCAGCCCTGCCACCAGAGCGTGCACTGTATCCTGAGGAGGGGAATGTCCCGGGGTTTTTATTTTATCCATGCAAGAGAACAATTGTTCCCTTGCCCAGGGGTAAGCCTCTGCTGTCTGAATGGGTCTACTCGGACCTGCACCAGCAACTTAGCTGGTGAAAGTCCGAATGGACCCGGGAAGCCGGATCGAGGCTGGGGGATAGATTATTGGCAGTGGCGCTGCAACCGACACCACCCCCTTCCTGCCCTGCTCTCCACCCCATTCTGCCCCTAATCCATTTTTGGTCTGATCAAGGGCACAACCCAAAGTTTCACACAGGTTTGAAGATGCAACATGACTCCCCAAAGGCACTGGAACTGCTGTATAAGATGTTTGCATCCTTGGACTGCTAGGAGATCAAATCAGTCAATCCTAAATGAAATCAACCCTGACTGTTCCCTGGAAGGACAGGTACTGAGGCTGAAACGCAAATATTTTGGCCACCTAATGCGAAGAGAGGACTCTCTGGAGAAGACTCTGATGCTGGGAAAGATTGAAGGCAAAAGGAGAAGGGGAAGGCAAAGGATGAGATGGTTAGACAGCATCACCGATGCAACGAACATGAAAATGAGCGAACTCAGAAAGATAGTGGAGGACAGGAAGGCCTGGCGGGATGTGGTTCTTGGGATCACGAAGGGTCGGACACGACTTAACGACTGAACAACGAAACACAGGTAAGTAAAACAAGTAAACAAACAAAAAAACTCCAGTGGGTCACCTTATGCTACATTAATTAAAAAGCCAGCCCACCATGCAGTTGCAAAAGTGTCCCTGCAATGCATTCCTTAGCCATAATGCTACTCACCCTGTGGATCGCTACTGCATTGCGAGCCTCAATTTCTACTGGTAGAGATTACGAATAGCCTTTGAGAGAAAGGGGAATACAGTCTCTATGCGAAAATATCATGTGCTTGGCTCAAACAATGTCAGGTACTTCTATTAACGAACAATGATTTCGCATCAGTGGCATCTGGTGGGGCCACTGTGTGATACAGGAAGCTGGACTAGATGGGCTTTTGGCCTGATCCAGCAGGGCTCTTATGTTCTTATGATTTCTTTTTGTGCAAGTCTTTAAAGGGGGATTAGCCCCTTTCAGTTTTGCAATATAGTGGTGCAATCTGGTTTGCTTCATCTTATATTGTCATGTCCTATTAAATGTATACCGATGAGGCGCAAGAATATTAACTCTGCCTAAGTGCCACATGCGTTGCTTAATAAGCAGCAGTGTTGACATTTAAAATGTGAAAATCTTTCAAGTGCTGTTTTCTAGCCAAGTACGTCAAGGAGAATTACGCTGGCAGGGCACTGGATTCCAGTCTGTAGCATCTAAGCCTTCTGAATTCAGTTGAAGCACACAGAAACAAGTTGCATAAAAGGTATTTTACATTCAGCAAACTGCGAAACAGAATTCCAGGTGCAGTGGAACTTTGGGTTATTTTTGTATAACGACTTTTGCCACTTGTTTTGCCCTGCCACATACTGAAGGCTAACATCTTTTCATTTAAGCACGAAATGACTGGGTCCCTTTACAGAGAGTTATCTATGTCAGTCTACGGTGGGTACATTGATCGTAGGCAGGAGCCTTCTTTGTTTCACTAAGCGTGCGCAAGCACACACACACGTGCGCCCAACCAAAACAAGATTGGACATGCATGTGCCAGCTGTAAATCAGGGATCCTGGTACAGACAGTGTCTGTCAAATGTAAAGTAGCCAATTAGCGCCACATGCCTTCAGCGTACTTTTAAAACCCCATGATTAGAGGGGGAAACCAAGTTCTACTAAGGATTACTCAAGGCTTGAAAATGGTTATACATACCACTGTCGCAAAGCCACTGCATCTAGCTTTTAAATGTCTTGCAGTACATCTTAGTCATTTAGAGATCAGCGTTTTTAACAAACAAACAAAAAACAAACAAACAAAAAACCCGTTTCTGTCGTTGTTTGAGCAGCAGGCACAATATGGACCAGTATTTCTGCATGCCTGTAAAAGGAGGATGGGGAAGAGCACAAAGAAGGCAAGATGGGAACTGGACTAAGAAGCACATGTTGGACATGTGCCACTGCATTTGCTAAAGTAGCCACAGAATGCAAACAGTGCCCCAGCTTGGACCCATTTTGACCATGTCAAAATTTAGATTGCTTTAGATTGTGAGCTCTTTGGAGGCAGGGAACCATTTATTTATTTGGTTGGTTAGCTATGGAAACCACTTTGTAAACTACTTGGTATGGGATAGACTTCCTGCAATACATTTTCTACTGGAAAAGCTTTCCATGCCCCAACATCACCCATGCTTGGAAAGATGACTTTTCCCTGCTGGAAGCACCCTCTTCTCCAGGACTGTTTCCTACAGCCTGGCAAATGGTTTATTCCCCCCCCCCCCCACTTATGCATTTTGGTCAGTACGCAATATTACTGCAGCATGCAATGATATGTGGCTTGTGCTTGCTTGGCATAGGAATTTTATACAAGAGTGGAGAAAATCTCCCTGCCATCATAGGCATGTGGTTGAATACTACAGCAGCTCTTCTTGGTGGTAACAGCTGCTGAGTGTGAGCTGTGAAGCCCTCAGTGGGAATGTCACCTTAGCAGTGATGGGGACTCGAGTCAAATGACTCGACTCGCAAGTGTGACTTAGCCATTTTTCCCCTGACTCGTACTTGTACTCGTGACCCACTGACTTGCACTCGTACTCACACTCGTGACCCACGGGACTCGTACTTGACTTGCACTCGTGGGGGTAACGACTTGCCATTTCCAAGTCATTTTCCTTTAATGGATGGCATCAACACAGGCAGGCAGGCAGGCAGGCGCAGTGGAGACCTCAGAGGAGGAGGGCAGCAGAGAGGGAGGGTTTTCAAGGGGGTGGGAAAGCAAGCCTGGCTCCGAGTCCCCCCCTTTTGTTGCTGTCTGTTTGCCATTGGCCACAACTCCGAGCACGAGGGGTGGGGAGGAGTGAGGGAAGGCGAAGCTGCCGCAGCAGTTCCTCCTCATTGACCAAAACTCCGAGCCCAAGGGATGCTTGGCTCAGCAAGGGGAAGGTGCAGGGAGGGAATAATGGGGTTGTCTGTTTTAACTGTTTTAATTACTTGTTTTTAATTATTTTTTATTGTGTATTATGTATTTTAACTTGTTCTTAACTGTAAGCCACCTTGATTGCCCTTATTGGGAGAAAGGCGGGGTAGAAATCCATTAAATAAATAAAATAAATAAATAATAAATGGTTTGAATGTAGACACGCTTGTTTTTCCCAAACCAGATGGGTGGTGACAAGACTGAGAGGTGAGGGAAAGGGCACAGGGGGAGCCAAGTGGGTGCTTTAAAAGTCTCAGAGGTCCCCACACACACAGACACCCACCCACCCCATTTTCAGGGGAAAAGCCATTTTCCCCAAAGCGACCCGACTCGTGACTTGTGACTCGTGGTTTCTGGCCTTAATCGTACTCGACTTGCACTCGTGCAAAAATGACTCGCACTTGACTCGTACTTGCCCAAAAATTTTGACACTGACTCGTACTCGTACTCTTGCAAAAATGACTCGTACTCGCACTCGTGACCTAGTTACTTAGATACATCCCTGCACCTTAGCTATGAACTCACATGTTAAGTAGATAGTGCCTTGAACATAAGGACCTTGAAGTTACACAGGCCTGCACACATTTTGCTTTCTTAGAAGTGAGACCTATTTCTTGGGTATATTTGGGGGCGCCGATTCAAAAAATGGCATTGGTTTTGCCCTATCACGTCTAGTTTTGGGGGTAGGGCATTGCCATCTCATAATGCAAGTCAAGCAGCTTCCTCATGAGGAATCTGATGCCATGGCTTCCTCATGAGGAAGCTGCTTGACTCGCATAAGGTGGCGATGCCATACCACCAAAACTAGACGTAATATGACAAAAACAATGCCATTTTTGGGAATCAGCGCCCCAAATATACCCATGAATATAAAACCACCATAAATTTCAAGTTTTTTTGACCCTCAAATTTGCAGGCCTGTGTTACTTAAATATTAAAAAACACACACACAATGCAGATGGATTCCTCACATTTATGTCCTTTCTCCAAGGAGATCACGTTGATCGTCCACCCTCTTACCATCACAATACGCCTGTGAGGTAAGCTGGGCTGCTATGGGCCTCATAGCCTAAAGAGGGATTTGAACCCAGCTCTCTTCAGTCCAGGTACAACTCTGTAACTGCTGCACAACACTAGCTGCGCTAAAGTGCTGTTATTATAGCTAATAAAATAATTCTAACACAACACTGGACCTTGCCTTTCCAAGCCTCATCGCTCTGAATTGTAACTCTAGCCTTGCTGGAAATTCTAGGATCATTTCAACTTTGTGGAGATTATGAAAATGTATTCCACTCCAGCTTCCAAGTCTCTTCCTCTTTCCGTAGGTTACAGCTGTAATCGCAGCCTTAAAATACAAAAAAAATTTAAGAAGAAATGCAGAGTCGA
Organism: Plestiodon gilberti rubricaudatus; assembly: GCA_026170595.1. NCBI lineage: Eukaryota > Metazoa > Chordata > Lepidosauria > Squamata > Scincidae > Plestiodon > Plestiodon gilberti. The sequence continues at coordinate 169,512,473 of JANXHW010000001.1, forward strand.
GGGAAAATTGGTCACAAGCCAGAACTACACCTAAACATTTTCTGCTAATTAAGGTCTTCTTGTCCAAGCCAGCAAAGCAGCTGCTCAGCTCAGGGTAACATGAAGTGCTACCAGCTGAGACCAATTACTTAGGCTTCCCAAAGGTAACTTAAAAACACACCGAAATCATGTTAATTCTGGTCACATTTATCTAACATGGCAGGAGCACAGTTTACTGACTGCAACAAGCATTTAAGGTATCGGCTTACATTATACTGTAATGGTGCTCACTGACTGGGGTTTAGCATATTCACTACTTGATTTTATCCTTAGAATACCTTTTAATTTCTGCTAAAGATCCATAGTAAAGGTAAAGGTGACCCCTGACAATTAAGTCCAGTCGTGTCCGACTCTAGGGTGTGGTGCTCATCCCCATTTCAAAGCCGAAGAGCCAGCGTTGTCCGAAGACGTCTCCGTGGTCATGTGGCTGGCGTGACTCTCCTTGCCGCAGCGCGTAGCATGCGGCTGGAACACGGAGCGCTGTTTACCTTCCCGCAAGCGGTACCTATTTATCTACTCGCATTAACATGCTTTGGAACTGCTAGGTTGGCAGGAGCGGGCCAAGCAACGAGAGCTCACCCCGTCGCGGATTCGAACTGCCGACCTTTTAATCGACAGCTCATGGTTCAGCGGTTTAACCCACTGCGCCACCCGCTGGCCATAAAGATCCATACATATAGCTAAACCGTAAATATCTCCTCAGTGCTGTCACAATAAAGTCCTCATTATGTATGTATTTTAATACTAGGTCAGAAATTGGTTGACCATTATGTAATCTCACCACTTCTATTCTTTTTGCTTTACATACCAAAAGAAGTTACTTCTTTGGCAATGCAATTCTATTTGTGTTTACTGAGAAGCAAGTCCCACTATGTTCAATGGGACTTACTCCCCAGGGAGCGTGTATACAGGATTGCTGCCTTAGCCCCGTTAGCTTTAGCTATATCTACGGTACCTGCAAATGTTTTGGGTATCTGCAAATAACTTGCTCTGAAATAGTGCCATGAGGTTTTTTTCTGTGTGACTTCAGTGATGCTATTTTGTACAAAATGCTTGACAATTGCCTTTGTTGCCTACCTTTGAAACGTACTTGTGCAAAATATGCTTATATCCCACACCCACCCACCACCTCAGCTTGCTGGCCCCATCCTCTTCTCAAGCACTGGTGCGCCATAGGAGGATGGGAGGGGCTTGCCTCTTCCTACAGAGTCCAGAGCCACTGTAGCTGCTGGATATCAGAGCAAGCTCTGTGTATGAAAGGGGGTGGTGGTGGCAGCTTACCTCTAATGATGTCCAGCCAGCACTCCCAGCTTCCTTCCACCAGCCACTAAAAGAAATAGCCCTGTGATGGCACTAGAATAGATGCAATTAGAGGTAATGCTCTCCTCAGTCTGCACGTGCAGTCTGGGTCCACCAGAAAAGGATGGGTTGCTAAGAGGACAAGGCACTATGGGGGGAGATGGAAAATTTGGGAAGCAGCAGAATTGGGGGATGAGTTCATTCAGGTAGTAGTTCAGCACGGGCTCATCAGAGAAGTTCTCACATTAAATCAAAGGAAAAATGGGTCTTGTTATGTCTGAAGACTTCCTTCCAACATTACATCCTTTTCTAGTTTAGGCAGAAGTTAACAGGGCCCTTGCTAGAAAAAACGCCAACTGTATTGACATTCTGAATTCCAATTTTTAATCTACAATAAAGAAATCACATCAGAGCTTGTCATAAATCGATATCACAGAGAAATGGAGCTGGAAATTCTAAGCTCAAGATTTTGACTGATTATCAGATTGCTTGTTTGCTTACTGATTTTAAAACATTTGTAAACTGCTTTCTGTAAAAACTAGGCCAAATATGTGCCATTTATACTCACTAGTGATATACAAGTGTCTACTCTGTTTGCCTTTGAGCATATGCACTGGAAGCTCATGAACAGCACCAGGATCTAAACTTATGTATGCAAGTCAAATTAGATGTATAATCTTCATACAGGATGGTCTACACATCCTCCCCCCCCCTCACGTGACATAGGTCTAAGTAATATATTGTCACGTCTTTTGAGCTGGTTATACCTGTACCACACATTTAATGCCATACTCTAAAGGTTTGGGAATGTAACAGGGATGAGTCAAGCTTTGGGAGGAACTTTGGTGATCTTTTCCCAACTTTATTTCTCTTTCAGGACATTCACCATGCCAGGAATTTAGAGATCATAAAGTTGTGAAAAAAGTCTTATTGTTGCTTTACTTGGAATAAAGCTGACTAAACACAATGCAATTTTACAGATTAGTATAGTTTGGGTAAATGGCAAATAGCTATTCAGCTGTGCACATATTTACACACACACACACACACACACACACACACACACACACACACACAGACAGAGGATCAAAACACCAGATGTGGAGATCACTTTGCTCTCTGTAGCGAGTGCCGACAACCATTTGGCATAGCTTATAGCACTTGTCAGGTCACAGGTCTGGCAGATGACATGTGCCAGAACACAGGGTGGGCAGGCTTCAAACTTATGGGAACTACTTTGGATTTTACTGGAACCCTGAAGTCCACCAGCTGGAGCTGGGTAGTAGGCCGCAAGGAATGACACACACAGCACATGCTCCGCTCAGATGCACAGAGGCCGTTCACACAAATCAACTCCTTTCATTTTGCCCAGTGGCTTGGTTATTAAAAAAATAAAATAAATATTTTGTTGCTGCTATTGTCAAACAATAAGATGTCAGAAGCCCTTTCTGACCTATTGCAAAATCATCTGAAGACCTATGAGTAAATCCTGATCTTCTGCTTCCCTATGTGCTGGAGCACTGTTTCTCAAACCCACTTGGTGGGTCGTGACCTGATTTCTGGGGAGTCCCAGGTGATGGAAAGATCAGATAATTAATTGCCACAAACCCTGAGGCTATTCAAAAATCAGATCGCTGCTAAATGCCCTGCAAACTGATGAGCTCCTGCAGTTTGCAAGCTTGTATAAATATAGGGAGATAAATGTTTGAGTGTCTTTTTTGGGTGTCTTTTTCCCCCCAAGTCTGTCAATGACAGGTAGTGGGGGCAGGTGAAGGCTGGGTCACATAACTAAGCCCCTCAGGCCTTGAGGCTATTCATTAGGGTTGCCTCATTATGATAAATGGATTGAGGTTTTTTTGCAAACAAATAAATAAAACATTACTTGTAAATAAATAAAACATTACTTGTAAATAAATAATTTATTTCTAGATCACCTTTTTAATGTCTCGTAAAGCTAGGTGGGTCCTGATGGAGTGTCATTAAAAAAATGAGTCCTGGTGCTAAAACAGTTTTGAGAACCGCTGTGCTAGAAATTACCAGCTTCTACAGAAAAGTCTTCCATTGATGGCCTAACCATAGAGGTAAACTGGGAGGGGATGCCAACATTCCAGAGGTGCTTTTGGGGAGAGAGAGCTGCTGCCTGAACTTTTAGAGGAGATGCACAAAGGCAGTTTGGCAACCTATTTGGAAATATTTTCCTAAATCCCAAGGTAGACAGAAAGCAGCAACATGTATTAAAAATGAAAAAGAATATGTCAACTCAATGTTGGTGTTTGATTAGCAGCATGTCTTTTTTTGGGGTGTGTGTGTTAAATTCTCCAGGGTACCCCTTCCTTCAAAAACCTGCTTCCTATGAAGAGAACAAAAGGATTTTGAACAAAATGACATCCTAGTTTCTCATAAAACATTTTGCAGTACTTACAACCATAATGCAAATTGTTCTGCTTCAAGGATTCAGATCTCTGTGGCCCCAAAGAGAGAGTGTGTGGGGGGGGGGGAGAAGAGAGAGAGTGTGTGTGTTTGTTTAAGTATATTAAAAATATACTAAGGTACTGGATTTTGTTGATAGTGGAAGACTAATGGGGCATTAATATCAGTTTGATCTATCTGTTAATGGTCACTGGTGAAAACAACATGAGCATATAACTCAAAAATTCAATGGGGTAGCTGTGGACACTTAAAAAACAATCCATACAGAATCTCTTCCACACAAAACAGATTGAGCAAGTATATGTTTTTACTGGAAGTGCATCAGATGCCTGACTTCAGCAGCACATCTGCCGAGAATGTCTGCCACAGGAGTTTGGCTTTTAAGAGCATTTGTTTTTGCACAGAAGGCAGACTTGTATTTATTTGGCTGGAATGTCTTCCGGAGAGGGGATTGTAGTCATTCCTGTATGTCACTGCAGATCTTTGCCTCGAAAAGAACTCTTATGTCAACTGACTAAAATACTATAGTTATCTGAACTCTAGTAAAAAGGATCAAACTTGCCTCAATCATTTTTTTTTTAAGTCTTCCTTCTTACCAGAGTATTTCTGACAAACAATGCATGAACTCTTATTTTACTCTTCCAGCTGAAAAAACTAGAGTCTATTCAAGGGCTGCACAACTTGTGACTATCAGGGCTGGATACATATAAATGGTTGCAAGTTTGGTTTCTTTTATGCACAGATTCCCTTTTTAGATACTGGGCATTAAGTCTGCTGGTTTAACAACGTTTACTATAACGCTTAAAACATTACCAAAAGCTTAATATTTAGGGTTTACTTATTTTCAATTGGGGCTTAATTCCAAAAGAGGAATTCAAAGGGGATTTGAATCCCTTTTCCGTTCTGGGGCCTCCTGTTCTCGCTGTGCCACTGGTTAAAACGGCACAAAAGTTAAGTTGGATTGCATTTATTTAGTCTGATTGTGCAGTTAATCATGGACTTAACCAATGACAAACAATACTAGATGCCTCTGATACTGCCAGAAAGCATGCATGTGTATAAGGAGAAATTTACACCCAGAGATTTCTAGCTCAGTTTCCATGAGCCACAATCAGAATAACACACTGAATTGAACAGGCTCAAGGGCAACTCTACCTTTGTGTATAATTGTGCTCTCTTCCATTTGGGCAAACTAAATGTTTTCAAGTATGTAACATCTCACATGAATCCATTTTCAGACTTAAAAAGTAACTATTGTCATTAAGCCAGGATGGTGTAGTGGTTTGGGAGTCGGACTTAGACCTGGAAGATCCAGGTTCAAATCCCCGCTCAGCCACGAAGCTTCCTGGGTGACCTTGGGCCAGTCACTATCTCTCAGCCCCACCTACCTCACAGGGTTGTTGTGAGGACAAAAGGAGGGGAGGAAATATGTACACCACTCTGAGCTCCTTGGAGGAAGGGCGGTTTAAAAATGTGAAAATAAAATAAATAAAAATAAATAAATACTCCATCAAATGGATTTTGTCCTCTTAGTCCTTTGCCCAAGGTTTTATACAATAAGCTTTAAAAATAATTCCATAAAATTCCTACAAAAGGTTCTCATCTCTCACTCCCCCCCCCCCAAAAAAAGGTGTGATACACACGAGCGATGATTTCAGGAGAGCAAATTCTTAGCTTCTTGAACAGATCCTCATGAATGTAACTAAAATACAAATAGGTAGAACGAATCAAGGTCACGGGGTTAAAAGCCATGTCTGCAATAAAAACTTTATAATTATAAACATTAAAACCAAAATAAAACTCATTAAAAATCATAAAAGTAAAATACAAATGAGAGACTAATTCAGACATAATTCCCCACTACCTTTTAAGCTAACAGTACTCCTATTAAACCGCTGAACCATAAGCTGTCGATCGAAAGGTCGGCAGTTCGATTCCCGCGACGGGGTGAGCGCTCGTTGCTTGGCTAGCTCCTGCCAACCTAGCAGTTCCAAAGCATGTTAATGTGAGTAGATAAATAGGTACTGCTTGCGGGAAGGTAAACAGCACTCCGTGTTCTAGCCGCATGAAATGGGGATGAGCACCACACCTTAGAGTCGGACACGACTGGACTTAATTGTCAGGGGATACCTTTACCTCTACTCCTATTTCTAGACTGAAAGTTATGAAACTTAACCTCACAGATCCTGAACCCAGAAACATGAACGTTCACAGGATATCATACACTAGATGGAATCATTTATTATATTATAAAAGCTCATGAGTTAGGAGGATTGCAACACAAATTGATGGGCATACACATTCCTAACACCCCTCCAAAAGAATACTGCAGGCTAATTGTATTTGATTCTGCCAATATTGGCAACCAAAAGACCGTCCAACTCCCAGTTACTAACCAAAATCCGATGGAACAATCAAGAGTATGATATAGGCATAAATTGGGATGGGGGTGAGGAATGACTCATAATTTAATAGAAACTTGTGTATAGTTGAGCAGTTAAAAGCGCACACACATAAATTTATGCAGTAAGACAATAATTTAAAAAACTGGTCTTTGCATATGTAGAATAGTTTTTATACACGTTGCCCTGTAACCAATAATAAGCGATTCCACATTTTGTAGTTAAGAGTATACACCTAACCCCATCCTGCAACAACACTGTATGTATCCAACAGTATCCAAATTGTTAGGGAGAAAAAAATGTTATATTTTATTGAAGAGTAAAGATACTCTAAATTTCCAGTGTGCAATTTTCAAAGTAATGGGTTGGAACCTAAGTAGTGTAATGGTTCTCGTATAAGCTATCTCGTACACGCAAAATGTGCCATTCTGAAGAATTCTGTCGTTTTGCCACATTCTATGCTGCTCCCAAGGGTCCCTGACCTTTGTTGGGGGGCCCTCAGGAAACTGTGGTTGGGAAAAGGGAAGGGGAAGATCATTTGTATAAGCTGATGCACTCATGCTACTTAGGATCCAACCCATAGTTTAAAGCAGTACAATAAAAAGGTACTAAAATATAAGAATGATAAACACTTTGGCAAGTTGTTTCAACCTCAGGAAAAAAAAACATTGCACTCTATTTGCACATTAAAGACATTGTCCAACAGACTGCGAAAGTAAGAAATCCTCAAACTAGTACCATGAACTCCTGAAAATGCAATCCTTACCAAGAAGTAAAAATTCAGAAGGCACTTGAAATGGTACAAAAGTCTATCAAAATGGATTAAGTACATGTCTCAAACAGCAACTTCAGTCTCCACCAGGTTTGCTGTTCATTTTGAAGTTTTACGTGGAAAATCATAACGACAAAACTCAGTCGCAGTCTATTTTTCATGGGTTTTCTTTCCAGCATAGAGCGGCTTAGATCTGGAAAAACACAGCCTGTATTTCTAACCATGCTTACATAACAGCAGGTTCTATGGAAACAAATAGATAGAATTTACTTCCAAGTAAAACACTTTTAGGATTGGGGTGACTGCGTCTATTCTTACAGTTGCTCTGCTGCATGTGGTGCCTACAGGAAAAGCCTGTGTTGGTTCTCTGCCAATGCAGCCACTAGCAAGTTCGTGCATGTGCTGCCACCTGCTGGATTCAGCTTGTTGCGTCTTTACTAAAATACCTGCTCTTTCAGCCTTTCTAGAATAGCCCACAAAAAAAAGACAACAAAACTGGTGTGCGGAAGCTTATGGACACAACAGGCTCATTACAGGCCTCTCCCTCGGCCTCCATATGCTGAAAACGACAGCGCACCTGGGGACCTCCGAGTACTTTTCAAAATGACTCAAATCGGAACAGAAGAGGTATCATCATGTGGGAGGACCTCAACGCTAGGGAAACAGAAGTTCTCCAAACACACATTTTGCCCAGTGAATCTCAGACAAAAAGAAAACAAAACTCACTAGCTACAACATTGAGGTGAAGTAATTGTTCAGACCATTCTGTTCCCCACAGGAAAGGAAGAGTGCAGTGCAGCCTTTTGGTACTGCTGAGTAGCCTGCTGTTTCACAGGTGGAATCAGGGTTCCTTTTCAGCATGATTGTTTTGTAGAGAAAGACTTGAAGGACTGAAGAAAAAAAGTCTACAATTTCCCCCCACTACTGACCATGTCCAAACAATAAAAACAGAAACTCCCTTGGTATGCAGTCAGTATGCCACAATGGCTGCCTGATTCACCCCCCCCCCCCAAAAAAATAAAAAATAAAATGAACACTGAATGTTTCCGAGCAGGTTCCGTTGTGTTTGAGGAGATAAACCATACATTCATGGAAACCTCATGTTTTCCTTTTTCTTCCCGCCAGGAACATGGTACAATATTTTCCATTGTCACAGCTTCAGTATGCTTGAATTCACTCCTAGAGTTCGTCCTAGTTGTTGGAAAGAAAGGGTGGGGAGGGGAAAAGAGTTAGTGACTGATGTAGTAAAATACCATCGTTGGATTTAATCTTGATAGAAGTATATCGAAAGTGTTATTTCATGTTCAAGATAGAGGAGTATGAGGAACCCCACTGCTATGAAAGAAGCCAGTTGTGCTACACCAAACACATATTTTATATTATGCTCTAGTTCAGTGATGGCAAACTATTTGGTCTTGGTGTATCAAAATTTTTGAAAACGCCTAGCTTGACTCTGCTGGTGTGTCACCCCCCCCCCCCGCCGAACTTTTAATAGTACTTTGACTATTGCTTCTTTTAATAGTTACTTTGAATTGAACTGAACTGAAAACTATAGAACACGTTGCATTTTATTTAACATAAACATAAATTAGTGACTTTGTTACTGATTATTACTAGATAATAATTTGAAAGAGGTCTACCAAAATCCTTGACCTAAAAATGTTCAAGACAAACCTGTAAAATCTTTGCGAAAATGTAAGTTGTGTCGGGGCCCTGGGGGAAACGCTGGCGTGTCACTCAAAATGACCTCGTGTGTCACCTGTGACACGCGTGTCATAGGTTCGCCATCAGGGCTCTAGTTGGTCAATATGGCTCCCTCCTTCTGCAAGATGCTGTACTTTTCTACCAGCGAGTGTGGAGAGCACAGGTTGTTTCCCAATGACCTCGCAGTCCAGCATCAGAACTTAGAATTGACTTAGTTGCCACCCAATAGCTCAGCGGTTCCTTTCAAAGCATCTCTGACTAGCTGTACCAGATCTTTAGAGTACCTGAAGCAATTCAATACCAATGGAGTCAAATGTACAAGGAGGGGTGACATAGCAAGACGTTTGTTTTTTGTTCCCAAGACATTACACATTTAACCTTATAGGCATAAACAGGCACAAGGTAAAGATTGTTCAGTATCTCTGTTTAGTGGCACCCAAAAAATTACTCACCTTATTCCTGGAAGACTTTTTCTTCTTATTCTGAATATCTTTGACTTTCTGCATCAGGAGTTCAGCTATGGCTTTTACATCATGGCTGTCTATGTGCTCCCCAAAAGCATTTTTCTTTAAGAAAGTGAAAGTGTTTTATCACTTCTGGTCTTAACAGACAATTATATGGAAAAGACAAAAATTGTCATCTTCTGTATGAAAAACATTGCCATTCTACAGGCAGTTAAAAGGTCTCCTGCATTGTTTAATACATAGAGCTCAGATTCCTAAAATACTGTCCAAAGGACTGGAGAGCCTTTACATTGGCCAGATGCAATGTTATGCCTTCCGAGGTACAGTGGAACCTTGGATTGCGAGCATAATTGGTTCCAGAAACGTGCTTGTAATCCAAAGCACTCATATATCAAAGCAAATTTTCCCATAAGAAATAATGGAAACTCAGTTGATTCGTTATTCTGCAAGAGATCTTTGTGTGTATCTGCATTATCTCCTGAGCTCAGCTAATTAAGAAGCTGCCCTGCAGAGTACTCCTTTGCTCTTACAAACTGAAGCTCACTTTGCAACATCTGATATGCAAAACCTGAGCCTTGTTCTGCAGAGTAAATGTCTTTGCTAGAGGCAGCAGAGGGAGAACAAAGTGTTAATGAGGTCTGCAAGAAAGAAGTTGCAAAGCCAAGCCTGAGCTGCTATTCTGCACAAATGGAGCCTCTAGCAGGAGGGAGAACAAAGTGTTAATGAGCAGCACGGGCGTCACTGGGGCGTGGCGGGGGGGCGGGCCGCCAGGGGGTGACGCGTGTCAGGCAAAAAGCCCTCAAAACGGGTCTGCGCATGCGCGAAAATCCGGAAAATACCCGGATTGACGCGCTGCCTGGGCCTTCGTTCAGAAGGCCCTGGAGCGCCGACGGGGTCGGACGCTCCGAGGCCGGCTCCCGGGCCGGCCTCGGAGCGTCTGGAGGGGAGCGACGCGATGCGGGGGGGGAGCCGGATGGCCCCCTCCCCCCGCGCCTATAACGTCGCGCCCCTGGGGGGGGGTGACGCGCGTCCCTGCACCAGGGTGACGCGCGTCTAGTGACGCCAGTGATGAGCAGTTAATGAGGGCAGTTTGTTGCCCAGGAGACGCTATTGTTACTCTGCAAACACACAGAGAGATCTTGGAGAACACAATGTACTCGTATTGCAAGGCATTGCTCGTTTATCAAGTCAAAATTTAGAAAACAATTTTGCTCATCTTGCAAAGCACTCGCAAACCAAGTTACTCGCAATCCAAGGTTTCACTGTATTGTTTGGTAGATTTGGAAGTATTCCACTGGAAGAAAGGTTATGCACTTGTTTATTTGGTGGAATCGAATTCCTCTCTCATACGATTTTGTATTGTCCCCTTTATAAAGATCTGAGGTCAGCTTTTTTAGCTGGAACGCTTAATAAAAGGGATGGTATGGCCTTGACAAACACTGCTACGTGTTGGCCAGAGTTAATGTTGATCTCACAATGACTGTAGCAACCTTTTTAAAAAGGCAGTTAAGGAGAAAGGGCTGCGACCCAAAGAAACTGTAAATTAGAATGGTTAGAATTCGGCTTGATAACTGTTGTCGGCTTATTTAATTTTACTTATTTTAAATTTAGTTTTATTTATGTGTTGGGGGTTTTATATGTATTTTATCCATGTAATCTAATATGCCAATAAAAGGTATTCATAGATACCTAAAATGATTATTTAGAAGGAAAAGTACTTTTTTCCTCCTTTGTAGTTAACTGCATTCATATCCTCTAGACCAGTGGTTCCCAAACCTACGGGGGTCACGGAGCCCCTGCAGCCTCCTCTTTGCGGCTCAGTCGGGCACCACCATCTTGGATCATGTGAAATCTCACGTGATCCAAGATGGCAGCACCCAGATCTCGCGAGATCCAAGGTGGCGGCACCAAGAAGAGCCAGTAGGAGGGGCCACTGGGGACATCCCGCTGCACCCGTGAATGTGCTGCGATGCCCTAAGACATTGCAACACATAGTTTGGTAACCGCTGCTCTAGACTGTAAGCTTCCTTGGGGTAGGAACCTTTCCTTTTATTCTTTTAATATATCATATACATGGATCGTACAACAACATTTTTGATAATGGTACATACTGACTTTTGGTCTGGCACAACATAGCTACATATGTCAAAAGGGCATCTTGGAGAAACAGCTTCCACAGTGCTATGGTAAAGTATGACCTATGGTATGTTGTGGCTTGCTGTCCTTTGGTTGAGTAAAGGGTAATATCCAAAATAAATACCACCTTAACATGATCCCAAGTTGTACAGTGGCTGATGAGAAGAAAGAAGTTCCTCCAATATCTGCTCCACAGTGGAGGGGGTTCCCATAAGAGCATAAACCCATTTAACACACAAAATTTAAGAAAGCTCTCTTGGAAAAGGTTTGCAGAGACACTCATTTGCATTATTTACACTAATAAAAAAATGCAACTGCAGAAAACAGCATCCATTAACAACTCTGTCAACATGGTCAGTCTATTACTTGATGATATGAAAAGTGTTAGGGTGTTTTTTATTACCTTTGCTCCTTGGTAAGAATAAAATTTAACGGTTGGATACGCTTTGATGCCAGCAGATTGGCAAACATGAGCATATGCTTGGCAGTCGACTTTTCCAGCTTTCACTTTTCCTTTAACAGTCTGAGAGAAAGAGAGAGGGGGAGAAGGGGATATTAAGGCCCACTGCTAAAAAAAATGGCTGTGTCTACCTCCCTGCTTGAGAACTAGCTTTAATGAGGGCTACTTTGAATTAGAGTACATGGATTAAACCAGGGGTTCTCAACTGGTGGTACAAGTAACACTAGTGGCTGCCAAGATTATGGCCACCAGGGAGCCTGCCCCGCCCCACCCGGGAGCCCTGGAATCGGCGTCTCTTTGCAGAGTCTGCAGGGTTTCGAGGCTCGGGAAAGGACCTCCTGCCTGCCTGAGCCCCTTAGCTAACCTTTACAGGGCTCTGGCACGGTGAAAACCCGGAAGTGCCGATGACATCATTGGCACTTACTTCCAGAGGTATGTGGTGGGAGAGCGGTGCTGGAGGTGGCACACGGCAGTTAGGACGTTGAGAACCCCTGGGCTAAGCTTTTCTCTCCCACGTAAGCCAGCTGCCATATTACCCTCAAGGTCTTTGAAATAGCTTGTGGAGGAAAGCCACAGAGCACACAACCAGGTGCATTTCTTGTTTCAGTTGCTCTCAATTTCCAAACTCCTTCAAAATGAGCCCTAGCCTTAAACCAACCAATGACCCTGCATAGTCCTTGCATGAGAAGTAACCATAAGAGGATCCGATTCCTCCAGCCAAGCATCAAGTCCAGGACAACAGCTGGGGATAGAAATCATGTCCCTTTCAATACTGAATAGGTCCTTTTCAGAGATCATTTGAACACTTCACCATACACCTTTTGGGAGGAAATCATGCTATTGTACAGCTTCTACATGGATAATGCCTTCCGTTGAAAACTCACTGGCTCATCATCCCTGCAATTTTCCCTTCCTAGTTATTTCAGGATTTAAAAAGATACCTTTCCCCCTTCACATTTTGCCTTTTCTCAGTTCATGCCCTCTTTATTTGCCAACAAGGCCATGAATTTTTCTGGGTGCTTTTGGAGCATTGCCTAGGAGCTACGCTCATTCATTCAGCATAGCTCAAGGTCATAAGATAAGGCATCTCAGAGCACCACACAACATTTTCATTAATGTAAGGTATTCGTAACAGTATGTAGCCTCTGCAGTCATCCCCACTTGGTAATTGCTGGGCTTTGAATTCTTGACAACAGTCTAGACAGACATATAGCAGGTACATGTAGGTCAGGCATTCCCAACCTGTGGTATGCGTACCCCTAGGGGTACGTGGACCGCGGGCTGAAGGTACGTGAACCTCAGGCTGGGGGTACATGAGACGCTGTCCCTTATCAGCTACTGCGATCAGCAGCTGATAAGGGACAGCTGCTAAAGGGGATGTTTTCTGTGCTGCAACCTGGAAAAATGTCCCCGAGATGCCCCTGGTAGCTCCTCCTACCTGTTCTTCTGGGTGCCACCATCTTGGATCTCACAAAACCTCACGAGATCCAAGATGGTGGATCCCAGAAGAACAGGTAGGAGGAGCTAAAGGGGACATTTTTCCGGGTTACAGCGTGGGTGGGCAAGGCCCTCCCGCTCGCGCTGCAACCCAGAGGAAAAGGGTATGGGGGGGGGTATGTGGTCCTCCAAAGGTCCAGGGGTATGTGAGGCAGCTGGAGGCCCGCGGGCCTCTGAAGATTGGGAACCCCGATGTAGGTGAAAAGGCTCAAATTTTGTTGTGGGTTAGGTTTTTTTTATGCATTAGAAAGGCGGATATTGGTTTTGATTAAACTAAACAACACTTACCTTAGCTAGAATCTCAAATTCTGGAGCAAAATTTTGGCAAGGGCCACACCATGGAGCATAAAAATCAATGATCCAATGTTCTTTCCCATTGAGAACTTTGTCAGTGAAACTCTGAGGTGTCAGATCCAGAGACTCCTGAGGTAAATAGCTAAAAAAGGAGAACAGACCCAAGGGTTTCAGTCACTCCTCAAAACTTCCAAAATTAAATGATCCAAAAATAATACACAGCGACAATTACAGGTACATTACATAAAAAGCTGGTAGTTTTCTCAGTTTTGAGTTTATCAGGATCATCATCATATTCATTTTGAACTTGGGGGAAAAAAACCAAATATCATTGATCAAAACAAAAGGTATGTGGAAATGTCAGAAGAACCGTATTTTTATTTGGGTTTCAGAAAAGCACTTTCTTTTTCACTTCAATAGGAACTGAAGTATTCCTTCCAAGGGATATTTCTAATCCTCTGAACCATAAAAGCTTGAATAAATAGAACTCGTTTCACTGAAGGGATATATTCATGTATATACCGTGTTTTCCCCCAAATAAGACAGTGTCTTATATTAATTCTGGCTCCAAAAAATGCAGTAGGTCTTATTTTCAGGGAGGTCTTATTTTCCCAAACTGTGGCGCGACCCCCCCCCCCCAGCACTTACTTTGACCGATTAAAGCTTCATTCTTTCCCAAGGGTGCACTGGCGTCACTGCAGGGGGGGCGGAGCTCTAAGTTCCGCTGCGATCCGACCCTCCATTACACGGGTGAACGAAGCGGCCCCGCCCCCTTGCCTTCGGAACCATTCAAGGCAGTGAAAACAACGCACAGGGAGTCTCCCTGTACACCCGTGTAACGGAGGGTTGGATCGTGGCGGAACTTAGAGCTCTGCCCCCCTGCAGTGACACCAGAGCGAGGGTGCAAGGCTCTTTAAGGCCTGCACTTGAGTTCTCCACCATGGAGACGACATGCTAGAGAGACTCTGCAAGGTTGCAGCCTCCTTGCAGGCCTTGCTGACCTCTCTAGCACGTCGTCTCTATGGTGGAGGACTCAAGTGCAGGCCTTCCAGAGCCTTGCACCCTTGGGAAAGAATGAAGCTTAAATCGGGCAAGTAAGTGCCGGGGGGGATCACGGGGAGTGCCGGGGGGGGGGGTCGCGTCCGTCTGGCTGATGATCCTAGCTAGGTCTTATTTTCAGGGGAGGTCTTATATTTATGAGTGCCAGCAAAAATCACGCAAAAACGATGGTAGGTCTTACTTTCGGGGGAGGTCTTATTTTCAGGGAAACAGGGTAGCTTCACGCTTCAGATTGGAGAGACAAATGCATATACAGTACATTTTTAACATGTCCCAGGAAGGAACATTATTTTCATTTAAAAGACATGCACATGTCTTAGGAAAAGCTGTGATAGCTCAGAACTTCTGCTATGTGTAGATTCTTTTTTGAGGTGGGGGTGAGTGGGTTAAAATGCTCTTCAGAAGCAAGCCACTGTCACTGCTGGGAACTTTTTCCAGCAACTGAACTGTCTGACTAAATTGAGAACAAATTTTGATAGCAGAACTCACCCTAGCGCCCATCTCCTCAGGGAAAAGGCATCTCTGTGCCAGCCATTGTAGCTACTGTGAGAGAGACAAAAGTCAAGATTAAAAACATACTGAAAGAGATGCAAACTTTAGCCAAGACTCATGAATGCTTTGCATTTTCCTTACACAAGATTAACAACACTGTAGTTTTTCACCCCAAAACCAGCATATTGAACAGAATACAGGATTCTTGCCAGTATCTCCTGACAAATCTTTCCTTAAAAAAACAAATTCACATGAACTTTTCAATTTAGGCATGAGGTTTTCCACAAGGATTTCCCCATGGCAGTAAAATTCTGAAACCAGCCCTGTGAAAGTATGACATACTTTAACTAAACCAAACTAGCTTAATAATGAGAGCCAGGATGGGGTAGGGTGGTTCGGGAGTTGGAAGAGCCAGGTTCAAATCCCCACTCAGCCATGAAGTTTCTTGGGTGACCTTGGGCCAGTCACTATCTCTCAGCCTCACCTACCTCACAGAGTTGTTGTGAGGACAAAAAAGGAGGAAACTATGTACACCACCCCTGAGCTCCTTGGAGGAAGGCACAAAAATAAATAATGTGATTGCACAGATCACTGGCAAGGAACTCTTTTTTAAGATGAAAATAATACTGATTGCATTGAAATTAAAAATTCAACTTCATGTGCTCAACAAACCAAAACCCCTAGCAGTTTAAATAGTGCAATTGATTCTGCCGGCCATTCCACTTACTAAATATAATCCTGACAGTGAGCATGAGAGATAAGAGAATGAAGCTGCTGCTTCCTCTGTCAGTTTCAGTTCCCACCTGTCTCTCATAAATTTTAAAGTCACAGTACATATTTCCTGGATGTAAAGGATTTTCAAGGCAATTTTGAGGATACGCGATTTTAGCTTTATGTGTTGACTCTGGAACGTAACCCTTGTGTAAGACAAGGGGCGACTGTGAGAAGTGACTGTGTAGTGCACTAAGTTGTCTACAGAAGACACAGAGGTACAACAGTGCCTGTCCACTGGTATTCCAAGGAGCAAAAGAGAGAGGCTCACCCAAAATATACCATAAAGTACTCCAAGATGTACATAAAACTACAATCTTACTTTATATAGTAAGGCCCTGTGGATTGCACTGCAAGACATTTTACTAATAATTCTTATGGTCAGATCCATAAAACTAATAATGACCGTCACACCTGGTGTAAACATTACACATACCACTAATATATCAGCAGTCATGGTAACTGAGATGGATCATTGTTCTTCAGACTAGACAGTAAGTGTGATAATTTTTAAAAAAAAAAAAACATTGAGGCTTTCCCCCTCCTTATTCCCTAGATGATAATCCATGATGGTGCTAGGAGGAAGTACACACTTTCAAAATGGAGCCATTGTGCACACCAGTACTTTAAAGGCTAAGCATAGAGGCTTTTAAGCCTAGATAGTTGCTATAAATTTGTCACCCTGACACACACCCCTCTAGAGGAAAAAAATGGCATTGTTGCAGGAGATACCAATGCCATGTTACCAAACAAAATCTGGCAACTCTTATCACTGTACACTTGAGGTGAATGCCACAGAAGCTGCACATACCACCACTTATAAACAACCCACATTTTCATGTGAATTTTCAAGTAACTATGAGGTGACTATCATTTAGCCAGGGTCCAAGTCACATACTTGCATCCGGTAAGAATTTAAGAAGTGCGATTCAATCACCACTAATTCAGTGTAATGAAGATGGTTTACGCCTGCTTCATGAAAGACCAAGCTGCAAGCTGCTGGACACCTTAAGGTTTTCCTACCAGAGCACCAACAAAATACAAGTTTTTATTTTTACAAGCTACAAGTGCAATCAAAGAAGCTGCGTTACTCACTAGTATTGATAAGATGAAGCCGATTTTTGAGGGAAGAGTCTTATTTCAGGATAACCTTGAACATTTTCTTGGTGGCAAAGAGAGAAGTATCTTTGACAGTCCACACTGCCAACAGCAATCAGTCCACTGAGCAACTGTAACACAGGAACATTTACCATGAGTTGCAAAAATGACTGCAATCAAAAGTTCAAGGATTCATAAAAACTTTCCAATTTACCTGTCAAATCCTGTCATCCTAATACAGTGATCAGCATTTGAGAAGACGCACACAGATCTTATTTATTCCAATGAAGGAACAGACTTATGAGCACATAGAATATATGTATGTATCTGATTCTTCCAGGAAAATAAAAAGAAAAGAGTCTGCAAGCAAGGGAGCTTCATACATGCATCTGAACTCCAACACCCAACAGATAAATGGGCTATCTGTGAGTAAGCCAATGTCTTAAGATATTGCCATGAAAATGTCCAGAAACATAAGCAGTTAGGTCAGGAGTTTGCTCCCTAGTGTTATGCTTTTCTTTTCAAGCAGTTCTTATGCTAGCTTCCCTGGCGTTGGGGGGGGGGGGAGAAGAGAGAGAGGGAGGAGGATAGGATTGGGCTGTGAAGGAGATTTTTTTTTAAAATGCCCATAGTAGATAATTCCTTTCTCCTAACGCTGACATAGTGAACAGTTCTTTCCCCCTACAGTACCCAAGTTCATATCACATGATGAATCATGTAAAAATAGTGACAAAAAAACTAGTGAATGCTACATTTCTGGAACAGAAGAATAGGATTGCCTGCATTTTCTGTGCAATTTAAAATAAAGTTACAACAAACTACTCCAGATCAGTTATTGCAGGAGTTATCTCATCTGCTAGGTTCAATTTCCAACACAGATATTAAAAGCTTTCCTGCTACGAACAAATATCTCTTTCTTGGCATCCAATTCTATTCAATGCAATGTCTACTGGAAAGGAAATTCACTCATGGCTTGAAGTTCAAATCTTTGTGTATACTGCTTAGAGGAATATGTAAGAAGTGTGACTGGATGGACATTTTACACAAACTTGGAGTTCTGGGGACAAAATCTGCAAAGAGCAATGGTAAAATGGCCAATCTTCCCATTCCTTGCAAAGATTCTCAAAAACTATTTCTGCTATAAAGGTGAAATTGACAAAGGGCGTTAAACCAGTTTCACCTCACTAGACAAAGAACTTCAAATGTGGCAAAGTAGCAAAAATGTGTGCAAGTTGCACTAGTGCTCTTTGTAGCCTTTGCACAGGGGCTACATGACACACAATTAAGAGCAGAACTATCTGTTCCATGTGCAAGCCACCGTGTGGGTAACAGGAGAGACAAAACACAAACACATCCATACTTTTTGTTGTATGGAGGCACATGCACGCAGTAGAGAAGTTGTCGAACTCCATGGATATCTCACATCATGGAATGAAAGCACAGAATGCTACAGAAAGAAAAGTTTTACCCTGGCCATCCTCTTCCATTCTGGCATTAAAGCTTGACAAGGACCACACCATGGAGCATAGAAGTCAACCATCCAGACTTCATTACTCTTCCTTTTCTTCACCAGCTCATTGAAGGTCTCTGGCGTGAGAGAAACGACTGAAGGGTTCATGAGATCCTAAGGCAGACACAGAATGGAGATTTTATTTCTGAACTTGCTCAGCAAAAAAAAAAAAAAGGACGGATCAAGGGGTGTAAAGTGTCAAACTGAACTCTGTGCGATTTACGTACAGTACTTTAAATAGCTTTCTTTTTCACATTTCATTTCATTTCTGAACGCAGCTGGAATTACCAGCAGACGTATTAATATATCAATCCTGAACACATGCATCTGTTCCAATGAAACATGTAAACACATTTAGGATCACATTTTAAGATGTAATCTTTTTTACTTGAGAAAATCAGGAGGAACAGAGGCGAATATATGAAGCTACCTTCTGCTGATTCAGACAATTGGTTAGTTTAGCTCAGTATTGTTACACTGACTGGCAATGACTCTCAGGCAGGGTCTCCGCCGAACCTACTTGGAGATGACCAAGACTGCACTTGGGACCTTCTATATGCAGAACATGCACCCTACCACTGACCTATGACCCTTTCCTATTCCAGGTGATGGGAACCCTAAAAGAGTTCACAGAGTTACATGAACGTCTGGTGCAATTACCTCAATAAACTCCAAAATCTGCTCAGCAGAATGATGTCCTTCATATTCATGAGTGTTAGATTGGTTGAACACGACAGTCGTTGGGTAAGCTCTAATGTTGTGCTATGAAACAAAACAAAACCTTCAGAAATAGCCAAGACCAATTTCAAGCATCAGTAGTTTACTGTTTTTTCATTTAGATGTGGTCCTCTCTTTTGAAGCCAATGTGTTTTACAAAGTAAAGGAAACTTGAATTACTTCAATTGAACAAAAATGTATGACATACAGAAGGCCTGACAAATGTTTCAGTGCAACACTAACAGTTGTCCAGAAAAGATCTCTTCTTATAATGCACGTTTATGGTTTTACTTGAATTTACTGGAGCAAATGGGTAGAGCGCCATGGCAAAAAAAGTTTTAAAATGGTACCAATAAAAAACGAGGCTAAGTCCAGCTTGAAGTAGTTTAAAATGTAAAATATTAAAAACACACAAAACTTAAAACACGTTAAAATTAAAATGTTTTATGGTTTTAATTACTGTAAGTGGCTTTGTGCTTTTTTTTGAGAGAGAGAGAGTATACATTTGAGTTTTCAGTGTTTTTGTTAATGTAAGTTTCTGTGCAGAGTATGCTATCTGAAAATCCAGCTCCTTTCACACAGTATGTCCTTTTGCAATGGCTTCCAGTAACTCATTTTCAGATTAAGTTCCCACTTCCTATGCTTTTTATGATTTTTCATTCACAAGACTCCAAGTTCACAGAATTTAACGTTTTCAGGATCTTAGAGGCATAAAATGTGGTATAAGACGCGGCATAGAATAAAAGTTAATGATTTAGAGGTGTGCAAGGAGGCATATATTTGGTTTTGGGTTTTTTTAAAATAGGGCTATGTACAGTTTGCTATAAAATGCTGCGATTTTCATGGAAAGAAACGGGAACAAAAATATTTATATTTGCAGTTTACCATGTTGCAAATCCCTTCATGGACTGTACAATCTAATGTGCCAAATTTCAGTTGACCATACAGTTGCTTCGATGCTTTCCTCAGTTCTGGCAGTAAAGCTCGGCAGGGAGGACACCACTGAAAAAAAAAATACCCCAAAAGAAAACCATAAATCTTACATCAAACAGCAAACCTTACACCAACCAAACAGCAAACCACTGATAGTTTTAGTCATTAGAAGTTGAGAAAGTTATAAATTATCTTCTCTCTGAAACAGACAACTAATTTTCTGACTGAAATTGTATGTAAATGGACAATTGTTCACGCAGTTGGGAGGTCGATTTAGGTTAAGTGTCAAGAAGACTAATTTGAGCAGTTTTAGCAGCAGCCAGAGATATATTATGGACTCTTTCTTGGAGGTTTTCAAAGGAGTTGGAATAGGGACCTCGTTTGGATCTTCCTGTAGCGCAGGGCATTGGCATATATGTTCCAACACATCCCTTCCTTTTCTGATTCCAACTTCAATTTGCACAATAGATAGCTATTCTACAATGGGTAGTATTGTGCAATGCAGAATATAGTCCAACTAAACCTAAACATTCCTACATGCCATTCTAGAATGTATTCAAAACTACCAGTATATTAATAAACCATGGACGAACACTGGACAACACATAATTAGCTTCTGAAATAAAACTGTTAATCTTTACTAATTTCAATGTGCTAAAAAGAATGTGCTAAAAACAAAAATGACAAAATCTGTGGACTGGCTCTAGTTCAGGAGCAGTCCGCATTGTGTACATAGGTGTTGTAAGTGGAGTTGGGCATTTACCAGTACGTGTCTAATATGGAACTATCCATTACGGATCTTTCACAAACCGTAGCCAATTTTCACTATCATATTCGTGTTCAGCACCTCAAAATCTAAGAAATAATTTAATCTTGGGGGCATGACTTGTGTTATAATTTGTTGTCTAGTGTAATCTACCAAAAACCCCATTTGTTTATTTATGAAAGTATTTGGTACTGTGGTAGTTACAGGTGCAAAGAAGTCAACAAGCCAAGGCTCTTTCTCTTTGCCAGGAAAATTCTGAGGTCCAAGGGTGATGACATGAGAATTTACGCTCTCCTTGGCAAAAGCTACGATGTCATACAGAATCTTCTTCCCTTTAAAAGAACACAAAACACTTGATGTTTACTGTTGTAAATATGCATTTTTTGCTGAGCAAGACTGGATCAAGTCGGTCAGGGAGGAAAGAAGAGAAAGTTGGGTTTCTTTCTTTAGGAAATCAATTCGGGGACGACTGACCAATATCTCAAGCTTTTTTGCCTCCTCCAACTGGAATTTGTTACTTTTACATGGCTGGCAGCCAATTATGCCAGGAAGGTCGAATATTAATCATTTCTAGCTAATAAACGCACAGGATTTCCATAAATTCTGCCCTTCGTAAATTAATGATACACTGCATGATGTCTTATTTTCTTCTCTCCATCTTGAACTTACTGACAATTAGAAGAACCTTTCTGAATTCTAGGGCATGTAAAGATAAAAAGCAGCGATCTTTATGGAATATAAAGAGGACATTTCCAGCTCCAGATAACTGACAGGGAAGAGGAAAAACTCCCAACAAATTCAGCACCAGACCAGACAAAATACTGTAAACTGATTAACAGAGCAATCATAAGGATCTGGCCACCCGCCCAGGCCGCCCGCCAGATCGTGTGCTCCGCTGCGGCCAGGCTACCGCTCGGCCTGGGGTCTACTCGGGGAAGGGGACGCTCATCCTCTTCCAAGTGTGAATCCAGGTCCAGCTGATTGGCCTCCTCGGCTTTCCGCCAGCGAAATCACCGGCGGTAGTCGGGGGAGGCGGTAGAGCGGGGACTGGGATATGGCCAAGGCAGTCCCCTGCCCCCTCCCAGGCCAGCTGGGCCTATGGGCACCCTCCCTCCCCCGCCGAAATACCCCCCGTCTGCTGGATCCTCCGGCGGCCGCTGGGCCGCTCAGACGTCGGAGCAGGGGAGGCCGGCCTTGCACCAGCCTTCCCTGCTCTCGAGTCGCCACGAACGTGCTTTACGGCACGCTCATGACTGCTGCAGGCGCCTTGGGCTACAGTAGGATTGTGCTGTGAATCTGCAAAAGCAAGTGTCATCTAAATCTTAGATTCATCTTTGGAGTACACATAATGGCAGAGGTTCCCAAACTGGGGCGTCGCGACACCCCAGTCCAGGATTAATGGTCGCTACCACCTTAAGGGGGGTGGCAATGTGCAGTGACAGTGCTTCTGAGATCGCGCCACCGCCTCTGAAACAAGACAGGAGATAACGCTCACCTGGTGGTCACGCTGGACTTCCAGAGGGTGCAGCCCCCCGCGATCCCCTCTGCAGGCCTCTCCGCACCACAAAACGGCTCCCTGATGCAATCGCGACCCACTTCTGGTTTTGGATGAAAACGAAGAGGATTGTAATCGTGTCAGGGAGCCATTTGGGGGTGGCAGCCCAGAGGGGACTGTTCCTCCCCCGCACCCTCCGGAAGCCTGGCATGACTGCAAGGTGAGTATGCCCTTTTTTGTCTTGGCAACGGCACAAACCCAGAAGCGCGTCGACATCTACCCCACAAAGACTAAAAATAGTAACTTTTCTATCAAAAGATTTCTTACCATGATGAATTTCATAGTCTTCCATTCCCCTTCCTTTAAATACTGCTGTACATGGTTGGTAAACATACAAATCGTTACAGACATTTGGTGCAGTAAGGCAGTCAAACTTGCCAACCTATGAAGAGAAGCATCTGTTTATCTGTAGAATTATCCATAAAATGCCATAAATGTCCACTTTATGCAAAGCAAGGCATTTATGGGGTTCATAAAAGCTATTCAAGCTCATGTAAGTTTACTGCAGAAAACAAATACTGGTACAAATATAGAACATGTCTTAGGCAGATGAATAAAGATTCATGCACAAGAAGAGGTCTATGCAGCTTTTCAGGGAACACACACAAGTATATTTCAAAAGACTTTAAAATGTCAGGATTTATATGTGCTGGGGGGAGGCAGGCAAAGCTCACAACGGTGGGTACTGGTCTAACATGAAGCCCAGAGGAAGCAATTAGTAAGTTTAAATGCTAAGTGCACACTTCCAGATGCATCCCCAGGTATACAAGGGAGAGAGGCTGCCCTCCTGAAGATGCTATCTCACAGCCCAACCCTATCCATGTCTACTCAGAAGTAAGTCACATTATAGTCAGTGGGTCTTACTTTCAGGTAAGTGTGCATAGGATCGCAGCCCAAGTATCCCAGTGCATGCATATGCTCCAACCTTACAGTGAAAGGTTAACAGCTTCTGGATAGCAGCATGGGAGATGGCAGAGTTCAGGCTTTCTGCACCATTCCATTCATGCAAATAGGATCCGTGTTCGAGACAGGCAGGGCTGCATAAATGTGGCCAGGACTGAAAATGTAAGGAGCTGGCTGGAAGCAAGTAACAGATAAGCCTGGAAATCCCTCAGAGGAAGAAATGTCTTTGAACCTTGTGGAGGAGGGGGAAGGGTTCAGTAGAGGTCACTCTGCCTTCAAGTCACCACTGGACTTAATGTCTTTATGATCCAGGTTAAAAACTCAGCATGCATTAGCCACTGATTTTCACAGGTTTCCTTGTTCTTACCTGAATATGTTCTTGTTTAAGTAGAAGACGTAGCTTTTTAAGATCATGACCTTCTGACTTGCCACTCTCACCAAACTGAAAGAATATCAGCCACCGATGGTGTGCCAGGCGATCCTGAAAAAGGGAGGACAAGTAATTACAAAGAAGAGATTTTATTTACGTCCATAAGAAAATCATCATATTACATTTCTCAGAGGGTTTTAATGAAATTATCTTTTATGCAGAATCAAAGCAGGAAGCCGAGGGAAAACACTGAATGGATGTCTTCTTGTGCAAATACAAGGTGTTGAACTGTTCTACAATGTTTGGACAGCATAAATGCTTTTGGCTGCCTCAGTATTTTTAGCTAGTTGCGTGCAGTTTTTTTAAAATCTATTTTCACATTGTTTATACCACCCTTCCTCCAAGGCCCCAAACACTGCCTGACACTTCCCTTGAGGAGAGGGAAACAGAAACTGAAACTTAAGCAGAGGGAAACAGAAACTGAGACTGAAGCTGAAGCAGAGTGAAGCATGAAGCTGAAGCAGAGTGAAGCTGAAGCAGAATTTAAAAAACTTTAAGTGTACAGTATTGCCTGAAACAGGTTAAATTTAAAGACAAGCTTGGGCTAAGTAGGTCCCACCTTTAGAGGCCAGTCTTTTCAAGCAAACAGGTAGGCTGGGGGAGGAGCTGCATAAGAGTATAAACTGAGGCCTGTCTGCGAGTGAGCCCTTTTCACGAGCAGCGAGTGGCCTCCTGGGACGAAGTGCCTCACTGGGACAAAGTGCCAAGGTAAGAGAAGACACAGCGAGTTGAGCAGCTGGGTGAGGAAGCCAGGCCCCAAACACTGCCTGACACTTCCCTTGTGGACAGGATATCTCCTACTTCATTAAGGTACCCAAACTTAGATAAACCCATACCTTACACACAATAGCTATGTAGTCAGACAGCCAGCAGAGGGGTGGGGGCTATCCAATGTTTGCACCGAGTGTCATATGTATGACTATCTGCCTCTTGGGCATAAGTCATGGGTGTGTGCTCGGTGCAAAGACCTCCAGGCTCTCAGGGAACGGGTCCGCTCCCTTGAAGCTATGGTTGCTGATCTGGAGAAGCAGAGACAGGTAGAGAGGGACCAGGGTGAGACTTCTAGGGATGGAGAGGCGTCGTCCCACCCCCAGTTGGTCAGCTTCTCAGCTGCCAGGGAAGGGAGTCTCAGGGCTGGAGGACGTCGCTCTGGAAAAGAGGGAAACAATCCCACAGTGGGGACCCCTTCAAGCGATGGGCCCGTATCCAGTCGCACTATGGATACTCCTCTGGGGAAGGGGGGAAGGGGGCTTCTTGTAGTGGGTGACTCTATAGTCAGGAACATAGAGGGGGGGTCTGTGATGGATGCGAGGACCGCATGGTGACTTGCCTGCCTGGTGTGAAGGTTGCGGACATCACCTCTCGTCTAGATAGGCTGGTAGAGAATGCTGGGGAGGAGGTAGCGGTTGTGGTGCATGTTGGCACAAATGACGTGGGGAAATGTAGCCAGGCGGTCCTGGAAGCCAAATTTAGGTTGCTAGGTAGGAAGCTCAAATCCAGGACCCCAAGGGTAGCGTTCTCAGAAGTGCTACCTGTTCCACATGCAGGACCAGCTAGGCAGGCGGAGCTCAGGGGTCTCAATGCGTGGATGAGACTCTGGTGTCAGGAGGAGGGGTTTACGTTTGTTAGGCACTGGGGAACGTTTTGGGACAAGCCGGGCCTGTACAAGAGGGACGGGCTTCACTTCAATCAAAATGGAACCAGACTGCTGGCACGTAACATTAAGAAGGTGGCAGAGCAGCTTTTAAACTGACCCCTGGGGGAAAGCCGACAGGAGCCGAGGGGCATCCGGTTCGGGACTCTTCATCCCTCGGGAATGAGGGTGGAGAGGTTTGGGAACAGCAAAGTTATAATAGAGTAGGAATTAGGAGTGGTAGCGTGATGGGACATGACAGCCAGTCTAGCAGGACAGAAGGCTGCAGGGATAATAGTGCAAACATGCAGCCCTTCTTGGGGGACCTGGTATATAAGTGCTTTTATGCAAATGCCCGAAGTCTACGGGCAAAGATGGGAGAACTGGAATGTTTGGTGGCTAGGGAAAACATTGACATAGTAGGTATAACAGAAACCTGGTGGAATGCAGAGAACCAGTGGGATACTGCAATTCCAGGATATAAACTCTATAGGAGGGACAGAGAGGGGCGTGTTGGAGGTGGATTGGCCATCTACAGTTGCAAGAAAAAGTATGTGAACCCCTTGGGATTACGTGGAGTTTTGCATGAATTGGTCATAAGATGTGCTCTGAACTTCATCTAAGTCACAACAATAGAAGAACACAGTCTGCGTAAAATAATACGACACAAAAATTAGATGTTGCCATGGTTTAATTGAACGTAACATGTAAACATTCACAGTGCAGGGAGGAAAAAGTATGTGAACCTTTGGACTTAATAACTGGTTGACCCTCCTTTGGCAGCAATAACCTCAACCAAACGTTTCCTGTAGTTGCAGATCAGACCTGCACAACGATCTGGAGTAATTTTGGACCACTCCTCTTCACAAAACTGTTTCAGTGTAGCAATATTCTTGGGATGTCTGGTATGAATCGCTCTCTTAAGGTCATGCCACAGCATTTCAATCGGGTTGAGGTCAGGACTCTGACTGGGCCACTCCAGAAGGCGTATTCTGTGCTGTTGAAGCCATTTTTTTGTTGAATTACTTGTCATTGGGTCATTGTCCTGTTGCATCACCCATCCTCTGCGGAGCTTCAGTTGGCGGACAGATGGTCGTACGTTTTCCTGCAAAATGTCTTGATAAACTCTGGAATTCATTTTCCCATTAATGACAACAATCCGTCCAGGCCCTAAGGCAGCAAAGCAGCCCCAAACCATGATGCTCCCTCCGCCATGTTTTACAGTGGGGATGAGGTTTTGATGTTGATGTGCTGTGCCTTTTTTTCTCCACACATAGTGTTGTGTGTTCTTCCCAAACAACTCAATTTTGGTTTCATCTGTCCACAGTATATTTTGCCAGTAGTGCTGTGGAACATCCAGGTGCTCTTTTGCAAACTTCAAACGTGCTGCAATATTTTTTTTTGGACAGCAATGGCTTCCTCCGTGGTGTCCTCCCATGTAATCCATTCTTGTTTAATGTTTTCCTTATTGTAGATGTGTCAACAAAAATGTTAGCATGTGCCAGAGATTTCTGTAGGTCTTTAGCTGACACTCTAGGATTCTTCTTTACCTCATGAAGCATTCTGCGCTGTGCTCTTGCAGTCATTTTTACAGGACGACCACGCCTAGGGAGAGTAGCAACAGCGCTAAACTTTCTCCATTTGTAGACAGTCTGTCTTACCATGGACACATGAACATCAAGGCTTTTGGAGATACTTTTGTAACCCTTTCCAGCTTCATGCAAGTCAACAATTCTTGATCGTAGGTCTTCTGAGAGCTCTTTTCTGCGAGGCATGGTTCACATCAGACAGTGCTTCTTGAAACCAGTAAACCCAAAACAGGTGTGTGTTTTTAAAGGGCAGGGCAGCTGTCAGCAACACATCCAATATCATCACACTGATTGGAGTCAAGGTTGGCTCACTCCTGGCTCCAATTAGCTCTTGGAGACGTCATTAGGCTAGGGGGTTCACATACTTTTTCCTCCCTGCACTGTGAATGTTTACATATTACGTTCAATTAAATCATGGCAACATCTAATTTTTGTGTAGTATTATTTTACGCAGACCGTGTTCTTCTATTGTTGTGACTTAGATGAAGTTCAGAGCACATTTTATGACCAATTCATGCAAAACTCCACGTAATCCCAAGGGGTTCACATACTTTTTCTTGCAACTGTATGTCAAAGAAGGGGTAGAATCCACCAGAGTAGAGCTGGAGGGGGGCTCTGACTCCTCCGTAGAAACACTGTGGGTTAGATTACTAGGCTCAAAGAGCGATGTAATAGTAGGGGTTTGCTATCGTCCTCCAGATCAAAAACCTGAAGGGGATCTTGAAATGAGGAAGCAAATCAGGAAGGTGTCAATGAGAGACAGGGCTGTAGTCATGGGGGACTTCAATTATCCTCACATCTACTGGGTCAATTCATGCTCTGGACATGAAAGAGAGACTGGATTTCTGGATACGCTGAATGACAGTGACTTAGAGAGGCTAGTCACGGAGTCAACCAGAGGACAGGTGACTCTGGATTTGATATTGTGTGGCACTCAAGACCTGGTCAGGGATGCAAATGTTACCGAACCGTTGGGGAACAGTGACCATGCTGCGATCTGTTTCGCCATGCATGTCGGAGGGAGAGTGCCGAGCAAATCTGACACAAAAACCCTTCCGAAGGGCAGACTTCCCCAAAATGAGGAGACTAGTTAAAAAAAAGCTGAAAGGGAAGGTAAAAAGAGTCCAATCGCTCCAGAGTGCATGGAGGCTGTTTAAAACAACAGTCATAGAGGCCCAGCGGGAGTGTATCCCACAAGGGAGGAAGGGCTCGACTAAGTCCAGGAGGGTGCCGGCATGGCTAACAAGCACAGTTAAGGAGGCTATAAAAGGCAAGGAAGCTTCCTTCCGTAAATGGAAGTCTTGCCCTAGTGAGGAAAATAAACAGGAGCACAAACTGTGGCAAAAGAAATGTAAAAAGATGATACGGGAGGCCAAGAAAGACTTTGAGGAACGTATGGCAGGCAACATTAAAGGGAATAATAAAAGCTTCTTTAAATATGTTAGAAGCAGGAAACCTGCCAGGTAAATGGTTGGTCTCCTGGATGGTGAGGGAGAGAAAGGGGTGATAAAAGGGGACTTGGAGACTGCAGAGAAATTAAACAAATTCTTTGCGTCTATCTTCACGGCAGAAGACCTCTGACAAATACCGCTGCCTGAACGGCCTCCCCTGACTAAAGAATTAAGTCAAATAGAGGTTAAAAGAGAATATGATTCAGACTTAATTGACAAATTAAAGATCAATAAATCACTAGGCCCGGATGGCATCCACCCAAGAGTTCTGAAGGAACTCAAGAATGAAGTTGCTGACCTCTTGACCAAAATATGCAACTTGTCCCTTAAAACGGCCACTGTGCCAGGGGATTGGAGGATAGCTAATGTCACGCCAATCTTTAAAAAAGAAAATATTTCTTCACCCGGCGTGTAATTCATCTGTGGAACTCCTTGCCATGGGATGCGATGATGGCACCTGGCCTTGATGACTTTAAAAAGGGTTTGGACAGGTTCACGGAGGAAAAGACCATCACAGGGTACAAGCCATAAGCAACCTCCTGGTTTTAGAAGTAGGTTCTCTCTGCGCCAGGCAGAGGCGAAACTAGGGCGGAGCAAGCGGAGCACCGGCTCCAGGCACCATCTCCCGAAGGGCGCCCCGCCCCGCCCGCGAGTCGGACTCGGAGACTCGAGTCCGACCGGCCCCCTCAATCGGGAGAGCCGGCTCGGGGACGTCTTCCCTTTTCCCTCAGTAACAGTCTGAGCATGCGCAAAAAGAACGGTATAAATACCGTTCTCGCAGCGGGCCTTCCTTAGAAGGCCCCAGGCAGCCGGCTGGGGAAGACGTCCCCAAGCCGGCTCTCCTGATTGACCGGGGGGGGGGTGCCCGGTGCAGGGTCCCGCTGGGTCGCCCCCCCGGAGCGCCCCCCCTCCAGAGCATGCCGCGGCCTGTTGGCCGCGGCGATATTTAATTATAGGGGCGCCAACCCCCCTTGCTCCAGGCGCCAACGGAGGCAGTAACGCCTCTGGCGCCAGGTGTAAGGGAGTGACAACAGGAAATCTTGTTGACTGTGTGCTCTCGGAAGCATCTGGTGGGGCCACTGTGAGATACATTCTCAGAGTGGTGTACAAAGTTCCTTCTCTCCTTTTGTCCTCACAGCAACCCTGTGACGCTGAGAGATAGTGAAGATCACCCAGGAAGCTTCTATCACTACCTATGGGTTTCTATTGAAATGCTTGTTACCATTTGCTGCTCGTTATGTTTCGGATTTTAAATTTATTTAAATTGGGGGGATTTGTATAAAGTGGGGTACAAATGTTTTAAACATACATACATCACGGATTTTTTTTCTTCCAAAAAGCTCAATGCTGCCATGAAATTATTCATGGCAATTTTTGCAATGCTATCTATAGGTAGATATATATTAGCTAAATTAATATATCACAATCATACCCACAATTCCGCAGGTATAATTCCCTGATTAACAGTGCAATCTTCACAGATCTCTTAGGAAAACCAAATGGTATTTAGTGAATAGATGTGTGGGGGGGGGGAGGGTCCCTTCAGAGTCTAGATCAAAATGCCCTTTACCTTTAGCGTAGGCGCAGAGATCATTTCAAAGTCTGGAAGGTGCTGCATGACTTCCAAATATATCTCTTTTGCATCCAAGGAGCTAAGGAACTGCAAGGGAAAAAATATACTCTTATGCCTTCTTAGAGTGTGTATTTATTCATAATAGGTTTTTTTTTAATGGAGCCTGATCAAACACTAAGGCATTTCAAGAAGTAATTCCTGCTCTGTCTTGAAAAGCTGGAGAAGATGGAAGAGAGAACATACAAGAAAGATGACGGTTTACATCTAGGTCATGTATTTTTTTGTCACATTCCTATCCTTCAAAGCATTTCAAAGGCTGCTTGCAATAACCCCAGAAGTGTGCGCAAATGACAGACGATTCTCTATTTATACACTTGCTTCATCCTTGCTTGGATCCTGTCAAACTGTTTCAGAATGGATGGTGGAAATGGTGGATTGGTACATAGGTGGAGCAAGCACTATCACTCAAGGCGTCAGTGTGCCCTGGGGGATGCCAGTTGCTGATGCTTTAAAGGAACATGCCCATTCACTGTATGAATTATTCATTTTATTATTCAATTATTCAGAGCCTCTTTGCTAATTTGGCGACAGTTTTGTGCAACAGCCTGGGAATGGCAACTCAGCTAAAAGGAAGAACAAATGAACTCTACTATTGTGGGTCCAGCACACCAGAACCTCCAGCAATGAGACACATGTACAGTACTTGGAGGTTGCATCCAGTCTGTATCAACTTGACATTTCTCCCAAATCCTAAAATACTTTGTTGACTAGTAAAGAGGAATTCAGAATTCATGAATCAGAATTCAGATCTTCATCACTGTTGCAATATTTGACAGAACACATTTATCAGCATATCATACAGTATCTATTCTTGTATAAAGGAAGAACGAACAATTCTGAATACTGAGCATGCTGGTGGTTATTAACTTGAGCACAATCCACCGCAAAACTAATAGTGCTCAGTTCTTATAGGTTTCGATAAAACAGATTTCAGCAAGTGCTTCTTTCTTTCCCATTGAAATCAATGAGAACATGACCTTTCGTTTGAGTTCATTACTTAAAATAAGAGCAAGCAGTAGTTACAGTTTCTGCTGTACCAGTTAAGACCATAGTACGGTACACTCATACAAGAGACATTACGTACAAACTCATTTGTCCAGTTGAAGACAAGGATGAAAGCAGAAGCTTTAAACTCTGCTCTCTCTGTCAGACAGGGATATGTTCTATTATTTGAATCTGTCATACACTTGAGTGGCTAAGGTGCATTTTAGTATTTTCAGCATCACCAGAATTTAGGTGATAGGATAATACAGAAAAGGTGCAATCCTGTTTATGATCTCCAGAGACACAGCTAACACATGCATGTTTTCCAATCAACACACTTTAATTTCTCTGAGTGCCAGAAACATATGATCAATCAAAATACAAATTAACTGAACACCATCTATTAAGGAGGGGGAAAAAAGTATTTATAAAGGGCACGTCTTCCTTCACCACCACCACCACCACCTCATTGTATGCATATGCAAACTAACTGTAAAGCAACTCATACCAAAACACCTCCTCTCTCTTTATTAGTTAAGGTGGCTCCAGGTGGGAAGTATGCTGTATTGCTAGACGAGATATCCAAATTATCACAAAGCTCACCCTGGGTGGCACAGTCCATCCAGCCTACATTAACAAGGCCTTCCTATATATGAAACAAAAAATGAAAAGTGAAAAGTGAAAACGAACGGAGACAAGACACTATTCACAAATACACAGAAACACAGGGTGCTTGAGGGAAACACTTAATATCACTTCAGACAAGACATTCTACTATAGGGAGACCCCTCCCCCCGACGCACAAATATTTTTTTACCATTCAATTTATGCTTTACAAGGTAATTCTTCCACAGAAAGGATTTAAAAATAACGGGCAGGACATGACCAAAGAGCAGTATCCAAATAGCCACACAACATGTTCCATAAGCCCAAGGAAGATTTAGAGACGCACCCTGCCAAATGGCAACCCTCCTTTGAAACTGAGGAAAGCTGGAAAAGCAATTTAAGTACAGCATGTATCAAAAGGAGACAGTCAAAAGATTCCACTGAGCATGCCCAAGCCAAGGCTGACCAGTTTCAAGTCCCACTCATTTCCGTAGAAGTGTACATTTATGCTCTCTCCCACTGAAATCAAAAGGAGATAGAGAAGGGCTTAACTTTGGCCAATTTATTACAGCTGTTGTAAATCCATTACATACAATACTACTTACCAGCATGCCAGCCAATTTAAGTCTTGTTTGAAAAGGCAAACAATCTAGAGGACGACAATAATAAGCGACTGAGAAACAAGGCTTTTGTTGAGCTTACAGTCATTCATGTACGTGTGTGTGTGATCATACAAATAAACAATAAATTCTGGCCAAAATGCTAAGTTATTTCCACAACAACATGAGAGATCAGGTTTAACACACATCTTGTCAAAGACACCCTGGCTACCAGAAAAGTCTAGAATATTTGTATGTCTCTCCCTTGAAGCGGGGACATGGAGTTTACTACATGGAACACCACACATAGCCTGGGCTCAGTCTCGCTTCCCCATGAAAAGAGAATTGATGATGTTAGGAGGACGACAACTTGAGGAGGCCTCCATGACCCCCCCCCCCACTGCAGGATATAGTACACACCCCACTGGCACAGCTGCATTGGATCTGGAAAGTTGGATAGCGTTGGGCCCTAAGAGTGTCAGTTAATCTCATGACTTTTACAGCACAATCCCATGCTTGCCTATTCAGAAGTAAGTCACATTGTGTTCAGTGGGGCTTACTCCCAGGAAAATGTGTACAAGATTGCAGCCTTACAGCCAAATCCTATGGGACCTTAACACCACTGGAATGAGCATTCCAGTGGCATTAGGCACTTTCCAGCTGTTGCAAAAGGCGGCTCGCCGAATCGTGTGGCCTGGGCGCTGCTGCAAACCAGCTTCACACACCAGAAGCCGACTGATGCCCACTGGCCTCGGTAAGTGAGCACAGGGGATGGGTGGAATGGGGCAATGACAGGGGCGGATCGGGACCAGGAAGGGCTGGATTTGGCGGCAGCAGCATCCACCGAATCCAACACCCCTTCTCTATCTGCCTTCATGGGTCAGAATACCTAAATTCCCTGGGTTGTACCCTCTGGTTTCCTTCCTTCAGAGAAAGGACTCCTTGCAGAACTCTCTCAGCAAGAAGGAAACTTGCAACCCTGTTTCAAAATTAATTGCTCAAAAAGATACATATGTATGTATTTACCTCCATGTTCAGTGCAAAAAGAAATTAACCAGCCAACACCAGAAGCAAATGCAGTTTGAATAGCATTAACAAAATTTCCTGAAAAATAAAAACGACAGAGTCCATATTTAAGGGCCAGCACTTTCTATTTTCATTTAGAAATTTAGCTTAGCAGAAACTATGACAATAATGTTATCTTTTACACTTTTTATACATGTAGACAAGGGATCATTAGGTTAGTTTATACCTCACCTATTATTTGATTCCAAGGTTTGAAGGGTATGCAAACAAACAATATTTTGATTTGAAAGTTTACCTGCCCATAATTCTGTCACTGTGCTTGTGACAAACTGCATGGCGAAACTCATTAAACTCTCCTTTGACCTGTCTCCATAATATTTCACTGGATTCTAAAAGGAAAAACGCACTTTAAAAACAACATTTTGGGGTCACATGCAAATTGCTTTGTATCATCCATCCAACTCACAAACAAACTGTATTGCATAATACAGGTTGGTTACCCCTTATCTGGACATGCATAATACAGGTTGGTTACCCCTTATCTGGACATCCAAAATGCAGACATTTTGGGGGCTATGACTTTAAAAAAAAAACACTTTTCCAGCACCTGGCTGGCATAGCGCAAAGCATGCTGGGGCACAAAATTATTAAACATACTGTATAAAATTACTTTCAGGCTATGTGCATAAGGTGTGTATGAGACAAACGAATTTCGTGTTTAGACTCGAGTCCCCATCCCCTACAACTGGAATTTAGAGAGGCAAACGACTATTGAACCCAGAGGTAGTGCAACAGCCATTATGGCTACTACTGTCCACCCTGAATGGCCCACTGGCAATTATGAGAACCATTTGCTTACTTACCATTCCAGTTTTAAAAACATACAGGCTTGGGTAGCTATTAATTCCTTTGATCCGGCAGAGCATTCTGTTGTCACCACAATTGACAGCTCCAATACGTATTAATCCATCCATTTCTTTAGCAAATTCTCTCCACTTGAAATTGAAAGGGGGGGGGGGGTTGGATGAAATTTTCAGTTAGCTTTCTGCCCCAATTTTTTATTTATTTATTAGAATGCTTTTTAGAGAGAGAGTTCTGAAATACTTGTTCGCCAACAGGTAAATGTGATACTAATACAAGTTAAAATCCTGCCTTAAAAAGGGAAAGATGTTGGTCGAGGGAAAATAATGACTTTTCTACCACTCATTTCCTCACAAGCAGGGCCACCCTGTACAGTTGTGTACTGCACAAGGGCACCACATCTAAAGGGATGTCACATCTAAAGGGACGTCACTTCCAGCAGGGAGGAAGAGGCGTTTCTTTGCTACTGGCACAAAGGCGGCTTTTTTAATGTGCACAAGGCGCCATATAGGTTGGGGTGGCCGTGCTCGCAAGAACCTATTATTGGCCCCACCTCCCATGTTCTTAACATGCAGGGGGAAACTGCTGGTCCAATTTCTTGCAAAGCTCATGCAAGCAGAAAGGATGGCAGATTGGACTATAGTTCTCTGCAACACTGCCAAAGTAAAAAACTAGGACTATAGCAGAATGGGAGACAAATAACGACATATCCCTGGGTAGGTCCCTGGTGAGAAGATGACAGCTTTCTTGCTCAAGGTCATTGTCTTTCTCCACAACTGATCCCCTCAGGCTTCAATCGATGTCAAAAGTAGCTGTGATGTAAATTCATTGGTAGCAGGCACACAATCAGCAATACCTACCACTGGTGCTAAGTCGTGGCAATGTGAACATCGAGGGGAATAGAAGTTTATAAACCACAATTCTCCAGAAGTGACAGCTGCATCTGTTTAAAAAGAATCAAAATTATGCTGTTAAATTTTACAACTGATCAATATCTAGTCAAATACAACTAGAGCATACAGATTAGCTATTAAGGCCCAATACATTTTTTTTCTGGATTGTATCTTAAGTTTAGTCAGTCATGACTAAGTCTCATTGATTCCATTGGGAGTCACAACTAGCTAAACTTAGGACAATTCTCTGTCTTGTGGGAGAAAAGGATATTTCCGCATAAATGCATCCGGGGGTGGTACGTGTTCTAAATCAGACTACAGATTATCTATGAATCACATTTTTAGGGGGGAACCTCATCCCAATTACCACCAGCCCAGTCTAGCACAGAGGTTCTCAGCAGGTGGTATGCATACCATCAGTGGTA
The DNA here is from genome assembly GCA_026170595.1 of Plestiodon gilberti rubricaudatus. Lineage (NCBI taxonomy): Eukaryota > Metazoa > Chordata > Lepidosauria > Squamata > Scincidae > Plestiodon > Plestiodon gilberti. The sequence continues at coordinate 169,547,904 of JANXHW010000001.1, forward strand.
CTTTTGGGTACCTCTGGCAGTACTCTGACTGGTGAGACCCCCACAATCCGCTGGAACATGTTTTCACCCCCAAGAGGCGCTACAGTTTTGCCCCCAAGAGGCTCCTGTCTTTGGCCAAGCCTCTCGGGACCGCTTAAAACAGCCCAAGCACCAACCTGGAGACTCTTACCTGTGTTCTCCAGCCTCCAGTGTCCGAAAACCCGGAAGTAAGCAGCGATGACGTTGACGTTATCGCCGCCTACTTCCGGTAGTATTTCGATGGAGGTCAGCGCCAGAGGTGGCACGGCGCTGGCCCAGGATTGAGAACCCCTGATCTAGTAGGACTGGCATAGGAAACAGCATAGGAAACAGTAAGAGATGGTCTAAATATCACAACAGGAAGCACTTCAGTGAGATACTTCCTTCTGCCACGAGCTCACTAGGGCGAGCTCAGGCAAGCCAGGCTCGTTCAGTCTCAGCCTCCATCTGCAGCATGGAGACGCAATTACACACATACCTTAGAACAGGGCTATATAGATGATAACAACAACTGCACAAGAAGCATTTTGATCAACCAAAAATTGCTACACAAATATTAATAGGGGACAAGATCTCCTTGTGGCAATACAACTATGGAAGGTCCACTTGATGGAAATTCCTGTTTTTAAGATGTCTACTAAAGATGCTGCTGTTTCAACAGGCTTTTATTGTTTAATAAATGTCTACTAGTTTAAAGAATGTTTATGCCTACTGCTCTTAAAAATGTTGCATTTATGTACGTTGCTTTTATGACTGTTCCTTGAAGGTTTACTGCTGTGACTATATACTGGTCTTGTTTTTATTTCTGCTTTTTGTCCATAAAAGTAGAACATAATACACTACATAATTTACGGAATTCACTGCCACAAGGTATGGTGATGAGTGACTTGCATAACTTCAAACAAAACATAACAAGGTTAGACACATTTCCTAATGTGAAAATGGCAGAAGCCTCAGTGGGAGAATTCTGCAGCTGGCACACTGAGTGTTGCCGTCAAGTCTATGCGTGGGAGGTGAATGCCAGAGAGAGGCCAGACTGTGAAGGAAACCACCTGGAATGAGCGTTCTAGGCAAGATTAGAACATCTGTAATATGTAAAAAACGCTTTGGCTTAGATAGCCTGCCTATGTAAACTGCCTTGAATTAAAGTCGGAGGAGAAATCTGATGACCAGAGAAAGGTGGTATAAAAATACTGGTATTAATCATAATTGTTTTCCAGAATCTTGCACGTCAGTGGCCATGTTAGCTAAATGGAATTCCTACGTACAAGCGTAGAAGCAGAAATGCTATTTGCATGCAACAGAAGAAGGCCATCACCTCCATGAGCTTCCTAGAAGAACCTAGCTAGGCACTGTGGGAAACAGAATATGCGACTAGGAGAACCCTGGTCTGGTCCAGCAAGGCATTCTTAAGCAACAACACAGGCTAAATACTGCATCTGAAGTTCAGTTAAAAAAAATGGCAACAACATTGAAGGAGGAACCATCATCTAAAGAGGCTCCTTTCCCTATCTCACCTTAAACAGAAGCAGATCAGTGGATGCACAGATCTGAAGGGAATCCAGCAGCATGAGGAAACCTGGTCCTTGTAACTGCATAGATCCAGAGACCTGAGTATGTGGCTACACGTGAAATAACTCTCGTCTCAGTGTCTAGTTGCCCAGCAACAGAGAACAGTTCTGCATCCCCACCCCCACATAATATCATGCCCATTTAACCAATCTTTTCAATGCCTACCTTAAACATGCTTACAAATGCATAGCATTTTCAGGGTAGAAGAGTGGGAGGAAAGAAAAAGAAAAGCAGAATTGCATTGCCTAGTGACACATACATTTAAGAGCAAGGGAAAACTGTGTGGACTGTCAGACCAGAACCAGGGCTCAGATATCCTACTCAGTCACAAAGTTCCCTGGGTGAAATCACTTGCTATTTCTCAGGACTGTTGCAAGAATAAAATTGAGGAGGGGGGACATATACACTGCCCTGATTTTTATGGGGAAAGGGTGGAACAGGAAGTCAGCCTGAAATAGTTTAACAACAAATTCTTATTATAGTAAGCGTTTAGTGGTTAAGTTTTCTTTCCTACAGTTTTAGCATTATTATTTATGTCAGATCAGATGCTGCATAAAATTGACATAAAACCTGGGATTGTAACCACCATAAAACCTGGCAATGCCAGGGAGTGGAGGCACCCTTATTGTATGCACAGGCATGTCGCTATCTTGATAAGTAAACAGATTACGTTCTGCAAATACCCAAGTCAAATATGAAAAGGAAAATGCAAACATACCAGCATTTAGTATCTGCGAGTTCTTTCCCTATGAGCAGAACTAAGATATTCTAGTTTGATTTTATGCCAATACAGGATCTCAGTTTGGGCCCCCAATTCATAGGTAAAACCTGTTTTTTTACTGACCAGGAGAAGACTCTCTACAGAACATGACTACTTAATCTGTATCTTGCAAAACAATTAGTAAACAGAAATAACTTTGTGTTCTGTTCGAATGACTAAACCTTCTAATGGGGAATTTTTATGACCAGGAAGGGCACAACACTCAAACTGAAAGATGAAATTCAGAAAAATAGAATGGCAGGCAATACTTTCTTCTTGAAAGCCATTGGTAGCGTCCCATAAAGGCTGCAAAGATTACACCTCTACAATTTTTATAGTGAAATGACTCACATGGAACACCATGTACTGTAGTACTCAACTCCAGCTGACATTTTGCAATACATTAACGCAGAGGTTCCCTAACTCCTGGGAAGGCCTTACGCTGCTCTAAGTAGCAGCAGGGCCTTCCCAGGAGTGGCGATGACATGCCTGGGATCGCGCCGCCGCCGCCACCGCTGCGCCCGGGATCGCCGTTTTTACCTTCATTGGTGGGCAGTGGGTGTCCCTCGGGGGTTGCGGGGAGCCTGCGGACCCCTCCGCAGGCCTCCCCAAGCGACAGAGCAGCGCTCCAACGCGATCGCAACTGACTTCCGGTTTCGCGTAAAACCGGAAGTCAGTTGCGATTGCGTTGGGAGCGCTGCTCCGACGCTTGGGGGGCCTGCGGAGGGGTCCGCAGGCTCCCCGCAACCCCCGAGGGACACCCACTGCCCACCAATGAAGGTAAAAACGGCGATCCCAGGCGCAGCGGTGGCGGCGGCGGCGCGATCCCAGGCGCGCCGTTGTCGTCACCGCGGGTTGCCATGCCCCTTAAGGGCATAGCAACCCTTTCTTCCCGGCTGGGGCGTCGCGACGCCCCAGTTAGGGAACCACTGCATTAACGTCTACTTCCTGGAAATTATGTCAGGGCACAACATGGCACTTTAAATAAAGTAAAAGTTTCAGGAAACTATGTTGACTGCAATGACTTACCAAATTCTCCTCTGTCTAGTGTTATGATTTCCGGATCATCATCATAAATACCTAGCAGAAAACACACTCAAATCAGCACTGAAAACACAAAACATTTGTGTAACATATGAATCCATTATGACTCTGTGGTATATAAACAAGGAAAAACATGCAAGTCTTAAGGCTTAGACCAGTGGTTCTCAAACTGTGGGTCGCGACCCACCATAGGAACCAAAAGCCTTAAGGGGCAGGGGACAGCATGGCAGCAGCGGCAGCGATCCCGGGGATCGCCACCGAAACCCCACCAAAACAGCTGTTTCTGTACAAAAAAACAGCGATTTGCGGACGCTTCAGTTTTTCGCAAAAACCAGAAGCGCCCGAAAATCGCCGTTTTCTGGTGAGCCGAAGTTCGGGGAAGCCTGCAGAGGGTTGCGCAGGCCTCCCTGAAGCCCCCCCCAGCCCTGGTAAGTACAGAAACAGCGGTTTTGGGGGGGGTTCAGTGATTGCCGCTGCTGCTGGCCACGCCCCTGCAAACACTTAGGGTTCTCCCCGCCTTGTGGGGATAACTTTGAGAAACGCTGGCTTAGACCATTGTAGAGAAGAGGGAATTTGGGCAGGTGCAGCTCATCGTGGAAGGGTGTAACAAGCTGCACCTGCACAAATTCCCTCTTCACTACAATGGCGAAGTCTTTAAAGTTGTAGGCACTCTGTCCCTCTTTGGATATATTAAGCCTAGGCTTAATTCCTCAGTAATGTGGGTAAAGAGCAGCTTCACATTCATAGCTTTTGGTTAATGACAAAAGGGAAAAAAAACACCTAGCATACCAGCAGAAAAGACAATCACTAACTGGGTAGGATGGTGGGTTTTTGTATCTCTTTATGGCTTAAAAAAAGGGAAGTCTTGGGTCCAGCTTATTCCTGTGGTATGCAACATTTAGGTTTACTACTCTGGTTAAACTGAAGCCTAAGCCTCCGTTCTGTTATAGTTCACAGGTTTTGCTTCTTAAAAAGCTCCAGTTCTTATTACTGAGACCTGCAGCACTCAGCAGTGCCCTCTCGTTTCATCCCAGCTGGTCAGCATCCTACTTGATTAGGCTTCCTTTTTGCTAAACCACTTCATAAGGAAAAAATAGACACCTGCAAGTCTAACCCACCTGTGCAATACAAAGGAAGCAGACACACAGACTAGGTGTTCAAGCAGGGGTCCATGTAGAGTGTGGGTCTTCCCTACAAACTCCACAGAACCCAGAGATAGGAAACACTGCCCCACAACAAGGATTTTCATGAGCCAGACAAAATCTTGCAGATTGGATACTGCTTCTATACTTCTTCTATGCTGACAGTTTGCCATCCATGTCTTAACACATGTTTGGGAAACCATAGCTGAATCTAGAAAGAAACTGAAAAGAGACTGCTAAAGAGATCTTCAAGCTCATGAGACAGAGACAGAACCAACACTACCGACTACAAACTGAAATTCATTTAAATGTAATGAAATAGTGCCCCGTTCCTATGAATTATAGAGTAACTAAGAACACCAAGGACACACTATGTACTATTATTCACTGGTTACAATCCAAGGCAGAGTTAAGTTCTCTAGACTAAAGCCTCCTTTTAACTCTGTGCTAATTGTGGCCACTGTGTTTCCTTTAAGCTGTTCTTAAGTTATACTAACTACTCCACCATGGGGAGAACAGCACAGTTCTGTTCCACTCCCAAGAACGCATCTTACCAAAATCGTAGCGGTAATAGTGCCAGCTTTCATAGCCGCCTCCTTGCTGGTGATCCTCCAGACCTTTCTCACCATATTTATCATATTTCTTTCGTAGGTCTTCATCTTTTAACACTTCATATGCTCTGTTTATTTTCAAGAAGTTTTCATGTGCATCTGGATTGTTCTGTAAGGAAAAAGCTCCTGATGTTACCAAATATCGGAATGTAAAAACACTGCAATGTAACGTATTTCAGTCTCGTAGCAGCTTTAGCATCATCCTAGTACTTGGCATTTAACTATTTGTATAAGTACAGGACTTCATCACCAAGTTGGTTTTACAAGAAGTTAAAAATCTTACTATGATTTCATAACCATGAATGATGTAGGTGGAGCAGCAATCGTCATCCAAGTAACTCCAAGGGTCCAATCCTAACCAACTTTCCAGGGCCAATGCAGCTGTGCCAATGGGACATGCGCTGTATCCTGAGGGAGGGGCAGTCATGGAGGCCTCCTCACGGTAAGGGAACATTTGTTCCCTTACCTTGGGGCTGCATTGACGCTGGAAAGTTGGATAGGATTGGGTCCCAAGTCAAATACCAGTACTGACGCACAGCATAATTTGGGTCAATACTCTTATACTGTGACACCATGAAGCCTAATGCAACTCACCCACCCACCATACCTGTTCTAGGAGAAGCAGTCAAATTCACCCATTTTTGCTGCCTGCCTGGGACTTCAAAAACAGGGATTACCAAGCCCCTGACAAGCCACAACACAGGGCTGAAAGAACACATTAACCTTTGTAGCTGACCTATTATGTGATCAGAGAATAATCTTTAATAGAGGTAGCATTAATTAATCTTTTACAGATATGAAACATATGCTTAAGACAATATTTTTCTAAACAACTGCAACATTTAATCACCAATACTGTACACATATTTATTCAAAATTAAACGTGTGTCAGATTGCAGTCTAAGGGTGCAATTGTATGAACACTTACCTGTCAATAAGCCCAATTAAACACAGTGGGACTTGTTTCTGAGAAAACATGCATAAGATTGTGCTGCATGTTTCATTTATCAGTATACTACTACCCATTACTAGGTTTCAGAAGTTTAAAAAGAAGAATGCAGCATATAAAATTCTTTAAAAAGCAAATGTTGTACGTGGCTAATTGGAAAGCATTTGACAAGGCTACCCACCTGATTCTTATCAGGATGCAACTTTAATGCCAATTTTTTGAAAGCCTGTCTTATTTCTCTACTCGTTGCTTCTCTAGATATTCCTAGTAAACTATAATAGTCTTGATCAGGGCTAACAAAGGCTATTAAACATATCAAAGCTAAAGACAGCAACAAAATTCTTTTAATGTCTCTGATGCATTTTCCAATGGGTGTTGAGCTTTCCATTACGACAGCATGAGTCAAGCAAATTTCAGAGCAGCCAAAGTTTTCACAAAGCTGCAATCAAAGATTGCTATATATTTCTGAAGAGGCTTTCTGTAGGATGTTTGCAGTCATAATCCACAGATATTCAGATGCTTCTCAAAGTGTTTTCATCTATAAGATAAACAAGAGTTTTCAGATTATTTATGCAATAGATGTATTCTCAAAAATGTATTAGCCAAATTCAGAACACACAATAAAATAGAATTCATTTTGCAACTAAACATATTTTATATCCTGATAGGATTGGGCCCTTAATTCAGCAAGACTTACTTCTGAGTAAACATGTGCAGAAGATCAGACTTATGTCTTAAATATGAGCACAGTAATGTTTTATACTTGACCTTTCTTAAAATCTCGCTTTTAAGTGTTGACTTCTGTCAGATACTTCCTTTGGCAACCAAACTTTTTTGGCAACCAAACTTTTCTTTCTTTGTCCCAGTAGCTCACTATGCAACTGGAAATCCGTCTTGTACCTAGCAGAGTTGGGTTTGTTTTTGGGGGGGTTGTTAAATCATGCCTACCTTCCTTTCTGCCTTCCTTCCTTCCTTGTTACTTTAATATCCAGCCAAAAGACGTGTTCTGGAGAACAATCTGACTACTTTGCGACATGCAGGTAGTCCTTACAAAGGTATTGCCCAACTTTGGCTTCAGAATTTTTCTCTTCTCCAATGTACCCATGTCTATTCATGATTTTTGTGTTCTTTTTTTCCTGTGAAATGTCATACTTTTAATGGGTGATACACATGGAATTTGTAAGGATCATGGGGAAGACATACTGGCCTTTCCTGTCAAAATGGTAACCTGAAGAAATGAGTAGATAAGGGACAGATCTAGCACAGGTCACTTAAGGAGAAAGCAGGTGAGCCAATAATTGAGAGACTAATACAAACATGGGGGTTGTGTACTAGGGAATGATAGGATTAATGTTCTTATTCTAATGCTAACAGGCGCTTACCAGATCTACCAGCTACAGGTGTAATTATGCTGAAACCTGGAGGAAATCATACAACTCTACCTAGCAGGATGGAAGAATAGCAGCATTTGTTTGTGGTAGGGGACTGGACAACTTTGCTAATGTATTTGAAAGGTGGCCTTTGAAGCAGACTTGTACCACGTATGGCTGGCTGTGCAGACTATAGTCCCGACACGAGAGCCCAGGAATGCTGCTGAGCTTCTGATCTGACCAGGGCTGTTTGGAGCTGCTCTTACTCCAAATGGTTAGGGTATCCACAGCCACCCTGATCCCAATGAAACAGCGATGTCTCAAAGGTTGCATACAGACATACCTTCAAATGAGCTGGGACCAGCTCTCCTCCTCCTTTGTGATGACACGCATACAGACTCTGGTTCTGATGCTCCTCTCCCCCCCCCCCCCCGCCGCTTCCAATGCTTCAGGCGAGTTATCCAGTTTAGTTTATCAGTCTGCTGTCAAGCATCTGGCATGAGCATCTACTCATGCTATGTTGAATAGCTGTTCAAAAGTCTCCTTTTTTCACTGATCTGAGGAGGAAGGGGTGCACTTCAGAAACGACACATGGGCCAACCAGCCAGTACTGTACAAATCCAGCTTTTGCTCCAAACCAGAAGAATAGGGTGATAGAAGAACCCAGAAGAACCCTGGGCTTGATCTGGAAAAGAACAGCATGCATTTGTCAAGAAGGTAGGCTTCTAGAAATCTCACTTCCAAAATTATAGACAGTATAACCATATCCAACCAAAAAAATGTTGCCACCAGCCAGGAACTGGGCAGCCATAGGTGCACATAAAAATGCTGGATTGTACAAATAGCGCCTCCATGCAACCTTCCTGATGCCTCTGGGCCATGAACTTGGTGGCCCTGAGCTCTCATAATGATCACATGGGGCTACTGCATACGACGTGAACCAGCCCTCACTGAAAGATATGTATACATTTATGGAACTAAAATCTTAGATTATGTATTTTCCAATGGTAAGGAAACATATTTTGAAATTAAGAAGTCTTCAAATTGTCAGTCATCCCTCCCAGAAACATTTTGTTTACTGTACTTGCTTTTGGTCCCTTTCTGACATGGTATCCTTCTACTCATGCTAGAGGTCTAAACCCTGAGGCCACTCTGATTTCAAAAAGGGTGCAGATACTGAATACATGCAAGATGAAAACAAAAGAAGACTAGTAAGAGACTTCAAGAAACATTTAACACAATGCATTGATCTTCACACAGCTACGAAAGCTTGCTGGGTGATCAGATTCATTATCTCAGCCTAACCTACCTGACAGGGTTGAGCATAAAGCCGTACGTAGATGAAGAGACCTATGAGCTTCTTGGAGGAAAGATGGAATCAAAACAGTCATCATAAAAAAAATGTAATAAGTGGGAAGGCCACCACCCATCCCATAACAGCAGTGTAACAGAATTTTTTTTCAAGAAACTTTTCTCAGCATAGAAGTGCAGCGGTGGAGGCAAAAGGGCTCTGTGCCTTTTACCAGCTATACAACTACAGGAATCAGCAGCTGAGGCTCAACTGTTGATTCCTGTAGTTATATAGCTGGTAAAAGGCAGAGAACCCTTTCAACAGCAGAGCACAGGTGACGTTTGGCTGCTGGAAGGGACCCATTTGGGACTACACAGAATTAATCTTTTGGGCAAAGGAGGGAACATGTCACACTCTAAAGCAAGTGGAAGTATGGTGGGCTTTAAAGAAAAATCCTAGGGGGAGCAGAACAGAGTAGAAGAACGGAGCAACATTAAATATCCCCACTCCAAAGGCATGGTCTGAAAGTACATCACACAACAACCTTGTTGAAACTAAAAAAGGTTGGCCAGCCTGGATGGCAAGCTACCCGAGAACCCCTCTATAGGCTGCCTTGAATTCCAGAGAAGAAAAGTCAGATACACAAAAGGTAGTAGTAAGTAAAATAAACTGCAGACTGCACAGAAGATGAAAGTGAGGGGAGGGGGGGGGAAGAAAGCTAGACTATCAGCAGAATTGAGGAACAACCCAACCCAGCCCACTTAAAAACAATGGGAGCTCTGCCGTGGACGTGAGTGCAAAAACTGGATTCCTGAGAATTGGAGAAGGTGGGGGGGAGGAGGGTGGCCTGCAGGCCTACAAGAGGAAGAGGAGTCCGAGGTAGAAACATTAATGGGAGGGGGAAGAGAACGAGACACGGGGGGAGGGGGCTTAACAGGGTGTGCGTCCCTGGGGCGAGAGGATGGGGCGAGGTCAGGGAGGCACCACCGAGGGTACCACAGGAAAGGGCGGTTCAACTGGGAGAGACAAGTGCAGCCTCTGAAGTTATGGAGCAGAAAACACAGCGGAGGGTCACGGAGAGCGGCTCAGCGGCGAAAAAGGAAAAGGCGGCGATGGCTGCCTGCAGGAAGGAGGCGGCAAGAAAGACGCGCCTGCCGGCCATGCCTGCCTTTTCCATCCCTCCAGGCCGCTCGGGCGAAGGCGGCGGGGCAGAGGCAGGCAAAACCTTACCGGGTCGTAAGTGCCGTGCTTGGAGTCCCTCCCGCGACCGGCGCGGAGGAGAAGGAGGCGGACTGGGCAGGCGCGCGCGGAGCAGCATGGGGTGGCAGCGCGAAAGAGACGCCGCCGAGGATCCGGCTCGAAACCGGAGGCGGCGGGCGGGGCGCAATTTCCAGAAGCGGCGAAGGCTGACGTGTCTGCCGCTCCTGCAGCCAAGTTGCCCTGGGAAACCTCAGCAGCCCGCAGGGGTGGAGGCAACATTTGGGGCCAATCTGCTACAGCCACATCCCATCCAGTCCTCTTTTGTCGCAATCCTATACACACTTACCTGGGAGCAAGCCCCGTTGAATTAAATGGGACTTGCTTCTGGGTAGACAGTCGTTCGGGTGGCGCTAGCCTTGCTAAGGCGCTCATATGAGAGTGGCAGGCGAAAGTACGAGTGGTGCGCCTTTCTGTAGTTACTCGAAAGTAAGCCCCACTAGCGTCAATGGGTTTTGCACACCCATGGAAACATGCAGGGCAAGCCTGGCCCAGCAATATGATTAGCATTTGGTGTTCCCTTTTTTTCCAGTACTGTACTGTGATGCTCAAAGTTGGCAGGCATCTTTGAAGTGTGCGTCCCTTCTGATTGTTTTGAGAGCCGTCGCGGGTTTGGGGGAGAGTGTCTCACACACCAACGCCCCTGATAGTTTATTTTTATTTCCTAGCTAAAAGTTGTCAAGTGAGACAGGTGGCAGATGAGATGAGGGTTTTTCGCAGCCTCCCTACACACAGCTGCGCTGCTGCAACACCGCGTTGCCTGCTTGTCAATTTGGAATATTCCAAAATGATAAATCTCAGAGCCTCAAAACTTCGGAGCTTTGCTCAGAACTTTTGTAGCGAGGAGGAACCCTCAACCTTTGCTTGCCTTCACCTGTTGCAACGTCTCCTATTTTTAGCAGAACCACCACAAGCTGCCTTCCTTTCAGGGAAGTGCCTCAGAATCAGAGCAGCTCAGCTACTTCTTGGGTGGCAGTGACACCCAACCCAAGCATCAGTCACGTGAGCCAAACGGATCAGGGCCATTCCGGTGGCGGTCCGGCGCTACTGGTGGTGTGTGGACAAGAGAGGCTTAAGTTAACCCTTTCTTTGATGACTAAAGAAAAGGCGGTATATAAATACTGATTATGATTATCTATGGACTATGGCAGCTCTCCTCCCAGGGGAAATAGAAACTTTAGAAAGGGGGGGGGGACTGCAACACAAGGGAAAAGAGCTAACCCTGTTTGTACACTGCACTTCCGATCTACCCACTCTTGAGCTGCTATCACAGTTTTAAAAAATTACACAGGCCCAAACTGTACATTGAATTGAGTGCAAGATGTTTGACCTTCATCTAACTTTGCTTCAAGGCCTGTAGCGTTTCCTACGTCTCTGGTTTTTCCTGGTGCCCCCCCCCCCCCAAACTACTACCCAGCCATTTCCACTCCTCTTTTCAAGTAGCATTGTTGGGAAGAAAGCATATTTCAAACCATTTAAGATTAAGAAGATTCTCCTCCTGCACCTGTTGCTGTAGTTGTTCCCCCCTGAGGGAGGAATACATGACCAGAATTCTCTTTTGCAAGCAAACTGTCTGCAACAGGTTCACAAAGCAATACATCAAAGAAAACCCATTCTCCAGCTATCCAACGCATGCTCCGGCTCACGTTCTTTTGTGTAATTTGCTGGCTACACTAAGAATAGTCATCATACTAGCAAATGCTTACCATCCATCCGGGTATCCAGGGCCTGGTCTCTGGAACCAGAGCAATCCCAGTCTTCCGGGGCCGCAACACCACTGCTTCAGTTGCTTCACTGACGATTTTAAAAAGGTAAAAATTTTCCTGTCGACCATCTTGGATCTCACGAAATCTCGTGAGATCCAAGATGGCGGTGCCCAAATCTCGTGAGGGCATATGAGGCAGTAGCACACTGCTTCATGTGCCCTCACGAGATTTGGGCACCGCCATCTTGGATCTCGCGAGATTTCGTGAGATCCAAGATGGCCAACAGGAAAATGTTGTTGTTGTTGTTGTTCAGTTGTTAAGTCGTGTCTGACCGTTCGTGATCCCATGAACCTCATACCGCCAGGCCTTCCTGTCCTCCACTATCTTCTTGAGTTCGCTCATTTTCATGTTCGTTGCATCAGTGATGCTGTCTAACCATCTCATCCTTTGCCTTCCCCTTCTCCTTTTGCCTTCAATCTTTCCCAGCATCAGAGTCTTCTCCAGAGAGTCCTCTCTTCGCATTAGGTGGCCAAAATATTTGAGCTTCAGCCTCAGTACCTGTCCTTCCAGGGAACAGTCAGGCTTGATTTCATTTAGGATTGACCGATTTGATCTCCTAGCAGTCCAAGGGACTCTCAGGAGTCTTCTCCAGCACCACAGTTCGAAAGCATCTATTCTTCGGCGCTCAGCCTTCCTTATGGTCCAACTCTCGCAACCATACATTGCTACTGGGAACACCATCGCCCTGACTATACGAACTTTGGTTGGCATGGTGATATCTCTGCTTTTTATTATGCTGTCTAAGTTTGCCATAGCTTTCCTTCCAAGGAGTAAGCATCTTTTAATTTCATGGCTGCTGTCTCCGTCTGCAGTGATCTTGGAGCCCAAAAAAGTAAATCTGTTACTGCTTCCATTTCTGCCCCTTCTTTTTGCCAGGAATTGATGGGACCAGATGCCATGATCTTAGTTTTATTAATGTTGAGTTTCAAGCCAACTTTTGCACTTTCCTCTTTCACCCTCAGCAAGAGGCTCTTTAGTTCTTCTTCACTTTCTGCCATTAGGGTGGTATCGTCTGCATATCTGAGGTTGTTGATATTTCTCCCGGCAATCTTGATTCCGGCTTGTGATTCATTCAGCCCTGCATTTCTCATAATGTACTCTGCATATAAGTTAAATAAGCAGGGTGACAATATACAGCCTTGCCGTACTCCCTTCCCAATTTTGAACCAATCGGTTGTTCCATGGCCAGTCCGAACTGTTGCTTCTTGACCCGCATACAGGTTTCTCAGGAGACAGGTAAGGTGGTCTGGTACCCCCATCTCTTTAAGAATTTGCCACAGTTTGTTGTGATCCACACAACCAAAGGTTTTTGCGTAGTCAATGAAGCAGAAGTAGGTGTTTTTTTGGAACACTCGTGCTTTCTCCGTGATCCAGCACATGTTGGCAATTTGATCTCTAGTTCCTCTGCCTCTTCGAAACCCAGCTTGTACGTCCGGTAGTTCTCGGTCCACGTACTGCTGAAGCCTAGCTTGTAGGATTTTGAGCATAACCTTGCTTGCATGTGAAATGAGTGCAATTGTGCGGTAGTTTGAACACTCTTTGGCACTGCCCTTCTTTGGAATTGGAACGTAAACTGACCTTTTCCAATCCTTTGGCCACTGCTGAGTTTTCCAAATTTGTTGGCATATTGAGTGCAGCACTTTCACAGCATCAATTTTTTACCTTTTTAAAATCGTCAGTGAAGCAGCGGCAACCACCTTGTAGTCCTGGCTGGCCCGAGTAGCTGGCCAGCTAGGAATCGGATGGTGGCGACAGCAGCAGCAGCAGCAAAAACAACAACAACAGACACAGAAACAGAAACAAAACAAAAAAAAACAAGTGGGAGCAAAAAGAGACAAAAATGGGGGGAGTGTTAAATATTTAATTAAATTGAAAAAAACAAAACAAAAACAGCTGCCTTAGTGGATGCCGCGCGAGTGCTTTGTGCCTGCAGAAAAGAAAAAAAAAGAACTAAAACAACCCTGGAAATAAAATTATTTTTAAAAAATTCTGGAGGGGAAAAATGGCGGGGGGGGGGGGTCCTGGTTTGTTGGGCACCTCAAAATATGGTAAGCCTTGTACCTAGTGTGAAAGTCCTCAGTTTTTGTACAGTACTGTATATGTAAAACATTGTTTCATGTTTTTGGCAGCATCATATGAGTGGACCAAGAAAGAAGCAATGCCAGGCTTAGTGTTCTAAACCTACCTCTACCACATCAAACTTACCATGAACTCTGATCCAGAAAAGGAGGTAAGAGGTTTGTATGCTGGTTTATGAACCAGCATACAAACAGAGGAACATCAGGGAGGCTATTGAAATATTTAAAGGACACAATTTATTGAATAGATGGGAAGAAATCGCCATTGTTGATAAGATCTGGGCACCGGCTCTGGAGAAGAAAGCACACAGAATGAGTTCGTTCCGCTGCGCTCCCGAGCTTTCTGAGTCACCTCTCCGTCCACAATGTACTTTTGTGTCCACTTGAAATCTCCTAAATTCTGATCTGTTGGAGTGATTACCAGCCTCAAAATACTTAAGTTTACCTAAGATCTATATACTGGGTCGACTGGGTCAACTCATGCTCTGGTCATATACTGTCAAAGTGCTACTCCATGCGGGTGAGAAAGAAAAACCGGAAGTGCCTAATCTGCTTCAAGGACCTCCAGCTGAGCAGCAGCAGCGCACGCCTTTAAAATCCAGGAACGCAGAGACTTTTTCAACATCTAACAGCCTGCTGGCTCGTATGTTTTGCCTGAAGAAGATTATCATATGATAATTGAAACGTAGCATTTTAATTAAATAATTTTATTTTGCTTAAACCCAGTCCTTGGTCCGCACCGGTTCTTGGTTTTTGCTTTGTAGAAATTTCTTAGCATGGTTTTTAAACCCATGTCCTGGCCATGAAAGTCTTAACTCGTATCTGGAGGTAAGACTGTTTCTCTCTGTGGTCTTTGTGTTGATAGCAGCTGGATCACTCAGTATTATGGAGGGAGGACTGGTTTGCACCCAAATGCCCAGCACTATACTTTCCTCAAGAATGAATGGCACATTCACTTAAATAAAAGGAGTGCATTCAGAGATGCTTTTAGGATGTGGGTTAGCCTTCACCCAACCCTGGAAGACTATAGCCATTCAGAATCGAGCCTGCTTCTATTGGAATGGACCGATCTTGGGTTCTGTTTCTTGTTCATGCTAGAATGTGCTAAAATGTTGGGAACTGACTTTTATATAGGCAGCTGTAGATGTTGCTGTCTGCTGGGCCCATCTGCACACAATTTCAACACAGTACACATGCCCCCAACTCCCCCACTGGTGCACCATTCCACTCTGCATACCTATGTGGGAAGTGGACTGTCTGATAACTGCCCCAGTTGCATGGTTCTAATGCTACTCTAAATTAGTGTTGGCCACATGAGCATGCAGAATGGCACATCAGATGAAGACAGGGAGACATGTATCCCTCATTTGTAATTGTGGGTGGGGCTGGTGGGTGGCATCATCTGAACCAACCAGCCCACTGCATATATGTGTATATAGTTCTGTAAAGCCCCTAAAATGAGCTATTTATTAGATTTAGCAAATGCTAATCCTCCTAAACATACCTTCTGGGGAGTATGAATTTATTTATATACTGCCTATGGGGCTGAGGCCTGCCAAATCAGTTTACATGCAATGATAACAACAAGTAACTGAGGGTGCAACCCAAACCTACTTAGGCCGCCGTTGTAACCAGTGGCCCAGTGAAAACGGGAGGCCCCAGAACGGAAAGGGGATTCAAATCCCCTCCAAAAGGGGAATTCAAAGGGGATTCAAATCCCTTTTCCGTTCTGGGGCCTCCCATTTTCGCTGGGCCTCTGGTTACAACGGCGGCCTAAGTAGGCTTGGGTTGCGCCCTGAGTTTTCTCCTCCATTGGCCTCAGATGTTAGAGTGAACCCCAGCTGTTGCCTCTTCTCCCTCACACAGTAACTCTCAGCAGCAACAAGAGCGGGAGGTAGAGATGTCAACAGTCTTTGGCCCAGCTGGTTGGTCTAATGGCTTCTGAGGTAGGCCTGATGTTAATAGTGCCAGGAAGAACATTATGGATTATAAATAGCCATTTTAGGGCTGCAATTCTCATACCAGGGAAAATGGTATGGGAGTAAAGGGTTAAATGCCATCCACCTCTATGTTGTGTGGCCCCATGCAGCTACTGCACATGAGTAAAGGTAGACCTTTAAAGACACCATCACGTGGTTAACGTAATGTGTAGTTTGGGTTAGCGTGACACTGAATAATAATAATAATGGATGATTAATGCCACTTTAGACTGCAGATGGAGTGTCGTATTTTTGAACGCTTCCCCATGTAAAAATTAGTAAACAAGCACATGAGGCATTCTCAACTATTCCTTGATTCATTATTTTATTACCTGTGTGGAATGTTATTTACGTAGAAAAACATTAAAAAAAATTAAGGGGGAAGGGGCTAACCCTTCTTACACTCACACTCGCATATTAAAAGAACGGCAAACTATATGTTTAGTGCTTAACATAACATCTATATTTTTTCGTATACACATACTGTAAATGAAAAGCTCAGTCTTCTATATTGCAAGGTATTGCGGTTAGACACAAGAGGGAGCTCTGGTCACATCTTTTCCTATGAAGAGAGGCAAACATTTTTATGGTATGTACCAAATGAATGCATAATTTCGGGAAATACATTAGATACATCTGAGTCATAGAAGAAACGGTTCCCATTAGATACTGTACTTATTTACGTTGATCTCCTTTATTTTCTTATTTGTAATTTGGTGCTATTAGCAAGACTAGCTAGTACAGGTTTATTCTCTACCAAGGATATTTCAATTGCCATCACAAAGTAAAAGCCAAACTGCAGTTCTGGTTGCAGTGGAGGACCACAGTACACTGAAGAGTTGCTGTACTGGGGTGTCAATCCTGCAAAGGGTAGATGCAGATATTTTAATTTAGAGCAGGGGTTCTCAACCAGTGGTGAGTAGTGCACTAGTGATATGCGAGCGGTGAGTAGTGCACTAGTGGTATGTGAGCCACTGTTTGATGGATACTTGAACCCCTGGCCGGCAAGATGGCAGCCGCGCCATGCCGCGCCGGAGCCCTCAAAGTGGCAACTGCAGGCAGAGCTTGAGCACGCGGGCTTCCCACGCTGGGAAGGGCCATCCTGCCCCCCCCCTTTTGTTTTCTGGCATGATAAAAACCTGGAAGTGGCAATTATGTCATTGCCACTTACTTCCGATGGTACTCATTGTGGCAGCAGCCGTGTAAGTAGTACGCTGTGCTGAGTATGCCAAGAACCCCGATTTAGAGCACTGTGAAAACCCTTGATTATTCGTGCACCTGTTTTTCAAACATCACATGAAATCCTATAACTACCGTGAGATCATGCCAGTGAGCGTATTCCCACATAAGAACATAAGAACATAAGAACATAAGAAGAGCCCTGCTGGATCAGGCCAAAAGCCCATCTAGTCCAGCTTCCTGTGTCACACAGTGGCCCCACCAGATGCCTCAGGGAGCACACGAGACAACAAGATACCTGTGTCCAGTCGCCACTCCCTTGCACCTGGCACAGAGAAAACCCAATTCTTAAAAAAAAAAAAAAAAAAAAAAAGGAGGTTGCTTATGGCTTGTAACCTGTGATGGTCTTTTCCTCCATGAATTTGTCCAAACCCCTTTTAAAGGCATCTAGGCCAGGTGCCATCACCACATCCTGTGGCAAGGAGTTCCACAGATGAATCACACGCTGGGTAAAGAAATATTTTCTTTTGTCTGTTCTAACTCTCCCTCCACTCAATTTTAGTGCGTGTCCCCTGGTTCTGGTGTTGTGCGAGAGGGAGAAGAATTTCCCTCTATCCACTCTCTCCATCCCATGCATAATTTTATAAGTCTCAATCATGTCCCCCCTCAGGCGCCTTTTTTCTAGGCTGAAAAGCCCCAGACGCTGTAGCCTTTCCTCGTAAGGGAGGTGCTCCAGCCCACAAATCATTCTGGTCGCTCTTTTCTGCACCTTTTCCAATTCAACTATATCCTTTTTGAGGTATGGTGACCAGAACTGGACACAATACTCCAGATGTGGCCTTACCATCGATTTGTACAAAGGCAGAATGATATTGGCCGTTTTATTCTCAATCCCCTTTTTAATGATCCCGAGCATGGAATTGGCCTTCTTCACAGCCGCCGCACACTGGGTCGACACTTTCATCGACCTGTCCACCAGCACCCCAAGATCTCTCTCTTCATCCGTCACAGACAACTCAGAACCCATTAGCGTATATGTGAAATTTTGGTTTCTTGCCCCAATGTGCATCACTTTGCACTTACTTACATTGAAGCACATCTGCCATTTTGCTGCCCATTCTCCCAGTTTGGAGAGATCCTTCTGGAGCTCTTCACAATCCTTGCTGGTCTTTACCACCCGGAAAAGTTTAGTGTCATCCGCAAACTTGGCCACCTCACTGCCTATCCCCAACTCCAGGTCATTTATGAATAAGTTGAAAAGCACCGGTCCCAAGACCGATCCTTGGGGCACACCGCTTTTCACCTCTCGCCATTGTGAAAATTGCCCATTGACTCCCACTCGCTGTTTCCTGGTCTTCAACCAGTTCCTAATCCACAAGAGGACCTGCCCTCTTATTCCCTGACTGTGGAGTTTTCGCAGGAGCCTTTCATGAGGGACCGTGTCAAACGCCTTCTGAAAATCCAGATATATAATATCCACGGGTTCGCTCGCATCCACATGCCTGTTGACCTTTTCAAAAAATTCTAACAGGTTTGTGAGGCAAGACTTCCCCTTGCAGAAGCCATGCTGACTCTCCCTCAGCAGAGCTTGTTCTTCTATGTATTTTAAGATTTTATCCTTAATGAGACTTTCCACCATCTTCCCTGGAACAGATGTTAGGCTGACCGGCCTGTAGTTTCCCGGGTCCCCCCTCCTTCCTTTTTTAAAGATTGGCGTGACATTAGCTATCCTCCAATCCTCTGGCACAGTGGCCGTTTTAAGGGACAAGTTGCATATTTTGGTCAAGAGGTCAGCAACTTCATTCTTGAGTTCCTTCAGAACTCTTGGGTGGATGCCATCCGGGCCTGGTGATTTATTGATCTTTATTTTGTCAATTAAGTCTGAGACATCTTCTCTCATAGAATCTGGAACCTCAAAATATGAATCTGAAAGTGTGAAGCACACCCAGGGGCACTGTACAAATTGTGGTGATAGTAGGATAGTTCCCTAGTCATACATGCACCTTTGTGTGTGTGTTAAAAAGCGGTATATAAATATTCTTAATAATAATAATAATACATTTGACAGGTTGGTTCATGTCAGCATGTAAAATTCACCCTTTCGTTGATAGTCCACTTTCTAAAGTGGCATGCAGATTTTCATGGCTTGTCACGATGTGTACAGAAGTAGAGATTATGGGGTTTTCAGCCATGTGAACTTTTCCAAGTTAAAGAAATAAAGATTTACATACCAAAACTTGTCTGGAGAAATTCCATTTACTCGTACACCCCAAGTAATGGGTAAACGCTTTCAGGATTATCCAAAGTCAGTCAAGTACAAAAAGCCTTAGTTCTTCCGCTTTATGTTTCTTCCCGCCCTCGGGACCGTTGTATTTGCTTTTGAAAAGGTCCCGAGTGCGGGAAGAAACGTAAAGCGGAAGAACTAAGGCTTTTTGTACTTGACTGACTTTGGATAATCCTGAAAGCGTTTACCCATTACTTGGGGTGTACGAGTAAAAGGAATTTCTCCAGACAAGTTTTGGTATGTAAATCTTTATTTCTTTAACTTGGAAAAATTCACATGGCTGAAACCCCCATAATCTCTACTTCTGTGCAGTCCACTTTCTGTTTTTTACTTGGCTAACTTTTTAAATCCTCCTTTCCCCCAACCTGCTCTTTCTAGCCTTCTTCAGCCATCCTGACTCTTGGCCTTCTTCCCACTCAGCTTCCTAGTTGGCATTCTTAGCATTGCTGCCTCCCTTCCACATGCTGCCTCATACAGCACAGTCTGAGGCATGTTTACACAGAAGCAGGTATTACTGAATTCAGTGGGTCTTACATCGTACTTAGGGCTATAGTCTTGATTCCTAGGCCCTGTGTATGGTTTTTCTAACTTCTGCTTTTTCCTTTCTTTCCTGAGTTATTTCTCTCCTCGTGTCTTTCTTCTTCTTTTTAAATTTGTTCTCTGTCTTTCCTGCTTGCCTGTCTCTGAGACTCTTGCTTCTCAGTCTTCTACATACTCTGTCCCCTTCCACTAAACATGTAGCCTCTTGGATCATCTTCTTCTGGCTCAACTTTCCAACCTTCACCTCAGTCTACCAGCACTGTTACTGCTATCCTAAGCAAGTAACATACAACCTCCACCACTCTTTGCATGTGGTTTCACAACTAAATTGGCCATTTACCCGGTACCTTCCTCATAGAAACTGCAATGTGTATTAACTTTCTTACTTGTTGCCCCTCCCCTTAGTAATTGGAATGTTTATGAACATTCTGTGGCACAGCAGCAGCTCAACCAGTGTTGCAGAAGAACTGACAGTCTGATTTGTTTACAACTACTAGGTTGATTTGTCTCTCTTTTACTGTATACAAAATGGGTGCCCATGTGAGTCAGAGCTGCTGGCAATCCCCCACGTGAATTTGATAAGGGATATCAGCCTTCACAAAACCTTTACTCAACACCATGAATCAACACTGCAGCTAGTGATTAAGCACACAGTTCATGGAAGCTTAGCCAAATCGATGCATGAACAGGATAGGGTCATTCTTTAGTATGTCAGCATTGTCAGTGATTCTATAGACTTAATTAATGGTGCTCAAAAACAATTTTCTACAGGGGGCCTCCTTGATGAGTCTTCTCATTATATGTTTCCGTGCATTCAAGTCCTCAACTTTTTGAGGAATTAGATGCCAAATTTCCCCACACTTAATCCTTATTGCTGTAGCCCCACCTGCTTATCTTCTTTCACTACAAGCTCTTAAAGGGACATACAGTACCTGATATTTAGATTTTGCCATTGCTGGGCCTGCATGCTCTTCTTTCTCCTTCCTGAACCCCCCCCCCCGAGCTCTTAAAGGGACATCATTATTTTTTACAGTATTGTCAATTTTGGCATGTTGTTGTTGTCCTTTATGAACTGGAATAACAGGGAATATAGCCCCTGACTCTGTCCCACTTCACTTACCTCTCTCCCTCAGCATCCATCCAGTGCCACCACCACTTCTTGTGATGGCTGCAGAGGGAATACTGGTCTCTGATCCAGTGGCCATTAGAAGAGGAGGAGGAAGAGGTAGCAGTGGTTGTGCTGGACACCAAGAAGAGTGATGTAAGGATCTGACCCCTCCCCAAATATTTTTATTTCATCAGTCACTCTCCCCTGAACCCTCTGCCTTTTACCCCATCCAAATCCACCCAGGAATCACTGAGATACAGCCATTTAAAGTAAAGCGCATTAAAATTCGTTTTTTTCCGCTTTTCGCAAAGTTTGACAGCTGGTGCGTGTCCGCCGAGGGCAAAAGTTCACCGACATGCGCCCGCCACGAGCCCTCCCAAACCCCAAGAGAAGCAGCTGCAGCAAAAGTTCACTCTGTACCTTTTTAATCCTTTAAGCCTCTTCACCCACTAAGCCTATAATCCCCTTTCTGGGCGTTCAGCCAAAACTAGCAGACGCCGCTTGTTAACCGACCTGACTATCACCTCTTGCCTTTCTGCACAGAGTTTGGCTTTCTCTCTCTTAAAGCCACAGTAATCTATTTCACAGGAATGGAGGTTTCTGAAGTAATTATTGGTTATTTGGGGGTTCCCTTGGAGGTTATGTGTCCGGATCTTCTCGGAGGTCATCGGGGTCTCTCTAGGGATGGGATCCTACACGGAATGGTCCCGATCCTCCCGCTCAGCTGGGTCTAGCCTCACGCTGAGTGGAGAGGCTCCTGGAAGCAGTGCAATAGGTTTGCAGCCGTTAAAGAGTCCCGTTCGAGGCGGGACGTCCTACTTGGGGTTCCGGGGAGCAGAAACATGGGGATCGGTTCGAGGCCCTCCACCCCCTCCAGCGAGTACACAAGAGGTTGAACGTAGGCAGCACCGGGGGTGCGCCTCCTGCCAAATCTGCACTGCAGGGAGTAGGAGAGACCATTTTAAAAACACATAGCCTAAGTTAACACTCATTGTTCCTATTCTGTGTTGTTCCCCAAATGGCTTCCTTCTACCTGGGAGGCTAGCTGGGGGCAGGGAATCCAGGGAACTCCTGATGCACTGTGAGAACTCAGATTGCCACCATTTCCTAAACTCCAAGCCTAACTCTTTGTGTGTCTCCTCTCTGTCAATCACCGCCATCTCTCTCATCCTGAAACCATTGTCTCTGCCTCCCTTTGTCACTGTCATTCAAATGTATATCCCCTGCCACCATTTCCTGGATTTCAAACTTGTCTCTCTGTGCATGCTCCTCTCTATCTTAGCCATCACTATCTCCTCTCCCATTGATCCTGTTTTGCCTTGCTACAATTATTCAAATGTCTCCCAGCTATCTCCTCTCCTACCTTGCTTTGCTACAATTATTCAAATGCCTTCAACTATCTACATTGTTCTTGCTTTACCTGGCTACAATAATTCAAATGTCCTTCAACTGTATGCCTGGGAATACATGGTGCCATGGGGCAGGGACCTATTGTTTGGCACCTCCCGGCTATCTAACTGGAAACACTGCCTTTTGTGTTAAGCAGGCTTCTCAAAAGGACCTATTCACAAACCTCCGGAACACCTTACTTCACCTGAAGTGGGGGTCTAATCCTATTACCTCTGCCACCCAATACCCCCACCCATTATCCCATTGGTTCCCAGTAACACAAAGCACCACACTTTTCATTGGATTCCTTAATAAAGTTTATCTTTTATTGGTTCAAAGTTTCACACATGCTGCTGCTGTTCTCATTGGTGCAAAGTTTCAATCCAACTTCTCATTGGCTGTATCAAAGTGTAACTTCTTGGATTCTCCTCTGTATTGGTTCTTCTTTATTATGTATTCTTTGAACAACGTACTTCATGGTTTCCCCTGTAATAATGAAATGTATATAAGCTTTTGTATTGATTTTATATGTTACACATTGTGCCCTGCATTCTGTATCCTTTGCTAGCAAAGTAAAGATCTTCCTTTTTACCCAGCGCTGGTCTGTCAGAGCTCTATTTTTGGCGCCTCCACAAACGCGGATCTCTCTCTCTCTCTCTCTCCCTCCCTCCCTCCCTCCCTCCTTTTTTGGGTACCTTCTCCATCCTTGGAGTCAGGTGTCTGCTCACTGGACCAAAACGAGCTGAAATCACTTGCACCCCTGGGTGCTCACAACAAGAGGATGGGGAGGGCTTACCGCTCTCGCTCTCTCATCATCATCATCCACTGTCACCGCCGCCAGCCTCTCATAACTGGTAGAGGGAATGCTGAGCTCTGCAAACATCAGAGGAAGTGGCAGTGGCGCTGGATGTTGAGGGAGAGAGGTGAGCCCTCTGACTTTGCCTTAGCGGTAAGTCCCTCCTTTACTGCATTCCGGCAGGGTCCATCTCCTCCTCCATCTGAAATGATTTCCATTGGCTTCCTGGTGGTTCCCTACTGACTTCTTCCCTCTTCTCGTTGCGACCATTTTAGCTATTGAACATATAGACAGATAATGAATTACTATATCATTAGGGGGTGTACAAATCAGTAGGGCTAATATAGAAAGGGGAGGCATTTTTGGTGTTGAAAAATGCCCTCCCTTTTGGTGGTGGTGTTTTTTGTTTGTTTGTTTGTTTGTTTGTTTGTTTGTTTGGTGAATACTTCAAAAGGAATGTCAGTGTTCAGGAAGCATTGTCCTAACTCTGAAGTGGCTTGACTTTGTTTGCCTCTGATTCCAGCACATCTTCTGTTGTTTACCATTATTATTCCTGTTCAGATTGAGTGTTGTTAGCATGATCCCTCAGTTCCAATCCTTGAATGATCTCCCCCCCCAGCCCCCACCACTCCATCAGTTTCATGTAGGTGTTTAAAAAGCTTGAGTGATAAAAAAGAGAGTCCTGTAAAGCCCATAACATAAATACTGTGGTGAAGAGCAAATGTCCTCTAGCACCACCTTCTGGATATAATTGGTAAAGTTAGGAATGGAACCATCGAAGCACAGGGTAATGGAAATGAACAGATTAAAAATGTGAACATCCTCACAGTTAAGAGTTTTGTAAAATACCACCCCCCAAAAAAAAAAAACACCAAAAAGCACCATCTTTGATCCTAAAATCTAAATGGGGGGACATCTGGTGTAGCCCTAGTTACAGAGGTTAACGTCACAGCAAAGAAAGGTAGCCAGAGGGTGTGTACGCAATTCCGTGCTCAGCTTGCCAAGTTGCCTCTGTAAGCATTCAACAAAAGCCATGGTTTCAGTTTAGACAAATGGAGATTAGTAGAAAAACCCATTGTTTTGACACGCTTTCAAATGAAGTATTTATTCACTCAGGGTGAAGTGATCATTTCCATGCTTCATGCAGTAATCCAAGAAGGGTTTATTGCAGAAGGAATTTATCTGCTAGCTGCCCTCGGTGTTTATCTGCTAGCTGCCTTACGGTGTTGTAAATCTCTGGACATATGAGCCATATTGTAAGATCTATTAAAAACCTCTTTATCATGTCATGATTCAGTAATAACAACTCTTTTCATTTCACTGACATAATAGTCATCAGGCCTAAAACAAATGGTTGTTTCTTAAATAATATTGAGAAATATTTTTCTGTGGACCCAGAGCGAGGGCTGGAGATGCATGATGTACTTCCGTCTCTGAGGTTAAGCTTGCGTGGACCTGGCCAGCTCTAAACAGGAGCCCGCCAGAGAATGTCATGCATGCATTTTTTAGTTCCTTGGAGAAAGGGTGGGATACAAAATTTGTTTTTATCACGTAACTGGGAAGTAGCAATCATCCCATATGTTTTAAGTCTTTCTCCCCCTTAGGAAATTTGCTTCAACTTCATTCTTTGTAATGGTCTCATTTGCCATTTTCAAAGTGTGAAAGCATGTAGACTTGCTGAAAAATAAGTGCTTTCCTGATGTGCTCACAAAAGAGAAAAGAACAAAAAAGGAAAAGTGTCTTAAGTAAATGCACATTGCAGTCTTTGAAAGCTCCCTAGCCATTGGCTGGGCTTCTGTGATGTCACAAAAACCTAGTGGGAAAAAAAATCAACTTTCCATCCATTGGCTGCTGTGGTGTCATTGAATGCTTATGAACGTTCTAAGAGTTAAGACAGTAAAGTGTTGGTAAAGGACCTAAGACCAGAATGGGCAGAACCATGAACTGTCGATCGAAAGGTCAGCAGCTCGAATCCGCGACGGGGTGAGGTCTCATTGCTTGCCAGCTCCTGCCAACCTAGCAGTTCCAAAGCATGTTAATGCAAGTAGATAAATAGGTACCGCTTGCGGGAAGGTAACAGCGCTCCGTGTTCCAGCTGCATGCTACGCGCTGCGGCAAGGAGAGTCATGCCGGCCACATGACCACGGAGGTGTCTTCGGACAACGCTGGCTCTTCGGCTTTCAAATGGGGATGAGCACCACACCCTAGAGTCGGACACAACTGGACTTAATTGTCAGGGGTCACCTCTACCTTTTTAAAGGACCTAAGAGCAGAATGGGCTGTGAGTTGTCTGTAGGAAGGGGCAGAGAGAAAGAAGGAGGCAACCCTATTCAGTTTGTTTAGTGTCCAAAAATATGAACAAAGATTGCCATGTTAACTTTTTTTTTTTACTGGTGTTCCAGTTGCATCTACTGAAGTGATTCCAAAGACTCAATACATTGTGGATAAATGCACAACACAGTTGCTTTCCATTGTCTTAAGGTTTCTAGTTGAGAGCTTCTGTTGTCTGAGTTTTAAGAAGACTTGTTTGTTCCTTATTACATGAATGCACCACTTTCATTTAGCTTTGTTTCTCCTGAATGCACCGTGTGCATTTCTTTGGATTGTGCTCATAGCTGACAAGCTTATATTAACATTCTACAATGTAACTGCTGAATTTCATTTGATGTTACAAAGAGTACATATTATAGGCTTTGGCTCAAACTGATACATTTTTAGCAAAGTAAAGCCAGCCACGCTAGCATTTTTGTTCAGGTAAAGTAAAACTAATAGCTGATGGATAAAATGATGAATGGATACAGGCTTTCAAAGCTTACAAATGGCATAGGCAAGTTCCTTTTTTCTTTTCTTTTTTTAAAGAGGTCTCAAC
Source organism: Plestiodon gilberti rubricaudatus (assembly GCA_026170595.1). Lineage (NCBI taxonomy): Eukaryota > Metazoa > Chordata > Lepidosauria > Squamata > Scincidae > Plestiodon > Plestiodon gilberti. Next base: position 169,573,906 of record JANXHW010000001.1, read on the forward strand.
TTGAAGGAGGAAAAAAAGTCTTAAATACCTTTGCATCAAGGCAATGGAAATACATGAAGTAGAGAAGGGAACTAAGATTTCTTTAAATAGCAAGACAGTAAATGGTGAACTTAACAGTAGTGCATCCAGTTACAGATGCTCGTGTGTGGGGCATAACACAGTGGTAGAGTACCTATTTTGCACGCTGAAGGTCCTAAGTTCACTCTTTGGCATTCTCAGTTAAAAAGGAACTTGGGTCTCAGGCAGTTTCCCTTATCTTTTGAGGGGCAGAGCCATACAGTGGCTACATAGGAGCAGCTCCGAAGCACTTGGCAATACTGTATTTCTTTGATTCTAAGACGCATGTTTTTCCCAATTAAGCATTTCAAAAAATGGGGTGCGTCTTAGAATCAAAGATCTCCAAAAAGCACCCCAAAATGCCATTTCCTTACTTACTTGCGACCCTCAGCAGGCCTCCCCGATCTTCAGTTCAGCGAAAAACGGTGATTTTCAGCCATTTCCGGTTTTCGCGAAAACTGGAAATGGCTGAAAATCACTGTTTTTCACCAAACTGAAGATCAGGGAGGCCTGCAGAGGGTCGCACAGACCTCCCTGAAGCTCCCCCAAGTCCCGGTAAGTAAGGAAATGGCATTTTCTGGCGGACCGCAAAGGCACTGCTCAAAGGCAGTGAGGAGATCGTCAGCTGCAGCACAGGGCATGTTGGGGCGAACTCTCAGGTTCAGGAAGAGAGAGCTCGCTGCTGAGCAGAGGTGGCAAAATGGCGCGGTAAAAATCAGATCGCCGGGGCAGGCAAGCTGGGGAGAGTTGGTGCTGAGCAGACAAATTGAAGGAAGGTGGTGCGTCTTGCAATCGATGGTTTTTGTTTTTTTTTCTGCTGGTGTTCCTGAAATTAAGATGCACCTTAGAATCGATGGCGCCTTAGACTCGAAGAAATACGGGTAACATCATCGTCATCACTAAGCTCTGGAGCGCTAACAAGTCGTGCGGGGATAGAGTTTCAACTGTGTGGCCGTGCAGCGTAGAAAGAATGCTGTCGCAGAACATGGAGAGCCGCAGTCAGTCAGCATAGACCATACCAAGCTAGATGGAACTATGGTCTGATTTAGCAGAAGGTGGCTTCCATCATGGGTTGCCTGGTAGTGCTATTATCCTACCCCAGCCTCAAAGCAGCAGCAATGATGGTAGGGAAAAGGGTGTGGATGGGTGGTAGATAATGAATGCTCTTTTCCCAGCACTGGTGACAAAGCTGCTTCTTGATCTTCTCAGTTTCACCAGAGAGCAGAGAAGTTTTCCCATGAGGAAAACCTTCATGGGTGAAATTGATGGCTCTCCCCCCCCCCCCATTGCTGCACAGAGAAGGCCCTTTTGCGGGTGCCGTCGCCCAGGGAGGTGCAAGGGGCGGCGGCCAGAAACAGGGCCTTCTCAGTAGTGGCACCAACCTTATGGAATTCCCTCCCCTTTGACTTACGAACTGCTCCCTCCTTGGACACTTTCCGGCGAGGCCTAAAAACCTTCTTGTTCAAAGAAGCCTTCTGAGCCTTTGCCTTTTTTAATAGCTTGCTGGTACGGGTGGGTTGCTGCTGTTTTTATGATCTTGTTTTAAATTTTTAAATTAATTTTTAGATGTTTTTATTAAATTTTTGCTGTTTAAAATGTAAAATTGAAATTTATTTGTATTTGTATTTTTGTAAGCTGCCTTGGGTCCCGTGGGGAGAAAGGCGGGATAGAAATATGGTAAATAAAGTAAATAAATAAAGTGTCTTCAACTGTTTTTTCCAAAGAAGGCCTTCTCCTGAGAACTCTTAAGCGCCTGTACTACATCTTTTGTTTGATGTCATCCTTGAACGCATTAGAGCAGTGTTTCTCAAACTGTGGGTCGCGACCCGATTTCTGGTGGGTCCCAGGTGATGGAAAGATCAGATAAGTAATTGCCACAAGCCCTGAGGCTATTCAAAATCAGATAGCTGCTAATTGCCCTGCAAACAGCTGAGCTCCTGTAGTTTGCAAGATAGCTGCTAATTACCCTGCAAACAACTTGGGGCTATTCATTAGGGCTGCTTCATTATGAGATATGGATTGAGATTTTTTGCAAATAAATAAATAAATAAAATATATTGTAAATACCGTAAATAAAAATAATTTCTTTCTAGAGCACCTTTTAAAAAAAGTTTCGTAAAGTTAGGTGGGTCCCGATAAACTGTTGTTTTAAAAAGTGGATCATGGTGCTAAAATGTTTGAGAACCACTGCATTAGAGCATGCACTCCTGGCTGGGTATGGAGTAAAATGCACAGAGGAGTCCAGAAAGTACTCGGGGGGGGGAGGAGGAGGGAAGACTTTTACTTTTTTCCTCTGGGACATCTCCTGAAGTCATAGGAAGAAGGGACCAGCTTGGGCGGAAGCGCCTTGTACGTGTATCCTGCAGGGAACTGAATGTGCTGAAAGCTCACATCTCCTAAGTGAAGGCCATCTGTGAGTAAACAACTTATTGTAACAGTACGACTGTTTACAGAGCTGTCATTTTTCATTGGCGAATATTGTGGTGACAGTAAAAATCCTTGCTTGAGCTGACACAACTGTGCAGTTTTCTTCATCGGAAATTTATAGAGGAAAGGTTGGGGATGGTTTGAAATACAGAAATTTTTGGAACAAGCTGCATTTAAAAAAATCATTATCTGGAAGTTTAATGGTTGTGTTTGACATTTTTAAAGTTGTAAGAGTTAAGATATAACATTTATGCTGCAATCTTATATGCACTTTCCTGGGAGTAAGCTTCACTGAACACAGTGGGACTTTCTTCTGAGTAGACAGGCCTAGAATTGCAATGTTAATATCTTTAATTCACAGCCCAATCCTATCTGGGCCTGCTGTCGTCGCAGCATCTCTTCTGCTGGCACTGACTGCCATAAAGCAATCAGCACCAGTCTTAAATGGCACTCAGAGTAGTGCGCTTTTGGGGACACTGGCAGGAAGGCCGAAGCCTTCCTACATGCGACGTCGGCTCTCCTGCTACCTGCCAGAGCAGGTAAGTCAGCAGGAGGGGTGGGGGGGAGGGCAGAATGGGGCGGAGAGTGGTATAATTTATGTCCCCCTCCCCACCCAGTTCCCCCCCTCTCCAATGGCGGTAGGGAAGCTGTGAGAGGGGGTGGATCTGGCAGCGATGGCACATGCTGGATTCCATCCCCCTTTCCTGCAACCTCCCCTCCCCCGTTCTCTCCTCGGACCTACGCTAGCAAAATCGCTAGTCTACCCATTGCAGCGTGGGAGGCTTACAGAGATGTAAGGGGATTTAAATCCCATTTCACCTCTGAAGCCTCCCTATCCCCTTCCCCTGCTGGATACAGTGTGCCTGTTTTTTGCACGTCTGCACCAGCCGGGGGTGGGGGGAGAGAGATAGGATTGGGCTCTCAGTCTCGCTTCTCAAAATCTTAGCTGAGCTTGTTCCTAGGTAACAAATTAACAAACTGATATATGTCAAGGAAAAAAAATGTAATAATTGTGCCATGTGTTGATAGAGATCAACGTTTTCCTCATTTGCCAATCGAAAGCCAAGACAGCAAACTTTAAATGCTAAATATATAACCCATTAAGTACAATCAGGGCTTCATTCTTATAAAACAGTTTAGTGCTATTATATCTTTGTCATTACACAATAGAAGGTGTGAGTATCTCATCTTTAACACTTGTTTACTATTCCTCTAATGAGCTTATCTACTTTGATTGGCCAGAGATCTGGCCTCCTAGTGCTATGGCTTCTGGCCAGCTTTCCCTTGTCAGGCAGATCACTTAATCATATGACCCAGGATGATTACGTAATATGTGGGAATGGGGACATATCCACATTGCTGACAGTGTCAGCAGCACCAATCCCACATGAAGGAGGGGAGAAAGGGCAACTTGGACTAAACCCAGCACTTGTTTTCCTCCCCCTTTTCTGTCTAACAGGAGTGTAGCATAGTCGGAGACCTTGTCTATGCGAAGGGCAAATGAGTGATAAAACTGTTTCTGGGCTGTACCATTTCAGATTGCAGGTGGTAATGTATGTCAGATGGTGATGGCATACTTGAATATTCCCCCCACATGGGCAAAAAAACAAAAATGAACAACTGTACATAGAAGGCAGGCATACCAAGGAGAACTGCAGGGAATCTATTATGTGGAGGAACATACAATCCATTATGTCATTGTACAAATCAATGGTATGGCCGTATCTGGAGTATTGTGTGCAGTTCTGGTCGCCACATCTTGAAAGGGATATAGTGGAACTTGGAAAGTGCAGAAGAGAATGACCAAAATGATTAGTCGACTAAGGCACCCCTGCTTATGAGGAAAGGTTACAATGTTTTGGGCTCTTCCTTCTAGAAAGAAGGCACCTGGGGAGGGGGTGGAACACGACTGAAACACACAAAATTATGCATAAGATGGATAGAGGGAAGTTCTTTTCCCTCTCGCTCAACACTAGAACATTGACTGGTGGGAGAGTTAGAACAGACGAAAGAAAACATTTCTTTACCCAGCATGTAATTAAACTGTCGATCTCCTTGCCACAGGACATTGTGAAGGCACCTTGCCTAGATGCCTTTAAAAGGGAACTGGTCAGACTTATGGAGGAAAAGTCCATCACAAGTTACAAGCCATATGACTGTGGCTATGATCCTATCCTCACTTACCTGGGAGTAAGCCCTGTTGACTGTAATGGAACCTACTTCTGAGTAGACGTGCATAGGATTGGGCTCTGTATTTCTGGGTTTTAGAAGTGGCCTATCTCTGAATTCCAGATGCAAGGGAGTGGCAACAGGATACAGGTATCTTTGGTCCCAGAGGCATCTGGTGGGTCACTGTGAAATACAGGAAGCTGGATTAGGTGGGCCCTTGACTCTTCTTATAGTCTTAGTTCTTACCGCACGCATCCCCTTGGCCCTACAGCCCCCCTCTGCTGTTTGTATATAACAGGTCAGAGCTGACTAATTACTTGGAGAAAGGAGTACAAAAGATTTACCAGCATATGGACTTGGGCCATGGCTATCAAACATAATATGATGGACATAGGTTGGGACAATGCCATCCAAATCAAACAGCTGCCATTTTTCTTTTCATGGTGGGAGCCATTTTTTTAAACTACCCTGCCACAGTCCAGTGCAGTATTTGCATGGTTATGAATGATTAAAATGGCCATTACAAGGGTACTGCTGCATGCAGGAGCTCCTGTTGGGAGCTCCAGGTACCAGTAAGGTTTACATTTTATTAATTAAAAAAGATTGGAAAACAAAGTTGAACAAAACAAGAAAAACATGAAAAGAAAGCCCCCCCCAAAAAAACTTATTGTATGCACCCCATATGCCTGTCTTGCTTGGGAATCACCCCACTCCTGGTACCAAAATATCTTGACCCAACTTCTCCTTCTAGGAGCAAGTGTGTTCCCTTTAAATAATTAGACTTGGTTACCCCACGCTGGGTACTAAATTGTTTTAATTCAATTCCAATTGGGCATCACCCCACTCCCTTGTAATACAATTTCTATCTGAAATTGTCTCTCTTAAATGCCCGCTTCGACTGATAACACCTCTCCTTTCCTCTGATGCAATGAGCAAAAACGACAGCTGAACTCCTCTGGACAATTAACAAAATTTATTGCTCTACAGCAACCCTAACACCATAAATCTCCCTAAAGCAGAAACCCTTCTGTTTAGCACAGTCCACACAACAGAAACAGTCTCCCTCCAAACCGGTCTCTTGGGCAGCAGAGCTTTCTCAGTTAGATTTCTCCATCTGATCCAAGGTCACCAGTCCTTCGGCTTCGCAGAGTGTCCAGCAGCTCCTCCCTCCGGCGTGGCAGCAGCGTTCCGTCCTCTGGCAAAGTCCTTCAGCAAGCTAGGATCAGACCTCAGTGAGAGAGAGAGAGTCCTCAGCAAGAGAGCTCCTTTTATACTAAAAGCCTTCATTAGTCCATTATGGATCACAGTTGGGGGGCTGCAAGCCCAAGTTCTAATTGGTAACACCTGTGGGGGCACACCCTGCGTGGGCGGTAGGTGTGCCTCCACCCACGCAGTCCTGGGTGTTAACCCCTTGCTGCCCAGTCCTGTCAAAGTCCTGTCAAAGTCCAAGACTTCATCTGTTCACACCTTGCTGCCCGGATCTGTCAACAAGGGTCCACTGCTGACACCACACTTGGCTCCTGCCAGTCTTCTGGATCTTCTTCCACTACAATGCCTCAGCGATCACTTGCTTGAACCACGTGATGTTTTCAAATTGTATTTCCATATTCTGCAGTCATGTCTGTCGACATACCTTGTGCCTATCCCCCACATATGGAGTTACTATTACAAATAAAATGTACAGTGAACCCTCCGTATCTGCAGGGATTGGCTCCAGGACACCCCGCGGATACCAAAATCCATGGATGCTCAAATTCTTTATATAAAAGAAGCCCAAAGCGGAGCCGTGGTCACTGCGGGAGACAAGAGGTGGCCACAGACGGACGGACGGATGGAGGCTCATTCACCCTTGCTGCAGTGGTGACTGGGTCCATGCTTGGGGCATGAGCTTCTTACACACTGCCGGCCCAGCTCTCCCAAGGCTCAGCTGTCGTTTGCTGTCAGTCTGGATGCCTCTCCTGCTCCTCACACACCAGATGCAGCTCAGCAAGGGTGGCATGCAGCCGGTACCCGCCCACCTGCTCGGTTCTCCTCCTCCTGCAGCTGCCATTCTCAGGCCCCACCCCTCAGTACCCTCAGTGCTTTTGCGCTTCCAACTCTGCCACACTTGGCTTCCCCCACAGGATACAGTGCACGCACTGGTGACACAGCTGCATTTGCGGTGGGGTGGGGTGGTTAGATAGGATTGAGATATGAATGTATGTATGTCTAAATGAGGCACAAATTAAAGCTTCCTTGTGGAACTATTGGCTGTAAAATGAATCTGTCTTTTAAACAATCCACAAGCTTAACCCCCCCCCCCCAAAAAAAAAACCCAAATGGAAAAATATCATAGGAATGATATTTGAAAACACAAGTCTTTTTTTTTTAACCTAAAATTCCTGCTAAGACGCCTGAGCTGTCTAATATACCCACCATCTGCTCCCGGTGGCAGAAAAATAATAGCACATTTGAACTATTCTTGAAGGATATAACAACACGTTAATCTGCAATATTTGTGGGTATGTGAAATATGTGATGGTTGAAAAATCCCAGGTATTGTATGGGAGCCATTGGGATGGTGGCCACATGCACATACGTTTGTAATTAAAAAGCAGTGGATAAGATGTTCTCAGGAACAGGAATGCACAAACAAGACTAAAATCAAGGGCTGGCTTTGATTAGGCAATCTGGTGCCAAAACCACAATGTAATTGACAACGCAATTCTGTGTAACTTTGCACCGTTGTAACAGTAGATATATCGGTGTAAGTGCTGTTACACCGGTGCAAAGTTACACAGGATTGCGTGTCAGGCTGCAATCCTATATACATTTAGTTGGGAGTAAGCTCCATTGAACTCAATGGGACTTACTTCTGAGTAGACATGCCTTGTTGTTGTTCAGTCGTTAAGTCGTGTCCATAATAGTCAGACCTTTTTCATTGTTGTACTCTATATATTGTGAAACGGTTTTCCACTAATTGATTCCACTGTTTCACGTAATTCATTCCATCAGAAATTCACTACCATAGTTCCTTTATCGTTTGAGGTATCTCTTATCACTGACTGCAAGGAAACCACCACCATCACCACCCTTAAGAACTATATAGCACTCTAACCTGAAAGCCCATTTTGGTTTTATTAGGAGACACTGTGGGTCAAGCTACCCACGATCTTAAATACATCCTCATAATTTCACTTTGTTTGTTTGTTTGTTTGTTTGTTTGTTTGTTCGTTTAACTAGTAACTGCAGGGGTCCCAAATTTGAACTGGGACTATGGGGCACAGGGGGCTAACCAGTGAAATTGGTTGATATCCAACTTTTAAAGGAAACAACAACAACAACAGAGAACTCTTCTTTGCCAGTTACCAGACTCCTAAGTATATGTGGGGGCTGTGGTATAAATATAATAATAGTTTATTTGTATAGCACTAAAGTGGGTGGTAGTGGGAGTTACAGTTTTCTACAGTCTTTCCCTTCCCCATTGTTTCCTATGGGGTTACTCTTTCCTACATCAGCTCTTTGGTATAGCTTTTTTCCATGTCTGCGACCTGAAAGGGGGTTAGAGAATGGCATGCATCGACTCATCATCCCTCCCCTGTCACGCCCCAATCTCCTCCCAATGTTGACCTCTCTGCCAGCAGAATTGCGCTGGCATCCGAGCTACATCGGTGTGCCATTTTTCTGGCATTGCGCTGGTGTCTGTGGTGTGTCCACTGGCAGGGTTGTCGTTGTGCCAGCATAGGTGGAGATACACCAGCATATCTTGAGGATAGGACTGGGCTGTAAGAACTTCACAGAAATGAAAGATGTATCCTTGGTGAAACACTTACAGTCTAAATTTTGCTATGAATCAAAGGGGTGGGGAAGAGGGGATAGGAGACAGGAGGACAGGAAGGGAGAGTGGAATATACAAAGCATGTAATTTATAAAGCACAGCAGGTTAATGGATCATTCCTTTTTCATTTTTTATTTAAAAAATAGAAGACTATTAAGGGAGAAAAAACTAGGTTTTAAGGAATGTTTTAAAAGAAGAAAGAAAAGAACTGAGGCAGACAGCAGGGAAAAGAGGATCCCCATCATATGGAGAAGTGAAAAAAGACAGCAGTCAGTCAATACTGAATGATATCTGAAATTTAATACATTATTTGAATTATGTTTCCATCTCGCCCTTCCTCAAAGAAACTAAGGAGCAGCTCTACAAACGGCCAGAGAGTCGCTGGCTGGGTTCAGGCATAACGCCAAACCATTATTAAACCATGGTTTGGCATTGTTAGCACAACCATGAAACTTAGGCTCACACCCCTCCCCCCTCACATATGATGGAAATAAATTTACTATTTCCATTATTGAATCACGATTTGCTGTCGCATCTGAATCCGGCAGATCTTGATTTGCCACAAGCACACAGTGCTTCACCTTTCACAACTGTCTAAACAGAGGTTCTCAAAGTTCTCCCTGCAAGGCGGGGAAAACTGAGTCTTGGCGGGAGCGGGGCCGGCTAGGAACAGAAACACAATTTAAAGACTTACCAGGGGTCCTGGAGAGCTCTGGAGGGCGCAGGGAGGCCTGTGGACCCCTCCATGGGCCTCCCCGAGCTTTAGATCGCCGCAGAGTGGCAATTACGACCACTTCCGGTTTGTTTGTTTTTAGAACAGAGACTGTTATAACCGGCAACTATTTTGCAACTAGAGGTTAATACGGGTAATGCGGTCATAGTGAGGAGTGAAAAAAGGTAGCGAGCCAGCCGATTTGAAACAGTACCGATTTATCCGGGTAGAATGAAGCAAAATACACCACGGACAAAAGACATGAATCAAACCCAAAAAACTGAACCGCTGAGGACCCGACGTTTCGTGTTTTAATCCAAACACATCTTCTGGGGGCTTCCCAAGGCTTAGTAGATGTTAACTGTCAAACGCCTCGTGCTGTTGGTTGTTATAACTGACGTAAACGCTGCGGAACTTTGAGCTCCCTTCTTGCAGGGTTGCTGATCCTGCAAAGAGCACCTGCAATAAACCTCATTCAGAGTCACTGTCAATCCGTATGTTTCTTGTCTTGTTTTCCAACGTGTGTTGATGTTCCGTTTTCTCCCTGTAATTTGTGAATTATGGGAAGCCAAATGCAATTGGCCATACTTAATTCCTGTTGCCTGTTCATCAGGGCATGGGGCATTCTTTGGCTGATAGCAAGAGCTTCCAGATTTTTTAAAATGTCTAATTTGCTTTCTGTTCCTAAGGAACGTGTGTCCTTGTAATGTATTGTGTGTCCTGTGGCCAGTGCGTGTTCCGCTGTCGCAGATAGTTGTGGCTGTTCTAGTTTTAACGCTCTTTCATGTTCCTTTAATCTTGTTGAAACTGACCGTTGAGTAAGGCCAATGTATTCTTTTTTGCAAGAACCACAAGGAATATATTAAATTCCAGGATTAGAGAGGGGCGGTCTTTTGTCCTTTGGGTTGTTAAGAAGTTGTCCAATTTTCTTCGTAGGTCTAAACACAGTTTTTATATTTCCTTGCTTAAGTACCCTAGCTATTTTATCTGTCACTCCCTTGATGAACGGCAAGAAGGTCCAAAGTCTGTCTTTATTTTCATCTGTTGTTGTATTGTTACCTACATTCATACTGGTGGTACAGCTGATCCCTTTTCTTTCTCTTTGGAAAACTTCCGGTTTTCCTGAAGACTGAGGGACTGTAATTTTTAGTTCCCGTTTCATTCTGTAACATGTGTATACCAGGACTACATGTGAAATTATGACAGGATATACCTTTTGTTAAACTAGATTAATAATCTGGAAAGATGCCTTGAAGTCACATGCTGCCATTCTGTTTCTGAAGTTAAACCAGCCTAGCCCTGTACGCTTTCCATTTGTGAGAGCAACCAAGAATCCTATTTAGGCTGCTTTGGGGCTGTTCAGAAGAAGATTGGCATGTAAGCATAATAAATAATCACAACTAACAATGTGATCCTTGGGACACCTTATTTCCCACAGGAACGTGGCCCAAATTCTTGACCGTTCTTGTAAGCCTGAGTTCTTGCTGATTTTCTGAAAGGCTTTTTCAGATTAACTGCTAGTTTGGAAGAAGTTTCAAATGAAGTTAAGGCTGTACGTCTCAAAGTGTAACGGAATATAACCCAAGTTCCAGCATATGGCTTCAATGAATCAATCAGGAAATGTAACTGAAAAATATGAAATTGATTTTTTTTAAGTGTCTCTCACTTCCATGAAAAAACAATTCAGCATTTAGTCTTGCAAAAGGCTATGTTCTGCTTCTACTGTTCAGAACGCAGAGCCTGTTGACATTCTGAATTTAATTGAAATGAAATGTGATTTCACAGTACATTTCAAGCTTGAGCATTTTTTTTTTTTTGGAGCCTTATTTTTTGTGTTTGGTCTTTTATAATTATAAAGACAGGCACAATCCTGTGATATCAGTTCCTGCTTGCAGGGCTAGAAAGAAGGGAGTTTTTGTCCCCGTCCCCCCCCCCTCCAATTTGATTCTTGGTCAATACAAATCACCAGTAGTTCTGCCAAAATTATAATTTTCAGTTACTGTACTGTGGAATCTGGGTGGAACTGACTTGCATGGTTCTAGCACCTATGTGGCTTTGAAACTGTGTGCCAAAAGCACAAGGGTCCTAGAGCGCATAAAATGTTAGACCCTTCATGCACAGTACAGTGATTTGGTAACAACAACAACAATACTGTTAATTATACATTTATATAGCCCATTTTCAGGGTCATCTTAACCATTGAGCACGCTGGGCAGTTGCCCGGGGGGCCCACGAGCATAGGCCCCCCCCATAATTTTTGGTGCGTCCGAGATTGCGCCTCCGCCGCCACTGCCGCAGGAAAAAAGTATTTTTAAAAAAACTTCCCTGAAGGGTGTGCTGGTCCTCCGGGGGTGCGGGGAGCCTGCAGACCCTCTGCAGGCCTCCCCGTGCCTTAGGACGACCCTCCCACGCGATCGCGACCCACTTCCGGTTTTCTGAGAATTGCATCGGTGCCCGGGGACTTATAATGCAGTTAAGACTGCACTGCCCATTTCATGTGTTCTGTGTGCTCCATGTAGAGTAGCCTGGATAAAGAACCATAGCCCCAGAAGTCCCAAGGGGGTTTAGCCCTGTTTTACTTGAACTTCATCCATTGCACCCCTTCTCCGTGATGCATGATATACTGCTATGGAAGTCATGCAGAGAGTTTCAAAAGTAGTCTGTGATATGGTACGAAGTCTAGCTGTTGAAAGAAAAAAGAATCAAACAGTCCACAGGAATAGCACAAGCCCCCTGTATGAGCATAAGCAACTCTTTGGATTCTGACTGTTTCGACAATTCGACAATTCACAGCCCTGTAGCGTATAGGCCAATGTTAGCATCCCCATGTTGCAGATGGGATGCTGAGGCTGCAAGAATGTTGGCTTGCCTTAGGCCGCCAAGTGAGTTCATAGTGGGATTTCTGGCTTGCAGGTTCTACTCCTAGCCACTGTGCTACAGCCGCTCAGAAGAAAACTGCCTGGTGCTAAATGTGATCATCTGAAAGTGTCTGGAATTTATAGTGCAGCCTGTTAGCTTGTTCCAGTTTATGGCTAACATTCACTTTTATATAGACAAATTATGCAAACCAATGTGTCATAAGTAGCTGCAATTAAATGACTGCCAGCAAAAGGAGAGTAATCTCTTTTCCACCCCTTATTTCTCCTCTCATTTATGATCGCTCTGTTCAGAGCTAAATAATTTCTTGTCCCAGGAGCACCTTGCTGCTTTTTTGACTCGGCTTTGAATGCACAGTATAGATATATTAGGCTGAGTTTGTCTGTGTGAAAATTCACACAGTAATGAGAGTGACTCGTTCAATGTGTCACCCACCCAGGCTACAAAACTATCCACACTTCCTGGGAGTAAGCTCCATTGATCCCAGTGGGATTTACTTCCCAGCGGGTGGCGCAGAACCATGAGCTGTCGATCAAAAGGTCGGCAGTTCAAATCCGCGACGGGGTGAGCTCTTGTTGCTTGGCCAGCTCCTGCCAACCTAGCAGTTCCAAAGCATGTTAATGCGAGTAGATAAATAGGTACCGCTTGCGGGAAGGTAAACAGCGCTCCGTGTTCCAGCCGCATGCTACGTGCTGCGGCAATGAGAGTCATGCCGGCCACATGACCACGGAGGCGTCTTTGGACAACGCTGGCTCTTTGGCTTTGAAATGGATATGAGCACCACACCCTAAAGTCGGACATGACTGGACTTAATTGTCAGGGGATACCTTTACCTTTACCTAGACATGCCTAGGATTGTGCTGCCAGTGACTGTCTTCCCAGCCTAAATCCAGTGTTCTTCAGTGCAGATTTGTTCTACAAATTCAACTTCCCTCCCTGTCTTTCTTTCTAAAAAATTGACTGTGCTCCAGCTCCCCATCCGTCTCCTCTGATGTAAACAAACAAGCAGCACAGGTGTTGCAGAGGAAGACCATCTCTCCCGCAGGATTACAAACTGTGGGCCATGGTTAGCGCTGCTTTAGTATTATCAGTAAACTATACACGACTTAACGACTGAACAACAACAAAATACTTTTTTGTGATTTGATTGACATTTTTTATTTTGAAAGCAGCATCTCTCAACAGCGCTACCAAAGAATGCAATACAAATTTTGTCCTATTCCACTGATTTCTAACATCATATCCTGCTGATGTTTGGAAAAAAAAATCCATAAGAGCATGGAGTTGCAGCCCTAAGAAATTGTCCAACCACGCAGCAATCTTAGCCAATCTCGCTTAGAAGGCTGTTGACACAGTTGTGGGTCTTCAGATTGTACCTTCATTCTCTAGAAGACTAGGAGCAAGCTTTTTGAAAGCGAAACCTTGAAGAGGAGATAGTTACTGCTTTTTTTCGGCGTCTCCAAACAAAAAATGTTTCTCTCATCAGAGAAGGGTTCTCTCCCCCCCCAACAATGTTTTGTGATCATTGTGCATTCTCTTGATAATTTCTGCAGCATGGTTGCTGGCTTCCCACATCAGCTTCTGAAGGGCGACGAGTGACTGTATTTTTCTTCATGAAAAGGAATTTGTAATGGTCTTTGCCAGAAATAGCAGGGACTCGATGTCTTTTTGCGCAAAAAAAAAAAAAAAAAATGCAGGATGTGAGTCATTATCAACAGCAGGATACTTTAGGTGTTCTTAGCTCTCCATGTCTTCTGTGACATATGAGATGAGAAAAAAAATATGCACCCACCCCTCTGAAATCCACTTGACTTCACATAGTTCCTGTTCTTCACAATTGCTCAATTTATTTTCTGTTTCTAAAGATGATTGTCTGCAACGGAAGATGAATACGGATAGTATCGGACATTTGAAAATGATGCAATTAGGCTGCAATTTTAAGTCGCTTACTAAGGAGTAAATCCCATTGAATGCAACAAGGCTTCCTTCTGAACAAACATAGGATCATGCACTTAGAGGAATGGAGAGGAGGTTAAAAGTGATATTTTAATTCTTTTTCTCAAGATTGCTTGTTAACAGGGCACTCATCCAGATTGAACCCCTTGTAATGCTAATAAGCCAACTTCTTTCCAATGTTTCTTTTCCAGGTAAAAGTGAAATAAATGGGATCATCACATGCACAGGCTGGCACACAAACACATGCAAACTAGACCATTTGCTGAAAGCACTTAGAAATTATTGAAGATTACTGGTAAATGTCAAAAGAACCGATTGTGTCACAAGAATTATTTTGTATGTTTCCAGCCTTCCAGGTAGTCCTGCTAAACCACGAAAATTGTGAAGGGATCTGTTCATTGGTTAAAAACAGTTGGTTTCTGAGATTGATAACATCAGAATTTCATGACCTTTCCTGCTGGTATTCCAAACTGTTAAGAATTACCAATAAAGGTCAGGACTTAATGAATTCTCTTGTTTATTATAGACCCTCTCATATACACATGCATGCACACAGGCACAGTGGACCTCTGCTTTATGATGATAATCTGTTCCGGCGACACCATTGTATTGCAATAATATTGTAATGTGAACCCAATAACGCATTGTTTTTGGGTAATTTGTTCCAAGACCTTGAAGTTGAAGTTTCTGCTACAGAACAAAGCTATTTCCCTCTCTAAAAGGTGATTTAAAAGGTGCCTACTGTGCTCGTTAGAGGCCGTGGTTATCCGTTTACACAATGTTGTAATTATATAACACAAATTACAAGGCTGTATCCTTCCCTCAAGACACACAGCTACGATATTAAAAATGCTGCCTTTGGCTGAGATGCTACCAAATGTTTGCATTCGTAGTGGTGGTGAACTTATCTGTCACCCATGGTCCTGTTGGCGGCAATTGTGAGCCCATCTTAAAGTGAATAACTTATTGTATAGTGGGCCATCCTTATCCGCAGATCGGCCATCCGTGGATTTGAATTTACATGGATGGCCATCTGCAGAGGAGAGACTGCCACTGGGGACGGGGAGAGGCACCACAGTACCTGATTTAGCAACTGTTTCGGCACACCGTCCACTTCTTGCCCTGCTTTGCAAAGGTCCAAGTTGCTTGGGCACACTTTATTCACTTTTCTATGTACACACGACCAGAAATCGCTCCATCACATTCTTTTTCTTTTTACAGGCACTTTGGAGCTTTACAAAGTGATGTGAGAGACAAGAAGCGGGCGGTGGGGTAGTGCAATTGCTAAATCAGGTACTGTGGTGTCTCTCCCTGCCACCACCCCAACTGCGGATTTAATTATCCATGGATTTTTGTATCCGCGGGGGTTCCGGGAATGGTTCCCCCACAGATGCGGAGGGACCACTGTTTAGTGAACCTTGTTTTACTACAGAGATTCCATTGTAAAGTGGGGGTCCACTGCATTTATATCTTAGAATGTTCCAACCCATTTGCACACTCCTTACGAACAATTAATGCTGTGCTAATAGAGACACATGATTCTGGTACAGAGAGAGTGCCAAAAAGATGGCGGGGGAAACTCCATTTCTTAAACATTTCTCTTTTTCACCCACTTGAAGGAGCAGAAATAGATGAATCACCTGTGATTCAGGTTTATTCTTAGACCAAGTGTAAGGAGAAGCACTGCCAAATGTATTTTTCAAAAGTTTACAATAGTCAGATAAGCAGGGAAAAGAGACCTAATCTAAATGAAAGCCTGTGCCATTAAATTCCAGACATTGTAAAGTATGAAAAACCTTTACCTTAAATTCTGCCCTGGGAAATAAATCAGGGAAAGGTTTCAGGAATGCATGCTGGGCTTTTGATTAATTTCCTGATACGCTTTTAAAGCACTTGGCCACGATTTGTATTTTAAATGCAACATTTATCCATTGTTTCAAGGGTCATTTTCTGAGTAGAAGAATTTCTGTGGATGGTGATATACTCAGTGCAATTCTGAGTGTGCCTTCTCAGAAGTAAACTCCACAGAATTCAATGGAATGTACTTTTAAGGAAATTTGCATAGGATTACAGCTTTAAATCTTTCATTCTTTCTTTCATTTGTTCACACAGGCATTCTTTCTTTCATTTGTTCATTTGTTCACACAGGCAACTTTCCTCTTGGGTGTTAATTTTTAGTATGGAAATTGACAGACTTGAGGCTGCTGAAGGTTGTTGTCACCCACTGAAATTCACCAGCCTCATGTAGAGTGGCACTTGGTCAAAGGAAGAATATAAAATGTAAGGTCTGGGGAAAATTACTGACTAACAGCGCAATCCTGCCTAGGATCCGGCCGGCGGCCCATGGTCACCCGTCGGATCCTGTGCACCGGCAGCCAGCGTGACTGCCAGGCGGGAGGTCTACTTGGGGAAGGGGACACTCGTCCCCTTCCCCGAGTGTAACCAGGGCCAGGCCCTATTGGCCTCCTCGGATTTCTGCCAGCTATTTTGCTGGCGGAGGTAGAGGAGGCCATGTAAAGGCTCCGGCACCCGATGGGGGTCAGGATTCGGCCAAAGGCCGTCCCCCGCCCCCTCCCAGGCTGCCGGGGCCAATGGCCACCCTCCTGACTCTGGCGATCCGTCCCCCTGCCCACTGGATCCTATCTTACCTGGGTCTGGCAGCTGGTGGGAGCTCCATCGTCAGAGCGGAGAAGGCCGGCCTCTGCGCCGGCCTTCCCTGCTCAAAAGTAGTCGCAAAGTGCTTTACAGCATGTTTGCGATTACTTCCGGCGCCAGAACGTTCGTTCCCACGCCAGGGGGGTTAGTGAGGATTGGGCTGTAAGGCTGCAATCCTATACACACTTTCCTGAGAGTAAGCCCCACTGAACACAGTGGGACTTACTTTGAGTAGACATGCATAAGATTGTATTGAAATTAATTTGATTTTGTCTGTAAACCGCTTTGTGAACATTTTGTTGAAAAGTGGTTTATAGATACTGTTAATTAATAATAATAATAATAATAATAATAATAATAATAATGCCATTTGAAATCCAACTCGTGAGAAATCCAGAGCTTTCTTCCCCAAATGAATGTAACACTTTACAGTGTTCTTGTGAGAGACCTGTAGTATGATCTCCGTACTGCAGCTGGGAGCCAAGGCCAAGTCGCTTGCCCATGGTTCTTGAAAGAGTTAATGGCAAAGGTGAGATTTGAACCAAGGAAGTTCTGATTCATTGCTTGTTTGCTTATACTCCCCAGTCTTCTCCTAATAGGGGATATTCAAGGCAGCTAACCATCTGATTAAAACATACCATAACATTTACACAAAATCACTAAAACTGCAAAATCAATAAGCAGCAACAGATCAAAAGATATTTTAAAAAAAGAGTTAGAGACAACCTAAAATAACACTTAAGTAACAGCAGCTAGATGGGCTGTGGTGGCTTAGTGGTTAAGACGCTGAACTGCCGACCGGAAGGTCAGTAGGACAGCAGTTCGAGACTCGAGTGCCGCAGGACGGCGTGAGTTCTTGTCCCCTGTCCCAGCTCCTGCCAACCTAGCAGTTCGAAAGCAAGAAATTGCAAATAGATAAATAGGTACTGCTGCGGTGGGAAGGTAGCAGCGTTCCATTAGTCACGCCGGCCACCACATGACCACGAAAGTGTCTTCGGACAGCGCTGGCTCTTCAACCTTAGAAACAGCGATGAGCACTGCACCCTAGAGTCGGACACGACTGGCTTTCGAACAGGGGATACCTTTACCTTTACCCTAACAGCAGCTAACCAAACATTCAGTAGAACTTGAGCCCCAAATGCAAAATAGAATAGGAACTATTCTCAATTGCCGACACAGCCCACAGTGACAGAGCGGTTTCCACATACTGGGTGCCCCTGTTTGTTTCACGCCACACTACACCAGCTCTCTGTATGCGAATAAGACTTTTTGGTCTTACAACCACTCAGGGCTGATTGGAATGTGGTGGTGACTGTGTGGAGGCTGCTGGGAAGCACTTCTTCATGTGAGAGGTGTAAGCCGTCAAGAAATAAATATTGAGAATGGTCCTAGAAAGGCAACCAACCTCGTATCCTTACGGTCCCAGACAGTGTGCTTTTAGCGAACAACATTGCTGCTGGAAAGCAAATTTTATTTCCCATCGCAATCTTCTCTGCAGAATCCTTCCTGTGACTGCCAGTGCCGTGGAAAGCTCTGCCTTAATTAACTGGACCTCTGTCAAGATAACGATTTCTTCTGCCAGACCAACCATTTGTTCTGCAGTTGATCTAGGAACTGGCCCCCCTTGTTCCCCTCCGACTGTGACAGTTTTTTATTCTGCATTTTGACCTAGCTAATGAATGAAAACATACCATTATAGTCTCCTAAGGGGGAGGGGGGGGAGAGAACCTCTCTGCATTTCAGGGAAATTAAAGAGAAAAATGCTGGATATCATATCACTGCTGGATACAAATTTTCCTTCAGCAAAAAGACATGATTATCACTTGTTGTCACACCCAGGCGTCTCGCTCTTATGACAGAAGTAACATAGAGCATTTGTAAAGCTAGCTTAGACTGCAGTCTTAAGCACACTTACCAGGGAGTAAGTTGCATTGAACAAAATGGGACTTCTGAGTAAACATGTAGTATAGGATTTTGCTGTTAATTACCCTGCAGCTCTTTGAATGCCTGTCCCATGATATTTATACATTCAGTCTTGCTGGTGTACACTGGATGTCAGTGCAAAAGGATTAAGAATATCAAGTTGAAGGATGTTTATCCTGTCATTGCTGTTGCAAAGGTGGGATTTGCCAATCAAATACATGTCATAAAACAGGGAACATTTCACTGGCTTTTCAGTCTTTATTCCTTTATTTTTGTTACTATAATTGCAGGCCTGTCAGTCATTCGCATGAAAAGAACCTGGGTCTTATGCAATGACTACCCAGCCATAGACAGCCGAGATGCTGACAACCTTTTGCAAAGTACCAAAGAGCTTCGTTTTAAGCAACGCTTAACAATGCTTTTAGGAAAGGTTTTTCATATTGACTTGACTTTAATATTTTTCAGCAGCAGCAGATTTCAAAGGAGGTCTTAAAATTGTCAGCGAGAAAAGATAGTTGTTGACCGCTTTTCTTCATCTTCAAGATGTGACATTCGCCTGTAAACGTCTCAGGATCTGCCCAGCCTACACTCCCTGGCACATGACCAAGTCTGCTGTGGATTCCTGGCAGTAGTCTCTCTTCATTGTTGATCCTCGCCAGGGAAGCACGTACAGGCAGCCTGGGGCTTCATTTGACTTGCTTGCAGAAGGAATTGTGTGTGCGTGTGAATTTTTAAGAGGTGTACATAAGGACAGTGTCTGGAATGGAAAAAAAAGGACTGGTTCCTTGATGTATGTTTCTAAGAGCCGGTGTAGCAGAAAGTCTTAAGCTGCAAGTCAGGGACTTCCTGGTCTGCTTCTGTGTCTTGACCTCGCTTGGCGGCCTTAGGCGAGCCTCACCGTCTAGCTTCCCAGCTTCAATATGAGCATACTGTAATAACACTTGATTACTTTGCAGGACTGTTTTAAATATTACAAAAGGATCACTCATACTGCTGTGAACGGTCAAGAAGCGCTATACAAATGCGAAGTATTATGCGAAGTATTATTAGTGCCACCATTGTTCTTCCCTTCTTGTTTCCAGTGGCATGATATCGGAGTTAGACAGATGTGTTTACAGATGTTTTTCCTCTTAGGTTTATAAAAATGCTTCTTTTAATTAGTTGAAAACTATAGTGGGACTATAGTGGGACTCCGCTCTGCCACATGAGAGGACTTTTGGGATTTTTGTCTGGTAGAGTCCAGGGTTGTTGTAAACTGGAATTTTGCCTTACAGCCAAATTCCAGTTTACAATACTGGAACTTCAACACTGCAACTTCACACTTCCAGTTTGGCTTATTTTCCATCCATGACCATTTTCCTTGGCAGCCTGGATTGAATGTGGAAGGAGTAAAGCAGTCACTGTGAATGCTTTCAACTTTGGGCTCTGGGTCTAATTTACCATAACACTTCACCACAGATGGAAAAATTAAGTCAAAATCCAGCTTGTGCCGTAAAATATCCGTAAAATTATGAACAACCATCCTTCACACTGCTAAATACTGTATTGCCTGCTGCCCCATATTTCGCCCTTGCTTCAGCACTATTGCAAGCCTAGAAGTTTGTCGCACACAAAAATGCTACGCAAACTCTTTTGTTAACCCTTCATGAAATAGTCTTCTAACAGTCTAATCCTATGCATGTCTGCTCAGAATTAAGCTCCTTTGAATTAAATGGGGCTTTCTCCTAGGTAAGAGTGTATAAGATTGCAACCTAAGGTCCCAGTCCTATTGGCGCCTTGCACTGCTGCAACTAGCATTCCTTTAAGTAAGGTAAAGGTGACCCCTGACAATTAAGTCCAGTCGTGTCCGACTCTAGGGTGTGGTGCTCATCCCCATTTCAAAGCCGAAGAGCAAGCTTTGTCCAAAGATGCCTCCGTGGTCATGTGGCCGGCATGACTCTCCTTGCCGCAGCGCGTAGCATGCGGCTGGAACACGGAGCGCTGTTTACCTTCCCGCAAGCGGTACCTATTTATCTACTCGCATTAACATGCTTTAGAACTGCTAGGTTGGCAGGAGCTGGCCAAGCAACGAGAGCTCACCCCGTCACGGATTTGAACTGCCGACCTTTCAATCGACAGCTCATGGTTCTTTACAGTGACACAAAAGCCAGGCCCCTGTCACATGCTGCTGGGCTGCTGCCACAAATGGCAGGAGGCGCAGTGCCCATGGCAACAGCAGCTCGAGGAGGCTCTGCAGGTGCTGGTAAGTTGGGGACAGGGTTTTAGCTTGTTGTGTATTGCCTTTTTATCTACCACTACCTATGGGTTTTTAGAATGGTTACTACTATTTGCTGTGCCGGCTTTTAAGTATGTTTTAGATTGCTGTGATGTTTGCGCAGAGCCTCCTGGTCGCGTCCAGCACCTGGGAACTTTGCGCAAACATCGCAGTTGCTGCGATGTTTGCGGAGAGCCTCCTGGTCGCGTCCAGCGCCTGGGAGGCTCGCGTCTTCGAGCTTCTGACTGGGGACAGCCGGGAGCTGCAGAACAACAAGCAGGTAAGCGGCCAAGCGGCCGGAAAACTTGTTTAAGGAAGACATTTTTTTAATTTCCCCTATTTTTCACTCCATAATATGCATGTGTCTAATGGTCCAGTGTGTCTTATGAAGCGAAAAATACGGTAAGTAAATTTGTAGTTCCACTGAACTTTACAAACTCTTTATTGGATAGGAGAATGACAGTTTATGGTCCTCATCATTAAGAAAAGCTACAGGGGGTGATAAACAGACAAATGAGTCTTAATGAATTAGGTGGCAAATGTATCCATCTTTGTGTCTGAGCCTCATTAAGCACATAACTGTAGGAATGCCACATCACAGGAACTCAAACAGTCCGACAGCTTAGAGGAATAAAATCCACTGATGACAACTGTTGTACAGTATCTCTCAAAATTATAAAGGGGGTGAGGAGCTCATTAAGTTAACCATCTGGAAGGTTTAGTCTTCTAAACAGTGAAATAGTACAGGGTTATTCAAAAAGGATTGTGCAAAAATAAAGCTGATTTATTCTTAAATGAACCGACATACCACAACTGTCATGACATGAAACGACAGAAAAACTGTCCAAGTTTCACATGCACATTACAAATGTTCAATGTGAGCACTTGCGTAGCTATAATGGGGAAAGGGGGACATTTGCACCCAGGGGGTATTGTCACCTGGGGCATTTGTGGAGCGTTGAGAAGAGCAGCGTCTGTGCGCAGCTGAAAAATCCTGGTGTGTCTTCACTTTAACAAGCTCACAACGATGTAGAGTTGCGTTCTGGTGCAAGCAAAGTTCAACAAATTGAACTTTGGCCGCGTTCAGCCAATAGGAAGCAGTGTTTAGTTCTGTGGGGAGCAACGCGTTGGCCAATCAGAATCGAGTCTGAAAAGACTCGATTCTGATTGGCTAACAGAGAGAGCTATGTAACAGAGAGCAGGGGGCAGGGCTCTCCTCTCTGTGACCTTCAGTGTAAACAGGCTGTGTCTTGGTGCGGTGCAACACTTTTTGCGCCTCAGCCGGATGCACCGCACTGAGATGCAGCCGATGTGTCACAGGTATAACGCTGTACTGCTGTTTCAGACCGCGCTTGGCTTTTCAGAAACAGATCCCCAACATTAACAAAGGTATTCATGTAGATGTACATTAAATTACATATTCTTCTCCATCTTCCCTGGCAACATTAGTCTCCCCTTCCTCTGTTGTCTTTCTTCTGTTGATTTTAGATTGTGAGCTCCTCAGGGCAGAGACCTGACTATAAAGTACCATGCACTTTGATGATGCTATACAAATAATAACAATAACAATAATAACAACAATAACAATAACAACAATTCCATCCGTCTCCAAAACCAACAGCAATCTCCAACAACCCATGCTCCAGGCCCAAAATACAAATTGCTTTTATTTTGAGCCATACCCAAATGGCACAAGGTCCTTTCAGCTTCCCAGTGGGTATGTGTGGTTCCAGGAACCTTCCACTGTGGGATCTGTTACCAAAATTGCCTTTGTTATTATGGGGAATAGCTTTAAATATGGCAGTTTGGTATGTGCTGGGATCTTGAGACCTGTGTATACCAGAGTCCAGCACAGAATTCCGTTTTAAATAATATTGAGGGTTGCTTTCCAATATTTACTAGATAGTTCGGTCATACATACATACACAAAATCCAATCATAAACACACAGACCTAGGAACTTAGATAGAAAGTACAGAGACTTAGCAGGTTTCCTTGATTTGCACGTAGGTGATATTTACCAGTCTGGAGAGGTTGTCATTGGCTGCAATGCTGTATGAGAGTAAGGAGGAGGGTAGTAATGGCACAAGAACAAGGAAAGAAACAGGTTGGCTCTGAACTGATCAGGCTCAGAAGCCTGTAGAGACTAACTGAGAGGTAAAGTTAAGAAGGGGGGATGGGGGAAGAGGGGGGATTGGTGCAAGAGGGCATGCAGAGAAGAAGAGTTCAGGAGGCAAGGGTCAAGAGAGAGAGCAGACTGGCAACCTGCCTTTTTATGCATACGCAAAGAAGAGGAGTTGGTGGCTCTTACGCTGAAAAAGGAAGTTGCCTTATTTGGGCTGGACATACACCTTTAGGGGGTGGAGACACACACACACACACCACACACACACACACTGGAGGAAGGAGGAAGAGGGTTGTTTACTTCCATTTGTTGCAGGAGAAGTGGATTGCCTTCTCAGGGCTAGACGTTGGCATCACCTTATGTTTTGTGGATTCTCTTCTTCCTGGCAGACTAGCCACTTCGCAAGTCTTTAGGGCTATGTCCGTGCCGTGGAGAGGGGGAAGAGAATGGAATGTGCCTACGTGCTGTGAGCATTTTGGTTCATGGCATCTGAAATGGTGAATGCTGATCAGGCTTTTCCCTTGGCATAACTCATGGCCTGGGAATCCCTTTTACAGCATGGCTTCACACACCCAGGTTTGGACAGTCCTGGTCATGCACATGTTCCATTCTTGCTCACCACTCATTGGCATCAATTATTTTCAAAGTCTCTTGGCACATTCTCATTTTAAAAGGTCATGGGGCAACAGATCATTCATGACCGTGAAAGAAAATGGATTGTTTACCATTAGGAGCCTAGAGATGGCTGTCTCTTTGCTTGGCAGAATAGAGTAGCATGGCAGGTAACAGGATCTGCATCTGATATCATAACAGGATTTGCATTTGAGAAAGCATTTCATTTGCATTTTCCCAGCACTTATTGCCAGGAAAGCCTCAATAAAGCAGGCGATCCATTTTCTCATGTGATGCTAAAAAAAGCACGTTCAAAACTTTGTGTCACATGTAATGTAGAAGAGAATGTAGAAGATGTTTAATCGAATGGGCATTGTAGCCGATGTAGCTTTACAGATGCATGACGAATTTGTTTCGACACACACCAATTTCAGCCTCATGAGTGAAAATATACATCATTCCTAAGGTGTTTCGGCACTTCCTAACTTTTAGTTCCCTGCTAGAACTGCATCAGAAAGTTGCAGTTAACACAGAAATGAGAACTATTTAGGCTAAAGTCTGGCTAATGAACAGTCATTGACAATAGGTTTTTACCTTGCACAACCAGTATAAGGTTTTTAAACTGTTGGTCTTGCTTTGGTCATTACCAGGGAGGCAGCCCTCTGAAACATGAATGATGTAGATGCCTAAGTGTATGGGAAGCCATTTGTGGAAACCAGTGCCCTTGTGATTAAGCCTTGAGAATCACACTGTGTCATACAAATCTCTTCCCACACCCTTTCTAGTCTCGGTGGCAACCATACTGTGTTACAATAGTCTGAGATGGGCCTCAGAGCTATTGATTTACGCAGTAGTCTCCCAATGGGTGTTGTGGGGGCACAGAATGTCACTGGGCTGAAGACTAAAAAAGATAAGCTTCTGAAAGCTACCTTACAAGTTTTATTCCATGTCTCTGTTGTGGCACATTGAGATCATGAAAGCTCTCTCTCGCTCTCTCTCTCTCTCTCTCTCTCTCTCTCTCTGCAGAGTAGTACAGAGTAGACTTGTGCCCTGATAATTTTGTCTGTTTGATCTTTGCAGTGCATTTCATTGTTCTATAAATGTGTATCCTGTTTTTTTTCCAGCTGAGTAAAGAGCACTCAAAGCAGCTTAAAGAATATCACTGTGGTGTCTCCCACACCTGTGGAGGTCTTGGAATGGGAGGGAAACGGGAAGTGCTTCTCCAACACTTTCATGGAGAAAAAAACCCCAGATGATCACAATGACATCAGCCTCCCCAAGCTGCACGTTCCCAGCTACCCGTTCTCCTCTCCAGCTTCCTGTTTGACACTTGAAATAGGCACGGAAGCCACATGAGCCCCTGAACATCTAAATGGTTGGTGTTATTGCCAGCATTGCAGCCCCAGCCCCTGCCACCCTACGCTCCAAGTTTGCTGACGGAGCTACTGTATTACTCAATTCCTCTCCCCAGATGGATGAGAGTCACGTGCCACAGCACAGAGTGATTCCTGGCACTGCTCCTCAGCACTTTGCATAGAAGCCTCTGTAACGTCAGCATTGTGTACCCTAGATAGGTAATTGGCGCTGGCGCAATCAGTTCCTTAAACCGGAAGGGCAACAATGACAGGTGCCTTTCATATGCCAGAATGGTGATTTTTCACATGGTGCATCCACTGCAGCAGGGCAGGTTCTGCACTCTAGATCAAAGCACTGTCACCCACAACTGACACAACTATGTTGTAATCGATGATGATCCAGCCCAGCAAAGATGAGCATGGGAGTCAGAGCTACCATCCTACTGAAACAGTGATGGCAGTTCTACATCTTAAGAACAGAACGTTCCTCTATACATCCATATGTTGAGGCATATGCCTCTGATTGCCAGTTGGTGGGAGGCAGGCAATAAGGGGTGGCAACTTTCTTTTTGCTTTGCGGAAGGTTCCATGGGCATCCAGGTAGCTAGGATGGTGTTGTGGTTTAGGAGTCGGACTTAGACCTGGAAGAGCCAGGTTCAAATCCCCGCTCAGCCACGAAGCTTCCTGGGTGACCTTGGGCCAGTCACTATCTCTCAGCCCCACCTACCTCACAGGGTTGTTGTGAGGACAAAAAAAGGAGGGGAGGAAATATGTACAAAAAAGAGGGGAGGAAATATGTACACCACTCTGAGCTCCTTGGAGGAAGGGCGGTATAAAAATATGATAGATAAATAAATAAATAAATAAATACTGTTGGCGAGAGTGTGTTGGACCAGTTTAATAGACCCTTGATCTCGTGCAGCAGAGGCAGTTTCTGCATTTTTTTTTCCTGAGGCACATCCTGTTTGACCCCCACCATTGCAGCTTGGAGTGGCACAACCTGCTCATTTGAAAGAGTCCTAAGTGGTCTCCTCCCTCACTTTTGTTGTATAATAGTAATTACAAAGGGCTTTAATAATTGGGTGGTCATAATTTTTCTCTATTTGCTTCCTCTTACTGCTCCTTTGAATAGCCTTTTTGTTTTTAAACATTTTCTTGAAAGTTAAATAAAAGGAGCCTGAAAAAAAAATTGATAAAAAGGACAGGTTTATCCCAAAAGGGGAGGTGAGAAGGTTGGGCTGTTAACCCATTCAGTGCTGGTCTGAACACCAAAGTGCTGCGTGGATGTGTTTACTTCCTGCCCTTCCCCTTGCCCCCTTCCAGAAAGTCTTGCAATGCCCCATACACCAAATCTTTATAGGTGGTGATGAATGGCAAAAATATCCCCTTTCCCTTCCCAAAAAAGAAAAAAAGCCACCAATAAATCAGGGACTGTCCGACTAGGGTTTGTGTATGGGTTGGAGTCAGTGTGAGGAGGAAGGGAATTTGTTTAAAACCTGCCTGAGAGAGCCACCTTGTAGCTTGTAGTGGGAGGTGGATGGATGGCACTCAGATTACTGCCTTTTCCACAGCTTCAAAATGAACTCCCCTTTTCTCTCTTCCGCCCAAACAGATCCAGGTGAACCCCAACACTCTCCCACCTCCCAAAATTAACATACAGGCAAGGAACTCTGGCCCTTGGGGCTGATCAAATCCAGCCCTTCGTTTTCCTGGGCACACAAAGCAAGGGGGTGGGGAGGCTGGCCCTAAAACTCTGCAAACTCCTTGGCGCACTTCTCAGTGATGGACACCCGGATCTCCTCTTCTTCATAGTCGTCAAAGTTACTTGTATCGCCAGGGCCTTTGCACTTTGGTATAAAGGGAGCTTCCACCTTCCGTTGGTAAATAGCAATCCAATCGGTGGTAGCAAACCACTTATGGTTCTTGATGTCGCTGACTCCATTTTTAAGGTTGCCAAAGCATTTGGTGAGGTCTACCTGGAGCAAGTTACGCAACAGGTCCTTCAGGTCTGAGCTGAAGTGAGAAGGGAAGCGAACCTTCCCAGAGACAATCTTCTCATAGATCTGAATGGGCTGGTCTGCAAAGAATGGGGGGTATCCTGCTGCCATCTCATATATAAGGACACCCAGGGCCCACCAGTCCACAGCTTTGTTATAACCCTTGCTTAGAATGATTTCAGGAGCCAGATATTCTGGAGTTCCACAAAGGGTCCATGTTCGACCTTTCACTCGCTTGGCAAAGCCAAAATCTGTCACCTCAATGTAGCCCTGCTGGTCGATGAGGAGGTTCTCGGGCTTCAAGTCTCGATAGATGAGATCTAATGAGTGCAGGTACTCAAAAGTAAGCACTATCTGAGCAGCGTAGAACCGGGCATGAGGTTCACTGAACCTGCCAATCCGTCGTAGATGGGAGAACATCTCACCACCTGAGATGTATTCCATCACCATGTACAGATTCGAGTTATCCTTGAAAGAATACTCTAGCCTGACAAGGAATGGGAAGTTCACAGCCTGGAGGATGCGTTTTTCATTGAGGGTGTGCTCTATCAGCCTTTTTGTTGAGGCATTCTCGTGGGCAGAGATGTTGGAGAAGATAGACTTGTTTCTCGGACATCTTTGTGTTACAGAACACCCCTGTTCTCAAACTGAGCACTAAGTGTGTGTCTTTTGACTGAAGATTAATGCAAGGGAACCAAGATATGTTTAAAAAGCCATTTCACTCTTCGCCTTCTCCCCTACCTGGTCTCTATGAACAAGCCACATGGAGGGTGGAATTTTCCCAGGCGACCGCAACTTCTGCTGAAGTCATTTCTCAACCCAAAAAGGCATACCACAACTGTTATCCTGCCATCAAAATTAAAACAAGTTTGTTTGGACAAACTAAAGAACAAAGGACTCTCACCCTGGACACCCCTGCTAACACTGAGACTCAGTATTGTCTTACATAAGAACATAAGAAGAGCCCTGCTGGATCAGGCCAAAGGCCCATCTAGTCCAGCTTCCTGTATCACACAGTGGCCCCACCAGATGCCTCAGGGAGCACACAGCCAACAAGATAACCTGTTTCCTGCTGTCACTCCCTTGCACCTGGCACAGAGAAAACCTACTTCTAAAACCAGGAGGTTGCTTATGGCTTGTAACCTGTGATCTTTTCCTCCATGAATTGTCTTATTTCCGATAGTTGCAGCAATTACAGCCCATTCCAACCCAACTCCTCCGCAAGTCTGGCATAAGAGTGGCCTAAGTTCAGCATAAGTTCGACATAAGTTATGTCTGAGTTATGTCAGAGTTATGTCTGAGTTAGGCAGGCTGCAGTTTCTGTGGCCCAGCACCACCCCAGGATCCAGGCAACACTTACCTCCCAGGCAGGCAGGCTCTCAAGGCTCGGTGTCTGGCTCAGGCATGTGCAGGCCTGTGTCTGCATGTGTCAGTGTCCATCCATGGCAGCTGCTGCAGTGTCTGTCTCAGCCCGGTCGCAAAGGGGCTGACCGCAGGCAGGGGGGTTGCGCCAGTCATGTGGTGGACGCAGGGCAGGTGACAGGTGAGCGAGGTGCCTGAGTCAGCCGCCACAGGGCACCCTGTGCATCAGCCACCTGCTGCAGGGGAGAGTGGCCGTCCCCCCCTCCTGCAGAAGGCGATGCCACCCCCATGCCACGTTGAGGCTGCACGTGGGAGTCATGGGGGGGAGCGGGGGAGGGAAGGGTAGGAGGGGGGTGGGAACATCACACACAAGGGGGGTCGCATGCTCTCTGGAACTGCCTCTGACATGACTCGCCCATGCGCTGCCTGAAGCCCTGGGCCTCCAGGGCCGGGGCAATGCCCACAAAGAAAGGCATCCCGGTGTTCTTTCTGCTCTGTGTCCCGGCCAAGACCAAGAGATGCCTTGGGCTTGTCTGCTGCGAATGGGAAGGGCTCACACAGCTCATCACACCCCCAGATGGGGCGACAACGGCGCCTCACGGCAGGTGCTTTGGCGGGGTGGGGGGTTGCCAGCCTCCATCATCAGGGAGTGGGAGGGGAGGCAGACACACAGGCAGGCAGACAGGGGGTGCTGGGGAGGGGCATGGGTGGGGAGACAGACAGACAGACAGACAACAAGGCTGGTGGGAGAGAGACACAGGGAGAGGGGTCTGCAGAGACCAATAGGGACACAGGGGTCGCTCCGCAGATGAAGGCGATGCAGAAACAGGCGCCTCTTATGCAGACGGACTTTGGGCAGAAGCAACACAGAAACGGGCGGACCTTCGGCGGAAGCGAATTCATTACGGGTGGACCTTTGCAGGCAGGCATCAGACTACTCATTGGTAAAGAGGCATTTCAGAGAAGGCATTGCAGGCAGACATGAGAGGGCACATTGGTAAAGAGGCATTTCAGAGAAGGCATTGCAGGCAGACATGAGAGGGCACATTGGTAAAGAGGCATGTATCATATATTTCTATATGCAAAGAGGCAGCAGTCAGACCACATGTCAGGACATTCCCTGCTCTCACCTGCACTTACCTGCTGGTGTTGTTGCCTGTGGGGGGGGGGAGAGGGGCTGGGAGAAAGACATGGGTTAGCAAATGCTTGCAAGGAGACAGCTGCCCAGGCACAGCTGTAAACAGGTTGGCCACAGCCAGAACAGCTCTCTCTGCCCTAGGTGGCAGAGAGGAGAAGAGAAGAGAGAAGTGGGGTGTTTGTGAATTTTGCCCTCCACCGACAAAGTCCCACTTTGTGACTGCTGGGGGACAGAACCCCATGCCACGTGCTCAGAGAGAGAGAGAGAGAGAGAGAGAGAGAGAGAGAGAGAGAGAGAGAGAGAGAGAGAGAGACTGGAGGGCTGGGGCTGGGCTTTTGTGGAAAAGCGGCTGGGTGGGGCTGGGTGCTGATAGGCTCCCTATCTTTGGCATAACTCTGTCCGTTTCCAGACCTTGCTGCCACAACTCCGACATAACTCTGACCTAAGTCAGGAGTAGGGTGTTAGAACTTTTCAGGAGAGGGCTGGCATGGGTAAGGTAAAATGGGTCCTATGGGTCTCCTCAAATTTGTGTCCACCCGTTTGGTCGACCTAAAATTTGTGTCAGCATTTGTGTTGGAGGGGGCGTGTCTGTGCTCACCAGGGTCTGGAATCCGACGTTAATTGGTTTCCGCCCCCGTTACGCCCACGGTCCGCCCATGGTCCGCCCACTTTTATGTCGACTTTATGTCTGACTTATGCCGGCGTTGGTGGTGCGCATGCGCGTCCGTTCTTAGTCCGTCGGTCGTAACTTCGACCTATCTTCGCCCTAACTTCGCCGTAAATGGTCGCGTTCCAGACTTAACTTCGCCCTAAGCGACTTAGGCTGACTTTAGGTCTGACTTGTGCTGCTTGGCCCTTGGGTTGGAATGGGCTGTTAACCTCCTTATCAGGGTCTAGACCAGTGGTGGCCAACCTGCGGCACGCGTGCCACAGTAAAGTAAAGTAAAGTAAAGCTGAAACGGAGGCTAAAAGTATAATTTATTTAATAAAATAAAAACACGGTTATTTATTATTTATTTATTTTATTTATTTATTTTTGTGGCACGCCCAAGATACAAAAAAACTAAAAGTGGCACATGTCATAAAAAGGTTGGCCACCACTGGTCTAGACATCCCATCCTCCCTGTCTAAATCCCATTGTTCCTCTGACTCGAAGGTGGTCAACAGGTAAAGCTGATCAGAAAACAAGGAGATGGGAAGATTCTTGGAAACTCTGGAGGAGTGGGTGACCCCTGAGCCAATCAAGACTCACTCACCTCATGTTCAAAAAGATCATACCTGATCTGGTGTTGATAATCCTAGTTCACGGTTCTTCCTTCACTGTTTATTTAGTATACATGGTATAAAAAGGTAAAGGTGACCCCGGACAATTAAGTCCAGTCGTGTCCGACTCTAGGATGTGGTGCTCATCCCCATTTCAAAGCCGAAGAGCCAGCATTGTCCAGAGACGCCTCCATGGTCATGTGGCCGGCATGACTCTCCTTGCCGCAGTGTGTAGCATGCAGCTGGAACACGGAGCGTTCCATGGTATACTTGGTATAAATGAGACCAGGGCTGACCCAAGACTTCCTGATGCCTTAGGCGGCAACCTAAATGCTGCCCACCTTACCTGCTGATGTTCCAGCCTCTGCTCCTCCCACTCTCCAATGCTCTAGCTCAGCACTCTCCTCCCAGCCAGAGTTCCTCTTCCTCTCTCCCACCCCCCTCTTCCTTTTCCAATCCAGAGAGTGGAAGGACAAGGAGGAGCAGTGGAGGAAAGTAGACAGACAGAGATGAGCATCCCTCACCAATGTGCTGCCTGAGGGAACTGTTTCAGTTGGTCTCTTGGATAGGCCGGCCCTACATGAGATTGACATGGTATGGCATTAATGCACCTCCATTGGCCCTGCCACTTTGGTGACCATTTGGTGCCAAGCAGCAGTCACAAGGAATGGTATTCTGCATATCTCTCCTGGTTTTCCGGTTTCTTGGGCCGTTCTATACTTGTGTCTCTCCTGTCTATTTCTAATGTCTTATTCTCGCTCTCTCTTTCAATCAAAGTATTTTTCCAGCTAGCTTTTACTTGTGTAGTCTCTGCTGCTCCATGCCCCCATTTCACCTTTATTCCTCCCCCTGTCCAAAGGAAGTTTATTCTGTATACAATGAACAAACTGTATTCATGGGTTTTGAAGCCATGTAAAATTGATTTAAAATTCAATAAAAACTTTGAATAAAACTTTTAAAAAACTTTTAAATAAAACTTAATAAAACTTTTTAAAAAAATCTTCAGAAGCATTACATTTCGTTTATTTACCATACACTTCTTCAGATGAATTGTATTGTAGAGCCAAGGCTGGCTGCAGCAGGTGTTAATTTTACATGACTTCAAAACCCGTGAATACAGTTTATTCATTGTATACAGTTGCTGGCCATGACAGTTTTAGAAGTTTATTCTCTCCTACAAGTGTGTGTTTTTCACCCCACCCCTCAATCATGGTGAACTCTTTCTCTGACTTCCTCTCTCCACCATAATCATTTGTAAAATGTCGAGATTTCTGTATAATCTCTGCCTGTTCAACGGAAAAACATATTGAGTTCCAGAAGGCCACATGATGGCAATGGTGCTGCACAGACTGGCTGTTGGTGTGGTTTTGGTGGTGGTGGTGGTGGACGGTGAGGATCGAGTGAAGCCAGGGATGGGATGGGGTGGATCTCGGCACTGGCAGCCACCAGGTCCTATCCCCCCTCCATCCCTGGCCCCCCATCTCTCCTTTGTCCTATAGATCCATGCCAGCAAAAGAGCTGGCATACTATAGATCTGAGTAGTGGACCACGGAGCGGCCAGAGAAATAAGTAACATTTTTCTTTACTTTCCTCTCAGCTGGCTTGGTCCCCAGCTGGCCCACAGGTTGCAGCGGCTGTTATGTCAGTGGCCATGCACCATGCAGGCTGGCCCAGGATAGGATTGGGCCATTAGTTTCAGTGTGAAGCATAACTGTGGGAGTGGAGAATCCTATATGTTCCATGCAGATGCACACACACTGTTCATTATACTTTATCAACTGCATATGGTCCAATAGCAGCAGCTCCAAAAACAAATGCACTTTGGGTAATTCTACAGAAAACAGTCGCAATATAGATCCTGCTGAACTCCTTTTGAACTTTAAGCAAAGCACAATCTGGCTATATGGTCACAGATTCCTTTAGGTTAGTGATGTGGTTTATTGCCTGATGCTCTCTCTGTCTCAACATGAAAGTGAAAGAAATTAAGACAAAGCATTTATAACGACCAACATGCACAATAACTGCAGGATCTGTCAGTGCATATGCATGTATTAGCACACCTTTCCTAACATAAACATTGTGTGTAGAATGTGCTTGTGATGCCAAAAGTATAGATTTATATGCTGAAAGAGATGTTCTATTCATTAAAGAGTCAATGAGTTATTTTTGTACTTTCTGATCAAGACAGGAGATAACTGAAATTGAGGCTTCAGCTCACTGGAAAGAGAATGGAGATATCCCTGTATGGAGTTGCAGTGCTCACATACACAGGGCCTCCAATATCAGCAACAGAGAATGCCTGCATATTTGACCGTACTCACTGTACTTTAACAAAACTTGATGAGGGGATCTGACCACCTTTTTCCCCTCTGGCAAGAAAATCTTTGAAAATACTGAAAATCTACACAAATGGCTGTGTAAATCTGGATTTTCTAAGGATGAATGGTTGCAAAAAAAAGGGGGGGAAGAGTGTCCATACAATATAAGGAGTAAGTTCCAGAAATTGGAAGAGACAGAAGAAGTGAGGGCAAAAGTATTTAATCATTTCCTTTAAAAACCACCTTATTCCTAGACTCTGCCTTACCCACCTGGCTGTTGTCATCTCAGAGAACGCCCAAGTTCATATGAATCCCTTCTTCTCTGGTCACCTAACTGGGAATATGCTAATTATAAAAAAAGGTAAAGTTAAGGCTTCCCCTTGCTCGGAAGCCTGTCATCGACTCTAGGGGTGGTGCTCATCTCCGTTTCAAAGCCGAAGAGCCAGCAATGTCCAAAGATGTTTCCGTGGTCATGTGGCCGGCATGACTCAATGCCAAGGCATACGGAACGCTGTTACATTCCCGCTGAGGTGGTACCTATTAATCTACTTGTAATTTCTTGCTTTCAAACTGCTAGGTTGGCAGGAGCTGGGGCCGAAGATGGTAGGTCACACGGCACTCAGGTCTCAAACTGCTATCCTGCCTACCTTCCGGTCTGCAGTTCAGTGTCTTAACCACTGAGCCACCGCAGCTCCTATGCTATACCAGCCCACTCCAAAATGCAAAACTACGCTGGGATCTACTTTGGCTTCACTGGATCAGTGAATTGGTGAGGGGAGTCCTCTGAAAATGCTGTTGCAGCTGCACTGAGAATAGAAACCCCCCATGGTCTTCTTTACAGAGGCCGAGAAAACATTCCATGATGTTGTGGAGCACAAAATCTGCTCGGGGAAATCTTATCGCAAGGCCACAGTTACTCTTTTTTCCACTTACAGCAAGTGGATGTATACATTATCTGCATCTTAAATAACAGGAAATACAGAAAAAAAATAAGGAAATCTGAGTGGAGTTTCCAGTGTTCATTGATCGAGACTTCCCAGTCCCCCCTCCATGAGTTCCCTGTTCCTGTTTGCCTGTTGTTTGGGGCAGCATGGAGGCAATCAGGTGAACATGGTAGTACATAACTTCAGATTTGTGAATCAAAGCTAATGGGGAGAAGGGATGTTTGTCATGTGTGAAGGACGCGTCCTGTGTACAGATTGTCAATACATCTTCAGAACTGTGTGCTACATGCAAAGTTGTATGAAAGCAGCATGGGACATTTCTGTGGCCAAAATCCAAAATCTCTTTGGGGAATATCATAGTATCCAGTTCTCACCGTGCCACAGTGCATAGTCCTCACTATCCTGTAGCAGACCACCAAGGTCCAGAAATGTACTGTGTTTCCTTCCCTCATTTTCCCTTGATGTATTTCGTTATAGATCACAAATGCTTTGTTGACTCTTCCTCCATCTCTTCTTGACCTCAGCCAGGGTTTACTCATGGTCATGGTCTTGAAGGATCATGGGATCATTTTTCTCATAGTCTTTCTGTGTTGCTGATGTTGAAAAAGGCAAGCGGTGCTCCAATCCCACTCATTTCCCTGTGTCTCTCTTCTGTCTTCCGCAATACACCACAGCTCTTCGGAAGCAACACAACAGCACGGCTATAGCACAAAAATGCTTCAGCTTTAAAAAAAAATGGGTTGTATTAATTAAGTGTTCAAGATGCCAACTTTAAAAAGCTAGAGCTGAAATGGCTTAATACACATCCGTTTCCTGCCTGAAGAAAGCATCTCCAGGAGTGAGAGAAAATGTCATTCTCTATCCCCCATTATTAAGCTGCTGGCTTCACTCCTGAAAACTTCCTGCACAGATACCAACTTTGGCGGTTTGTATTTGGAAATCTACTGGGTCTGACTTCACGCACGGCCACGGCACTTCAGTGAAACCGAACAATTATAACTGCGTGGTTATGTTTCATGTAATCCGAGATGCTTGTGTCCTCGCTCAGTTTCCTAACAGAATATTGCAGTAATACAGGCCTGGCTGACCCATCCATGATGCCAACTGAAGGGCAGCAGATTGGGGGGGGGCACCCACCTCTGTCTAGGCTTACCATATCCAAAGGGGGACAGGGTGCCTACACCTTTAACCATTGTAAAAAGAGGGAATTTGGGCAGGTGCAGCTTGTTGCACCCTTCCATTATGAGCTGCACCTGCCCCAAATCCCTCTTTTTACAATGGTTAATGGTGTAGGCACCCTGACCCCCTTTGGATATGGTAAGCCTACCTCTGTCCATTTACTTGCCTCTGCTGCTCCCCTTTCTCCTTTCACTCCCTGGATTGGAAAAGGAAGAGGGGGATAGTGAGGAAGAGGAAATGTGGAGGGGAGGAGAGTGTTGAGCGAAGACACTGGAGAGTGGGAGGAGGTGAGCCTGGCACATCATCGGGTAAGGAGGGGCAGCAGCATTTGGGGCAGCAGCCTCAGGCGTCAGGAGGTCTTGGGCCAGCCCTGCGCTGATATGTATGAAGCTTCATTCTTTCTTTGCTTCTAGAATGTTATATTTTTCATTGTTTCCTTTACATCACAGATTCAGGGCTTTTGCTGCCTCAGTGGCACAAAACCATGGATCCAAGGTGCGGGTTTTCCTGGGATCTTCATCTGTCTTACCATCCATGAGGCCAGCTAAGGTGGCAGGTAACAGATTGGTTGGGGGCCCTCATCTGTCCGCCCACTCGCTTCCACTGCACCTTCTCCTCCTCCAGTTCCCTGGTTTTGAAAAGGAAGAGGGGAATGGAATGGAGAACGAAGTCCACCACCCTTCTTCTGCTCCATGTCCTCCTTTCCAATCCAGGGAGTGGGAGGAGCAGAAGAAGCCAGCATATCACCAGGTGTGTGTGTGTGTGTGTGGGGGGGAGCAATTGGCATGCTGCCAGGCTTCTGGGGATCATGGGCTGGCCCTGTTCATGACTATAGACAAGGTCCACCATCCAATCACAGCTCATAATCATATGCTCAGAGAATTCCATTTATCCCGGCAGGCATCAAAATCACAAGGTTTGTCAAACTCATAGGGACCTGACATGCCTGGGTGGGGTGGGCAGCATTTAGCTTAGTAGGTCACACGTTTTGTGGACCTTTTGTAGTCACGTTTTGTAGAATTTGAGTGGAATGGTAAGTTCTGCACTGTGCTTACCTCCATTTTCAGTGGTGTAGTGAGTAAAATCCTTTATCGGCATATAACACAACAGATCTAAACCTATATACATTAATCAACCACAAAAACATTTCAGCTTCCCGGTTGCGCAACTCGGTCAGCTTATGTAAAAACGTTGCCACCACAGCAGTTATTTCAGCAGAGGAGTCAGTTAAAGTCCCCTTCGAGTTCCCAGTACAGGGTCCACAAATCTTTGACGAATCTCAGTGTAGAAGGAACAATAAAGGAATGAATGGGCAATGGCCTCAATGCATCCCTGCCCACAGGGGCAGAGTCTATCAGCATGGGCTATCCCAAGACATTTTCCAAATAGGACAGCGGACGGGAGAACATTAATTCTAGCAAGAGGGGATGCTCCCCTTTTTTGACCACAATGCAGTGATTATACATATGAAGCTACTGTACTTGCCCGTACGCTACAGGAATCTCTAAACTTATTGGAGAGCAAACTATTTGCTGCACTGAGGAGATCCTGCCTTTCAATGTCCAGAAGTCTACGTTTGATGCACACTGAAAAGCCACTTGATAGGAACACTCAACACCTAGAGACTCAAAAGACAGCCCAATGGAGTTGATTTTCTTCTCCAAAACAGATATGACGAGAGGCCGACTAGAATCACAAATCACCCTATATAACAAGCTGCAAGCATCATAGGTGTAATATATGCACAACCAATGTTTAATTGCCATCAGCCAGGCCCTTGTTTGAAGCAAAGATTGGCCTGTTTCAATACACAGGGCTGCGTAGGCTATACAATTTGCTAATCCTAAGATTTTCCGCAGGAATTTGCCTTGAACTCACCAGAGAACCATTTAGTACCCCAATCCAGAGTGGTATTCCATAGAATAGTTGGGGGATTACCTTGCCTTTAAATGCTTTCAAGGCTGCTGGAACATAGCGATTACCTCTTGCAAAAAAGAAGCGAGCAATAGCTTGAGCGGTGACGTTGGCTACATTGGCTGCTGTTTTCCAACAGTGGTGTAGTGATAAGTTTTAAAGTGCAGGAGCTCTTCATGCTGCCCCATAGCTTCATCCCCACAGCCCACCCCCACTCAGATCATACAACAACAAAATCAAACTTAGCAAGCAAGTTTTAACAATTCCATCTCCAGGTACTCCTAGTTAGCAATCCACTCAGGTTTTCCCCGCTCAGCCAGTTACAAAGTGTGCAACGTTTTGTGTGTGCGTGCGCACACCCACACCACCTTTGTGCTTTAAATCTTTTAAGAACATAAAATCCATCAATTTTCCCTCTCCCCCCCAGCGAAAATCCATTCATTTTCCTCTCTTCATTTCCAGCAAAATCGATTCATTTGCTGTCTTTCCCCCCCTCAAGCAAAAATCCATTAATTTTCTCTCCTCCCTTTCTGCAGGAGGACAAGGTAAAACTAAAAATACCTTTTGCATTGGAGGCTGGCTAGGATGGGACCTGGACTGAAGGAGATTAACAGTGCAATCCTATCCAACTTCCCCCACCGGTGTAACTAGCAGGGGAAGGCAGGGCGGGAGGCTTTGGAGGGGAGGGGGATTTAAATTCCCTTTGAATCCCCCTTTGGAGTGGATTTGGATCCCCATTCTGTTCTGGGGCCTCCCGTTCTCTCTGCACCGCTGGCTGCACCAGTGGGGGGAGTTGGATAGGATTGCGCTGTAAAAGTTGGAACACTCTGTCCCCAGTTCCTCTTTGCTGCTGTGCCAAGTTTTGGGCTGGCGAACTGGCAGGCTAGCTTCCTCCCTCAGTTTTCTCCTCCTGCTCTCCACAAAGTCCACTGTATTGCTTCTGATCCACTCCCCCTCTGTCACCTGTGCTCTGTCTTGCAACGGGCAAGAACAGGAAAGGAATAGAGACAATGCCTAGAGTGACCACGCTACTTGGCGTTCTGCCCCACCTCCAACGACGCCACTGCCCTGTACTAAAGCCCCTGCCAGGAAGAGCAGATGAAAAGGTGCGCTCCATCCATCTTTGAGACTGTGTAACAAAAGCATTGACCTGATCATCGCACTTGCTGCCTCTTTGTTAGGGACCCCCTTCCTCCCACTCTAGCTGCTTCTTACCTCATACGACAAATGAGGGTCTCAGAGTCTGCATCATTAGCCCTGCGCCTGCCCCCTGCTTGGTTCCATCCTGGCAACACTTCTCTGGCCGCCAACATTGGCCATCTGGTGATTAGTTCCATGCATTTGGCCCAATGTCAGGCGGACAGCAGGCCAATGTTGTGCCAATACTGTGCTGACATCAGGCTGCCGTTTCATGATTGGCATGCTATTGGGGTTTTCATGGACGTTGGCGACACTACTGGGAGGGCTGCGCAAACATGGAGTTGACTGGGCTCTGGTTTTCCCCTTCCTCTTTGTGGTGGACAGGGTTAGGATATGACAGACATTGCGCCAGTGTAGCAGTGACATCAGCACACAACTCCAGCATAAGATTGCACAGTGTTAGTAAGCCTTGGTGGAACAAAAAGGATGGCTGGCCAGAAGAGACCAGTCTGCCGGGTAACTGCACAGCCCTATCGTCAGCTGGTCAGCTGGGCAGGGGTGTGCCTTGGCTCACTGGTCAGCAGTGCGACAACCAGTGACATCTTGCCTGCTCCAGGATGATGACCGAGGGGGTTAACAAGTCACAGCTAGCCAAAGGGGGAAGAGACTGACTGGCCCTGATCCTACAAAGGGCTCTCCTGGCAAAAGGTAGGGAGGAGAGAGGTCAGGGTAAGGAGAGGCAAGGTGACACGGAGGGAGGCAGAAGATGCTGCAGGGAAAAAGAGAGGAAGACAGAAGACCCAGAAAAAAAGCAAGGTGAGGGACAAGGAACAGAAGGATCCACCCTGGGCCCGGGGAGAGGGTGAGGACTGACAGGAAGACACGGCACTTGGGAAGAGACTAAGCTAGGCCTGGGAATCTGTGGCAGTGAGGGCCCTGGAAGAACAGGAGGGAGGACTGGGGACAGGGACCAGGGGCAGCACATCTGTGGGGCACCAGCTACTGCCCCCCCCCACTGCAACCAGCTTCCTTCTGGCCACATCAGCACCCCCCTGGGGTCAAGGCCAAAGTGTCCCATCCCAGCACCCAGCGGATGTTGTCACCTAGCAGGCGGCTGGGAGACTGAGGTATCCAGCAAGGCCTACCCCTCTCCGTACTATAGCCGGAGGGGCTCCACTGGGGGCTGTCAGGTGGAGAAACCGGGGCTAGGGCCGAAGAAGAAGGGTGAGGTTAACTCAGGATCAATATTTTTACACTGACCTTTCTATATGTTTTGTTAACAATTCTTACCGTAGCTAATTTGCATTTCCACCAAATTTGTTTTATTTCTACATTGCATCTCCAACACATCACCCAGAACTGTTTGGGTTCATTTTCTTTTTAACTGAAAAGGTGTAGAATACTCCTGATATGGTAGTTTACTAAAATTCTCTGTAAGTCAGTCTTGATTCTAATGAAAGGTTGAGATCCTTTTTACTAAGGTGGAATAATGTTTAGATTGTGAGCCCTTTTGGGACAGGGAGCCATTTAATCATTTGATTTTGTCCAGGGGTGCACAACTTGGAAGTAGGTGGGGGCCGAAATGAACAGGCCAAACTTCTCCGGGGCCGCACGGGGGGGGGGGGGGGCGTGCCAGGAACCGTGATGTCACTTCCTCAGGAAGTGACATCACAGGGGCGTGTCCATGGGCCGGAAAATATCACGAAAAGTAACATATTTACCCCCCTCCCCACCAGCCATGCCCCACTTAAAATTAAAAAGCACAACGCACTTTGCAAGCCAGAAATCAGGTTCAAACTCAAAGGACAGTACAGTTACAAAAAGCAGCACATTACAAAAATCACAAGCCTGATTCCTTTGCATGAACCCCCCCCCCCAAAAAAAAAAAATCCGAAGTCCGATGTTGTTAACACTCCAACGTTTCGTTTCCAAATCCCGGAAACATCGTCTAGGGAACAATCTAAAAGATTGAAGGATGTTACAGTCAGGAGGCAGCCGTGGCTACTATATACCCAAAAGCACAGTGCAACAGAAGCCATCAATCAGTTAATCATTAAGCTGCTCGTGAGTAGCGCTCCCTAGATGATGTTTCCGGGATTTGGAAACGAAACGTTGGAGTGTTAACAACATCGGACTTCGGATTTTAATGGATTTTTTGCCTGCCTTGTTGAAACAGAAATAACGGAAGATACAAGCAGTCTTTTTAATTTGTTTTATTCAAGTCCTTATCCTTAAAAATACATGGCTATGATGCCCGTTTTACCTAAATCTTTGTCACCTTTTATTTTTATTCATTTATTTATTTACAATATGTTTACCCCGCCTTTCTCCTCGAAGGGACCCAAGGCAGCTTACAGGAACAAAAAGTACAAATGCAAAAAACCACAATCACATTTAAAAGTAATAAAAACAGTTAACAAAAACTCAAATAACAATCTAAAACGATAAAAGAGACCACTATTACAATTAAAAGACAAGAGCATGAGAGCAGCAGCACCACACCTGTAACAGCTAGATGTTTAAAAGATGTTTAAAAGGCCAGAGACTCAGAAGGCTTCACTAAACAAAAAGGTTTTCAGGCCTCATTGGAAAGTCTCCAAGGAGGGAGCAGTTCGTAGGTCAAAAGGGAGGAAATTCCATAAGGTTGGTGCCACTACTGAGAAGGCCCTATTTCTAGCCGCCGCCCCTCACACCTCCCTAGGCAACGGCACCCACAAAAGGGCCTTCTCTGATGACCTAAGGACGAGCTGGACTGTATGGAAGTAGGTGGTCTCTCAAAT
Source organism: Plestiodon gilberti rubricaudatus (assembly GCA_026170595.1). Taxonomy (NCBI): domain Eukaryota; kingdom Metazoa; phylum Chordata; class Lepidosauria; order Squamata; family Scincidae; genus Plestiodon; species Plestiodon gilberti. The sequence goes on from JANXHW010000001.1 coordinate 169,614,879, forward strand.
ACCCTGCCCCCAAGCTGTATCAAAACCAGCACTTTGAATTGGGCCCAGAAACGAATTGGCAGCCAGTGCAGCTGTGGGAGGAGCGGCGCCTTTTAAAGGTGATAATACTAAAATCAAATGCTTAAACTTGGGCAAATTTCTTATTAAGTTGAAATTGTTTTCTATCTTCACTTTTCTGCAAATCTTTTAATAATGGCGGTGATTCATCCTCCAGTCTTTATGCCACCTTATTATATATTATAAACTTGCATCCCCGCCCCAGCCACGAAGCGACCCAATGTGGCTTGCATCAGTTGCAGGCAGTGGGGGGCGGGCAAGGGGGCAGATTTGGGGTGCTCTTCACTCCAAGTCTGCTTCTGTCTCCCTCCAGTCTGCGAATCACATTGATCTGCTTCCTTACCAGGCTCTGTTGCACAGTTTTTGCAAACCCAGAAGTGTATGACTTCCATGCAAACGAAGGAGCTTCTTCATTAGCACCGTCCCTTTAAATAAAACTAGAAGCCCCACATTTCTGAGTTTGAGAAAACCATGTGAGGAGTATGGGAAGGAGCTCCCCCCCCCCCCCAGCATGCTGCAACAGAGGCGGCAGCAGTAGACTCAGGCTGCAATCCTATGCACACTTACCTGAGAGTAAGCCCCATTGGGCACAATAGGACTTACTTCTGAGTAGACCTGCATAGGCTTGCACAATCAGAGGCAAAGTCGGGTGGTGGACTGGGTTGCGCTGCCCTTGGAAACCTGTCTCCTATGAAAAAGTGCATCACCCTCAATAAGGCATGACTTTCCTCAGACATCAAAATCATTGTGCTGAAATGTCTCTGCTACATATTACTCAGATCAGCGGGAACCAAACAGGTGCCAAGGGATGTCTATATTTGTCCCATATTTTTATTACAGCATTAATAATCTCACTTTTTAATCTTTTCATTTAGGTCGTTCCTGCTTATCCGTTCAAACTCAAGAAGATAGTGGGATATCAAGATACTCTTTCTCAGTATTCCAAGATAAACAGACCCTGTGTTGTTCTAGCCATAGATATTATTATAATAACTGGATGATAATATGTTGTGATCTTTGGAAATACCATCCAGCCTTGCCAAGCATCTTGTTGCCTGGTCTTGCTATTTTATAATTCCCAATGCACTTATAGACACACAAAAAAACAAACTTAGGGATACATGCCTGAATGTTATTCATTTTCTTTTGTGGTTTACTGGCTAGAGGTACCAAAAAAAAAAAACCCTCATAGAAATTAAGGCAACAATTTATTTTTTATTGTAGCAATCCTTCTGACCCAGGGCAATTTTCCTTTTGTCCACATGCATAGATCTTGTTTACTGATACCAATGAGATTAAATAACTATTAATCAATCAAGGCCACTATTTGAATCAACCAAATGTTTCTAACTGAGTAAAGAAAGGACACCATCATGTTATTTGAGACATTTCAGATTAGTCCATGCTTTCATTAGATTATTTTTTTTTAATTTGCCGCCGTAAAAGACAGTTTGTACCTGTAATCAAGGTAAAGGCAGGAGACATAACCCGCTCTTGTCCTCTCTAGAACTGATGTAGAGCGAGCCCTTTTCACACCACCCTCACCAGAATCTCTGGAGCACCTGCTTACTGAAGCACATATTTTACCATTATTAAACTGGCCTTTAGTTTTTGCTTTTAGAAATTCAGTTCTGGTCCAGCTCTAGATCTTGTTCAGTTCTGGTTCACAAGAAAAAACTCTCTGAACCTGTTTGTAAGTTTGGATTCAGGTTTTTTGCAATTCCGTCTCTCTCTGTGTGTGTGTGTGTGTGTGTGTGTGTGTGTGTGTGAGAGAGAGAGAGAGAGAGAGAGAGAGAGAGAGAGATATCACGAGTACAAGTGGAGAAACACTCCTGTTGCATAACAGTACCTTGCTGTTTATGTATGATTGCGAGAGTTGGACCATAAGGAAGGCTGAGCGCCGAAGAATAGATGCTTTTGAACTGTGGTGCTGGAGAAGACTCCTGAGAGTCCCTTGGACTGCTAGGAGATCAAATCGGTCAATCCTAAATGAAATCAACCCTGACTGTTCCCTGGAAGGGCAGGTACTGAGGCTGAAGCTCAAACATTTTGGCCACCTAATGCAAAGAGAGGACTCTCTGGAGAAGACTCTGATGCTGGGAAAGATTGAAGGCAAAAGGAGAAGGGGAAGGCCAAGGATGAGATGGTTAGACAGCATCACCAATGCAACAAACATGAAAATGAGCGAACTCAGGAAGATAGTGGAGGACAGGAAGGCCTGGCGGTATGTGGTTCATGGGATCACGAAGGGTCGGACACGACTTAACGACTGAACAACAACAAACCTTGCTGTTTTGCTAATCTTTGACTTTAAGAAAAATCTTTTAAAAACATAGATAGAGTTGTATCCAAAGTAGCATGAGCAGAACTCTGCTTGTGCAAGAAATTCAGTGCAGGACTTCTTCCTATGGCAGCCCCCTTATGACCCTAAGATCTGCTCTTGAGGGTCAGAGAACACTCCAGAACAGTACAGAGTGGGGTGCTTCAGTGGGGGAAAATTAGAAGAGATCAGGGGGATCATTTTATGCAAATGGATGTGTCTTACTGCATGTGCAACGCAGCCTTTGGATACAACCCAATTGAATAGATTGATGGCGTTTTCAGATTTTTTAAAAAACAGAAAAAAAACCTATGCTCAAATCAACTCTCAATAATGAAACATATACAAAACAGACATTAAAAAAGTTTAGTTTTTTCAAGGCTGTGTGCTGCTATTCTCCAGTGCTGGAATGACAGGGATGTATCACCTGGGGTGATTCACCCCTATCCATTGAGTGGAGATGGGATATATCATGCTGCTGCTGGGGAATATTCTTTGGGATTCTTTTCATCCTCAGAAAAGTCCTGCTTTAATCTGATGATGCAGTGATGATCCTGTTTGCATGGGTGTGCATTATGGTGTGCATAACGTATTCATTTCTTGTCCCCAGAAATCAATTTGCTTATATGTTTGGACAATTTTAATATGGTCTCTAGACAAGATCTTCTCAACCAGAGACCACTTGGTTTTCTGCATAATAAGCAGTCATAATATAATTGGATAAGTGGCTCTTTTGACTTTTATCTTCGCTTAAATTGAGCATTAAATCTCTATTTACAAAACAGTATTTATGCCGAATTTCCAATAGCTCTGCAACCCACCCCCCTCCAAATTAAAATGGAATAAAACAGAGGTTAGTTGGTGAAATACGAAGTGCCAAAGATATACACCCAGCACTATTAATTTACAAACTATTCTTCAGAATATTAAAAGACTTACTGTATCTATGGCAACACATGGAGTAAAGGGAGGGAGTTTCGTCTTCTCAGGACTGTTCAAGGATGAAAAATACTTTTGTTTTCTGTTTTTTATAAAAACAGCACGGCTGTCATAATAGGTGACCTTGTAGTATTATGAGGTGGGTGGAAAAGAAAAAGGATTGTAGTCGCAGATGGAAGCAACAGAAGATCAAATATGGTTCTGACACTGCTACACAGATAAGGCAACTGCATGTTGCTTGTCACTATAACTAACATCATGATTCAATGCACTTGGGTTGATCAGATGATCCAAGCACCCTTGGGTAATCAGATGATACTTTTCCCTGATCATCATGTGGAGAAAACAAAAAGTTTGCAACTGCCGGCTCCATCTCTACATGCTGTGGTGTCACTGGGGTGTGTGTGTGTGTCCAGGGGGTGCTGACTGCACCGGATGATGCTCTGGGGTGTGTGTGACACCACTAGTGGTCAAAATTGTGGAAACCTTTTGGAAAATTCGTATTTATGAATAATATCATAAAGGTATACATCATTGGAAAGGTAATTCAATGCAGAATGTAATGAAACAAACCAGGTTGAATTATCTGTATTCTATCAAAGGTTATGGTCAAACAACTGGAAAAAGAAAAAACAACTGCCTTATATCACAAAAAGTGGATTTCCTTAACTGAAAACTGAGCAATGAGACTGATTGTTTTGAGAACCAATGAGGTGTTATTATAACACAGCATGGAACCAATACAGTGTTAGTATGAGTCAGCTCTCATTTCTATGTCTCAGAGCTAATACTAGAACTCTTATTCAGTTGTGTGAGTGTTATCAAGTTGGCCAATGGTTTTTGTTGGTTACTGATTTGTTGGATGACCTGTATAGTATGGATGACCTGTGTATAGTAGAATAAATAAACTCCCTCCACCCCTACCATGCACTTCCAGTCTAGCCTACCCAGGTTCCTCTTCCTTCCTCCAATTTGTGGGAAGAGCAAGACAGTGGAGCCAGAGAGGAAGGAGGACAAGGGTAGCCAGTTCCCTCCTCCACCCACCCTTCCCTCTTCCACCTGCAGGCTGGAAGATTTTGAGTGGTGGGCGTGGTCCGACCCATGGGCCATAGGTTGCCTACCCCTGCTCTAAACTCTCCTTCCTGTGCACAGCCCATGAACTGTATGATCCTTTATCCTCTATCATTCCCTTTAGTATTTAGTGTTTTTCTCTTTCAACATATATAGGTGAGAACGTGGAGAATCAGCCTCCAGGCTCTCTAGAACAGGGGTCCCTTAAACGATCTAACAAGACCTCAAAGCACACAAAGTTTGTTCTGAATGCATCACTTGCAGGGGCATCGCTGGAGCGTGGCAGGGGGGCGGGGCACCCCCGGGTGATGCGCGCCACGGGGTGACGCACGCACCCCGCGCGCGCCACCTCCGTGATGCGCAACACCCTTCAGACGCTCCGAGGCTGGCCCGGGAGCCGTCGTCGACCCCGTCGGCGCTAGGCCCAGGCAGCGTGTCCATCCGGGTATTTCCCAGATTTTCGCGCATGTGCAGACCCGTTTTGAGGGCTTTTTGCCCTCAAAATGGGTCTGCGCATGCGCGAAAATCCAGGAAATACCCGGATGGACGCGCTGCCTGGGCCTTCTTTCAGAAGGCCCTGGAGCGCCGACGGGGTCGGACGCTCTGAGGCCGGCTCCTGGGCCGGCCTCGGAGCGTCCGGAGGGCGACGTGGGGGGGGGGAGCCGGGTCGCCCCCCCGCGCCGATATCGTAGCGTCACTAGGTGACGCGCGCCCCCTGCCCCAGGGTGACGCGCGTCCTAGTGACGCTACTGATCACTGACGCTACTGATCACTGATCACTGATCACCTTTATCTGCTTGGGAGGAAAAGTGATTTCCATTCCTTCAGATGCATTGAGGCATTGGTGAAGAGCCCTTGTGGTAAACTCCCTTACCATGGGGTGAACAGCCTCCTCGCTGTCCGTCTCTGCTTTCTAACTCATTGCATGCATCAAGCCATCACGTGCCCTCGCTCCACATCCACATCCCTTGTTTCTTTTTCTCTCTTTCTTTTGCTTGTTCTACACAGCCTGCTTCTTCTAAAATACTTGCCCTCTTGGGTGAACCACCTAATAACCATGTCTCTTTGCTCAGCATGGCCTCTCTCTCTCTTCCCTACTTCCTTCACACAAACCAAACACTTCTCTCCTCTCCCTGTACTCCTTATCTCCCTTTTCACTCTGAATTACAAGGCTCTTTTTACAATAGTTCCTTATGCTCTCTCTCTCTCTCTCTCTCTCTCTCTCTCTCTCTCTCTCTCTCTCAGTAGGATTGTTATGGCCCAATCCTATTCTCACGGTATGCCGGCATACTTCAAGGTCCCCTGTCGTGACAGCCACTCCACTGGTCTGCAGAGTGCAAAGGCTGGAAATCCAGGTGTCGCCAGCAGCACCCTGCAGACCAGCCGCCCATAGGTTTCTGCCAGTAGTGGGGGCGGATTGGGGCCAAATTGTGGGCAGGACGTGGTGGGTCATGGCGGCACCAGCATCCACCACATCTGGAATCCTTGTTCCAGGCCTGACACACCCCCTGTGGCCCTTGAGATCTATGCCAGTGAAAAAGCTGGTGTAGATCTGAGTAGTCCCATAGGGGACCAGGAAGCAGCCAAGAAGGTAATTTTTTTCTTACCTCTCCTGACTGGCCTGATCCCTGATGGGTGTGTGCAGGATGCAGTAGAGGGTGCACCAGCGGCTCAACATTGTGCATGCCAACAGGAGATAGGATTGGGCCATTAGTGTATGTTTGCCCATTTGTTTTTTGTTTTTCCTGCCCTATTTTGTTTCTCATTATTTTGCCTCTTCATTATTATTTTGCCTCTTGCACTGCATTTACTTTTATTTGCCCTCCTATTATTATTACAAATGATTATACTCACCAATATTTATATACCACCTTTTAACAAAAAAGTTCACAAAGCAGTTTATAGAGAAGTTCACATAAATGAATGGCTGCCTGTCCCCAAAGGTCTCACAATCTAAAAAGATGCAAAAGATTGAAACACCATCAAACCACCCCTACTGCACTGGGGTCAAGAGGGACTGTTGCTTTCCCCCTGCTAAATATAACAGGAGCACCACTTTAAAAAGTGCTTTTTATTCTCGTAAATAATCTTTAATACACTGTATATTGTGATTTGGACCCATTGGACTCTTTCTGTTTCTTCCCTCCCTGCAAATGTGCCACAACCAATGGTTCATCTGTGGAACTCCTTGCCACAGGATGTGGTGATGGCACCTGGCCTCGATGCCTTTAAAAGGGGTTTGGATAGATTCATGGAGGAAAAGACCATCACAGGTTACAAGCCATAAGCAACCCCCTGGCTTTAGAAGTAGTTCTTCTTTGTGCCAGGTGCAAGGGAGTGACAGCAGGAAACAGGTTATCTTGTTGTCTTGTGCTCCCTGAGGCATCTGGTGGGGCCACTGTGAGATACAGGAAGCTGGACTAGATGGGCCTCTGGCCTGATCCAGCAGGGCTCTTCTTATGTTTTTATGTTCAAAATCTCAGTCTTTTTTGGGGTACATGTGTAGGCTTATTCCTATGTGTTCCTAAGCAGATGTGGTAACAGACCAGCAACAGCCATTGTCACTGCTGTAGCCATGCAGTGTTGCACAAGGCCTGTACTCAAAGTGGGAATGGATGCGGGTGTGCACGTGCGTGCACGCGCAGGGGACCTACAAACTCTTGCAGCACATTACGAGCCATCTATTGGCCAGAGATCCCAAACTTGATTCACAACAGGCTCATTTCTAGAGTGAAGATGGACATGTATTAATGGTGTGGCCTGATTTTGGTTAAACTTTTTATAAAACAGTCCCTCGTTACTTCTTAAAGTTTAATATTTGCTCCTCTGTTTAATGGCCAACAAAATCTCTTACTAAACAGCTTGGAGCTAATTTAGCTATAAAGTGCACACTTAATCCCTCAGCAAATCATCAGTCTCTTCACTCCTGTTGAGTATGACCACTTCAGGCAGGGAGCCACGCTGATTCAGCAAAGCTTGTAAGTAATTGTCTAAGCCAGGGGTGGCCAACCTTCCACTATTAGGGCCTCTGTGTTCTTAAGTGTTGTGTAGAAGACAGAATCTTGGCAGCTGCAATTGCTGCTAAAGCAGCTGCACCTGCTGAAATGCCCTCACCTGTACAACCATTAAGAGGGCCAGGAGCAGTCATGTTGAAAGGTTGGCCACCACTGGTCTAAGCCCTATTGATTCTGGGCTAAGCCCCACCATATTGGCTGAAATGTGACTTGGACTACACTCTTGGCTGAGTGTAGAATGCTTTGAGTACCCAGTTGAAGTCTGCACTGAGATTTGCTCTGTATTACAGAAATAAAGGCGGGTTGAGAGAGAGAGAGAGATATTTTCATGGGCATATGATATGCTGCATATCCAAATATACAGATAGCTGGGGAGACAGCCATAGCTCAGTCATAAGAACATACAAGGAGTCCTGCTGAATCAGGCCCAAGGCCCATCGTTTAGTCCAGCATCCAGTTTCTCACAGTGGCCAAGCAGATGCTTCTGGGAGTTGAAGGCACAGTCATACATATCCATACATGGCAGCTTCCCGTATTCTTGCAATGGCTCCTTAGCTAATAGCTGAACTCTTCGAACTTCCAGCTTTCCCAGGGTGCTAAATGCTTGGAGACAAACTGCCTCCTCCTTTGCATGAACAGAACTTTCTAACTGTTCCAAACCACTCCTAGCGAACCACGCTGCAAGTCAGCAGGATACCACCAAAATGGCAAAGGCTATTGTGGGTGTTCTGCGATGGTGTGTTCAGAATGAGCCGTGGTGAGCTTCAATACAGGAAACCCACAGGAAACCTGTATTCAAGAGAAATCAGAAGGAACATGAAGATCAGGCATTAGAAATAAAAATAAGACGTTTCTAGCTAATGAATTAGTCACAGATGATTTATTTATAGATCTGGATACCAATTTTCACCAGAAGGTCTCAACCTTTTCACTTGAGGTCTACTTACGTATGAAATTGCTTTAAGGAGACTCAGGCTATAGATCCATCTAGCTCAGGGGTTCTCAACCCCTTCCTGGCCAAGTACCACCTCTGGCGCCACTCTCCTGCTGTGTACCACTGGAAATGACTAGCAAGGACATCATCTCCAGTTACTTCTGGGTTTTCATGTTTTCAGAGGCCAGACAACGTAGGTAGGAGGTTCTGGGCGGGTGGGAGGGCCCTTCTCAGCTTTCCCGAGAGGCTCGGCCAAAGGCAGGAGCCTCTCGGGAGTGAAAATGCACCGCCAAAAGCACCATGGAGCAGGGGTCCAGTGGTCCAGTGATCCAAGTATCACCAGCAGTCGGCCGAAGTACTACTGGTGATACTAATACCACTGGTTGAGAACCCCTGACCTAGTTCACTGACTGACCAGCAGTGGCTCCCCAGGGTTTCAGAGAGGGGTTTCTGCTCTTCCCAGAAATACCAGGGCTTGAACCGGAGACCATCTGCATGCAAAACATCTACAGCCCCATCTCCACACTTCTGATCATATAAGTAGCTTCTGCGTGTGTTATCACTGTAGCATTTATAGTTCCACTTTCCAAACATGCTTTTTCAGTTCAAGTCACAAAACAAAGCCTGTTTCTAATCTCAGCAGCCTCATCTGCCACAGAGATCTCTGACCTCTCAACGTATTCCTCATGAATACTAAACTGAAGACGTCCAACTAGCACGGCTAGCAGCCTTTTTGATAAAATGTGAACTGGTGATCGGAAAAGTTTGACAACAGGAATTCAGCCTGACAGAGAGCCAGGCCTGTGTGTTTTTTCTATCGTGTCAAAGATGAAATTAAACCTGGAGCTTTAGTCACAGCCAATTCACAATGTTGATTTGAATTTCTCCATCCCACAGGGAATTGAAATTAATATACAAATATCTCAGGAACAGGAGAGATCTGATGAGAACATTTCGTTCCTATCTGCATGGTATATAAACGCAGCTGTCAGACAAGGAGGAAATGACTTAATTAAGGGGAAATGTACATAATAGCTGCTAAGCGTTTTCAGTGTACACCTAAGATTGTCTGGTTTTTCAATCCTGTGGCTCAATGCAAGGCAAGGTGAAGCCTTACAGAAAAGAAGTTGACACCATTGCTAATAGAATAACATCCCAATCCTGCCTAAAGATTCGCTGGGCAGCCTAGGATGCCCGCCGGATCCTGTGCTCCGCCGCGGGCAGGCTCCTGCCCAGCGGAAAGTCTATTCAGGGAAGGGGACGCCCCTTCCCTTTCCCCGAGTGTAAATAACGCTGGGGCCGGTCGGCCTCCTTGGATTTCCGCCAGCGAAATTGCTGACGGAAGTCAGAGGAGGCCGTGTAATCCTGGCAGAGGTCAGGATTCGGCCGAGGCCGGCCCCCACCCCCTCCTGTGGCAGCTGAGCCTATTGGCCCCTGCAGTTTGCCGCCGAACCGCTCCCCCCATCAGCTGGATCCTGACCTGGGTCCTCCGGCAGGCGGGTGAGGGCTCGGTAGGCGGAGCAGGGGAGGCCGGCCTTGCGCCGGCCTTCCCTGCTCACGAGTTGTCTGAAAAGTGCCTTACAGCACTTTTCAGACGGCTTAGGGCGGTGGAACGCTCATTCAACCGCCCTAGACTTGTGCAGGATTGCGCAGTAAAGTGGATTTTAAATACTGTACTGTACATAATACCAACTACTCTATGCCACATTTGGTCAAGATGATATGAAATCTTCCTTTTGTGTGACAGCAGCTGCCTATTGCTTCAGATTTTGATGAGAGCTGGTGTGTTGTCAAAGCCCCAGAGCCTGGTGGTAGATGCTCTGTTGTTTAGAGAGCCCTCCCTCATCATGAGCAAAGGGAAAGAGTATCTCTTTATGGCCCCAATCTACTCAGTGTGCCTGCTCATCTAGAATGGGAGCCTTCACTGCTTGTCACTGTCTCTTTCCTTCAACAGGGGGCCTGGGTGACAGGTCTTCAGGAAGCCACAGGAGGAAGGCCGATCCTCACAGCCTGGTAAATTGCTTCTCCCAGCATGCTTTGTGGCACTTCTGCATGGCATGGTCTTGTTGCACTCTCCTGCCGTCCCATCTCACCTGAGGGTGCTGGAGTGGGGAGCCAGCCCACTGCTGTTACTTGTAGTGGGGAAACGGAGTGTCCCCCATAGTTGCTGTCTCCTTGCTTATCCTCCCTCCTCCTCCCTTGCCTAGTCTGCCCCCTTTAAAGGGCCAAGTTCAGGCCAAGGCACAGCTGCACACTGATGCGAAGGCTCCAACCTCAACCTCATTGAACCCCACCCTCGTTTCTGGGAGGTTTGGGGTTGAATGGAGTGATCCTTCTGCAGCAGCAGTGCTTCCCAGCTGGAGGCATAAATACAAGCCCAATGTTCTTTGAACATCTTAGAATACTACAGCATTGGTACAGGGCTTATAACAGAGATGATGTGCCTGCATGTTGCTAGGAATCGAGATTCCAGGGCACAGTATTTAAGAAGGGGTCAGAGATCCCATCTGGTACGTTCATTTGCAAGGTTTTTGCAAGAACACAAAGGAATGCAGATATCAAATGTAATAAAAAATAAATAAACGAATGAATAATTGAATATGAGCTACATATAATTAACTTTTTAAAAGTATAACAGCAATATACTTGCAAATAAGAAGGAGAGGGAAGAAAACCTTTTGTTCAATGATGCCTAGTCTTCGAAGGTGGAGGGCAGTACCCTAAGATAAGAGTTTATGAAGGTTACCTTCTGTAGACGGAGGTGTCAGCTAGAAAATCCAATGACTTCCCCATGGTTCTGTATTCAAGCAGTGCTTAATTTCAAACATGAGAATTCCTGCGGTTCACATCTGGTCCATTTGGGACCCTATACTCCAAATAATAACCACTTGGTTTAGAATTGCATGCCTGTGTAAACCGCCTTGGATTAACGTCAGAGGAGAAATCCAATGACCGAGAAAGGCGGTATATAAATACTATTATTATTATTACTGCTGTTATTAATCATCATCATCATCCTGGAGGTTACCAAAAATTTAAGGATCATTGGTGGAGGATGTACCCCATCAGTGATACATGGACACTGTCCAGTAGGTGCCTATAGCCATTAGAAATCCACAATGGTCAATGGTTAGTATTTTAATGCCCCCAGAGGCGTAGTAACGCCTGGGGCCCTGATGTACAGGGCCCCAGGCGCCGAGCTTCCGGGGGGCGCTCTCCTCGGACTAGAAGCTGGAGCGCGGCGCCCGCCCGCAGCCATAACGGGCGGGCGGCGCTCCAGCTTTTGAGTTAGAGGAGAGCGTCCTCGTCGTCTTGGCAACGCGCACAGCGCGCGCCTGCAGCCATAGGGTCTGGGCGCGCGCTGCGCGTTGCCTAGACGACTCTGTTGCTCACCTCGGACTCGAAAGCTGGAGCGCCGCTTCTTCAGCACTGCTCCTCCACCGCAAGCGACCAATCATTGGGGAGCCACAAGTGACCAATCATTGGGGATGTTGATGTGTGGAAGCGCTCCAGTGTAGACAGGGTGTGTCGTGGTACGATGCAACACGACGGCTACTCTTGGGCTGCACCACGCCACAATGCACTGTGACGTGGGCAGTGTGTCACAGCCTTAAGTGTGTCAAAGCCTTAAGTCTTAAATGGCTGATTGATGGGGATACAGTTCACCTGCATAGGCACTCTATAAACATTTGAACCCAAACTAGATTAGCTCCATTGGCACAAGACCTCACATATGCCATGCAATCCAACTTCATTAAATCAACGGGTGTTTAGCGACTGATTTCAACAGGATGTGAATCACACCCATATTACTACTAGCAATCATGTTTTACCATGACGATTACAAATGACAGGTGGTGTGGCAGATGGACCTGACAAGTATAGAATGCGGCTATTGCTCAACTGGCACAAGCAAGCCACTCACAGCTATGCATGCCTATAGAACTGGAGTGTTAGAGAAATACAGACTGCAGACAAGAGCTCTGGGCACACAGATACGTTCTGTGAGCAGCCCCAACCTTGTCATTCGCTTTGTTTGTGGTTATGTTTTCATGTGTTTTGTGACATGAAAATTCTTGTGGGAGTCAAACTAACGCTGTCCTTATTTTGCCTGAAGGACTATCATTTATTAGCTCTAACCTCTGAGGTAGATGGCCCAAGTTCGAACATCTTTAAAAACAGTCTCACAAAAACTATGGAACTGATCACGTTTATTGCTTGCTTCCATTTCAACAATAGATGAATGATCTGAACCACACTACATTTATGTGTGGGGGCTATGCCTCACTGCCATGTCTTCAGCCCCACTTTCATGCACTGGTTGATAGTGTAAATTCAAGGCATGCATCTGTAAATGCTATAACAGCCCACTCCTACCTAAATCCCCATGCGGCGATGCAGCAGTGCCGGCGTGGCTTCCACTGCATCCCGCGGGGGATTTTCAGCTGCTTTTGCGTCTCCTTGGGATAAGGAGATATTTGTCTTCTTGCCCTGGGGTAAGCCCCAGCAGCCACTGCTGAACCTGCCCCCCTCTTGGGCCTGATACACCACCCCCACCCACCCACCCACCCCATCTCTTTCCTGTTCCGCCCACAGGGTTGCCAAGCTCGCACTGGGTGGCATCTCTCTTGGTGATGGTGCTGCGGGATGGCACCCCTACAAAAAATTTTTTTACAGAAATTATTTTTCCCAGAAAAATCCTGCAGCGCCCCTGTGAGTTTGCTGCAGCGCCCTGGGGCACCGCAGCGCCCAATTTGGGAGCCCCTGGGCTAGATGTTCAACCACATTTGCTTTAAGTGAAATATCAAGGCCAAATTGGAAGATTCCTGCTTGTGGGAAACATCTGAAACATTTTCAGGGAAGCAAATCTAGTTTTGATAAGTCTACTGAAATTTCTCTGAAAGGTTCCTCACATCCCTAGGTAGGTGTGTGCTAGGTACACAGGAAGCTACTGCAAGCAGTGAAAAAACCCTGCATCTTGCACCCAGGGCGACATGTGTTCCTTGCTAGAGTGAATTTGTGTGCACATCTCTGAACAGGTCGGTCTTGCTCTGAAGCAGGGTGGTGTGGACCATTTCAGGCAGAAGACTGTGGACCAGTTCTCAGGGCTGCAGCATGGCAGCCTGCCCAGCACCCAGCCATGCAGAGGAAGGAAGGCGGAACAGCACCTTCCTGCTTTTCCACTTCAAATTTTTCTCTTTTCCTTCCTTTTCTGTTAGGAAGAGAAGAGAGAAATGTGAATGAAGGAAGGAATTAGGGCATGTGGTTTTAATAGAAAAAGAAAAAGGGCAGGGATAAGAGGGACCCCCATTTTGTGCTCAGCTTCAGGCAGCAAAATCTCCTGGGCTGGCACTGTCTCCGAACAAATTATCAACATATTCAGTTCCTCTAACGGCAACAAAACCTGTTTAGGGATTGAGTAGGGGGATGGGATTCAGACCTCCCCTTCCTCTCTGCAACTTTCTAAAGTGACCAGGGCTCTCCGTGGTTGCATAGACGCCCTCCCAAACAGTAGCATGATGTCAAAATGCAGATATTTTTAGATCAGAAATCAAGATGCTCTAGTTACATAGCCCCTTGCCTATTAATCACGCTCACGCATGTCTTCCAACAAAATTAATCAGGAGCATCACGGATGGAGCCTTATTTCCAAAACCCTCAATTTAGGCATAGTTCACAAAATCACCACATTATTTTTCTACTTCCCGTATAGTCATTCTACCCATACTATTCTCAGAATATTAATCATTGCTTTGTTTTGGGCTTGCCATGTTGCAGCCATGTCTCCAAGACTTGCTCTTCAACCATCAATTTAATTAATGAAGTAGGGACATCTATTAATGAGTACTGTACTGTCACTGACATGATTCTAAAAAAACAAATGATACGATACCGCTAATTCTTACAGCCAGCCAACTCCCGACATGTAACCCTATTTAGCTCATGTTATGATGTCATTGCATTGTACATTTTCCCCACCTCTACTCCCCCATCATCTCCTGCCCCACATCCGCCAAAGCTTCACTCTCTTGGACTGAGCAGACAGCTCTTCTTGCTTGACTGTTCTACTGCATTCCCATTTTCACATGTTAAGCACACCAGCCGTAGCTGGTTTCAGCATTGTCAATGTCATTCAAAGGTTAATAAGCGTGAGATGACTAAATAAGTGAGAAGGGGGAAAAAAAAACAAAGGAAAAATATATTTCCATTGAAATATTATTTTGAATAAGTAAACATAAGGAAACTTGTCATAAAAAATTGGTGAACCATGACATTCTCTGAAATCATAATTATTGAATTGTAGAGCAAGGTGGAATCTACCTCTGGAAACTGTTAAATTTATTGAGTGTTCTTTTTTAAACAATAAACAAACAGCTGCTGCTGGAATGTACTGCTGTTCTTTGAGAAAGCAACTTGTTACTATAGACTGCAGAGGAAGGAATTGTTCTATTGCTGAAGTAAACTATTGCTATTTGAGATAATAGGTGCAAATGCAGCCTTCCTTTCCAGAAATCCTGTCATTAACTTGAATGGATGAGATTTTTTGACATCCTTCTCTTAACTGCGTGGCTATACTTTTTTCTCATTTTATAGTTTCCTTGGAAATTCCTAATCCCCGAATTTGGTATCCTCTTACAGATAGTAACAAACAGCCCAATCCTAATCGGCTTCTCCATTGCCGGAATTAGCATTCCAGCAGTGGATCCTGCCTTATGGCTGTCGTAAAAACTACTCAGGCAGCATGTGAAGTCAT
Source organism: Plestiodon gilberti rubricaudatus (assembly GCA_026170595.1). Taxonomy (NCBI): domain Eukaryota; kingdom Metazoa; phylum Chordata; class Lepidosauria; order Squamata; family Scincidae; genus Plestiodon; species Plestiodon gilberti. The sequence continues at coordinate 169,629,968 of JANXHW010000001.1, forward strand.
GCGCTGTTGGAACACACTGGCGAAGAGGCCATAGAAGCCCACAGTTTGCCAGAGGACGGAGGAGCGCCCAACAACAACGGTGAGTCAGTGGTGGGGGAAGAACGGGGCAGGGGCAGAATGGGGTGGGGGAAGTGGAACGGGCCAGAATAGGAGGAGGACAAGAGGCAGGAGGGGATGGCACCCGGCGCGGGCAACTTGCGCCGGATGCTACCCTCTTCCTTGGCTCCTGACCATTTCTCTCCTCAGACTTGTACCAGTGAAAGAGCTGGCGCAGGTCTGAGGAGACCCATTGGCAAGTGAGAGGCTTACAGGGAGGTAAAGGGAAAAAAACTCCATGCATGTAGAAAATTAGAGCATCAGGAGGATGTGTCAGGACAGTTACAGTTAGTACAGTACTCCAATGTGTTAGTACAGCATGAACATGGCGGAGCTTTTTTAACATGAAGAAACATTCAAAAATATGACCACTACCCACAGTCTAAAGAGGTACAGTCCAAAATTCTACCACTTCCATTTACTAACCAGGTCTCTCTCTCTCTCTCTGATGGACTTGACTCAAATAGCTTTGTTTAGCCTTCTGTGAGGTAATTTCCCCATAATCACTTGGACTGAACCAGAAGAAGGTTCTTGCAACAAGGGAGGCACAGGCCACCATGAACGACTACTTCGGACTCTTCTGATCATGAGTGCGGTGGTGGAACAAAACCAGTCATATATACCCTCCCATCCATCCCAACAAATGAGACCCGACGTTTGCAGCTTCTAACCTCATAGTCTGAGGCACATTTCCTCACCTGTGTGTGCTCTGGCTTTGAAATCCTAAATTCATGTCTGCTTTCCAGTTTCCGTTTCTGCATCCTCCTCATTTCTCCATGAAATAAAATCCTGTCTTATCTATCTATTATTTTAAGACCTCCTCACAATCTGTGCATGATGTACCGTACATGGATGGCCTGTTTTTATGTTTAAAGACTTTTTTCATATTAAATCCTTGAATCAATATGGGATGGTACAAAGGCACGATGCTGAAGCTAAGCAGGTCTGGAGTCCAGTCAGGGCCTGGATGGAAGACCACCTGGGAACCCCCTCCGTACCCCACTTTGAGTTCCATGGGAGAAAGGCAGGATAGAAATGCAAGCAAAGAAATAATGACTTAATTCAAAGGATACTTCTGTTTACAAATGTGGTGGTAGGGCATGATGGCGAGGATGAGGATGGCAAGTTACAGTACACAAGAGTTGCACAAGACACACTTCCCAAATGTGGTGCTCGGATCATGACCTACCATGCATAGATGAGCTCCGAAATAAAAGAGACACTTCGGTTGCTTGACTTGCCCATTTATGGTTTACTATTCTGTCCCTTTGGCTCTGCCCCTAGATTTCCTTATTTGTTATGAAAATGTAGCAAAACCCTGATTTGCAAAAAAAGAAAAGAAAAAGAAAAAGGAGAGTTTGGCAGACTTTTTAAAAGGGATGTGGGAATGCACTTACTTGTCATCTTAAAAAGCAGAGATAAAAGCTGTTAACCCCCCTCTCATTTTATGTTGGACATGGCGTGTTATGGTTAACAAGAGATTAGATGGAATCTTTGTCTTTCATCCATGAACCCAATTAAAAAGGAAGATCAGGTTTCCATTGGATGTTGAGTCTGGAGTTAACACCAGTATCTTTTTATAATTTCTAAAAGTTCTTTATGGCAAAACATAAAACAGGTATTTTAATGGAGCAGCTCATTAGTGCCTCGGCCTGAAGTCAGCAATAAAGAGATCCTTTCTCTTTGGTTTACTGTGCCAAAGTCTAAAAAAGCTGTCAAGAAACATAATAAAACAAGTGTTTGAATTGGGATGGAAAGAAGGGAAACATAGATTTTCTTTGAACCATGCTTTTATCTTTCTATCGCACCATTGTAAACTTCAGAAAAGAAAAAACTGCACACGCAAATCTGCATTTTGCAAAAGCAAATTGGTGCGGTAGACAAAATGATAGTACATAATTACAAAAATCCAGGAAATGTTCATATGCATGGGTCAAAGACTGATCCAAAGCCCTAGGGTGGGACATACTGTACCAACAGCAGTACAGGTACTAGTATAAACATCACAACAGCAAATCTTATATACATTTAAGCTTTACATGAAGTTGCCACAGACTACATTGTTAGGTGGGGATTCTATGAGTGAATATCATGTGGTAAGAGAAAATACTGTATGAGTAGACCAATAGCTTTTGTGCAAAACTCCTTTGTATTTTCAGAAAAAGCCAAAATGCAGAAAAGGGAATGAGCAGAGTCAGCTTCTTATTTGAAAGCCCACAATGACAAAGCTTGCCAAAAAGAGGGTCAGATCTCATCAGAACATAAGAAGAGCCCTGCTGGATCAGGCCAAAGGCCCATCTAGTCCAGCTTCCTGTATCACACAGTGGCCCCACCAGATGCCTCAGGGAGCACACAGCCAACAAGACAACCTGTTTCCTGCTGCCACTCCCCTGCACCTGGCACAGAGAAAACCTACTTCTAAAACCAGGAGGTTGCTTATGGCTTGTAACCTGCGATGGTCTTTTCCTCCATGAATCTGTCCAAACCCCTTTTAAATGCATGGTGCCATCACCACATCCTGTGGCAACTGGACACAATACTCCAGATGTGGCCTTACCATTGATTTGTACAAAGGCATAATGATATTGGCCGTTTTATTCTCAATCCCTTTTTTAATGATCCAGAGCATGGAATTGGCCTTCTTCACAGCCGCCACACACTGGGTCGACACTTTCATCGATCTGTCCACCAGCACCCCAAGATCTCTCTCTTGATCCGTCACAGACAACTCAGAACCCATTAGCATATATGTGAAATTTTGGTTTCTTGCCCCAATGTGCATCACTTTGCACTTATTTACATTGAAGCGCATCTGCCATTTTGCTGCCCATTCTCCCAGTTTGGAGAGATCTTTCTGGAGCTCTTCACAATCCCTGCTGGTCTTCACCACCCGGAAAAGTTTAGTGTCATCCACAAACTTGGCCACCTCGCTGCTTATCCCTAACTCCAGGTCATTTATGAATAAGTTGAAAAGGACCGATCCCAAGACCGATCCTTGGGGCACACCGCTTTTCACCTCTCGCCATTGTGAAAATTGCCCATTGACTCCCACTCGCTGTTTCCTGGTCTTCAACCAGTTCCTAATCCACAAGAGGACCTGCCCTCTTATTCCCTGACTGTGGAGTGTGCAAAACACTGGATAGCTCCCACCCCTCTGCTGGCTGTCTGACTGCATAGCTTTTGTATGTAAGGTATGGGTTTATCAAAGTTTGGGTACCTTAATGTTGCTGGAGCTCTCCTCTCTTCCAGGGAAGTGCTGGTCCGTTTGTGGGGCCTGGCTTCCTCGCCCCGCTTCTGAACTCACACAGCTGCTTAACTCTGTGTCTTCTTTTACCTTGGCACTTTGTCCCAGTGAGTCACTGGGTCCCAGTAGGCCACTCGCTGCTCCTGATAAGGGCTCACTCGCAAACCAGCCCCAGATTTAAACTGTTATGCAGCTCCTCCCCCTGCCTACCTGAATGTTTGAAAAGACTGGCCTCTAAGGGTGGGGCCTGATGGGTTTAGTGGCAGGAATTTGTTGCTATGGTTCTTGCCTGCTTAATTTACATTTAGCCTCCTCAATTTACATCTGACCTACTATACACTTAAAGTTTTAAATTCTGCTTAAGTTTAACTCTGCTTATGGTAGGCTTACCAGATATCCAACCGGGACAGAGTGCTAGACCTTTAGGAGAAGGAATGTGGGCAGGTGCAGCTTGTTAAACCTTAGAGCACAATCCTAGGCATATCTACTCAGAAGCAAGCCCTACTGAACACAATGGGGCTTGCTTCTGAGTAGAAATGCCTAGGATTGTGCTCTATGGTTTAACAAGCTGCACCTGCCCACATTCCTTCTCCTAAAGGTCTAGCACTCTGTCCTGGTTGGAGATCTGGTAAGCCTTGCTTAAGGTGTAGTTTAGCCTGCTTTCTCCCCTTCTCTTATCCTCCTCCTGTTTTGTTTTGGACTCCTACTCTTAAGTAGACTCTAGTCTCTGCCCTGGGCTCTTACTCTTGAGTAAACTCTGGTCCTACTCAGAGTAGGCCTGTTTAAATTTGGGCTGCAGTTCTCTTTAGAATCAGCTTCCAGGCTTGTCCAGGCTTGTCCTAGGCTAGTCCAGTTTCTGCCCCTTCTCCTCGCACAGCTGCTTAACTCGCTGTGTCTTCTTTTACCTTGGCACTTTGTCCCAGTGAGGCACTTCGTCCCAGGAGGCCACTCGCCACTGGCGTCGCTGGAGGTGGGGCGGAAAGCTAAGTTCTGCAGCTTTCCACCCCACTGTTACTCTCCGGTACGAGGCGCCCCGCCCCCTCATCATAGGAGCCCATCAGCGGAGAGAAAGCAACGCGCAGGAGAGTCCCTGCGCATTGCTTTCTCTCCACTGACGGGCTCCTACGATGAGGGGGCGGGGCGCCTCATGCAGGAGAGTAACAGTGGGGTGGAAAGCTGCAGAGCTTAGCTTTCCGCCCCACCTCCAGCGACGCCAGTGCCACTCGCTGCTCCTGAGCAGGACACTGAAAAGCATCTCCAATGCTGGAAATCGAGAGAAAGGCTCAGAAAGTACTTTTAGTTTTTCAAAATTGCACTGACTGGGAAAAGGTGGGATGATATCGTGGCACTTACCAGTACAATATGTACGAAGCAGTAATTAGCCCCCTCCTAGCCCCCTCCTACAGTACAGTGATATTTGGTGACATGCAAATATGTTTTCCCCTACTGAATTTTACCAGAGCTCAGTTTTTGTTTTAATTTCTTATTGAAATGTTTAATTACTGAGGGCCCTTTTGGGGGCCAAAATGTGGGATACAAATCCCTTACACGGCCTAATCCTATTAACCCCCCCCCCGCACCAGTGCAGCTGCGCCACTGGAGCGTGTGCTACATCCTGTGGGAGGGGGCAGTCCCAGAGTTCTCATCCTGATAAGGAAACATTTGTTCCCCTGCCTGGGGGTATGCCTCCACACTGCCCGAATGGGTCTACTCAGATCTGCACCATCAATGCTGCCACCACCCGAATCTTCCCCTTTCCTGGCCTCAATCTGCCTTACTCTCCTCACCAGTCGCCTCCCCATTCTGCCCCCTCCCCACCCCATTCTGTCCCCTCCTGTCCCCCTTACTGACTTACTGGTGCCAAAGCTCATAGAAAGGCCTCTGGTTTGCGGCCACAGCTGTTCATCACATGTGTGGGCGGCCTGGCTACACAAAATGGCATATTGCCCTTTGCGACAGCCGTAAAGCACGCTGCGCCACCAGAATGCGAGTTCTGGTGGCTCAGCATGCCCATAGGATTGGGCCAACAAAAAATATCAGGAAAGTTGCAGAATGCTTATTAAAAGTCATAGTAGATTCACATGAGGTTTTAAGAATGGTTATTTATTCGCCTAAATCACTTTTGTTATCCTTCAACAGTTAATGTCCATCCATAATGTCACTGAATCTAGAAAGTATGACTTATGCTAAGGCTATATTGAAATTAAATTTGGAATCTGAGTCAATGCCCAGGAATGATGTCAGTTAACAACAGATTAAATTGCCAAATGTGTTTCTCCAATAAAACAGATAAAATTCTTCCGAGGCTTTAAAATATTAAATGCTTTCAGCTAGTGCTTTGCTTGCATAAATTGGTGTGCTTTGGGTACTAGTATTGTACATCTCTATTGTTTATGTGGTTCTGCATTGCTCATAAAGCTTTCAATGGCACATGTACAATAGACTCATTTGCTCCAGTCTAGAACTCCAGGTACGACAGAGCTTGGGCTGTTCAACATTTATAAATGACCTGGATGAGGTAGTAGAGGAGATGCTTATCTTTGCTTGGCCAGCTCCTGCCAACCTAGCAGTTCCAAAGCATGTTAATGCGAGTAGATAAATAGGTACCACTTGCGGGAAGGTAAACAGCGCTCCATGTTCCAGCTGCATGCTATGCGCTGCGGCAAGGAGAGTCATGCCGGCCACATGACCACGGAGGCGTCTTCGGACAATGCTGGCTCTTGGGGATGAGCACCACACCCTAGAGTCGGACACGACTGGACTTAATTGTCAGGGGTCACCTTTACCTTTTTACAGGATGGGGAGACCTAGCTTGGTAGCAGCATGTGAGAAAAGGTTCTAGTAACCCAATCCTATCTCGTGATCTGACAGCCTAAGGCCAAGGCTGCTGGTATGGCAGCCAGTCCACCATTACACAGACTGCTGCCACCCATGCAAAGCCCACAGAACCTCTGTCATCACCAGTAAGTTAGCAGCAGGGGTGGATCAGGGGTGGGGAACAGGCTGGGCCAGGGGCAGGAGGGGGTGGATCTTGGCAGCAGTTATGTACTCCAGATCCTATCTCCCCTTCCCAGCCTAGACCTGCTCCTGAGGCTCTTCAGACGTACGCCAGCAAAACAGCTAGCATGGATCCGAGGAGATCCATTGGGGCTAGGTGGTCTACAGAGAGGTAAGTAAAAATGTCTTACCTCTCCTGGACTGTCTGGTCCCATAGCATGCAGCACAGGCTACAACAGCAGTGTTGCATGCTCTGAGCTGGTGGGGGATAGGATTGGGCTGCCGGTGTCTTAGTGGACCTCAACCTGAACATGAGCCAGCAGTCTGATGCAGCTGGAAAAAAAAAGCTAACGCAGTGCTGGGCAGCATTAGCAAAGGCATAGAGTCCAGATCATGAGAAGTCATTGTTCTACCCTATTCTGCATTAGTCGGACCTCACTTGGAATACTACGTCCAGTTTTGGCCAATATGTCTTAAGGACATTGATGAGCTGAAGTGGGTTCAGGCAAGAGCAACGAAGACGGTAAGGGGGCTGGAAAAAACCAAGCTCTAGGATGAGGAATCTTGATATGTTTAGCCAGGAGAAGACCAGGGGAAGATCTAATAACCAGCTTCAAGTAACTAAAGGTCTGTCACACAGAAGACGAAGACGAAGAAGACGAAGACAAAGAAGTCTCACTCTCTTGAGGCTCCTGAGAGCAATGGGTAGAAAATACAGGGAAGTAGATTTAGGCTGGACACGAGGAAAATTTTCCTAACCGTAAGAGCTGTCTGACCCTGGAACAGTCTGCCTCATGCAGTTGTGGGCTCTCCCTTCTTGGGCGTTTTCAAGCAGAGGCTTGTCCCAGAAAATCCCTGGTCTGGTCCCTTTAAGAGGCCTAGCCCCGCTCTGGGCTGATTAGTTCCCCTTTTTCCACTCACAGTTTTAGTCCAAGTCCAAATATCAAAGTCCAAAAGCCAGTCCGAGGTCAGAAAGCCAGTCAGGGCTCTCAAGCCAGTCCGCATTCAAAGCCAAAGCAGGTTCCTCAAGCCAGTCCAGAAGTCAGTCACAGTAAATCCACAAGCCAGTCCAGAAGTCAGTTAGCCGAGGTAGTCAGTCCTTCACCTCCAAAAGCCTTCTCCTTTCTGCAACCCACACCCTTCCTTCCTCCAGGTGCTGCTTTTATACCTGATGACCTCTAGTGGCTGCTCCTGAGTAGCCTGCCTGCTGCTGAAGCCTTGATGTTAACCCCTTATACCCTAGGCCAGGGTGGTCCAACGTTTCGTACCTCGAGGGCCGCATGCGAACTTCGACATGAAACCTGGGGGCCGCACAATAAATTAAATTATTAATTAATTAATAATAATGACTGATGCATGCCCCGCCCCGCTGTCTACCATGCCCCGCCCATGCTCCCCTGAAGATCGAAAAGACGGTCAGCTTCCGACCGCCTTTCCGATCTTCAGGGGAGCGTGGGTGACTGCGGGGGAGGGGAGCTCCAAGAGTAGCCAGGGGCCACAGCAGAGGCCTTCGGTGGCCACATGCGGCCCACGGGCCACGCGTTGGACCACCATGCCCTAGGCCTATGAGGAACCACGCTAACACCACACCCTATCTTCTCGGGGGAAGTCTTCCGCGTTTTCCAATACAAGGCCGGACAGCCTGCAGTCAGGGATGCTGCATCAGTTGCCTGCACTGAAGAGGGAGGGGTTGGACTAGTTGACCTCTAATGTAACCTTCCAACTCTAACATTCTATGATTCTGTGAGTTTGGTATTTATGCAAGTCTATGCAGGCCACATAATGCCTGTTTGGTGTCCCCCATCCCCTTCCATAAGTAGTTAGGGGGTAGTTGAGATCATCGACTGTGAAACTGACAAAATGTTTTGGAACATGGCAGTAGGTCAGTTCTATTCAAGAGGTGTCACCTTGGTTGTTACCCCTACCATCTGGCAGAGCCGCTCATTGCAGTACTAGTAGATATAGATAGGAAAAAAACAGGTCAACACTCCTCCACACTGTTCTAAGTGCTAACATTCATTTGCTGATTAAAACATTGCTGACAAATCCAAAATCACAAGTCTGAAATATTAGCATTGCACTCTCTTCCCTACTACGGACAGAGCTCGAGGCTAGAGCGACAGGTCTTATGCCAAGGTGCAGTTTGCAGTCCTCAATCTTCCTCCAGCTATTTCTTCCCAGTTGCTTGCTGCTCTCCTCTCCCAGTCACACCAACATTGCTGCATGCCATGGACTTTTTGTTTTGTTTTCTAATGGTGCTACTTAATGCACAAGTAGTACCAGCCACAAGTGAAGAAGAGACAAAGCCCAGCAAAGGGACCCCCCCCCCCCATGGATTTCTTCTTTCCCAGAATGGTGCTGGCCTTCCAGCTGCTACCACCACCTCCCATGTTGTTTGGAGCAGCAGTTCTTTTCACACTCACTTGGGAGTAAACCTCTTTAGTGGGATTTACTTCTGAGGAAACGTGTAGGATTGGGCTATAAATTCAACATTTGTTAATGATCCGTACTACTAGTTCTCTCTAGGCAGCTGTGTAAAAGACCTGATCCTGCCCTGCCCCCATAATCTACTCCAGGGGTTCTCAACCAGTGGTACTCGTACCACCAGTGGTACTTCAGACAACTGCTGGTGGTACTTGGATTGCCAGAAACTCACTACAACACGACACTTTCAGCGCTGTGTTTTTGCACCCAAGAGGCTCCTGCCTTTGGTTGAGCCTCTTGGGAATGCTGAGAAAGGCACTCCCACCCGCCCAGAGCCTCCTACCTGCATTTTCTAGCCTCCAAAAGCCCGGAACTGGCAATGATGTCATCGTAAGTCACTTCCAGTGGTACGCAACAGGAGAGTGGCACCTTCAGCCAGGAAGGGGTTGAGAACCCCTCTACTCCTTTGTTTCTTGCTTAGGTCTATAGAAACTTGTGGACTTTTGATATCTTCTAGTTTCCTTTAAGATGCAAGAAAACTTTCTTTCCGTCATTAGGCTTTTGTTTGAAGTGACTCACAGAGACTGTTTTGTTCTCTTCTGGTTAAATTTAGAAACAATGTCGTAGTGCTAATTTGAAGACAGGTATAATTTGAAATGTTTCTATCATCTTTCCACCTGTTCTTTAGTTAGAGTTCAAAGTTCCTCTGTCCCCTGGTACCAACCACTATTGCTCGTCATTTACTATTTCTTCTTCTTCTTCGGTTACTCTTTCAGCATTTGTAAATCTGATGCATTTTTTTAAGCTTTGTGCACCACCTTGAACATTTATTGGTTAAAAAAAATATTACTTATTGCCTGCATATCCCAATAAAAGAAATGGTTTGGATTTAAATGAGCCACAATTTCATTGCGTCATCTAGCAGTGGGTTCCAACTCTCCTGATATCCCACCCCCCCTTTTTAATGCAGAGTCTTTTCTTGGAGGAGAAGGCAGAAGTATCTAAAGGAGACCACCAGATACTGTTTATCCCCCCCCCTTTTGAGTATTCTCACCCAGATGCAAATCTGTAGATCACTAGTCACAATCCAAGTTTATCAACACCAACCCCTGTACAGAATAAAGTAGATCTGGATTGCACCCACATGAGTTGAGCAATGTTTGAGGTTGGCTTTACAATCTTTGAACAAGGGGTACCCAGTCAGGGGGCAGCGCAGCCATGAGGCCAGTTGAACCCCTCAGTGTAGGCTGTGGGCTGGGAGAGAGAGCAAGTTGGTGAGGGATGCTCTGCACACCTCAACCACCCACCGTCTCCCCCAGCTTGCTGCCAGTGCCTGCCCAGCTGCTTCACCGCTGCCCCGTCCTCTTTTTGCCTGCCTGGAAAATGTGCAAGCGGGGGATGGAGAGGGCTCACCTCCTTCTCCCCCAGCTGCTGCCGCCACTTCTTGTAAAGTGGAGTGGTTCCTCTAGTGGAGTGGTTCCTCTCCCAGCATCCTTGCCACGGAACCTCTTTACAAAAAGTGATGACAGAGCTAGAGGAGAAGGACAAAGATGGTGAGGTGCATGCTGGTGGTGGAGAAGGTGATGGCGCATGGGGGGGGACGGTTGGCGGTATTTGCGGGTGGGTTCAGGGGGTGGCCCAAGAATGGGCAGAGCAATCGATAAGCAATATCCAGGGGCTCGGAGATGCCAGAAAGAAGACCTGTGCATTCAATGGGACATATGCCTAGCACATATGGTTAGGACTGCGGCCGTGCAGCCAAATCATATTCATGTTTACTCAGAAGTAAGACCTACTATTCAGTGGGATTTCCTCCCAAAGGTTTATAGGATTGTGCCCTTGGTCTTCTAGTTCACTGGTTCTCAAACTGTGGGTCGTGACCCACCATTGAGAACTTTTGCTGCCCCCTGCCCCCTTAAGGGGCGGGGACAGCATGGCGACGGTGGCGGCGGCCCGGGGGATCACTGCCGCTGCCAAAGTGCCCGAAACGCCCCCCCTGCACTTACCAGGGCTTGGAGGAGCTTCGGGGAGGCCTTCACGACCCTCTGCAGCCCCCCGATCTTCGGATTGCTGTTTTGCAGCGATCTTCGGGCGCTTCTGGTTTTCACGAAGTGCGGGTGGGGCCGTTTCAGGGGCCATTCTGGGGGTGGTTTTGGTGGCAGCGGTGGCGATCCCCGGGATCGCCACTGCTGCTGGCTCCGCTCCCGCACACACTCAAAGTTCTCCCAGCCTCGCGGGGAGAACTTTGAGAAACGCTGTTCTAGTTGCTGTCAGTATTGCAGAGAACAATACAAGAACAAGAGGCTGGTGGTTGTTATTGTTGTTGAAATAGAAAATGACATATGTAGAGTAATAGTCCCTATAACACTGCTTCCTATAACGCTGTTTTGTTATAACACTCTTTATCCTGAGTGTAATTTTCACAGTATTATAAAAAAGATAAAAGGTTAAAGTCAATAACCCATTTAAAGGTTCAGTGCAGAAAATTACAGCTGTCTGCTCTGTGCTTTCAGCCAAGGAAATCTACATATTCTGGCTAGCACTGCACCAATAGCTTGCTACCAGGAAATGCTTTGGGGAGAGGAAAGAGCAAGTAAGTAAGACAATCTATGCCACAGGGCCAGCTGACGCTACTGGACTGCCTGAGGTAGCACATAAGCTCCACTGTCTCCCCCCCCCCCAGCTCCGCTACCCCCCTTTACCTGGTTTCTTTCTCAACATGGACTCTTGAATCAAAGCAGGAAATATGAAGCTCACTGGGATTGCTCCCAGAGTGCTCTGCATTTCCTCCTTTGTTTAAAGAACCTGCATGGTCATGGAGGAAAGAGAAATCTTGCTCCTACCCCCCAGCTCTTTTAAAGTGGCTGGTGGAGGAAGGTGAGGGAGTCAGATTACAGCACTCCAAAGATTGGAATGCAACAGTCTCACTCCTTCCTCCGCACCAGCTCCTTACACAAAGCAGGCAACCTGTATGCAGGGCATGCTGGGAACATGCCCTGCGTTTCCTGCTTTGATTAGAGAGCTGCATGCAGGAAGGGGATGGTAAGGAGGTCAGCTGTGTCCATTGTGGCAGAGTGGGGAGGGGAGGAGGCAGGCTTCTGTTCACCGCCCCCTGCTCAAGCCTCAATCTCAATCTCAATGGGCTCCTTTGCATCACGGATGGGCTGGCTCTGCTACTCAAGCTGCCTTTAACAAGAAGAAGCCTGGAGTTGCCAAGGATGAGTTCAGCTCCTCCCATCTTCTTCCACCACTGCAGTGTACAGGGAATGACAGCAGCGGTGGTCAGTTACATAGCCAGCTCCAATCCAATGCTCTTGTGGTGAGTACAGTACTGTGAGCACATCCACATTACAACCCTGTTATAGTTACAGGTGGGCCCCCATATCCGCTGGGGATATGTTCCAGGCCCCTCCGTGGATACTTGAAACCGTGGATAGGAGCAAACACCCCCTCCATGGTTTCCTGAGGGCCCCCCCGCCTCCCCTGCAGGCAGGCATGCTTCCCCCCCCCGCTCTTATTTTTCTTTCAGCAAGCTTTGTTTCTTCCTTAAAACAAATAGAGAAGCAGCCTCCATTGCAGGCAAGGAGAACGAGACTAAGTTCTGCAAGGTTTCTGTTTTACCCATTTAGTCCCATTGAGTCCTTAGAGGTACGCCCGAAAGTAAATAGTTTAAAAAAATGGCTTCCCCCAATTTTTCTGGATTTTTTTTGTGGAAAGTAGACAGATGAAACTATGTTTTAAAACAATTTTCAGAGTTCTAGGGTCACCCCACTGACCCCCCCCGAGGAACAAAGATCACTGTTTTTAGGGAAAATGAGGCCCCGGAATTGGGGGCAGGGCACCCCCTCCTCACTGAAATTAAAAATGAAACTCTGGCTTTGTTTTCATGGCCAGGGCCCTGGCTTTTGAATCCACCTTGTTTGGAGCACCTCAGGTGCAGGGGAGCGGCTGTAAACAGGAGCAACATCAGGCGTACCTCAAAGGACTCAACGGGACTTAATGGGTGGCAGAATTGGCCTATATAGACCTGAACTCACAACTAAAGCTGCAGGATTTCAAGGATTTGAAGGGTCATAAAAAAACCCTTGAAGGAAGGGACTTGTAACTTGAGGTACACTTAGCTGAGACATCCCCCTAAACACCCCTAAAGCCCTGGAGCTGTGTGTTAAACACAACTATGTTTGTTTGAGCATTTTCGTGCTGAACTCACAACTAAATCTGCATATTTCAAGAATTTAAAGGGCCATAAAAAAAAACCTTGAAGGAAGGGACTTGAAACTTGAGGTACACTTAGCTGAGACATCCCCCTAAACACCCCTAAAGCCCTGGAGCTGGGTGTTAAACACAACTATGTGTTTGCTTGAAATATTGTGTTGTCAGGTCCATGCTTTACATAGGAATGAATGGACGAATTGGCTTAACCGTAAGTCCCGTTGAGTCCCGAAAGCACCGCCTGTGCTCCAGGTGCATGGTACACCTGGGAATTTTTCTGCAGGTGTTTTTTTCTACATGGGGGTCCCTTAGACATGTGGATCACACTGACATTTGGGAATTCTGGGAAAATCATACCGCGGGACCAAACCTTGCAGAGCCTCTCTAGGACTTAGTCTCGTTCTACTTGCCTGCAATAAGCAGCCAGAGGCTGCTTCTCCTGTTTGTTTAAGGAAGAAATGAAGCTTACTGGGAAAAAAAAATAAAAGCCTGGAGGGGTCCCCACAATCCGTGGATAACTGAAACCGTGGATAGCGAATCATTGGATATGGGGGCCCACCTGTATTTCTTATAGTACTGTTTCACACAGCACTCTGCTTTCCAGGAACATATACACAGTGTTATAGGAGGTATTACTACTCCAATTTTTCACAGTAGTCATTATCCCAATTGACAAACAGAAGCCAAAGACGACTCTTCAATGCCAGAAATGACTTAATATAACAAGAGAGAGTATACATAGACCTAAATACAACGAGATAATCGTACTTAGACCCATACTTGTGTGTCATAGTAACTTGAGGGGATAAGAGAAGTAGCATCCAAAGAGAAAGAAACCAGGGAGCAGATATTATATCATTTTTCTTACCCTGCATCCTTAAGTTCATTCTTTCCAACAAACATGTGTCCAAATAATATAGAAGGGAGAGGGAACACTATGCATATCTTATTTATCCCTGCCTTAAAATAGAGATGTCTTACAGTGTCTCCTCAGATTATAGTTTTATGTTCGGAGTGGAGCAGACTCCTGGCAGGTAGGTCATGAATCAAGACAAGTTTCCATTGGCAGCTCCTCATGTTAAGACCTTTGGCAACTGGAGCACTAGTGCATAATAATGCCATCGTGTGCATGGGAGTGCAGTTTAATAGAACGTGGACATAATGAACTGGAAAATCCATAAAATGAACAGGATAGAATTCAGGGGATTTAAAATAAATAATGAAACAAAACACAATTTATAGATTTTCTTTGGCCTGATGAAGTTAAAGACTGTTCTTAAATAAAACCCCTTGTAAGCACAAATGAACTGTGTCGGGTTAAGTTGTCATACTATAAAGCTGAGTCAGATTGTATTAAAACAACCTTTTTTTTTTGCTGGTCTAGATGTATTTCCACTGGAAACACGAGTAAGGTTTTGATCATGTTTATTGGAACTTACAGTTAATGCTGATCTTCTTGGAATATGTTTTGCTAAGTGTCACATCCCCTCTGGGCATCTTTCCAAAATGCTGTAATAAATAATTTTCTGCCAGTATTCTCAACAGTCCTCTGAAGAGGGATGTGATTTGCCGAGAAAGCTGTCTGCAACTTTGACAAGGAGGGGAACCCCTCCCCCCACCACTGGAAAATAAAAACCACTAGGGTGGCTCAGTGGGTGTCAGGAACATAATGAAACAAAGAAAGCATCCCAACAATAGCCATGCACAAATATATTCAATCACAAACAGCTGAATCCTACTGAGGGCTTACAGCAGTGGATAGTGCGATTGGCCAACGCAAGTCCCAGATCGGTGTTGCAAAAGGCACACTCCTATTGTGTGCTGAGGGGCCACCGGTACAAACTGCTGGAGGCCCTGCATGCATGCCAACAGCTCACCCAGGCCATACCAAAGCAGGTAAAGTGGCGATAGGAGTGGGTCATGGGTGGTTTGGGGGAGAATCAGGGGACAAACATGGCAGTCAGGGCAGTTTAAGGGTGGGAGGGGGTGGATCTCAGAGGCAGTCACACACGCTGGAATCCTATCTCCCTTTTCCCAGTCTCACATGCCCTCTGAGGCACCTCAGACTTACACCTGCTAAATAGCTGGTCCAAGAACGCCCACTGGTGGCCAGGCAGCTTAACATAGTTTTACTTACCTCTCCCAGGTCATCTGGTCACCCCCTACCATAGAATGCAGTGTGCTCTCCTTTGGTGCCACTGCACCACGTAAACTGGTGGGGGATAGGATTGGGGCAAAATAATCTCTTCAACTGCAAATGTACTAAATCACATTCAGTATCTAACCATGGCATCCTATGCATGTACAGTACAGTATACTCAGAAGTAAGTCCCATTGAGCTCAGTGATGCTTACTTGCAGGTAAATGTAGATAGCCTAGGATTGCAGCCTTAGAAAAACACATCAAAAATAATAACCAGAAAATAGTAAGATATTGAATGCACCATAGTTCTAAATGCAATATGGTCTTGTAATACTGTATACAGTATACATGCAATTTACACATTGTGTGTGATTATGATATTTGGTCAACAAAAATTCAGTTTTTGGCCATGGTTGGCCAGCCTCACAAACTGTGCAGCTTGCATTGAGCCGTGGGTGTTAGAGGAGCATCAGACTTGAGACGCCCTTCAGCTTGAGTCTGCTGCTGCTTTCCTCCAGTCTACCATGGACAGAGCCGCATCAATCTGCTTCCCCATCCGCTCACCTTCATGTGGTCTCTCTTTAAATTCAACAGGAAGTGTAGTTCCACACTTCCTGTTTTGTGGAAAAGGCTCTCACAGGAAGGAGGGAGGGAGGTAAGGGGCTGGATTTTTCTTTCTGGCTTTCTGGGCACACACATGGCATTGGGGGCAGCATTGGGCAGCAGATCACATTGAGCCAACCCCGGAGGGGCCAATCAACTCAGTGAATATAAACGTATTGATGACTATGTGCATATGCAAATTGCACATCACACTGCATTTCCTAGTGATAATAGTTAAGTTAATGCATAAAGGGTGATAACTTCCTGATTAACTGGTTGTGCCTACACAATGGGAAAAAAAGCAATGTCTCTGATGTAATACAGTGCTTGTGATGGGATACATTTGTGCAGTTCTGTCATGGGTGTTCTTCCATAGTTCTGTGTACTATGCCAAGGGGGGAGGGCATTTGCCAAGGAGGGCATACTCCTTTCTAGAAACGGGGAATGATTTGGTTGATTGAAAACTGTCACTGTTCTGTACTGTCTGTGACGCGATGAGCTCTCGCACTGGGTAACACAAATCCCGGTGACGCTTCTGCCATCCCCAGGTCTCTCCTGTCTCCTCTCGGCAGCCATTCTGCATTTATCATCCAGGC
This sequence comes from Plestiodon gilberti rubricaudatus, assembly GCA_026170595.1. NCBI lineage: Eukaryota > Metazoa > Chordata > Lepidosauria > Squamata > Scincidae > Plestiodon > Plestiodon gilberti. The sequence goes on from JANXHW010000001.1 coordinate 169,646,282, forward strand.
CAAAGAGTGTTTCACTCTGCTCCTTCTGACACTTCGGATGATGGAGGACTTAACCCGCCTCCTTGCTGCTCTTGAAAAGGGCTACTGATACCACCGCCAGAGGTGGGAACGAGCTTTGCTAGCTGCCACTTATATACTGCAGGCTAGAATGTATTTTACTGATCGCTAATATTGAAAACGAGCCCTGCTTCCTCTGCAATTTCTTATTGCCTTACTGGCTTTCAAGTTTGGGCACTTTTTGATGCAATGTGTTCACATCATATCTTTTCCCCTGCCGCAAGAATAGTAGCTTGAGGAGGACTGCCATGGAGTGTGGGAAGCACTCACTCATGTATGGCTCAGAGACAGGATGTGTTGTAGGCCTTTGTTCTTCATTGGGGTTCAATACACAGGTAAATACAATGGTTCCTGCTCAGCACCAAGTTGCATTGCCCAGTGCTGGGGCAAAGACCTGCACTGGAACCCCATGACACCCATGCTGACCCACTGATGGCTCATTAGACACTACTGCAATGAGTTTAGCTCAGTCCAATCAGGTGGGCCCTTTGATTTGCATGGGCCATGGGTGAGTGTTCTGCCTGATTGACCCTTGATGCCCCCCACTCCTGGTCCTGCTGCAAGCTCTTGTCTCTCGGCTAGAGGAAGCAGGACCTCTGCTGGCTCAGTAACACTCATGTAAGAGAGACAGTATCACAAGATACTATAGGGGCAATTCTGAGTGGACAAATGTCAATAAGAGAAAAGTTGAAGCAGCCCCCCACCACATTTGTTGGCCCTCCATTCCCAAATTCACCTCCCCACAGCTGTTTTTCATCTCTTTAACAATGGCGGAAAGAATTGTGTGGCTGCTCATCACATTTAGCTTCACCCTTCAGGTTATTTCACACATTACACATTATGAACAACCTTGGCTTACCTTTCTGATAAAAGTGGCTGGATAATACATGTGTTTTCAAACACCAGATTTCCTCATTCAGACAGTACAATTTTAAGTACACACTTGGGAAAAAAAAAAGTGTAATGTGTGATGAGGCCCTGACTGGAGGAAAGCAAACTCCCTTAGCATCTGTTTTCTATAGCATGGTGCTGCTATGGTAACACTCTTTCCTTCCAGCTGTGGCTTGCAGAGATTTGGCTACACACCACAGCAGATAGGAGCAGAAGCAGGGGAATTGGAATACAGTGGCAACCTAAGGGAGGGTGAGAGAAATAATAATAGCAGCTAGCCCTTCCATGCACTTCACATTATTTTGATGCACGCTTGACAACTACTCTGGAAGGTAAATAGGTTTTATCATCCCCAGACTGCTGAGGCTGAGAGGGAGCGGATTGCCCCAGGCCACTGAGTGAGCTCATGACTTACAGGGGAGATTTGAAACCAGGAAGACAGTCCTGATTTGTAGCTCAGTCCCTTAGCGACTGGGCTTTATCAGCTTTCCGGAAACAAAGTGGTTTTCTGCTTTACAGATATGAAAAGCAAAAAAAAAACATATGCATGAGAAAACAAAAACATACAACAACATCATCAAAAGAAAAAAAAAAGAACCAGGATGGTGTAGTGCAGAGGTGTCAAAACATAAGGCTCAAGAGCAGGATACAGCCCTGCACTTTATTCGACCCACGTGGTAATTGGGCTCTCCCAGTGCAGCCCTTTCAGCAGTGCCGCTTCTGCCAGATGGAAGGAGGCCTCATAAGGTGAGAAATGCTATGGGAGAAGGGACAGGTCAAAAGGGGTGAGAGAGGAAGATGCTGCCAAGGCACTGGAAGAGTCCAATTATCATACAGGCTGTCCTTTCAGCAGCTGCACTTCTGCCGAGGCAGAGCACCTCTCAGTTGCTGAGCTGCAAAGTGATGCCTCAGCAAAAGTGGCGCTGCTGAAAGGGCAGCCGTGTGATAATTAGGCTCTCCCATATCTATTTTAGAACAAAGTGCCTATTTCTGGCTGTCATCAGCTTAATGACATCACTTCCTGTTTAATGATGTTGGTTCTGGCCCTCAGCAGGCACCATGAATGCTATTCAACCCACTGTTTGAAACTGATTTGATACCCCTGGTGTAGTGGTTCTGGTGTTGGCATTGGAGTTGGAAGATCCAGATTCAAAACCCTGCTCAGCCATGAAGCTTCCTGGGTGAACTTGGGCCACTCACTATTTCTCAGCCTAACCTACCTCACAGGGCTGTTGTGAGGACAAAAGGAACCATGTATTCCTCTGCCAACAGTTGTGTCACACTACACTGGTCTCTGTTCTTGGAGATAAATACACATACTGTCAGCGCAATCCTGTGTGTAACCTTGCACCAGTGTAACAGTAGATGCACCAGTGTAAGTGCACTTATGCCAGTGCAATTGCACTTACACCAGTGCATCTGCTGTTACACCGGTGCAAGGTTACACAGGATTGCTCTGTGTGTCACCTAAACCCCTCCATCAAAAGACTGCACAGAATAATTTCTCTCTTCTGTGGCATCTGTTGTGTTTGTAGCCTTTTATAAATACCAGGCAGCTTTTTCTTGTTGCTATGGTCCTTGTGGAAATGTAATACAGCCAGAGGGAACGTTTTCTTGTTTCATTTGTTGAACGATGCAAGTGAGTATTTGAAATGGTTACATCAGACAATTGCAAAGCTAAGACACAAGTGCTGTATACCTGCGTCTATGTTTATGTCTCACAATGGTGGATGTGACCATAACTTAATTTAAATGGGGAAATTGGCAAACAATTCCTTTTAGCAATTTGTAGATTAGTCATCTACCGGTATATGGTTTTTATTCCATTAGGACATCAGAGGACTGATTTGACAATTAGAGGATTCTTCTCTAGGAATCTGCTTTCTCTTGTAATAATTTGATTAAAGGGTTTTTTTTAGGCATTGTGTATTGCAGTACACTTGTTCTCCACACTGCAGAATAGAACAGAGCTCTTAACACAAAATCTATCCAGAGTTCTGTGTGACTTCCCTCATTTTTTTTAATGAAAAGCAGGCACCTGCAGCTCCAATCAGAAGAGGAGAAAGGGTGGGTGATGAGAGATACTTAACTCTTTCCCTGCTGGTTGTTTTTTTCTTTTAAAATTGCTTTCCCAGTTGCTTTTTTGCCCACAGAGAAAAAGACACTTTTTTTCCCCATGAGGTGTGGAAAATAGCTAGAGAGGGCTGATTTTGAGAAGGGAAAAAGTCAGGCTTAACTAAGCAACCCTTTACACACCCTTGGGAGACAGTTACCAGAAGTCTTTGTAATATGTAGTTTCGTCCTAATAGTTCTGTGATTGAGGTTAATTGACCTCATTTCAAAGATTGGAACCACCCTCACTTGCTGCTCCTGATAAGACTTCTACACTATAGAATCTAGAACCAACCTGAATCTAGAATCTAACCACCAGATACTGCCAAAAACAGAGGAATCATCCAGTACCATTAAGGGTTTTCCATACATGTTGGGAACCTCTCTCTCTCCTCCAGAGTCTGGAAAGCAGGATGACCAGAAGACACAGGTATAGCCTTAGGATGTAAATATGGTGCAGCACTCAACGCCCTGCACATGGGAACTGTTCCTTAAGATAAACTCTAGTCTAGACATAGATTTTGGCAAATTGAATTCATGTCTTGGTTCTTAACTGCTTTCTTTGAAAAAGACCAGTGGGTTATAAGTTAAAAATGACATAAGAAAAAAAAATGAATAAACTCTGACCTCGAATCCATCCTTAAGGGTTTTCCCTGTCTTTGATCTATCCTTGCAAAAGCTGAGTGTAGCCGGCCTTGTTGATCTTACCTTGAGGTCATTGCTCGCTGGAATTCCTAATGGAGGGGACCAAAATGGTTCAGGTAAAATAATGTCACAATAGGCTGGCATTTTTACAGACCTCTCACAGAATCCTGCAGTGCATGGTGACTGAAGTTTAGCAAAGTGAGAAATGTCAGCAGACAGATCAGTCTTTAGATTGACGATGATTCAATTAACTAAGAACTAATACAGGCTGCCAACTCAAATGGCACTAACCCAATTAATTAAATAAAGAGAAACAGCAGGGTGTAGACTATGCTCTAGTTTAAATTCTTCCTTCTTTTTGTAGATTAAAATACTGCACCTTCAGCAGAAACCACCCACCAGTTTTCAGAGGCTTCTTCATAGTCATGAGACCTAGAAACTTTGCTCTCTGTAAGTGAAAAATAAGATTCTATGATTGTTCATAAATTATATGTCCTTGTCCTTGTTATAAACAGGTTTCCCTCTGCGCTTTGGATCATGAATGAATGAGGTTGTATTCAGGGAAGCCTTGCATGCAGAAGGTTCAATTTCTGTCATTTCCAGATGAGACTGGAAAAGCCGCCTGCCTGAAATCCTGGAAAACTGCTGTCAATCAGGCTGCAATCCTATGCACACTTTCCTGGGAGTAAGTCCCATTGAACTCAACAGCACTTACTAAGTTCTGAACAGACATGCACAGGATTGGGCTGTCAGTGTAGAAATGCTGGTTGGAGTCTGGACCAATGAGTCTGACTGTGTCTTTACATTTGTGAAAAATGACTCCTGGAGACTGGAGTTTATACGTACTGTAGTACTTTTATGTTCATGGAGTCTTTTATGTAGTAAGACGACACTCAGAGAATTTTCTTTTATGCCATAGAAGTGGGAGATATCCAGATAAAATCATGCTTATCATCTTACTTCTCTATACAGATTTCTAGGCTCCTGACAGATTTCCAGTAATATATATATTACTTGTACTTGACAATTCCTTGCTCTGTTTCATTCTTAACAAGTTGCTCCTAATTGATTTTCACGGCTTATCAATCACTCCTTCAGCCAGCTTGCCTCATTTTGTTTGCTTTGCAGCGTCATGTTGTCAACAATATAGTAAGAAGAGGCAACGTTGGGGGTAGTCAACCTCACTGGGAGCACTTTGGGCTTTTTAGGTTTCATTGTGGGGCTCCCAGTAAGAATATAGGTCAAGAATTATTGTTTGCTTGTGAGCTCAGATTTAAATCCTGGAGACAGAATTAGGCTGCAATCCTAAACTCACTTACCTGGGAGTAGATCCCATTAAACAAAATGAAACTTACTTTTGAGTAGACATGCATAGGCTTGCACTGTTGGGCTGCAATCCTATATACACTTACCCGTAGCGTCACTGGTGCGTGGTGGTGGGGGCGTCCCCCTCCTGGCACGTCACCCCCTCCTGGCACGTCACCCTCTCCTGGGGGTGATGCGCCGGCAGACTGAGCTGCGTCTTCTTTGGCTTCTAAATAGGCCCGGCAAGACTTCAAGTGGCATGCGCACAATGCCGCTTGAAGCTTTGCCCTCTGAAGGGCTGAACAAAGACGTGTTTGCTTCAAGCGGTGTTGTGCACATGCCACTTGAAGCCTTGCCGGGCGGCGGGCCTATTTAGAAGCGGCCGAACGGCCAAAGAAGACGCGGCTTGGCCTGCCGGCGCATCACCCTCTCCCAGTGTGTGGGGTGAGTACCGTGTGTGTGTGTGTGTGTGTGTGTGTGATGTGGCTGTGGAGGGTGGTGGTGATGGGGTGATGTGCCGAGCCAACTGACCCCTCACCCTGGGTGACGCGCCGACCCGTGACGCCACTGCACTTACCTAAGAGTAAGCTCCATTGCACACAATGTAACTTATTTCTGAGTAAACATGTGTAGGATTATGCTGTTAGTCTACCTATTCATTTATTAGGGTGAGACATAGTTTTGTGGGCAAATCCCTGGCAGGATATCGCCGCAAGGTACCTGTTTTTCAGTGTGACAGTGGAATATGTTTGGGACATGACTGAAATAGTAATAATAAAAGAAGAATTGCTGTCTGTGCCATGCATGTTAAATCTCCAGAAAGGAGAGGGGGGGGGGTATGTGTGTTATACTGGCGAGTTGGAAGAGGAGTGACTTGGTGGTTCAAAAAGAAGAGAAAGGAGGAATATTAGGAGTGGAATAGATGTTGATGCAGGAGAGAAATTGTTTTGTGCTCTAACAAAATGACTGACAGTGCAATCCTATTCAGGTCAACTCAAATATAAGTCCCATTGTGTTCAATGGGGCTTTCTCCCAGGAAAGTGTCTATAGAATTATAGCGTGAGTGATGGTAGCGTTTGTCAATTTAGCAAGAGTGACCAAATGACGACTCCTTGTACTAACTATACCAGCATTTCACAAACTGTGGGCAGGACCCACTTGGTGGATCACATCCCGATTTCTGGTGGGTCCCACAGAGCTTCCAATGAAAACAGGGGTGATGGAAAGATCAGATAACTGCCTCAAGCCCTGCGGCTATTCAAAAATCAGCTGCTAATTGCCCTGCATAGAGCTGAGCTCCTGCACTTTGCAAGTTTCTGGGGAGATAAATGTTTGAGCATCTTTTTTATGGTGTGTCTTTTTCTAAGTCTGTCAAGGACAGGTAGTAGGGGCAGGTGAAGGCTGGGTCATGCAACTAAGCCCCTCAAGCCTTGAGGCTATTTGTAAGGGATGCCTCATTATGAGAAATGGATTGAGTTTATTTTTTGCAAATAAACAAATAAATAAAATATTTCTTTATTGAACACCTTTTCTTAAAGTCTCATAAAGCAATGTGGGTCCTCACAGAGTGTCATTTTAAAAAGTGGGTCCTGGTGCTAAAACATTTGGGAACCACTAAACTAGACAGTTGGGAGTGACATTAAGAGTTTCTGAATAAGGTTTCAGAGAGTAGATCAGATGGTCATGTTGCTTACCAATTTCGTGGAAGTTCAGAGGAGGAGAATTTTTTTAATTTAGATCAGTTTTCTGCAACTGCCTGTACTTTAGATTGAGTTCTAGGTTTTGCCAGAGGTACACCTCTATCTAGAAATCTCATGAGATCCAAGATGGCGGCGCCCAGGAGAGCAGGTAGGAGGAGCTACTAGGGATATCTCAGGGACATTTTTCCGGGTTACGGTGCACTGCAACCCAGAAAAAATCCCCTTAAGCAGCTGTCCCTTAGCAGCTGCTGATCATAGCAACTGATAAGGGACAGTATCTCACGTACCCCCCAGCCTGCGGTCCATGTATCCCAAGGGGTACGTGTACCACAGGTTGGGAATGCCTGATTTTAGGAGCAGAGTGCCTGTGCATGGTCACCCCGCCGCTGCCGGGTACGGTCGGAATGGAAGGGCCTCCTCCTATCTGCTGCGCTGCCTGCGAAGGAGCTTTGTCTTTCTCCTCCTCCACCAACAAATAAGAGAAAGAGACGTCGAGTTGGGAGAGAGACAAACTGGAGGAACGCGGAGCATCTCCGGCGGGGGAAAAGCGGAGTGTGCGTGCTTTGTAAGCTCGAGTCCTCGGTCCTGTGGAACTGGATTCTCGTGGACCACCACAATGGGATTACTTGTGAGTAGGGGCGCGGGGCGCGACTCGGAAGAGGAAGTGCCTCTCTAGGCGCCCTTTGGCGTCCCCCAGATGCTGGCGCCCGGGGCCCTGGTCTCCAGGGCCCCCGGTCTAACGACGCCACTGGAGCTATAGCGGTAAAACTACATTCTGGAAGTGGCCATCACTTGATAGCATCTATTCACTCAGTTTCACCTTTCCCCAACTGCAGTATGGGATATTTATACTCGCCTATCTTATGGGAGAAGGATGACTGAGAAAACATAAGTGACAGACTTGAAATGTGATTTATAGAAGGTGATGATGATTCCTATTATTATTTCACCACAAACCCCAAAATGCACATGATTTATGGTGCAGAAGAATATTTTTAATTGTTAATATTCCATCACAGATCTCCCAAAATACACACCATTTATGGGGAAGAATATATGAAAATCTAGTGGTTCCCCCAAATTGACCCCACGAATGAGAGATTTTGTTACTTGTTAGCTTCTCACAACTTAAGCTGAAATCGTTGTCATTCATTTATTCTCTGTTAACATTCTCTGATAAAAGGTAGCATTATATTTATTCAAAAAATCAATTAAAATTATCGTATTCAGACTGTAGGTTTAATTTTGAGCACCAAGCAATGCTCAGGTATATCTGAGCAAAGGGGATGACACATACTTGAAGCAGATCTATAATCTTCCTTTTTCTAGCAATTCAGCATTGGCTGTGTGGCCGAAAGCCCAGAGTTGGCTAGAGAGAGAGAGAGAGAGAGAGAGAGGGAAAAAAACAAAACAAAACTGGTGTTCTGCTGCAGGACTGGCAGAGCAATTAGTTCTCATTCAGTTTGCTTTTTAATTGCACGCTTAATATCCCGCCCCATCCCACCCCCGCTCTGGCAAGCATCAAAATTGCATTCAAGTATACTTTTTTTCCTTTTCAGAGCCCCACATGGTGTTGTCCCGAAGGAGTCGAGTCACTGAGCAAGCTGCGTTGCAGCTGCTGCATTTGCAACTGGTTGATTTCAGTTATCTTCTGTGCAGAGTTGCTAGGAGAAGGTGAATAGTCGCAATTAGAATGTACTCCTTCAATAGCAACCTGTAGAGCTCTCTTAATTTCCTTTATGCAGGGGATCTGCACATGCCTGCAATGTTTGCTCTGCCTATTCATTCTGCAAGATGCTTTTGTTCATTGAGAAGCAATCCAGGATCAACTTGAAGAGGCAAAAGCGGCGGCGGTGTTCAGGCAGATGCTCCCCTCCATAGGGTGGGTGCACTTGAGATTGGCTTCTCCCATCTGCTTTCTGACTGCATCCTGCTTCATGAACTGCAGAGAGCAGAAATCGGTCTTCTTCCTGGACCGCTGTAGTTACTCCCATTGATTCCGGCATGGTACAGGGATTCCTGTACATTTTGAAAACCATCTGTGCTTCAGTACACATAACTCCAGCAATTGTACTGCACCGGAGAGGACTGGTGGAGGGGGGGGGGGAGAGCATCGTTGGTCCAGTGGTACATTTACTGGCCCTCTAGTCAGGATTAATGGGTTGTTTTTTTGAGGTCAGAAGAACTGTGTGCTTAAGGGGCTGAGGTGGAGGAGGGGGCAGTCAGAGTGTGGATTTGGCTACCCATGTACATAAGCAATTGAGGCAGAAGCTTTCCTCTGCTCTGTAATCCTGATAGGTTTTAAGAGAGCTGAGAGAAGCTGCTGTCTAACATGTGGAGATCTTCTGGCATTTGTGGTGGACTGAAGAAGGCTGGTCCTCGCTGCTGAGCTGGACTTTGATTCTGTTACCGTCGGACAATTAACCATGGGCTCCACAGGTACCGAGACAACTCAGGGAATGGACAGTGCTCCTTTAAAGTATCCGATAGGAGGACACACGGAGAAAATGTGGCAACGGCTCAAAGGAATGTAAGTACACCACATCTTCTCTTTGTTTTGTTCTGTCTCTCAGAAAGCAGTTCTGGAGGACAGAATTGATTGGCAACCATTTAACATTTCAGAGTAACATTTACATGCCCTTTGGTGTGTAGGGGAAGCAGGGGAGAGTGCTGCCTTGGGCATTGTAATCATTTGGTTTGTAGAAGATATATGAGGCTGCAAGGATGTGACTAGCAACATCTTCTTACATGTGTATCTCTTTAACAGGAATCCACTACTTGGTGTGATATATATATTTGCAAGAACTGCTATTAGCTTGGTGTCGATAAGCAGTAGCAACATCACCAGATCCTTTTATAGTAAACATGAGTTCCTCCCCCCCCCCCAGGCAAGGGGAACATCTAGGGAATTGTACTCAAGCAGACAAAAGTAAAAAGTACAAGTAGTACTCTATATGTCAGTGCAAAATCGTCTCAGAAGTTGGTTCATGGATTCTTTTCAAGCAGGATTTCCCGAGTGGCAAACCTGACTCCTGGTAGGGTTGGATGGGGGAAAAGGAGCACAGGGAGAATTGGCACAGGAAGAAAATGGGGCAATACAGAGATGTGAGAGAAGGGACCACATTGAACACTTTGGGTTGGACTCTAGTGGTGGTGGGCCTCTGCCTCTTGAGTTGAAGGGGAAATGCACAGGAAGGGTTGAACCTCTGGATCCAAAACAAAGTTTCTCATTCTACAGAAAAGCTTCCTGAGATGCACTTTATAGACCAGTTTATAGACCGAAGGCAAAAGGCTGGTTTACAAATGCAGGTTCATTACCTGATAATCGCAGCATCAAGTATTGACCTGCATACGTGAATGGGACATTGTGGTTATAAACCTGCTGATAGAATAACCCCCTCTGTTACAAAACACTCCCTGCAAGGAGAAACTAGCACAGCAAGGGATGGGAAGGGCTTGTACCTTTCTCCTTGAGGTTCTAGTTTTCTAAATTCAGGAATTGTTTTTCAATGTGGGGGAGAATCTTCCACCACTCTACTGCCTCATTCTGCTGGTGTATAGATCAGTAGTCTACTTTCTAGCAGGTTCCAACACTGTCATGAGCAAAAAAAGTCATTCTCACTAGTGTTTAATTTTGCCACTGTTTCTTCTCACTTGGTTTAAAAAGTAGCAGTTTATCTGAACCTCTGCATTTTTCCCTGGCTTCCAATGGTTCCTGCACATGCTGTTGTTTTATAATATTTCTATTATTACCCCATACACCTTGTCTTACTAGCTAGCATTTGCCTTCCATTTATAAGCCTAAATAAAATATTGTACAGTTAACGTTAGTTTCAGTATGCTGGTTAGCATGTAGCAAATTAGCATTTAGCAAATTATCACACAGAGCATTGCTTGGTGCAGAATATTGATGCAGAAGTCCATGACTTTTCTTTTCTTATGAGTTCAGTAAGCCACACTTGACTTTAAGCTTTGCTAAAGAGAACCTAAACGATATAATAGACAAAGCACTTGACCTGCTCAGTCATGGTGCTCACTGACGAACCTGAGCAAATTGCCATCTCTCAGCTTATCCTAGCTTACAGGGTTGTTACGAGGTGAAAATAAACCATATATAAACCATATATGCTGTCCTGTGCACTGTGGCAAAGGTGACAAAGACAAACGGTGACAAAGATAATGGTGTACTACAGTGGTTCCCAACATTTTCGGCCGGTGTACCACCTTCGCAGGCCTCTGGTCCACCGCGTATCACCAAAAGTAAGTGCCGATGATGTCATCAGCACTTCCAGGTTTGCAGTCGCGCCGGAGCCCAGAAGACAATGGCAAGCAGCGAGGGCAGGCGGGATGGCCCCACGCATGGGGTCTGCGAGCTTGGCATAGCTCGAGCCACCGATTTTTCGGGCTCCGGTGCGGGATGGTACGTGGGTCATGGCGGCCGCCAACGTGGCCGCCAGCAACCCGCGTGCCACCAGCCTGTGGTACGTGTACCACTAGTGGTATGTATACCACAGGTTTGGAAACTCTGGTGTACTACAAAACAATGGTTTTGAGTTGGCAGCCGAACATGAAGCAAAGAAAGAAATAATGTCTTTTTCCAGAAATTAAGTGCACAACTAGATGTTAAAAGAGATGTGTGGCTGCTGTGGCACCATATACCTTTTCCTCTCTTCTTTATAATGTCTAGTTTAAAACAATGGGCCAAGTCATGACTAACTCTCATTTAAATTAGCGGACTGAGGTTTTGGCCCAATCCTATTGTACCCGTGCACCTCTGCAATGGGCAGCACCCTACGGCACTTTTTGGCAGTCGCAAAATGCGACATGCTGAAACTTGCGGGTTGACCCCTGTGGCTGACTCCATGTGCGAGCAGCCTCTGGACACCCTCTGGCCCCTGTAAGTAAGCCATGGGGTGGGGAGGGAGGTGGGGGAGGGTGGAACGTGGAAGGGGTGGGCAGAACGAGGTGGGGATGGGGGCAGGGAGAAGGATGGATTGGGTCTGGGAAGGGGGTGTGTTCATTGGCAGTGGTGTCCACCAAATTCAAACCCCCTTCCCGGGCTTGATCTGTCTTCACAGGCCCACATGGACTTGCACCAGGCATATCACTGCCGCAGGCCCAAGCAGACCTGGCGGACTGCCATGGGCTACCCTGGGGCAAGGGAACAAATGTTCCCTTACCTCGAGGAGGCCTCTGGAGGTTGAAAGTTTCAACTTGAAACTCTGCATCACTGTGCGGGGAGTTAGTATTGGGCTATTAGCTATGTGTAACTTGTCTCACCGATTTCAAGGGTGCTTAGTCTTGACTAGCATCCTTTGCTTGTATTGCACCATGTGCTGCCCTAACCCATCTTACATAATTGGCTGCTGGTGGTGGCGGCAGCAGGGTGAGCGAATCACACAGTACAATGAAGTTACATCTTACACTGTGTTAAACTAGATATTATGAGAGAGGTACATAAGAGATGAGGAGAGCCACTGGGACTATGCTTCTTATTAATGTCTTCTTCCACTCAAATAGCCATTTCAGTGTCCCAAATTTTTCCAAGGGGCTTGCTCTATTTCTATGACTATTGGGATGTGAATGTTTCTATGCAATTACAGTAGTTTAACAAATGGTGCAGATAAGACCAATAGCAGTCTGGTTGGAAGGTTTTATGAGAGCACAATAAGGTGGCATCAAAACAGGAAAAGGAGATGTTAAATAGGTGTATCATGGCTCATGAAGACTTCCTGGTGACTGCTGTATAAAGGAATGACTAATAGGAAATAACTTATAAAGGGAGCTCAGATCTATTTAAGGATTGAACAGCTCTCCAAAGGGTGCATAGAGACATTCTTTTAAGCAGGACCTGCTGTGTTTTTTTCCTCCCATAGGGTAAGTCCAGCTAATTTACATATCAGTGATAAAAACAATGATCCCAGCTGTCTGTCTTGCTCTTCCCTACAATCTTCAGGTGTGCTGTCCACCTTTATTTTTTAAAGCAGAACATGGACATTCATTCATTTTAATAATCCACTTAAAAAAAAAACAATCCATTGTAAAAGTGATATTACAAGTGCCAGCCAACCAGTGCTGTGCGCAGTCAACTTCTGTTGCAAAGTGGAACAACTGGTGGAACTGGCTTTTCCAGAGCTTGATATGGAATTTCCTTTTATTTTTATATACCTTGAGTTATATATATGGTAAGTATGCTTCCACAGTGTCTCGTCCAATTTAAATAACATACATCTATATGCACCCTAAGCTTTCCTACATACTTGTGCAAAGATCTCATCAGGAGAGCTGATGACAGCCATAACTGTTATACTAAGAGCAGATCCTTCTCCTAGCAGTCCTGAAGCTGCTATAGTTCAGGGATAGTTTTACAGATCTAGGTTCCACACAGGTTTACTGGTTATCCAAGAAATGAGAAAATACAAATAGTTTAAATTCCTTGTAACGGCTCAAGTCAGCCGCATAGTTTGTATGCAATATCCAAATATGCTTCACTCATGTTAACTGAATACTTGTTTTTCCCTACACCATTCCAGATTTCATGGGATTCATTCTTTCAGCTAGTACTTTCACTGTGGCTGCTTGAACATCATGGGTAGGCTTACCAGATCGTCGACCGGGACGGAGCGATCTCCCCTTAAGGGGGCGGGGTGCGGGGGGCGGGGGGCAGAACGCAACGCGTTCTGAGTGCAAGGCCATAGGCCATGCTGAAACTGGGGTTAGGGACTGTGCAGGGTGCTGCATGCTCCTAGTGGGTTGCAGTGGCCCACCTTTGTTGGGCTGGTTTGTTTCCAGACACTCCTTAAGCACCTCAAAACATGGTCATCACTTTCCAAAGGTATCTTCTCCCCCACGTCCTTTCATGGTAGGTTCCTTGTTTCCTCTCCTTGGTGGATTTCAAGAACTTTGGCAATTTCACTTCAGAGTTGTAGTGGAATAAGTAAAATTGACAACATGTTTTCTTCTGTATATCCTCTCTTGTCTTTTTCTAGAAAAGGGACTGCAGAGGGAAGATGAATTCTGTCTGACCATACAAATGAGACCAATATGTTTTGCATGATTACAGTCATAGATAAACCCCAAGCCTGTCTCCGGGTTAGCCAGGGGAAGGATGTAACAAGTGTGATTCATAGACTGTGAAAGAAATCTTGATCTAGTGTCCAACTAGGGGCTAGCTTAAATGAACATGGAAAGTGTCAGTTACCCCCTCCATCACCACCAGGAATTATCTCTGCTTTATACGGGCATAAAAGCTATTTGGATGTGTGGGGTTTTTTTTTTTGTACTTGCTGTACTTGTTTTTGTTTGTGAATGCTGGCAAGGTAATGAGCTAGTAATGAGCAAAAATTGCCTCTTTGTAAATGCAACTTCATATTAACTTTGAGACCTTTAATCCTGGTGTCCTCTGCAAACATACACATTATGCACATAAATCTGATATTTGTTTAACAAGATGGTCCTCGTTAGGGAAAAGAAAAACAAATCAGTACTGGCCTCATATCTTTGATGAGGTTAACAGTATATTTTATATAGCTGGCGCACGTCCAAGGAGAGAAAAGGGGAGGGACCGAGCAAAGGAGATAAGATTCTGTTGCAAGTCACTGCTGCCAGAATCCACCCCTTCCCTCCCCTGATCTGCCCCCTGCCTTCCTCTTGATCCACCCCAAAATTCCCCCTGCCCCCCTCTCAAGTCCCTTTCAGTTGCTGTGACAGTCAAGTGTTTTAGTGATTTAACTGCTACAGCATTTGGTCACTGCAGTGCTCTCTCACTGAGGGCGAACCTTCAGGATGTGAACAGCCATCTGTGGGACCCCATTGCCTGTGCAAGAAGTGGTGGCATCTGTCTCAAAAACAGTACATCAGAGGTAGGGGCTGTGGAGTTGGTACACAAACCCTCCAACTCTGACCCCTCCCAAAATTGCTTCTGACTTCGACTCCAGCTCCACAACTATGACTACAGCTCTGAGCAGTCCTGTAATAGCACTGCGGTTGTAGGAGGGGGCAGTGGTCAGGACTGCAACCATGCCATTTCCCCTCATGCCATGGTCCCAACAAAAATGTCACCTCCCCCAAAAGGTGCTAACCGCTGAGGAACGTTTCCATTCTGTATATTAGGCCTGGCATCACAGAACGGCTCATCAGTTTTGAGGTTGTTATCTGGAAATCTTACATGTCAGGTGTAAGCAGTGAAATAATGTCAGGAAAGGAAAGATCATTGGCACACAGCCCTCTCCTTCCGCCTCCTTCCCACTTGCACAGCCTCTAGTCCTATGTGTCACTCTCCCAGGACATTTTCTTACCTCAAGGGCACTTTGCTTAAGGAAAAGGTGTTTAAGGGGTGGATAAAAGTGTGATGGTGCTGAGACAGAGTTCCCGACAGACCTGACACTTCCCTTAACAGAGACTGGGACTGGTTAAATCACTACAAACAGTAGTTATCTCCTTGCAGGTGGTGTTATACAGATTGAGTATCAGCTACAAGTCTTGGGTGTGCCAGGTCTTACCCATGTCTATGGAGTGAATTGACTTGTCTAATAGCGCAATCCTATCCAACTTACACCACTGGTGTAACCAGCGGTGCAGCAAGAACGGGATGCCCTATAACGAAAAGGGGATTCAAATCCCCTCCAAAGGGGGATTCAAAGGGGATTGAAATCTCCCCTCCCCTCCAAAGCCTCCTGCCCTGCCCTCCCCCACAGGTTATACTGGTGGTGTAAGTTGGATAGGATTGTGCTGTTAACTGCATATTAACTACAGTTGATTGTTATGTATGATGTCTCTGCTATCAGACTTATCTTTTAATCTTGCCGTTTGTAAAAGAAAACCCGCTCCTACCCGCCTTGAGTGCCCTTGCTGGGAGAAAGGTGGGATATAAATTCTTTAAATAAATGAATAAAATATGTACGTAGTATCCAGCATCTTCACTGTTCCTGTGTCTGAAGGCTCTTGCTATGAACACTTGTGCAACATTTGGTGTTAGTATTTAAAGTGCCACAGGACTCTTCTTTGCTCTTGATCTGAGTGTGACACAAGACCTGTCCCTTCTTAGTGCCCAGATACCATCTGATCAGCCATGCAGTCTCTTCTCTTCCCCCCCCATGCATTGCTGTATCTGCACTGAGTGTCATTCTCAGTTGTTGCTACTGCTTCCATCACAAGCCAACAAATGGGTACGTGGGGGGTCTATGGGTGGTGAGACTGTGAAAAATGTAATTAAACACCTGTTCTGTGCCAGCCTATGTCATTCTAGCAGATGTGGAGTGGTATGTCAGGAATGGAAGAAAATGTCACAAAGTTAATGATTGCACACAGCCACAAACGATCACTGGTGAACTGGATGCAAATTGGATCAGCTGTCAGTTTGGGCCAATGACTTTAGCAGACAGCACAGTTCGAAAAAGAAAAAGAATAGAGGGCATGCTGCTGCTCTAATGCTCCAGTGAATCTTTTGTCTCTAAGGGGATTAAAAGCTATCCCGGAATGGCTGTGTGAACTCTTAGCATTTAGGAAACAGGGGAATCGCTAGCAAAGGTAATTATCTGAAGAGGGAACCATAGCATGCTCTCTTATACGAGACATTATACCCAACAAATTGCTCCCTCAGTGGTTTATTGTAGCTGTCCGTATGCAGCAGTAGCTTGTATGTTTATCTGATAGTTTCATCTGCACTGCAGAAAAGGCATTCAATCAATCGAGATTTTGGCCTGGCAGTTATTAGCCATAATAAGCACTGCCTTATCATGTCACTGTGTGCACAAGCAAAACAGCAAAGAAGAACAGCGAGCTTTGAGGCCACAGTTGTAGTAACCATCCAGTCTGTTCAGAACTAAGACCTTATTACCGCACAGGTACCCAAAGCAATAAGAAAAATGATTGACCATGCAGCTTTTTCGGCACATGTTATCTCATTAGCGTTGATGATGGAAACTTTCCTGCTAAATCTTTTCAAAGGAACTCCCATTAAAAGCATTTAACAATAGCATTCAGGTAAGATTATGGTACTATTGCCAAACATGATTTATTTAACTTAATTACTGTAAGAAAGACTGTCAGAGATAATGAACCTTGAAACAATGTGCATGGATGAGCATAGTGTTAATATTGTGGGATACTCTGGTGATTTTCACAGAAGTAGTAATAGTCTGCAAAAGTACAGAATTTTGGTAGATAGATAAGCAAGTCATTTTTTATATTAGCTTTCCTGCTATTACGTAGATATAATAAGCTATATGACACTTTTAACATGTGTTGCTTTATTTCTTTTGCCCTTCAGTTATAATCTGTCTCAGCCTGGTCATGGTAGACAAGAAACTGCAAACCCCCCCCCCCAAGAACTTTTAAATAACTCCCAATAACTGACTTTCATTCTGTTCTGATGCATATCTCCTAAGAGTCCCACTAAGTTCAGTTAAACATACTCCCAATAAGCATGCACAGGATTGTCATTTTTCCCTTGGTATGGCTCCTGTACCTTTAGCAACTTCATTGCTGGGCAAAAATTCAGCAGGTACAGCTTTCATTGTCACTTCGTTGCAACACTGGGCAAGGTTCAAACATTGACAGAGCAATCCTACCTAAAGATCCTAGGACCGCCACAGGATCCTATGCTCATTCCGGGCCACTCCGGAGCAGCCCGGAGGTCTCCTTGGGGGAAGGGGACATTCGTCCCCTTCCCCTGGTGTAGAGCTGGGAGGCCTCAATAGGCCGCCTCAGATTTCTCCCAGCTCAAGAGCTGGTGTAACACCGAGGTGGCTGTATAATGGCCGCCGAGCCCGGGAACAGGATGGGGATGTGGAGGCCGACATCCCCGCTCCCTCCCGGGCCAGCTTGGCCAACCTCCACCCTCCCTAACTGCCCAGCCTGCCCTTGCACCCGTCGGCAGGAGACTTACCTTTCCCGGTGGCAGCTGGGTTGCTTCGGCGGCGGAATGATGGCTGTCGGCCTCCGCGCCGGCGGCCCTTACTCAAAGGTAGTCACAAACGTGCTTTATGGCACGTTTGTGACAGTTTAGAACAGCGGAGTGCGCACTCCGCCGCTCTAAACTTACACAGGATTGCGTTGTCAATTTTATACTTCTCATGCAGGAACTCTGCCAGAAAAATGTAATCAACCTTCGGGCCCCACCAGACGTGCAGCTTATTCTGTGTGAAAATTCATCTGTGAGTCACATCCATGATGTATGTCAATACAAGGGACTTGCAACCACACATTCATTCCAATCTGGGGGTTTCTTTGTGGCAAAGCCATGCTTGTCCCTCCTCTGGTGCTATCAATCATCCTACTGCAGACTTCCTGTGTCTGCATGTATCCCAGCAGCAACTGCACGCTGGAAGGATCGGGAGCTTCCCCCTGAGGGCTTGCCCTTCTGAGGGCATAAAACTTCCTGGCTCAGGCATATCATGTGATTAAATGCTCCAACTTTTACAGGGAAGTTTTTTTCCCTTGTTGTTCTGTTTCTTAACCAAGAAAGCAAGGTTTCCTAGAGGAGGAGCCCCTTTCAAAAAAAATAAAAATTGGGGGCTTCTTTTTCCTTTAGGCATCTATCCCTCATTTTCCTGATCGGAATCGTTTGTGAGATTGTGTTTTCAATACCTCCGTTTTAAGAAATCCCCACCCATCCTAAGCCCCTTTCTACTTGAGTAGTTTTGCCCAGAGTTTTGCCTTCTCTTTCTGAAGTCTGCTTTCCTAAAGTCCAGGGTGCACATCCAACTCCACTCAGCTTCCCCCCCCCCATCTTCGTATCATGAATCCCAAGAGTCTATGGTCACTCATTCCTAAGGCCCACACTGCCTTCACCTCATCAACAAGTTCCTCCCCGTTGGTCTAAGTTGGTCAGTCCTGCATTTCCCCTGCTACTTTCTGGAACATAAAGTTGTCAGCAAGGCACATCAATAATTTATTAGACTGCTCACTCTTGAAGGACTATGTTTTAACAACAGATGTCCGGGTAGTTGAAGTCTCCCATTATACCACATCTATCTTCTTTGAAAATTTGGCCAATTGTTCCAAGGAAGGCCTCATCCAGGTCTTCCTTATGGCTAGGTGACCTGCAACAGATTCCCACAGTTATCTCACCGTCTCTTCCTTCTCCTTTTATTTTACCCAAACGCCTTTCACACTCACCTTCATGAATTTCTTCACAGATTTCCTTGACATATAGCACTACCCCTCCCTTCCTGTTCTCTTTGAATAAGTTATACTTCCTGATTACTGCATTCCACTCATGTGTCTCATCCCATCAGGTTTCAGTAATGCCTAGAAGAGATCATACTCACCTTCTTCTAGCAACAGTTCTAGCTCATCGTTTGTTCCCCATGCTTTGCACATTGGTGTAAAGACACCTGAAGCCACAGGTTACCCCCCCCATTCTGTTTCTCCATTTTGTCCCTTGCATCAGCGTATCCTGTTGTTGCAGTGCAGTCCCAGTGGCCTCTATATCACCCATGATCCCTTTACCAGCCTTCAGCATTGCATTGACTATGGAGTCATTTCCCTCCCCCCATGTGGCTTAGTTTAAAGCCCTTCCAATCAGGCTTTCAAGCTTCTTCCTGAATACAGCTGTTGTGAGATGCAGCCCATTTCTCACCAGAAGACTTCATCCAAGAAGCACAGACCATGGTCAAGGCAACCAAACCCTTCTCATTGATACCATCTTCATAGCCATTCATTCACTTCCAGTATTCTTCGCTCCTATGCACGCACGGCACAACCCTCCTCTGGAAGTATTGATGAAAGCACAACATGTGGATCAAATTCTTTTTCTTTCTTTCTTTCTTTCTTTCTTTCTTTCTTTCTTTCTTTTTGGCTGAGATGTTTAAAAAGAAATGTTAGGAAATTACTCCCTTCTTCCCAAATTGCAACTGTATCAGAAGCAAAAAAAAAAAAAGTGATAATTGGAAAGCTTAAAAATCAAACAAATCAATAGCAATTCTATGCTTTTTGTCATCCTTTCATTTCTTCTAAACAGAGGTGTTGCTAATCCCCCCAGGTCCCCGCTGGAAGTCATGTTACTGCTAAACAGCCTTCAGAGGTGCAGGGCAGGTGGGAGGGCCAAACTTCTTGCCATCTCCGCCGCTGCCGCCTGCTCATTGCACCATTTCTCATGCCTCTGCTGCCCACTTTGTTGCCCCCCGCGTGCCCCCCAGGCCTCCCTGCATGCCCCCTGGTGCCTGCCGCCCCCTGCCCCCTTCCGCCTCTGCTTATAAAACCATATTTTCTTCTAAAACAACCGTGTGTTTTCCCCAACACAGTTTGGGGGGTTTCCCCAACACAGTTTGGCTCTCTTCTTAATTAACATCAGAAAACCAGGCCTTGTTATTCCTTCCAACATAAGGATTTCCAGCAGTTTACCCTTGCATCAGCTATTGCTCATTACAGTGTCCTTGAACAAAGCCATCTTGCAAGATGAACAAGTATTGACTACAAAGGAGAGTGGGCTGCATTTTTGAAATGTTTTAAAATCCAGAAAGAAAAGGCTAAAAACATTACCTATGTTTCGTCAACCAATCAGACTGCATCATCATTATGCATCTATTGTGATAAAAAGTGTATGCACATTTTGCAAAACAACTCAAGAAACAAAACAAGAGCAGAGAAATTAGCTCAAATGGCAGACACCTGATGGTTTTCTCCACTACAGTTGAGAACAATAGACCACTAATGTAGGCACTCATGTCTTTTACATATGCTTGGCACTGTAGCATACATCTTGCTTTACAATGCTTTCCCCTCTCATGTCATCAGAACAAGACAATCGGGTCCCACTTGCAGGAGATGAGTCACAAACTGAGAGCAATAGAGGAACATTACACACACACACACACACACACACACACACACACACACACACACACACACACCCCTTGCTGCTTTCTGCTTCCACAAAAACGTTCATTCCACTGAAATTTTGTGCACAATAATTTGTTCTTGAATAATTTAATTTTTTTTAATGGATGTGTGTGCAGGTGTTATTTTTAAGCTCCTGAAATGAAAATACAGGGCATCTCAAGAAAATATACACACACACTTTATAGTGTCAGATTTATTATACTATAATACACATATGCACTGCATATGATGTGTACAGAAGCAGTTGCTTGATCCAATTAATTAATGAATTCATTAGTTCATGAATTGGACCAAGTGCTTGAAATGTTCCCCATTGGTGTCTATACACCAATGGCATTGTTGACTACTGGCCCAATCCAATACGGAACTGCCTTATGGCATTTGTAAAATGTGCTCTGGCAGAGCGCACAGTTGCGCGCTGCAGGAGCACCAGCAGGAAGGTGCATCCTACACCTACCAGAGCATTGCCGGCCACTTGCTGAGGCAGGTAAGACTGTGGGGGAGGTGAGACGGGGTGGGAGGGAGGGTGTAACGGGCAGGTGAGTGTGCAATCAGGTGGCGACAGTGACGGGGAGGGTGGAACAAGGCAGCAATGGGGGCAAGGGAAGGATGGATCGGGTCCAGGAAGGAGCTGGTTCAGCAGCAGCTGCCAAATCCTAGCCCCCTTCCCAGATCTGATCCCATGACATGGGTCCAAGCAGACATGAGCCAGCAAATCCACTAGTGCATGTCCCAGTAGACTCTTCTGTGCTGTGGAGGCTTTCCCCCTGGGTAAGGGAATGAATGTTCCCTTACTCAGAGGAGCCCTCTACAACTCCCCATCACCACAGGCTGCAGTGGTAGCCATTTTGGCATCTCTGCATCAGCAGGGGGGAGGGGAATAGGATTAGGCTGTAAGAGATCTGCAGATATCCACCAACATCTGTGCTGGGTTGGATTTCAAGTTCTTTGGCCAGGTTATTTCTTTAAGGAGGCAAGGTTGCCTCAGGTGGCAGATTATGGGGTAAGTGGTGGGGTGCCCATTGCCCTGACCACTGACTGCCTCCTTCGCTCCATTCTGCCACTACTGCTGCCATCACAGTGGCTCTTTGCTAAGTGATGACACTTGCTGAAGAGCTACACCATCGTTTTTGGGGTGCTGGTGGATATAAAAATGAGGAGGGGTGTGTGAATGGAAGAGCAAATATAAATAGAGGAGCATGGTGGCCAGACACTCTAGACCAGGGGTTCTCAACCCCTCCCTGGCCAAGTACCAACCCCTCTCCTGCTGCGTACCACTGGAAGTGAGTGGCAATGACAGCATCTCCAATTACTTCCAGGTTTTCGGAGGCATGAAAATGTAGGTAGGAGGCTCTGGGCGAGTGAGAGGGCCCTTCTCAGTGTTCCCAAGAGGCTCAGCCAAAGGCAAGAGCCTCTCAGGAGTGAAAATGCAGTGCCGAAAGTGCTGTTTTGGAGCAGGGTTCCAGCAGTCTGGCAGTCTGAATACCACCAGCAGTCAGCTGAAGTACCACTGGTGGTACTAGTATCACTGGTTGAGAACCCCTGCTCTAGGCAGAGCATCTGTGCCCCACTCTCCTCACTTTCTTTTCTGCTCCCTGTCCCTTTACAAATGCAGTGGTCCGCCATGGAGGAAGGACGGAATGGTTTGTCCCAGGCTGCTGCCAAGCCAGGCGGTGGCTGTTGACAAGGTGGAGGAGGGCAGTGTGAGGGCAAAGGCAGCAGTTGGTACTGCTGCTGTCCTTGGTACTGCACTTGAAACACGTTCTTTCTCCCTTGAAGTGAGTGGGAAACCTGATTTGTGACAGAGAGTTGTGCTTATCACAGTGTGCTTAAGGCTCTGGATCAAGGGAAAAGCATGTACAGTACAGTGCTGTGCAACTCCTGCCTCAATTATCCTCTGTCCAGCTTCAAACTTACAAGGGTCTGCTGCACTCCCTGGTCTGCCCAATGGCCCAGCTGAGCAGCAGGCACTGAGGAGGGCAGTCTGCAGGTGACCAGGCAGGCACAGCACAAGATGGGAGGAGTCTGCATCACTGGAGGGGGCGGGGCAGCTGATGGGGCTTGATAAGGCCAGCCTGGGATATAAAAAGCCCAGAGCCTGGGATGAATGACTGGCTGATCCCACACAGGGAGAAGCACTATATAGCTGAGGAGGGCTGCCTACCATGTAGTCAACAGGCAGAGGGGAAGCCCCTTCTAGGAAGCAGACTGACCAGCCCAGTTGGAGGAGGACCAGGGTGCAGATAACCTCCTCCTCCACACTGAACCTCTGATTCCTTGGGAACTTCCCTAGTGAGACAGGGCAGGACAAGCCTGGATTTGGCCAGGAGGTCCTGGGGTCGAGGGTTGATGTTGCTGCTGCCAGACCCCACATGCTCATGACAACTTGAAATAGTTTGTTTAATAACTAAGACAGAGGATTAAGGACTTGTCTAAGTCCACCATGTGAATCCCAGCTTGAAATCCCACACACACACACACCCTCACATTATTATTCAATGCTACTCTGTAGAGATTTTATTTATATGTATGTACTGTACTGTATGTATGTTTATGTATGTGTGTGAATTAAAACAATAAACAGTGGGCTGCAATCAAGCTGATATCAATGACTAAGAATACATGTTTACAACTCATCAGGACAACATTACAAATCTAATTATGATGAAACACATAATAAGATTGAAGTGCCTCATTTAAAATCCCACATTTTTCCAGAAACCAGATAGTCCTTTTGGTAAATTTAGCATGAAACATTTCCAAATTAGACTGCAGTACTGTCATGCAGTGGGCTCAATATCACTCCTTAACTGATCAATAAACCTCCTTTGCTCAGTTGATGTACAAACACAGATGGTTTACTGTTATGAAAATAATACGTTTGTAGGAAATCCATATCCTATCAGCTATTTTACCATGTTGTAAAACAATGGCTGTAGGCCAGGTGTGGCCAACCTTTCAACATGAATGCTCCTGGCCCTTTAATGGTTGTGTAGGTGAGGGCATTTCAGCAGGTGCAGCTGCTTTAGCGGCACCCTCAGCGCTTGCAGCTGCCAAGGTTCTGTCTTCTACACAACTCTTAAGAACGCAGAGGCCCTAATGGTGGAAGGTTGGACACCCCTGCTGTATACTATAACACCCATGGCAAAGCATAAGCAAGAATGATGCATGCAGGCCTGGAGCCATCTGAGGACTATATAGAGTTTAAAAATATTTTTATTTTTTAAAAAAGTAGAAGAAATCAGAACCTTTATTGGCATTTAAACACAAAATAAACATACATAGCAAAAGAAAAAACAACTAAAAACAGAGTTAACAGGCAGGTAACGAAGTCTCAGAGGATGTTTTAAGAATTGGAGCTCCAGAGTGCTGTGAGCAAGTATTGCTCTCTGCTGAGTTTTGAGTCAACCAAAGTTGGCCAACCTGCATTATAGCTTACCCTGTTGAAGTGTCCCTGTCAATGCAGAGACTTCACCTTGGCCAGATGCAATATCTTTCCCTCAGTTGTATTATTTGGCAGATTTATTAAGACACCTTACAACGAAAGATGCTGTGCATGCAAGTTGGGTTCAGTCGAGTCCCTTTTGCATATGATTTTGCATTGTCCATTTTATTCAGCTCTTCGAGGAAAACGTTTCGTGCCTTAAATGGAATGGCTGTCCAGATAGCGTCATCCTGAGAAACATATTGTCATCTGACACCCCTTATATATATAAAGTATTATTGTGCAGGCAGGAATCGTTTCCAGCACATCAAAATCTGGAACCATTCCAACTGACCAGAACACCAAGGTTCACCCTGAATTCTGTGTCAAGGGGAATTCTGTAGCAATCCCAATTCTAACAGATATATTATCAACTCGAAAAAGACCAGTTTCTTATGGCTGAAGTTCTCTATAAAAGCACAAATGCCGTTGTTACTTTACAAATGCCTATTGTTTATTGCCAGACAGCCATTGTGGTGTAGTGGGTAGAGTTTTGGTCTTGGATCAGAAAGACACTTGGGTTCAAATCTCTGCTTGGTCATGAAGCTCAATGGGCCAGTTTCTGTCTCTCAAACCTTCCTTACAGGGTTGGCTAGACTAGAGATAAAAAGGTGGTGGTGGAGGAAAACCATATACAATCAGTTCTCTTTATATGCAAATTCACGATCTGCAAATTCACTTACGGTATCTGCGAGGGACAGAATTGCCACCTATCTCTCAGTATCTGCTGTCTGTTCTTGCTATCTGTGATCTCGTCGGGGTCATTGTTCTCACTGGTGTGCACTTAGCTTTTTTTGTGGGTCGTTGCTCTGGGAGCAAATTTCCAGCCTTGCTGCATTTTACTGTAAAAGGTAAATTCTCTCTTCTGGAGTTACTATGTGTGTGTTTTTTGTTGAATGCCATTTACAACACAATGGGAACTGTTTGTGCTCTCTCTGGGTTTCCAGGGTACTGTACAATAATTTTATATTTGCATGATGTTGTTAGGAAGGAATAATTAATTTGCTAAAGTTAGGAATTGTTCCATAACAAAGAGCCAATGTGGTAAGCTGGATGCTGCCCCCGCTATCACTCAGCCCATAGACGTCAAGGTAAGATTCAGGTCCACAAACTTAATATAGTGCATGGCGAAGAACCCTGGAACCTAACCCCATTTTTCCCATAGGCTCAATGATTCAGTATCTGCTAATTCGGTATCCACTAGGTTTTCCAGGAACCTAACCCTAGCGGATAATGAGAACTGACTGTACACTCTAAGCTCCTTGGGGGAAAGGGGGGGGTTATAAAATGAGGTTGATAGACCACAGTCGATGTCAGAAGGCTGTTCTCTGGTATGGAATAAGTAACTTCTTTTATTAGTATCAGTTTGGTTTGATTTGAGCAGGCACAGTGTCGCTTATGTTGTACTAACAAGGCTGCTACTTCATTCAGTGGACCCTGCTGGAAGGGGTCTTTCACAGCTGAGTCAGTACTGTACATGCACTTCTCACCCCATGTAGGTAAATGAATGCCATTAGACTGCAGAACTGCAGGGAGCTTTGCACACTGAGGTGTTCCACTTCCACTACAATTACCATTAGTCACAAACGGCTTATAAGCTTATACCAACATCTGTAGTCTTGAAAATTCAAAGGCACCATATTGATTAGTTTACTGTTAAATGAGAGAGAGAGAGAGAGAGAGAGAGAGAGAGAGAGAGAGAGAGAGAGAGAGAGAGAGAGAGAGCTCTGGTTCCAGCAGTGCACAGGAGATACAAAACAGAATAAGGCTTCACGTAATACAGCGGGCTTATACAGTATCCATCTCTGCAGGTCTTTGTATAGACACATTAAGGTAAAGGTAAAGGTAAAGGTAAGGTGACCCCTGACAATTAAGTCCAGTCGTGTCCGACTCTAGGGTGTGGTGCTCATCCCTATTTCAAAGCCGAAGAGCCAGCGTTGTCCGAAGACGCCTCCGTGGTCATGTGGCCGGCATGACTCTCCTTGCCACAGCGCGTAGCATGCGGCTGGAACACGGAGCGCTGTTTACCTTCCTGCAAGCGGTACCTATTTATCTACTCGCATTAACATGATTTGGAACTGCTAGACTGGCAGGAGCTGGCCAAGCAACGAGAGCTCACCCCATTGCGGATTCGAACTGTCAACCTTTCGATCAACAGCTCATGGTTCAGCGGTTTAACCCACTGCACCACCCGCTGGTGCATTACACTGTCCCAAAATGACTATTTATCAGGAAATAGCAAAATTTACACCACTGAAATATGCCGTTTGTAGCCTGCTAGGTTGGCTCTGATTTGCATAATAATGTGAATAACAATTAGATTCATAGTGATGGCATATTAAGAAAAATAAAGGAGAGATATGCAGATTAAGCTCTGCTAAATGCCTTTGCTTCAGTATGCTTTATAAATTTTGATGCTCGTATAAATCTTTCGCCGCTTTGGATCCCCCTATGGGGGAGAAGGGCAGGATATAAATTCAATAAATAAATAATAATAAATCTACTCAAATATAAAATGTAGCATCCCCTGTTTTAGATAAAATATTATTTCCAAAGCAGTAAAAATAACATGCAGCGTTGCCTACCGGTATGTAGCTGATCTGCATTATATTTTTCTTGATTTTATTATGAAATGTCATCCATTGCTAGATAGTGATGGCTGTACATAAATGACTCTGGAACATTCAGTGAAGGAATGTAGGGTATAGAGGTCTTTACCATCATTGTTTGATTTTTTTTTCTTTAAGTGAAACATGGACTGAAATAAAAACAAGGAAATCATAGATGTTATTGATGAAGTGATTGAAATTATTATATCCAATCTTTGTATTAAAAATCATGCTAGATGACATGCATAAAATTACTACAAATAAGGTTTGAAAACCACAAAATACTAAAATATTTCACAGATCAATTAGCATAGAAAGCATTACTAAAGAAATGTTGCCAGTTAATCCTCACCGATGCCTGAGTGAACAAGACTGGTTTCACGTGGTACCTAAGGGATGTTCATATATTGGTGCCAGTTGGATTTGCTTGGCAAGGTTGTTCCACTGTTAGAGGTACCACCACACAGACGTCCCACTCCTTGATAGACACCTATCGGGCAGCCCAATCCTGTGTAAGATACGGCGACCGGCCTGGAGGTTTGAGCCGGTGTCCTGCCTGAAGAAGCTAAGCAGGGTCGACCTCGGTTCCCACTTGGATGGGAAAGCTCACAAAGACACTGAGAAGGCATCGTGAGAGGGTGGAATGCGGAGGAGTCAGCTAGAGAGAGAACATCTAAGACAACCGTCCGAGGGTGAACTGTGGTGAATTGTGAAGCTTGGAAGTGCAAAGCACAAGCCATAAGGAGGGCTGCACTCGGAAGGGAAAACATCTCGAGCATGGAAGGTTCTATATAGGAATAGAACAATATTGTAAAGACCCTTATCATGTCTAAAGATAGCCTGCCTATGTAAACCACCTTGAATAAATCTGATGAGAAATCTGATGATGAGAAAGGCGGGATATAAATACAGAAAATAAATAAATAAAATAAATAAAGAGCCGGCCGCCGTATCCTATGCAGGTTCAGGGCTGCCCCAGGGCAGCCCTGGTGCACCTCAAGGGAAGGGGACGATCATCCCCTTCCCTGGGTGTAAGCAGCAGGAGGCTTGAATGTATGCAAGCTCTGGAGCTCATGTACATTTGCGCCGGCTGTGTAAGACTGCAACGGGCCTGGAGAGGGCCTAGGATATGGCGTATCTCACCTCCGATATCCCTGACTGCCCAGTCCACCCTCCCCCTGCCCCGGCCCCAGCCGGGGTAGGACTTACCTGCTTCGGTGGGTGCAGGACCAGGCAGGAGCCTGGGTAAGGGCTGCCAGCCACTGCGCCAGCGGTCCTTACTCACTGGGTGATGTAAACATGCTTTACAATGCGTTTACAACACCCTGCACCAGGTGAGCGCACGCTCCCCTGGTGCAGCGCTACCCAGGATTGTGCGGTAATTTAAGGTATGTTTGATGGTATATGAAGCAGCAAACAGGGTGATCTACTCCAAGTTGCATACTACTGTATTTGTTCATATAAAATATGCTTAGGGTCTGATGAGTTGTGGTGAATAATCTCTTGAAGGCACTGTGTGAGATAAGCTTGGCCTTCAGAATCTCTTTTTGCCCTTCAGTTATATTTTACACTGAATGAATGAAATGATAAGAAGAAAATCAAAGTCACTTTTGATGTTTGCAATGCTTACTTTGTTTTTTGTTTAACATAATTCTATAGTGTTATTTAACTCACAGGGTGGCAGAGAACACTTGCAATACGCTCTCTTGGATGCCAGTACACCACTCTTCCAAATGTTGCTTATCCGAACTGCCAGCAGCAATCTCAGTTAAGAAAGGGATCAAAGCTTTGAAAAATTTAAATAAAACTTACATGGGAAAAGGCAACTGGAAGCATTTTTTTTAACATATTGTATTCATTTTGGGTTGTTTCCAAAAAAGGTTAGGCATGACTAGGGATGCCAGCTCTAACCAAAACTATTCCTGAATATTTTTCTTCTAATATGATGAACTGTTGTAAATTCCCGATGCCCTGTTAAAACCTCCAGGATTGCTTTCAGTAATCATCTGGAGATTGATGCTGGATCCTGGAAATTACAGATCAGTTTGGGAGGGTTGACAACCGTAGTCATGACTGCACTTTGAAATAAGTCAGACAAGCGAGTCATGACCAACTTCTGTCCCATTAAGTTCAGTGGAACTAATCATGATGTAATTCTCTTCAGGTATGACCCAATCTTAACTTTGTGTGCCATTTTTCCACCCCAGGTTCATCAAAGTAGTTCACAATGAAAGATAATCCGTAAAATAATTCGATAATCACAACAGCTGTAATTCTAGTTCATTGAAAAAGGAACAGTTCCTGATCTCAGATGACTTGGCAAAACAAGAATGTGGTTATTGATCTAAAGGTATTGATGGACAGACCCTGGCAGGTATGACCTTAAATTGGTAGGGAGATACATCACTTTTATGGTGATCGTCAAAGACCTAAAGAAATTTGTTTGGCAAACCTGAAGGCAAATATTGCCATGGTTATATTCACTATGTTCTTATAAATATTTATATAAATGGACTCAGACCAGTCAACTAAGAGCTTCACAACATGAACAACAGAAAGTTCAGCTGTGTTGTACTGTTTCAGACTTTTCAGGTGAGGAAACATTGAATGCTCAACTACTGTTTATTAAACGCCCCTCTTTCCACAGAGAAAACTAGCATGGAGAAGCAAAAACTAGGGAGGTTTTGAGCCTAACTTTTCAGCCCAATCAGCATGTCTACTCAGAAGTAAGTCCCATCTTAATGGACCCTACTCTCAGGTTAGGAATGTCAGAGACGGAGAGCATTTGAACATGCAGTTTTCCCATGGGTAGACTAAAGTAGTACACCTGTAAGAGCAGAACCACATGAATCTCCTGATTGAGTATCTTGGTTCCAATTATTCTAGTATTGTTTCTGGTAATAGCACTTGAAGATCATTGGTCTCCCATTGAACAAGTGTAAAGAACATAAGAACATAAGAACAGCCCTGCTGGATCAGGCCAAAAGCCCATCTAGTCGAGCTTCCTGTATCACACAGTGGCCCCACCAGATGCCTCAGGGAGCACAAGACAAGATAACCTGTTTCCCGTTGTCACTCCCTTGCACCTGGCACAGAGAAAACCCACTTCTAAAACCAGGAGGTTGCTTGTGGCTTGTAACCTGTGATGGTCTTTTCCTCCATGAATCTGTCCAAACCCCTTTTAAAGGCATCTAGGCCAGATGCCGTCACCACATCCTGTGGCAAGGAGTTCCACAGATGAATTACACGCTGGGTAAAGAAATATTTTCTTTTGTTCGTTCTAACTCTCCCTCCACTCAATTTTAGTGCATGTCCCCTGGTTCTGGTGTTGTGCGAGAGGGAGAAGAATTTCTCTCTATCCACTCTCTCCATCCCATGCATAATTTTATACGTCTCAATCATGTCCCCCCTCTGGCGCCTTTTTTCTAGACTGAAAAGCCCCAGACGCTGTAGTCTTTCCTCATAAGGGAGGTGCTCCAGCCCACGAATCAATCTGGTCGCTCTTTTCTGAACTTTTTCCAATTCAACTATATCCTTTTTGAGGTGTGGTGACCAGAACTGGACACAATACTCCAGATGTGGCCTTACCATCGATTTGTACAAAGAATACTGTAGTGTAGGCTAAGTGCTGCATTTCAAGAGTGCATTTCATGAACATGCTCTGTTGCTAGAGAGACAGGAAACGACGAGGAACTATGGTTTATTTTCTTTGGACCTGGTACCAGTTAGGATCCTGTTGACATGTACAATGGTGTTTGGGGTCTTTCACAGAGTCAAAAGAAGTGAGATTTAAGTTAAAAACACCAAAGAGTTTATTGGGGGGTGGAGAGGGAGGAGGCTAATATTGGAGGCTAATTATCCCCTTGGGAAGCGCTATAGCTAGTTGTGGGAGGGCGTTGAGAAACAATTTCCCTGCAATCAAGATTTTTCTCTGGAGAAGCTAATAAGAAGGATGAGATTATTTTGGGAGCAATCATCCTTTTGAATATGTAATATAGTTTTTTGATTCTACCTCATAAAGCCTCCAACTGTTTTGTGGATCCCGTTAATGAGAAGATTATATTTCTACAGAGGAGTTGATTGAAGTGCGTTTTCTTAGAGTAGTTTTAAAAAAGAAGCAAGTTGGAGTAAGGGGTGGGGTAGGGGAGAAAGAAGAAGGTAAAAGAAGAAGTTGAAATGTAGAGAAAATTCAAATAGTGAGTACGGTATCTAATTGTTGTCTCAGGAGCAGCTTCAGATGTTTCTAACAGTCCTGGCAAGCACACAAGGGAGTCCCATACACTTCTATGGTTGCTGTCCGAGGATAACATGCATGGGGGAGATGTACAAGCTTGCAATGTGCCTATATTCCCCATGTAAGTGCTCCTTCAGACATGACCATGGAAGCAAGAGGCACATAATACACATTTGCGGGCTGCTAATCCTGGTAACATTCGAAATGGCTTCAACTGGCAGCCATGATACAATGGAATTTGAGGTGTCAGCTGTATGAGTCATAGCTGGCCCATCCATGAGCCTGACTGAAGCTATTGTGCCAGGCAACATATTGCCAGGGCTCTGTCCACTCATTTGCCTCCACTGCTCCTCCTCCTCTTTGGACTGGAAAAGGAAGAGTGGGGTGGAGCAGAAGAGGAAGTGTGGAGGAGAAGAAAGTGGTGGTGGTGGGTTCTCAACCCCTTCCTGGCTGAGTACCACCTCTGGCACCACTCTCCTGCTGGGTACCACCGGAAGTGACTGGCGATAACATCATCACCAGTTACTTCCGGGTTTTCAGGTTTTTGGAGGCCAGGAAATGCAGGTAGGAGACTCTGAGTGGCTGGAAGTTCCTTTCTTAGCATTCCCAAGAGGATTGGCCAAAGTGCTGCGTTGGAGCAGGGATCCGACGGTGGTACTTGTACCACTGGTTGAGAAACCCTGGGCTAGAGCACCTTCACCACTTTCCTCTTCTCTAAACTTCCTCTTCCACTCTGTCTCCCTCGTCCTTTTCCAATCCAGGGAACAGGAGGAGCAGAGCCTGGCGTTCCACCAGTTACAGGGAGGGCAGCATTTGGTATGTTGCTTCAGGTATCAAAGGTCTTGGGCCGGCCCTGGTACAAGTATTTATGTGAGAAATAAAATAAAATGAAGAACATAACTAGATTTGATGGGAAGCCGGTGTGGTCCTCGGGAAGACAAGTTAGAATAGAAAATAGGCAGGCCAAGGAGATACGTTGACTGGGTGTCTGTATGGAGATACAGTGTGGTGTTGTGGACTGGGTTTTCAGCTTGGATAAACTGAGGATCAAATCCATGCCCAGCCATGGCATTCACAGGGTCACCTCAGGCCAATCTCAGCTTAAACTGCCTCGCATGCCTGTGGTGAGGATAAATGGGATAATCCCATGTATACTGCCCTGAAGTCTTTGGAAGAAGATGCAAATGAAATGAAACAGTGCTACTTTGTTATAATTTGCCTTGTCATGAGCACAATTATACCCCAAATGCATTGGTGCTTGGGGGTGCGTGTGACTGTCCCCTTTGATGCTAGGCGGGGTAACAGTCTGTGCTTGAGGTTACTAACTTCTAGTCCTTGATAGTCTCTTGATATGTCTATGAACAGGGATGGGTTTATGTGGTAAGCTGTCAAGATTGTTCTCCAGAGACTGTTTGAGTAGGAGTAAATGTCATGATAATCATGCTGTTTTCATAGAACGGCAGTAAGTCGCTGATTCTTCTTATATAACTAAACTTTTTGAATTAGAATACTTTTGTGTGAAACTCTTCACTTCCAGTTGCTTTCAGCATATGTTCTAGAATAGAATGGCTTCCTATCTGCTCTTTGAACACAAAGAGCATAACCCCCCCCCCCATCCTTTGAAGATATTTGCTAAATCTGAGAATGTCAACCAGGGGTCACGTCAACCAGGGGAGAATGTCAACCAGGGTTGCTAGCAGCAGGGTCATGTGGGGTGGTGGTTATGACGCGTTTCGCACCATCGTCCCGCCCCCCTGTGCTCCCGGAAGGCTCACTTGAAGAAAAAAAAGATTTCAGTGCATTTCAGTTCCACAGCTGCAAATGCCCCCAAAACCCGCCGCGACTCTTCCTTATGAGGAGACTACGGTTGTCACCAGGGGGTATTTGCTTCCCCCGACCCCACTATAGCGACGCCACTGATGTCAACATTTTCTACATGTTCACCATGGTAAAGTCAGACACTTTTGTGGTTAAACACAGCAATATCAGGTGAGTCTGTGAATCCTTAGGAGGACCACCCCTGTGTAAACAAGTTGCAACGATAAGCATGCCACAGACCTTCAGCCACTGAGTGGACCAAATAATCTGCTGCTCCTGCTGCTGCTATTAATATTAGTATTATACCACTTTTCAGTCAAAATCATTCACAAAATGGTTCACATAGCAAAATAAATAAATAAATTCTATTCTTTTTTGTTTGTTTTCTATTTCTTCTTTATCTGTTTTCTTTCTCATAAGAGAAAACTCAGTGAAGTTGTGTTTCATTTCCCTCACGATTGGAACGATTTGACTCTGAGCCCTACATCCATCCTTCCTTTAGTTCCGTGTTTCCTCCACGCCATGTTTCTTCTGCCCTTCTTTTCATCAAGCCCTTGACTGTTCAAAACTGTGACCTCACAACAGTTCAGTTCATTGCCAGGACAGCAATCACCCAGGTTGTATCTCTTTGTTAAAATAGGACTGTAATCTCACGAAACGTATTTTACAGTTCTGTGTGCATACTACAGGCCTTCTGCAAAGTTTTCCCCAGTGTCAGTTCCCAGTTGCAGACTCTCTTGCATGGTCTGATAATATGCGTTTGCTCACTGCGCTCAGCATTGATGAGTAGTAATAGCTCTGCAGGGTTTCAGACACAGGCCTCTTCCATTCTCACCCTACCTGAGGATACTGGGGACTGAGCCAGAGATATTTTGCATGGAAAGCATATGCTCTATCACTGAGCTCCAGCGACTGTCAACTCTTCAGCAACCATATGCCTGCATGACACTGAAGTAGCAGCCCCCATGCCTCTTCAGTCACATCTCAGTACCCTCGCTATTGGGTCCCTCCCCATCTGCACCAGCACTCAGCAGCAGAAGCTGGTAGTAGCCTTCCAGCAAGCTGCAAAATGAATCACCACTGCACACACGAGAGCTCTGATCTGAGAGGCGATAACGTGGAAATGTATCATGAACTGGCTCATTTCCAGCCAGCTTTTCACTTCCCTTGGTCTTCTTTGAGCAACCTTCCCCTGTGCCCATGTGGTGTATAAGAAGGCAAAGAGAAACACGGGCAGCCGCCACCAGGGTTGCCTCCACAGTCTGGTTATCTCTTTGTGCATGCCACAATCAACACTTTGCATAAGCCCAACAGGATGGCATCTGGTAATTGCCAGAAAACAGAGAGAGAGAGAGAGAGAGAGAGAGAGAGAGAGAGAGAGAGAGAGAGAGAGAGAGAATGGCATGGAAACAGGAAGAAATATAATACACAAAATGTTGGAAGTCATCACAGACATCTAAAATATAGCCCAAATTGGGAGGGTTTGTATTCATTCACAATACTGCAGCAGAAAACACCTGCCTATTCTGGTAGCCATTAACTACAGTGAGATACTTTTTGAACAATGCTGTTTCGTTCTACAGCCTTGCAGCCCCCACAATAGATTTCAGGATTTAATTCTCTATCCCAGGGGTTCCCAACCCCTTCCCAGGTAAGTACCATCTCCGGCGGCACTCTCCTTCTGAGTACTATCGGAAGTGACTGGCAATGACATCATCACCAGCTATTTCTGGTTTTCAGGTTTGAAGAGGCCAGAAAACGCAGGGAGGAGGCTCTGGGCAAGTTGGAGGGCCCTTCTCAGCATTCCTGAGAGGCTCGGCCAAAGGCAGGACATGCCACCAAACGTGCCACCCAAAGCGCCGTGTAGGAGTGGGGTTCCAGTGGTCCAGCGGTCCGAGTACCACCAGCAGTCGGTCGAAGTACCACTGGTGGTACTAGTACCACAGGTTGGGAACCCCTGCTCTATCCATTTAATCTGGGGCAGTGGTTCCCAACCTTTTTAGCACTGGGACCCCCTTTTGTAGAATGATAACCTGTCGGGCCCCACTAAGACCCAGGGCTGGAAGTAATGTCATTGTTTTCAATAAGTTACACTGTTTAATAAATCACACTTTTAAAAAATAAATCACATTTTCAAAGTTGTACTCATAAGCAGCCCCATTTGTGGGGGGGGGGAGTGAGCTTATATTAACAGAGATGCTAAAAGGCAAGCGGAAAGTAATAAGGTGAGCAAACAAGACCCCAGAAACTGCTTTGTGACCTCCTTGGGGGTCCTAACCCTCAGGTTGGGAACCACTGATCTAGGGGAAATTCTGCTTTATCACTGGATTATAAATTAGCATAACTAATACTTAACTTTTGTTACATGTTGTGCATGGATTTATAGTTTTTAAAACTGTGATACACAATGTATGTACAGTAGGGCTCTCTGTATCCGCAATTGGAGCATCCGTGGATTTGAGTCAACGCGGATGCTCCACGGATACAGGGGCCAATGTAAAAACCTGAAAAAAAGTTAAAAAGAGTTTTCCTTGCCTTCTTCGCTGCAAATTGCTTCATTTTCCTGCCTGTAGAAGGGGAAATTGTGCTGGTATTATAATAAATAAATACCGGTACATTATAAATAGACCAAGGAATGGATCAATCACAAATACAACAGGATCATGCCCATCCATGATCCCCATTGCATGGAGGGTGGGTAGGAGCCTTTCGTTAATGTGGTGAGTAACCTTTTATAATAATACTTTATTATTTAATAATGTAATAAATAATGTAATAAATACATTATTAAACCTCCTGGTTTTAGAAGTAGGTTTTCTCTGTGCCAGGTGCAGGGGACTGGCAGCAGGAAACAGGTTATCTTGTTGGCTGTGTGCTCCCTAAGGCATCTGGTGGGGCCACTGTGTGATACAGGAAGCTGGACTAGATGGGCCTTTGGCCTGATCCAGCAGGGCTCCTGTTATGTTCTTATTATAAATAGAATAGCCTTGCTGTAGGCAAATACGGTACTGTTGCTCATCCCTTAAAAAAAGCAGGGGAAATATTCAACAGCCCTGAAGAGGGGCCAGATTTCAAAAGGGCTAAAATTTCTAAGGACTAAAAGCTATACTATTTTATGTTAAAAAAAAGAGGAAATAAAGAAGCATTGCTGTTGATGGTAGGGTTAGCTCCTACTGACACTTGCCTAGAGGAGTGCTTCCAAGCTGATGGGATGCGACTTCTCAAATGTAAAAAGAACACCAAACACTTAAAAATAAATAAAGCTTTCAAGAACATTGGAATTAGAGGAGAAGGGAGCTGTGTTGCTCATCATCATTTACGTCACCAACAATACCCAACAGGTGTTCCTAAGACCCATGCAGCTGCCATGCCACATTGTGGTCTCCACAATAATGCTATCAAGGGGAAGAATCACAATGAAAACATTCAGGTGCTGTGACAATGTCTTCAGAACTGAAGTGCATCCTTGAGAGAAAAAAAAAATCTAAGCTTCATAGTGACAAAAACAAATGAGTAACAACTATGCATTTAGTGCCGGAATAACTGACTGTTGGGAAAGATAGCCGCTAAGACAACAGAAATAGCATGCAAAGAAAAAAAACCTACTTCAGACATTATCTAACCATAAGGAGTCTCCATGGTTACAAATGCTGTCGGGAGTGTGCTAGCCAACCTGAGTCCTCTTGCTGCAATCTGTAGCCCTGCCCCAATCCACACATTTACAGTGTCTACATAGACCAGGGGTGGGTGGCCAACCTTTCAACGTGAATGCTCCTGGCCCTTTAATGGTTGTATAGCATTTGTATGGCATTTCAGCAGGTGCAGCTGCTTTAGCAGCACCACCAGCACTTGCAGCTGCAAAGGTTCACTCTTCTATACAACTCTTAAGAACGCAGAGGCCCTATTGGTGGAAGTTTGGCCAACCCTGAGATAGACTCATGCTGTACTCTGAGAGAGAGCCGCCCCATGAGTCCCCAGTGGGAGCAGGGTCACAAAGCATGGTAGTGGAGCTGGGTTCTCCAACTGCTCTTGACAGTATCTCTATGGCCCAAAGGGCTTTTTGCCCACTTCAGATTTCTGCCTCATACCTCTCCTGTCACCTGTCCAATGGCGTCGCTGTAAAGAAGCGCGCGGGCCGGGCCGCTGGGGGTGACGCGCGTACGAGGGTGACGCGCGCACCCCTGAGGGGAGAGCGGGGAGGCCCGGTACTTACAGGTTGCCGCTGGCCTTGGTTGGGCCCGCCTGCCCTCCCCTGTGTTCGTTTGGCTCCGAAATGAGCCGAAAACGGCGTGGGGGTGTGTGTGTTCTGCGCCTGCGCGTGACGTCACACGCGGGGGCGGCGCCGCGTCGCTCCCCCCTGCGGGGGTGTAGCGACGCCAGTGCACCTGTCCCTTTTTTTCATGCAGCACAGTGTTATGAAAATTTGTTCTGAAGCAATCTCTAATCTCATTGTGTTCAATAGAACTTAATCCCATGTAGGTGTGTCATAGACCTCGGGCTACAATCCTATACACACTTACCTGGGAGTAAATTCCATTAAACTCAGTGGGGCTTACTTCTGAGCAGATATGCATAGGATCGCACTGTAAATGTCTCAACGCCTTCAATTCCCCTAATCCAGGATGTTCTTCACAATAGTTATACAAAGAAGAACTAAAACAGTATATAAGTACACTAGAATATATTCCAGCAATTGATACATTTAAAACAGGAAATGACTGTAAGAGAGCACTGTTTAAAATGGTGCTCAGAACATATTTGGCTCAGATGTCTGAAACCACTGATGGAATTTATTTACTCTTCCTGAATTAAATTAAGCAAATATATATATTTTTTGTTAGCCTGCTAGAAGGAAAATCTGTTTCTTGAAATGAAGCAAAGGCAGTTGTGCTTGAATCACTCTGGACAGAAAGAAAATCTCTGTATATATTCATTCTGGAGAGGTGTGAAAACTGTAGGAGGGAATGCAAAAGAAAAGTATTAATACATATTTTGGCTGGAAAGAGCGTTAATTTTTAGATTTTTTAAAAGAAAAAATGCTTTAGCGGAGGAAAATGATAAACTGTCTGTTTGTATCCATAAAATAACATTGTAATTTAATTATGTTACAAAAATAATAACAGGTAATCAGACAGCTTATTCATATGATTCAGTTCATAATAGTTTTGTATTGTTCAGCATTAGCTTATTCATGGGTTCAGTGGGGCTTACTTCCTGTTGAGTGTTCCTAGGTTTGTGCTGTACATATCGGATGGGGCAGTCTAGGTATTTTTCAGCACAACTATACATTCAACTATGTATCAGTTTGTGCTTGGATGGGCCCTGTGTTCATCATTCTCAGACTTCTCTTCTGGCTTCTCTTTTTGATTGTCTATTATGAGGTCTTATGGTAAATGTGTTTCAGTGGTGCAACACAGACGTGCTGTCCTGGTGTGTTATGAAAGAGCTGTCCATCTTTTGTGGAAGCCAATTGCCTACTCATGCTTGAGAAATGTTAACGGGGGCCTGGGACGGGTCTGTGACCAATGATCTAACTGTGGTTGGATGTGGCAGAAAAAAAAGCCATTTGAGGATGGGTCAGAGCAGGGTCAACCCATCAATGTGGCCAATGGAAGTGGTTGCTTCAGGCAGTAGAGTGGCCAGGGATACCCACCTCCACCCCCCAAGACTCCTCCTTCTGCTTTCACTCCCTGGACGGGGAAACTGAAGAAGAGGAGCACAGAAGACGAACTATGTAGAAGAGGCTGGTACAACACCAGGGTAAAAGGGGGGCAGCATTGGCGCATTGCTTAAGGCACCAAGGAGGCCTTGGACCAGCCATGGTTCAGAAAGAAGGGACTATAGCTGAAGGCAGTCCAGTGGTATCCCTAGACCGGGGGGGGGGGAGTACTGTAAGTTGCACACAGGTCTATTCGGTGTTACACGGTGGCCCCACCCACTCGCCGTCGGAGCCATTCCGAGCAGCGAAGGCAACGCGCAGGAGACTCCCTGCACGTTGCCTTTGCTGCTCAGAATGGCTCTGACGGTGAGTGGGTGGGGCCACTGCACAACACTGAGTAGACCTGCACACAACTTAGTACCACCACCACCACCCCCTCTAGGGATGCCACTAAGTCACAACTGGCTTTCATGTTATTCGTTCAGAATCTGATGCAGGATTAGCACTGGCTTCTGAGTGCCTCGTGGGCACTGCCTACTTCCTCCCCTTCTCAGAAGCCACTTTGGTACTAGCTGGCACATTTGTCACAGGTGGTGGTGTGCCTATGCACAATAGAGCTCAGAACTGGGCTGTATCGTAAGGCCCAGTGCCTCCTAGCACAGCCCTGATCACCTCCTTACACAAACTCCTATGAGTTCATGACTAGGGCCATCGTAAATGTAATAGGAGATCAGGTGGATTTACTGGAAGACCCAACACTATATGGACAAGTGCTGGCAACAGCAATCATCTCTACAAGGTAAGCAATACGGAATTAAAAGAATGTGAAAATGCATCCTGAAATTGATTTTATGGGCGATCCATAGTCAAGCTAATAGTTTAAGAGGAGCAGCGTTTAGCTATGATACAAGTTTGGATTATGATTTATGGAGATAAAATGTAACGTACATTCTACAACCTGTAGGTAGAGATGCTGAACAAAGCTAAAATAGGAAATATGCAGGGATCTTAATGTTTGCTTTGGTTGTTTCTCACTGAAAATCTCACGAATCCTTTGGTGGAAAAGATTTGTACCTCAGTTATTATTTTCTTGCATATTACAGTCAGGAACTGCTGTTTGATTATCTAAGACTTTACTTGCCATCCTCACTTATGGCAATCTCCATTCAACTTAGATGGATTTATTTCTCAGAAAAAACATGCTGTGGTTATTCAGTGAGACCACTGAGTCCACCGAGCAGGAATGGCAGAAGAGGCAAGGCACACAGATCGTGTACTTGACCTCTCCATGTACCTTTGGATAATACCTTCTGGGGTGGCTGTGAAAGGCACAGCCCCTGACACAGACAGTCCCAGAAAGGGAAGTTGCTGCCACCAGGAAGAGAAAACCAAGAAAAGGGGGGCACCCTCCCACACCCTTCCTCCCATCTAGAGAACCCAATTACTGGGGTTCCCTCAGTATGGAAGTCATTTGTTAAAAGAAGTAGCCAGGGAGCCAACTGAACTAATCCCAGCTTCTCTGCACCTATTCACAAAACCTTGAAGTCTTAGCCATAAGCGACTTGTAAGAGAGCGAGGGGGCAATAACCTTCTGCTCTGATTTTCCTCAAATAGGGTAGAGGTTTCAAAAAATAAAACAATGGTTTATTTAGGGTAAAATGAAAATGAGGCACGGTTCAAATATTCAAAAGCTGGCACTTGAATCTAGACGAGAACAGGTCTTGAAATCGGAGGCAAATGAAATAAAATCCTAATGCAGGTTACTTATACTTTCCCCTAGCTAGACTTGTGTTCTTAGTTTCAGTTCCCTTCTTTACCTCCAGGGTCCAGAGGGGTGTGACAGAAATGTGCATGATGCTCTACAGGTGCCAGGACAAAACATGGAACCTTTCAATTCAGTCCTCCCCTTTTATGGGAGTTCAAAAGGATCGAGATTCTACCTCTTCTTCCATTGGCTACTTCAACAGTCGGAAACAGCCCAACTCCCAGGACCTTCCCTCTGCCATAGTCAGGTGGATAGACTTGACTGATGGACAAGTGTGAGCACAACTCAGCAAGGTGCCAATGTTTTCCTCCTGGCTTCTTGTTCTAACAGAGCAGGTGTCAGCCAAAGGGGGGGTGCTGTCCAGCAACAATTAAGCATTTTCCTGTAATCGTGCAGGCTACAAGGGGGTTCATATTTGGGTGAAGGGGGTCCCATTCACTATACATGTTTAGGAGTGCACTGTTAGGTTACATCTAAACAATAGACTAACAACAACCCAATTGGGCTGGTGCATGACAGTAGAACTGTGTTCTGCTGCTGCAAACCGGCTGCTGATGACACATGTGGCATGCCGCCAGTGGCCATTTTGCAAGTGCCGCCGCCTCTTGTTGTCCCTACTGGTGCTGGTAAGCCAGTGGTGGGGGTGAGCGGTGGGCGGGTGGAATTTCTGAGTGTAACCATTAGGTCTGCCTGTTTGAAAACATGAAAGGCAGAATGCTTGTGACAAGTCTCAATTCAGTTTGGAGCCCAAATGATACGAGTCAAATTCCTGAAGAGGAAAGATCTTGAACCAGGAAAACTATTCTCAGGAGAGTTAGGAAAGAGCAGACACGTGCCAGAAGCTGGAGCTGTGGCAATAAAAACTATCCCGGAACATTTCATTTTTTAAAAAATTGATATTTCTCAAAAGGAGCTTTCCTGAGGGCAGCAATGAATTAACATAATGAAAGGGTGCTAAGGGGGAAGGCAATTATTTTTAATGGAAGAGTAGGATGGAGAATGAAAAATCCTTTATTGGTTAAGTTCACTCAGGGAATGATGCACATATTATGGAGAGAATTGGGGTGGATTCAGATGAATAATTGTCCCATGGCACCATCATATGTGATCACAACATAGTGGGAATGCTCTCCTGGATAGAAACGACTGGGCACATGGGGGGAGTCTTTTACAGCCCAATCCTATGTAGGATTGGGCTATTGCACAGAAGCATTCGCAACAGCAGAACATAGTTCCGCTGTTGCAAAATGGCCACCAACAGCATGTGGAGCTGACGTTGCACGCTGTTGTAAACATGCCATAAAACACAACACGGAAGCTGGCACCAGTGCAGGCCTCAATGCTCCAAGCCGCGCAGGGGTGGGGGCAGGGTGGGAAGGGTGAGGGTGAGGAGGGAGTGTAAAGGGTTGGGGGAGGGCAGAAATGGGGGTGGATTGAACCAGGAGGGGGTGGTATCGGCGGTGCTGGTGCACGCTGAATCGTATCCCCCTTCTCGGGTCTGAAATCCCAACATGAGGCAGCTCAAACTTGTGCCATCTATTTAGCAGTCGATGTGTGAAACCTAGTCGATGTGTGAAATCAATCACATTAGAGCAGGGGTTCTCAATGTGGTGGGTTGCGACCCAGCACTTTTTCTGGAAGTGGCCAATGTTCCTTTAAGGGGGGATGGCCAGCCAGAGCGGTGGCGCAGCCAGAGCATCCCTTGTGTCTGTGCAAACCACTTCTCTGTACACACACATGGGATGGAGGACGAGATTGCTGATTATATTATTCATTTGAGCAGCAGCCCTTCATTCTTCGTGGACCCTGCTGTGGTCAGGCCCACAACCTTCAGGCCACTTTTCAGAAAGTGTGGGGGATGTTGCTGGAAAAAAACCCAACACAACAACCTGTGGATATGTGGAAGCAACATTGCACTGCTCTGAATCCAGGTCAGCCGAAGAATTTGTACACTTTGTACAATCGTACACTGCCAGATAAATTTAACACAGTTTTTGCTTTGTTTTCTAGTTAAAAATCCAAGGAAAACACTGCTGGGAGTGAAAGACAAGGCAGATGTCTAATAGAAATTGATTTCCTTACCCTAGCGTGATTCGTATAGGAAAGCAAGTGCAGTCTTGATGGATGCACAGGGTGTGACATGGAGAGATCTGAGCTATTTTCAACTGAGCAGTAGAATTCTGGGACATTGGCACTAATGGGGGTGTATGTACAAGAATTTTATTTCAGAGCAGCATTTGTCTTTGTCATGGCACATCTTTACAATTGTTGTGGGGACCATATGGGTTCTATGCCCATCGTTTCGCAACATATTTGGAGGGCCCTGATTTATTTTGAAAACTTCTCTCCCATTCATGTTTTGCTTTGTTAAAGTACAATAAAAAATATAGCTTATTTGGTTTTCAGTGCCACCTGTGTGAGTGATGGCAGGGGCTGCAATGTGC
Source organism: Plestiodon gilberti rubricaudatus (assembly GCA_026170595.1). NCBI lineage: Eukaryota > Metazoa > Chordata > Lepidosauria > Squamata > Scincidae > Plestiodon > Plestiodon gilberti. Next base: position 169,688,850 of record JANXHW010000001.1, read on the forward strand.
TGCCACCTCCTGGCAAATACCAGCCCAAACACTCACACTGTCCTGGGATGCGGCAGTATCTAGGAGGCTGCTACACTCCTGTTGCTGCTCCTGCTGCCACTGACACAGGTGGTGGCAAAAACCAGGTAAGATTTGGTGTGTGTGTGTGTGTGTGTGTGTGTGTGTGTGTGTGTGTGTGTGTGTGTGTGTGTGAAGTGAATGGCTAACAGATGGAGTTCTGAAAGCAAACCCCATTTATTTATTTATTTATTTTTCACATTTTTATACCGCCCTTCCTCCAAGGAGCTCAGAGTGGTGTACATATTTCCTCCCCTCCTTTTTTTGTCCTCACAACAACCCTGTGAGGTAGGTGGGGCTGAGAGATAGTGACTGGCCCAAGGTCACCCAAGGTTCGTGGCTGAGCGGGGATTTGAACCTGGATCTTCCAGGTCTAAGTCCGACTCCCAAACCACTACACACCATCCTGGCTCTTTTGTCCTTATGTCCTTATGCATTGCACATCATGTTTGTTTCAGAATGCATGGGAAATTCAGTACGGTTCCCATTAAGTGAGAAGGATTCTGGCCCTTGTGATTGCAGAGAGATATTGCAGAGAGATATTTGGAAAAAAAGTAATGGTCTCTTGACCATTAAATGACTTCCATGGGTTTTAGATCGCGTGTCAAATTAGGACTTTCACATGATGAAGGAATGATTAGTCATATGACTTGAAACCAATTAGGTTTGCATATGAATTCAACTATTGTTTTAAAAAAAAAAATCATGCATCCTTTCCTTTTAGACAATGCACACATCATAGCAGAGCAGGCATCACCTTAGAGAAGGCATTTTTTTTCCTGTATGAGAGAAATGGGAAATACCTTCAATATAGGGGAAATAACAGTGACTCACTTTATAGGGTAGTCAGGCTGGCCTTGCCATAAAAAGCAACCTGAAATGGTTACATGGAGCAGCACCCTTGGAGGGGCAGTGAACGGATGAGCCCCCCCCCCCCAGCCCATCTGTCTGCCGCCCTCTCCAGCCTGCCGCTCCACTGGGGGCTCCGATCCTCTTCCAGCTCATCCATAGAGGGGAGCGTGTGCAGGGGTGGCATTGAGGGGGGAATCCAGGTGGCGCAGGGGCATGCATTGCCACTGAGGGTGATGGCAAGAGTCACTGGGGCACACTGCTGTGTGTGTGTGTGTCTTTCATCTGACATTAAATGGAAAGCAGCCACAGGAGACTGTGAGCTTGAGCAGGGGGATGGTAAGGGCTGGGACTACAAGCCCGTCACCTCTGGCCATTGTTCCTAATAAGAATCACACAATCCCTCCATGCTGCTTTTCTATCTGGGGTCAGAGAAGAGACCTTGTAAATTATACTTGCAGTCGTGATCTATGAAGTTATGTTAATTTCCATTGCAGTGACTGCAGACAAGGTCAGTCTGACATAAGTAGGAGGGAGTCATTTCACTCCAGTTAGAAGCGTCAAACCGTTCATGGAGGAGGATGGAGAATTCAAGACCTGGGCTCCTCTCCTTTTTCCTAGTCATTAATTATAACTTGTGACTCACGTTCCATAACTCAACTGGTAATGTCTTTCTTCCCATTCTTTCAAACGGACCGCTGTAAAAAAAAAATTGTATTAACGGAAAAGCTTCTTCATCCGAGAACAAGGTTTCTAACATTGTGGCCCATACAAAGCCTAGTCAGCATTTCAGTCTGATATTTTCCAAGGACATGGTATCTTTCTATTCTTGGAAAAGCTCAAACATCACCTTTTAATTGGCATGTAAATTTATTTTTGGAATGAGTAGAAATGGGTACAAATTGGCCCTGCTTGTATTCATTTCCATTTGTTCTGAAAGAAATGCATTCTGGAAGAATGCAATGAATGGCAACAAATGGGATTTTTTTCTGGCCTCCACATGTATAGGCCTCCGTGTTGCACTTCACATTAGGCACTACATTATATGCTGTGGGAGGAGGGGAGCACAGCACATATCTGTTTCTTCACCATGAGAATTAGATATCTGGCTAGGATTAGGCCAGTAGTTCTCAAATTGTGCGCCACGGCCCCTGAGGGCGCCACGGCAAACTCACAAGGGCACCGTGGGAATTTTCTGGAGTTGTCTTCTGGGCGCTGCTATCTTGTCCGGACCGAGATCTCATGAGAATTGCGCAAGATCTCATGCAATCTCGTGTGATTCTCATGTGATCTCAGCCCAGACAAGATGGCGGCGCCTCAGAGAGCCAAGAAGAAGCGGCCGCTTCATCCTTCCACGGCGCAACAGGGCGCTGTGAACATGGTAGTTTTGGGAACAACTGGATTTGGCCATAAACTTCAAGGCACAGACTTATAAATAGTTATTTTTTGTGTTACCTTTTTGAACCAAAACAGTGTAAAGTATATTTTTCTTTAATCTTAGGAATACATGGGCCTTATATTTTTGAGAGAATGCAGTACCTTTTGATGTCCTGTTTTATTTAGCTTCATATAAGTTACTCTGCTGCAGTAGTTTAGTGCTGGTCCTATATGCTTTACCTGAACTCAGTGGGTCTTACTTCTAAGTAAACAGGTGTAGGATTGTGCCTAGTATTAAACCACTTTGGAAATTCTTGCTACATTTGGAAATCCTTTTATTTATTTGAAAATCCTTATTACATTTAGGTAGTAAGGATTTCCAAAGTTTTATGGAAAGTTTTTTTTTTTAAAAAAAACACTAACCAGCAACCAAACAAAAAAAGAAATCCATCATAAACATAACATGTTAATTTGATTGACAGCTGGGCTTTAGCGCTGGTGGAACAAGTGTTCCACCAGCACTAATTGCCTTATGGCAGTCGTGAAAGGCACTCCAATAGCACAGGGAATCACACGCTGCCGGAGTGCCAGCAGGGAGGCCATAGCCTTCCTATGCATGCCGGAGGATCCTCCCGGACCCGCCAGAGCAGGTAGGATGGCAGGGGAGGTGGGACATGGTGGGGAGGGTGGAACAGGGAGGCAACAGAGGTGAGGGATGGGTGAATCAGCCCTGGGAAGGGAACTGGTTTGGCGGCAGTGGTGGCTGCCGAATCCTAACCTCTTTCTCAGACCCGATCCAGTGGCCCAAGTCGATGCAGACCTGCACCAACGATTTTGCTGGCACAGGTCCAAGTAGAACCCTCTGTGTCACAGAGGCTTACACACACACACACACACACACGGAGACCTCCACGAATGCCCCTCTCCTCACAGAATACAGCAGTAAATATTTTGCCTCACTGCATCGACAAGGGGGGGGGAACCATAGGATTGGGTTGTGAGTTAGTTGGAATTAACACACTAACAAGTTTTTAATTTGATATCACTTTAGAAGATTTTAATTTCCTTGGTGTTATTGTTTATTTCAAATAAAAATATTTCCCTACACTAGTTTGTCACTGGCACATTTTTTTCCTTTCTTGTGCCAAGAAATGCATGTTCATGCAAATGCCTCTTATCCCCTGTGTTATCAGATGCTGGATGGGATGAAGTAGTAAAATGTTCAGGCTTGTTTCAGCTGACTCCCTGGTTTCAGCTGCATGTGACAGATGCGGTGACAAGAGGAACAATTTCTTGTGGATGAGACTGGAATCAAAGCTCTAAGAACAACAACAAAATGTTGAGGTTTCCCACCAAATTGAGCACTTTTTCATAAAAAAATTGCAAGAAGATTTTAAGGAAGGGGGGTGTTACTTCTTAAAAATATGATTGCATCTGGGTGGCATGATGCTTGCAAATATCAGGGTGAAGATGGACATTGCAAGAGAGACAGGGCTGGCACTAAAAATCTCATCCCATGTTGAGTTCTTCCCCTTTATACTCAACCATACAGTATCACTTGCCCTATGTTGTGATGTCATCACACTGTCTGTTTCTCTGCCCCACTGCAGAGAGGAACGGGAAGAACTTGGCTTATGGATGCTGTTTTTTGGCAGCAGCCTCATGTCTCCGTAACATGTAGTTCTGCCCCGTAGTAGGAAGGATAAAACGGACATCTGTTTCCTAGAGAAGACGTGCCTTCAGCAAATCTCTGGCAGCCAGTTCTAAATGTTTTAGCATTTTTATATTTCTTGGAGAAAATATGCAATTTTTCTTTTTTATTATTAATAAGGGAAGTCAACCATTACAAATGTGGGCCTAGTTCAGCTTGGTCAGGCTTGTTGAGCCTCCTCTTTTGAAATGGTTGACACGTTTTGTGTTTAGGATCTCAGTTCAGGTTCAGATTCAAGGCAACCAAGAGATTTTGGGTTCATGCTCAGTTTTGATTCATTGAAAAAAACACCTTACATGAACTAGTTTTTGGATTTTGGTTCTGGCTTGATTCAACACTCTGTACTTAAGTCAAGTAGACATATCTCAGAAGCTGCCCTCGGATCGTTAAAAAAGGAATGAATTGAATCCTAAGGTTCAAATACATATTTTCTGCTCAAAGGGTATATTCACACTATGGTCTTCAGTGCATGATACTCACATGTGCATGATACTCATGATACTTTCAGTGCTCACAACTTCACGCATACCTGTTTGTTATTCAGTGCCTGAAGGATCAAATGAAACCACCACTAGAGATCTAACATCACAGACAGAATGGTTACATTGGGCAGAATCATGGTGTTTTCCCATGAAGGCAGTTCACATGTTCAGTAGTCAACAGGGTATTTGATTGACATGTTTGTGTGGCTTTGTCTTTAGAGTGCTATAAATAGAGTTGTTGTACTGGAGCAGGGGAAAAATTTCCCAGCAGCATTATAATAGCAGAATGGTGAACATTGGTTGATACATTGGGTAGCGTATCTCCTGCTCCAATATACCCTCATGTACAGCAAGTCCTCACTTAAAGTCATTTTGTTATAAGTCGTTTCGTTTTAAAGTTGTTGAGAAAAAAAAAATCAGTTTCTGGCCAGAAAGCATTGAGTCACACATGACTCAATGCTTGTGTATCATTCTGTATGCAGTGCACCCGACCTGCAGTTCTTCCTCGTAACGTAAGCAAGGCTGCTGCTATTCTGTGTGCACTTACCTGGGAGAAAATTCCATTAATTCAGAATGATTTACTCCTGAATACGTATGCAATAGAAATGAGCTGCAAGATCTATCTATGAATATTTGCTCACATAAATACAGTATGCTACTTCTCTGGAGAGTCATCCATTTCTAAGGCAGACTGCGTGCCAATATGTTAGCATTTTTAAATGTAGGCAGCAAGTTGTGCTCCTAGAGAGAAACAAAAAAGGAAACGAATGGACCAATCTCACCTTTCTGAATATTTGTGATGATTTAAAGACGGCCCTGTTTCTTACATGGTCCTCCCCCATCTTTCTATGGCCTACTTAAGATCTGAGTGCCATGAGGAGTCCTCAGGGCACCCAGATCTTAAGTAGACCATAGAAAGATGGGGAATGACCATGCATAAGTAGGCTTACCATTCGTCCTGGTTTCGGTGGGACAGTCCCAGAAATCGGGCTCGATTCCCGGTCCGGTCCCGGGGGACGAATGGGCGCCGCCACCTTTTTTTAAACAAAACTTAACCGGGTGCCGGCATCTTGGATCACGAAATCTCACGCGATCCAAGATGTCGGCACCCAAATCTTGTGAGGGCATGATGCCCTCATGAGATTTGGGTGCCGACATCTTGGATCATGCGAGATTTCGTGATCCAAGATGCTGCCGGCGCCCGGGTAAGTTTTTAAAAAAAGAAGATGGCGGCGGCGAGCGGGTGTCGTCCACCCGCTCTCTCACCAGCACAGAGCCAGTGAGGGAGCGGGCGAACAACAGCCTGCTGCCCGTGCCGCGCGCGCCTCCGGCAGGCGCGCATAGCACGGGCAAGCAGGCTGTCGTTCGCCCGGTCTCCCAGCGGCTCCGTGCGGTGCCGCTGGGAGACCGGGCCAGCCTGCTTGCTTGCCCGGGCGGCGCGAGCCTCCGGCAGGCTCGCACAACCCCGGAGGCAGCGACACCGGAAGAAACGCAGCCTGCTTGCCTGCGTTGCGCGAGCCTGCCGGAGGCTCGCGCCGCCCGGGCAAGCAGGCTGGCCCGGTCTCCCACCGCAGCGGCACCGGGAGAAACGGAGCCGCTGGGAGACCAGGCCAGCCTGCTTGCCCGGGCGGCGCGAGCCGCACAATGTGGGCAAGTAGGTTGTGCTTCTCCTGGTGCCCCAGCGGCTCCGTTTCTCCCAGTGCCGCTGCGAGACCAGGCTGCAAAAAAAGCCTGCTTGCCGCGGCCCCAGCAGCAGTCCGGAGCAGCGCGAGGACGACCAGCGACCAGGTAAGCGGGCTATTATGGGGGGGGGTGTCCCGGTTTGAGGTTTGTAAAATATGGTAAGCTTATGCATAAGGAGATATAGAAGAGAAGTAAAAACGCCCCACCTTTCTCTTTTCCTCACCTTTCCATACTCCTCTCTCTCTCTCTCTCTCTCTCTCTCTCTCTCTCTCTCTCTCTCATTTCCCTTCTGGAGGGGGCGTTATTTTCTGTAGATCGCTAATTTGCACCTAATCTGATTCTTCATCAATGGAGCTGTTTCATTTTTTGCTCGCCGCATCTCTCTCCAGGTGAAGGTAGGGGTGGGCAGGGCATTTAACCTTTATTAAACAATTACCCCACACAACTCCCTTGGTAACACAAGGAACAATCTATGCATGAAGCTGATTTAGGGTACATCTAGAAATATGCACTGGTAGTTTTTTGGACGGAATATGCTGCTGCTATCTTGCAATTAATTAAGTTCAGACTACTTTGGCCAGCCATGGTGATCTTATAAAAAATAATGAATGCTCTATTTACATTTTTTTCAATTAGTTCAGTCACCATGGAGCATGACTATGTTTCCCATAGTGGTGGGATTTATTATTTACACGTTTATACCCTATTCTTCTTTTGGGTCAGCTTGGATCAGCTTATTTATCATTCCCAGCTGGTCTCCCATCCAAGGAGCTGAGACTCCTGCTTAGCTTCAATGGGTCATGTGCCTTCAGACCACTCTCTGGACCAAATCTGAAGAGTATAGTTTGCATAGTCATGTTTGTTCTGTAGTGTGAGAAACACAGATGAAATGAGGCATGTCTTTGATTAAATTGACTGTGGTTAGCTTGGGCTCTGCCAAGTTGGCATCATGGGCACTTTAGGGGAAGAGGATTTCATACCTCTAGCTATCAGAAACAAAATTTAAAATTTAAGCTTATTGATATATGCAGGGGGCTCCTGCCATCTGCGGATCCGCTATCCACGGATTCACTTATCCACGGATAGCGGGTGGCCCCCTTGCCCCCCTGTGCAACCCCCCCCCCCGGTTCTTACTTTTTACTTTTAGCACAGCAATGATTTTTTCTTTCTTAAACTTGATAAGCAGCCTTCTGCTGCTTATTGCAGGCAAGTAGAGCGAGACTAAAGTGCTAGATAGGCTCAGCAAGGTTAACAGAAGCACTTCCTTCTGTTGACCTTGGGGGGGGCAGGGCCCCTTCAGGAAACCACGAAGGAGGCATTCACCCCTATCCACGGTTTTCACATATCCATGCGGGGGCCCCTGCAACGTAACCCCCACAGATATGGGGGCCCTACCATACTCATTAGATGTAGGTTCTGGGCATCACACAGCTGTTCTTTTGCCAACACTGTTCTCCAAAACCAATTATGTATGTAGAAAAGATTACCATCATTCATCTGGGGGCTGATATAAAACACAGAGGAAATGGACATAGAGCAGAAATTCATAAAAATGCTCAATAAATAACTTCTATCAAGTGGTTTGCTACCATAGATTTAGGTCAACTGTGAAATGAAATAGAACCATTTGTCTTACTGTGCTTTGCTAAATGCACTACATTACTCTGGTTATGATGCTGACGGTCTAATTCTGTGCATACTTACACAATAAATCTTCCTGAGTTAAATGGGAACAACTTCCTAGAGCTGTGTGTTCATTTTGTAACAAATAAAAAAAATGCATCAAATGGAGGGAACTAGTATAGAAATTAATGCTGTAGGAACAAATGAGTTCCAGATGGTCAGTTCATTCGTTTCCCCTAGAAGATGAGCCAGAATAGGTCAGATTGAAGTTATGGGGAAAGTCAAACTGACATTGGGGGTCGGATGGATGGGTTGGGCACTGGCTGAGGGCCCATGCCAATCAAAGAGCCCACCTGGCCAGGGGCAGTACTAATGTCCAGTGTGCTGTCGGGGGGGGGGCACCATGGGGCCTGATGCATAGGCTTACCATATCCAAAGGGGGACAGGGTGCCTACACCTTTAACCATTGTAAAAAGAGGGAATTTGGGCAGGTGCAGCTCATAATGGAAGGGTGCAACAAGCTGCACCTGCCCAAATTCCCTCTTTTTATAATGGTTAAAGGTGTAGGCACCCTGTCCCCCTTTGGATATGGTAAGCCTATATATAATGGAGGTCATCTCATTGTTTGCTGACTACAGTGTCTGGACAGGCAGGACGTCTGGCTCAGGTAAGCCTACTGATGCAGGACTTTGTTTCAGGGTCTCCAGCAACCTGGCACTGGCTCAACAGGGAGGGAGGGACAAAGAACACTGAAAGGGAGAATGAACTGTCCAATTAAGTGAAATGTGTTTTAGCAAAAGGTATTCCACTTTGTGATAGGTCTTTTTTCCAACCAGAAGCCTCACATCACAGTGGCAAGGGGAGCGACTTAGAAGGAATATTCCAGCTAAGGGGTCCATGCCATCAAGCATCATCACTGAACTTCCAGGAACGCTGAACTCCACACTATGCGGAAGCTCTTCTTTGATGGGGTTTGGGCTGTGTGGCTTAAAAGGAACAATGCATGGAAGTCTATAGAACTATGAGCAGAATTCTTGTTTTTTTGCCTGTGTGAGTTCTTTTTCCTTGGAGAGTGAATATTTACAAATTCCTTTGTCCATCTCTTCTTTGTCTTTGTACAAAACTAGTTCCAATCAGTTCCCTCTTAGTGTTCCTTAAGCATCTTCAATCCATTCCACACATTTCCCCACTTTTTTTGTATTCCCTTGTGCTTAATTAGTCTAGATATTTGAAGCTTGTTGTTAGATATAGTCATTAATCTAGTCTGATCCCTGACAGCCTCCTCTGTGTGTCTGGCATACTGATTGAAGCTTAAAGTAAGTGTAAGACAGTGTATACATATTACACACATACACACACACAGAGAGAGAGAGAGAGAGAGAGAGAGGCAGCAATCCTATACACGCTCACCTGAGAGTAAATCCCATTAAATCCAATGGGACTTAATTCTGAGTAGGGGTGTGTGTGTGTGTGTGTGTGTGTGTGTGTGTTTGCTTGCTTGCTTGTGACGTGCATATACATCAGCACCATACACACAGTTTACTGCTTGTTGGTGAGAATTCTTCTCTCTCCCTGTGTTGTTGTGCCTTTCTGAAGGCTGCTGCCCAGGACTGCCCACCATGCTGCTCCTTGCTATATTGCAACACAAGAAAAAACAAGTATGTAACTTAAAATGAAAGAATCCTAATACAAGATAAAACAAACGTTTTAAAAGCCCAATAAGTAGTAAAAGCTACAGTAGTAAAAATGTAGTAGTAGTAGTAGTAGTAGTAGTAGTAGTAGTAGTAGTAGTAGTAGTAGTAGTAGTAGTAAAAGCCACAGTAGTAAAAGCAACAGTGCCCCTGAAAAGCTATTTGCAATTAAGCTGGCACTTTTATTGCCATTTGAGTCATCATGCCAAACCATAGCATATGCAAACCATGGTTTTCAACTCCCTTCTGAACCATTGTTTTTGATTCTGGCTTGCAGTTTCACTTCCAGTATGGAAGAAAGTTGGGCTATGAATGTAATCAACAAATACCAGCAATCTATATAGCCCTTACCTGAAATGGTAATATTTATTTATTTTCTGTATTTTTATACCGCCTTTCTCATCATCAGAGTGTCTCATCAGATTTATTCAGGGTGGTTTACATAGGCAGGCTATCCTAGACCTGATAAGGGTCTTTACAACATTGTTCTGTTGAATTCATATATATAATTTTTCATTCTCCAGATGTTTCCCTTCCACGGTGTGGTCCAGAGGCGTCGCCAGGCGACCCTGTATCTGGGGCGGCCCCCCCGACGCCCCCCAATAAAACTGTCAAAAATTTTAGGTTTCGGTTTCGAAACCTATTTTTGACAGTTTTTTTGGTGTTTTTTTAAATTTTTCGGTGATTTTAAGTGTAAAAACTGGATGTTTAAAGTGTAACACTGTGTATGTGTGCTTTGCCGGCACTTATCTGTAATATGGGGCGTTCCAGCGACGTTCCAGCGACGTTCCAGCGACGATCTTCTTCCTGCGCCCGGGCACAGCTTCTCCCTGAGCCCGGGTGCGGACTCCGTAACTCCCCCAGCAGCGCTTTCTGGAATTTGCACATGCGCAGAACGTTCCTGGAAACTCCGTGGTTCTGCGCATGTGCAAACTCCGGAAAGCGCTGCTGGGGTCATTATGGAGTCCGCGCATGGGCGCAGGGAGAAGCTGTGCCCGGGCGCAGGAAGAAGATCGTCGCTGGAACGTCATATTCAAGAATAAGTGCCCGCAAAGCAAACATACACTTTAAATATCCCGTTTTTACATTTAAAATTGCCCGAAAAAAGAAAAAAAGGGGGGAAATCGAAATTTAAGGAGGCCCGCGCCCCCCCAGAGCCTCAGCGCCCCTACGCCCTGGGGCCCACCGCCCCACTGCCCCATATCAGCCGACGCCTCTGGTGTGGTCATCTCCCTGGCTGCACAGCTCATACCTTCTGAGCTACCACAGATAACTACAAATCAAGCGAGGAAGGATCTCAAGTTGTTATCAGTCTTTGCTGACTGACTTCTCAGCCTTCCATTCCGCTCTCTCACTGGCATGACAGTGCCTCCACTCTCTCACAGAGGGTTATTACAGCTTGTCAGCGACTTCTGGTCTCCCATCCAGGCACGGCCAAACTTAATCCTATTCAGCTTCTTCAGGCTGGCAGGCAGCTGAACCACCAGACCACACCTCCTGCCCACTTAGTTATGGTGTATCATGGATAAGTTGTATGGCTCGTTTTATATGCGTCTATTATCTCTTGGGCAGAACGTAACATTTTATAATTTTGTGTTGCGTTAATACAACCAAAATAGTCACTTTTTCTTTTAGAAAAATGTTCCCTACCACTAAGAGAAACAGGAAACAATCTTAGCTTACATAAAATTGGAAAGAAATTCCCATTTACAGGTTTTTTTTCCCCAAGATGCTAAATGCTGACATGATAGCCTTCATAGTACATGCTACCTTGAGCCATGCTGATGTTATTTCATCTTATTTCATCTATAGCAATGAGTATGAATGCTTCATGTAATTTTAACTGCAAGTAATTATAATGGTCAGCATGCAGCAGTCATTAGACTGAGGCACTAATAAAAATGCATGCAAAAACAATTATAATGTATTCCAAGAAAGAGCCCAAGTTCCATCTACTCTGGCCAATAATAATATTGCACTGACTCCAAACCAAGGAATCCCATGTTTTGACTTGTGTGTATCCCAGACCAAATTTAGCATCCTAACTCCCAAGGGGATATATTTCTCCACTCTGTTTTTTCTCTATCTTTCCAGTCATTTCCCTGTTCATCATCACTGGGATATACCAAGTGTAAAATACTGGTGAAAAGGACTCATAAGCATATCAAAATGATGTTTATGTTTAAAATGATATAAGCTGAAGAGTCCAATTTGTGTGTGTGTGTGTGTGTGTGTGTGTGTGTGTGTGTGTGTGTGTGTGTATATATATTTATTATATATGTTTACTCAGAAAGAAGTCATACAGAGTTCAAAGGAACTTATTCTGAGGAAGTCTCACATATTGTGGACTGTTGCTGGTGCTTGACTTTTGCCACATCGTTGCAATCAGACCGACAGCAGTGCTGTAATTTTAAGATCTGTCTGCCAAAATCTTCAGTTCTTAATTCACCAAGCACACAGACCTTGGCTGCTGATGCTTTCAGATGTTGCCTTTCTCTCCAGTAATCATAGTGATTTTGCAGGTGGGCTGTATGCTGGACAGCAAAAAGCCAGACATCAACTGTGCTAGCCTTCATACTGATCACTACTTATTTTTATTTTATTTATTTATTTATTTATTTATTTATTTATTTATTTATTTTTCACATTTTTATACCGCCCTTCCTCCAAGGAGCTCAGAGTGGCGTACATATTTCCTCCCCTCCTTTTGTCCTCACAACAACCCTGTGAGGTAGGTGGGGCTGAGAGATAGTGACTGGCCCAAGGTCACCCAGGAAGCTTCGTGGCTGAGCAGGGATTTGAACCTGGATCTTCCAGGTCTAAGTCCGACTCCCAAACCACAACACCATCCTGTCTAACAGTCCAATCCTATGGGCTGGTTGTGCTGGTGTACTGGTAGGTAGGGAGTAGGCAATACAGAACCCTGTAGAAGAGATTGACTATAACTGGCCAACACTGCTGTCTGGTGGCTATCAATCTTGGAACCGCAAATTATGCACCAGATCTTACTTATTTTCTTGGGAGAAGCTTGCCTGAGGTGTTGTTGGCACAGCCATCCCTCCATCTTCCCCTCTTTCAGAATGTGGAGAATAATAAAGAATATCCGTGGAAAACAGCTTCCTTGGATTTGAATGAAAGGAGTTTGCACCTTCAGTTGTGAAGTGGGCTAACCCAAAAGAGGTCTTTCTGTCTTCAAAAACTGGAAGAAATAAAGACTAGAAACGTATCTGATTCATTGGCCTGGTTCAGACATAACGACAAACTATGATGTCTTTTTTTGCAGGAACAGGAACGAGCCTTCTGTTTGCATGGTCCCCTGTCCTCTTCCCTTTCCATGTGAAGGAGGAAGTTCTAAGCTTCTGTCTACAGTTTGTTACAAACTGTAGTTTCCTGTTTTGTCCAAGTACTTAACTAACAGCACAAACTAACAGCACAATCCTGTGTACCTTGCACTGGTATAACATAGATGCACTGGTGTAAGTGCACTCATTTCACATGCTAGCAAGGTTATGCTCAAAAAGTCAAAATCCTACAAGCTAGGCTTCAGCAGTACATGAACCGAGAACTACCGGACGTACAAGCTGGGTTTCGAAGAGGCAGAGGAACTAGAGATCGAATTGCCAACATGCGCTGGATCATGGAGAAAGCACGAGAGTTCCAAAAAAAACACCTACTTCTGCTTCATTGACTATGCAAAAGCCTTTGATTGTGTGGATCACAACAAACTGTGGCAAACAACAACAAGTGCACTTATGCCAGTGTAAGTGCTCTTACACCGGTGCATCTGCTGTTACACCAGTGCAAGGTTACACAGGATTGCGCTGTAAAGCACCGTTAGTTAACAAACCAGGATCAAGCACGAACGGTATCCTAACACACATGTGTCTGTTGCTGGTTCATGTAGTTATATATGAAGCTGTCTTGTACTGAGTCAAACCTGTGGTCCATCTAGACTGGAGATCCACTAACTGGCAGTGGGTCTGTAGCATTTCAGACAGGGATCTTTCCCAGTCCTACCAGGAGATGCCAGCAGGGATCAAACCCAAGGCCTTCTGCACATGAAGCATGTGCTCTATCACTGAGCTACACCCTCTGAGAAAATATCTAACAAAAAACTGCTTGGTCCATTGATGTTTGACGACATTCATTGATAAGCTGTGAGTCAGAGTCAAACTACACACATTAAATATGTTTTTTTTGCATTTCCACCTGTGTAGGAAAAAATAACAACAAACAAAACGGTGAAATCTTGATCCACGACATTCACATTGTGGGCGGGGGGGGAGGGGGTTGAATCTTATGTTCCCTTTTTATGATTTCCACAAAGTAATAGCAGTATGCAATGGGAGTGATTTTCATCAGTACTGTACTACAGTTCAGGGAGAAAGGGTTAACTCCCCCAACTCCATTCCATGCTCCAGTCTGGACTGTGTCTACCACAATTTTTGGTTTTGGTTTTGGTTTTGGTTTTTGACTGCATTGAACATAAGAACATAAGAAGAGCCCTGCTGGATCAGGCCAAAGGCCCATCTAGTCCAGCTTCCTGTATCTCACAGTGACCCCGCCAGATGCCTGAGGGAGCACTCAAGTCAACAAGATACCTGTATACAGGGGCGTTGACAAGGAGAAGTGTGCAGGGCGGGCCGCCCGGGGGTGACGCGCGCACAAATGTGACGCCCCCCCCCCGGAACTTACATTTTGTTGTTGGAGCTGGGCCCGCCCGCCCTTGTGTCCGTTTGGCTCTGAAATGAGCCGAAAATGGTGCGGGGGGGGGGGGGGTTTGCTCCGGGCCTGCACGTGACGTCACACGTGGGGGCGGAGCCGCATTCTTAAAGGTGACGCACGCCCCGCTCCGGGGTGACGCGCGTCCCTGTGACGCGACTGCCTGTATAACACCTGAAGATCCGCTGGAAGGTAGAGGGAGCTTTGGCCCAGGCTTGCTTGAGGTAACATTGGGGGTAACATTGGGGACAGAGTAAAGATTTTTTTCAGAGGGTGTAGCTCAGTGGTAGAGCATATGCTTCATGTGCAGAAGGCCTTGGGTTTGTTTGATCCCTGCTGGCATAAAGAGTAACATTGGGGAAAATCACTCCCCAGCCTTGATCAGATGTGCAACAGGAGGATTTTATTATGTGGGAATTCCCTTTTCCAACATTTGTGTTAGATATTTCTCATATACTGAGCCCTTTCTTCAGTTCCTTCCCCATGGCATCAATTAAACACAGTTGTCTTCCATTTAAGCTGTGACTTGAGCTGTTGGGGGGAGGAAAGTGATAAACAGGAGCCTGAAATCAGTGAGCACACTGAGCAGACGTTGCCCCACAGTTGAGGACTCTGTGCCCTCAGGAGAAGACCCTGTTGTGCCAGTCTAGTTCTTTTCCCTTTGAAGGTGAAGAAGACCACAGGGGTATCTCCCATTGACCTACCACAGGGCAGCTACAACTAGGCTAGATTATGAAACAACCTTGCCGTTTGTCTGGATCTAAGCTTTCACTGAAGAAGAATTACAGACATGTGACCGGGCGGGAAGGCCAAATTTAAGGGGCTGTGAAAGGGCACCAACCAACCAGGCAGCCAGCACAGGCAGGAAAGCCTTAGCAAGCAACTTAATCTCCTGCATTGTGACGTCACCAGCTTCCTTTGCTGTGTTGTGTATGCAGTGAAAGAGAGGGAGAGACTCGTTCTCTTTTACACATATATTTGCAAGAGGTGAAAAAGGAAATTGGAGCTTAAGGTTCTTTACAACTGTTTGTTCGCAACGTTGCCACATGGAGTTGTAGAGAATTGACAGGGGTTTTATTTCCCTGCGCTACCCAGCACCTAGAATGAGTCATGCACTGACTAGTTTTGCAAGCTTGGAGAAGTCATTAGGTTAAGTTTCAGAGTGTCTTTTTCCATTTGCTGACGTCAAGACAAGGAAATAAATCGAGGGAGCCCTACACATTTGTGCGTTTCCAATGCTGGGAGTTGAAAATGCAAAGCTGGGCAGTAGTTGTTGTGGGTGGTTCAGAGTTCTTGTTTGTTTTTTGTTTTTTTAGCTATTGGGATCTGCAGTGTTTCGCTGATCTGCTATGGGAAATGGTGCTGAGGAAGACCAGTGCAGAGATGGTAATTTAAAACTGAAGTGCAAAGTACTGGAGGCAATCAAAGTTCAGTTGTAATGTAACTTAACAGTTTGGAACGTGTGTGTGAGAGAGAGGGGGGGGGGAAAGTCTGCAATTAGTGACAGGTGACAAGAGTTTCCAGGAAACGTTCCATCTTACAAGGATTATTTTGCTCTTAGGCAGGGCAATCCTGTGTAACTTTGCACTGGTGTAACAGTAGATGCACCGGTGTAAGTGCACTTATGCCAGTGTAAGTGCACTTACACCGGTGCATCTGCTGTTACACCAGTGCATCTACTGTTACACCAGTGCAAGGTTACACAACAGGATTGCGCTGTTATTTTATTTTATTTTTCACATTTTTATACCACCCTTCCTCCAAGGAGCTCAGAGTGGTGTACATATTTCCTCCCCTCCTTTTTGTCCTCACAACAACCCTGTGAGGTAGGTGGGGCTGAGAGATAGTGACTGGCCCAAGGTCACCCAGGAAGCTTCGTGGCTGAGCGGGGATTTGAACCTGGATCTTCCAGGTCTAAGTCCGACTCCCAAACCACTACACACTACAATCAGCAATTACACATTACTGATCCTCCCTTATCCTTTGGACTCAGGGCCGGTACTAGTACTGTATTATGCTAGCAATACATACAATAGCCATAATAATAGGGCCAATCCCTATGAGACCATGGCATGGGAAAGGGGAGAGGCTGTGTTCTTCCTACGGCACCATTGGCAGCTTCAGCAGTTGGACAAGAGGAGGATCACCAGCAGCATCCTGAACTATTTGCTACCCCCATGGCTGCTATCGACGGAGTAAAGCAGAAGCCCATCAGCCGTAATAATGCACTGGATAACATGGCATGTGATTTGGCCCTGTTTCTCTCCCCAGTTGCTGCTTTTCAACTGTGCTCTCCAGAAAGCAGTCTGGTGTGAACATCTTGCCATGGTTCAGTGAAATAAACTTGATATAGCTAACCTGTAATTCTCTTTTGTACATAGATGTTAGCTACCATGAAACTTGACCATCAGTCCCTCAAACCACTTTTCTTGGACTACTATACCAGCAAAAGTGGTCAGTGAATCACTTAAAATGACAACCACAAACCACTTCATCTCCTTTATTTACATTTTGCTTTGAAGATGGTCACTCTAAAACCATGAATCACACTTAAAACTAGAATTTCATTTTGTGTGCAGGCTTGGTTGGGCTCCATTCGGAGCAGGGCCTTCTCAGCAGCAGCCGATGGTCTGGAACGCTCTTCTGACAGCGATCAACATACAGTACAATCCTATCCAACTTACGCCACCGGTGTAACTAAGCGCAATCCTATCCCCTATCTCCAAAGGGGGATTCAAAGGGGATTTGAATCCTCTTTCTGTTCTGGGACCTCCTGTTCTCGCTGCACTGCTTGGTTACATCAGTGGCATAAGTTGGATAGGATTGTGCTGTTAGTCTCCTTCCTTCGGTCTTTCTGAAAATGTGTAAAACTTTTATTTCAGAAAGCTTTGGGAATCTGCTGATCAAAACCTTGATGGGCTATCTATTGCTAAACTGGATTGAACTGCCGTTATTTTTGGATTTTGTTGCTCTGTTTTTACGTTTTAATTTTTACTGATTTGTGTAATTATTATTATTATATAATAATAATAATTTAATGTTATTTTTGGTTTTGTTCGTTTATTTTAATTTGTGGTCCGTGGAATTTTTGAATGAACAGTGGTATGTAAATAGTTTTGAATTAAATAATTAAATACATGATGATGGCAAGGATGCTTATAATTGCATTAGGGGAGGGCCATAGCTTAGTGCAATGTTTCCCAAATGTTTTTGACCTGTGGCTCCCTTGACCATTGGCGACCATTGGCCGCGGCTCCCGATTACATTATGTTTATGCCTACCAATTGGCACTGCACTGTTTTCCGAGAGGATTCTGTGACACTCTGCAGCTCCCCTGGCTGGTTTGGAGCCACACCTCCCAGTTTGGGAACCACTGGCTTAGTGGCTGAGCACCTTCTTTGCAGGTGGAAGACCCGTTTCAATCCAAGCAGGGCTGGAGAAGGCCCTTGCTTAGAACCCTGATGAGCTGTAGGCAGTAGTGAGCTAGATAGACCAATGACCTGCTCAGCACAAGGCAGCTTCATATGTTTCTATGCTCAATATTTCAATTCCTCTTATCCCCCAAGGACGATTTCAGGGCAATTGATGCTTCCGTGGGGGAGTTTCTGCTGCTTGCTTGTCCCCATGACTGGAGGCATGAACAATTTTGTGAGAGCTAGATGAGAACAAGATTAGGCTCCCATTCAAAATCAAAGTGTGACTTGCTACGTTATTCTGGTTATTCTGCTGTTGTCTCCTGTATTTCATGGATCTGGTGTATTTTGCTGGACTTGCATAGGCTTTGATGTGTTTTGCTAGGCTTGTCGTATGTCATAAATATCAAGTTTCAACAGCAAGACCAAAATACCATTCTATAGCACTGCTTTAAAATCCCATTGATACAGGTTTTGGTCAGGTTTACACTGGTTTTTATTGCTGTCTCATTAAGCTTCTCTTCTCATGCTATGTTTATGCTGTGGAAGCCACTGCAGTATTGGCACTGCAAAGCTAACCAGACACCTCAGGGCATAGATCCATGCCAGTTATTTTGCTAGTGTAAATTGGAAGAGAGGAAGGGGGTGCAAGATTATGGTGCATGTGCAGAGCCAATGGCCATTTCCACCAGAGGCTCTGTTGCATGTGACTGCTGCCGCACAATGTTAGTTCCATCACAGGGCCATTGATAAGTCCGTTGTCATAAATGGCCCATAGGATTGGGCCACAAGACGGAATCTGCATATTGATCAGAATGAGGCAGTAGACTGACTAAATACAGGTGGGTCCCGTTATTTATTTATTTATTTATTTATTTATTTATTTATTTATATACCGCCTTTCTTATCCTCAGATTGCTCTTCAGATGTTACTCAAGGCGGTTTACGTTGGCAGGTTGTCTAGACCCAATAAGGATCTTTACAATATTGTTCTATATAGAACCCTTGAACTCAAGATGTTTTCCTTCCACGGTGTAGTCATCTTCACTTAGCTGCAGAACACAAGCCTCGAGCTTTCTGCAGTCAGCCACAAATCATGCCAAACAGGGGATCCTTCAGTTGTAATCACTCTGTCCCTGATATTCTCAGCATTCCAGTCCGTTCTCTCAACACGACACGCAGCAGTGACTCCTCTCTGCCACCGAGGGTCATGACAGCTTATCAGTGACTTCCTGGTCTCCCTTCCAGCATGAAAACAGTCTTGCTCCTGCTTAGCTTCCAGCAGTTATCCAAGGGGGCTCAGTTCCTTCTCAAATCACAGAAAACCGAAACTGCGGATAAGTGGGAACCCCACCTTACCTTATCAGATACCTTACCCTCTCAAATTTGTGAAACTCCAAAGGCCTCCCGAAGGCATCTGAAATCAACTTCTGGTCAAACTGGAAATTGCATTCCAACCTGGAAGTCAATCCCAGACACCTTTGGGAGGCCTTTGGAGGCCCGTGGAGGCCACCTGGTGGCTTTTGGAGACCTCCCCGGTGACCTCCTGAAGACCTGGTGCAGCCTTCTCCGGCACATTTGATAAGGTAAGGATGGGGGATGGGTGGGGGATGGGGCCTACTCCCGATCCGTGGATAACTGAATCCGTGGATGCAGCCCACCCTTTATAACATCACAAATTCATAATTTTATTTTATTTGGTAAAACCATTCAGGAGGGGCTTAGTTTTGATTGGATCTCAGATTGGGGGGGGGGGTAAATTGACAACCTGAAGCTGCTGTTAGCCATGGAAGTGAAACAATATGGGTGCTTCTGTGTTTTCCCTCCATGGCTAACAACAGCTCTAGAAGAGGAGCAGCAGTTTGCATCAGGAAATCAGCTGTCAAGGGTTAAGTGCCCTTCATGTCCACTGTAGCCCCAATCCAAATAGCTCCCCCAAAGAGATGGGGAGATGCATTCACACATCTCTGATGTCGTGTCTACTTTGCCTCTGCGGTGACAGAATTCTGAACTGTACCATTTTCAATTGCAGGTGGAGAAATCATATTTTGAATGCTTCCCCATGCATTATTATTATTATTATTATTAATAATAATAATAATAATACATGGGGAAGCATTCAAAATATGATTTCTCCACTTATTATTATTAATAATTATTAATTAATAATATTAATTAATATTAATATTAATTTATTAATTATTATTTATAATAATAAATAATAATAATTATTTATTATTATACTTATAATTTATAACTTATACTTATAATTTATTATTTTAAATTTATTATTATACTTATTTATTACTCCACTTATTATTATTATTATTATTAATAATAATAATAATTCCTGCATATAGCAAACTTCAGGGAGAGAACTACTGTACACCAAACCATTCTCTCTGTTGGACCAGATTATTCCATGCAGAAAGAATTTTGTTTCTGTTTTACATGGGAGGCCATTGAAAGATGCAATTCCCCTCTGCAGTTCAAAATGGCACAGTCCAGAATCTTACCAGCTCAGTCTGATGCCTCATTCTGTGGAATGCATAGGTAATGTCTCATAAACATCAGCTGAATACGTTGTGTTTTGTAAAGTTGGGTGTATGAGAAAAATTCTGCCTGCACTTTTGTGCTTGTAGTGTGTCCTGATTGAAACATGGGGTTCGGTTCTGCCAATGAAGAAACCCAGTCTAGCAGGAATTATTTTGTCTAACTCAAACATAGTAGCTCTATTCTATATAGTTAAGGTCCCACCAGCTGCAAACATCGCATTGTGCTTCAGCCAACTGTGGGCTGTTAGGCTGTGGGAGTGCCAAAAATTATGAGCTGCAGTGGTTTAATCTGCAGAATTATAGCCACAACATCAGCCAAAGTGAAAAATAGCCAGACTGTAAAATAATTACAACAACATCTTGAAGAGAAGCCAAGCGCCAAGACCAGAACCATCCGTCTCTATTAATTTGTGTACAGTGCCTTACAACTGCTCAAACACGTTTCTAAAAGCACTCGCATGGGCTTGCTGAAACAGCTGGACAACTTTTATTTTGAAGAAAGGGGGGAAAAAAATGTTAAGCCTCTGAATGCGCAACTTGCTTTACCGAGCGAAGGAGCCTCTGCACTGAAGAGAAGACTTTGACCAGCGTGTGTGAGAAGCGTTCTCATGACTGGAGGAAAATCTAACACTTTTTTTTTTAACTTCAGTTAACAGTTGGCAAAGTTTCCCATTTTCCTCACGCAGCTGCAAGGATTCCAGCGCACTCCCCCCCCCCCCTGCTTCAATCAACTTGACTCCAGTACTTCTCTCCAGCCTGCATGGTTTGGTATTGCACAGGCATTATGTGGCCTCTATGGTCCCATTTTGTTGGACGGTCAGAGAGAGGGAGGGAGGTTTTCCCTGGCACCAAAAAAAAAATTGGTGTGTTCTCTGCAGCACAGTAGCACAGAGCAAGTTTCCTGAGAGCTCCCAGGTCCTCTGGAACTATTTTCAGGAAGAGGCAATTTTTCCCTACTTAAATGGATGATTGTGTTACCATTAGGAAAAAGCATCTCCAAAGACCTATCTTTAGGTAAGTGGTGCCATCGTTCCTCTGGATAGAAATCTTTCTGAACCTTTCCCTTTGCATCTCTTTTTTGCTCACTGGGGTTTCAGATATGAAAGCAAACAAGAGGCTTTCAGCAGCAGGAGTCTAAAGTTTAACTGGCTCTCTCCGTTTATGTGTGCCAACAATGTTTTGCGATCGTTATGGTCACATTTAGTGCAAGCTGGAGAGAACTTTCTCAGACCTTGGTGGAAGCAGTACAGAAAAATACCATCTACTTTCTGTCAAGTTTTCTGTGGGATTGTCATGCTTGCGAAAGAGGCATGAAAACATACGTCTTTTTAACGACCCTTGCACTTTCTCGGTTGTGTCTGGAATGATAGAGGTTTCTAAATGCAGTACAGCATACTGTTCAGTTTTGGCTTTGCTGATTAAGTTTCTGCGTTGGAAATGTAATACCTACAATGGTACAATTTTTTTTTTGCAACTTTCAGTAGCATGTTTGAAAGCGGTTTGGAAACTACGTGCTCTTTTTTGTTGGTTTTAGAACTACACAACCTCGTCACCCTATGCAGATTTTCTCACCAGTAAGTTCCACGTACTTCAATAGGACTTACTCCCTAGTAAATGTGCATTCCAAGACAAGTAAGTTGGATTCCAAGACGTGCTCAACAAAGCAGAACTACATTAAAGTATGGCTATGCGTATGCACACAATTTAAGCTGCTTAAAGCTCATTGAAGGCAATTTGATTTAAGCAGCCTGTTTGTGCAGGATTGCAACCCATGTTCACAACCATGGACTGGCAAAATTGAGGACCAATTGAAGGACATTCATATACACTCCAACACAAACACTAGTAGACATTCTGAGTATATTTTGATCTATGAAACTATATCAAAAGAAACTGTGAAATGTCAACTATATATTTTGGTTACTTGTATGGGTTTAATATCTCATTTGTTTGGATGTATGACATTGTCTTATACTGAGACAGACCAGTGACCCATCTAGCTCAGTATTGTCTCTACATTGACTGGTAGCAAGATTTCAGGCTGGAATGTTTCTCCACCTTATCTGAAGATAACAGGGACTAATATGGGACCTGGATCCAAAGCAGATCTTCCACTGAGCTATAGCCCCTCTGTTTATAGATGCAAGACATGGTCTGAGGGCATGATGCAGCTACCTTGCTATAGCTAAGCAGGTCAGGGCCAGGTTAGTGCTGATGGGAGACTACCTGAGAACTATCTAACACCACCACCACCAAAAACAACAACAATAATAATACCAGTATTTATATACCGCATTTCTCTGGACATTGGATATCTCCTCCGACTTTAATTCAAGGTGGTTTACATAGGCAGGCTATCTAAACCGAAGCATTTTTTTTTTACATATTACAAATGTTCTAATAGAACGTTTGCATAGAACGCTCATTCCAGGTGGTTTCCTTCCTGGTCTGGCATCTCCCTGGCATTTGCCTCCCACGCATTGACTTGATGGCAACACTGCCTCCCACTCAGTGTGCCAGCTGCAGAATTCTCTCTCCCACAGACGTTTCTGCAGCTTGTCAGCAGCATGTTGATAGCACTCAACAGGTCTCAAACTGCTGTCCTCAGATCTTCAGGCATATGAGGTGGCCGCTCTACCAACTGAGCCAGACCCCCTGCCCCCATCAACATGCCACCTTGAGTTCTACCAAGGCAGACAAGAAGGATATAAGTCAATATTTATTTTATGGCACATGTCTTCACAAGTTTGAAGCATTCCATCCTTTGCCAAACTTCATCTTTATTTTTGACCTAGCAGCTTTTTCAATTTGATAAGCCTTGCACAATATCTACCGGTCTTTTTCAAATACCTCTGGGAAAAACATGATGACAACGAGATAACTCATTGCCAAAAAGTTGATATGATGAATGACTGTGAGATTGCAATGCGCCCCAGAAAGGTAAACTGGGCTGCAGCTTGATAAGGCAAGAGTATCCGCCCAGAAGTTAAATTCTAAAGTTAAATGATTGTATTCTAAGCAGACTCAGATGGAGAGTCTGAATCATTTTGTCTCTTTGTCAAAGACAAACACCTGGTGTTAACATTGTGCCGGGAGCAAAAATTACAACAAACCTTTGCTGCAATGTGGAGATTTTGTGCTGGCATGGGATTTCCAGTGGACAGAGTTTGTGTACTCATAAGGACCTTCCCCATACACCTCAGCTAGCCTAAGGCGATGACATTCTGTTATATGCAGAGAGCTGCTTTTTTCACTGAAATGAATGAGAGAGGCCCTTGTATTCTTGCATTCTTGCATTGCTATTCCACCTTTCTTCCAAGGAGTTTGCGTTGGTACACAAGGTTCTCTTATTTTATCCTCACAACAACCCTGTAAGGTAGATTAGACCTAGGTTGAGAAAGAGAGAGTCTGGCCCAAGTGGACCCAGTGAGGTTTGTGGTTGATTTGCATCTGAGTCTCCTCACTCCTAGTACAACTTGCTCACCACTGGATCTTACCACACTGTGTGCCCCGGACTGTACAGAGCCCCCAATTATGGTTCTTCAACTTGATTGTCTTGGGTTATGTACATGTCACATTCTACGGATTATTTTCAAGGATTTTTTTCCTTGCTCAGCTTTAGAAGTCAAGAAAAAGAGTGTAACTTTTATGATGTCGTAAAAACTTTACAACACTCTTTACTGAAAACAATCCTAAGGAGATTTCCTTGGAAGTCAGTTGCACTGGTTTCTTGGACCTTCCTTCCAAGTGTGTTTTGGACAGCACGCTTAAATAATGCTACACTTCTCATGATAATAGTTTTTTTTTTAAATTAGAATTATTGTAATTTGATAAATGTCCTTAGAACAGCCAGCTTGTTAACTTGCTGGGAGGAGGTAGCGATGTCACATGTGATTCTTCTAACAGCCATGAAAACTGAATGATGTGGGAGCTGTGTGTTGTAGTCTTGGCTGCCATCCTAGATGCACTTAGACTACTTAAATCCCATTGACTTTAATGGATTTAAGCAGACTTGCTGTATACAGGATTGTTGCAGTCTCTGTGGGCAATATTTATTTATTCATGTAAATGTCTGTACCCTAAAATACTGGGAGACTGGCATGGTCTACAGAGACTTAAAACCAAAAAGTCATGCAAATACTCATCATAACATCTGAACCGAGTAATGCGTCACTGTCTGTCAGCTCTGCTTATAGAAACCCAGCTCAAATAGAGACCCTCTTGCAGTGCTCTCTTAAATTGCATAGCACACAAGATCAAACTTACTAGCTGGTTCAAACTAACAGCCCAATCTTGTTGGTCTCTACTGCTGCTGGAACTAGCGTTGGAACTAGCAAGGTAGTGGTAGATGCTTTACGGCCATCATAAATGGTGCTCCGGAAGCGCGTGGAACCGTGCGCTTGCAGACCGCAGCCAGAGCAGCCCTGCACACGAAGGAGGGGAAAGGAATGCCTGCTGATGAAGGTGAGTTGGCGGGGAGGGTGGAAGAGGGCAGGGAGAGGGCAGAACTGGGTGGAACAGGGGGAGGGTGGGAGGTGTGCTGGAGGCAGGAGGGGGTGGCACCCAGCTTGGGTGAAGCTGTCCGCTCCGGTAGCAGCCAACACTGCTGTCTCCTCAGACTTGTGCCAGCTAAAGAGCTGGCGCAGGTCCAAGGAGATCCATTGGTGATCGGGAGGTTTATGGAGGAATATTTTCCCTTTCTCCTCCCAAGCCTCCCAACCTGCCCTCCCCACCATAGCATGCCACACAGCCTATTTTGGCACAGCTGCATGCTACGGTGGGGAAAACCATAGGATTGCGCTCGCAATGTCCATATCCAGTGTCCTGTTGCCCACGGTGGCTAACAAGATGCTTCTGGAAAGCCAACAAATAGGGCATGAAGACAATAACCCTTCCCTACTGTTGCCCTCAGCAACTGATATTCAGATACACTGCCTCTGAACCTGGAGGTTTCACATAGCCATTGTAACAAATAGCCATGAATTGGTTCTGTTTAGTCAAGTCACCAAGGGAAGCGAGTGCCATTGTTTTGGGAGGTTGCTAGTCATGTTGACTCTTTGTTATAACCCTGTGTTCTTCTGTGGTTTGGTCTATACATGCAACAGAATTGTAGCACAGTAGTAGCATCCTTAGGTTGTTATAGAATGGATGGTACCAACTCAGAATGCAGGTAGGGAATAATATTATGGAATGCCCATCCTGCAAGTAGATAACGAGTATAGCTGGGATTGAGCTAGGCTAGAACTTTTCTTTTGAATGTGCTAGTTTTTTACTTGCAAGGAGTCTACCACCTCAGGATTCTGCTGTATTTGTCAATCATACCTATTCCAGGATGCATTCACACATCAAAATGGAAACACTGTATCTGTCATTCAAATATGCCTACATTGGCCAGCGTTCATTTAGATTAAACATGACTTTCTTCTGCTTCAACGTTAACGTTCTCTCACATGCACACAAACATGTGAAAGGCTTAAGGATGGTTATGTAGTGCAACCCTTTAGCATGTTTACTCAGAAATATGCCCTACTGTGTTCAGTGTGATTTACTCACAGGTAAATCAGATGCATTTACTCACAATGCATAGCACAGCAGCTTGAATGTTAAAACTTGAAATCACCAAGGCAGCTGGGACCTGTCAATTGGGTTCAGATGTTCAGGGTAAAGAATACAGTGTGCTATCGCAGCTGAGGTGTGATATTGTTTCCAAAGTGTGAGCAAAGCCTGGAAAGAGGTGTCAGTCATACAGAACTAAAGGGAAGTTTGGGCTTTGCAGAAGCACTGCTTACTTTTATATGGGGATAAGCAACATCCTGGTTGTAGGAGTAGGTTTTCTTTGTGCCAGGTGCAAGGGAGTGGCGACAGGATACAAGTATCTTGTTGTCTTGTGCTCCCTGAGGCATCTGGTGGGGCCACTGTGTGATACAAGAAGCTGGACTAGATGGGCCTTTGGCCTGATCCAGCAGGGCTCTTCTTATGTTCTTATGCTGATGACAATGTTGATTCTGTGTGCCTGGGGTTGCACGACACTTGTGATTCTTAAAAAGTGGCATAGAAACAAGAGATCTGCAGTCTATGAGGAACGAGAGGAATATATCCCTGTGTGCTGTAGGAGATGAGTTTCTTTTGCAAAAGTGAACCACTAACTTTCTAGCTTTACAGTTCTTTTTTCAAGGATACTTTTCCTTTCTGGTCTTTCTTAAGACAGCATAGGTAGTACAACAAGTCCTCACTTAAAAACCCATTTCCTCCCAGCCCACAGATGTACACATTTAACTCCTGTTGTGTATATAGACCCTTGGGTAAAATGCCTTAAAGTTGTCAATAGATTCTTGGAAATTGCAACTTTACGCGAAACGACTTATAACGAAACCAATTTTACGGTAGGCTAATTGATATACATAAACAAGAGTTTATGGCATATTGCTGGTCACAAAAACTTCACCAAACTTCTAAATAAAGACCCCAAACACTTCTAATATTAAACATGGAAATAAATGTGAGCTTTCTGGGCCAGAGAAAACCCACGCAGATATGGGGAGAATGTTGAAACTCCACACAGACCGTGGCCCCGGCCGGGAATCAATTTTTCCCCCCAACAAGGTTGGGCTGAGCTGGGTTCTACAAAAGATGCCCATCAGGCAGGACTATGTATTTCTACAGATTACTCCTGGTCAGTGGTGTCACTAGGGTTGGTGTCAACCGGTCTGGTAACTCATAGTGTCACCGCCATTAACTTTATTTTAATATATAACAGTACAGGTCACCCAACCAATCAGTAACCAACTCGGCTCTCAGAACAGTCAGTCTCATTGGTCTGTTTTGAGTTAAGGAATCCACTTTTTGTTACATAAGGCAGTTGTATTTTATTTTTCTGGGTATTTTGCCATAACCTTTGATAGAATACAGATAATTCAAAATGATTTTGTTTCATTGCATTCGACATGAAATTACACATCGAATGATATTTAACATGAAGTTATTCTAAAATACAAAGTTTTCACAATTTTGGCCACTAGTGGTGTCACCCCCCCCCGAGAGTGTCACCCGGTGCGGTCCGCACCCCCTGTACTCCTATAGTGATGCCACTGAGTGACAGAGTTATCCTCTTGTACTGACTGCATTCTGTACTACCTGAGAGTTCCAAACAGTCTTCATAGGCAGCCCTACGTACAGTGTGCCACAATAATCCAATTTCAATAACAGCAATGCATGGGTAACCGGGGGTATAGTTATCGGGGGGTGTAGAGACTTCTCCTACAGCAGGAACAGTTACATCATCAGCAGGAACCCTCAAGTGCTGCCTTTGAAACATTTTAACAGGTTAAACAAGAGGCACACTTAGAAATTTGTGTTCCAACATACTGTACATTAATATCTACAGTAAGCCACCATCTTTCCCAAAGGCTTCCCAAAGACACTGTGTAGCTCATGTTATATTAAGGCAATAATCCAGTGGTTCCCAAAGTGGGAGGCGCGACTCCCCAGCAAATCGTGGAAACCAGCTAGGGGAGCCGCGGAGTGCCACGGAATCCTCTCGGAAAACAGTGCAATGTCAATTGGCAGGCATCAATATAATGTAATGGGGAGCCGCGGCCAATGGTCATGGGAGTCGCAGGTCGAAACGTTTGGGAAACACTGCTATAATCTAATGCAAATTTACCTAGGAGAAAGTGCTATTGAACATAGTGGTACTTACTTCTGAATAAATATACATAGGCTAGCACTCTAACAGTCAAATCCTATCCAGGGCAGGCATGCTCAATGCAGGGATGCTGATGCAGCCTTCGCTGCATCCTGCGGGCTGGCCAGGGACCAGGGTGATGTAAGGAAAGAAAATGTTTACATATTTCCTCTACCCCTCCCTGGTCCCCTATGGGCCTACTCAGATCTATTCCAGCGACTTTGCTGTTGTAGATCTGAACTGCCACTGGGGGCGTGTGGGGCTTGGGATGGGGGTTCTGGATCTCACGACTGCTGCTGCGCATATCTGCCCCTGTCCCACCCCTGATCTGCCCTGTCCCACCCCAATCCCTACCCTGATCTGCCCCTGCCACCACCTTACCTGCGTCAATGGCTGATCTGCAGTCCGCCACTGCCAGCATGGGGCTCACTGGCTACCACACCATTGGTAGCATGCAGCAGACCATCAGAGCGGCTTCAGTGATGGCAGCCCTCCCGATGTGCTGGTGGACGAGATCTGCCAGTGTCTTGTGTGGATAGGATTGGGATGCAATATACCTTTTATATTAACCTGGATTTTTTTTTAAAAAAATGCTACTTTTCAATGTTTATGCATTTGTTTTAAACTATTGCAGCCCACTCCTAGGGTCTAAGATGAAATGAGCTCCAAGTTTCAAAGAAGTATAATAAGTTTTAAAGTAGAAATAGGGGTTAGGAGAAAAAAAACCCCACTATAATGAAGAAATGTAAAGTTGATCTTTTTGTTGTATAGTCTTAATGGAGCATGACTATGGGGGTTGTCATGATGAGTTCCTGAACCTAAAAAGTTACAACTACGCCGGTGTGGGTAACCATTAGCCGGGTCTGATTAATCCAAGGATGGATGTAGCTTCTGTACCAGCCAAAATCAATTAATGGTGCTCTTGGCCATAGTCAACTCCTGAGCATCCAGGAACAAGGCAGGGTTCAAGTGCACCCTCCAACAGCAAACCCGGTCCTTCAAGGAAAGTACAACCACACATATATTTATTAAATTTATGCAGTACAAAAAACAATACAGTATACTATAAAACTATTTCAGAAAGCACCGCAAATAGCGAAGCAATAAATCCTAATAACATAGTTCTACTACTACCTAAGCATAATAACCAAGTAAAAAATATATCCCCGACAGTGTCTTAAAGTTAACAATTTAATTTTTCCCTCTTCCAATAATTTAATTTGTTCTCATTAACTCTATTCACCAGATCCCAAAGTCATTAATTCATTATTCTCTCTCGTATGCAGAAAGCCAATGAGAAATTTCCAATTATTCTCGAAATAGTCCACTGACTTCTTTTTCAATAAAACTGTAAGTTTATCCATTTCAGCCAAGTCCAAAACGTTTATCCACCATTCTTCAATCATAGGTATTTCTGTGTTTTCCCAGTACTGCGCGTAAAGTATTCTCACTGCACTTGTCATATAAAAAAAAAATAAGTTACAATTTTTTTTATCTAACTGCTAATACCTTGTCTTGTCTGATTTGTATGTCAGCTTGGTTCTGTTTTTTAAAACAATATAATTCCGCAGATACAAACAAACAACCAAGTGATCCTTTTAGCCTTCACCTTGCCCCCCACCAGACGCTAAGTTCATGCAACTGTACAAAACTCGTGTGTGTGTGTGTTTTAATGAGGCAGGCCAGCTGCCAAAGGAGTTGCATCTGCTGAAGTTACCATTTTTAAAGGCACAGATCTCCATTGTCTTTTGCATCCATTCAGCCAACCACATATACTTCAAGGAAACAAGGCCAGATTCATATGATTCAATGCCATTCCTATGAATGCAATTAGTGGTGATGCCCAACTTCAAAGCAAGGGGGATACAGCCGTGAATTGACCCCTCTGAGCCCATTTTGAATCAGCTCTGAAGGTCAAGATCAGCTTGAAATGGACTTGGTTCTGTTCCAGTGGCCCATCCTTGCACATTAGGAGTATGACGGGGCTGAGTTTAGATTGGAATCAGTTTAAAATGAGTTATTTTTGAATGTTCATCAAACGTTCTTGAAAATAGCTGGCATAAAATGAATTATTCTGAAGACTGTTTGATGAACATTCAAAAATAACACATTCTAACGATTCCATTCTGAATTAGGCCCTCTCAATCTTCTGACGGTGCCTGGTTGTAGGAAAGGCTGCTGGCACAGAAGTAAGCCCATTTTGAGCTGATCTCAACCTTCACAACTGCTTTGAAAGTTCTTCTTCCATGCCCTGGTTCCAATCTGGATCAGAGTCCCACATGGCTGCCATTTACCCTCGAAAAATCAAACATGTGAGAGTAAGTTTGGTTCTTAGTCTGGTTTGGTTCTAGTTTGGTTCTTAGAAATTCCTAACAGTGCTCACTGTCTTCAGTTCTTTTGAGTGACCCTTAAGGCAACCCTAAGTATAAAAAGCACCGTTTATTTTTCTTTCCCTGTATTCTAATAAAATAATGTCTCCTTAGTTTGATGCATACAGATATCTAAAACAATAGTGACTAGAATTTATTTTCTTCTTTTTAAAAAAGAAATCCACCGTTGTTTATGCAGTCAGAAATGTAATGCCTTTATATGGGGTTTTGGCTCATGTTCTGAAAGGTCAAAAAATGTACTACAAGCTGCAGATTTGCAAACCATTGTAACCATGCCCATGTGCTTCTATTGGTGCTAGTTTCTTATTTCTCATAAGCACAACCCAGCTAAATTTAAGCAGTCCGCATCAATGAATGCTTCTCTTCTGAGGCAAACAACAGCAACTGTGGTGGGGACCCCCTGATCTAGATCCATGCCCCCGGAGGGGACTGTTAATGTATCCCCCCATGCTATGGTCCCTAACCAGAGGCGTCGCTGCACCCAGAGCAGGTTGGGGCACCCCCCGGAGCCCCCCAATAAAACTGTCAAAATGTTAGGTTTCTTTTTTTGGGGGGGGTGTTGTTGTTTTATTGTTTTCCAGGGGTTTAAAGTGGTAACGGGGCACTGTGTGTTTGTGTATGTGTGCTTTCCCCCCCACTTATCTTGAATATGGGAAGCTTCCAGTGACGATCTTCTTCCTGCGCCAGGCACGTCTTCTCCCTGCGCCCGGCACGAACTCTGTAAAGCGCCCAGCAGCGCTTTCCAGAGTTTGCGCAGGTGCAGAATGTTGATTGGAAACTTCGTCGTTCTGCGCATGCGCAAGTCTTGCACAGTTCGCACAAGCGCAGAACGATGAAGTTTCCAGTCGACGTTCTGCGCCTGCGCAAACTGGAAAGCGCTGCTGGGGGCTTTACTGAGTTAGCGCCCAGGCGCAGGGAGAAGATGTGCCCGGTGCAGGCAGAAGATCGTTGCTGGAAGCTTCCCATATTCAAGCTAAGTGGGGGAAAAGCACACACACACACACACACACACACACACACACACGCCCCGTTACCACTTAAAAACCCAGGAAAACAGTAAAAAAACCATGGTAAAAAAAGGTTTTGAAAACGAAACCTAAGGAGGTCCGCGCCACCCCAGGAGGCCTCAGTGCCCTACGCCCTGGGGGCCCCAGCCCCCCGCCCCATATCAGACGGCGCCATGAGCTGTTTTTTTTCTGAACTGCATAATCAGTATGGTTAGGGAAACAGTACATCGGTTAAGCCCATGTTTTAACATAACATGTAGTTTGACTCTCCCCACCAAGAGATACCAGAGCTTTATACCTGTAGCTGTGGGAATGTGACTTGCCAGTTCATTTGTGGTTATTTATGCCACAGTTGGGGACCATCTGTAAAGCACGTCACACTTCTACAGAGTTTTTTTTAAAAAAACACTTCTGCTTTGTCTCAGCTCTCCCCCATTAGCAATGTTACATTTGTCCTTTGCTCCCTCTGCCCCACTTGATATGAGACGTACTTTACAGATGGCCTCTCAGTCGAATCCTCTGAGAGTACTATACTGTATGTTATGTCAAGGGTTTTGTAAATATCACCTTAACAGGAGAGAAACAACATAAGTTCTTGAAATGGATACAGGCACATCGTATTTTGTATACAAGGAGGTGTATGCACCTGCACTGAAGATGTATTGATAAGAGGCAGGGATAAGGACAACTGAGAGTAAAGGAGAAACAGGAGGGGAGTTCCTGCATTTGTTATGGCATCTTAATACTATTCAGACCCGTTTAAACAACTGCCCGAAGATTTGCACTCAGCTTCTCAATTGATCTCCTCTAAGGTGATGATCATCACAGATATGTTGAGGGAACATCAGCTCTAAATAGAGCAGGATTGAAAACAAATTGGCAAAGTGGTAAAGCACTACACACTTCTAGATCTGCCCGCATGTGTTTTGAAAGGGCAATATTAACAGGAATGAAGTGGAAGAATTACCATATGTCAGGTGTTCCATTGTGCGCTGTTGAGGATTAAACTTCCAAAGTGGCATGGAATATCAACATTGGCATGTACTGATAGGGCCCTTCTTGTTTTCATTGGCCTTTATTATTTGCTTAAAGGTATCTAAGGCCAGTCACTGGCCGTTAGTGGTTAAACGGGCATTGGAAAAGAATATTAACAAGGAATGGAGAATAACATTTATTCATTTCTTAGATTTAAGAGTGTTGACTTTGCTAGATAAGCTCAGCAGCAGGAAGAGAGCTTGCCAACTTTAAACAATATTATTCTCTAAGGGTTATATCTGTAGAACTTCCTCTGTTCATGGAAGAAGTTCTGTTCACCCAAGGGGGAGGATAGGTAATTTTCTATCTTCAGCCACCTGTGCCCCCCCCAATATCTCCTTCTGAGAGTTGGACAAAAACTTCCCTCCCTGCAGAAATGAAGCTTTCATCAGCAGAAGCTTTTTTAGGCTACAACCCTGTGAATGGCTTTGAACATTAATAATATGAGTCTGTGTAGCTCACTCTTGCTTCCTGGATTTGGGCATATAATTATCATTGAAAATGGTGGTTCACGCATCTCCCCCAAGAGAAGGGTGTGCAACTCCAGCTTCAAGCAGAGACGTCCTCGAGGGGGGGCGGGGGGCCCAGGGCCCCCGGGCAGAGGGCGCAGAGGCTCCTGGGGGGGCGGGGGACTACTTAGGTTTCGATTTGTGTTTATGTATTTTTACGGTTTTTTCGGGGGTCTACGGGCTTTTTTACTGTAATGTTGATGTGTGTATGCTTTGTCCCACTTACCTTGTGTATCCCGGAGCCTTCATTCTGCCTGCTTTCGTTCTGTGCGGGCGGCAGAACTCCGGAAAAGCGCCCATTCGCTCCGGAGCAGGGCGCTCCATCGTTCTGCGCTTGCGTCGTTCTTCTCAGTTAGCGCATGCGCAGAAAGATTGGAACGACGGAGCGCCCTGCTCCGCCCTGCTTTCTGCGCATGCGCTAACTGAGAAGAATGATGCAAGTGCAGAACGATGGAGCGCCCTGCTCCGGAGCGAACGGGCGCTTTTCCAGAGTTCTGCCGCCCGGACAGAACGAAAGCAGGCAGAACGAAAGCTCCGGGATACACAAGCTAAGTGGGACAAAGCATACACACATGAACATTACAGTAAAAAAAGAAGCCCGTAGACCTCTGAAAAACCCGGGGGTGTTTTTTTTTATTGGGGGGTGCAGGAAATCTGGGGCCCCCCACGGGGGGGTGCAGGATCGTCTCTGGCTTCAAGAGTGCATCTTGGGAGGGGCATGCTCCATCCTCCAATTCATGTGCTAGTGAAATGTGTACATCTCACTCTTGTGTACTCTTCCTTAACATTACAGTAATACCCCAAGGCACTCTACAAATAACAAAAACCCAACAGGCATCCTCTGACCTCTACTTGTCACGGAAAGTGTAAAAACATGGATGGATTGGATGTGCACTCTTCATTCCTTGTCAAAGCCTGAAGTGGCTTGGGCTGTGTCTTTTTCAAAACTCAGAACCCACCATGAATATATGTGCCTTTGTAAAGTACGAAGTGAAGAAAAGGGCTGAGATTTGTCAAGCTCTCCCCAATGGACCCTGTTGTAAACTCCCAAGAAACAGGCTATCCTTGCATAGACTCATCCAAGGTGAGAGTCATTTACAGCTTTCGCCCTTTCAGTTGGCTCTTTCCTTCTCCTTGGTCCTAAGCCAAGCAACCCAGCTGAAACGTGTGCTGATCCAGTCTCTTGTGGTGGCCCAAGTGCATGCAAAATCCCAACGATACATTCAGAGGTACTGTCTGTGTCAACATGTCCTAGAGCAAAAATTCTTATGCTGTTTTATAGGAAGTCATCCCTCTTCTTCTGAGGTTTTCGTGACCGGACCGGTACATATCTTTGAATTAATAAAAGGAAGCATTTTCCAGGTTGTTTTGGTCGTTTTATTAAGTTAACAAGAGAACAAGGGGTTGTCCTAACGTTTCGTTCCTAAACCATGAGGAGCATTATCAAAGGTGCAGCAACTTGCTGTCTGCTCTAGTTCTTTTTAGCACAAGTTGTTAACAGTTGGAAGATTAACTGCTGCCTTTGCCAGGTTCCTTAAAGTCATACCACCAAGTCATCCCTCTCCGTTCCACAAATGTAAGACAAAGTACAGTAATGGATTAAAGGACCACACATGATCCACTGTGAAACATATCTTAGGAAAGGAAAAGTCTTTAGAGACTGGTGTCTTCCCCCAAGCAAGGTGCAGAACCTCCCCGCCCAAGAAACATTGCCAGTCGTATCAATTCAAACTTCATTCCCTGTTCCTTGCAATTCCATGGATGCTTTGCCCAAGGAGGAATCTCCACATTCACCTTGAAATTGTGCTTTAGATTTTTTGCCTGTGTACTTCCCAATGAACATGTGAGATAGATATGGGAGAATGGGCCACTTTATTTGAAATTGAATACAACAAGGAGAAACTCGAAACCAGCAGCAATCAACGCAACTACAAAGGAAATGCGGGAGGCTGCTACACTTCAATGGGTGCCAGACCACAACCTGACCCCTGGCAGGGCAATACCACCCGACTCAAAGCCTGTGTCCCAAGCTAGGGCCACACAGGCTTGTCACAGTCCTCCCCGCTGTAAAGGTGGGGGTGGAGACAGCCAGACCACACAGAGCCACCCCAAGCCAGAGAGTGACCCATAAAATGGCCTGAGGTTAACTTTTGCCACTGTCTGCCTGAGAAAGCAGAAAAATCCTGGAGAAACAGAGGTCATTTTTGCTCAACAGGGATCCACTGAACTGGACCAAGCCTTGCCTATCTCTTTTCAATGCATTGCTCTACATTTCATCCTTTCAACTGTTTCCATCCCCCTCCATTTTCCATTGTAGTATCTTAATGCATGTTAATCCGGTTGCCCTGATCCAGAATCCCATGAGCATTCTGATGAAGACAGAGCTCCTCCATCCACCAGGAGTATGTGCATGTTGTGAAATCATGATGGCTGTATGTAACCTCCATGTTCAGTGGCAATCTGCAGCTGAAAGCCAGTTTCTGGGAAATATCAGTGGGAGAGAGTGACTGCTTTCAAGCATTTGGTTGGTTGCTGTGGCAAACAGGCTGCTGAACTAAATGGACTTTTGGTCTGATCCAGCAGGGTTCGTCTTTAGTTCCTCTAGTAGTCAGTGGGACAATCTCATCCTTGCAAAGAGGTTTGCATGTGGAACGCCCACTTCCACTGAAGCAAACAAGGACACTCTTGCAACTGGTGTAGACACTTGTGTGCATTTAGAGTACCCCTTGGCCACAGATAACTGCTGGATTGGAATATTTAAGTTCAGCTGCTCACTGAAGAGTTCAGAGGATAGTAAGCATAATCTTTCGAGTGTTCTGTGAATCCATGTCCTATTCAGGCCATCCATCATTAAACAGAATACATAAAAAACCACAAGAGAGCTATAAACAGAGGCCCAAGGCAGTACAGAATGCTGTGGAGATCACAATAGTGCTTCTCAAATGTTGTATATTTTTTTCCACTAAACTAGCTTGTACTCCAGCATACTTTATTTAATTCTTGAAAGTTTTCTCCTTTTATGTACATTCTAAAAAGTTAATAATGGAAAAAATGACACAAGCTGTCTAGTCACCTAAGAATGATTATGTTAAATTTACCATTTTGAAAGCAAGTAAAAGCTAGAAATAGCATCCGGCATGAAAAGGAACTTAAATAACACTAAATGAATGCCTACTGGGGATCCCAACAACAACAACAGCAACAGCAACAGCAACAGCAGAATATTTGCAACCGAGAAAACACAGAGAACTATGTGTCGAGAAAACTTCATTGTCACAACAGGAAACAAAAAAATAAATAAATCCATCCTGCCTTTTCCATAGAGTTTAGAATTCTTCTCTAAGCTCTGAATTTCAATATTTGGCCCGTTTAGGCTGTTGCATATGCTAAGGCTGACATTTAAGAGCAGAGCACACTGGTATGACCTTTCAAATGCCAGGCTTAATACATATTAAATATGCCTTCTTTATTGTGATTGGAAAGAGATGTGGGCCTCTGAATTGGCTGACTTGCATTGCTAGTATGCAAAACAGAATTAAAGGATCTTTAAGTGCTCTAGAAACAATTGAAATAATAATCTTTCCTTTCAGCTCTAGGAGATTAATGGTGA
This sequence comes from Plestiodon gilberti rubricaudatus, assembly GCA_026170595.1. Taxonomy (NCBI): domain Eukaryota; kingdom Metazoa; phylum Chordata; class Lepidosauria; order Squamata; family Scincidae; genus Plestiodon; species Plestiodon gilberti. The sequence goes on from JANXHW010000001.1 coordinate 169,725,248, forward strand.
AAAGCCTCCTATTCAGTACGAAGAAGAAAGGATAGGTAGTTAAATGACTGCAATTGCTACATATTTTAGAACACATGTAGGATTTTAAGGAAATGGAGGATACAAAATACTTTCCATTAACTCATGTAATTATTTTGAAATTATTGGCACCAAATGTGTCAAAAGGGAAAAAAGGAGAGTAGAAGCGATGAGGGAAGAAAACTGAAAATCATAGAAAACAGCATAAAAAAAGACTTCATAAGAGTCTGAAATAAGTATATTGAAATGCCGTCCAATGAAGCTGCAGCTCTAGGGAAATGGAAGGACTAATGGTAATGAGAATCCTATGAACACTAGTATTGATGGATTTTTTCCTTCTGTGCTGTGCACAATTTGGTTCCATCTGAGGATACTGGCGGATCAATGATAGTTGATTAAATAGAATTTTCATGGAAAGAGAATGATGGCGCAATCCTGTGCAAAGTTAGGCCAGCGGAGCGCACGCTCTGCCGACCTAAGGAGTTTCAAACGAGCTGTAAAGCACGTTTACAGTTCCTTTGGAATAAGCGGCGCCAGCGCAGAGGCCGGCACTGCTCACTCCGCTGTTGAACCGGACCTGTGCCGAAAGACGCAGGTAAGGCCCGCGCCAGTCGGTGCAGGGGCGTGGGGAGGGCAGAAAGGGGTGGCTTGGAAGGGAGCCATTGGCTGGCCTGGGAGGAGGCGCGGATATCGGCACCAGCCTTACACGGCCTCCTGAGCTGAAGCGCATCCAAGGCCCATTAGGGCCTGCGGAGCTTACACTGGGGGAAGGGGATGAACATCCCCCCAAGGTGAGCCCAGTTGGCGCGGTGTCCAGATTCTGTCTAGAATGCAGCGGCCCTTTAGGCCGGCTGCCACATCCTAGGGAGGATCGGGCTTCTCATTAAGTGGTGAAGAGAGCAGATTGGTGTGAACAGATGATTAAAAACATTAATTTAGAAAGCTAGAACATCTTGCCATTGAATATTTTTGTTGCCATTGGATATTTTCTGGATATTTTCAGAACAAATCACATAGGGCAGTCCCACAACCTAAACCAGAATCCAGCAGATGCAAGAGAAATTTTATTCTGAAAAATCAAATCAAAGACCCAGATACGTTTTGTGCATGCATTCTTCATAGGGGACAGAAAATATTGGCATATGCATTCATAATTTCTTACAAACCGAGCTCCAAAAAGAACCCAACTCCTGCAAGAATGACGAGTTTGTCTCTTGCTTCTTCTGCTGGATTCTGCTGTTGGTTTTTGTATCTTTTCTTACTAAGTTATGCAAGAGGGTGAAGAGAGAAGACTTGAGGCCCTGAAATACAGAGTTGGTTAGATAGAACGTATGTCTGACATTTTGGTCAAACTAGAGAGAATCTTGAGCATCCTGAAGACCCTTGGTAGCCAGAGACTATGATGTGTGGATGTGAATTTCAGGAGATCGAAGGCAATGAGGAAAATAACATCAAATTTCTGAGTTGGTGGAGATTTCTGAATCAATTTGATCTCTGCAGCATTGTTAGGAGGATAGAAGAAATTCAGCACTGGCTCATTTTCAGCAGACTGTGCCAAAAATGTGTATGATGAATGATTGTGCTTTAGAGCTGTAAAATTCATTAATTAAAAAAAAAAATCTGTTTTGACCAATGTTCTGTTTTCTTAACAGTTTAAAGCTGTATAATTTTCAGAATATATGACAGAGTTAAAAAAAATTACACCTGAACATATATGAAATATTTTGCTCAAATATTTCACAAAATATTTTCTTTTTCAAATAAGAGTAACCAAAGTTAATCATTTCAGCATTACACATAGTTGGGTTTTTGAGCCTACAGATTTACACAGCTGTGATGAGTCAAAGACTTGCTCTCACAGCTACAACTGTAATCTAGAAATTGGTCAAAATGGGGCAAACTCATTTAGCTCTGTCCATGCCAGTTTTATGTACATCCCTACACAAAAAGATACTCCGAGGTAGTAGCTGTAGGTAGCCATGACTAAGAAAGAAGGCCACTGGATGGTAAAACGTGCCCAGCAGTCTCTTCAGAAGGAAAAACTTTTACAAACAAAACTTTACAAAATATAGTGTAGCAGAACAATGGAATGAGGAACAAGGTAAAAAAAAAAAAGATTACCCTCACTCTCAGTGAGATTCTTTGCTCAGTTAAATTAGATAGAACATCTGCTTGTAGATTTATTTTAATTGCCTCATATGGTTGAGTCAGGCCCGGGAGGGGGGCAGGCTCAGTGGAGGAGGCCTCTGCCGAATCCTATCCCCCATCCCCATCCGGCACTTGAAAGCCTGACACAGGACTGCTCAGAGCTGCGCCAGCCATTTAGCTGGCAGTGGCACGCCTCCGAGTAGCCCCATAGGGGCTGCTGGGGCTCGACACAGGGGAAGGGGACGATTCTCCCCTTCCCTTGAGGAGACCTTCAGCCCTACTCTGGATACAGCGGAGCCTGCTCTGGTGCTGCCGCATCCCATCACGGGACGGGCTTTGGACAGGTTTGGGCAGTTAGTATTTTTTAATGTACCCAAGACAGTCTTCCTCTATGTTCAGATTTCACAGCTTCTTTACAATCCTTCCCAAAGGGACACACGTTCTGTTGTGCACATGCATACACAGGAATTAGCAGCTATTTCTTCATTAGGATTCAAGTCTTGTTCCTTGGTGGTGCCAAAGGTGAACACGCGTATTTGCTCACTTCATTATTAATCTCTATGCTGCGGAAAACCTTGCCCAAAGCTCTAAACAGTCAGGAATTACTTGACCTGCTAACCTCTCCAGTATAATGAATCCTGTGTTCTGCTCAGGTTTTGCATGTAAAACCAGTTATTTCTGCAGCCATCTGTGTAAAGCATCTGAATGGATCGGCCCGTGGGCAGAATATTCCCTAATAGAGAAACAGGTTTGCATTCAACAAGCAGCAGCGGAAGAACGAGGGAGTGCGTGGAGCAGGAGTTCCAGGCGCTCGGGCGGGAGGCCGTGATCGGGGGGAACTTACGGAAGCGCTGGATTGGCCCTCCCGCTCTCCCTTGAGCTCCGAAATGGCTTCGATTCCGGCGGGGGGGGGGGCGTCGACGTGACGTGACGCTGGCCCCACCCCCTGCGCCAGGCGCCGTTCGGGCTTCCGACATCTCTGTCAACAAGCATGGATACAGCCTGACAGCCACTGCAAATCCCTCTCAGTCCAGGTCAACCAATTCAAGGAGCCCTATATGGTCCAGGACCACAGTACTGTACCTTAAAAGTTGCTTATTTTTTCTACACGTGCTCTGAAAGCTTCGTATTTATAAATGCATTTTTATCTCAAATTCCTGAATCAATGTGCTTCAGGGTGCCATACCTGGTTTTTCCCATTTTATCTTCATAGCAGCACTGTGAAGTGCATACGTTGGAGAGCTGGTGACTGATCTGTAGAAAGACATAGTCCTCCTGCTTGATGGGCACCTTGTGTAGAACCCAGCTCAGCCCACCCTTGTTTCTCCCCATTCACCTCTGGGGTCCATCATAGGGGTGATGCACTGAGCTCTCTCACCGGGTGATGCAAACCCTAGTGATGTCTCTGACTAGTCTAAGAGTTTCTGCCTGCTTGGAAGCAGTGTAAGTACAAGGGAGCCTTGTACTCCCAGTCTGGCACAGGTATTAGTTCAGGGGATTGAAACAATCAGGGTGGGAATTGGACACAGGCCACTGAGGGACCATGATCTGCGTCATCATAAACCTTCTTATCTTTGTATCCCCCCTTCCTCAAGCGACCTCACACCAGTATGCTTGGGTGTTTTTGTGGCAGGGGAGGCATGACTCTTATTATGTGAGATAGGTTTGACAGAGAGTGTTGTTAGGTCCCCTGCTAACTGGGCAAGAGGCACTTTTTCAATGGGTGCTCCTCTTATATTTAGCAGGGGGAGAGTAACTGCCCCCCTTTCACTCCACCACAGTGTCTTTTCTGGTGGCTGTTTGCTGGTGGTGTTCTGCATCTTTTTTAGATTGTGAGCCCTTTTGGGACAGGGAGCCATTTAATCATTTGATTTTGTCTGTAAACCGCTTTGTGAACTTTTTGTTGAAAAGCGGTATATAAATACTGTTAATAATAATAATAATAATAATAATAATAATAGGTCGTCCAATGAGCTTTATGGCTAAACGGAGCTGCACAAACATTTGCCCCCAGACCTTCCTGGCCTAAATTCTGTGCTCACTCCATTATTATTATTATTATTATTATTATTATTATTATTATTATTATTATTAGTAGTAGTAGTAGTAGTAGTAGTAGTAGTAGTAGTAATAGTAGTAGTAGTAGTAAACAGTATTTATATACCACTTTTCAACAAAAAGTTCACAACGCGGTTTACAGACAAAATCAAATGGCTCCCTGTCCCAAAAGGACTCACAATCTAAAAAAGATGCAGAAGACCACCAGCAAACAGCTACCAGAAAGACACTGTGCTGGGGTGAAAGGGGGGCAGTTACTCTCCCCCTGCTAAATAGAAGAGGAGCACCAATTGAAAAAGTGCCTCTTGCCCAGTTAGCAGGGGATTATGCCACACTGGCTCTTCTTGCTCAGCCATAATAGCAAGTGAAGTCCTGCTGAAGGCAGTACTGTGATTGGGTGGGAAAGGGACCTTCAGTTTGGGTAGCTGGGTTGTTATGTTAAGAGTAGATTCGATGCACTACTTCATGGTTAGCAAAGCCAAGCATCCAGCTAGCACTCTACCCTTCACATGCGCACAAACATATGTTAAAATATTTTTGACATATTGAAGAAGTCAGATTTAATCTGCCTTTCGTTTCAGAATTTTCCAACCCAACATATGTTTGTATTATCCAAGGAGTATTTCTCCCCAAATCTGCACCCCTGATTCTGTTCCTTAGCCAAATGAACACTAACGAAGAACGCTTGCAAGTTCAATCAAATGTCATCTGTAGATCTGAGGTTTCGTGTGGCTTTCAGATGGAAGTTTTGTTTATGCTATTAGATTGGAAAGCTTTATTGCATAATTTGGCTGAAGCATTTCTTCTCTGAGTTGAAAAAGCTGATTAGGCTGGCATTTCTCAATATTAGTATTTTGTTAGGAGCGTAACTGAAGAATAGAATCTGTACATTGTATAAAAACACATGGTCTGAATTATGTGGATGTGGCACCATTTCCAGTCTACCCGATGATGACCTTGGTTAAAATGGAAAATGGGACGTTAGATATTCTAAGAAAGGATGACAGGGAATGATTATGTCATTGAACGTATTCCAGAGCATATCAAAACATGTCAGAAAATATTTTAAAATCATCAGGAAGGACATTGCCATTGATGTAGTTTCCAAACTTTCCATTCATTATATATGTATTCCAGTCCAGTGGCTCCTTGTGTGCAACAGAGTTCCATTAGGCACACAGAGCTCCATCCCCTATGAAGACTTCCACCTTCCATTTGCTTCTGTATGAGCACATGGGCATTGGGAACGCAGGCAGGCCTGGCCCAATTGCCCTGGTGCCTAAGACCATGAGGTCGGGGGCAGTGCCCCCTCCTATGATGCACTTTGCACATTGCACATCATTTTTTTGTTTCTACTCCCTCTGATCACCCCTGTCAAGGTCACCAGCCCTGATCCTCTTCCCCACACAACTTGTTTTTCTTACCACTACCCTCTTCATCCTCCTCCTTCGCTTCCTCTGATTCCCACTGCCTGCCATTTCAAAAGCCAGAGAGGAAAGGGAAAAGAGAGAGGAAGTAAGGAGAGGAGTAGAGATTGGTGGGCTAGACCAGGGGTTCTCAACCAGTGGTACTAGTACCACCAGTGGTACTTCGGGCAACTGCTGGTGGTACTCGGACTGCCGGACCACAGGAACTCCGCTTCGATGCAGCGCTTTTTGGCAATGCATTTTTGCTCCTGAGAGGCTCATGCCTTTGGCTGAGCCTCTTGGGAACGCTGAGAAGGGCCCTCTCACTCACCCAGAGCCTCCTACCTGTTTTCTGGCATCCAAATCCTAAAAACCCGGAAGCAACTGGCAATGATGTCATCACCAGTCACTTCCGGTGGTACACAGCAGAAGAGTGGCGCCAGAGGTGGTACTCTGCTAGGAAGGGGTTGAGAATCCCCGGGCTAAACCATTTTCTTTCCTTACTTACTGTATCCTTCCTTCTTAATCTTTTGCAATGGCAGGAAGAAACTCAGGAGGAGGAGGATGGTGGCTCTTAGGGTAATTATTTCATTACCATGCCGCCACTGTTGCCACCAGGTTATAGGTGGCTGGCCTCTCCCTCTAATATATGGTCATGGATCTGCGGCCTCACCAGGACTCCTTAGAAGGCTGGCCAGTGTAATATAAGTGCAACAGTGGAATATAAGTGCAGCACGTACAAGTGGAATATAAGTGCAGCATTCAGATCCTATTGACTTCAACCAGAAGTTCCATTTAGGAAAGGTAGTGGTGGTGGTGGTGGTGGTGGTGGTGGTGGTGGTGGTGGTGTGTGTGTGTGTGGGGGTAGATCCTCCCTATCCATAGTTCATACCAAGTGTGATTATTCCTCGAGAGGATGTATATTTCTGGCCAATTCACGGGTTCTACATGCTAAGTGGTTGTTATAAACAAGTAAATGGTCCAGTTCTGAAGCTATGCCTGGCAAAGGCACAAGGGGTCTGTTTGACCTGTGTTGATAACATGATTGCAGTTATAATCCATGTGGTGTACCTATTAACACATGGAATTTGGACCAGGGAGACCAGGGTTCAAATCCCTGCTCGGTCATGAAGCTGTCTCTCATCCTAATCAACTTCACAGAGTTGTTCTTAGGCTAAAATGAGATGGGATATGCACCGTCCCGAATTCCTTGGAAGAAGTGAAAATATTTCTATAGATATTATGAGGTATAAAAAATAATAAGCACAACAAACGCTGGCAGGCGATGCTTTTTAACCCCCCTCATCTTGCATGGGTGTGTACAGCAGGCCTTTGAACCTTGTTGTGAATGACTCTCTACCCTTTGGCCCTCCTGTCTTGTCATTTGTAATGGTCCAAATTTGGTAAAGCCCAAACGTACACAAATGAACTCATGCAGTAGTGGAAGAGTCTGTAGTATATGTTAAAAGGCCAAATGTGGGATTCCCCCCCCCCATGTCTTTTGTGAAGAATATTCTGATCCTCTGCTTCCAAACTATGCCCAGGACCCTTCTCAAATAAAGGTACACAGATGTTTCATATGGACAGAAAGTCTGCATTGGTGATAGATGATATACCTCATTATCACTTGCATTCGGTTCTACCCCAAGGGATGTTCATATTCGACATGCGAGCCAGAACATTTCAGGATTGCGAAAGTAGGCTTTTTACAGAACAGTGAAGGAAAATAAAACACACACAAAGTGCCTCTCTTTTGCAGTGGCAGGCAACATGAATAAGAAAAAAAAATGTGAAGCTGAATGCAGTTTACCGCTACGGAGCTAAAGTGGCGTTTGCACTTTGCAGTTTGTATTGTATCTAAATCTGCTGTAGCTTGCTTATTTACTGGTATATACCATATTTATATTTGCATCTTGCTTTTCATTGGTTCCCAAAGCAGTTTGCAATTAACAATTCACTCCAAGATACAATGTACATAGGGATATGTTGTTGTGTGTATGGTACTCTGGCAGCTGGTGATGCAATCCAGGTTCTGGGCTTTTCTCTCTAATGAGAAGCAGCAGCAGCAGATGAAGCTGTAAGTGAATTTAGGGGTTGGACGATGCTCATAAAGATGTCATCTCCAGGCTGACATGGAACAAGACATATGGGCCAGATTAGGGGCTATTAAAACTCCCCAATCTACATCCTTGAATATCCGGGAGATTGTGTTTAAATTGATACCAAGATGGGATCTAGGAATGCACCACACATTTTCACTGATGAACGAACCATTCACAAAGTGTTGCTGGAAAAGATGAGGCAGGCTAGGCTCATCTATGTACTGTTTGATGTGGGTGACCTCAGCTATAAAGATCTTGGGCAAGGATGGGTGCACACTTAATAAACTTACAGGGTATTTATTGCCCTTTGATACTATAACAGTGCTGTTGGGTGTTATGAACCAGTAAGCAGTCCCACAGACTGGGACGGAGCTGACTGCCTCGTTTTTAGTATTGGCATTGTTCCAAGTCGTAGCTAAACAGGGGAAAAGATCATCCTACCATTCAAAGATAGCATGACAGATATGGGAAACAATAACATTAGATAAGATTTAGCATCCGTTGAGGTTAACCCAGATTGAAGGATGATTTACAGAAAAATGGTTCCCAGTTCTAAATGTAATCAGTGCAGCTAACTGGAAATACAGAGTCTTTTCAGATTGTAGTGCTTTATTGCTTACTCATAGATTTGCTTCTGCATTCTTTTGTACATGTATAGGTATAGCCCTTTTTCCCCACGGAATAGCCATCCTCGGACTTGTCTCAACGTGGATGACTACCCCGGGGAATAAAGGACTGACTGGGTGCTGGGTGCATCGTCACAGCACCTTAATTTAGCAGCACGCTGGCCCACCGGCTGCTCCTGCACTCCCACGCAGCTTCCATGTACTTCAAACTGCTGTAAAGAGTAAAAAAAAACAAAAAAACACCGATTCATAGCGACTTCCGGTTTCACCCCCTGTGCCCATCACCTTATTTAAGTTGATATCACTGGTGCCAAGCAAGCATGGGTCTTATTTAAGCCAAACGCTATAAGCAGCAGCCTGCTGCTTACAGCACAGCGTCTGACTGAATAGAGTTGGCAGCCTCAGTGCTAGAGAGGCTCCAACGTTAACAGGAACATTAACATTGGAGCCTTTCTAGCACTGAGGCTGCTGGCTCTACTCGGTCAGATGCTGTGCTATAAGCAGCAGGGATGCAAGGCATATTGTTACTTTGATTAAAACATCCCAGTGCAATACAAGATGTTGAAGCAGAAGCCAGTTTCCACAGTTTATCCTGAACATGCAAAAAAAACCAAAAACTTATAACAAGAGCATTAAATAAGAAAAAGGAAGCATGAAAACTGCATCCTAAAGTTCACTACTTCCAAACTATAGAAGGAAGCACATGAGAGAGCAAAAGAATGAGGAATGATTTGTGCTCTTTACAATACTGCTTTCTAGACACATTGTTTGTATCTGTATAAATCTTTGTTTTCATTCATCTCCAGCACCTGTATAGAGCGCCGGAGAAATCTGTCGTTCTGTGCCACCATCAGTGGAAACCGCCTCCATAAACAAATGTCATTGCTCGTTCTTCGTTCCGCACCCTAAACCCTACCCCCATTTCCTTGTGTACGTTTTTGGATGAAATGACCCATCTGAGTTTTCTCAGATGAGAAGAAGGTTTATAGAAGGCAGGGAACAAGAAGCTCATGGGAAAATGCCTTCAGTAACCTTTTCCCTGTTCCTTGTCTCAACTGCGTAAAATGTGTCTGCCTCAGCCTACCATTATTAATTACTCCGTTACTATCTTGACATGGACATACAGCAGAGAGTCGCTGCACAAAGCGACATTAGTAACATATCCGATTTAAAAAAAAAAACACACCCAAAAAGAACTTTAAAACAAACATGCCAATAATAGAAGAGGGAGTGAGATGTCGCCATTTCCATCCTGCAAGCTGGGAACTTGTTGCAATCAGCCTCGTACCATTTTACATGCATCACCGGTGCTCAGTGTACATTTTGTTTAAGGTCTAGTTGCTGTTATCGCTCTTAAAATATTTCTCCCAGCAAAGCAGTCACAAGTCACATGTTAAGCAGTTTCCTGAAAGGTTGAGATAATATAATTTTTAGTGTTACCAGAGACTTGGTTATGAATAGATTTGGGATGCCATCCAGTAGCTGTGAGCACAGTCACGGCCCATCAATTTCTTTTCCTACGGAACAGCTTGTGCTTGTGGATCTTTGCCTTCCGTCCCTGACAATGGCAGCCCAATCCTATGCAGGATTCGGCTGCTGGGCGGGGAGCATTACGACAGCGGAAGTGACTTCTGCTGTTGTAAAATGGCTGCCAACGCCGCTTGCAGCGCTCCATCAGCGGCCATTCTGCAAGCGCTGCTTGAAGAGGCAGCAGTGCCGCAGATCTATTGATCTGTTGACCACGGAAGCATCTTCAGACAGCGCTGGCTCTACTGCCTTAGACACGGAGATGAGCACCACACCCTAGAGTCGAAAAAGACTGGCTTTCGAGCAGGGGATACCTTTACCTTTACTATGTGAAGCACTTTGAAGCACTATATAAATACTGACTGTTCTTTTTGCACCAGTCATGGTCAGGGTGAGGATGCAGCAGATATGACACAGGTGTGCCATCTGTAGTGCTGTGTCACCCTTACCAGAAGACTCTGGATGCCACTACTCTGGCATGCAAAGCTCTTGATATGCTGAGGACAGCTACCTTGTGTGCAGTTGTGGTTCCCTACCATGTTATATGGTTACTTCACTTGCCTGTTCCTGGTGAGGAGTAGCTAGAGACCACATGAGACAGGGTCTTCTCTGTGGTGGATCCTAGGCTCTGGAACTTGCTTTCCCTTGGGAACCATGCTGCCCATTATTTTATGCTCTTTAGGCATTTGCTTATGGCCTGTTTATTTCAGCGTTTAATTCAGTGCAGCGCAGGAAGTGACTGTGATGGATAGTTTTTCAGTTGATGATTAGCAATCTATGATTTTGATGCTGTCTTTTATATTTTTGGTTATTGTGGATTTTCCTGTGATTTCCATCCTGTTTTTAATTATAGCATTCACTGCTTTGAGGCCATGTGGCAAAAAAAATGGCTTACAAATTCAGTACATGCTTATTATTTATTAGCTCCCAATGAGAGTTACCATCAACAGCATAAAACCTGTGTCCTTGTTGTGGCCAAACTATACATTTCCTTAACAAAGTGATTGGCCCCTGCATGCCTGCCTGGTTTTTCTTCCCCCACAACTGCTATTTGCTTCGGGATGAACACTCCCACTGGTGGGGAAAATGTGTGTGTGGGGGGGCAATCTGGATCAAGACTATGGTGGAGACAAAGAGTTAAAGACTCCCTGCCTGATACTGTGGTCTTGATCCAGATCACTCTCTCTCTCCCTCCCTCCCTCCCTCTCTCTCTCTCTCTCTCTCTCTCTCTCTCTCTCTCTCTCTCTCACACACACACACACACACACACACACACACACACACACACACACACACACACACACACACACACACACAAGCTGCTATTTACAGAATAAAATCAAGTATGCCAGAGCCAATAATGTTATCAACATAATGTGCAGTTTGGCACTCAGTCTAAGAAGTGATCCAGGGCGTGTACTAATATGCATCTTTCTGAATCAGCTACACCAAGGATGGATCTACAACTACTTGAATCATTATAGGATGGCTTCTGGACAGATGCATTGCGGTAGAGGGATCCAGCATGCAGCAGGACTGCAGATGATAACTGTAGAACTAGATGAACGTTCAGTTATTGACAATGGAAAATTCTTATATCTATCATTTATGTACCTCCTCATCGGACAAAAGCAGCATTGGTCTTCCAATACCATCGCTTGTATCTGACAAGACAAAACCGGTTCAGAAGCATCCAGATTAATAATGAATGCAGCTGTCAGCAAATGTGATGTTTGGACCCTGTTCGCATAATTAGAGCGAACAATTAAAAGGTTTTTCTGCCAAGTATCTCTAGAGGAATAATCCAGATGTCATGCTCAGTGCTGTCATGACATCTGGATTATTCCTCTAGAGATGTTCTAGTGGACATACAGTTTTATCAGATAAATGAATGCAATTGTTGGACCCTGACTGCAGAAAAAGGCAATCGGCCTGGTCACATGACAAAGACTAACAGTTCCAGTTCACACAATGATTTGCATTCCAGAATTGAATCACATGAGAGTCTTTAGGCAGCAAGGAAGGACACCAAGTTTGCTACAGTTCCATAGTGGCTGACTGCTTCAGCAGTTGCATGAGTAGACTAAGAAGGTAAGTATACTTAGATATAGATATACATTGATCAAAATCTCAGTTTGTGACTCAGCAGAAGGCAACTTCTTCAACCAAGGCCAGCTAGAGAGTTCATGAAAGAAGTGAAATTCAAATTGGGACTTCATGATTTGTAGCTCAGAAGTGCTTTGAGGAAGGAATGACGGTGTGTGTGGTACATTCCCATGATGCATTCATCATGGGAACGTACCATGATGCTACCTCATTCCAATGCTACCTATATACATTTGGTGTACTGGAGTCAAGTTGATCCTAAGGGATATAAGGCAAACTTGGGTCACTGAAGCTTTTAGCATTCTCTGCTTTGCTGCAATAAAAAAAGGAACACTTTGTTAGATATTTCATTCTCTAAAGGCCCAATCCTATACGCGTGATCTACTGCCAGAACTAGCGTTCCGGTGGCAGAACGCACTTTCTGCCTGTTGCAAATGGCGATCTGGAAACAAGTGTAGCCGCGTGCTTCCAGACCACCGCCAGAGACGCTGTGGAGGACTCACTCGTGGCAGTGGGAAGATGATGGTGAACTGATGATGGTGAATTGGCAGGGGAGTAGAATGGGGAGAGGAATGGGGCGGAACGGGTGAAGGGGCGGAATGGGGAGAGGAATGGGGCGGAATGAAATGGGGCGGAATGGGGAGAGGAATGGGGCGGAACGGGTGAAGAGCAGAAGACGTGTCAGAGGCAGGACAGAGTGGAACCCAGTATGGGCAATTTGTGCCAGGTGCTGTGCCCTCCAGAGCTCACCAACATGCCCCCTTTGTCTCCTTGGATTTGCGCCAGCTAAAGAGCTGGCACAGGTCTGAGGAGACCCATTTGCGGTCAAGGGGCTTATGGAGGGGTAAAGGAAAATATGTTCTCCTTTCCCTCCCAAGCCTCCCGATGCCCCCCCCATCATAGCATGCAGCACAGCCTGTTTTGACATGACTGCATCATGCTATGGCAGGGAAAACCATAGGACTGGGCTATAAAACTAACAGTCCTATCCTAACTGAATCCCCCACGCAGCTGCACCAATGGAGTATGCGCTGTATCTTGCTGGGGGGGGGGCTGTCTGGAGGCCTTCACAAGGTAAGGGAAGTTTTGTTCCCTTACCCCTGGGCAAGCCTCTGCTACCCCAGTGGGTCTCCTTGGATCTGTGCCAGCTGGTGCAAGTCCAAGGAGAGTAAGAGAGAGGGAAGGGGAGAGGGAATAGGGTTAGGATCTGGCGTATGCTGATGCTGCCAGGATCCACTTCTCTTTCCCTCATTCCACCTCCCACCCACCCCCTCCCCACCCAGAAACTCCCTAATTCCTCCCCCCTCCCTGCCCCATTCCGCCCACTCCCAGCCCCCACCACTGGCTTACCTTTGCTGCAGGAGGTAGCAGGCAGTAGCCAGCAGGCCTCTGGCACCACTGCCATTTGTGGCGTCTGGCATACTGTGTGTGCCACTGTATGGCTATTTACAGCAGTAGAACTGTGTTCTGCTGTTGTAAAGGGCAGCCCAGTCCTAGTTAGAATTGGGCTGTAAAATGAGAACAAATCTCCAAACCACTGACATTATTGAGAGCCAACGTGGTCTGATCAATAAAGGGCTGAAACTGAGAGACCTGATACAGGGCCTTAGAGATGTTCCACTCTTTCACCCTAATTCTCTTCTGTTAAAACTCAAAAAAATAATAAAAGAAGAAGCTGTATTTGTTGAAATTGGTTTGACCTAAAGCCCAATCACTCTTGCCGTCGGATTAGTCTCCTCTAACCTCCATTTATTAACTTTGAGCTGACATATGCTTTGAAAAGATGGCATTTACTTTGAAACAAGAGGGTCGCAGCACAATTTAAATAACCTTGTCAAACTGCTTATGGTCACATCCAACCTTTCTTAATAAACAAACCCTGAGAATGGTTCACGATATGATCACTGGTTGCATGGGTACATGAAATTCAATCAGGTGAGAAGCCCATAAAAAGGAAAGACTTTTTTCTTTCTTTCACAGGCCGTCAGCAAAATCTGCCTGAGACAGATCAGATAGAGACACTCTGTGGGGAAAACATGTGGGCTCACACAGACTGCACTCCTCAGACTATTTGTTATTATATCTTCAAATGCCTTCTTGATCAAGACGGATCGCATTTTTAGCCTTGTGGCACAAAGTTCAATGACATGGACTGGGTTGTTTTTTTTTTTGGTCTTAAAGACATACTCCAAAACGTTTTCAGAAGAAAGGCATTTAATTTACAGTATGATCTGGCCAAAGTTAAGCCCTTTTAAGTCCTGTTGCTCTTAATGGGAGAGAATTAAACATGTGCTTAACCAGGGCCAAAACCTCCTGGCACCTGAAGCCCTGTGCCAAATGCTGCCCCCACCCTTACCAGGTGCTATACCAGCCTCTGTTCCTGCCAGTGGAGGCAAGTGGGGTGGGGACAGAGGTGAGTATCCTTGCCAGTTTGTTGCCTGAGGCAACTGCTTAAGTTGGCCTCATGGATGGGCCGGCCCAGTGTTTAACTTTTCCATTGAAATCAATGGGGCTTCATAAATAAAAATGTTTAAATTTGGATGGATTGTGCCCTTTCAATTTAAAGTACAAATTTAGGACCCAGTCCAACCAAAGTAAATCACTTTACATTTCCGTTGTCCCAATTTCTGATCTTGAAGCAGCCTCTAAGTAAAAACAAACAAAACAAAATCCAGAAAAGCAGACTTGCGGCATCATCTCATGTAAGTTTACTCAGAAATAAGCCCCACTGGGACCCAAAGGGGTGTACTCCCTAGGCAGTGTGTTTAGGATTGCAGTCTTATTTTGTTTTGTCCTGCAAGCTGAATGTGCACTAAATACTGCACAGCAGTGGTTCTCAAACTTTTTAACACTGGGACCCACTTTTTAAAATGACACTCTATCGGGACCCACCTAGCCTTACAAGACTTTAAAAAAAGTGATCTAGAAATAAATATATTTATTCACAAGTAAAGAGCTCAGCTGCTTGCAGGGTAATTAGCAGCTATCTTGCAAACTGCAGGAGCTCAGCTCTTTGAAGAGCAATTAGTAGATATCTAATTTTAATAGCCTCAGGGCTTGTGGCAATTACTTATCTGATCTTTCCATCACCTGGGACCCACCAGAAATCAGGTTGCGACCCACCAAGTGGGTCCCGACCCACAAACACTGCTGTGCAGTATGTGAAATAATAGTATCCAGATTGAAGAGGAGGGTTTCTACTTGGCTGTCTCCTTATGCCGCAAGTCCTGAGCTGGATCAGCCACCCACCGCTCCTGAGCGGCTATTTATAAAACAAAACAGAAGGCCAAAGATGCATATCTAGTTGGATAATGGGGAGGCTGGAGCCACATAATGGGCTTTGAGAGCACAGTGGGAGGGTTCCTGGCTGCTGGGTTCAAAGATTACTTTGAGCCTTCTGATCCAGATATCAAAGTCTCATATATGCTGCACTTTTCTAATTCACACCAAAGGTCTTTGAAATTCTGGATCAGTGAATGATTGTATTATGTACATTTTTATTTGTGGTGTGTATTAGTAAAACACTAACGGCCCAATGCTATGGTCGAGCTGAGCTGCTGGAACCCACGTTCAGGCAGTGCAATCTGACTTATGCGTCACAAAATGCAACGCTCCACAGCGTGCAGCCTAACTGCTGCCGGAAATGGTGAGTGATGCCAGTCACACTGCAGTGACCTTCCTGGGACCCCCAGTATCGAAACGTTAGTGGCTGGGGCAGACTGTGGGCAGGGAAGGGGAAGATTGGAGCATTCTGTGGGAGTAACCAGGGGTGGGGAGAAGGCGGGAGGGGGTGGATCCGGCAGCAATGATACACATTGAATCCCATTCCCTGTTTTTAAAAACACCCTTGCCCCTTTTTTCTCCTCAGACATACGCCACCAACATAGGTGGCATATGTCCAAGGAAACCTGAGGCCCCAGGGCTTATGCAGAGTTGCTCCCATTTGCCTTTGGGTTGCTCCCCCACCATAGGATGCAACACACGCCTTTTGGGTGCATGCTGCATCGGCGGTGGTGGTGTGTGTGGGGGTTAAGATTGGGGCTTAAATCTCTGTTCCAGGGATTGGTCACCTCTGCTCTAATGAAGGCCAAATAGAGGGATGGTTCAGTTGCTATATTCAGGTTGCTCTTGGCCCACCAACCCCAAATCACAAACATGTGTGCATTTCAGGACAACAACAATCAGTTTTATATATCCATCTGAGTCTGTTGAAGATGGGAAATTTTCTTCTTTTAAACTTTCTGTAGTAATGTAAGAAGATGAGCTTCATCATGAGACAATGTTTAGATGAACAGTGCAATCCAATCCACCTTACACCACTGGTGTAAACAGTGGTGCAGCGAGAACGGGAGGCCCCAGAAAGGAAAGGGGATTCAAATTCCCTCCAGAGGGGGATTCAAAGGGGATTTAAATCCCTTTTCTGGGGCCTCCCGTTCTCACTGCACCACTGGTTACACCGGTGGTGTAAGTTAGATAGGATTGCGCTGGAAATGCTTCCATTGTGTCAACATGCTATGATTTGAGTGAGAGGCCCTAAACACTAGCGATGATGGGTGGGCAGACTAGAATGGGTTCTATAGCAGCCCCAGTGCCTTCATGCAGAGTGTGTTTTGGGATGGCCAAATTGAGGGACAAGCTAAATGTGTGCCTAAATGTGCAACATCGTCCAATGATGGAGGCAGTAGCGATCGCCCCGCCCCCTGCACTCACAGAAAGATTCATTTGAAGCCTTCTAGGATGTTGGGCGGGGGCGGGGGGCACCAAAAGTGTCAAAAACAGTGCAAAAACGCTACAGGGCTGCAACCACAGCCGCGAAGCTGAAAACTGCCATCGCGGCTCCTCCTCGCAAGGAGACCGTCGCTGTCACCCGGGGCACAGCACCACCACCCACGGCCCCAACTTGGCTACGCTACTGGGGGGGGGGGAGTATTTTTTATAAGTTATTTGTTCCTTCCTCAAAAATTGGCCATCAGAAGAATCAGTGTGTTCAGGAACAGATTTACTAAGCTGCTTAAGGGAGAAAACAAACACACTGAATTTTCTTCTATTTACTTTTTTTTAAGGGCCAACCTAGATGTATGCTTAATTGCATGGGCATGGGCAATTGTTTAATTAATATTAATATGCAGGCGCGCGCGCACACACACACACACACACACACACACACACACACACACACACACACACACACCATGAAATGTAGCAAAACTGCAGCGGGAGGGAGTAAAGAGACTTTCGTTTTTGCCCCCCTGCTCCAGTTTTGATCCTGATCATGGTCCTCTTGTGGTGCACAAAAGAGCCTCCCTCCCTGATCTTAATGGGTGGGTAGATTCATATGAAAGAAGATGGTCCTGCAGGTATCTTGGCCCCAAGCTGTATAGGCTCTTTTTCCAAAACTCTGACTGCATGTTTATTGGTGTGTGTGTGTGTGTGTGTGTGTGTGTGCGTGCGTGCGTGCGTGCGTGCGTGCGTGTGCATGGGTAATGTGTTTTTAATTGTATGGTAAGCTGCCTTGAGTCCCTAAAGAGAGAAAAGTGGGATAGACATTTTGCAACAACAACAACAACAACAATAATAATAGCAGCTCAAAATATACTGCAGCCACCACAGAATGTGAAATGGTGTGGTGCCTTAGTGTTCATGTGCACGCATTGTACACTAGAGATGACGCGTCTGCTGCCCACTCCAAGATTGAAGAATGACAACTCTACCCATTCAAACTTCTTCTTTTTTTTAAAGACAACCCCAAAAGCCTAACTAAGTAAAATTGGGTCAGTCATTTATCAGGGACAATAATCAGTAAATAGAAACTGTTCCTGGTAAATAGGGGGAAATGGAGCAGATGTAGATTGATCTGTGAATTTGGTCTACACACAAACCAGAGGATCAAGTCTGTGCATGCGTCCTCTATAGATGGTTGGTATAGTGAGTCAGAGTTGACAGTACCAAAGCAGATCCTAGTGCCTAAAATACTAGAGGATGCATGCCCAAGACCATTGATTTGCTCCTAGCGACTCTCCACAAATAAGATTCAATAGCATGTGCTAATTCTGACTTTCCTCCACAAAATAGCAAGTTTTTCTCACTAACTGGAACAAATTGAAGCTTCTTTCCACCAGGGCAAACATCATGCACGGTGGGGGAAACACAATCTGGATCAGGATCAAGATGGGAAGGTATAGGGTCAAAGCCTCCTACTCCAGATTTCCCCTGGCACATGTTCGTTCTATTTGTAGATTTAGCAACCAGCACTCCAGGGACAGTGACGTCATGAAAGTCACTTCTAGTCTGGTCCTCAATCTCAATGTGAAATTTAAGACACATTTCCATATTCAAATAATTAGCTACTTAGAAAATATTAACTGCTGCTTTCTGACGTAAGTACCAGCTACGACTGTGCCTCGGGCAATTTGTTCTTTTTTTTAGAGTACTTAAACGTTTCTTCCCTTGCAAATGGACCTATGAACAAATAGGAATCAAATCTTTCAAGAAGGCCTATGGTTAACTTCATGCTTGCATAACCAGCTGGAATTAGTGTGGCGAAATGAATGTGAGTAATAAAATAATATACATCAGAGAAATATGGTTAATCATTTCACTTTTATGTTCGGGAAAGCTAAATTTTAGCAATAAAAAATGCTGACCTACCTTACACTTGTAGATTTGCAGTGAATTCAGGGGATGGGGTGTTTACATGCATGGGTTTCAGCCAGGGGCAAAATGTTAGCATTAAACATGCCATGTTCTGTTTGTAAAGTGAACAATGTTTACAGAAACCAATAAATAGAAAGCAACAATCTAGAGCGCTGCTGAGAAGAATGGATGCAAAGGGTACACGTATCCTGTCCCAACAATATATTTTACTCATCAACTCTGCTCCTTAAAGACATGCAGTTTAAATATATGGCAATTCGTTAACTGTATGTAAACTTGGAAGCACCACAAAAAATATCAAATTACTAGCGAATATATTTAAGACAATCCAGTTGTACAAGAAGGCTTCCTTCCAAGAGCCTGTGCATTGGACAGCAATATTTATATAGAACAGTCACACATGTACATGCTACACATGGTAATCAGAATTCTCTGTTACAGAGATTCCTTGCGTTACTCATCTGAACTCATCCTAGGACCAAACTAGACCCCCCCCAAAAAAAAATATCAGTTTGGACACCTCCCTGCCATGTGCCATGAATGCAAAGCAGCAAGGAGAATTCAAGTGAGGCTCTCATGCCATCAATTCTTGAAGGGACTGCCAATGGCCTGGGAGAATTCTGTTGTTTCAGTGTTTTTCTTCTTCTCTGTTCTTTTATTGTTGTTGCTAATATTCTAAATTCTAAAACTGTTTTAAGGCATTCATTGTCTGAAAGTGAATGTACAGTCAGTTCTCAGTACCTGCAGGAGATAGGTTCCTGGAGACCCACAAGGGTAGCAAATTCGCGGGTAGCGCACCATTGACCCTATGAGATCAGTGGGGTTAGGTGTAGGGGGTTGGGAGGTACCTTACCTGAAGCTTTCCAGCCATTTCAAAGGGTTCTGCACTGGTTGTGGGTGCCATTTTGAAGGTCCCTGCTGCCTTCAGGAAGCCAGCAGAGACTTTCTGGAGGTAGCAGGGACTGCACCTCGTGAATGGCGCAAAGTGGTGTCAATCCTGTTTGCGAATAACTGAATTTGCGAATCACGAATTCGCAGGCAGCGGGAATTGACTGTACATCAATCTTAGTTGTAAAGACAATCAGCCTAATCCTATCCTCGGCTGGCCCATAGTGTGCAGCGGCGCTGGCACAGCCTCCACTGCATGCTATGGGCTGGCAGGAGACCGTGCCATGGCAGAGAGGTATCCATGGTCCCCAATGTGCCTACTCGTATCTGTGCCAGCCCTTTGTCTGGCCCAAGTCTGAGTGGGCCCAAGGAGGAATGTCGAGGCCTGGAAGGGGGCATTGGATATCGGCGCCACAACTGATACCCGCCCCTGCCCTCCCCGGCATGCCTCTGGCCAACCCCAATCTCCACCCTGATCCTCCCCATCCCCACCCATGGCCCACGCCTGCCACCAACTTACTGGCACTGGAAGTGGCTGGGCACACCAGTGGTGTGCATGTGCGGTCGCCAGTCATTCATGTTGGTGGCCCTGTGCCGTGTGCTGTAATTGTGGCTGTAATGCCAGTGGCCCTGGCCCTCTGTCAACAGAATGCGAATTCTGTCAGCAGAAGGCCCAGATAGCATTGGGCCATAAGACATTTTGATGCAGAAAATCCAAGAAGTGCTCCTCCCGAATTGGTAAAAATATGAGGAGCTAAACTGACAACATTCCACCCTTTAATGGTGCCCTGAAATCTGCTGCCTCAGGTCTGCGTCTGCTGCTTTGCACATCTTCAGGTTAAGCTGCCTCACACACAGGGTGCCTTCCCTGCTCAGTTGAGAGAAGGAAGCTGCTGGGGCACAGGTTTATTGTAAGGAAGGAAGGCTTGCTGCCACCACTGTGTGTTCAAAAATATCAGCGTGTGTACATTTTAGTTCCTACTATAACATTCAAGAATGATTGGTCTCCCATTTATGATGAGTTGACCATTCTGAACAACTTCATTTTAGTGTATTAGTCTATTAGCTTTTAGGATAATCCAAAATACTGATAAGGGTACTTTTATTGTTTCATGGTGGTAAGGACCGAAAGCCCTTTGACAAAAGTGTCGATTTAGTTTTTGACTTATATTTGCTCACCGCTCTTGAGTCTGCTCATATGAGAAGCTGGCCGAAAAGAATTCCGTTTTGAGACCTCTTTTTGTTGTGGGTAAATGAAGCCCAGTTAATCATTCATTTGGCCTTTGTGAGTGAAATTGGAACACCTCTGTTTTGAAAAGGGGTTCTAGAAAATGCTTAAGTGCGTGTAATAAACGGAGTGTCAGTGTTGACAAATCGTTTCAGTAACAGGGTCACATTTAAGACCAGGTTTTGCCATGTCAGGAAGGGGTTGCTTTGACCATGACCTTGACCTTACTGAAGTGGCACTTTTTGTTGTTGTTGTTGTTTCTTCCACCATCTGAAGAAGTTCTTTTGTCAGTACACATGGGGACAGGGTTACCAAGCTGTATGGATTTAAGCAAGGAAGAACACAAATGCATTCAGTTTTCTTCTATATAATTTTTTAAAGGGCCAAACTAGACATGTGCCTAAATGCACAACATGGTCTGATAGCAGGTAATTGTATTTCTTCATGGCACGAAGTGCCCCCAAGTCCCGAGTCTTTGGTTGCGAGTTGCGAGTCCCTGTCTATTTAATGGGGAAAACGGGTTTAAACCTGAATAAAATTTGACTTGTAAAAGGCTCCAAGTCTCGAGTCGAGTCTTTTACAATCACTGAGTCAAGTCATTGACGCGACTTGAGTCCGACTCAAGTCCGAGTCAATAGACTCAAGTCTACATCACTGGGATTTGATGACTTCCTCACTAGCCTGTTTCTCTAGAATTCCCTGCCTTTGTTAATTCATTGTTTACGGAGCTTCCACATGTTGCTGTTGTTGTGAAATCATACTCCAGAATTTCCTGTGTTGTCCTTCCATAGTTTTTCCAAATCTATTTTTGGCATTTATTTATTGGATATACAAGGCAATTGCGGCACCAGTCTATCTAGTGTGGACGGACAGAATGCTCTTAGGATTTTTAAGGAGAGCTGTTTCTTTAAATTGAAAGTTCCCCGTTTGAAAGCTCAGCCCATTTTCTTGCTTTTCAGAGTGATGATGCCAGGGAACTAGTTCTTATTTAGTCCACTTTTATTCTCCATGGTGTACACGTGTGTTCTGAATTTGTAGTTTATTTCCATTTTTCTCTTGCTCTGTTTTTCCCCAAAACAAAGAAAAGAGAAAAGCTTGTAGGCACCCCAGAGGCATCTGGCTGGCCACTGTTGGAAACAGGATGCTGGGCTGGATGGACCCTTGGCCTGGTCCAGCAGGGCTCTTCCTATGTTCTTACAAGAGAAGTGAGTGCATATAATATACACACAAGTAGCCCAAGCTGTAATCCTATACAAACGTACCTGGGAGGAAGTTTCATTGAACTCAGTGGGGCTTACTTCTGAGGATTCATGAATAGCATTGTACTGCAAGGCTCCTAGAGTAGCCAGTTAACAGACTCCCTCTTTCAGTATCAGTTACAGGAACCACTCCAAATGTTGTGAAGCAAAACCTGGAAAAATGCACATGGGACTCAAAGGTAGGATAAGGCCATCAATATATTTACTTCCCTGCTCCTGGCCTTTAACAGAAGCCTGTCGTACAGACAGGTAAAGTGTTTCCCATTCCTTTGTCTGAATGCTGGGAAAGGCTTTGCCTCTAAGCTTCTGTGTATCAGACACAGAGCAGGGCTGGTAAAATAATAATGTTAAAATGTTTAGTATATATATTTATGATTTATAAATATATTAATTAATATAATAAGTTAATATGTAACTATAATAAATATATTATAACATAATATAAAAATAACTACAATAGCATAATAAACATTATATACATAATGAATAGTATATAAATAATAGTGGCTGTGAATCAAAACTTCCCCAGTTCTCCTGTCACCTCTGCCAAAAGTTTGCTATTCATAACTCATGTTTTGGTAATTGTTCATTGTAAATATGCCATTTTAAAAGAAGTATCCAGAAATTATTGTTTTAATAAATGACACCATCCCAGAATGGTGTTTTTTTTTTTCCCTGATATGAAACCTATTAACTGAAAATAAAAACGTGAGAGTACTGTTTAGCTAGGACTATTCTGAAACAGGCAGTAATAGGTAGATACATGATATCCCTGTCCCATTATGCATGTGGCTGTCTACCAAATATGGCCCATTTCCCAGAACCTTTCAAGATAATTTTATATCTAGTCAACTGTCAACAGATTTGGTGTTTGCAACATAGAAATCACATCTTGGCCCAGAAAACCAATCTGAACAAAGTTGTCTAAAATATGACAAAGTATTTCTGAGCTTAAAAGAAATTAAGCGTACTGTTGGAAATGAGGCTAAACAGTATTTATTGGAATTGTTTGGAATCAATATTGTAGTTCTCCGTAGTTCTCCGTAGTTCTACAAAACAAATTAAACTGCATGGGGTGATGGTTGTGTGACAGATGAAATTAGAAGAGCATCAGTATGGCTTGGATCTAAAGGTACCCTTCCACTAGCAGAAAGAACATCCCCTTCTGCTTATGAAAGATATCTTTCTGGCTTAGCAAAAATTCCCCCCAATCCAGATGGTTTTCTCCATTTCCACAAGGCTTTGCACAAGCTGTTTTCAAAATATTTTTATGGTCCACTACAGTTATGGTTCAGCGGGTGGCGCAGTGGGTTAAACCGCTGAACCATGAGCTGTGGATTGAAAGGTCGGCAGTTCGAATCTGCAACGGGTAAGCTCTCGTTGCTTGGCCAGCTCCTGCTAACCTAGCAGTTCCAAAGCATGTTAATGCGAGTAGATAAATAGGTACTGCTTGCGGGAAGGTAAACAGCGCTCAGTGTTCCAGCTGCATGCTACGCGCTGCGGCAAGGAGAGTCATGTCGGCCACATGACCACGGAGGCGTCTTCGGACAACGCTGGCTTTGAAATGGGGATGAGCACCACACCCTAGAGTCGGACACAACTGGACTTAATTATCAGGGGTCACCTTTACCTTTACCTTTTTTTACAGTTTATATACTGCATCTTGCTTATTATTCACCATGTCATCTCATAGTGTAATGCAACGTCTCCCTACCGCGTTGTGTCTCTTCACAGTGAGAAGCCTTTTGCAAGAGCTTGCACAAAAGTTCATAAAGCAGCACTATGTTGTGCTCTCCTTTTCACAGTTCTTTGGCTTCCAGGCTGTGTGTTCATTATAGTCTCGAGAAAGATTATGCTTGTTTCTAGATTATTCTTGCTTCTGATATTTTCCCTTTTCAAGACACGTCATATTTTTCTGGACCTATTAATGTGCTTGCTTTTGTATATCCCCATGGTACCTGCTCAACCATACACCTGAGAAAATAGTAGATTATTTTAAAAACACCCTAAGTCCCTGGGGCTCTCTTGTTCATTGGAGCTGACCCTCTGTTAGAAGTTCAGAACTCCCTATCCCTCAGGCCAGTTGCACGATACAAAACAGTCCATTCTTAAGAATATCACAATTATCAAATGATTTTTAGGAAATATGAATATAATGCTTACAGATATATGCAGAATGCTTACAGAATGCTTCACCGTTCCTCATTAACAGAAATATGAACAGCTCTGTGGTGAACTGCTTTGGGCATGACTGTGACAAGTATAATCTGCAAATGATTTGTTCTCAAATATTTGCAAAGACTATTTCAGCCAGATTTTCTAATAACATGAAGAGCAATAGATTAGGAAAGGTTAGATAAACAGTGCTATATCCTATCCATATGTCTTAGTAATTGACAAGCCCTTGTGCCAATACAAAATGAAAAATAATACACACACAACACTCAGCATTATTGCATACAGGATTGTAAGAGATTGTTTCAGCTCCAGATTTAGTTGTAAATCAAAGCAAACGTTATACTGGATTTCGCTTGCAAAGGTCACCAAAGGTAAATAAAGCAGAAGTTTAGCTATCTGGGAACATGTTGAAGAAAAATTAAATACGAATCAAAACTGGAGCGTGCTTTAGATTTTTACTTGCCGCTGATGTTGTAGAGGACCATTGTTAGTAGCGCAGTCATATCTATAAAATATTTGAATTGCATAATTTAGCTTTTAATTGCTCCTGGGGACAGCTGCCTCTGTGAGGCATTGGCAAGGAGTCTGTTTCCAGAGCCTGGGTGCAGAGGAGGCCCAAATGACCCTGAGAAGGTACAGAGAATTGTCCTGGGGCACTTCTCGCGCCGCGGGAGCTTTACCCTGCCCCCGCGGAGCGCCCCAGAACGGCTGTGCGTCCTCCCAGCCAGCTGATTGGCTGGGAGGTGGTCACGTGGGCCGGGCAGCAACCGAGGAATGCTGCATCGTCGTCTGGCTCCTCAGTTGCTGCCCGGGAAGCAACCCGTCCCGCCCTCCCCTGGCATAGTCTGGGATTAGCTGGTCACCCTTGAGAGCCAGGTAGGAATTTTTTTGCCATCAGCTAATTGGCACGAAGGCTGTTAGTTTTTTCGCCTACCTCAGACTGTGTTTGGGAGATGGGCCATTTTAGCCAGTGGGTCACCTGGCAGGTGGCTTGCGGGTATGGGTAGGTAGAATGCTAGGGATTCAGCGTGCATCTTGAGGTCGGCAACAGTTTGAAGGTGAGCCCGGACTGCTCACACACGGCGCCTAACCGGGTTGGTGAGGCTGGCTGGCAAACCCCCAGGCTGGAGGTAGTTAATACCATCAATGGCCTGGCCAGTATGGGAATCTAAATGACTTCGCTGTCTCGACACCTTCAGGGGTTGACTGTGATAAGCTCCCTCGGGCAGTGACCGAGGGGGCCTGGAGTCAGGATGTTACGCCAAAACAAGTTCAGGGGGAGGTAGACAGTTAATGCTGTTTCCCCCAATTAGAGCCCACACGCCTGGGGTAGTTTGAGATCCCCTAGTTAAGTTTCCTCTGCAGGTCTTTGATGTTAAATTTAAATAAAGTGACCATATCTCCAAATGGCGCAGTTGTCTGGTGTGCTTATTCTGGGGGGTGTAAGGGTAAAGAGGGTTTCTCCACAGGCCAGACTGCCTGCTTGTTTTCCAGTTGTAGCTGACAACCTTCAAGGAACTTCAACTAACCTTGCTAATATGGTCAATTAACCTCGCAGTAAACATATGCTCAGCCATGTATCTTCATGCCGCTCTATATATTTACTAGTGAAACATTGATGGGGAAGTTGGCACTGAGAATCTGAAAAACATTACATATCTGGGGAAGGGGGCTGTAGACAACCAACTACAATATCATGGTTCTCCTCCAATGACCCTACATGGAAGGGTCAATTCATGCATGGCATATTTTTAGGTTATGTTACACACTATTGTAGATGTTAAAATGTACATCTAAAAATGTGTAATGTATTAATGCAACAAGCAGAAGCCTAGAAACACATGTTCTGTTATTGTTGTTGTTGGTTGCTTATTATTATAGCTAAAATAGTTAGGCAGGGTACAAAAATGGGAAATAACAAGGGCACTGCCCTTGACAACTGAAAGATAATGGCATGACCCTAGAGAGGGAAGGAAGGTAAAAGTGAAGCTAATCAATTCAGGAAGCCAGGGTGATGGACCAATGGAAAGGGTCCTTTCTCCTTCCATTCCATTCAGAATGGCTTGCTGCTGTTGGGATAAGAGAAGGGTGGGACCACCAGGCAGGCTGATGGAAAGGGACTTGCCCTCATGTATCATACAGTTACAGTGATCAGAGAACCAGGACTGTTCGTAGCACTCTGCAGTTGCGTTGCTAGCAGGGTCACGTCCCCCCCCCCCCCCATGACATGTTTCAAATCATTGCCTCGCCCGCTGTGCTCCCGGAAGGCTTAGAGCCAGGGCGGGTGGGAGGGCTGGAGAAAAGCACCGATTTCAGCGCATTTCAGCGTGTTTCAGCTCCGCAGCTACAAATGCAGCCCTCCAGCTTTCAGCTCTCCTTGCAAGGAGACCATGGTTGTCACCCAGGGGCATTGGCTTCCCCCAGCCCGGCCCCATTATAGCAATGCCACTGGCACTCTGTTTAGTGTGTACTCAGTTGCAAACCTGGGTTTGCTGCTGTAATGTGTGGAATAGTTTTATGAAAGCAGAATCTAAGCTTCTATTTCACACTTCTGATAATAATGTTGAGTTTATCATGGAAGTTTTAAAACTCTTTGTTTAAATAGGTTTTCACCTATTTGGTGATTTTTACTCCAGTTAAATGTGTGTGATCCAGGAAAGAAGCCAGCTTCCATAAACAAATTCCCTTGTTTCAGTCCTGCATGTGTGAACAAGGTGCTACATGGGGCAACAAAGCACATAAGCACCCTCCAGAACCACATCTGGCCCCAAGACCAGGTGAGTGACAAAGTCGCAGTAGACTGATGGGCCAAGCAACACATTAATTACTTTTACTACACTATTGTAGTAAGCCAAGATATCCAGAAAAGGGCCAGAATTAAGCCACAAACTTTCATAGGCTGCAAAATGCTAAGCTTCTAGAAGACAGACCACACACAAAGAGTCATACTACTATGAACTCTGTGCAGGCTGGAAGAAGGACGGACTAGTCAAATGTAGAAGAAATATCCAAAGTAGACAGAACTATCTATGCCCCTGTATCCTGGTTGCCTTGGAAGGAACTCTTGTTCCCAGTTGCACCAAATCGCTGCTGCCCTAAGATACATGAACTAACACACTACAGTTTGTTTGTTTGTTTGTTTGTTTGCTTGTGTGTGTGTGTGTGTGTGAGTGATTTCTACTCTGACTTGAGTACAATTGATTGTAGAGAGATGGGGTTTAAAAGTCTAACAGTACAATCCAGAGCAAATAAGCGCTGATGGCTCTGCCTGTGCTTGGTGTTGTAAATGTGCCGTAAGGCACGTTTTCGGCACCCGGCGAGTAGGCCCTGAGTCCAGCATCCGGCCTGTCTGCCATGCCAAACAAGTAAGTCCCCACTAGTTGGCGGAGGGGCAGGGGGAGCAGGAGGGCAATCAGGGGTAGGAAGGGAGGGGGTGATTGACCTGCTGGGCCTGGGACGGGGGAGGAATCATTGGTGGCCCGCTCCGGTGATTCCTAACCCCCATCCTGGACCTCGCTGGCCTAGCACCAGTTCCTCGGATTTGCGTCAGTCATTTTGCCAGTGCACATCCGAGGAGGCTCATGTGGGGCTGCTGGGGCTCTCCCCGGGGGAAAGGGATGAATATCCCTTTCCCCAAAGTTGTGACCCAGCTCTGCCAGTGTTGGCCTGAACCTGTGTAGGATCTGGCACAGCATGCTTTTGCACGCTGTGGTGGCCCTAGGCAGGATTGGGCTGCCCATAAATATAAAGGGCCAGATTTGCTCACCTGCAGTCATTGATGGTCCCACACCATACGTTTCTCCTTCAAATCCCTCTTCAACACCCACCTCTTCTGTGGCATACCTCCTTAGCCTTCACCCCAACTGATATGAAACCTAACTACATGAAACTGAATTTGTGAATATTCTTCTATCTCGCTACCCTTGTCTAATCTCTCATTCCTAGAGGTGGGAGAAAATGTTTGGTTTTTTTTTTCAGATTTCAGTGTTTAACGAAAATGCAATACCAGAAATCAGTGTTATGTGTTTTTATTCCTTTATTCCCCATGTTTATCAATTGCTTTAAAAGTGTACTAGGTAGGTGGTATAGGTTGTACAGTGTCAGCAGATGAATGACGCAAAATTACATGGTTTTATTTTTTCGCAGATTTTTTTTTAGCAGAAAGCGGTGTCCTGTGTCCTTATTTCATTATCACCATTTTCTCCTGCCCCTACTCATTCCCTGTTCCCTCAATATTTTGTCTCCCTGTCAAAATTTAAATGCTAAGCTCATTGGGGTAGGGATCTGGGGTAGGGATCTGCTGGGTAGGGTTGGTTTTTTGGCTTACATCAATTTGGCCTTGGTTTATGATAATCACCCTGATGGCACATAATAATAATGCTTGCACTATTCACATAGTACCCCAGCATCCTCCTACCTCCAGTCAGAGAAAGGAGAACATCAACTTCTGATATCCTGACCAATAAAGTAAGACTGACAGGTATTACTTTAGCTTGCCTCCACATAGTTTATTAACTTTTAAAGAGATACTCAACCATATGTGTTCCTTTGAGTGCCACACGACACTGGCAAAAGGGAAACAGTTTAAGACTGAAAATGAAGCAGTAAGGGGGAAATACGCTTGCGCGTGTGCGCGTGTGCACACACACACATTTTCTCTGGGTTAAGATTTATTCTTGGTGTGCCGGAGTGACAGTAAGAAAATCCAGTTCTTCCTGCTTTCAACCTTCAGTCTTTCTATCTTTATATGCGAAATTGCTTAGGAAAAATTTTCCATGCACCTGCAACTTGACCTCAGACCTCAAATAAAGGACAGGAAATTATAGTTCAAATGCTTTTGTATATGCAGTTTTTCCATGGTACAGGATTTGTACCACTATATCATTGATGTATGTTGACTTTCCATAAAGCTTATAATTCTTTCAGATTCAGATCTCTTTATTGGCATCAGCATACACAATATATAACAAAACCAAATAAACAAACCAAACCAAATAAACCAGCTGTGACATAGCCCCCTATAGATGATCAGAAACATTGATTTATTGATCAGGATCCCCCCTGATATAGCTTCATCAGTGCTTAAGTCCTGTTTTCGGGAAATGGGACTAATTCTTTACACACACACACACACACACACACACACACACACACACACACACACACACACACACACAAGCTGGATATAGCATATCCATTTTTGGTGCTGCTGCACAGCGGGGGGGGGAGGAGGATAGGATTATTTATTTATTTATTTATTTATTTATTTATTTATTTATTTATTTATTTATTTATTTATTTATGTATTTACAGTATTTTTACCCCACCTTTCTCCCCAAAGGGACCCAAGGCCAGAGGTGTTGCTAAGTAGGGGCCCCAGGGCCCCAGGGGGCGCAGGCCTCCTTAGGTTTCGGTTTTAATTTTCGCATTTTCCTGGGGTTTTTTTGTATTTCGTGTGCAGCTGCCACCCCCCAGCTGCATCCCCAGGGTGGCAGCTGCCTCGTTTGTGCCCCCCGGGGTGTTTTGGGGTGTGTGTCATGCTTTCGGGGTACTTACCTCGTGTGGACGGGGCGCAGGCAGCATTTTTCCCGGATCGGAGGCATCCATTTTGAATCTGCTGGACTCTCTAGGACTCTCTCTCTCTGTCTCTCTGGTCCGTCGGTCCTCCAGGCCTCTCTAGGGCTCTGGAGGACCGACCAGCGAGACCAACGAGACGAAGAGAGAGTCCTAGAGAGTCCCGCCGATTCAACATGGATGCCACCGATCCGGGAAAAATGCTGCTTGCGCCCCACCAAGACAAGGTAAGTGCCCCAAAATCACACACACACCCTGGGGGTGGGGCACACGACTCAGCTGCAGCCCTGGGAAGCAGTGGGGACGGCAGCTGCCCGCGAAATAGTTAAAAATTGTGATAAAAAGAGAAAAAACACTAAGTAAAGTAAAGGTTCCCTGCTAACTGGGCAACTGGGCAAGTAAAGGTTCCCTGCTAACTGGGCAAGAGGCTTCATCATGTGTGTTGCTGGAAATGGAGACAGGAGGTACAAAGTGGACAAGGAGGCTTCCAAACTGATTTTTGTACATACATACCCCCCAAAATTTGCGGCACTGCCGAAGGTATTTTGGGGACATTAGGGGGGCGTGTCAAAAATGGGCGAGTGGGGGGCGTAAAGGGTTGGGTTCCGAGTGTAAAATGGTCTGGGTCCTCCACTGCCCAAGGCAGCTTAAAAAGGAAAGAAAATACAGTGCAAAAAGTATAATACAAAAAACAGTTACATTTTAAAACAGTAAAAACAATTAATGAAAATTAATAAAAACAGTATCTAAAAATCAGTTTAAAAAAGATTACAATTAAAACAAGAACATAAAAACAGCAGCACCTCACCTGTACCAGCAGGATGTTAAAAAGGCAAGGGCTCAGAAGGCTTCTTTGAACAAGAAGGTTTTTAGGCCTCGCCGGAAACTGTCCAAGGAAGGGAGCAGTTCGTAAGTCAAAAGGGAGGGAATTCCATAAAGTTGGTGCCACTACTGAGAAGGCCCTATTTCTGGCCGCCGCCCCTCGCACCTCCCTGGGCGATGGTATCCGCAAGAGGCCCTTCTCTGATGACCTAAGGAGAGGGGCCGGACTATATAGAAGTAGGCCAAAGGTCAAAACCAGCACTTTGAATTGGGCCCGGAAACAAATCAGCAGCCAGTGCAGCCGTCGGAGGAGCGGCCCGACAGTCAAACCGCCTACCTCCAGTGACTACACGGGCCGCCACATTCTGCACTAATTGCAGTTTCCGAACCGTCTTCAAGGGCAGCCCCACATAGAGCGCGTTACAATAATCTAATCGCGATGTCACCGTGGTATGGATCACCGTGGTCAGGTCTGCACGATCCAAGTACGGTCGCAGCTGGCGCACCAGCCGAGGCTGGGCAAAGGCCCCCTGGCCACAGCCGCCACCTGGGAATCCAGGAGCAGCTGTGGATCCAGGCGGACCCCCAAGCTGCGGACCTGCTCCTTCAGAGGGAGTGCAATCCCATTCAGAGCAGGATGATACTCTAGCACCTGCATCGTGGATTTGCGGACCAGGAGAACCTCTGTCTTGTCCAGGTTTAATTTCAGCTTATTAGCCCTCATCCAGGTCCCAACCACCTCCAGGCAGCACTCCAGAACCTCAACAGCCACCCTGGAATCAAGTGGAAAGGAGAGATAGAGCTGGGTGTCATCAGCATATTGATAGCACCCAACTCCAAATCCCCGGATGACCTCTCCCAGCAGTTTCATGTAGACATTAAATAGCATGGGGGACAAGATGGAACCCTGTGGCACCCCACACCTCAAGGGCCAGGGTGCCAAACAGGCATCCCCCAGCACCACCATCTGGGACCTATCTGCCAAGTAGGAGCGGAACCACCGCAAAACGGATTAGGCTCTAAGACCTAGCCTGAGCTTCAACTCCCCAGCTGCATTATGGGTATGAATGATACTATTTACTTGACAGGGTTGTTGTAAGGATTGCATCGAGATAATATACATGAGGCGCTTTGAACTCTTGAGCACTATACAAATGCCCAGTATTACGAAAGGATAAGGAGAGTACTTTTCAAACAATGGAAATCTGCCCGAGCTCAAGAGCTCAAACTACTTTTAGGTTTGTGGTCCGATTGGCCACCTTTTGCCACCACTGCCACATGCATGGAGTCATGATGATCATCTTATCCTTCCCCTCCCCCCTCCAATAGTATGCAATGGCCCTCCCAGCATTCCTTTTATAAGCCACTGGAGAGAATAAACACAGGACAAAACCAAAAATTGGAATGTCTGAGCGTACAGAATGACTCTCCTAGAATAGAATTGAGTGAGAACATAAGAACATAAGAACATAAGAAGAGCCCTGCTGGATCAGGCCAAAAGCCCATCTAGTCCAGCTTCCTGTGTCACACAGTGGCCCCACCAGATGCCTCAGGGAGCACACGAGACAACAAGATACCTGTGTCCAGTCGCCACTCCCTTGCACCTGGCACAGAGAAAACCCACTTCTAAAAACCAGGAGGTTGCTTATGGCTTGTAACCTGTGATGGTCTTTTCCTCCATGAATTTGTCCAAACCCCTTTTAAAGGCATCTAGGCCAGGTGCCATCACCACATCCTGTGGCAAGGAGTTCCACAGATGAATCACACGCTGGGTAAAGAAATATTTTCTTTTGTCGGTTCTAACTCTCCCTCCACTCAATTTTAGTGTGTGTCCCCTGGTTCTGGTGTTGTGCGAGAGGGAGAAGAATTTCCCTCTATCCACTCTCTCCATCCCATGCATAATTTTATAAGTCTCAATCATGTCCCCCCTCAGGCGCCTTTTTTCTAGGCTGAAAAGCCCCAGACGCTGTAGCCTTTCCTCGTAAGGGAGGTGCTCCAGCCCACGAATCATTCTGGTCGCTCTTTTCTGCACCTTTTCCAATTCAATTATATCCTTTTTGAGGTATGGTGACCAGAACTGGACACAATACTCCAGATGTGGCCTTACCATCGATTTGTACAAAGGCATAATGATATTGGCCGTTTTATTCTCAATCCCCTTTTTAATGATCCCGAGCATGGAATTGGCCTTCTTCACAGCCGCCGCACACTGGGTCGACACTTTCATCGACCTGTCCACCAGGACCCCAAGATCTCTCTCTTGATCCGTCACAGACAACTCAGAACCCATCAGCGTATATGTGAAATTTTGGTTTCTTGCCCCAATGTGCATCACTTTGCACTTACTTACATTGAAGCGCATCTGCCATTTTGCTGCCTATTCTCCCAGTTTGGAGAGATCCTTCTGGAGCTCTTCACAATCCCTGCTGGTCTTTACCACCCGGAAAAGTTTAGACCATAGGCAGATTTGTGATTTATCTTCCCTTCCCTACATGAGAGGAAAGTGGTTCAGTCCTCACCGGTAGTACATTTACTAAAGTAGCATTTTCCTGTCAGGAATAGTTTACAAGTGATGTGTTCATTAAAACAGAAGCAGGAGGCTTTTCTCCACATGCACCCCACATTAATGTTGTTTGCTCACCATAATTGATCCTAATCCACATTCTAGACTCTCAACCTCTCTGAGGTACAATATCTCTAGTTACTTTCACTGGAGCAGAACTAATCCTACTGGGCAACCTATGCATAAAGTCTGCTTGTATAACTGGTAAAAATCCTGACCTGTGATTTTTTTATTTTAATCATATACCGTATTGTCCTGATTATGACTCACCCCCCCAATTTAAGTTTTTAAACTAGGGGTGTGTCTTATAATCAGGCTGTTACGAAAATGGTGATGCTGGGCCTAGCCAGCATCGGATTTGCAGCCGCCCCTCCCCCAGACTCAGCAGGCAATGAATGGTTTAGGCTGCAATCCTGTGCACACTTTCCTGAGAGTAAGCTCCATTGAGAACAGTGGGGCTTGCTTCTGAGTAGACATGTACAGGATTGCACTGTTCGTTAAATCACTGGCATAAATTTAATGCCAGTGATTTAGTTAAATTTTTTTAATAGCACCAAACTTTAAGGGTGCGTCTTATAATCAGGTGCGTCTTATACTCAGGACAATGCGGTATATACGATGTGCTCATTTCTTGCTTTAGGCATCATCTTTGACCACAATGGCAGGACCGGCCCATCCATGAAGCCAACTGAAGTGGTTGCCTCAGGTAGCAGATGGAGGTTTGGCACCACTGGCGTCACTAGACGCGCGTCACCCTGGTGCGGGGACGCGCGTCACCCCCCCTAGGGGCGCGACGTTATAGGTGCGGGGGGAGGGGGCCACCCGGCTCCCCCCCCGCATCGAGTCGCCCCCCTCCGGACGCTCCGAGGCCGGCCCGGGAGCCGGCCTCGGAGCGTCCGACCCCGTCGGCACTCCAGGGCCTTCTGAACGAAGGCCCAGGCAGCGCGTCAATCCGGGTATTTCCCGGATTTTCGCGCATGCGCAGACCCTTCTTCAGGGCTTTTTGCCCTCAAAACGGGTCTGGGCATGCGCGAAAATCCGGGAAATACCCGGATTGACGCGCTGCCTGGGCCTTCGTTCAGAAGGCCCTGGAGCGCCGACGGGGTCGGACGCTCCGAGGCCAGCTCCTGGGCCGGCCTCAGAGCGTCCGGAGGGCGACGCGCGTCATGGAGGTGACGCGCGAGGGGGTGCGCGCGTCACCCCATGACGCGCGTCACCCCCTGGCGGCCCGCCCCCCCCCGCCACGCCCCAGTGACGCCCGTGTTTGGCACCTATTCCTCCAACTTGCCTCCACTGCTTCTCTTTTTCCTTCCACTTCCTGGATTGGAAAAATGGGAACAGAAGGAAAGAGGGCATGTCGAGGGAGGAGAGTGCTGAGCTATAACATTGGAGAGAAGGAGAAGCAGAGGCTGGCACATCATTGGGCATCATTGGCATGCCACCTCAGGTGTCATAGAGGTATTGAACAGGTCCTGCCCAAAGATGTATAAAAATGTCAAACTCTCCTTAATCTATGCCATTTCAGACTGCAAATATTTCACCACAGCAGAGGAGTCAATTGTTCTGCAATGCTTCACCCTGC
Source organism: Plestiodon gilberti rubricaudatus (assembly GCA_026170595.1). Taxonomy (NCBI): domain Eukaryota; kingdom Metazoa; phylum Chordata; class Lepidosauria; order Squamata; family Scincidae; genus Plestiodon; species Plestiodon gilberti. The sequence continues at coordinate 169,759,987 of JANXHW010000001.1, forward strand.
CTCATACTTTTTAGTTTGAATTTTTCATTTAAATTCTGTGTGTGCTGGCTGAGGAGAGAGAATGAAAAGCTGCATATCCAACATACTGGAGATCTACATAACTCCAGCATGGTGAAATCTTTTATTTTAACAATACAATTAATTAATGACGGGGGTTTATAGCTGATCTCAGATGCCATCTCTGTATAATTGTACCACTGTGCGATAAACAATTTATTCTTTCATCTCTTTTTGTACACTGATGCTAATTTAATATAAAGTATGCTTCATTGGTTTTTTAATTAAGAAATTAATTGGCTCCTTTTAGCGCCAGTATTTGATTAATAAGCAAGGGTTTGGGTTTTTTGTTTTTTTTACAAGTGTATAAGATTTAAAATGGCATTCATCTATAAGCAACAGCAGTGCCAGAGTTTGGCAATGATAAGGCATGTGTTTGTATTGCCATAAAAAGGTCAGCAATTTCAATGAGAGTTGCATCTTCGGGCCCAATCCTATACTCACCGGTCGTCGTTGGTCCTGGAGCTCCGTTGGCGCTAACTGCCATAAAGCAGTCAGTGCTAGTCATAAAAGGTTCTTCGACAGCGCGCTACACAGCATGGGACCGGGAGCGCTGGCGGGAAGGCCTGCGCCTACCCGCTCACCACATCATTGCACCTGCCGCTCACTGGGTGGGGAATGGGCAGATCGGGTCTGGGAGGGGACGGGATCAGCAGTGCCGGCGTGCTCTGTATTTCTAACCCCCTTCCCCGACCCAATCCCATGCCGCGGGTCCACCCAGTCCTGTGCCAGCTATTTAGCTGTCACAGGTCCAAGTAGACCTCCGTGCGCCACGGAGGCTTACCCCCATGTAAGGGAACTATTGTTCTCTTACTTGAAGGAGACCTCCGTAATTGTCCCCCACCACCATTGTCACAAAACATGAACTTCCACGTTTACAACTTTTTGTGTGGTGTTGACTTGCAAATACAGTAACCTTGACTTGCAAATACAGTAACCGGCCAGCGGGTGGCGCAGTGGGTTAAACCGCTGAACCATGAGCTGTCGATCGAAAGGGACAATGCTCCTCCTACATCTTTGTAATCTTGACCAGCTAGGAAAGCAGTATTCCCCCAAAACAATGAATCTGACAGATGAAATATATTCAGTATCTGAGCATCTCTGTCATACTACGTGGTTGTAGAAGGCATTAAAGAAACTAACAGCCCAATCCTGTGCCGGCCTCCGCCAGAGGTACTGGGCTCCGCGCTGACACAAATGTGCAGTAAAGCATGTTGTGACGGTGTGGAGGCCAGTCCCGCCGGCATGGAAGCCAGCACCAGCAGGACTCCGCTGGCAAAGGAGCAGCACTCGCTGGGGCAGATGAGCTCCACTCTGGGTGGCAGGGAAGTGGGGGTGGAAAGGAGGTGGGGAGGTGGCTTTTGGGTTGGGGGAGGGCAGGGAGTGCAAATCAAGCCTGGGGGGGGGGCGGCTCGGCAGAGAAGGCCTCTGCCGAATCCTATCCCCCATCCTGGGCTTGAAAGCTCAATACAGGGCTGCTCAGAGTTGTACCGGCCATTTCTCTTTACATACCTCCATAGGGGCTGCTGGGGCTCAACACGGGGGAAGGGGACAATTGTCCCATTCCTTCGAGGAGACCACAAGCCCTGCACTGGATACAGCAGAGATTGCCCTGGCGCTGTTGCATCCCAGTGCTGGGCTTTGGATAGGATTGGGCTGTTAATGGAGTTGATACTCGGCTGGTATAAATTGGGCTAGCTCTGTGAACTTGAATAGATCTCAGTCTAATGTTTGAAGCACCTAGGAGTACAAAATGTTTTCAATTTTCTCTTCCTTTCTGTAGCAAAAGCATACAGGAAGATTGACCTTTATCTTCTAGGGCAAGGCTAACAATGCATTGCATCCCATTGCTACATGAAAGCATCCTCTTTCTCCATGTAGAACTGAAAAGCTTTTGTAGCAAAGCATATTGAATGGGTTTTCATTCTAAAGAGAGTTCTTTAGAACTAAATCCACAACTTCTACACTCAGTTCAAGGTTAAGTATTCCACCCCGATACTCTTAAAAGTAGAGCTATTACATAGTTCCACTTGGAAGCTCTTGCCCTAATTTTGTAGGCTAGGGAAAGGAAAATACATATCCAGTTCAAAGGGCTAAAACTTCTAATGGATTGGTTTGTTTAATCGAGTACAACCCATTTCGATTGATTAAAAAAGGGCATCCCTGATTAACTGATAACAAATGGGTTTGGGTTTTTTTTAATGCGTGAGGTCATAGGTCAGTGACAGAACATCTGCTTTGCATGCAGAAGATCCCAGTTTCAAACCCTGGTGTCTCTAGGTAGGGCTGGGAAAGATCTCAGCCCAGAAACCCTCGAGATCGGCTGTCTTTTCACTGTAGCGTACTGAGCTGCCCCCACCTTGTACTAGAGCTACAGCATCATCAGCAAAGAAGGGGCAAGAGCAACGACCTGCTAAGAACTCCTGCACTCCCCGAATCCCAGACACACAAACACAGATATCCAAGGAATACCTTTTTGACCACCACAGAGGAAGAAGGACAGTAAGGTAGGTCCCTTGGCCCAAGGCAGCCATGTGCAACAGACACACCAGTCTCTCCATGGTGAGGGTTTGAGTCGCTGTGGGGGCAGTCACCACCTGGAATGAAACTTTCCAGTGTTTAACAAAGCATTTTGCTGCACATATTATGAGGGACAAGAGATTGTTTGTGCAAAGTGCTCCCTTTGTGTGCCAAGTGCCTTTTCACCATGGTTCTTCCCATCACCAAAGTTCCCTTTTGAGAGGCCAGAAAGGTATAGCCGCATGCCTGGCAAGGGGCTTTAATACTGGGGTTCAGGTGCTGTGATTGATTGCGAAATGTAGTCGGTATCCTATGCTCCATTGTCAAGAAGTCGGAGGGGCAGAGCAGGGCCTCTGAGAGGATTTTTATCAGGGGGTACAAAGTTTCTTCTGGACCCCTTCTCAAAGGGGAAGGGACAAAACAGGTTGGGGGGAGGGCAGCAGTAGCCAGAAAAGTCTTCGGAGTCCAGGTCTACTACCAGGCTTCCCGGTGTGGCGCCCAGGTCTACCTACCCAGTAGACCTGGTCCGACCACTGTCTTTCATTCTCCATGAGACCAGCTGAGATCCCAGGAAATTTCTTTGGCTCCTGGGCCCCCTTTTGACCCTGGGCCTGGGTACAAATTAACCCCTTTATCCCCACCTCTCATGGGCCCTGGGGCAGAGGCGGTGGCAGAGTGTGCAATTTTCCAGTGATGTAGACTTGAGTCTATTGACTCGGACTTGAGTCAGACTCAAGTTGCGTCAATGACTTGACTTGGACTTGACTCGGTGATTGTAAAAGACTCGAAAAACTCAACTCGAGACTTGGAGACTATTACGACAAATCAAATTTGATTCAGGTTTAAACCCGTTTTCCCCATTAAATAGATAGGGACTCACAACTCGCAACCAAAGACTCGGGAGTTGACTTGAGGTGTGAACCCAGAGACTTGGGACTTGACTTGAGACTTGGAGTCAGAGACTTGATCCACATCCCTGCAATTGTATGCTGTTTTTACCTCCCCCCATTGTTCCTTATGGGGTTACTCCTACCTACACCAGCTCTGTCAATGGTGTAGCACATTTCTGGCATCAGGAGAGTGTCTGTTATCTGAAGGAGGGTTAGGGTATGGCGTGCTCCTCGTTCGACTCCTCATCCCTCCCATGTACCACCCCAGTCTCCTCCCTGTTTTGGCCTCTCCACCAAGGGAGTTGCACTGGTGTCTGACTGCTCCAGCACGGTGTTTCTCCAATGTTGTGCCGACATCCGTGGCACATCTGTCAGCAGCTGGACTTCTACACCAGTTGGGCTATCATTGTCCTGGCATATGTGGAGATATGCTGGCATATCTCCAGGATAGGATTGACCTTTAGATAAGCCCAGAGGCGTCGCTCCGGTAGGAGCGGGGCTGTAAGTATCGCTGCGGTCATAGTCTCTTTACCGAGCGAGGAGGAGGCAGCCCCGCCCCCTCACTGTCCGAGCCAGTCCCCTACGGAGAAAGCAGCAGGCAGGGTCTACGGAGAAAGCAGCAGGCAGGGCTGCCTCCTCCTCGCTCGGTAAAGAGACTATGACCGCAGCGATACTTACAGCCCCGCCCCTACCGGAGCGACGCTTCTGGATAAGCCAAGCTTTCATCAGCTTCAACAATTCAAGAATAATAGTACTGGCCTATCGTAAAGGGTTATTGTAAGTATCCCTGAAGTAATGAGTATGACATAGTAATGTGAGGAAGATAACATTTTAGGGTAGTTTTTTTTTAATTTTAGAGTTTTTTTAAAATGTAGCTTTTGTTAGGAATGTAGTTTTAGTTTCCCTTTGTTCTCTATGAAAACTATAACTTTTTCCAGGTTGGCTCTATGATGCTTTCCCATCCTGAGCAGAGGCTGATAACTCTTCAATGGGTTCATTCATTAGAGCAGGGCTTCTCAAAGTGTGGGTCGCGACCCACTTGGTAGATTTCGGCCTGAGGTGGAGGTGTGTCATCAGTTGAGCCCATCATCCTGCCTTTGCCTTTGTTTGGCTCCAAATTGGAGCCAAACTGAAGCAACTGGAAGTCACTTCCGGGGCCCAACCCACCATAGCCAGCCACTCCTGTGTCTCTCCGGCTCGGGGACAGCCCCCAGACGCATCTGTGGGTCTTGGAAGGACTCCGGAAGTGACCTGGAGGCCACTTCTGGTTTCGCCAATGCAACTTCTGGCTGCGTTGAGAGGCCTTTCTGAGATCTCCAGAGATCGCCCCCCCCCCCAGGCTGGAGCGATGCGGGAACAGCTGGCCAAGATGTGTTGTGGCAGTGGGGTCTTAAATGATTGGCAGGTAGCAGGTGCACAGAGAGACATCGTTCATGGCAGTCATCTCATATCTCACATCCTAAAAAGCAGCTGTGGACAGCAGCCTGAGAAGACGTAGAATTTTTATGTGAGAGGATGGAAGAGTAAGAGGGGGGAAAAAAAAACACCCCTCTGTCTGAGCCACAGGGTGCAAAGGGAACCTTTCTTATGAAAATGACCAGCAGCATATGGGCACACAGAGGTCAGTCTCTCTCCCCCCCCTCACTCTACTTCAGGTAGGTAGAGATAAACTATGGGAGGGCACGTTGGCCAGTGCCTGCTACAGGAGCATCAGCATGAGGTCACAGCGATCAACATGAGGTCACAATAGTTAGCCTCTCCTCTTCCAGCACATAGCATCAGCATGGGGGCACCCTGGCCAGTCTCTCTCTCACACACACACCAAAGCAGGCAGCAGCAGTAGCATGTGGGAACAATGCCTCTCCCTCCCAGATACTGGGGCAGGCAGAAGCAGGAACATGCAGGAAAAGTGGGTTTCTCATTGAGGTGAGTCTATGCAGGCAGGAGCCCATGGGCACAGAATCTCTTTCTCTTCTTGGCCTCTTGTGTCTCCAGGGAGGTGGCCCAGAGGGAGCGGGGCTCTGGGACATCTACTATAGCAGGAGCAGCGATGTCATCAGCAGAAGCTGACTTAGATACTTTTTTTCAAAGGACCTTGGCTGAGAAGAAGCACCAGGCTCAGCAAACTGACAAATCTGCCGGGGGCAATGATTTAATATCTTAATCTAAGCCATCACCTTTCTCAAGAGCTGCCTGAGAGAACGTAGCTCAAGAGAAATTAACAGCCCAATCCTATCTACACATCCACTTGCGGAATGGCGACTGTGCCGGTGCTGGGCGTCGTAAACATGCTGTAAAGCACATTTTCAACACCCGGCAAGCAGCGCTGGCGGAGAAGCTGGCATCCCTCACTCTGCCCGTGGCTGCAGCCACCACCGATGGACATAAGTAGGTCCTGCGTCGGGTGGTGGTGGGGCGTGGGGAGGGCAGATCAGGGTGGAAAGGAAGGGGATAGTTGGCCAGCCAGGACAGGGACAGGGGAGGGATCATCGGCGGCATGCTCTGCTGAATCCTGTCCCCCGTCCTGGGCCTGGCTGGCCTTACACCGGCTCCTTAGATTTGCGCCGGCCATTTTGCCGGCACACATCCGAGGAGGCCCATTGGGCCTCCTGGAGTTCTACCCATGGGAAAGGAACCTGTTGTCCCTTTCCCCTGAGGAGAGCTTCAGCTCCACCAGAGCAGGACCAATCCTGCCTAGGATGCAGCGGCCGCCTTAGGTGCACCACCACTGCATTCTAGACAGGGTTGGGCTGTCCAGCTACTGTCCTCTGCAAATTTACCTGGCTATACAGTGGAACTTACTTCTGAGGAAACATGCAGTGGCCTTTTATATTTATATACCATTTATATTTATCTGGGGTATTTTTGAATTCCATTTCTCAATTTTTATATATTTATTTTCAACTATTACAACCCACTCCTAGATAGCTACTTCTTCCAATGAAGTACCATATGTTTTCATGTAGAAATAGGTGCTAGGAGAAGAAACCACTCTAATGCAGAAATGTAAAGTTGATTTCATTATTGTATCATCTTACTTGGCATGGTTATGGGGGACAGGGCTGTGGGAGGAGCCATGTCGAGCTCCTGAAGTTTAAGATCTACCACTGCACCACTGAGTGTTTCACTGAAATGGACAGTATCATGTGGCCAGAGAAGCAACTGGCAAGGAGAGGAAGAGAGCTGGGGGTGGCACCCCAGGTATTACAGGTATTTTCATTGTAACATGCTCCCTGCCTCCGTCTGTATCTCTGTACGCATGCTTCCACTTTCCTATTCTCCCTAATCCTTTCCACTTCCTAGCAACTGGTGTGAAAGTTAGCCTCCCATTGCTGAGAGAGGCGAGCTGCCCTTTGACCAGGCGACTCCCAGGTCTAGGGCAAACACTGGCTGCATTTGTTTTTCACAGAACAACAATGATGAGCTCCTGAAGTAGAACAGGAGTTCTGCTTACTTCAACAACCCCGTATAAGCCTGACTCCAAAAGAGGAAGAGATTATAGGATCAAGCAAAGGAATGTTGGCTGTACTGCTCTCCGCACAAGAATGGAAATGAACGGAAATCAAAATGGCTGCTGTTGCTCTTCATCCCTCGTACTACATCTCCCAAGCTCCTTTGCAGCCAAGCAGCCTTCCTATTGGTGCATGAGGTTGCCATCTTTATTTCCTCGTCCCTCATACTACATCTCCCAAGCTCCTTTGCATCCAAGCTGTCTTCCTATTGGTGCATGAGGCCGCCATCTTTTCTAGCTTCGAGCTCGCAGTTCAAACTGCTAGCATGGCGAACGTGCTAGAAGCTAAATAAAAAGCGACTTGAGCCTGCTAGAGGGAGAGAAAAAAAGAGCTCTCCAGTGCTCCTAGTGCTGGAATGTGAAAAACAAATGCAGCCAGTGTTTGCCCTAGACCTGGGAGTCGCCTGGTCAAAGGGCAGCTCGCCTCTCTCAGCAATGGGAGGCTAACTTTCACACCAGTTGCTAGGAAGTGGAAAGGATTAGGGAGAATAGGAAAGTGGAAGCATGCGTACAGAGATACAGACGGAGGCAGGGAGCATGTTACAATGAAAATCAAAAATGGCAATAAAACTAAAACAATACCTAGGTAAAACTTGGAAGGAAGGAAGGAAGGAAGGAAGGAAGGAAGGAAGGAAGGAAGGAAGGAAGGAAGGAAACACAAACAGAAAATGTAAAAGTGAGTGAGTTTGGAATGTGGGTAGGATTTGCAAAGAAAAATGCTGGAGGGAAAAATCACACAGCCTGCACTTTGCACAAAGCATCGGCAGCAGACAGGAGCTGAAAGCAACAGGACCTTATAGTGATACCTTCACAGTGTTCTCTCCCTAGTGCTCTGATTGGGTAGTGCAAGTTGTGGCACCATAAACAAAGTCCTATGGCAGGGTTTCTCTGCGTGTGTCACAGGGCTGCCTGATGCGTCTGTATGAATTGACCAGGCATCGCATCATGATTCTTGCTTCTCATCCCCTCTTCTCTCTCCTGTGAATTAAACTGCTACATTTTTTGTGCATCTCAGCCTTGTGGCAGGTAGCTGTGAGGCAATACAACACCTAAATTAAGTTTGCCTTCAATTTCGTGTCTGCTAATACAATAACTAAAGTGAAATTGACTGATTTAGTTTTAGTTATTGAATTCACTAAAGCTACCTGCATATTCCTAATGTGATGCATTCTGAATTCTATACAGATAATTTGTGTTATCTTTTCTGAGCAATTTTATTGCAAAAGCATGGTTATGTCATCACTGCAAGAGAATCAAAAGGCTTTAAGGAACAAAGCTTCAAGATAAGCACAGATTCTCTAGAGTATGAGCTGAAGAATTGCAAGATGTCCTTTTATTTTAGGAGACATGTTAGCAGAGCTGAGGGATTAAACCAGTCCCCCACACAGCGAAACTCACTTTGATACAAGCTTTACTTGGACATCAAGAGAACTGCAGCCATTGCTATGCAGGCAGAAACAAGAAGACAGGAAAAAAAGTCAAACGAGAGGTGTAGTAGTTGAAGGAGACAGCAAACCCACAAGCCTTTACAAGCAATAAACTCCCCCTACTTGCTGAGGTGCTGTCGCTGTTCCAACAAGACACCATTTATTTTCCAGTACCATTCCTCATTCTTGAATAACAGAGCTCGAAAGTATGTAATGGATGTTCCTTATTTCAAAGCAAAACACGATTACGGACTCTTAGTTTTGAAATCTAGTCTCCAAACCCTTGGGCTAGGTACAGAATTCAGCAGATTGATCAGTTGTGAAGAGTGATTCTTTGGGCCTGTGTTATCTGACATAGTCCTTTTGGGAGAAATTCACCCAGTACAGTATTTTTGAGTCAAACAGGCAGACACAGCCCATTAACACGGCGGGGGGGGGGGGAGAGAATGTAGATTTGGTTGTTCTGCTAGAAAGGCTTTTGAAGAGCCATTGCACTTAACATACCCATCATTATACAGCCTTAAAAATCTAATTCCAGAGTGTTGGGATGTGAAGTATCACTTTAATCCTACCGTAACTAGATTAAACGCAACATACATTTTATGGTCCTGCATTGCTGTTGGCTCCCCTGTGTTCCATCCAAACATCTCTAATTAGTCAAGAATAGCCCCTAGGTCAATGCATCCAATATGGATGGCAAAGGCACAAAGAGGCATTCTGGCTGGCTACTCTCTAGTTCTGCATTTCCATTCCTGCAAATGTCTGCCAAAGTCAGATTCTGGGTGTCTTCCAGAAGCAATACGAGATTTTAAAAAAAAAATGTAAACAGACCTCTAGTAGTTGGAAATATTTATGGGACAATTTTAATTGAGTGACTTTCAGGATGAGGAACCTCTTTAGGCCCCCAGGCTTAGCAATGCTGCACAGTGTGTTCAAAGAATTCTGACTGTTCTGTCTTCCTGGGAGAACATTTTGCCATAGGTTTAGGAACACTATGGTAATCTTTTGTCTTTACAGTATGTGGGAACATGCCTTAGGATTGAAAAGATAGCCTTTCTTAGGAAGCCAGTTCTTCTGGATCATGTCAGTTATAGTTTACTGCAGCAGTTCCCAAACTTTGGGTCGTGACCCAATTTTTGATATGTTGGGGGCGGACACCAGCTCTGGCACTGCAAGGCTTTCTGGGGTGCTATCTGGATGCAGCAAGGCATTCTGGGGTGCAACGCAGCCGCCGTGAAGTGGGTTGCAGTGGTAAAATGATTAGGAAGCACTGTTTTATTGTATTGTGCTTAGGGTAGCAGTAAAGCCTCTGACATGTATTGCCTGAATGTTCATGAACATTCCACCAGCTCAAAGAACAAAACTGCCTGAATGTTGCCAGTGTAGTTTCCATGAGAGATGGAAAAAATGTTAGTTTGACTGGGTTTAAAGTGTCACACAGTCCCTAGGGACAGGAGTACCTTTCTGGAGCAGACTGAGGACTGGAAATCGGTTTTGGAAGCTAAGATGCATGAAGCCTAAATACAAGCTGGCTGAATATGGGACGCATGCAGAATAGGCAAAAGTCTGAGAAACAGGGTCAAGCAGATAGTACTGCCTTCATAGATCTTCTCATAAGATGCACGAGGCATTTAGTTGGGTGAGGAGACAGAAATGTCTTCAGCACATAGCAGGTACATAATCACCTCAGCTCCTGGTAGGTGTGGCTGCACCAGAAAAAATGGGGGGGCACAGAGAAGGGGCAATGTACATTGACCGGATGAACTTTGTTCATCGTGGAGGTTTGAGCCGGTGCCCTGCCTGAAGAAACTAAGCAGGGTCAACCTCAGTTCCCACTTGGATGGGAGACGGAAGCTGCTGACGAACCTCGCAAAGACACTGAGACGGCATCGTGAGAGGGTGGAATGCGGAGGAGTCAGCTAGAGAGAGAACATCTAAGACAACTGTCCGAGGGTGAACTGCGGTGAACTGTGAAGCTTGGAAGTGCAAAGCACAAGCCAGAAGGAGGGCTGCACTTGGAAAGGAAAACATCTCAAGCATGGAAGGTTCTATATAGGAATAGAACAATATTGTAAAGACCCTTATCAGGTCTAAAGATAGCCTGCCTATGTAAACTGCCTTAAATAAATTTGATGAGAAATCTAATGATGAGAAAGGCGGTATATAAATACAGAAAATAAATAAATAAATAAATATTAGATTTCTGAAAGGAAAAGAATGGTATATTTCACACTAATGCTCTCAGTCTAAACAGAAGTGAACCTACTGGGAACTAGTAAGGTTCTGTAGCTTTCATGGGTAGAAACGATACAAATTGATTCCAACTTCACAGGATTAACAGCCAGGTAGAAATATTTATGTTTACGAACGTCTACAACGTTAACACGTAAGAACCAGTTTAAAAACACTATGCTATAGGATACAACGTTTCGTCCACATGCTGTGGACCTCCTCAGGTATCAGGCAACAAAGTTGCAGAGATGTTCGCCTCTTGATGTACTAGGCTGGCTTTTGTAGCAGAGCGAAGCGTTGGTTGGAGAAAGACAGTTGACCTCAGTCCGTCCAGCTCAGGGGGGTAGCTGGTCTTTGTTTGTCCGAGCAGTTTTCACTTTATTCAGGATGGTAAGCCAGATGTTGTCTACGAAAGAGAGCTCTTGCTGTCTGTTAATTAAATTTAAATGTTTGTTCTTGCTATCTCAGTCGCTTCATAATGAAGTCTTAGCCTCAGACTTGATTCATGAATTAAACTCCTCGTATTTTCAAACTTGATGGTATGTCCCTGTGTTCATTGAGTGTTCCACTAGGGCTACTGTTCCGCTACTGGGAACTGCTTTAAATTTGTATTGATACTTGATAGATTGACTGATTGATTGATGATAATAACAAAGAAAAGGGCTCTGAGTTTGTAAAAAGTGACTTTCCTTTAAGTTACTACAGGCCAGGGTTCCAGCAATGGGGAATGAACCTCTTTTCTGGGGGGGGGGGGAGGACGCTTGATCACCTCAACCTCTCTGGTGCCACCTATGGACTGAAGTCAGAGGCGAAACAAGGGTGGAGCGAAGGCAAGTAGTTTTGCAAGACTCCGTTACACTGGAGTCAGCGGCCCCTCCCCCTTGCTGTTGGAGACATTCCAGCAGCTACAGGGCAGTGTCCTGCGTGTTGCCTTTGCTGCCAGAATGGCTCCAACAGCACGGGGGAGGGGCCGCTGACTCCAGTGTAACGGAGTCTTGCAGAACTACTTGCCTTCGCTCCACCCTTGTTTCGCCTCTGACTGAAGTCAATATATATACAGTACAGGACAGTGTTTGGAAGTGCCACGTGCTAACAGCGGTATGAAAACAGGCTCTCTTTCCTCATGCTACTAATAGATTTCCTGAAAGTGGTATTAAAAAAAAAAAGTGTATCGTTTCTTGATTCTGCGGTTTACAAGAGTGAAAGCCACAGCATTACAAACAAGAGTGATCGTTGCTGTCCAAAGAGCTGTATTTTTATTGTACCACTTCCTAAAACATTTGCTCTCTCAGTGTGCCAGTTCTTCCGTTTAAAATGCTGTGGATGGTGTGTGTGTGTGTGTGTGTGTGTGTGTGTGTGTGTGTGTGTGTGTGTGTGTGTCCCCTTTTTTCTTTTATGTAACAGTGAGTTACTAGCCTTCTGAACTCAACTGTAATTTCTGCCCATTTAATTAGCATTGTTGATAAGAGGGATCATTATGAAGCCTTAAAAGATGTTCTCAGTGATGCTCGGTGAACATATGCTCCCCATGGACTGGTCTTCACCAGCTCTGCATGCTGTTCTCACTGATATGTCAGTGAGGTTTATTAACACAGGAAATGAAGAGCACCAGCAATGCCCACTTAACTAACCACCATACATGCCTTGCCCTTTTGTAATGTTTGGACCTATTCTTAATTACTCAGGGTTCTTTTCTTAACGGTGTGATGCTGTGCATTCTGATTATGGCCAGATCTTTATTATGCCTCATTGGATCCCTATATGCATTACAATCATTTATGCATGATGAAGAACAGTAAGGTCTCTGCAGCATTGTCTCAGAGGTGATCTACACATCCCAGGATTGTAACACTTCAGAATGCATGACTGACTGCCAAATTCCATAAGTGAACACACATGCATGTGCGTGTGCACACTTGTCACACACACACACACACACACACACACACACACACACACACACACACACACACACACACACACACACACCCTAAGAACTCCTTGCTGTATAACAAACTAGGAAGAAGAGTTATTTCCTTCCAATCTCCCTTGTTGTTATGTTCCTATATATTTTTTCCCTTTCTATTCCTGTCTCATCTCTCATCCATATTTAAAGGTTTCACCTAACTGACCATTTGTTTGCACATGCTTTGTATTTTAATATCGGCTATGAATTGCCAACCTTGGGAGTACATTCTGATGCCTGATGCCAGCTTATTCGGTTGCCCAGTTGGGCTGACCTCACCTGACAACATTGTCATTCATCTGTGAAGGATAACTCAACAAGAGTCAAGATTATTTTAAACCGATTTTTTTTCCGTCCCTAACACATTTCGAACCTTTCCCACATTATATTTACACAATGTGGGATAAACCTCATAAGACGATGTTTGTTCAAGTTTATTTCTTTTTAAACATGCTTTTGGAAGTCATGGGGATTCTAATCTTCATTAGCAATTGTTGTCAGTACAGAACAACGTTACGACAGTTGTTTTTGAACTGATTGTGGTGCAAAAGGAGCAAATCTAGTGAATATGGTGTACATTTGTCAGAGTCAGTGCACTGGGGTGAAGACATGCATGATGGGTTGAATCCTAAGGCATTTCCATTTGTGGAAGAAGCTCTGTTATGCCAGAAGGGAAGGGAGATTTTCACTGCTTTCTCCTGCAGCCCCTGCAGCCCCTGAAAATCTGTTCTTGAGGGTTGAGGGACTCTCAGGAGCAGATATCTGTGACGGCGCCATTGTTGACACTGGAGTACTTCAGTACTTCAACATTGTATGAGTGCTTGGAGAGCACTCCATGGGTCTAGCTTTTTAATACTGGAGCTATAAAATTCACTCAAGTGTTATCAAATATTGAGTGCAGGTCTAAAGAAATCCACGAGGATGGACCTTGGGGCCTCATTATCTTCAATTAAGTATCGTTTTATATGTGGGCACTGAATTATGCCTGAGGGAGTATGCCGATGTCGCTTCATTTTTCACACAAGGGGCAGAAATGTAAAACTAATTTTCTCAAAGGAAATTAAATAGCTGCTAAAGCTGGATCTCATTTAAAATGTAGCTCTTTATCCCAGTGTTTGCATAGTGTTAGCACAGCAGCAGCAACAGAGACATAGTCATTCCAGTGTTAATGAAATCATACTAAAAAAAAAAAAAAAGATACAGGCCTTCGAAAGGTCATTTTTTTCTGATGTGATTTAAAGCAGAAATCTTGGACTGCATTTCAGTGCTGAGAGAGTACTGCAAAGTTTAGCTATAATTAAAGAAGGGGGATATCGCTGGGTTAGGATCCATGTCGGTCTCAGAGCTTGGTTTCAATGGCTTAATGAAGAAACCCATTGATGATGATTGCCCTACAACGTTTCTCAAACTGTGGTTTAAATCGTGTTGGTTTCTGAGAAGAAACCACTTGTTGGTTCTCGACCTCAGTGGCATCATTAGGAGGGGTGGGGGGCGGGGGCCCCCGGGCGCAGGGTGCGCCAAGCTAGGGGGGGCAAAAATGTCCGTTTTTTTTCCTTTTTACACCCAGCTGTCGCCGCTTTCATGCACCCCCAGGTACGAAAGCGGCGGCAGCTTCTTCATGTGCACCCCCCAGGCACGGGTGCACTGCCGGGGGTGCACCACGGAGGGGGTGACTTAACTTTTACGTCCTCGGTGGTCCACCTACTTCTTCCGCACGGCAGCCATGAGGGCAAGCAGCGAGAGACTAGGTGCTGGACAGAGCCTCTCTAGCACACACGTGCACCTAGTCTCGCTGGTCGGTCCTCCAGAGTCCTCTCTAGGCTCTGGAGGACCAACCAGCAAGACTAGGTGTGTGCATGCTAGAGAGGCTCCGCCCGGCACCTAGTCTCTCGCTGCTCGCCCTTATGGCTGCCATGCTGAAGAAGTAGGAGGACCACCGAGGACGTAAAAGTTAAGTCACCCCCTCCGTGGTGAACCCCCGGCAGTGCTGCCATGCCTGGGGTGGGTGGGGTGCACCACGAAGTTTTTTTGCACTCGTGGAGGACACAATTTTTTTTTTTATGAAATAAACTAAGAATATCACCACAGAGGGAGAGAAAATCCCCCCCCCCAGTAGTTGTGTTAATGAGTCTTTATTGTTGTTTGGAGTCTTTTTTTGTTTAATTGTGATTTTATTTTAATAGTTAATTTTAATTGTGGATTTTTAAAAATATGGGTTTTAATTATATTAGTGTTTTGTTTTGTATGTTGTACACCGCTTTGAATCTTTAGAAAAGCGGTATATAAATCTTTTAAATAAAGAAATACATAAAATAAATATTGTGCTCATAAACATGGCGGCCCCTACAACAGAAGGTGAAATTTCAAGGACAAGGCGCTTAGCTCTGCAAATGACTTACCCTAAAGGTGTAATTGGATGTATTTCCCCCCCTCGTAGTTTTAAAAAGCCAAAATAGAAATCTCACAAGGAGAAAGTTTGGATTTTTGAGAAATGCGATTGGCCTTTCTTGCACCTGACCAAAATAAACAAATGGGAGCAGGAAAAGCTCACACTATTTACCTGAATAACAATGAAAGATGCTGAAACAAGAGCATGTGTTGAAGCTTTAAGCAAACGTGGGCACCAAACAATGGAAACACCTGTCGGTATGAAAAAATGGTCACTTCAGCTTTATATACAAATGTTTCCAGAGGATAAATGAGTATTGATGCCCACATGATTTGCCAGCAAAATGCCTGTGGGGGTGTTGTGAGAAGGAGAGGATGTATATTCTAAGAGCCCTTGGAAGAGTGTGAAATACTGTATATCAGTGGTTCTCATACTGGTGGGTCGCGACCCACCAGGAGAACCGCTGTTTCTTGTTGTCCCCTTAAGGGGCGGGGACAGTGGGACAGCGGCGACAGCGATCCTGGGGATCGCGCCACCGATGGGGGGTAAAGTGGTCTTCCTTACCTCATTGGGGGTCCTGACAGCTTCCAAAGGGTGCGGGGAGGCCTCTGGACCCCTCCGCAGGCCTTCCCAAGCTTTAGATTGCTGCTCCACAGTGATTACGACCACTTCTGGTTTTCGTCTGAAGTGAACATGATTATGTAACGCATGTAATTCACAACTTAGCCTGAATTCTCTTCTATTTCAGGGACTGACAAAAAAATCTGCAAAGGTTAGGATTGATGGCACACACCCAGCAATCTCTTCCACAGCAGAGATGGGGCTTCCTGCCTCAGGAGCTTTCTCAGTCAGCCCAAAAGAGGTGCAGCCCAGGTGTACTTTAAAAAAAATGAATGGGGAAATCTGCATGTATGTGCGGGAGATCCATGTATACCCTGGACTCCTGGAGCATACCCAGGCCTTGAAATGAGGGAAAACATATCAAGAACCTTGTATAAGGTCACAAATCACTTTCTGTAGAATAGCAAATCTCCTTTGTACAAGATTGAATCTGGAATGAATCTGGAATTTCACTTTAATAATCACTTGCTCTCATTTTTACAGATTAAGATGTTTAGTAAAGCAGCTGGAGAAAGGTGATGTTAACGTGGTTGATTTGAAGAAGAATATTGAATATGCGGCATCTGTGTTGGAGGCGGTATACATTGATGAAACAAGGTAAGACTTTGGAACAAGGAGTCAATTATTTGTCTGGGGATATATGTCCATTCATTCATCTTTCCACCCAATCGGATAGAATACTTCCAAATGGCATCAGATCTGAAGCAAGTAGTAATGACAAAAGGCCTAACAGCTTTTGAAAACAAGCTGATGATAAGCCCATAGTCACATCCCAATCCTTACTAAGATCTGGCTGGCGGCCCATGGCCCACCCTCCCGGCTCCGGCGATCTACCCCCCCCCCGCCCACTGGATCCAAACGTACCTGGATCCGGTGACAGCGGGGTCCTCCCGGCAACGATCTTCCCAGCTCTCGAGGAGGCACAAATGTGCCTTATGGCACGTTTGCGACTCCTTCTGGCACTGGAACACTTGTTCCAGCACCGGAAAGTTCTGTTGCATTGGACTGTCAGTCATATTTTGATTAATTTATGTTAACCTTAAAAGGACAGATGCTGAGATGCATGGTAAAATGAGAAATTTTAAGGAAATATTTGCTAACAGGTGGCATGTTTTAGTGGCGGGCAGCCCAATTCTGTCTAGCTAGGCTGCAGCGCGGCATAGAGCCCGCACTGCATCCTATCCAGAAAGGACCCAGCGTTGGCACAGCTGAAGCTCTCCTCAGGGGAAGGGGTGGGGACGATCGTCCCTTTACCACGAGTAGAACCCCAGCCGCCATGATGGGTCTACTTGAATGTGCGCCAGCTATTTGCGAACAGGCATTCCGGGGGAGGTGGGATTGGTTGGCCAGGCCCAGGAAGGGGGAATAGGCTTCGGCAGAGGAGGCCACTACCGATCCCTCCCCCTTTCTGGGCCTGGCTGACCAATCCCACCTCCCCCAGAATGCCCCATTCTGCCCTCCCCATGCCCTTCTGTTGCCCAGCAGGGAACTCACCTTCCCTGGCGGGTGCTCCTTCAGATCCGGTGCAGGGAACATCTCCTCAATGCACTTTTGGGGAGGGGGGGAAGCACCAGCTAACATTGATTTTTCAAATCCCTGCTCAGCCACGAAGCTTCCTGGGTGACCTTGGGCCAGTCACTATCTCTCAGCCCCACCTACCTCACAGGGTTGTTGTGAGGACAAAAAGGAGGGGAGGAAATATGTACACCACTCTGAGCTCCTTGGAGGAAGGGCGGTATAAAAATGTGAAAAAAAAAAATCTACCATTGTCCCTGATCTTCAGCCCTCATTTTTTAAATAGAGGATGTCATGTCACAAATTAAAAGTCAATTTTACTAAAGTTCTAGGTGGGGTAAAATGGGACACTACATCTGCTGGTCCCATTCTGGCTACAGAGTGCTTTTCCATGATCTTTGTTTTCAGATCAAGAGAGCAGCGCACTTATCAGAAGAAGATAATTCTCGGTGTTGTTCAATCAGTCTGACTGTTATACTTCGTTTCTTAGAAGACCTACAATATGTTATTTTTTGTGTGTTGCTATAGATGCAGACATTCATTTTTTATTACCAAGCCTAATACATACAGTACTTGAGTTTTATTGAAATGATTTTGCAGCTAATTTTATGTGTTTCATTTTTACTGCTTGAAATAATTGTTTAGGATTGCCCTCTAAACATGGACTGTATCTAGTATAAGACAAATTTCCAGCGGGTTTACCTACGTTTTGAATTTCACTGCCTTGACCTTTCTTCAGAACTGAATGTCCTCTGAAGACTGACTGCCAAAATGTATTCAGTGTCACTTGAATATGGAGCAAGTGTCTGATCCTATTTCCTTATTAAATTTAAGGCCTGGTCTTCTCATAATTCCAAGGAGCCAACCTTGTTATACGAGATGTGGTATACGTAATTGTATGACTTTATTGTTTATACATGCATGCTAATCATCGTTATGCATCTGGAGAGAATAACTAGGGACCAAAAGGCATACTCATCTCTGATTTCCTATTGCTAAATTAAAGTGAAAAGAAAATGAACCTTTATCATTTACAGGTTTTTCTTTTGCTGTTGTAGTCATATTTTGTCATAGCCCATGGCCACTAACACTCTATGTGTGCATTTCAGATTGTAACTTGGTTTTGTTAAAAACATGGTCTTGAAACATGAGTGTATGTACTGATGAATGCACGTCAAAGGCTGAATCCCATCACTGATAACAAAAGGGCAGCTTTTGATCTGTGTTAATGACATCACTGTCGTTAATGGCAGGTAATAACTACAATAAATCTTCAAATAAGCTGCTTTGGGGGGGGGCAATGTAAACTTGGAGCATTTCGAAGAGTTGGCCTCAAAGTCTTGCTGTGAATGTTCACTGAAATCTCTTGGCTGCTCCCCCCCCCCCCCCACACACCATTTATTGCAATCTGAGATAAGCTCTCTGATTCTATTATAGAGAAATAGAGATAAAGCCCTATGAATATCGTCTCCTGAATATTAAAAGGACTTTTTCCTGGAACTATATTTATCCACACTGAATGTGTATCTATAAGGAATGAGCATGAAAGAATGGCAGGTTTCTGAACCTATCATTTCCCAAATGCCCAGTTAGTATGACACCAAACACATTTTCTCGTTGGGTTAGGTGCACTATATTTAACCGGAGCAGATCCTTCAAGCTTCACTCCTGAGCTTTTTACTGGAAATAAACTCCATTGACACCCGTGAGACTTGCTTCCAAATAATTTGGTTAAAGCTCTGAGTGTGCATGAGATAAGCACCACCCCAGGTCTTTTCAATATAGCCTAAGACCAAAATGTATCATTTCACATTGACTTGGAAAGTTCCCAGTGTCCCTGAACTGTTTTTCTAAAGAGACTAGTTTTATTACCACATACTGTAACTACTAAAATATTTTCGGGGGAAAACAATTGAATGAAAGACATCTCACAGTTCTCCCAGCTGATTCTGGGCAATCGTTCATCAGAAATTATTCTGCTATATCTGAGATTCACAGAGATTGAAAAACTGAAAAGAAAAACTGAAAAGCCGTTCTATAGATTACCCTATTTTACTCTCCATAGGACGCATCGGTCCATAGGACGCATGCATCCTATGGAGCATAAAATAGAGAAAAAAACGTTTGTACTTACCTGGGCTTGGGGGCGCTTCGGGGAGGCCTGTGGGGGCTTCGGGGAGGCCTTCGCGTACATAACATGTGGACAGCTGTCATCTTGTTGCCTCTGAATGAGGATTTGCAAGACTGTCTTCAAAAGGCTAAAATGCCATTGGGGAACACATGCAGCAAAATTGCCTGGGACAACCAGTGCTCTGTGTCTCAAGGGTTAAATGTGTAGGAGTGCCCAGCTAGCAGGTGACAATTAAGTTTCTTGACTGATCCAGACTCCATTATGTGTTTAATAAATGTGTTTCCCACTTGTCTAGAAAGAAATAGCTTTCAGTAGAAAAATCAATAAGACTTTCATTATTATTATTTTCTTCTTGTTGCTTAGGATTGTAAGGAAATAGAAATATCAAAGTTGTACTAGTTCCAAACTTTAAATTTAAAGTTTCTTTGACAAGTTTCTTTTGACTATATAACTGTGTCTGCATCTCAATGTTGTATGAAAAGAAACAGCTGTACTCCTCAGGATTATAGCCTAGGCCGCATTGTGAACCTGGAAGAGTGGCTTGGCTTGACCCTAACTCTCTTGGATATTTCCATAGCTCCAAGCAAGGGTGTAGTCAGGAGCTCTGGTGGACCTCTGGGACGGAGCTCTGGAACGTGGAGCTCCCAAAGTGGAGCTCTGGGACGTCGACAGGAAAAGTGGTGATGTCATCAGCAGGAACACTGAGCGGCTGCCATTGAAATTTGGCTGAGAAGAAGCAACAGGTTCAGCAGGAGGCAAACTGAGAAATTAGCCTACACAGAGGCAGACTTTTTAAGAACAACCAAAACCTTGCTAAGAGATAGCCAGATATAGTCATCTTTAGAGTTTACACACTAACAGGCAGCTTTCCATATTTGTAACATAGTGTACAAAAATGTAGTGTATGTCATTAGTGTCAGTGACATAGTTTTACCTCATGTATGGTCAAACTCATTTCCCTGATGCATTCCCACAAACAGAACCATCGTGTTCGCCCAGAGGCGTCGCTAGGGTTTGCATCACCTGGTGCGATAACTCATTGCGTCAGATTAACTAGAGATATCCACTCCTTGGGTCACATTCTTCAGTAAAAAGTGGCAGGGAGCCCAATCCCGTCTAGGACCGCTGCAGTGTGCAAATGTATGCTGCGCCGGATCCTATCCAGGATCAGGCCAGCACAGGTGGAGTTCTCCCTGGAGTAAAAGGACATTCATCCCTTTACCCCGAGTAACGACCCAGCCATCCCAATAGGTTTCCTCAGATGTACGCTGGCAAAGTGGCTGGTGCAAATCTGGGAGACTCATGTAACACCGGGCAGGTCTAGGAAGGGGGATAGAATTCGGCGGAACACGCCACTAAGAATCCCTTCCCGGGCCCTACCACCCAATCCCCCTCCCGTTCTGCCCTCCCCACGCCCCACACCGCTTGGTGCAGGCCTTACCTGTGTCCACTGGCGGCAGCCTCCGTCCCACAGAGAGCAAGCGGCACTCAGTCCCAGATTGCACAGGATTGTGCTGTTAGTTGTTAACATGGACCTTCAGACATATAATCAATTGGCTCCAGACTTGTGCTTGTGCAGTGATGTACGAGCAAGGGGTTAGCAACTGGATTATACAATATCCAGGTACATCATAATAAAATAAATAATGGCCAGTTTGTGACCCTTTAGTTGTACTCCCAAATCTGAGGCCTGCGTGAACAAAAAAATAAAACACAGTAGTTACTTGATATTTCTGCTGTCGCCTTCATGTGTCACTACCATAATCACACAGTATGCACTGAAGTAATTGAATTTCCAGGAAATTAATCACAAAGGAATAAGTTCCCCTCAGTCTTTTTCATTTTGAATTACCCCTCAAGTCTCATGAGAATGACAAACATCTTGCGAGTTGTACTGAGCTTGCTGTGAAAAGAAGAGGAAAACCATGAAAACAGTTGAAGAATAATGGGGGGGGGGGGAATGGCTAGCCTGCCTCTCCTCCCATCTTTCCCTGTTTATGCTCAAGCAGAAATTTCTGTTCACATGCATCATGGGTAGGTAGAGAAGGCCCCCCGCTGCCTCCAATCTGGGCAAGATAATAGTCAAAGTAAAAATGTAGAAACAAAATTAAAGTAAGTGTAATTTAGTTGTGACCCTCTGACCAAGGACTAAGATAATATCCTCTCCTATTTTGCAAGTGATGACTCCATTTTCAAAACACATGATTTTTTATCGTTTTATCATAAAACTGAAGTCCTCCTTTAGAATGCTTCAAATATTATTTCCCATTTGCTAGCTGAAGTGTTAGTAATTTCCCTCTTCTCCAAAGCAAAAGTGGTTCTTTGAGAACAAACAATATTGGAGAAAGAAAATCTAATCAGTTCTTCAAGCTGAGGGATGAGGCAGGATACTTCCACAGCCCTTTTAACCAATTTCATTATTCATTTCCTGGGATAGATTATATTATAGAGCTGAATATAACAGAATTCCAAAGAAAATCCTCAGCTATTATTTATTGCCCATTCAGTTATGTTCCAGATTCTTCTACGTATGGTCATGACAACAGCATGTAAAAAAAAAGAGATATGTGCCTATTTATTTAAAACCTGTTATCCCCTTCAGCTCCCTGTTGCTCAAGTGTATGGTAAACCGTAACACTAATATAAAAACCATTAACAATTAATTAACAATTAAATACAATCAACAGTAACAGATCAGTGGCACTACTCCAGCTGCCGCTACGAAACAGCACTGCTTAACTACATTGGTAGACTTTAACTTCAAAGTAAATAAATTTAGCAGATGCTACTGCTTCTCAGCAGGAAATCATACTGATAAGCTTCCAGCAATCCTGTCTGGTCCCTGTGTGTTGCCTTCGCCACTCGGAATGCTTTCGATGGTGAGGGGGCAGGGCCATCTCATAACACGGAGTAGAACTGTACGGAACTTACAGTACCGTGTTGTCGCTCCCCCCCCCCCCCAGCGACGCCTCTGTCCGGACCTAGCATTGTCTGAGTGAAATATTGTGATCTAACAGGTCAGGAGCTAGATTCCACCATAGGCAGATGAGGAACCAAAGAGCTATAGCCCAGGGGCGTGGTAAGGGACAGGCTGTCAGATAGGTTTTGAAACAGCAGTCTGGGGTCTGAGGCACATGGCATGGTCAAGGATGGGCTGGTGGTTGGTGGTTGGGAGCCAGGATGGTGTAGTGGTTTGGGAGTCGGACTTAGACCTGGAAGATCCAGGTTCAAATCCCCGCTCAGCCACGAAGCTTCCTGGGTGACCTTGGGCCAGTCACTATCTCTCAGCCCCACCTACCTTGCAGGGTTGTTGTGAGGACAAAAAAAAGGAGGGGAGGAAATATGTACACCACTCTGAGCTCCTTGGAGGAAGGGTGGTATAAAAATGTGAAAAATAAATAAAATAAATAAATTCTGGAGCAAACAAGAGGGTGGAGTGGGCAAGGCAAGGTATAGGCTGTGTGTTGAGCACCTTCAAGAAGCTCAGACTGGGGAGCCAGTCCCAAAGGATTTCATATATAGGACGTGTGGGGCCTGTATTGGCTCCCCAGGCCAAGTCACATGATTTTCCTGGGGTGCTTGGTTGCAATTTCCCTTCCAGGCACTGTTGGGGAGCACTGTGGAGGATCAAGGCTTAGAGCAGTCAATCTTTCTCATTTGGTGGTGCAGAATATACGCTACCTGAGCACTGCTTCCAAAATCCCTGATTTGAGACCCTCAGCACCTCATTGTGGAAGGTGCATTTCCCAGCATTGTGGGAAAGGTCCTTCTCTCCCCTCCTCTGTGGATGAAGAAATCCTGAGCATGGTCTTAACTACTGAACAGGGGGTAGGTCATGTGGGGGGAGGCATTAGTATGCAAACAATTATGTCCTTGTCCACTCTCTCAATGTGCCACTGTTATGGCTGAAAGAAGGAAAAAGTCTCAGGAGTGCAAAATTAATTTTTATCATTCATATAAAAGTCCGACATAAGCACATTATGAGTGGTATTGCTCTTCCTCAGGGCAAAAATGATGCCCTTCAGGGAGGTATATAGAAGACATCAATGGCAAAATGAAAAAAGTTGATTTCATTGCCCGAAAGAAATGGTTGATGAACAGAGAACTCCTTGGCTTTCTGAAGAACTGCTTGCGGGAAAGTAAAAAGCGCTCCGTGTTCCAGCCGCATGCTACGCGCTGCAGCAAGGAGAGTCATGCCGGCCACATGACCACGGAGGCGTCTTCGGACAACGCTGGCTCTTCGGCTTTAAAATGGAGATGAGCACCACACCCTAGAGTCGGACACGACTGGACTTAATTTTCAGGGGTCACCTTTACCTTTTTAAGGAAGAACAATGCCACTTGAAAAGTTCATATGGAAGATTATCACATGAATAATACAATGAGTGTGGGGAGGGGGGGGTTGCTCTTTGAGTCTAATGTTTCTTCTTTCTTGCATTACTGTGGGGAGTAGCCCCCTTTTTTCTGGTATGATTGACTAGGATCACGTGCAGTAATGGTTATGCTAGTAACTAGAGCAATATTTGTCATCGCCATATCAGAGCCAGCTCTAGGTTTCAGAGAGTCCATGGGCTCTCTCCAACTTGGCCCCAAGAGAGTCAATCTACCGCCACCTTACAAAGGCTATGGAAACAGCGGTGGTCTCAAGGACCAGCAGTGAGCCATCAAGTTCCTGGTGATGCTGACCCCTGACACCAGCCCTGGATGATGTGAAGTAGCACTGTGTAGCTACTGAGCTGCTGCCTTTTTCTAACAATTCTAGGTACCTCGGGGGCATGGTCATTTGTTTCTTATTGTTCCATTCCTGCTCCAAAGTGCGTGGTTCCCAATTCATCAGTGTGTATACCATATATATTTGCAGGAGGCTGTTGGATACAGAGGATGAACTGTCGGATATCCAGTCGGATTCGGTCCCACTGGAAGTACGGGATTGGTTGGCTTCTACCTTCACGAGGAAAATGGGGATGACAAAAAGGAGGCCAGAGGAAAAACCAAAATTTCGAAGCATTGTACATGCTGTGCAAGCTGGGATTTTTGTAGAAAGGTAAGCACCTGCAGAGACATGAGTACACACTATGTTTCAGCATCCCTGACCAAATGGTACAGTAAGGATACTTTGCAGAATGTCTCTTCTCTAACTTCTATTCAGAAGTAGGCTTACCAGATCTCCAACCGGGACAGAGTGTGTTCAGTGTTCATTGTGTTCAGTGGGGCTTACTTCTGAGTAGACATGCCTAAGATTGTGCTCTAAGGTTTAACAAGCTACACCTGCCCACATTCCTTCTCCTAAAGGTCTAGCACTCTGTCCCAGTTGGAGATTTGGTAAGCCTATTCAGAAGGCAGTTAATGACTGAAGGTTGCTTCTCCTGTTTGTTTAAGGAAGAAACGAAGCTTACTGGGAAAAAAGTAAAAGCCTGGGGGGGGGGGTTTCCCCACGATCCGTGGATAACTGAAACCATGGATAGCGGATCCGTGGATATGGGGCCCATCTGTATATATCAAAATATGCTGAAGAGTTTAAAAAAACAACAACGCAGTAATTCTTGTCATTATGCCTCTTTTCAGTCATAGTAAAAGCAGTGGCATGATAGCCTTATAAACCAGGAGAGACTAGTGTTTGATGTTTACATGGACTTGAATATGCAAGAAATGTAGGAGCTAAGCAAAATACAAATGTGGTAAGGAAAGAATTATGCTGGCCATATTAAAAGCTGAAGAGCTGGTGGAGGTCCAAGTAGACGCATAAGGTCCCATGCAGGAGCAGAATAACATACCTCTATGCCCCTGCGTGGTCTATGGCCACATGCAGGATGCAGTGGAGCCTGTGTTAGCATCACTGCACCCTGCAAGCAGCCTTTAGGTAGGATTGGACCTTAAGGCATGTTTACCCAAAGGTGTATTTATGCAACAGGAGTTAAATGCATGCACCTGTGGGCTGGGAGGAAATAATCATGTCCCCCTCAGACACCAGACACATGTGCAAAAGTGCCCGAAGCATTCCATGGCTGGCTTTTTTCTCTTAATGGCAAACCATCATTTGTCATAATAGCTGAATGCTACCAGCATTAACCTAGCGCCCTATATTTCTTTTATGTTCCTTTCTTTTTTTTTGGTCCTCTTTGTTAGTGATACAATATCCATTTGAAAATTTATGAAATGACCATATGAGGAACAGAAAAAAACATTGTTTTAAGTTACCATTGGGTGGTCAGAAAACGTTATCTCAACTACTTACAGTCTAATGGCACGGTTCTGGGTAACTTTAGAGCGGCAGAGCGCATGCTCCACTGCTTTAGAGTGTCGCAAATATGCCGTAAAACGTGTTTGTGACTACTTTGGAGTAAGGGTGTCGGTACGAAGACCAGCAGCCCTCACTCCCCCAGTGAACTGTCCCTGCACCCGCTGGAGAAGGTAAACCCTGCACGGTGCAGGGGCAGGGAGAAGGCGGACTGGGTGGCGAGGAAGGGTGATCATTGTGTGAACCGGGCGGGGAGAGGGCTGGGATATTGGCGGCGAGCTCCGCCGATATCCCAAGCCCTCTCCTGGCCTGGTTCAGTCTACTGCCCCCGGCTCGAATGTATAGCAGTTTCAGAGTTGGCATACATTCGAGGAGGCCCATAGGGCCTTGGCCGACTTGTACGTAGGGAAGGGGACGAACTTCCCCTTCTCCCGCGGTCCTCCCAGGCAGTAATGTCACTAGGGTGCACGTCACCCCCATGATAGACCTCGCCAGAAACGGCCGGACCGCGCGTCACCCGGCCCGGGTTGTTGGATGCTATGAGGCCTTCTCCCAGCCTCGGCCAGGAGAAGGCCTCGGGAGCGTCTGACCCGGCCGGCGGTCGGGCCGCTTCTGCGAGGCCCTATGCTATGTGACTTGTTTCCGCAGTTTTGCGCATGCCCAGCAGTGTGGGCATGCGGAAACAAGCCACATAGCATAGGGCCTCGCAGAAGCAGCCCGACTGCCGGCCGGGTCGGACGCTCCCGAGGCCTTCTCCCGGTCGAGGCTAGGAGAAGGCCTCAGAGTGTCCGACGACCTGGGCCGGGTGACACACGGAGCTGAAGCGCGGGGACGGGGTGACACGCATCACCCCCCCTGCGCGTGTCACCCTGCGGCAGCCCGCCCCCCCCCCCCGCCACGGGCCAGTGACGTTAGTGCTCCCGGGCTGACCCGGGGCAGCCCAGGACAACCAAAGGATACCACAGCTGACCCTTTAGGCCGGCTGGGTATCCTTACATAGGATTGGGCTGCCCAACTACAATCCTGTACACATTTACATGGGAATAAGTCCCATTTAACTCAATGAGGCTTATTTCTGATTAGACATGGATAGGATTGTGCTGGAAGGTCACTGATATATATGCAGAGATCTAATTACTAAAAAAAAATCAATTTCATCTGTGAGCTGATATGTATGGAATATTTTGCTTCGTAGAGTAAACATTTCTGACTCCATTCATCCATATGATTTTAAGAGCTTCTAAATTTATTAACTCTTAATTTCAAATATCATGAAAATTTAATTTCACAAGAACTGGTTCCAAATGTTCTTTTCTTATAGGATGTATCGAAAGACCTCCAGCATGGTTGGTTTGGCCTATCCAGCTGAAGTAATAACAACTTTTAAGGTGAGATTAGTTCAAGAATTGTATAATGTACAATTATCCATCCATTCACATAGGCACAGGCTACTTTCAGCACAAATTTGAAATGGTTTTGCTTAAATATGAAGGGCTAGTTCACTCGAGATACTCGCTATCTCACAATACTTCCAGCGATGGAGGCCCCAAGAATCCTCATTCATAACTTGAATGTTCTCAAGTAGGAGAGCGTCTTTAGTAATATACTCAGCGTTTCACAGGTGAAAGCAACACTTCTATCATTCATGTTGCCATACCAAGGAAGCCCACATAAGGTCCTCCTCACATATCTTTACACATTACTGAAAGCTTTACTTTGTGCATTGTATTCATTTAGTTCCTAGTCCTCCACTGATTTGAAACTCTTTTACATGAAATTAATGGGGCTTACATATACTGAATTTTCCCAGATTATACTAAAAGTGTATAAAAGTTCTAAGTAATTGTGTGTTCACATTAGATGTCAGGTAGCCCAATCTTACCTAAGTTCTTCCACACCGATGTAGCAGCACCAGCGTGGGCTACGCTGCACCCTGCAGAGGAATTTAGCAGGCAGGAGGTAGACTCGGGGTAAGGGGACATTTGTCCTTCTGCTCTGGGGATAGCCCTAGCCTGCCCAATGGGTCAACATTGACCTGCACCAACCATATGGCTGGAGCAAGTCGGTGTGCACCCGTGTCGATGGATCAGGCCCAGGAAGGGGAGTAGGATACAGTGCACACTAGTGCTGCCAATTCCGCACCCCCTCCCAGGCCCAATCCTCCCCACCCCTGTCGCCCCCACCCCATTCCTCCCTCCCCCCATTCTGAACCGCATGCCAGCTTACCTGGATCGGCGCACATTGCTCTGTGCACTGGCACCTGGAAAGAATGCTGTCACAACGTGCGCAGTTCCGTTCGTGCACAGGCACAATAGAATTGTGCCGTGATACCCAAATAGCACCTGTTGATAAGCTAATGAAGTTTATTCATTTTTCGCAGTTATCTGGAATCCTACTGAAAAAGGTATGAAAATTCTTGATGATCTCTCTCATCCTTCCCTCCTGCTTTGCCTACAGGATGTTGATAAGTGGTCATTTGATGTATTTGCTCTAAATGATGCAAGTGGAGGACACAGCCTGAAATTTATGATGTATGAACTGTTTACAAGATATGATCTACTGAGCCGTTTCAAGGTAAGAAACGTGAAAAACCAAAAACACAAATAGCAATGCATTAATCATATTGCTTTCCCTCAGAATAATCTTTGTAAATGCATGAATATTATAGCAAATGAATTGTGGGCAAGTTTCTTTTCTGATATGAAGGCACCAAATAATCAGCTGGTACATGCCGTGTGTGATGTCTCCATGCATGAGCGTAGAAGAGGCTCTAATAATATCATGAATTAGGAACCTGTTAAGTAGATGACAACATTTGCATTACAACAACAGGCCTCCTGTTCCATGTTCAGGCCTGAGGAAGGGGGACTGTTCTGAAAAGGATGGGGGCAGGTTGAGGATAGAAGGCTGGGGGTTGAATCCAGGCATGCTGAAGTCTGGGGTACCTGATCCCCAGGGCTCCTGGTCTCTGTTTTGTGGCACCTCTTCATATATTTGTGTTGGGATCCGTCTCCTAAAGCAGTAGCTAGTCTCTGCACAGAGATTGCAGGGAAATGCGATGGCCCACTTCACAGAGCTGTCGCCAAGTTGCCCAGCCCCTCCTCGCTCCGACAGGCAGGGGCTGGAAGGTGGCAGCAGCCGATTGGCTGCTGTGTCTCCGGGTGGGATTGAGGTTGGGTGGAGCGAGCATGCTGTGCTCGCTCTCCTCAGTCCTGTCCGGAGTTTTGCGGATCGGTGAGGCAGGCTGGCACAGCCCCAGGCTGGAGTAGCAAAGACCACATTAGGGATTTTCCTGGGGGTGGTCTGTGCTGTCCAGCTGCCTCGGGGGCTGGCAGGGATAGGCAGCTTGGTCATGGACCGAGTCTGGCTTGAGCCAGGATGTCATGCCCGTGTAGATCAAGGGGGAGGCAGACGGTTAGGACCGTTTCCCCCATGCTAGTACCGCACGCCAGGGGGGTGTTTAGTTAGTGCCCTGCTGCAGGTTGTTTGTTAATTCAATAAAATGACCCTTAACTCCAAGCCACTGTCTGTCGTGTTTTATTAGGGGGGTGCCTGGGTAAGACCGAGTGCATAGTAGCCAGAGCTATGTGTATGTTGTGATTCTTGCAGAGCACTGAAGAGGTAGGCAAAGACTTAAGCTCCCTGAGATGTCAGCTTCTACTTTTAGAAAGAACACGTTGTCAGTCCTCTTGGTTATGGAGATATGCTTGAAAGTATGTGGACAAAGCCTGCTGAAACCTCATAATTCAGAGAGGTGACTGGATAAGATCTCAGAGGTTGGGGGCGGATCCGTCAGTCCTTGCCCCTCCCATAATTAGCAAAAAAACAGTCTACACTATAAAACGGATAAAAAATTTCGGCCTATGTGGCCATGGTCGTAAAATAGAGTGAAAATAGATACCCAGATTTTGCTCATCCTTCTCAGAGAGCTTCTTCAAGAGGGTAATTATCATGTGAACAGCACACACTAAAATTGTTAGTGTGTGCTGTTCACATGCTAGTGTGATTTTAGTGAGTGCTGTTCACATGCTAATTACCCTCTTGAAGAAGCTCTCTGCAAAGGATGAGCAAAATCTGGGTATCTATTTTTAACTCTATTTTAAGACCATGGCCACATAGCCCGAAACCGTTTTTAACCGTTTTATATCTGCCGGCCACGAAAACCTGAAAAACCAAGTCTACATTATGCAAAATAGCAAAAAGTATGAAAGGGAAATAAATTATGTAAAATTGCTCAGTATGCTTAGCTTATACAGATAGCAGAATTCAGCTTTTGTTGGTGCAGTTTTGGGGGGTGTTTTTTTAGTGTTTAGAACTCTCATTACACTCCAGATGAATATTAATTGATTAGCTTGCTTCATCCCAAATGCTTGGGATTGAGTTATAGATGTTCTTTCTGTGTGCTCAGTGTGGCACATCATGCTGAAAATGAATCGTTGGCCATCTGTGCTCTGGAATGATATAGGACATCTGTAACATTCCACTGAATATTTTTTTTAAGGTGGCTGCATGTGTGTGAATTGCATTGAGGTGCAAGTGGTCTAAAGTTTGCACTCATAATGATTTTTTTTATGTTCATGAGTTCCCCTCCACAGCTAATTGCAGCATTGGGTGGAATCATAGACCGTTAGAGTTGGCAGGTACCTTGGAGGTCATCAAGTCCAACCCCTGCTTGGTGTAGGCAACTACTACAGTATCCCTGACAGGCGCTTACCCAGCCTCTGCTTGAAAAGGGGGTGAGATGAGTTAGATTAGAGCTGTTGCCAAAGGAGAACGTGTTTGACATATACACACATCCCATGCTCTGATCCAAAGGGGGGAGGTGGGGCTATGACTGCTTTAAAAAAAAATCAGGAGTTCCTGAAAAAATCATGCAACTTCCACATCACCTCTAGTTTGGCCTGAAGAAGCCTCATGATCTGGAAAAATAGGAATAATTTTGCTCCTTTTGCCATGAAATTGTTTGCTACGTAGAGAACATGACATGCACTTCTGTCTCAGTATGTCCCCCCCCCCCATGGTAGCAAGAGAGAATTATGGTAGTGAGAGCGTGACTCTGAAAGAAGATGGCTATGCAGCCAGCACTTGTCTGCCATGTGTCCCTAAGTAGTAATTCTACCTTCACTGTTTCCCCAACTGTCTCCACCTATCCAGAGCATTGAACACGAGTCAAATACTGTATGCACTGCATGCAGAAGTTGTCACACTGAGAAAAAGTACTTGTCTTTTGAAGTGACCAACTTTGCTCCCTCCCCACAGCTGCAAATTTATCATACAAGCATTGCACTGCAAATACTAGAAGTTGCTGAAATGATCCCATCATCCTTTATCTCTACATGTGCAGAAGGTTTATTTCTTAAATGATGCTCCTGCTTTTCCTTATTCTGTGTCATCCGGAGACTGGAACAGAAGAATTAGCAGTGAATGTTTTCTTGCACGCCTTTGTATTGTTTGTCTCTTGTAGATCCCTGTTCCCAGTCTTATTGCGTTTGGGGAAGCTTTAGAAACCGGCTACAGCAAATACAAAAACCCTTACCACAACTTAATCCATGCAGCTGACGTTACCCACACTGTGCATTGCATCATGCTTCTTACTGGGATCATGGTAAGAAATGGTGGGGTAGAAGGGTTTTATCACTTTGCCCCTGCCACAGTTACAGTTGCCATTACTTTCTCCCCCCCCCCCCCGAGCGCTAACTATAGTGAACAAAAAGTATTTATTGGCACATTTTTGGCCCTTACTACATTCTCAAAATGTGTCACTGAAAATCAGCTGGATAAATATTGTAAATATGTTTTGTTTTGCCAAATCTGAATTGCTCACTCTCCCATGTGCTGTTTATAGTCAACAGAAGCATTTATCGGCATATCTAGTTTGGCCTTTACTACATACGCAAAACATATCACTAAAAACCAACTGGATAAATATTGTAAATCTGTTTTCGTTATTGCCAAATCTGCATGCCATGATCCAAACAGCACCGTTACATCTGCTTCCAGAGACCTTCAGCTTTTGATCCGTCATTCACTCATGCTTCTGTAGTCACTAAAATCGACATGTTTTTATTTATTTTGCACATTTTTATACCACTCTTCCTCTAAGGAGCTCAGGGCGATGTACATATTTCTTCCCCTCCTTTCGTCCTCACAACAACCCTGTGAGATAGGTGAGGCTGAGAGACAGTGACTGGCCCAAGGTCACCCAGGAAGCTTCGTGGCTGAGCAGGGATTTGAACCTGGATCTTCCAGGTCTAAGTCCAACACCCGAACCACTACACCATCCTGGCTCTCACTTTCTCTTTTTGCACTTTCTCACATCCCATGCATTTGGTTTTTTGAACTACCTCCCTTCCCAAAGGGAACTTTTAGCCTCAGTCACCACCTAGGAGTATCCTAGTGGCAGCAAGTGAGTAAGGTGAAAGACGCTTGACCTGTCCTCTACCCTTGATCTATCTTCCTAGGAAGTTGATTTCAAGATTCTTCCAGGAAAGCCAGAGAAATATGCAAAGCAAAAGTATGACTTGATTTGAATGAATTAGTGAGGCCTACCAGAATCTTTCACTAACTCACAGCGCAATCCTATGCATCCCATTGTGTTCAATGAGGCTTACTCCCAGGGAAGTGTATGTAGGATTGCAGTCTCAGACCAGGTCTAGCTTGTGTGGGAAGTAAATTTGAGTCTTTGATAAAACCTGGGTTGGAAATATTCCAGATTCTGACATGTTGGAGCTACTAGGAAAACACACAGTGGTTTTCTAAACATGACCACAGCTTTAGGTTTAAGACTCCACTGGTTAAGTGAAGATTATACCAGGGTCATACGAAGCTACTTTATCACTGAGTCAGAGCATTGGCGCACCTAGCCCAGTATTGCCTGCTCTGACTGGCAGCATCTGCTTCTCTGTCATCTGGCACCTGATCCCATGTGCTATACCAGGCGGCTGTTCAGCTCCACCCATCACTTCCTGTGGCCATTCTAGTCTTGTCGATTACTGTTGCAAGGACAGACTAAAAGGACACTTTGTGATCTATATTACTCCAGGATGATAGAAGACAAGTTCAATCTTTTATTAACCATAAAGTTTAGACAGAGATTAACTTTTTGTATGACAGAAAACGGTGTGGGTTTTTTTCCTGTTGACTAGCACTGGCTCACCGAACTGGAAATATTGGCAATGATCTTTGCAGCTGCAGTCCACGACTATGAGCATACTGGGACAACAAACAACTTCCACATTCAGACCAGGTAAAAACCTGCTGCATAAAGCAGAAATAAGTCACAACATAGTGCATAATTATGCATGCCTAAAAAATCAGGAAGAAAGGAGCCTTTGACTTGGGGGGAGCAAGCTTCTAAATGTTGCATTTCCACAAGATCCCAGGGCACACTACTATAAAGATTAAGAATTAAAACAATAAGACTTTTGTAATACTGTACTGTTAAGGGAATTAGACAGAACAAGAAAACAACAAAGCTAGGCTCCTTGATAGCCCAATCCAGCATAAGGATCCGCCTGGCGGCCGAGGCTGCCCGCCGGATCCCGTGCACCACCGCGGGCAGTCACCCTGCGGCGGTAAGTCTACTCGGGGAAGGGGACACTCATTCCCTTCCCCAAGTGTAACCGGGGCTGGGGCCGATCGACCTCCTTGGAATTCCACCAGCTATTTTGTTGGCGAACGTCGGGGAGGCCGTGTAACGGCTCAGCTGCTCGGCGGGTACCTGGATATGGTGGCAGTCATGACCCTGCCTGGGGCGGCTGGGCCTATGGCCACCCTCCTGGCTATGCCAACCCTCCCCCCGTCCGCCAACCCACCCACCCCATCTGCCAGATCCTACCTTTCCTGGGTCCGACGGCTGGGCGAGGGCTCCGTCGGCAGAGCAGGGGCCAGCCTTGCGCTGGCCTTCCCTGCCTGAAAGTAGTCGCAAACGTGCTTTATGGCACGTTTGCAACTAATTTGGGTGGTGGAATGCTTGTTCCGCCGCCTGTATTTAGATCAGAATTGCACTCTGAGAGAGTGGATACTGCCTAGTGCCTTAAAGGTAGCAGCAATCTGCCCCCTCTTAAAAAGGCCCTCTCTGGATCCCACCATTTTAGACAACTATATAGGCCAGTATCCAACCTCCCCTTTTTGGACAAAGTGATTGAGAGTGTGGTGGCATCCCAGCTCCAGGGAGACCTGGAAGAGACAGATTTTCTGGACCACTATCAATCCAGTTTCAGACCAGGCTTTGGTTTGTTGTGTGTTGCCTTTTTATCTACCACTACCTATGGGTTTTTAGAATTGTTGTTGCTATTGCTGCACTGGCTTTTAAGTACGTTTTGGATTTCAAATTTAATTTTTTTTTAAAAATTGTATTCTAGCATATATTTTATATTCTATTGAGTAATGTAAGCTGCCTTGAGCTTCTGGAAAGGCACGGTATAAATGTTTTGAATAAATAAATATCCCAACACAGGTTAATCTGGAAACATAGCTTCTAAGCCTATGCAGAAATTTGACCCACTATCTCATAGCATACTTGGCTACTGTGTAGGGTCTAGCAGTGGGAGGCGGAGGCAAACACACCCACCCACACACACAGGAAAGATGTTTATACCTGAGAGGCTACCTTCCGGAAAGTTCTAACCAATTAGAACTTTGTGGGGAGAACTTTGAGAATCACTGCTCTAGCCAATCACAGGCCTTGGACCACTGAGCATTCTAGATGGTTACCTGCCAGAAGACTTGTCCAGGAGCAACTGCCCCCCTCCCTTCCTGAAACACCCAGCTGATGCCCATTTTTACTTAGCATGCTCAGCTCTTGGCCTTGCAGTCTAGCAGTTTCTGATAATACAGGTGCCTGCTCATGAGAACTATTCCAATTAGCAGCTGTCCTCTTAGTACAGAGAGGCACAGGTTTTTCCTCCAAGATGGATTCCTGAGTGCTTTTAAGATGGAATCTCCAACAACTGGATTTTACAAGTTCCTTACAGTCAGGAAGGAGTGGAAGGAGAAGAGAGAGAGACAGTGACAGCCCCAGAGGAGAAACTGATGCCCCCAGATGGACTGCAAAGGGGACTGGCCAGGCAGCTTCTTACACCTGGTGCAAGGGCAGGAAGGCCTCCCTTCATGCGATCACATCCCCTGTCACCAGGCCCCTTGAGGGTTGCAAATTCTTTGGGCCGCCTGAACCAGATGGCTAACAGGGCACTTTGATTCTCCCTAGCTGCCCAGGTCATTTGGGAAAGGAAGGCCTCTTGATGGACCCGGTCCAGGACAGGGTTCCTGGGAGAGTGCCTTGAGGCTCCCAGACTGTTGCAGCAGTGAAGGAACCAGTACTTTTGTTATATCCTAGTGGGGAACTCTTTTGTTATTTAATAAACGAGAAGAACAACCTCTGGCCTCCGTGCTTCAGTTCAGTTTTCTACCCTCAGCCCACAGACATGAATCTGCTCCCATTGGATGAGGGGGAAGACCGGGCCACCCCAACACCTTGTCCTGGCGTGTGATCCCTGTATTTATGCATGGGATGGAGAGAGTGGATAGAGGGAAATTCGTCTCCCTCTCGGACAACACCAGAGCATGTTGCACAACAGCAGGGGCCATGCACTAAAATTGAGTGGATGGAGAATGGACAAAAGAAAATATTTCTTCACCCAGCATGTAATTTATCTCTGGAACTCCTTGCCACAGGATGTGGTGATGGCACCTGGCCTAGATGACTTTAAAAGGGGTTTGGATAGATTCATGGAGGAAAAGACCATCACAGGTTACAAGCCATAAGCAACCTCCTGGCTTTAGAAGTAGGTTTTCTCTATGCCAGGTGCAAGGGAGTGACAACAGGAAACAGGTTATCTTGTTGTCTGTGTGCTCTTGGATGCATCTGGTGGGGACACTGTGAGATACAGGAAGCTGGACTAGATGGGCCTTGGCCTGATACAGCAAGGCTCTTCTTATGTTCTTATCTTCTGCATTCAATGAAACGCCTTTAGAAACAACAACACTCTGGCTGTACTTTGACCAAAGAAGTAGGAAAGTGGAGTCAGTTGTCATCCCATCATACTGCTCACTGTTCTCTTCAGGGCCATGCTGTTACCAAACTATATTACTGAGAAAATAAACTTCCAAGTTCTTGGTTTTTTATTGATTGATTTATCCAGTGTGCAATTTATTCATCTGCTTCTATAGTGACAGCATCGTTCCTTTCCCAGCCAAAAATATATTTTACTACTCAATCCAGTAATTCCTAATTTAAACCCATTTTCTGTTTTGATCGTAAATAGTGTGGCTTTAAGTGCCATAAAAATGGAAGAAAAACTCCGCTCTTCCCATTCAGAATTTAACTGCACAAATAAAATTGAGGAGGCTCTAGTTGCAGAGACATTTCCTACCCTTTTTTCATTGTGGAATCTTTCCCTTAAAAGGTATCTGTTGTACAAGCATTTATGCTGGTGTATCTGCTTGTGATAATGTAACATTCCTGAAGACCTAGCAAAAGCTCACATCAAAATCAGAGGCTCTGGTGTTACTGGGCATGCTCCTCGAAGGCATGGGTAACAGGCACAAATGGGGGAAATCGGTTGTGTGTGCAGGGACCAAGTGTACTGGCTAATGGCACAGCTCAATGGAACGGCATGAAATGGAGAGGGAGGCAAGGATGTAGGTGCAACAATAGATAGCTCTTATTGTGAGAATAGGAATGCAATAACTGGGAAGGGGGATCAAAATGCAAATTAATGCAGTGTACACAACAGGTATTCACACAACTAGGTTCTAAACGTCAGTGGTTTCTAAGTACAAAGAAAGAGAGGAAATCCTTACAAGGAAAAGGGGGCCCGTAATGGTATAAATGGAGATGGAGAGAAAGGAAAGGAGCAGGGCATAAAGAAATCAGGAGGGTTACCCAAGGGGGACAGGAGCTGATGAACTGGCATGCGGTATAGGAAGGGAGGGGAAGAGGGGAGAGCCTGGAAGAAAGAAAAGGAAGAAGTAGGAAAGTGCCAAACTTCCAGCCGTGGCACGAGACCGTGACTGAGCCTTTGTTCTCTGTGGCCTGAGCAAGGGCTACAGGCAAGGAGTGACCCCCCGATGGGCCATGAAAGCACTTTGCTTTCTCGCAGCGGGAGAACTAGTCTCTCCCACCGATGAATGCTCTTAACCGGCACTGCAGGTGCCTAAATGGGCAGCCCTGCAGGCAGTCCAGTTGCTTGAGTAGCTGCAGTGACAGTTAAGGGAATCTGCCGGAGAAGAAGACCTGGGGCTGATGACTAGGCCTTCTCTTTAAACAGTAAAAGATAGACCAAGGAGTCCTAGACTCCCACACACTCACCACACTCACACCAAGGAGGAAAAGATAGAAAGACTAAGCATGTTGCCAGTTTGACTGTGCAGAAGATAGATGGTCAGGGTTGCCAAAGGCTGTATCTGCTGAGACAAGCATGATGATAAGGTTGGTTCCAACATATGTAGTCAGCTACTGTCCCTGCAATTTATGCAGCAGCTTTCGGAATATTCTTCTCTTGCATGTGGTCTCAGCCAGCCTTAAATCCTCTTAGTAACATGACGGACTGATAAACACATTATAGTGCTGTTCACTTTAGCACCCTTTCTGCTCTCTCTCTCTACATCTAGGTCAGATGTTGCCACTTTGTACAACGATCGCTCTGTTCT
The DNA here is from genome assembly GCA_026170595.1 of Plestiodon gilberti rubricaudatus. NCBI lineage: Eukaryota > Metazoa > Chordata > Lepidosauria > Squamata > Scincidae > Plestiodon > Plestiodon gilberti. The sequence goes on from JANXHW010000001.1 coordinate 169,797,136, forward strand.
TGAAAACCATCACGTGAGTGCTGCTTATAGGATTATGCAAGAAGACGAAATGAACATCCTGGTGAACCTAACCAAAGATGAATGGAGGTAAGATAAGAAATGACAGTAAAATCATTGTGTCATCTCAGCAGGCTGCAAAACTATGCTCCCCTTTAGCTGGCTACCATGTCAAGCAGGTAGCATGTGAAAAAGTCCTCCGGTATGGGTCACCTGCATTATGCAGGTCTTTTCCATGCCTGTGTTGTCCTTCAACAGAAGCACTGTTTCAGTGATGTGAGAGCCAGACAGCTGGGAGCAGTTCTGTGGGAACAGCCACACTGTGCTGGCCTTAGTCGTACCTTCTCCATTTTATATAAAGCATAGTAAAGGTAAAGGTATCCCCTGCTCGAAAGCCAGTCGTGTCCGACGCTTGGCTGCGGTGCTCATCTCCGTTTCTTAGGCTGAAGAGCCAGTGCTGTCCGAAGACGCTTCCATGGTCATGTGGCCGGCATGACTAACGGAAAGCTGTTACCTTCCCGCTGCAGAAGTACCTATTTATCGACTTGCAATTTCTTGCTTTCGAACTGCTAGATTGGCAGGGTTTGAACTGCTAGGTTGCTAGGTTCCCAGCTACTGGAAGGCCACAGGTAATACGTTGTGCAAGCTGGTCTCCCTGACCAAGGGAACCAGTGGCACAAGGCAAGTAATTACGGTAGCTAATGGCTCAGCGCACAAGGACAGGATTTAGCCTATTTGGTTCCAAGAAACACACCAAGGTAAAAATATAGATGTTTTATTTAAGACTATGCAAGGCAAGCATAGAGGCATATAAAGGCAGTAATCACTGCAACACATAAGGCTTAACATACATGATACAAAGTAACAGGCTAAAAATAATAAACCTGGCTCCTAACATCCAGACTTAGAACCTAACACTCACCAAGACATAAAGAACCCCCCAGCAGATGTTGAAGCTAAGTGGCTTCCATCAGAGTCCAAGGAAAGGAGAATAACTCCAACAAAGGATCTGGAGATCTGACATGATCCCAGCAAAATGACAAAATGGCTCTCTCTGGGGGGTAATTAAATAGGCTTTTGGTGGTCAGGTGATTGACATAACTGAAGCACCCAATGAAATGCGGATCCGCAGCGTACCTTCCAGACGATGACTTCATGTTACTCGTGCCCCTCCCAACAAGAGAGAGAAATACCAGGTGTAGAATATAATGAGAGATGGGTTCGTTATCTGTCCGTTCCCATGTAGCTAATACACTAACAAGCACTACCAGCTTTTAGCACAGCAGAGCTTCAAGGACATTGGCCACTGTCCAAATACAAAGGCTCTGAGGCTCCGGTTTAAAATGGAGTCTGAACGAACTGAGATTTTTGCGTTCTTGACACCGCCCTTTGAGGGCGCCAATCAGCAGGGATCTTCCCTTCTCCCAGTGGATCCTTTGATTTGCTTGGCTTCTGCTATTGCCAGGTTCTGGGCAGGTGATCTGATGCCAGTGGCAAAGCCATAGCCTTACACACTCCTCCCCCAGTCAGTTCTGTCGACTGCCGTGGTGGAGACATAAAGCAAAGCATCCCACCCTCCTCCGTGTCTGAAGTGGGCATAATTACAGTTTATGATTCAGAAAAGAGGAATAACAAAACAGTAGGACCACAATAGTCATAGCGGGGTGGGCTTTTTAAAAATGCACGTCTGCCATCCACTCACACGAGGGATGGAGGGTTGCCGTTAATAACCATTTTAAATTTTTAAAAGGTTTACTTTTGTGCGAAGAGAAAAATTAAGCGGCACTTGTAATCAAACGTCTCATGACAGAGTAAAAGACATTTGTAAGTTAGTAACTCTGCTTGCCTGCAGGGAGCTGCGTAGCCTCGTCATTGAGATGGTCTTGTCGACGGATATGTCAGGTCATTTCCAGCAAATCAAAACAATGAGGCACACAATTCAGCAGACCGAGGGGTAAGTGGTTCCCTTCTTGCACATGCTGTCAAGTGAAAATGAAGCTCCTCTTCTAGAAACAGGATCTTGCTCTCTGACAATGAATGCCTTTTAATTGACAGGATAGACAAAGCCAGAGCCATGTCCCTGATTCTACACGCGGCCGACATCAGCCATCCTGCAAAGACCTGGGAACTGCACTATCGGTGGACAATGGCACTGATGGAAGAATTTTTTCGACAGGTTCCACGGTTCTTTTCTCCAAATACATTCATAATATCTCTCAGGCTGCTGAGAGCCTGAAAGATATTTCTTCTTGTCACTTACACATGTGGGGCACCTACAGAATAATCCCGTTTATTCCGTTTCTCTAAGTGGTTATTTGGACATTTACTTTGAAAACCTGGGACATTTGGGAGGGGCCAAAATGAATCCATGAGGTGTCTGTTTTGTCCCCAAGTGTTTAGACAGAGAGTTGTATCCTAAACGTTTCTTCTGTTCATGGAAGACTATCCAGTTGAATAAGGGGTGGGTGGGTTCATTGATATCCCTTCCCCGCTGCAGCCCCCATGACCCCCAGAGAACCATGGGCACAATAGAAGGCTGTATGCACACTGGGGTCATGGGGGCTCTGGGGGTCATGGGTGCACTTGTGCTCTGCCAAAGAGGTGTTTGGCATGGTGGTGCATCGAATCTGGGTCTCTCCTTCCTCTTCTGCCCCCTACCTAACAGATAAGCAGTGCCGTAAGGGACTAGAAATGCTGAGAGCACCAATATCCTGTTAGGCAATGTAAGTAGCAGAAGTGCATAAGAACGTCAAATTGCCGTGATGCATCAAACCAACTATTTAGTCCAACTATTTAGTCCAGCATTCTGTTTTTAGCAGTAGCAAGGAGGATGCCACTGGGCACTCACAAGCATGCAAGTGATCGCCATTTCCTATTGTTTTCCCCCATCACCTGGCGTTCAGAGGAATAGTGCTTCTGTACAGGGAAGTTCCATTTAGCTGTCACAACTACCTGTTGATGGAGGTATTTGTCATGAATCTGTCTCGATGCATGCAGACAGGTGCAGGTTTCCCCACTCCTTCCTAGCAGTTACCGTATTGTCCCGAGTATAAGACGCACCTGATTATAAGACGCACCCTTAAAGTTTGGTGCTATTAAAAAAATGAATTAAATCACTGGCATTAAATTGCAACAGCCTGATTATAAGACGCACCCCTAGTTTAAAAACTTAAATTAGGAGAAAAAAGTGAGTCTTATACTCAGACCAATACGGTATATGTGAATGAGCTTTTCAGGGTTGGGGCAACTGTCTTGGTTTTTCATCCAGCCATGTAGACATAATGCAATGATAAAACTTCAGAGTCCACTTAGGACGAAGTCCCTCATGATGTTGTCAGATACAATCTAGAATCCCACACACTCGTGGGGCTCTCATACTGAGCTATGGCAGCCTGGAGAACATGCAAGGTGCTTCCCTTTCAGTTACAAGCACACACTGCTTGTCCATGCATGGGCTATAGATGTTTCCTTTCTCCCCCTGGAACTATCTTGCTGCCTGCTGCTTGGTTTACTTAAACTGTTGGGAATATATTCAGATGCATCCTATGAATTCTCAGTCTTGTTCTCATGTGTATATATATATTTCTTTTCTTTTTTTTCCCAGGGAGACAAAGAGGCAGAACTGGGGCTACCATTTTCTCCCCTCTGTGACCGCAAATCTACCATGGTAGCGCAATCCCAAATAGGTAATACTTAGTGGTGGTGGTCTTTTTTTAAAAAAAAAAAAATAAAAAGTACTGGTCTCCCTTTTAAGGTTGACGGACACTTGCTTCGGCACCCAGTTGCTTGGAGACTGGTTCCTCCACAAACGCTGGCTTTGTGCTTTTTCACCAGCACGATAGCTAGCGCTGTTCTGCCTTAGGTCAGTTCCGACTTCTGGACAAATGTCTGAACGGAACCAGGATGTAAGTCCGCGACTACCTGTATTTCTGTACTGCCTTATTCAGGCCAAACTCTCTTGGTTGACAAACAGTTAAAAGCAGAAAAGTAACCAAGTATTCCAGCTCTTAAAGCTTCAGCAGGCCCTATGTAAACTGCCAGTAGGAAAAACTGGCAGCAGCAGACCACAGTAGCTGGGGCAGATGGGAAGGGCATCTCCTCCATCGGGTTATTGGTATAAGCATGGCTGCTGTCTCTCCTTCTCTACTGTTGCAGAAAGGGGTGGCATCCCATCCCAGGTGCTTAGATTCTCAAATATAATAGATAAAGCCGTACGGATGAAGGCCTCACATAGACCATCTGCAGTGAATTTAGGGATGACACGTTAGAGGTTTCCCAGCTGTGGTGTGGCTGGTGGTGGCGGAGTCCCAACATGTCCTCAGCCCCCCTCCCCCTCTGGCCTTGATGCCCGGAGCAATTTTAAGTTGCAATATGCCTGTTCACTGTTCTGCAAATCGAAGGTGTGTTTGCTCTCCTGGAGTTACATTGCTCATACGGAGTCATAGTCATCTGCTTATGAGAGCCAGTCTTTGCCCAAGTCAACCAGCTGTAATAACCTTGGAACTGGCTCTTAGTAACAGGTGTGTAAGGGCTGGCTGTGGTGGTTCAGCAGTGAGAGGAGGCACTGCACGTGCCCAGATAGATGCTTAGCTAGCCAGTATTCACATCAGGCAATATTCTCCGCTAACACATGCTTTGGAAGACACAAGTTCTCAGATTCAGTGCTATCTCATCTCAGCTCAAACCATTGGTGGCATCTCCCATTCTGAGAATAAGGTGACGGGCTGTTGCTCGCCTTTATGCTGGTGAGTTTGTTTAACATGTGGAATATGTTGCCATTCCATGTACTATTGAATGTTTGCCTGTTCAGTTCTCCGCAGGGGATAATGCTTTGTTCCCCGTGTAATTCCTTGCCTTGACAAGCATTGTAAAAAAGACATTGTTCATTACTGACATCTTGGAGCTGTGGGTTGAATTCTGTCTCCCAAGGATATTGCTTGTTCCATTCACTGACTTGACAAAGCACTGCTCACACATTGTGAAATAACACTTGCACAGTAATTGGGAATGTCAACTCAGTCACATGAAGACCTTGATCCAGTGATCCCCGCAGGCAGTCGCATGCTGAGTGCATGCTGCTGTGTGCAGGGGTCTCCTGGGCTGAAAAGATGGATGGTGCTGAGTGGCATTTTGAGCTTACGAGATTGCATCCAGAGAGTGCAGAAACTTGTGGCCATGCTTGGATTGGAGGGTGTCATGATGAGATCCAGGCTGGAGATCTGGTTGGAAGGCCGGTGACGGGACTCGCCCCGTCGCCGCTCATTGCCAGGCCCCCTCCCCCTGTGCGCTGGGCAGAGGCATGACGGGGGAGAGCAGCGATTGGCTGCTGGGGCCAGCCGGGGGCGTGGCTCGGCTGAGGAGATGGGAGCGCGTTCCCTCAGTCCGAGCCAGTGTTTCGAGCCCTACCCGCCCTCCCTGATTACAATCTGAGTCTAGCTGGTCGCTCTTTTGAGGGCCGGGTAGGAATTTTTGGCTGCCACCCTGATTGACTTTGGTTGGTGGTTTTTTCGCCTACCCCAGACTGGTTTAGGGTGTGTGTGTGGGGCATTGTTTAATATGTTTCTGTTTTGCTGTTTTTATTATGGCAGATGGCTTGCGGGCCAGGTAGCCAGGAAACTGGGATTCAGTGCCAGCCTGAGGCTAGCAAGGTCAAGGGGTAACCCAGGACCGCTCTAGTGACACCGTCCGGGTCCATGAGGCTGGCTGGCAAGCCCCTTGGCTGGAACACGTTGACTTACATCACGGCTTGGCTTGGCGCTTCCAGCTGCCTCTACCCTGCGGGGTTGACCATGATAGCTCACGTGGTCTTCGACCACTGGGAGTCTTGAGTCAGGTTGTCACGCCCTGGGGGGATCAACGGGGGAGGAAGACGGCTAGGCCCGTTTCCCCCATTTAGGGCCTGCACGCTCTAAGGGTCTAGTTAAAGTATTTTATTATGCTGCAGGTTCTGTTTATGTTTAATAAAATTTGGCCCTTTAACCCAAGCCTCTGTCTAGCGTGCTTATTGGGGGGGGGGTGCACGGGTAGTGCTGGCCTTGAATGTCAGAGTGTGGGGTTCAGATGTCTCCTTCATCTGCAAAACTCAAGCTGTCGCTTGGGCAAAGTCACTGGGGGTCAAACTGTATGTCATTAACGCTTCCATGTTTTTCTTTAATAAATTGCACGCAGGGGAGGGGGTTTAACCCAAAATGGTCATAAGCCGCGCCACAGGATGGCACCTTTAGTACTTTGTCCCCACTACAGTTTCAGTCCCAAGCGCAGCCCTTCCCCACTATTTTTTTCAATTAAAAATAGTGCGTGGGGTGGGCGTGATTGGGGTTGAAACTGCAGCAGGGGCAAAGGACTAAAGTCCCCCCCATCCCCAGCTGCTGTTTGGGGCTGTTTCTTTCCCACTGTGCTATTTACTAAAGAAAAACAAAACACAGGTGCTGCAATGACATGTTTTGTCTAGCTTGACTTTCACTTTCAGGCAAACCATCACAAGGTTTTCATGATTCTAAAAAAACAGTCTAAGAGTCAAACTACCTGTTACATTGAGACCATTATGAAGGTTGACAGACGTGTTTTTTTTTGGGGGGGGAGTTTTGCTTCTGGGGCAAGTTACTGGGGGGGAGGGCAATCCGGGTTAGGATGCTGGTGGGGCAAAGGGTTGAAGCCCTCCTGTCCCACACTGCCGCCCCAATCCAGACTGGGTCCCCCACAGCTCTTATTTAGTGAGTGCAAGGGGTAATATCGGCGTAAACAAATATATTTTGGGGCAATAGCTAAAAAAGATCCCCAACCCCTGCACTAGGATAACAAATGTGAAACAGTTTAAACTGGCTAAAGTGCTATATAAGTGCAATGTATGATTATATTCTTCCTTTCGAAAACTAGCCCAGAGCAGTGGATTTTATTGCTTTTAATTTATCTTATTTATTGTTTCATACGTTGTGAACTTTTTTTTCATTTTTCTAAGCCGCCTTGGGCATTTGCTTTGGCATTGGATAAGGCGGGGTATAATTTTTTAAATAAATAAGAGGCACATGCTGTATCCGGCGGGGAGGGGTGTGACTTGGGAGAGGAAAGGGGACCTTACCCCTTCATAAGCCTCCCGCTTGTCAATGGGTCTTCTCCAACCTGCGCCAGCTCTTGAGCTGTGTCTCCCACTGTCGTAAGCCTCTCTGTGCGACAGCCCAATCCTGCATAGAATTGAGCTGTGCGTCTTCTATCCAGATACTGATCTGGCCCATTTTCACTTAGCTTCAGCCAGAGGCATTGCTGCGCCCGGAGCGGGTTGGGGCAGGGCTCCCCGGCGCCCCCCAATAAAAAACGCTTTTTTACTGTTTTTTACTGTTTTCGGGGGGTTAGTGTTAAAGGGGCCTCTGTGAGTGTAGTGTGTGCTTTCTCCCCACGTACTTGTTATCTCTAAGCCGATCGGAAGCGCCCTGAAGTTCGGGCGCCCGGGGCGAGCTTCCTCCGGCAACCGCCCAGAACTTCTTCGTTCTGCACTTGCGCAAGTCCTTGCAGTTCTGCACCTGCGCTAAAAGAATGGTGCTCGGTGCAGTTAGCGCAGGCGCAGAACTGCAAGGACTTGTGCAAGCGCAGAACGAAGAAGTTCTGGGCGCTTGCCGGAGGAAGCTCGCCCCGGACGCCCGAACTTCGGGGCGCTTCCGATCGGCTTAGAGATAACAAATACGTGGGGAGAAAGCACACACTACACTCACAGAGACCTGTTTAACATTAAAAACCCCGGGAAAACATAAAAAAAAAACAGGTTAAAAAAAGGGGAAAAAAGTTTCGAAAACGAAACCTAAGGAGGTCCGCGCCCCCCCCAGGAGGCCTCAGCGCCCTACGCCCTGGGGCCCACCGCCCCACCGCCCCATATCAGGTCACACTTCTGTTTTCAGCTAAGCTAGAGCACTGCCAAGGCAAGAATGGTTTTGCTATTACGTACAGATTAAATGAAGAGAGGGGAACTCAAAATGTTCATCTTTTCTCCCCTTGCTCTATAGGTTTCATTGATTTCATAGTAAAGCCAACAATTTCTCTTCTTACTGACTCGATGGAGAAAATAGTTTTTCCTCTTATAGAGGAAGCTTCAAAATCTGAAAGTCCTACCTTTGTGACGTCACCAAGGTATGCACATTGTACTACATTTCTTTGTTGTTATTTGAAGAAAGACCTTCCGTATTGTCACCATCTGCTAGACTACGTTTCATAACTCATACGTAGTTACTGAAAATTAAAATTATTCTCATATCACATTGCCACCTGGTGGCAATATTTACCGCTGTATTGTGGAGACTTGGTATATTCCTATATATATGATAGATAGAATATCTGTGAATTTGGAAGACAAAGGTAGAGGAGAAAGCAAGTTATTCAGTTCAGGGAAACTGAAACTGGAATTTTCTGCAAGAAATACTGGGGGGGGGGGCGGGATAGGTGGAGGGGGTTGGGAAGAGTTGCCTGGAACTTCAAGGCTGTTTCGCCAACATATACCGTATTGTCCCGAGCTTTGGTGCTATTAAAAAATAATAATTAAATCACTGGCATTAAATTGCAACAGCCTGATTATAAGACACACCCTTAGTTTAAAAACTTAAATTAGGAGAAAAAAGTGAGTCTTATACTCAGACCAATACGGTACTTTGAGAAAGGTTAGGTTTTTTTAGCAGCGCTCATCTCAGTTATAATACCTACAAACTAATAACTAGTTCCGCTTTCTGATAAGGGACACAGGACTGCAAGAATCAATGGAAGTCCAACAGCCCAATCCTACCTGACTCGAAACTTCCTTGCAGGATGCATTGCGCCGATGCAGCCATGCCAACAGGGCACACGCTGCATCCTGCAAGGGGGTTTCAAGCTGCAAAATCCTCCTCGAAGTAAAGGAAGATTTGTTCTCTTGCCCCAGGACAAGCCCTTGCAGCCCCACTGGGTCTACTTGGACCTGTGCCAGCTACTTTGCTGGCACAAGTCTGAGTGGACCTGGGTCGGGGGATCGAGGCCAGAAAGGGGGATAGGATATCGGTGGTGCCACTACTACCAATACAGCCCCTTTCCCAGCCCCAGTCTATCCCCCTCCCTGCCCCAGTCTGCTCTCCACTGGCGTCGCTGCAGGGGGGTCAGAGCTCTAAGTTCCGCCACGATCCGAGCCTCCGTTACACGGGTGAACAAAGCAGCCCTGCCCCCTCACCTCCGGAACCATTGAAGGCAGTGAAAACAACGCACAGGAGATTCCATTCCTCCCTGTCCTACCCAGCCCCTGCCTTCCGCCCACTCTGACTTACCTGCGCCAGGGTATGTTGGGAGGCCACTGTCATGCGGACCAGACCACTTGTGGCATGGCTAGACCATGCTGTATGGTGTGCTTCTTTTTGTGACAGCCATAAAGCAGGCTGCACCACCAGAATGCAAGTTCTGGTGGTGCAGTGGCCCATTAGGATTGGGCCGTAAGGTTGCAATCCTATGCCTGCGTACCTGGGAGTATGTCTCAGTAGGGCTTACTTTTGAGTAGACATACATAAGATTGCACTGTTAATTATCTTATTCTGCAATCTAGGTTCTGTTCTGCAATCTGAGAGTAAGCCCTGTTGAAAACAAGGGGACTTACTTTCAAGTAAGCATGCCTGGGCTTGGGTGTTAATATTCTGTTCTTTATTTGATTTAGCCTGGAGTAGAAAGGGCACAAATCTAGTTTCCATGTGCATACTCCCCACCAATATTTCCTGCATCAATGACTGGGTTACAGTGTACTGTTTATGTTATTAAAAATGTTCCACCCCTAATGTTATTATTGTTATTGTTATTCCAGGAGATAATCAAATCAAGGAGAAACAATTGGAAAAGATCACAAAATATAAAGCCCCGGAAATTGAAATACAGCACCTTTGGGGAAAGAAAACAACCATCACCCCTATTGTCATTGGTGTACTAACTAGGCGCAATCCCCAAGGCCCTTAAGAAATATTTGGCCAATATAGACATTGACAAGATAACAGTTGAACATCTGCAACGAGTCACACTACTAGGAACATTGAACATTAAATGGCAATATCTCACCAGTTCTTAAATGCTTGGGTAGAATTCAAACTAGTGAGCACCCAAAAAAAAACCAGTCCAAACACCTGGTAGACTGTGACACCATATTATAAAACTACTAATAATAATTTAATACAATCCACCCTTTTGGTTCAGAAGGATCCCTAAGACAAGTTTCAATGTTAAAATCAATATAAAACAATCAAGCAATATTAAAGTCTAATTGCATCAGTAACACCGAATATTGTGTAGCTAATATTGTGTTGTGTGCGTAGTTATGCGGCAGACATACCGTGCAGCTGGGGCCTCTTGCTTTGTTTTCAATCTCGTTCTTTTTTCCTTTCTAGTGAGAATAGCATTGGAGGAAGTGGGGCCGATGTGCACAAAAGGACAGGGATGAAAAGTGCTTTGTCTGCTGGTGGGACTTGCTCGGAAAACTCTTTAGCAACGGTGGACTTAAGAAGATTTAAGGACAACTTGGTTCAGATCATACAACAGAACAAAGACAGGTGGAAAGATTTAGCAGAGAAAGGTATTTTCCTGGCTTCATTTTTATGTCGTCGTTTAGTTGACCGACTGTGCTGCAGAACTTCCGTGTTGGTTCACCTTTATTTATTTATTTTTCACATTTTTTTTATACCGCCCTTCCTCCAAGGAGCTCAAAGTGGTGTACATATTTCCTCTCCTCCTTTTTGTCCTCACAACAACCCTGTGAGGTAGGTGGGGCTGAGAGATAGTGACTGGCCCAAGGTCACCCAGGAAGCTTCGTGGCTGAGCGGGGATTTGAACCTGGATCTTCCAGGTCTAAGTCTGACTCCCAAACCACTACACCATCGCTCGCTCGGCCAGTTTCATTGTGGAGCTCTTACCTATGAACTAGTAAGAGTGACCTACAAGCAACCCCTCAAGTCCAGCAATCCCCATGTGTGCACATTAGAAGACCCGTGGACACACATGGGCCTTTATGAGATCCCCCAGTCCAGGTGAAAATGGGGCCAAGCCAGAGACTTCTTCTCTGTACATTGGTCAGTTGGTTTCTGTGCCCAGGCAAACCAATTGATGTGAGCAGATGAGGCTGTTGTATGTGTATGGTCATGCACATGTGAACATGGCTTTGTGAAATATGACACTGGTGGGCACACTTTCTTCTGCAAACTGCAAACGCACACACGCACACACACACCCCTAGGCAATACCTGCTGGATTCCAGTGCACTTCAGGGCCCTACAAAACCATTTGCCTTTTCCAGGACTTGTAAAACAAATTCAGAATAAATTATGGAAAATGAACGGAAATGCAGATAGGCTCAAATGGCATTATTTGACCAACAAATGGTTGCTGTTGTTTGTTATGCTGTCAATTAACTTCCATGGCAGGTTGGTTTGAAAAAATTAGTTGCTCCCCCAATATGGGGACTGGTTTGCAATTTTATCTCAGATAAGCTATTATAGTACATTCAAATAGACAAGGGCAGGTCCATACAGAACAAATGTATATAGGAATGACCCACATTAGTTGTGTTTTAGGGTACTGGCAGGATAGCATTTGTCCATATGCATGGTTTTCCTGGACTTCCTGTACTGGATAATTTTTGGTCCTATCTGAGTTTTTTGACTTTTAACTTGATGTTTAAACATTTGCTTATTTGGGTTCATTTGTGTTTGGAATCAAACTGGGTTACAGAACTATTACATCCATGACTGTTTTAATGTGTGTGAATACCTTCAATTTGGAAGCTGTTTTTTGTTTAATGAAATTATGTATTTATCACATTTCTATCCTGCCCTTTTCCCAAGGAGCTGAGGGTGACATTTGTGCTTCTCCCCTCCCATTTTGTCTTCACATCCTTCTGTGAGGTAGGCTAGGTTGAGATGACTAGCCCAAGGTCACCTAGGAAGCGCTTTATGGCTAGGTGGGGATTTGAATCCAGAGTCCCCTGATCCTAATCCTCTAACCATTATACCATAGTGCCTCTCATAATCTCCATAAGTTTATGAAGGAATATTGAAAAATAAAGCAAAACACAAAACCTTTAACAAAAGATCCAAAACAGGTCCTGATTCCTAGACTAAAGCATAATACTTTTTAATTTTTAGAATATATATCGTATAATGTATCCTGTTGTTAACGCCATCGTTGAAGTATCCAGATACATCCCCACATAGAGCATATATTTATTATTTTTATTTTATTTTTCACATTTTTATACCGCCCTTCCTCCAAGGAGCTCAGAGTGGTGTACATATTTCCTCCCCTCCTTTTTGTCCTCACAACAACCCTGTGAGGTAGGTGGGGCTGAGAGATAGTGACTGGCCCAAGGTCACCCAGGAAGCTTCATGGCTGAGCGGGGATTTGAACCTGGATCTTCCAGGTCTAAGTCCGACTCCCAAACCACTACATAAGACTCCCAAACCACTACATCATCCTTAAGTCCATAAGAACTTGTTATGTGCAACAATGCCTTTTCAGGCCAGTTCTGGGTAGACCCACACTTTGAAACAGCTGCAGCGAATGTCTATAACGACAAAACTTATTGCAGAGATGAGATACTGCCCATTCTGCTTGCCACGGATGTAGCTAAGATAAGGCAACATAGCTGTGATTTGTACAATGCAAATGTCTATAAACAAGAATTTCCAGGCAGAATAAAGAACAACTCACAGAAATGAATGTACCATTTAGACCCTGATGAAAAGCAGGCCTTAAGCTACTAGTAAATGGAGTGGAAACATGTGATTCACTCATAGGAGGCAGGAGTGGACTGAGTCTAAAACCAAGACTGCAATCAAAAGCACACTCAGTTGGAAGCAAGACCCTCCCCCCCCAACTTACTAGGACTTTCTTCCAAATAAACGTGGCTAGAATCAGGCTGTAAATAAATTAAGAAGTTTTAATGTGTGAATTTTCTCCATTTCACAGTTTATTATTGAATTGGGGGATATTTTAGTGCAGAATTGTAGACAATCTGTTGTTTTCCTGATGGATCCGTACAGATGGATGCTGTGTGCAGGAACATTCACTCCACTAGATGGCAGAAATTTATACCTTGGAAGCCTGTCTCTTTCATGGTACGGTTGCATACAAGCACTACACTTCTGTTACATCAGAGGAGACTGAACGGTATGCACAGCTAGGAATGCAAAAGTGAAATGTTGCTTGTTTTCAGGCAGTAGTACTTTAACACAAGATCATAAGAAGAACCCTGCTGGATCAGACTGAAGATCTATCCAATCCAGCATCCTTCTTCCAGGAAGCCAATCAGCAGGAACTTGGAGGTTCAGTTTAGCTGCCCTGGCTAATACCTGTCTTAGATCTGTCATACATGATTTTTTTTAAATACCACTGTAAAGCCATCTAAGCCTTGCAACAGTGAGTTCCAGAACTTAATTATGCCTTGTGTGAAGAAGAGCTTTTATCTGTTCTGAATCAATGGCCAATCAACTGAGTGACCCTGAGAACTGGAGAAACCCTCTCTCTCTCTCTCTCTCTCTCTCTCTCTCTCTCTCTCTCTCTCTCTCTCTCTCTCTCTCTCTCTCTGACCATTGTTCCCCATAAGTCTTGGATTAAAGTCAGAGGAGAAATCCAATGACCAAGAAAGGCAGTATATAAATACTGTATATTATTATTATTATTATTATTATTATTATTATTATTATTATTATTATTATTATTATTATTATTATAGGTGTTTGAAAATGGTGTTATTTATTTTACTCATAAGTAAGCCCATTGTGTTCAGAAAGACTTAGGCTGTAATCCTCTTGTATTCAACAAAATCAAACACCTCTACCCATAAGTTGCGTGGTTGTGCAGCTGCAAGCCGAGCTCCTTGCAGCACACAGAGCTTGGCAACCCGGAAATTTGGTGATGACACATGATGTCATCACTGCACGTCTGGAGACAGCATCGTGAAGCAGTCACAGCACTGTGCAAGAGAAGAAGGGTTGGCACACCGTTGCAAACCCCTTACAAGGAACATTGCCTGTGACCCACCAAGCCGAATGTGTCCCACCAGCCATGAATTGGGGCTTATCAAATCCATGACTGCTCCTTCTGTTTTTGCAGTTCCAGCAGCTGAGAGCTCGAACAGGAGGTTTATGCAGCCTCTGGACTAGACTGCCACAAACAACTCTCATCCTAGATTTAGGTGGTGGATCACAACTTGTACAGTACAACCCTGCCCTAGGGAAATTAATAGCAGAAAACCTAACGTGTTTGTTTTGTTCCCTTTCTGTAGAAGAACGTATGCAAAATATCGGTGGGCAGAAAAAAGAGCAGCACAAAGACCAAAGGAGACACACCACAGACCCACAACTGGAGGAGGGAGCACCGAAAACAACACATGAGAAGAATCAGGGAACCAGTCAAACATCATTAACAAGAGACTCACCTCACACTTCTGTCGTTATTCGAGTGAACTCTCTCAATTCTCTTTCCAATGAACCTGGCTCTGAGACCGTGTCTAAGCTTGTGTTGACCACAAAAGGCACTGTGAATGTAGAGCAGGAAATGCAACCTAATGTCCCACTCAATGGTAATGCCAACGTCATCATGTTTGTTTCATCCCTAAGTCACAGCTCCTACAAACATATTGTTCAGTTGATGGAAGCTCCTCGTTATAGGCATGCACACAGAGATATGGAAACAGTATGTCTCTATGTGAAAGCTAATCAGTATAAATAAATATGTATTTCTTCTTACATATAAATATTACAGTGCTGCTCTGCCTTAGAAAACTCATCATTTCAGTGGAGAAGCCGATCTTCATAAATGTACTATGCATACAGATCTGCTCTCTCTGCTGAAATGAATGTTACAACTCTTAACGGCGCAATCCTGCTCAACTTTGCGCGGCTGGCCTAAATGGCAAGCCGCTGTATCCTAGGGCCATTGCGGCCTGCACCAGCGCGGCCCAGGGTCACCTCAGGGGAAGGGGATGTTTGTCCCCTTCCCCCAGTGTAAGTGGCGCGGGCCGCAATGGGCCTCCTCAGATGTATGCCAGCTCTGAAACTGGTGTGCTTCTGGGACTGCCCGGACTGCAGCGGGGTATAGGATATCGGTGCAACCCAATGCCAATATTCCCACCCTCTCCCGGGCCAGCCAATGGCCCCCCTCCCTCGCCACCCGTGCATGCCCTCCCTGCACAACCGGTGTAGCACTCACCTGCAGTGGCCAGCACGGGTCCAGGTAGGTGGTGGAGTAAACAGTGCTGGCCTCTGCGCCGGTGCCACGTACTCTCTGGGTGCCGAAAACGTACTTTCCAGAATGTTTATGACACCCTAGGCCAGTGGTGCGCTCACTCCACCAGCCTATAGTTCGGCAGGATCAGGTTATAAGTGTGCATGAATGCCAGGTGCACATCGGAGCATATCCAGAGCCTTGCACTGGGGTCCTGGAGCATCTTGAGTTCCATTGATTTCAACCAGGGTAACTCGCACATAATTGCAGAATTACAGATCCAGCAAGGAAAATCAGTGCATGGAAATAGCTTTACACACATGCATCTGGATGCAAGTTTTTATGTGCTCAATTCATTGACGTATCTGTGCATTCCCATCTAGAGCCACCAGCGATTACATGTGACTAGTTGCCTGTGAACTGGACTGGAACCTTGGTTTTTTTTTAAAAAAAATGTGATGTTTTAAAATAATTGGTGGAAGATACTAAAAAGCCAGCAATGATGCACTGGTAGTTGCTTAATTGAAGCCATGGTTGGTAGTGAAATGGTTAGATTGCTGAAAAGTCAGATTAACTTTTTCTAAGCAAACAGTGATGACTGATTTCTTTTTCTGGCAGTGTAATTCTCTTCCTGTTATTACAGCACCTCCCACTAATTGTAGGCACTTAATATTGTCAGAGCCCCATGGGCCAAGTCATTTGTACTAAAAATAAAGCACATGTTCTTTTGCTAATTCCACACTATTTTAAGGAGATGCATTCCAATATGAGAGGTAGCTGCCGAAGGTTACTTTGCAGTACGGAGTGGGAGAAGGGAATCGTCAAAAGACCCTTGATAACGCATTGTGATAATTTACTTACACTAATGAAACCCATTGCACCCTCCTGGGTTTGCATTCTGATGGGGCTGTAAACCACATGTGTGGGACCTGGGAAAAGAATAAACACTCAGTAAAAGAACTCAGTTGTAACTGGAAATCAGACATTTTATATGATATGATATTATATTGTAATGTGAAAGAATGCAGAAAGCACACAGTTGTAAAAAAAAAAGCACAATGATGAGAATGTGTATAAGACACATCGCTTTATATCAAAATATTAAAGCAACATTTTGTTGCTTTATTTGTACTGAGCACTGAACATGATCTAGCTCAGGGGTGGCCAACCTTTCAGCATGAATGTTCCTGGCCCTTGAATGGTTGCATAGGGGTGAAGGCATTTCAGCAGGTGCAGCTGCTTTAGCAGCACCATCAGCACTGGCAGCTGCCAACATTCTGTCTTGTACACAAATCTTAAGAACACAGAGGCCCTAATGGTGGAAGGTTGGCCACCCCTGATCTAGCTGGTTGTCTTAAGTCTATTTAAGTCTCATTGAAATGGATAAGAGAGAGAGAGAGAGAGAGGACTGCATAATGAGTGAAAATTATTTTTGCTTACCTGTGGCTCCATGGAACCCAGTTCTTTCAGTGAAGATTCCTTGACTCGGGGCCCAATCTGATCTCCCTCCAGTCCATAGCAAGCTGTGTTGCTGCATGCTATGGTGTGGGGAGAAGTGAGTAATTTTTTTTTACTTACCACTCTGCTGGCCGCCTGACCATCAGTGGGTCTCCTCAGACCTGCACCAGCTATGTTACTGGTTTGTAAGTCCAAGGAGAGGCAGAGAATGTGTCAGGTCAGGAAAATGGGTTGGCAACCTGGTGTGTGCTGCCGCCACTGAGATCCACCCCTCCTGCCCACTGCCCAACCCATTCCCTGCCTTGAACTCCCCTGAACCTGCCCCAAACCGCCCCATCCATCACCTTACCTGCTCCATCTGGGAGCTGCTGCTGCAAGTGCAGGACCTCCAGCCATTTGCGCCGGCGGCCCAGAAGCACATGACACCAGCGCACCTTTTATGATTCCACAGCAGCACTTACAGTGACGAACTGGGAGTTCTGCCCTCATAAGTGCCCTATAGGATTGGGCTGACAGGCTTAATTCTAAAACAGCCACAGTAGTGGCACATCATGACAAACTGGTAGGAATTATTAACAGACTTTTGAACACCTTTTTTCAACTGTTCGTGTTTTGTTCCCTTCTAGGTGAGACTGACCTCCAGAACTCAGAGGAGTCCCTTAAAGCAACAGAACAGAAACAGCCTGTGCTGCGCAACTAGATGAACTGCATCTCAATTGCTTATGCTGTCTTGAGAATGAGAGGTACATTTTCCTACCTCTTCTTCTCCAATGCATCTCTCTCTCTCTCTCTCTCTCTCTCTCTCTCTCTCTCTCTCTCTATCTATCTATCTATCTATCTATCTATCTATCTATCTATCTATCTATCTATCTATCTATCTATCTATCTCTCCCCCCCCCCAATTCTGAATATGCTTGCCTTGTTTTGAGAATTAACAGCCTGGGGATAGTGGATGTAGCTTCGGTCACTACAGTGAGGTTTGTATTGATAAAGGGGCAGTAAGTTATATTAAGATGGTTTGAAGTTGTGTTAGGTTAAACATTTTTCCCCCCCTCTTCTTCTCCAAGTGCCTCTGTCATGTCATTCTTAAACATTTTCACTATTTGTTTGATGGTTTTATCTGGATATTAAAGGGGAAGCATCATATATAGATATGATGTGGTCATTTAGAATGGTAAAGAGAAGGAAGTCAGGCAGCTGGAAGGCTACATGCATAAATATTAGCTTCTCAGTACAGAACTGGCCCGGTGCATGAGAAATGAGTGTTTGTCCCAGTACAGTGACTCCAGCTCTATGGCACTCAGCTGTCATGATGAGGAGACAACCCAAGATGTTGTGCCAATGTGGGTCAGTGGCGGTGTGCTGGCAATAGCGGTGACCACCAAATGTGGGCTTATGGGGTCTGCTGTGTGGTAGAGAATTGCTTGGAGAGTGCAGTTTTCTGAGCACCACAGGCTTATCACCGCAGGTCATTGGCCCAACCGGCCAGGCCTAATGTTCAGTTACAAACCAGTGTGGTGGCTTTAGAGCAAGCCGCTCAATGCGCTGTGGTAGAATATGAGATGGAAGATCAGGGGCACCAATTTGTGGTGGAGGAGCCGTGAAGCTGTGGCGACTACTATAAAACAATCACCCGACCCAATCGCTGCCCTTGGTGTAGACTAGAGTGTCATTATCTGAGAGTGCCTTCATGCTACAAGCATGACAATTCTAGCTGTTATGCTTGGCCCACTCAAAAGCTCTCCACATCTGAGAACACAATAGCATTTATTATCACATGAATGGGTTGCAATGGCTGTGTTGGGGGGGGGGGGAAACCCACAAGCGGAGATTTCCAAAAGTAGACGGAGATCTGTAAACGATCCTAGTGCTTCTGGAAGATAAGATCTCATTCTCTCATTCGCACCTCTGTGATGTAGGTCATTGTGGGCGCAATCCAAAACTACTTAGGCCGCCATTGTAACCAGCGGCCCAGCAAAAACGGGAGGCCCCAGAACAGAAAGAGGATTCACAGTCGCGTCGCTACGACACGCGACACCCCAGAGCGGGGTCGCGCGTCGCCCTTAAGGGGGAGGCTCCGCCCCCGCGCGTGACATCACGCGCAGGAGCAGAGCACCCTCCCCGCTCCGTTTTCGGCTCATTTTGGAGCCGAACGGACACAGGGGAGGGCGGGCGGGCCCGCCTCCAACTAAAAACTGTAAGTGGGGGGGGATCGCGCGACACCCCTATACGCGCGACGCCCCCCGGCGGCCCGCCCCCCCGCTTCCCCCTGTCGACGCCAGTGGGGATTCAAATCCCCTTTGAATTCCCCTTTTGGGTTAGGGTGAAATGGAAGCCCAGAGCTGGTTTCACTTAGGAAGTCATCATCATCAAGGTAGAGGTTAGACCTCCTGTGTTCCAGCTGAGGACACTGCTCAGGCTGAGCACACTTCCTAGGCAAGGGAAAGGGCCCGATGGTTGGAGGGAACGTCATCTGCAGCTTAAACCAGTGTGCGTGAACCCTAAAAGAACAGGGTTCCCCAGGGTTCTTTTCTGTGTAAAGAAGCCCCGCACTGCCCCGGGGCAGGGTGTCGCGAAAGTGCCGGAAAGCACTTCCGCGAAACCCGGAGAGCAAGCAGTGCTGGCGCTGCGGCCGGCGCTGCTTGCCCCGCCGTCTCCCCGGCCCTGCGCATGCCGGACCAGGTTATACATCGATTGGGGCAGAGGCAGGGGGAGGGCAGCCATTGGCTGCCTGGGGTCTGGAGGGGGCGGGGATACCGGGGCCCAAGATCCCCGGTATCCTGAGCTCCCCCCAGGTCCCAGATATGCTGACACACCAACAGGGCCTCCCGCAGTTCACATGGAGGGACGGGGACGATTGTCTCCGAGATGTTCCCGGGCTGCCCCAGGGCAGGATGTGGCGGGCGGCAGTTTAGGCTGCCCGCCGCAGCCTACACAGGATTGGGCTGTTAGTAATTTAGCACTGTGGAATGGGAGAAGAGAATTAGGCAGATGTCTGGAAGGAAACAGTGATGTCAAAGGGATTGTGGCACCAGATGCCTCGTTTGCATCCGAGTTTGCTGCTCCTTTCACACCTGCAAGTCTTCCTTTGAGCCAAGGGTTTCTTTCTTGAGGGTGGGGTTGGATTCTAAGCTCTTGAAAGTCCCTTCCAACTCTGTGATGCTATGGAGAAGGTAGTTTTTTTCTGCTTTCCCTACTAGAATTCAGTGCACTTCCAACACTTGAAAAATCTACAGCCCAGTCCTAACTAAATGTGTGTGTGTGTGTGTGTGTGTGTGTGTGTGTGTGTGCGTGCATGCGTATTCAGTTTTCCTTTCATTCTTTCCTACTCTCCTTTATATCTCTGTAAATGCAAGTTTCATGTTACAGCAAATTTCAGTCATCTCTCTCTCTCTCTTTCTTTCTCTAATTCTGTTGCAGGATGAACAGAACAGCACTAAAACATCTTCCTTTTACACAACACTGTTACACTGTCTGTCATCCTTGGACCATTTTCTAATGGATACAAACGTTGGCATTAAAAACCACAACGCCCTGAGCTGGAAACTCAAGGCACTTCAGATCTGAAGTTGTTTCGTTCCTTCTTCTGTTCTGCCATCTTTAACTTAGCTGGAAAATACCCCCCCCCCCCATATATTTTATTTTAGCCAAACAAACCAGCCACTACCATATTGCACATTGATGTGCAACAAAACACTGATTTGCAGAGACTTCTTGAAAATCTGTTCAGTGGACAATGTAATCATCGCTTGTAGGTGATGGGGGTGTAGGTCGGGGGGGCCCTCTCCGCCAGCACCAAGATGAAGACACGACAGGCAGTTTCAGTCTTTTACTTTGCAGCCATGTTGTGTAATGACAGTCATACCCACATTTACAGGGGGGGGGGGTTGGGGTTTTTTTTTTTTTTTTTTTGAAGTGTGGCTGGGGTAGGGAAATTCTAAAAATCTAGACTGAGAAATTCAGGAGTCATGAGAAGCCTCTTGAGTAAGAAATGAATGTATGTCGACATCATACCCTTATGTGGTTAAAAACAGCAACCACACACTAGCATTTTATTTCATCAGCCTTTTTCTAACAGGAAAAAAAAATCTGTTTAAAGCTAGTGAAATAATGGCAGGTCAGAGCATGCGACAAGATCGACATGTTTTCTTTGCTGGGTTGCAGCAGTAGCGCATGTGCTTCGCATGCCATAAGGTCTCAATCCTCTGCATCTCCAAGTACAAGGCCCTTAGGTAAAAAGGCTGTAAGGAACCTCTGCCTGCTGCCTAGTTGGAGACATGACTGTGCCTGATAGAAGACCAATAGCCTGATTCTGAATAAGACGGCTTCATTTGTTCGCCTGCTTGATCCTATCTCCGTCGGTTTGCCATGATGGGAATGCATCTTATTTTCTATAGACAAAAGAATCACTGTTTATTTGGGTACGTGGGCTTCACTATATGCTATGGGCAATAACGAGGAAGTAACGCATCCCTTTAGTCCCGCTAAGGGCCTACCGACCACATTGAGGACACTCCTCCTGCGCCTGCCAGCAGCATCATGGGAACTACGGTGGCTCTGCACGGCTCTTTGGGATCCTCTTCGGACCTTCCCCCCATGTCTGAGCTGGGTATGTTTCACACGGTCAGGGATAGCATAAAAAAAGGAGAATTCCAAGATGTTATATAACCCATGTCAAGCTGCCATGAAAGCCATATATGAGCTGTGCATAGGAGGAATTATTTAAGTTGTGGGTGGTTATTGTTTTTTTTTTCAGTGTGTGCACAGAGAATGAAAAAAAATGCATTTGAAAATATTTTTTTGTGAATAAAAGTCAGAGCTTGCATTTAGCATGGACTTTGTGTACCGTGCAGTAAACAAATGACATTTTTATGAATAAAACTGTACAATATACTATATAATGCAATGTATACTTTTGCTAAGATTTCTCTCTCCCTCTCCCCCTCTCTCTTTGTATGTGTGTATGTATATATAGTTAGAGAGATTCACTGCACTTTAATGTTTTCTTATCGCTTTGCCATTATAATAAAAACTATACCGAATGGTTTGCTTAAGAGGTCATCTAAAATATAGATGAGAGATACATCTAGCACATTGGTATGTTCTGGTCCTGAGAATTACTCAGGGCAACACCAAAAACACCCCGGTACAGAGCCCTGTGTGCCAAGGGATGTGCCCATTGATCTGCATTCTCCCTTGAAGTAGTAAATGAAGGTGCCTTGGTGAGCTCTGTGCATGCAAAGGTTCTCCCTGTGCTCACCACAGATCATTAATTTAGGGCATTGACTATGGTGGCAGCTTCATTTCTGGTGTCCTCAAATCGTGTTTTAAAGATACAGGATGACTCCCCGATGTCATCTGTTTCTGCAGTGTTATGGCAACATCATACTTGCCCTTGGCTCCTCTACCGAAACATAATGCAAAGCTTGTGAGTGACGTGCTGCAATTCATGAGTCTAGCAGGAAGCCGGGAGATGAATTTGAGCCACTGTCTGTGAGGCCTCAGCCCTAGTCAGTGCTAGGGCTTGGCTCTCATAGATCAAAGTATAAGGACTGTACACATCAGTACTATAGGCAACTTGAAAATAATACAGAGCTGCATTTTAAAGAGAACTGAGGCTGCAATCTTATGCACACCTGGGAGTAAGTGGCATTGAACTCAGTTGGGTTTACTTCTGAGTAGACATGCAGGATTGCACTGCATCTGAAACTGGTACCCAAGCTAAACATTATATGTATATCTAGCAGCACATACAAAAAGGCAGCCAGTAAGATTTGAGAATGCATGCTGTTTTACACTGTACACGTTTCTTACTGCTACAGATGAAAAACAACAACAGATCTGGGGATGATTTTTCAGAGCACAAGCAAACTCGTTGCTTGTGTACAATTTCTTTTGATTTTTATTCAGGCCTGAATGGAGGGAATACATTGGAAGGAGACAAAATCCAGCTCTTATAGCTGAGAAAATGAATTATTTCTGCTGTAGAAAACTTCTGAGAGTGTGCTTCAGACAATGGTTTCTTCATTCTCCAAACAAAATTAATTCAAAGAATTAGTTCATTCTACCCCCTTCTGCAACCCTGGTTGAATTTCACTGTATTAAAAAAACAAAAAACAAACAAAAAAACCCTTAAAAAGGGATTTATTTTAAAGCATGCCAACTTCAGGTGGTAAAATCTTCAAAAGCATCAAAATAACCCCATCTTTAAACAATATTTGACAGTGCAATCCTATGTGTTTCTACTTGGAAGTAAATCACACTGAGTCTAAGGGGATTTATACCCAAGTTAGTGGGTTTAAGATTGCAACACCTGAAGATAACTGAACACAGCGGGACTTTGGAGTAAGCATGTTGCTTTTATATTGCTTGTGGATAGAATTCAAATACTGAAAATTTCTGGGGCAGGGAATGCTCCTCAATCTTCAGGACTGTGTAAATGCTGAAAAGTCTTCAATGTAAATACATCCATGTTAGCTGTTCATGTTACCTTCTAAGCACTGTGAGCAGTTTCAGAGAAGTAGTATAGAGTAGTGGAACTGACATCCACACGTCTTCCCCATCTCAATTATATGATCTGGGATTGGGGCCACATTACCCATCAGTTGTTTGGCTTTGTACCATTCAGCCACATGGTACTGAGTTGCCCCAGTAGCCAGGTTTGGTCCTCTGCCACCAAGAGGCATAAGGACGGTGGAGCACGTGGTTCAGCCAAACCAGGCGCCGCGGCTGCGAAAGGCGCCACGGCAACTCGCGCGGAGCAGCTGCTCCCAAGCTCACTTACCCTAGCGAGGCGGCGGCTCCGTTTCGGCCCTCTCGCCCTCCCTGGAGCTCGAACGGCTCCAAAATAGCCTCAAAACCGGCGGGGGGCGCATCGACGCGACGCAACGCAGGCCCCGCCCTCGCTCCAGGCGCTGTGACGGCTTCCGACATTTCTGCTGCCACCCTCCTATATTATGTTTCCTTAATTGTCTCATAATAAAAAAGAGCACTATTTTAAAAAAACAGCCCAATTCTACCTAACTTCCCTGGGCCGATGCAGGTGAGTGCTGCGGCGGGAGGGCGGGTAAGGGTGGTGAGGGAGGGGGCCATAAGATGGCCCGGCCTGGGAGGGAGCGCGGATATCGGCACTGAGTTGTGCCGATATCCAGCGCCACTCCCAGGCTAGGCTGGCCTTACACGCACCAGAGCACCAGAGCACCCGAAGAGGCCCATCATCATCAGGGCCCATGGCGCTTACACCGGGAGAAGGGGACTAACGTACATTTGTGAGCCCGGGCTGCGCCGACCCAGCCCACATTCTGCCTAGGATGCAGCGGCCAATCCTTTAGGCTGGCCGCCACATCTTGGGCAGGATCAGGCTGTAAATCAGACACCCACAACCCACATTTAGGCCTTGCCAATTGTTGCTTAGCCAAAGAGATTCACATGGAAGGCACAACAAATCATATACTCATAGTGTTGCTAGCACCAGCCCCCAAAACCTTGTAGGTGCCTCATCTGTCCTGAGCACATGAAAGTCCTGCTCTGCTCCTAATTTGGTACTGCTGTGGTTGCGGATAGCTGCTGTCTGGATGCATCCCGATTCGCAGGTGTTTTCAATGCAGATGTTGCAGCTTAGACATGTATTGCAAAGGCCTCAGATCAGGAGCATTCTCACACAATAAATAGCCAGTACAGACAAAAACCTAATTAGATCTCCTATGTGATATGGAAAATGCAGAACTGAAATGTTAACACCGGTCACTGTTCGAGCTGTGAACTCTATTTCTTATCCATAGGGCATATCTACACGACAGCCTTGGACTGTTTAACAGTCTTCCCAGGAAACTCTAGGAAATGTAGTTCTATGAGGGAGGCTATGAAACTTGTGAACACCCTCACCAAACTACAATTCCCAGAATTCTTTGTGGGGAAACAATGACAGTTAAAATGGTATCAAACCAATATGGTCATGTAGATAGAGACCATATTGGGATTTGTCACTAAAATACCCCACAAAGGCCTTAAAATCTATTGTATCAAGGAACTGTTGATGATGAGATATATTTTTCAACATTTGTTTAGTATATTTATCTTGAGGTATCTGGTGTACTCTGTAATATAATCATGGATTATCATCTTGACACTTAAAATTTTTAATTTTCAATGTGGCAACCATTGTGGGATGTTTGGGGTTTGTTTCTTTTCTGCTGTACCTGTCTGTATTTCCTATGATAAGATGGCTAAATAAATTATATTGGAAGGCAACGTTTATACAATATTGACATATACTGATATACCTTTGCTATATAATGAAGACCTTTTTGGTCACATCCCTACAGCTGTGTTTGGAAAAACTGATACACCATAAAAATGCCATTGGTTTCTCTGGCTTGTGCAATTCTTCCTTTTTTTCCTTCTTTCTTTTCTTCCTTCCTCTCCTTCCCAGCATGGAAAGTACACCTACTTTGTGTTCGTTCGTTCGTTCGTTCGTTCGTTCGTTCGTTCGTTCTCTCTCTCTCTCTCTCTCTCTCTCTCTCTCTCTGGTTCTTCCCTCTTCCCCACTTTAGAATCAATGTACTCAGGAGAGGATGGGACTGAGAGTGCAGATATCAACTGTATGTGCTCAGTGAGTTTGGGTAGAAGTACACTTGCTTGCTGGCCAGCGGGTGGCACAGTGGGTTAAACCGCTGAACCATGAGCTGTCGATCGAAAGGTCGGCAGTTCGAATCCGCGAAGGGGTGAGCTCTCGTTGCTTGGCCAGCTCTTGCCAACCTAGCAGTTCCAAAGCATGTTAATGTGAGTAGATAAATAGGTACCGCTTGCGGGAAGGTAAACAGCGCTCCGTGTTCCAGCCGCATGCTACGTGCTGCGGCAAGGAGAGTCATGCCGGCCACATGGCCACGGAGGTGTCTTCGGACAACGCTGGCTCTTTGGCTTTGAAATGGGGATGAGCACCACACCCTAGAGTCGGACACGACTGGACTTAATTGTCAGGGGTCACCTTTACCTTACACTTGCTTGCTGGCTGGCTCACCCATGCTTACTGCCCTTCAACTGATTCCAGACAAAACTGATGAAAAACAACAACACACATCCTTCATTTATGGCCGGAAGACCTTCACACAGAGCAATTTGATTTCCTCCATTGTGTCCTATAGGCCTGTTCTCTTTCTTCAAGGACTATTTTTACACTGAGTAGGTGTGGGTCTTTGGGGTATTTTTTTGTTTGCGAGGTTTCTTTTAATAACATACTCTGCATTACTCATTTTAAGAGACTGCATATGGCAACCATCAGCAGACACATGTGCAGACTTGATCCATCAGTTTTGCATGCATATCTGAATCCACACATCAGTCTATATTTGCTCCAATGGTCCCTTTTTATCAAAGTGGAACTGTGGGTGAGGTGGAAACACCATGGCAAATGGAGGGGAGACAAGGCAGACCCCCCCCCAGGTGAGCTTACACAATTTAGTTAGTCTGAATTGCTAGAGTTTTCATTCTTCAAATTTGAACCCTCCCCATGATCTTTAGCAGGATAAGAGTGAGAGGCAGATACAGCTTGTCTCTAGGGTACATTATGTAAATCTATGTCAGAACACTAAGGCCTAGAGTAGTGTCATTGGTTGGTCATTGGCCAAGCCCCCCCCCCCGATCTGAGCTGACTCCTGAACCTTCAGTACCAACAGTAGTGGTACTATCCAATGTGCCACCTGGGGGGGGCATGGGGGGCCCATGCATGTCTTTGCCCTAGGACCTCCAGTAACCTGGTGCCGGCACTATGTAATACACAGGCTGCCATTTCATGTGCTACAGCCAGTGAAACTTCTTTTAAACCATTGACAACAGGTTGTGTGTCTATACATCTATAACAGGGGTGACCAAACTGCGGCTCCTGAACCACATGCGGCTCTTTGACATATAATGTGTAGCTCTCGGAATTACCGTATTGGTCTGAGTATAAGACTCACTTTTTTCTCCTAATTTAAGTTTTTAAACTAGGGGTGCGTCTTATAATCAGGCATAAATTTAATGCCAGTGATTTAATTAAATTTTTTTAATAGCACCAAACTTTAAGGGTGTGTCTTATAATCAAGTCTTATACTCGAGACAATATGGTATGTTGTCTGAGCTCCTTTTTGCATCACAATTAATATAAAAGGTAAACAAGAAGTTTCCAAGCATTATCATTATTTACCAGGTATAAACTGAGAGTCCACTGGATTAAAACATGAGTTTAATGTTCATGGTGAGTAAATATATTTAAGAATTTAAATGCTTCTTAAATATTGCGGCTCTCAAACATCTGAAGTTTATTGCATGTGGCTCTTACATTAAGTAAGTTTGGCCACCCCTGATCTATACCTCTGCTTGTTATGAAGTATGAAAGCAGCCACAAGAATTTGTCTTAAATACATCTATTCTTTGCAGCTTAATTTTGAATATATCTAAGAGCTGGCCTTTTACTGATTTTTCATGTTTATACTCTGCCCTTCTTAGAGACAAGTAATCACATTGACGAGAGCGGAAAGTCATTTCCTCATCCTCTGTGCATGCTTTTCTTTTGTCATCCCTGCGATAACAGGTTTCTTTTAAGCACTAAAAAAAGAAGGAAACAATCCAGGCAAAACTTGTGAACAGAGATGAGAGTGGGAGATGTGTGCGCATCATGAGCAAGGACGGACGGCTCTATCACACCGCATTCAGCCCTCTGAGGGGACAGAGCTTATTGTCTCTGTCTCCAGTCGCTGTTCAGCTGTGCGCAGCAATAGTGCACCGAGCATGGAGGTGCTTGTTTCCCATGCTTTATGATGAGGGATGAAATACTATGAACAGCTCCCATTCGGTGAAGTTGCAGTTGAAAGGTGGGCTGTGCATTCAGCGACAAGGACAGTATTGTTGGGGCACACTCTGTTCTCTCCAGGCTGTTATAAAACCCTATCGTTTGTTTGCAGAGGAGGAACATTTTGTTTCTCGTTTGCGCAAGATTAACATACACTTGCCCTCTGCGAGCTGATGAGGGATGTTTACATCTCTTAACTGCAAAGACATTTTGAGAGGTGGGGCTGCGTCGACAACCTTCCCCTCAAGGCAATTAGGTTACTCAGCAACCACTATTGGATTATGCTGGGGTTCATTTGGTGAACAAAACAGGATTATAAATACAGTACTGTAATGATTGTAGCAAAGAAACCAGCACAATGTAACTCTTGGCTGCCCTCTTCTGGTCAGTTACCAGCCATGCAATGTAAAGCTCCTTCTCTCTTTGCGTTAGCCCTCTTACCTTCCTCACCTGCTCAGGTCCGACTTTGGATGCCAGTGCCAAGGGAGGTTAGGATGGTTGCAGCAAAGAGCAAGGCCTTGAGGACTGCTGTCCTGGGACTGTGCAACAATCTGCCCCTTGTTGCTCAATTTCCAGCAGGGGTGCAAAACTCCTCTCTTCCAGCTGGCATTTGATGCAGCGGCACCGCGGCATAGCTTTTGCGGGTTTGTGGCTGTCGCGTTGTTCGTTGCATTTCGGGGGACTTGTTTGGTTTTCTTTTATACGGTTGTGTGCAGGAAAAGCAGCAAACCAATGATGTTAATAAACATGTTAGCAAATAAATGGCACACTAGCTCAAGAAATCATGCTCCTTGATGCTGTGGCT
Source organism: Plestiodon gilberti rubricaudatus (assembly GCA_026170595.1). Lineage (NCBI taxonomy): Eukaryota > Metazoa > Chordata > Lepidosauria > Squamata > Scincidae > Plestiodon > Plestiodon gilberti. Next base: position 169,825,428 of record JANXHW010000001.1, read on the forward strand.
GCCTGATCAGGCACAGGATGAGCCTCCCAGTTGCCACTTCTCTGCTGCAAAGTGGTTGTGGTGATGTGTGTGTGTGTGTGTGTGTGTGTGTGTGTGTGTGTTGCAGGGACGATGAAATTCACAGGCCAGATGTGGTGTGTGGGAGAGGGCATGCTTCCCTCTGCCTGCCACATTATTCCTCCCTCAGCTCAGATTCCCAGGCACAAAGTTGCCGTTTTAACTTTAAGTGGGGAAAGATGGTTGGGTGGCAGGAGTGGATGCAAAGGAAAAGCATTCAGGATCCCGTCTTCAGCTGATTCTCCCCTGCAAAGCATCCCCTCATGCACATGCATTGCTATACAACAGAGAAGAGGTGGTCATATAGGCAGGTCGGTCCAACCCAACTTCTTTCACTAAATTAAAGCATCCACTTGAAAAAGCCTCTATTTTTGAATCCCCATGGGAAATATTTAATGGTACTTAGTTATGGTACAATATTTAATGATAGCATTTTGTGTCCAGAAAGCACGTGAATTCTATCAGTAACCTTTACCACCACCATCTATGCTAGGTCAGTGTCCTTGTTATCTTACACATGTCCCTGTTCATCCTCCACGGGGCTCAGGGTGGCATGCATGGCTCTCACCCCTACTTTAATCCTTTAAAGCCCTTCACAGTTTGGGTCCAGGACCGCCTTCTCCCATATATTCTGGCCTGCCCTCTTAGGTCATCTGAGGGGGCTCTCCTGCAAGTTCCACCTCTAACTCAAGTTAGACGGATGGCAGCACGTGGGCGAGCCTTCTCTGTGGTGGCGCCACAACTGTGGAACTCCTTGCCTGGGGACATGAAAACTACCCCCTCTCTCATGGCTTTTCGGCACGGGCTCACAACATTTCTGTTTCATCTAGCGTTCGGGTGATGGGTTGATGTCTGGCTTCTGTGTCTCAAGTTGTTTTGCTCCGCTGCTTCTCTGCTCTATATTGTTGACCCCAGTGGATTTTATTGTGTTTAATTTATTTTATGTATTGTTTTAAATCATGTATATATTTTTTATCTTTGATATTGTAAGCCGCCTTGGGCATTTGCTTTGGCATGTGATAAGGCAGGGTATAATTTTTAAAAATAAATAAATAAATAAATAATCCTCACAGCAGCCTGGTGAGGTAGGCTAGGATGAGACAGAGTGGCCCAACATCATCCAGTGAGCTTCATGGCTGAGTGGGGATTTGAACCTGTCTCAGTTTAGTCTGACACTCAAACCACTATACTACACCAGCTCTCTTTAGTGGCCTGGAGGTTGAGCCAGTGCCCTGCCTGAAGAAGCTAAGCAGGGTCGACCTCAGTTCTTACTTGGATGGGAGGCGGAAGCTGCTGATAGACCTCAAAAAGACACTGAGATCTGTGAAGCTTGGAAGTGCAGAGCACAAGCCAGAAGGAGGGCTGCACTCGGAAGGGAAACATCTTGTGTATGGAAGGTTCTATATATGAATAGAACAATAGTGTATTGTAAAGTCCTTTATCGGGTCTAGGATAGCCTGCCTATGTAAACCGCCTTGAATAAATCTGATGAGAAATCTGATGATGAGAAAGGCGGGATATAAATACAGAAAATAAAATAAAAACAAATAAATAAATATTGACGTTGAGGCTTTGCTCGCCAAACACGGGGGAGTCCCTGACTCAGAGGAGAGTTGCAGTGGAGACGTCCTGGTTCTCACTCCGCTGGCCACTGCACTCTTCCCAGTGCATAAATGTTTGTGCAAGAAGAGCTTGCACAGGAATCCATGACGAACTATACAGGGAAAGTTTCATAGCAGTTTTCGTGCAGTTGCGTGAGCTGTTGTTGCACAAGGGGGGGGCATGTTTGAATTTCATGTCATTTTCTCATGCAACAGGCTGGTGTGAAGAATGAAGCTGACATTGAACGAAACATTTTCCACACATGGCAGGACCCCTTTGGATCCAACATAATCGTTTTGAAACAAGAGGTTGAAAGCCAGTTAGAGGAAGAAGAACAGCACTCTCAAAATGAAGAAGGGCACCTACAGTAAATGGTTCATGATGATATAGCAATGCCAACTATGGGAGGAGGAGCTCTTGCACACCAAATGTGATCTCTGTGCTTTGATAAACAAGGAAGGCAGACATCTGCAATCTTCTCCACCTAGCAGTGGTGGAACAAGGGTGGAGCGAAGGCAAGTAGTTCTGCAAGACTCCGTTACACCGGAGTCAGCGGCCCCTCCCCTCCCCCTTGCTGTTGGAGCCATTCTGGCAAAAAGGCAACACGCAGGACACTCCCCTGTTGCTGCTGGAATGGCTCCAACAGCAAGGGGGAGGGGCCGCTGACTCCAGTGTAACGGAGTCTTGCAGAACTACTTGCCTTCGCTCCACCCTTGTTACGCCTCTGCCACCTAGAGTCACTATTTATCTTGTGATATTGTGTAGCTTCCAAAAAGCATTAGTGACCCGTGAGATTGCTACAGAGGTCAAATCGATGAGTGACTGGGGGGGAGGCATTACCTCCTTAGCCACTCTGGCCATCTGCCACTGAGGAGGCAACCTCAGTTCCCTCATTCATTCTTTTCTGTGGATTTTGAACGGCATTGACTATGGGGATTAGCAGGAGTGTCTTAATGAAATGTGTGTAGCCTACAGGCACATGTTGGTATCCCTCACCAGAGATGGAAGTAACAATGATCAAGGCACAAGGGAAGAAAGGATCAATTACCCAAATATACAGATGACTCAAGGAGGTCAAAAAACCATCTGAGAAAGAAGGAGATGAGTCACAGGCCCAAAGGACAGAGAGACAATATGTCTAGGCAAGAAAACGATGCATTTCTGGCACAAGTGTCTAGGACAAGTGTCCATTAATTCATCAAGTGTCCATTAATTCATCAAGAGTCCATTAATTCAGCAACAACAAGAGTCCATTAAGTCCTGTGGTCTCTTTTTACTGTTTTTTTAAAAAGGACTATAATGATAAATTGGTAATCGTTTAGTACTGCTAACTGATCTCTGACTCCTCTCCCAATGAAAAGAATATACAGTAACAAGAAATGGATTGAGAGCATATGCTTAAGGGCAGCTATAAACGTCATTCTGGACAGAGAAGTACCAGTGAAAATGGCATGCCTGTGTCCTTCCCCCATCGCCCTACAATGATCAGACATACACGTATTATGACATCAACACATCATGCTTTTACTAGCTCAATTCCTATCAGGGCTGCCACTGGTGAGGACAGAGAATACGACAGGGGTGGCCAACCTTCCACCATGAGGGCCTCTCCGTTCTTAAGATTTGCATAAAAGACAGAATCTTGGCAGCTGCAAGTGCTGATGGTGCTGCTAAAGCAGCTGCACCTGCTGCTGAAATGCCCTCACCTAGACAACCATTAAAGGGCCAGGAGCATTCAGGTTGAAAGGTTGGCCACCCCTGGAATAGGGGGGAGAACATAGGGAAGAAAGTGTGTAAAGTGATTACATGGAGTAAGGTCCGTTATATTTGATTGCATCCCCACAGCCAGCACAATGTCTCCATTTGCACTCAGAGAATGCCTCCACCACCACCTGCTGCGGTGTTTGATGGGTGAAGCATTCCAGCCATGACGTTGTGTGGAGGCCTGCTTGGCCCTGGCCTGTGCTCCTGCTGCTCAACACGGCAACAGCAACATGCTAACTGAGTGTCACTTTCTTATAAAATGGAGATCGTGATGCCTGCATGAATGGTAGATGATCACTTCCAAGGGCCGACTAAAGGTGGCAAAAATATTTGCCTTCAACATGGTATTCATGAAAGCAGTGTTCTCCCATCAACCTGTTCTGGAGCACAGCAGTACTGTATTGTACAGTCCATGTGTATGCCAGGATAATCTGCATGGGGTATGATCCCTGTGTGGGCACAGTACTGTGATTGGATCCCCATAGGTTTCCTCTAAGTACTGTTTCTCCCTCCTGTCCTATCAGCAGGAGCATCGCTTAACTTCAGCAAGCAGAGGAGAAGGGCTGGATGGGGATATCTGGGAGGAACCTCCCATTTCCTGGGCTGTCTTGCTATGCCGCCTACCTGCACACATGCCAAAGGGGTGGAAGGGAGTGAGAATCGGGGCTCTCCTGAGTGCAAATATTGAATCCAGGGTCATTGGGCTCATAGCGTTCATGCCCTTGTAGCATATCATCCTTCTACTATTATATTGTGGAGGCCATATAGTTGAAAATGCATTGTACAGTGGACTGCTGTGTGCTGGGGTGCCTTACATCTCACCATATAAGCCAATTAAGCCAAAGTAGCAGTGGGTTAAACCGCTGAACCATGAGCTGTCGACAAAAGGTCGGCAGTTTGAATCCGCAACGGGGTGAGCTCTCGTTGCTTGGCCAGCTCCTGCCAACCTAGCAGTTCCAAAGCATGTCAATGCGAGTAGATAAATAGGTACCGCTTGCGGGAAGGTAAACAGCGCTCCGTGTTCCAGCCGCATGCTACGCGCTGCGGCAAGGAGAGTCATGCCGGCCACATGACCACGGAGGCGTCTTCGGACAACGCTGGCTCTTCAGCTTTGAAATGGAGATGAGCACCACACCCTAGAGTCGGACACGACTGGACTTAATTGTCAGGGGGTCACCTTTACCTTTTACCTATATAATATATAGTTTGGCTCAGCTGATTTATAAGGTGAGGTATAAGGCTTTTAAGCCGATTAGCGGCCTGATCCTATTCGAGCCTAGTGCTGCCGGAACGAGCGTTCTGGTGGTGCTAGGCCCTTTCCGACTGTCGCAAAGGCAACATGTTGGAGCACATGGGCTGGCCGCCACTGCAAGTGGCAAGCAGCTGGCTCCACGCACCAGCGGCCTCTGGACACCCACCCGCCCTGGTAAGTGAGTGGGAGGGAGGCAGGGGGAAATGGGGGCGAGGGGAAGGGCAGATCAGGACCAGGAAGGGAGCGGGTTTGGTGGCAGCAGTTAACACCAAATCCAGCCCCCCTTCCTGGGCTCAATCCAGCTTCACAGGTCCACAGCAGACTTGAGCCAGCAATATCTCTGGCACAGGTCCATCCCCCGCATCTCCACTTGGGGGGTTACAGTGGATTGGGCTGTAGGTCTTATTAACTGCAACAAGACAAAATCGGTTTTCACCCAAAACATTGTGGCTCAACGAGGCTGCAAGGAGGGCAGCTTCCTTCATCACTGTTTCATGTTTTACCGAAATGTTGCCTGTTCAAGCTCTCACCAGAAGCTAATGACATTCTCGGTGTCATTCCTTACTTTGATGAGCCCTTTAAAATGTAAAAGACATTGTTCATTACTGACATCTCGAAGCTGTGGGATGAATTCTGTCTCCCAAGGATATTACTTGTTCTGTTCATTGATTTGACAGAACACACCTACGCAATACAAAATAACACTTTGCTTCCCCAGAATAATAAACAGTAATTTGGAATATCAGCTCAATGACGCATGTCTCACAAAGTAATGTAACTTTGCCCATTGGCCCAATAATGGCTTCTCATTTTATTCAGTAATTAATTGCAGCATAAAAGCAAATGCTCATTGCCAATCTTGCAGATAGTTTCTTCTAGTTATAAGAGAATAAAAATGCAATTGATAATGGTGAAAATTTTATCACGGATGCATTTGCTACATTTGTTTCTGTGGAAATTGCAGCAATAAAGAAAAATGTTCACACTCAGCTTTCTGAAAGAGAAGGGGGATATAAGGATTATCAATCACTAAATACAGTACTTGTGACACAATCCAGGTCCACTCTGGGCACACCACCTTTCAGTATGTGGAAGAATCCCATAGACCAGGGGTGGGGAACCTATTTGCGATGGAGGGCCATTTTCCCATTGGGAAAATGTCCCGCGGGCCGTGTGCCCCTCCACCGCAAATAGTACCCCTGGCGCGCGAAGCGTGCGAAGCACGCGCCAGCGGGGCGCACACACACACACCGCCCCCCATGCTCTTCTTACCTTTTTCAGGCGGCGGCCGCTGCCGCCGCCATCCCCACGTGCGCTGCTCGCACGACTCCTTTTGAACCCGGCTGTTTCTGCACATGCGCAGAAACAGCCAGGTTCCAAAGGAGTCGCGCGAGGTGAGCGCACCGTGCGCTCTCCCCTCGGCGCGACTCCTTTCGAATCCGGTTGCTTCTGCACATGTGCAGAAGCAGCCGGGTTCCAAAGGAGTCGCACGAGGTGAACGTGCCGCGCGCTCTCCCCTCGGCGTGACTCCTTTCAAATCCGGCTGCTTCTGCACATGCGCAGAAACAGCCGGATTTGAAAGGAGTCGCGCCGAGGTGAGTGCGCGGGGGCCGGCAGGACTGGCGGAGCCTCCAGTCTGCTCGCGCGGGCCGGACCTGATTGACTCGGGTCCGGTCTCGCGCGGGCCGAACCGGATCGCTCCGGGGGCTGGATCTGGCCCGCGGGCCGCCGGTTCCCCACCCCTGCCATAGACCCAGCAAAGGTAGAGAAGGCAGGTAGGCAGTGTGTGCCCTGTAGTGGTTGCTTGTTGTGTGGGCAAAATGCATCTGCAAACTCAAGAGGTGTCTGTTGTGGTAGCGTAACATTTCTATATAGAGCGCGGCTTTGAGGGTTCTGTTCTGTGAGCTTGTAGGGTGGTGAAGAATTATATCTATGAATTATATTAGGAACCTTTCCCCAGGAGGTTAGCTTTTGAAAGCATGCAAACACAAACGACACAATCCTAAGTAACTATACGCTGGCGGAGCATGTGTTTCGCCAGTGTTGGGTGTCACGACAGTGTTGAAAAGCACTTTTGCAGCACCCAGAGAGTAAGCAGCGCCAGCGCCGAGGCCTGCACCACTTACTAGGTCATTGCCAATGACCAGGTAAGAGCTGCGCTGATCAGTGCAGTGGTGTGGGAAGGGCGGGAAGGGCGGCGAGGGAGAGGGCCATTGGCCGGTCTGACCTGGGAGGGGGCAGGGATATCAACGCTGAGTTGTGCCGATATCCTATGCCCTAATGCAGCCCGGGCTGGCCTTATATGGCCTCCCCATTTGTGCGCCCAAATTCCGAGCTGGCGCGCATCCGAGGGGGCCCGTTGCGGCTGTGTTTACTAATATCACTCCTACACTAACCTGCACTTATATGCAGTGGCAGACCAGCCTAACACTTGTGGGTCTTCCCGGGGGCAACGCGACCTGGAACGCCAAATGATGCCATCTCGGGTTTGCCACCTCTGCACTTACAAAAAAACCAAGAACCAAGACCCTTACTATGCCCCTTGCGCAATGCGCACTGCCATGAAACCCAGAAATGTGGGGCTTCCAGTTTCATTTATAGGCACAGTGCAAACTCTTGTACATGAAACCTGATGTCCCACACTTCTGGGTGTCACGAAAGTGTGCAAGGAGCACAGTAAGGAGCAGATCAGCGGGAAGCAGATCAGTGCAGTTTGCATTAGCAGCAGGTTCAGGGGAGGTAGTGGCAGGAGATAGGCCCCGATGGGCCTCCTCGGATGTCCGCCGGCTCTCAAGCTGAGCCCGGGAATGGGTGTACAAGCCGAGCCCTCGATGTAAAGGCCGTCGAGTCTGGGAGTGGGGATGGGGATATCACAGCCGACATCCCCGCTCCCACTGGAGGAACACTTACCTGCTCTGGTGGCTGCAGCAGGTTTCTGCTGCGGAGTGAGGCCTGCCAGCCTGTGTGCCAGCGGGCCTTACTCCCTAGTGCCGAAATGTGCTTAACGGTGTGCATACAGCACCCTCCGCCTGTGGAGCGTGCTCTCCGTAGCCAGATAGTTCTGCAGGATTGTGCCGTAAATGACATTCCTCCATGTCGGAAGAAAAAAAAAACTCCAGGAATACCTTGAGTCAGAGTTGGCAGTGCCAAGTACCACTTCTTCTGTGGCTGCATCAGCTCTGGAAGTACATGCTCTTCTGACCTAAATCCCTGAAAGAAATGTAACGTTTTCCCCTAATGTCTGATTGTTGTTCTTTTATTTAACACCGAAATGCATTATTCTAATCTAATTCTCTGTTGTTCTTCTAACTGCTAAAAAGTAAGAACTACTCCACTAATGTTTGGAAACGGACAGCACTACAATAATGCTAAAAGAACAGAAAGCTCTAAAGGAAACTTATGGGGGAACTTTATGATGCGAAAATGGCTCATAAACAGCAGTTTTATTGATGCTCCCCTGGAAAATGTCATCTCAATAGAGAGCTTAGCAGTCCATTGATAAGCATAAGAGGAATTCACTATAGATTTTCTGGAAAATGTTAAGGGCCCATAGGCTTAATTAAGGTGAAATTTATGTTTTTGGAACTACTAGGTAGAATTGCACCAAAAAAAAAAAAAAAAAACCCAAATGCAGTATGGTGAAAGATGCTGTTCAGCAAAGCGTAAGCCACTAAACCCTGTTATGGGTCAAGCCCCATTGCAATAAAGGAGGAATTGGCCCAAGCACTGCATGGTTGTATGTGCCTCAAGTCAGGAAACATGTCCCAGCAGTGGCTTTTTCATTGCAGTCCATAAATCTCTGTGGGAACCCAAAAAATGTAATAAACGTGGACGCATGCAGTAATCATGCATTTAAATAAGTTCTCCCCATTGAATGTTATAATGCTGCAAGCTAAGACACTGCAATCTATACATGTGCTGACAGTGGCGTTCCTGCGGTAGGGGCTCGACAGTAAGTCTCCTAGTACCACATTCACAAACTGGAGCGAGGAGGCCCCACCCCTTGCCGTCGGAGCCATTCCGTGCAGTGAAGCCGAACGGGCAAGGTCTCCTGCTCGTTTGGCTTCGCTGCACGGAATGGCTCCGATGGCGAGGGGTGGGGCCTCCTCGCTCCGGTTCGTGAACGTGGTACTAGGACGGGGCGCGACTTACTGTCGAGCCCCTACCGCAGGAACGCCACTGTGTGCTGAAAATTGGTGCTTAAGGCTGGAATCTTAAACACACTTACCTGGGAGTAAGCCTATTGAACACAATGGGGCTTACTTCTGAGTAGATATACATAGAGTTTTACTGTAAATGAGCATGGAGTGGTAGTTCCTGATAGAACCGACCATGCAGAATTGGGGGGGGGGAGCGTGCATGTGAGGACATGCTCTGAGCACTAACATGTTGTCCGTTTAATATTTACTTGAGTAAAAGAAAAAGAAAACCCATGCATTACTCCATTGAAAAGTTTCTTCTTTAAATGGTGGCTCATTTCCATCTTCACTGAACCATAGATTTGTCAAGAATGTGCTGAGTTAGCTTAGAAACGGATGTGCTGAGTTAGATTAGAAACAGATTAGAAACGGTTGCCAGGACTTGTGTAATCTGCTTCTTTGATGAGACCTATTTTCTGTTCTTAATGCGAATCAATAAGCAGCTCCTATGAATCGGAGTTGTGATAAAGGTCCCATTAGATAAAAAGGAGAGCGGCTCTTTAGCCCTAAGGCCTTAGAATAAGAACATAACATAAGAACATAAGAAGAGCCCTGCTGGATCAGGCCAAAAGCCCATCTAGTCCAGCTTCCTGTGTCACACAGTGGCCCCACCAGATGCATCGAAGAGCACACAGACAACAAGATAACCTGTTTCCTGCTGCCACTCCCCTGCACCTGGCACAGAGAAAACCCACTTCTAAAACCAGGAGGTTGCTTATGGCTTGTAACCTGTGATGGTCTTTTCCTCCATGAATCTGTCCAAACCCCTTTTAAAGGCATCTAGGTCAGATGCCATCACCACATCCTGTGGCAAGGATGTGAAGACACAAACACCTGTGGTCTCTATATTTCAAAATACAGTTGTGTAGGTCCCGTGTAAGACAGAAAAGTGTATACTGTATACACACCAAACACTTAGCCAGCTGGGGCACTGTTTCCCTTAGGGGAGCCCTGCTAAATGAAATAGCCCCATGTTGTGAAAAAGGACATGTCTGTTATAATTGACGGCCTGGAAGCTCAGAAGAACCACGTAACTTGAGGGTGTACTTCAGACCACTACTGCTGGAGGATTAGGGGGGCTTTGCAAAGAGGGGCACCTAGCGGGGCATTACTGCAATGATCAGAACATCTGGGATTTATAGTTTGAAAAGCTTGGTGCTGAATTACTCTCTCTGTACTCTGACCACTGCCTGGCTCTCTTTGGCACCATCAGAAGCGATATCATAACATCTTTGTACTTATAGGTCACAGTGACGGGAACTGAAAACTTTACATTTCTACAGCACTTTGGGGTGTGCAAAGTACATTGTATTATTATTTTGATGTAAGCCTTACAAAAACCCTGTAAGATATGATTGTCCCCCCAATTGCAGCTGGGAAGCTGAGTGTGAGAGGGGATGACTTGTCAAAGGCCATCTAGTGAGTTTCTGGCACAAGTGAAGTTCAACCCAGGGATTTCCCAATTTGTAGCTCAGTCTCTCAACCACTCCAGCAACTTAGCACTCTAATACCATAGTGATCCTGGCTTGATTGCCTCCCCTCCGTCCCCAATAACTGACTGATGCTCTCAAGGCTGACAATGGAAACCATATGATGGCACCTGGCCTAGATGCCTTTAAAAGGGGTTTGGACTGATTCATGGAGGAAAAGACCATCACAGGTTACAAGCCATAAGCAACCTCCTGGTTTTAGAAGTGGGTTTTCTCTGTGGCAGGTGCAGGGGAGTGGCAGCAGGAAACAGGTTATCTTGTTGGCTGTGTGCTCCCTGGGGCCTCTGGTGTGGCCACTGTGTGATACAGGAAGCTGGACTAGATGGGCCTTTGGCCTGATCCAGCAGGGCTCTTCTTATGTTCTTATGTTTGGTGCTATGTGTATTATCATGACTTGGCAGGCACCAAGAACCACACACTCTAGATGGAGAGTCCCTCCCATTACAAATGCAACAATCCTCATTACACCAATGGAACCTGTTCCACAGGGACAGTCCAATCATGAGGAGGGGTGAAGTAGCTGCTTTGGACGGTGAGCTGCAAGGAGGAATGAACTAGTGGAGGTGTCCTGTGTTCATCCTGTGTCTGCTTGCTGCCTTCTCCTGCCCACAACCTGGCCACTTGCTTACCCGCTAAGTTGACCCTGCTCTCTCATCTGGCCCAGGCAGCCACTACTGAATTCTCCCTCTTTGGAAAGGTTGTGGTGGCAGCTGGACCAGAGGAGGTAGAGGGGGCACTTCTCGAACCCCTGACTCAGTAGCATTGCTGGGGGGGTGCGGCAGCGTGGTAAGTGCTGCAAGGCACTGCAAGGTGGCCCCTCCCACTCGCCATCGGAGCCATTCTGGGCAGTGAAGTCAACGCGCAGGAGACTCCGTTTGGTTCAGTGAGCGCCTGCGCATTGCCTTCACTGCCCGGAATAGCTCTGATGGCAAGTGGGAGGGGCCACCACCTAGCAGCACTTACCACGCCGCCGCCTCCTCCCAGCTATGCTACTGCCCTGACTTCTCCTTCCCAGTCGCTGCTGTGATTCTTGTCTCACTGAATTGCTGGCTCCCCTTTCAGACAAGTTGGGTCAGGCAGTGAGTGGAACTCTTTGCCTGTTCTCTGTCTGGAGAGCCTGTTTGAAAAGGGAGCCAGCCTAGTAGGACAAAGATTGTGGTGAAAAGGTAAGTGGAGGTATGCCTGCTTATATACGCGCATGTGAAAAGGTAAGTAGAGGTATGCCTGCTTATATACGCACATGTGAAAAGGTAAGTAGAGGTATGCCTGCTTATATACGCGCATGTGAAAAGGTAAGTAGAGGTATGCCTGCTTATATACGCGCATGTGAAAAGGTAAGTAGAGGTATGCCTGCTTATATACGCGCATGTGAAAAGGTAAGTAGAGGTATGCCTGCTTATATACGCGCATGTGAAAAGGTAAGTAGAGGTATGCCTGCTTATATACGCGCATGTGAAAAGGTAAGTAGAGGTATGCCTGCTTATATACGCGCATGTGAAAAGGTAAGTAGAGGTATGCCTGCTTATATACGTGCATGAAATCAGCCAGATGGTAACAGGGCAAAATGACAGCAGTGGGGCATGTGCGCTGAGGCACACCCCTTCCTCCTCCCAAAATAGGGTTGCCAACAAACTATTCCTAGGGATTTTTTTCGTTCAACATGATATAATGTCATTTAACTGGGGAGGCCCTGTTATGATCTGCAGGCTTGCGTTCAGTTGTGCCCTGGAGATTGGTGCTGATTCCTGGACACTCCAGACCAATCCTGAAGGAGGGTTGACAATCCTCTCCCCAAAAAGGGGGCAGCCAAGAGATACTGTACCTCAAGCATGGTGTTTGCTTTGACTGGGGTTCTTGATCCAGCAAGCAGGACTGCATGTGGAGAGCTGATTGCCACTCGTAGATGGCCCTTCTTTTCTCTGGGCCCTAGTGAATAAATTCCTATGTGACTATGGAATGAAGAATATAATAAAGTTGATATTTCTAGCAAATTCTGTTTAGTAGAAACCACCTACAATCCAAATGTTATTTATATGTATTATTTATTTTTTACCTCCATGTCAGTTTTTTGCTAGATATTCTGCTGAGTGTTTCAGGAAGCAATTAAAAGGCCCATATAATGTTAAAGCCCTTGATAATATATATTAAACAAATGACATCTTCAATGGAGACAGCGAGTGTCCCATTAGAACAGGAAAAGAAATATGAGAATGACATATGGCAGTATAATTAGCATGATTAGAGAGGCACAGGAGAACAGAGTTTATGCTTTAGGGAGTGTGTAATAAGAAACCTACATATCTAGTTCACTACTAAATAAAGTACAAAACCACACACTTTAAAAAAATGGCAAAAAAAGAAAGACACACACAATTCAGTCAAACCTTAAGCATTTTAAGTCCCCACGTGGATTCAGTGGGAGATATATAAGCAAACACTTAACTTTCCCTGGGCATCAATAGAAATATATTTTGTAAATCTTTAGCACAACCCTCAACTTTAATATTTTTACGAACTCATACTTAGTTGCATTTGAGGGAGAGGTGGGACAGGCCCCTCCATTGGCTTAATCTGACCATGGTGGAGGGAGAAAAAAGAAAACAGCTCTCCAGCACTCCGAGCGCTGGAAGGTGAAAAACAAACGCAGTCCAGGTTTGCAGGATGGTGCTCAAAAGGGCTTTCTGGGAGTTTTTGTGGGTCCCAGGCCAGCATCCTACACTGGACTCCCCGGTCTTTTCAACAAACAATCTGCCCCTTCTCTAGAGAGAGTGCAGTGAGTGAGTGAGAAATTAGAATCCACAACCTGTAACCCAGCTTTCCTGCTAAATTTCTGGATGCCAAAATGTCAATGACAAAAAGAGGAATGTAGCTCAGGGACCAGCCTGGGAAAAGAGGATCTTAGCAGGCTCTTCAAACATGCATAGCACTGGTCACTTTTACTATCCGTTTCTCCATTACTATCACTCCCTCGTCATCTGCACTGGTGGTCTTGTAGCTTCATTATCAAGTAAACCATTTATGTGGATGTAATTCCATGTGTCCATAGTTCTATTGAATTCCAAAAGATTGAAGGCCCATTCACAATGTCATTATAGCATAGCCCAGTGGTTCTCAAACGTTTTAGCACCGGGACCCAGTTTTTAAGATAACACTCTATCGGGACCCACCGAGCTTTACGAGACTTTAAAAAAAGTCCACATCTTGCTACACTTACGGTGCAATCCTAAGCACGTTTCTTCAGAAGTAAGTTCCACTGAATTCAGTGGGGCTTATTCCCAGGTACGTGTGTTTGAGATTGCAGCCTTAGAAGTGCATGTCACAAGCTGTCATAACCCTCTGTGTGTGTGTGTGTGTGTGTGTGTGTGTGTTTCTGTGTGTGTGTGTTTTTGTGTGTGTGTGTGTGTGTGTGTGTGTGTGTGTGTGTGTGTGTGTGTGTGAGAGAGAGAGAGAGAGAGAGAGAGAGAGAGAGAGAGAGAGAGAGAGAGAGAGAGAGAGAGAGAGGAGTCGCTGACATGCCGCAGTGAAAGGGTGGAATGGACTGTTGAGAAAAGTCTGTTGGCAAGCGTTATAACAACTTGAGTCCCTGCTGGGAGGGATTTGTAGCTATTTGTGAAAGCACAGAAGTCAGGAGCTGTGCAGCCAGAGAGATGGCCACACCGTTGAAGGGAAACATCTGGAGAATGAAAGGCTCTATATATGAATAGAACAATATTGTAAAGAACCTTATCGGGTCTAGGATAACCTGCCTATGTAAAACCGCCTTTAATCAAAAATCGGAGGAGAAAATGTCAGAAGCTAATCTCTTAAGCAGTCAAATTCGGCGCAACCATTTGCAGGTCTTCTGTGCCCACCTTAAAGTAATCCGTAGCCCTCACAACAGTTTAGAAAATACATTTTGTGAGTAATTTCTCAATAGATTAAATCAAGAGCCGATCGGTGTAGGAAGGAATATAAATTGCAACCTACTGTATTTTATATAGGCACATCTCGATCATGGTAGGATGCTCTAGGGCACATCTGGATGGGCAACTTTTCCTGTCCACATCACTGCTTTCCCCATGCAGACTGAACTGATATCTGAAGAAATCTTATTTCAAGGGTCACTTGCTGTGGCTTTCCTGCTGGCTGGAAGGACTGTGCAAAACACCATCGTCTCTAAATGTAGGTGGTCTTTATTTTTGTGGCATTTAAATCTGTAGTACTATTTACAATTGATCCTACGACTGCAGCAGCTCACATTCAGAATTTACGCTGTGGCAGCACTCAAGACAGAGAATGTAACATGTTTGCAAACTATATATTTGAAGGAATTTTAAAAAAAAAGGAAAGGAAAAGGGCTATCAAAGAAATGGTTATCTTCAGTTATAAGGTACCACAGGACCATTCAGCAGGTTGCTGAAAATTCCATCATCAAATCCTGCTGCCATTGGGTACTGAGTTGAAGAAGAGGCTTCAGGTCAGGAACACAAGCAAGAGAGTTCCATTGTAAGTAACAGAGAATTTAGCAGTTCAGTTATTGACAATAAAGATTCTCCCACAGATGCTTGGTGCCGATTATGGGCTCCATTCTTCATCTCTTTCGTTGATTCCCTCATCTTCTTCTGGGAATGCTGCATCATTCTGGTTTTTTAGATGCTTAACCCCTGCAAATACGACAAGAGAAAGACCACTTTTAATACTGCTGTACTGAAAAAAGAAATCAATCACGGACGAAGGGGTTTTGTTTTTATTGGATCTCTATGATGATATTTTATCAAAAGATATGTATTTACTGACTGTAAAAAAAAATTGTATTTCTATTGCAGGTTGATTACCCTTTATCTGGACATCCGAAATCCAGACTATTCTGAAATCCAGACGTTTTTGGGGCTATTACTTTAAAAAAAAGCAAAAAAAAAAAAGCTTTTTCCAGCATCTGGTTGGCATAGCGCAAGGCATACTAGGGCACAAAATTATTAAAAATATTGTATAAAATTACCATCAAGTTATGTGTATAAAGTGTATATGAGACATAAATGAATTTTGTGTCAGAAGCGTCGCGGGGGTAGGGGTGGGAGGGCAGTGGGCCCCAGGGCGGGGGGCGGACATGGCGGCGGAGGGGCGTACTTGCCTCTGGGATGCGTCTCCTCCGCCTGGCTCATCTCGGTATTGGTCCCTCCCGCCTGCCCTGGAGCTCGTTCGGCTCCAAAATAGTAAGCAAAACAGGGGGGGGGGTGATTGGAGCTGTGCCACACGCGCGCGAAGCTGATATCATGCCCGGGTCACGTGAAGGCATCATGTCGGTGCCCCCCACAGAATTGCCACTGTTTTGTGTTTAGACTTGGGTCCCATCCCCATGATCTCTCATTATATTTATGCAAATATTCTGTACTTGGATGTCATATAAGGCTGCTACTGGCCAGAAAAATATCTTGATCCGCCAAGTGATATTTTTACAGCATGGAGAGGAGGAGCTAACAAAAAGTCAGCATACTGCACAGGATCCACTCCCATGCCATTCTGATAACATTGCATTCAGCCCTCCGTTCTATTTCCAGCCACATACTATACTTCTGGAGCTGTGTTAGGTTGTGGCCGCAAAACCAGCAAAGCGTCTCATGGCACCTCAGAGACAAACACATTTCTTGTTCCACCAGCTTTCATGGACTGCATGAAGTGTTCTCCTCAACTGGCAGTTGTGTGTATATTTAGCTAAACTAGCAGGACTTTGTTATCCCCAGTCACAACAGATGTGACTGCGCTTGTCTGATTGAAGCTTTACACAGAATTGGTACAAACTACAGTCGGACCTTTTTATCCACGGTTTTTCCATCCACGGATTTGACTCAACACAGGTGGCAAAACTGTGGAAGAGGGAGACTGACTGCACCATATTACCTCTTTTTCAGCATTGTTGGGGGGCCTGCCAGCTGCTTCCCGCCTCCTGCGTGTCTAAACCACTGAAAAAAGAAAAAAATGCAACTGGAAATCTGTTGGGGGCCTGCCAGCCATGTTTAAACTGCTGAAAAAAGAAAACAAATGCAACCAGGAGTCTCTAGCACCATCTGCAGGTTGCTTCCGGTAGTGGTTTTTCTTTTCTTTTTTTCTTCAGTCAGTTTAAACAAATTCAGGAGGAGGGAAGCACTGAAGATGCTGGGGGGGGGGGAGGTAATGTGGCACTGCTGCCGATCCCCCCACCCCTGTTTTCACTGATTTTTTTTAATCCTCTGGGGTTCCAAGAACAGAACCCCAGTGGATAAAAAGGTCCAACTGCTTATGTATTTCATTGCAATTTCACCCCACTGTCTACAATTATTGTGGGCTTTTTCTTGCTCTATACCAATGAATACACTTGTCAACAGAGAAGAATGCTTCACACATCTAACCCATGAAAACTCATGCTAAAATAAATGTGCTAGTTTTGAAAGTGCCACAAAGCTCCCAGTCATACATCAAAAATGCATTGTGCTATTATTAAGCGATGATCCTTGGAGTACACTCCAGGCCTGGTGAGAAACAACCAGTATAACTCAACAGTTCCTTTTTTAACATGATTGTCAGCGCAATCCTATCTAACTTACACCACTGATGTAACCAGCGGGGGGAGGGCAGGGGGGAGGGTTTGGAGGGGAGGGGAGATTTCAATCCCCTTTGAATCCCACTTTGGAGGGGATTTGAATCCTCTTTCCATTCTGGGGCCTCCCGTTCTCACTGTACCGCTGGTTACACGGTGGTGTAAATTGGACAGGATTGTGCTGTGTGTTGGTTACATCATCTTTTCACCATGCCACAGATTCCTCTGCTATAATACAATCTGGACTGGTCCTCAGGTTAGTTGCTCAGAGGATGTTCGGTTCTGGTGATACCCCGTTACCATCAAGTCACTCTGTATCATGCTCTGCTACTCCTTTTGTACCCTGCTAAGCTTGCACTTCTCATTACTGAGTTGAGGTCTCTGCGCTCCGACTGAAATCCTGCTCTGAACGTCTGCTTTTGTTTGGTGCCGTCGTCTCTCCAGTCTTGCCATCTGTCCTACAGCAAGATTCTTCCACTCTTCTCACAATACAAAAGTGATTTCCCTGGCTCCATATTTCCTTTCTACGCCACAACAATTGGTTTGTACCCTTAGGTTCACCTGCCTCACAATTGCCTGGCTCAACATCCCCGATGCCACAATACAAGCAAGAGTGCATAAATATTTGAGGCTGATTTTGTCTCACTTCTAAAGTTTGCCTTTTCTTCTTTCCTTTCCCTCAAAGGATCGGATTTTGCTACAGGAAATTTAATCCAATTAATGTTGATGAAGAAAGCCAGAATGCCAAGCTATTTTCAGTAAGCATGCACTAATACATTTTGAACTGGTAATGTATTTTAGATTAAATCGCTGCCTCAAAGCTTATTTGCAGATTCAGGATAAATTATCTGTGCAAATGAAGCAACTTCCTGACATTTCCACAGTTGCATCATGAAATCTCCGATGAGCAAACTACAACTTGACATCTGGTTTAATTCATCCAACCAAAGTACAAGGCATCTGACAGTGAATAAGTATTCAACAATGAGCCACCCACAACCTTGTGAAATTCTCCTGTGACTAAACGGTAGCTAAAAAATTTAGTATAAATCCAAGTCACAAACCACACTGGTTTCATACATTTATTAAAAAGAAAAGAAAAGAAAGATTTTCAAGCAGGTCACTTAACATAATGCACAACCCAATCCTAACTCACTCCCCGTGTGGAGATTCAGCAGCACCAACGTGGGGCCCGCTGTATCCTGTGGGGGAGTTTCAGCCTCTGGAGGTCTCCTCAGAGTAAGGGAACATTTGTTCCCTTGCCCCAGGCAAACCTGTGCTGGGCCACTGGGTCTACTCGGACCTCTGCAAGCTATAGATGGTGCAAGTCCACGTGGACCCAGGTCGGGGGATCGAGGCTAGGAAGGGGGTTTGGATTCTGTTAGGATTCAGCAGATGCCACTGCCCCGAACCGCCCCCTTGCCGGTTCTGATCCACCCTTCTCCCTGCCCGTCGCCATCCCATTCTGCCGATCTATGCCAGTGGTCAGGCATCATCCACTGGCATGCGGAGCCAGCTGCTTGCTGTTTTGGACAGTGGCCAGGCCATGCACTCCAGCGTGTCACCTTTTGCGACAGCTGGAAAGCACCTTACGCCACCAGAACACTTGTTCTGCTGGCATACAGGACCAGTAGGACTGCTGCCGAGATCCGCCCCCCACCCAGCCTGATCCACCCCTGCCGCCAACATAACTGCGTTGGCGGCCAGTCTGCAGGGCCCTGCTGCTGGTGTCCAGCCTCCCGACCTGTGCATCAAACTCAGCTGTCCACAGAACAGTGGAGTGGCTGCCACATCAGCAGTCTGCACAATATGCTGATGGACAATGAGATCCACCAGCGTATTGCAAGGATAGGATTGGGGCACTAGTGTATGTATATCTATCTAAGGCCCCAATCCTAAATAAACCCCACCCCCACCGATGCAATCATGACAATGGAATGTGCAGTATATCCTATGTGGGGGGGGGGCACTCGCAGAGATCTCATGGTAAGGGAACTTTTGTTCCACTGTTGTAAATCTTAATTAGGATTGGGCCATTGATGTCTGCATGTACAGTTGTATACATATAAGAGTTTCTAAAGGGACAGTGTTCAAACAGCCTTATTACGTGTTCAATGAGGGTGGATCCACATCTGTTGAATTTACCCAGGATATGCCTATGGGTCACAACCACAACATCTGCATGTTGGTCATTAGTATTAAACAGTCCAATGAATGTACAACTGTAAATGACCCTGCTCTTCCTTGCATATTCACTGAATTCAGGGGGGGGGGGGAGAGAGAGAGAGAGAGAGAGAGAGAGAGAGAGAGAGAGAGAGAGAGAGAGAGAGAGAGAGAGAGATGTGTCTAAGGTTAGACATTGTAATGAATGGCCATTGGTTGAAATGGAACTTGCCCTTCCCACCCCATCCAGCACATTCACTGCACGCAGATGAATATCCTGAAGTGGGGTTGCTGGATACAAGAAGTGTGAGAGCACACTGCTTTCAAATCTCTGAAAAACGATGGTCTTTTTTGAGCCTGAATTAAGGCTTTGCTTGTCTTTTTTTCTATTTTGGGATATTGGGATGCAAGTGAAATGTTGCAGCCGAAAAATCATGGCACAGAGAAGCAGCAGCAGCAGTCCTTGTTTAAAGTATTAGCCGGAGCGAGAAAGGCAGCAGAACCTTATTCCTTGATTTTTACAACTTGACGCAGATACGAATGCCAAAGAAATACATCTAACCAGATTCATACCCCACTAATATTACTTTGTGTAGCAGCTGATTATTAATGGATGCATTTCCCCCTTTCTGTACAAAGACATCTGCTTGTCTGGTGTTTATGGGAACAGTATTTCTATGCTTCTGCACACAATGGAATCTGTGTCCTTTGGCACAGATTCATCAAACCTCCTTAGATAAAACATTTTAATTTGCAACCTTGCTATATTAAGTTATGCTACGAAATAGTTTCCAGGGTCAGGCTGTGTTGGGTCAGTAAGTCAGGCAAGAGAAAGGAAAACTCTGGTCTCCCAAGAGTCCATTATTTTTGGGTTTTGTCTTGATTCCTTTATTTTAAAATAACCACCCATGGTTATATCTAAGGCTGGCTCTGGGTGGACCAAACTCTGAAAGCTTTATATCCTCCAAGTTTCCACAGCAGGTTAATTGGGGAGTGGGGGGAGACAGTTTTAGCAGCCCCACAGTGTACGAGGTCCTTCAGCATTCAGGCACAGGTAGCTTGTTCAATTTGAATGGAACTTACAGTTGCCCCATAAATGAATACAGTGGCTTAACAGTGCAAACCCATGCATATCTACTCAGAAGTAAGTCCCATTGTGTTCAAAGGGGCTTACTCCCAAGAAAGCATGCATAAGATTGCATCCTATTATGCAAGTCTGTGACAGGCAGCCCGATCCTGGGTAACTAGGGCGGCGGAGCGCATGCTCTGCCGCACTAGAGTGTCGCCAATGCGCCGTAAAGCGTGTAAGGCTAAGTAAGGGCCACCGGGGCAGAGGCCAGCAGCCCTCACACCACTGGGAGGACTGTTCCTGCACCCACTGGTGAAGGTAAGCCCTGGGTGGAGGGTGGCCATTGGCCGAACCAGGTGGGGAGAGGGCGGGGATATTGGCGGCAAGCTCCACCGATATCTCAAGCCTTCTCCCCTACATCCCCCAGCTCGAATGTACGCCAGCTTCAGAGCTAGCATACATTTGAGGAGGTCCATAGGGCCTTGGCCGGCTTGCACATGAGGAAGGGCTTGCACATGTCCCCTTCTCCCGCGGTCCTCCCGGGCTGCCCTAGGGCAGCCTGGGATGGCCAAAGGATACCGTGGCCGGCCCTTTAGGCCGGCCGGGTATCCGTACACAGGTTTGGACTGTTAGTAAGTAGACATTTCTATGCCGTTCTTGGAAATGAACACCAGAGTGCTATGGAGCCTTTAAGGGCAGCGCGGTTGAAACTCTAAGTTCTTACAGCTAAGATAGAGTGCTCCTGGTTGAAGCTCTTGTGCAAAATATCTGCTTGCTGCTGGTAGCCAGTGCCACATGTCTCTGATTTTCTCCTCCCCCACCAGCAGCAGCAAATGATCTGTTTTAACCAGTAAGAACTAACAATGGTGCCATTTTGCTTTGCTGGTGCCCTCAACATGCCTCCGAGCAACCGGTATCCATCTTTTCATCTACCCTCTTTAAAGCACACTTACTTCTTCCAAAGCATTATCAAAAAGAAAGCCTGGCATAATTTAATGGGTTCATATGGCATAAAATCTTGGATGCCATTTTGCGCCCCCATCCAAGTTGTTTCTGTGCAGGAGCCACACTTGCCCCACCCTGCAATATCATTAGCCACCGGACACATTCTGAAAGACACATGACACGTCAGCCTTGCTAAAACTTTGTGGCCTGCATGGGAGCCTACACAAGAAGCTTAGGTGTGCGGCCTTGGGCTCCATGGAGAAAGAAAACGATGGAAAGAAAATAAATATAGAGCAATGACCTGATTTTCTCACCATGTGATCACAGCCCCCAGTTCCCCTCCTTCTTTTACCAATGCACAGCCTTGGAGTTCCAACTCCTAAGTCTTGTTGTGGCCCCTGCAACGTCAATGGGGCCATTGTCTTCACTGCCACAGCTCATCAAACAAGAGAGTAATCAAAGGCTGTTTCCCACTTTTTTCCTGAGATAGACTGCACTGCTTTAATTCCCTTCTCTCTCTTCCCCCCCCCCCCCCATCACATTCAAAACTTGCTAGCAGCGCCACCGGCTTTTCACGGTTAGCACACAGAGAGACGTTCCCTTTTGACACAAAGATGCTTGTCACCACAAGCCTCTCAAAGCATGTATTCGACTCGGAGGCCGGTTTCAGCTCACAGCTGAACAGTACCCATCTTTGGCTGACAGCCTTCAAAATTGTAAGCTCTTAAGGCTTTCATAGCTCCAGGCAAGCCTCGCCAGTATGTAAACACTTCACATCTGCAGGTTCCTTTAACTCCCTCACTAGTCCTCCATTAGAACTCGTCAGCCAGTCAGCAGACTTCAGATACAAGAGCAGAAGCCCCAGAGGTCAACTCAAGGATTGCAGTTTTGGCTGCTAATAATCTCCTCTAGTCACTGAATGTTTTATACACTGAAAGCAAAATGACATTTCCGAACGGATGTTTGCGGGCCTGTGGCTCTTCATGGGATACTCGCAACAATTGCTTTAGGTAAAGAGATTAGATTGGGGGAAGGGTGGAGAAAACGTTGCAGATTTGTCCTGAAATTTGACACAGCAAGTGGTTTTTCCTGGATTTTTCTTGTCATGCGGAACAAGGACACGTGAATTCATCCTCATGGGCCGGATACGACCAAGATAAAATGCTGTTGTTAGTAAACTATCACATTATCAAACCAGGTTTTATGGGCTAAACATTCAAAGTGGGTGTTGATTCATGTTGCGCCAGCTAAGAGTTGGAGTAAGGGATTTCCCTCTCTATTTTGAAATAATTGAGACGGTCTTCCAGCTCTGTCCCACTTGCCTTGCAGAGAAATGTTGCTGCAGCTGGTGCAGTTGAGACAATGCTCAGGATCAGATCAGATTGCCCAGATGAAAGTCAGGGCACAGCTGCACGCATCATGGGGATGCCCTGGACGTAGCATACCTAGATTTCAGCAAAGCAAGTGACAGAGTTTCCCATAATATCCTGGTGGATGAAATGGTAAAATGCGGGCTAGATGGTACTACTCTTACAGCCCAGTCCCGTCTAGAATGCAGTGGTGGTGCAACTAGAGTGGCCGCTGCATTCTAGGAATGTTCTCAGCCCTATCCTAAGCCAGTCCAGGCAATGCCATCCCACCACAGCCCTCCTGTAAAGCTGGCGCAGCCCTTCCCAGCATCCATGGAAACCCTGACACAGCCTGTGCAGCAGTGATGTAGACTTGAGTCTACTGACTCGGACTCGGGTCGGACTCAAGTCGCGTCAATGACTCGACTCGGACTTGACTCAGTGATTGTAAAAGACTCGAAAGACTCGACTCGAGATGGAGTTTTTTTTTTACGACGTTGAATTTTATTCAGGTTTAAATCCGTTTCCCCCATTAAATAGATAGGGACTCGCAACTCGCAATCAAAGACTTGGGACTTGGGGGCAACGACCTGAGACTTGACTTGAGACTTGGACCCAGAGACTTGGGACTTGACTCAAGACTTGGAGTCAGAGACTTGATCCACATCCCTGCTGTGCGGTGTTCTGATGTTGGTGCATCATCCATGTGATATCCATGACTCATTAGTGTTATGTCCAAGGAACCAATCACTGCATCCACCCAGCCCCAATGCCAGCAACCAGAGAAACACCACCAGGGTGAACTGGGCAGGGGGCAGGGGCAGGGCCAATGAATGGCCAGTGCTGGGGGGAGGGATGCTATCCTGCCATCAACTAGGAATGAGCAACAAAGCAACAGGCACCACTACCAACCATGGGGATATACCCCAAGGACACCACACACACCACAGCACCCCTGCTCCCCACTGGAGTTGCAGTGGTGTCAACCAGAGGCGTCGCTCCAGTAGGGGCGGTACCGTAAGTTACGCCCCATCCTAGTCCCGTTTACCAAGCCGGCAGCCGCCCCATCCTAGTCCCGTTTACCAACCAACGGGCAGGGAGTCTCTTGACCGCTGCTTTCTCCGCACAGAATGGCTCCGACAGTGAGGGGGCAGGGCCACTTCCTACTGGCTTGGTAAACGGGACTAGGACTGGGCGCAACTTACGGTACCACCCCTACCGGAGCGACGCCTCTGCTGTCAACAGTAAAGGGGCAAAAGCAAAGGCCTGCTAGGAATCTCTGTACCCAGGGTTCAAGTCCCCTCATCCCACCCACATAAACTCATTCATCCAAGGAATACCTTTTTGACCAGAGCAAGTGTAGCAAAATAGCTCCCTTGGAAGCCAGATGGAACAAGCACACAAATCTCTCCCTGGCAATGGTTTGAGTCCTGC
The DNA here is from genome assembly GCA_026170595.1 of Plestiodon gilberti rubricaudatus. Classification (NCBI taxonomy): domain Eukaryota; kingdom Metazoa; phylum Chordata; class Lepidosauria; order Squamata; family Scincidae; genus Plestiodon; species Plestiodon gilberti. The sequence goes on from JANXHW010000001.1 coordinate 169,849,305, forward strand.
GAGGGCATCTTCCCCTTTTCCAGGGGAAGGACTAGGCCAAGTCACAAGGGGAGCCTCAGCAGCACTCAAGCAAAGCAGGGTGCCAGTGGCTCACTGCTCAAAGGCACAGGCTGGGAGCCAAGCAAGACGGGTCAAGGGACTTGCCCTCACTAGCCAGGCACTTGCCTTTTGTGTGACTGGCCAGAAACATCAAAAGAAGACAGGGAAGTAGGTTTAATACCCACATCAGCCACCCCATAAAGCTGCTCACTGATCACCCAGCCACCGTAAGAGACAGGCAAAGAGCACCCTGTGTGGCATTTAACACCTTGCATCACTGCAAACAGGCATGACTGGTTGGGTGGTCATAACCCATGGATCTATCAGAGGGAGCACTGCATGGACCAATCACTGGGCTGGCATGTGACACAAGTTGCCTATTGCAGAGGCCTGCCCAGCTCACTGTGCCCACATCTCCCATGCTCTTTGCTTAATTGCTAGCACCTGCCAGCATGGTGACCTTCCTGTCTCCTGCCACTGCCTGCCATATACCATGGCAGCAGAGAACAGAAGGGGCTCATGATATTTGAGGAGCATCCCCCCCTCAGAGCCCAAGGAGTCACGGAATGCAGAAGCTACAGACCCTGGGAACAGAGAGCCCCCCCCCCGATAGAGTCCCACCCTGAGGCCAGCTCAAAGGAATTTTATTAGGGGGTGCACAGTTTCTTTTTGGGCCCATTCCCTTCATGTGAATTTGGCTCCTGGGAACCTTTTTTTTTTTTTTTTTGCTCTGGGACCCTCTTTTGACTCAGTTTTGGCACTGGGCCCAGGTACAATTGTACCCCCTTAACCTCTCGGGGGGGCGGGGGTGTCTCAGAGACCCTGGGGCCAGCTGAGCGAAGGGACAACTATGGTGGGAAGAAGAGATTCCTATCTGCTAACAAAGAGATAACATGTGTGATCAGGTCAAAGTGTTTATTGAACTGTATCAGTGACAGAGCAGCATCTGAAAGAGATGCACACAGGTGGGTTGCCAACCATCTCCTCCCAGCTGGTCTGTCTGTTGTACCATTGCAAGTTATCCAACAGACGGCCACGTAACAGGTGCTGCTGGTGAGAACTGGCTGCACCAGTTGGTTCACTGCCTGCCACGGAGTTTGCAAAGCCACAGGGACCTGACTAGAAGGAGTAGTAGGTCAGCAACCTCACCCAGCAGCACCTGAGCTCAGGCTGGTTACTTCAGACAGGCTGTAGGCTTCTCTTGGGATCTGCACGGTGTCTTCACTTGTGGAACAGCTGCCTGTGAGGAGCAAGGGGAGAGAGAGAGAGAGAGAGAGAGAGAGAGAGAGAGAGAGAGAGAGAGAGAGAGAGAGAGAGATTAACAAGGACTTGACAACAGCATCAGTCACACCTGTTCTCTGGTTTGAGATGCCATCACGTCCGTGCCCCCCTGTGCCCCAGATTCAGGGGGGGGCGAGGGGGTATCTCGCAGGGATCACTGGGACATGGCAAGCTCCCTTCTCTACTGAACTTTCCGGTGGCATAAACAGACAGACTCATGCGATGATGCTCTCGTGGGGTTTACTTGGTTCTGTAAATGCTTTGACACTCATAAGCAGTCCCAAGTTCTGTCACTGGGCTGGGTCACAGAGCCTACCATGAGTTTCTTCTCTTTTTTAGGTTGAATCAGGTGGAGCCATTGGAATGCTGCGATGGGAGGGAGTGCTTGGGTGCCCTCTGGCAATCCAGGTAGGTATCAGCGGGGTGCCTGGCTCCCGGCGGGATTGGGGAGGGAGAGGCTGGGCGTACCTGGCTCCCCTTGAGGGGGTGGGTGCGCTGCTGCTTGCCCTCGATGGTGGAGCGGCTTGTCTTGGTCCCACTTCCACAGCCCTGACAGGCTGAGGGCTTGGCTGGGGGTCACCTCTTCCCTAGTGTGGGGGGATTGTCATCCCCCTTCGGCTCACCTCTCCCCTTGGGGTGGTGACATCCGATGTGGTTGGTTGCCAACCAGTCCAGGGACAAAGAGTGGCTGCCCGCCTCGTCCAACCCCCTCCTGTGGCTGTCTGGTTCCATTTGAAGTCAGCGGCTGCTGACTTCAACCCCATCTCTCCCGGGGTGCCTCTGCTGCTTCTGGGCCCACCCTGAGTCACTGCAAACTCTCATGAGGGCTCGAGTGGCTAGAAGGCCCAGAAGGCTGCGTCAGCCTCTGCAGCAGCTCTGGAGCGGCTGCCTGTCATGACCCGCCGCAGCCACAGATGCATACTTAGTGTTTGTGAGGGAGAGTGGTGTTCCTACTGGGCGGTGGAGCCCAGTAGGGGTGAACACTGGCATTGCTAGAGGTGGGGCGGAATGGTAAGTCTTGCACAGCGGTAACCGCTCCGTTCCATGATGGCCCCGCCGCTCGAATGGTTCCGATGGCGGGCGGGGCCACCATGGAACAGAGTGGTTACCGCTGTGCAAGACTTACCATTCCGCCCCACCTCTAGCAACGCCAGTGGGGGTGAGAGCCCTCTCCTGCGGGGTGGGCTGCGTGGAATTCTGCAGAGGACCGTTGTTCTGGCCCTTGTGGCAATGGTGCAGTCATGGAAAATAACAGGGATTTAGGTGAGTATTTGGCCAGCAGTGGCAATGGTTGGGACCAGCGCTGTAACTACGGCGGAGTGGCTGGAGCTCCTGCTCCAGGCGCTCGATCCCGGGAGGGCGGGGAACTTACCGAGCGACGAACAGCAGCAGCGTCGTTGCTTGGGCCCGCCCTCCCTGGAGCTGTTTGGCTCCGAAATGGGAGCAAAACGGGCGGGGGGCGCGTCGACGCGACACGACGCTGGCCCCACCCCCACGCGCCCGGGCGCGCTCCCGGCGCCTGCCGCCTCTGGTTGGGACACCTGACATTTGCCTAAAGGGAGCAGACACCCATTGCTCTTAGCTGTTGCAAAAAGAAGGGTGGTTAGGCAACACAGCTGATAGCAGAGAGACATGTGATAACCCTGAAGGGTTAGAATTGGGAGGGGGGAACAGAGGCATTAGATACAGCATCAATACTTTGCAGCATGGAATTCCCTCTCAGGGCCAGCTGAAGACCTCCTGACACCTGAGGCAGCATCGAAGGTTACACTCGATGCTGTGCCAGCCTGCGTTCCTCTCATTCCCCAATGTTCTAGCACAGCATTCTCCTCCCCTCCACACAGTGGCGTAGCTAGACTGGAGCGGAGGCAAGTAGTTCTGCAAGACTCCGTTACACCGGAGTCAACGGCCCCTCCCCCTTGCTGTTGGAGCCATTCTGGCGGCAATGGCAACACGCAGGACGCTCCCCTATTGCTGCCGGAATGGCTCCAACAGCAAAGGGGAGGGGCCGCTGACTCCGGTGTAACGGAGTCTTGCAGAACTACTTGCCTCCGCTCCAGTCTAGTTTCACTTCTGCCTCCACATTTCCTCTTCCTTCACTTCACTTGCTTTCTCTGTTACTGTGCATGTGAGGACTGGCAGCCATATCTGAGGCAATATAAGGATTGGACACATAGAAGAGTTACCTCTGAGTTACATCTGTGATCATCTCATTACACATGCAAGTCATCACTTGATGTTGCAGGTACCAAGTGATAAACATGTCTAAACCATTCCTAAGTGAACTGAATTATTGTCACCCCAGATGACAATAATTCAGTTCAGTCATCCCAGAATTCCTGAAGGCTGAGGTGGCCAAATACTGACACACACACCCCTTTACCCAATGATGTACCACCCTCTGCTCCTCCCAATGTTCCCGCTCATCAGCACTCTCCACCCGCCCACTTCTCCCTCTTCCTTTTCCAATCCAGGGAGTGGAAGGAGGAGGAGGAGCAATAGAGGCAAGTTGCTGCCTGAGGCGACCACTTCAGTTGGACCATATGGAAGGACCAGCCGTTTTCCCTCCCCCCCCTTTGCTTACCTGTGAGGCATGCATTGTGCTTGCTTCCCTGTTGAGGGGGTGAAGCAGGCATTCCAGTTGGGTGCCTGTGTGTGGAGACCTCCTGGGGCAGAGTTCCTGCATTAAGAATTCTGAGAAGACAAGTGTTAACCAAATGTTTTGCCATTCTTGTTGTGAGGGGCAAGAGAGGGTTTGTACAAAGAGCTCCCTTTGTGCCCCAAGTGTCCTTTCAGCATGGTTTCCATCACCAAGGATCCTCTTTGAAAGGCCAGAGAGGTATCGCTCCATACTGTGCATCTGCTAATCTGTGCTGGCAGATTAGTCTCTCTGGCAGGGCCTTTAGTATTGGGGTTGGTGTGCTCCTAAATTTAGCTGCTAAATGTAGTCTGTAGCCTATGCTCTATCATAAGGAAGTGGGTGAGGGGGGGAAGGGTGGTGGGAGGTGCAATTTTCTGCTGATTTCCCCTTGTTCCCTATAGCGTTATTCTTCCTGATGCCAGCTCTGTTGTTGAACGACTTTGAACATGGCAATTGAACCAGCTGAACATGTGTGGTCACTTCTGCCTTTGGCTGGCAAGGTAAGATCTTTATATCCAGAAGAGGAAAAAAAATATCACACGTAGTTTCACTTGTGGAAGCTTTATGCACAGCTGCAACCTATACATTTACCCTTCACAAGTTCCCTTTCAGATGTGACACCCTGTGCCTCCAGCCGACCAATACAGAAGTGACCACGGAAATGTTCCAGGATGGTCACAGCTGAATCTGCTCACAGCATGGCTACATGAGAAGAAACCTCGAATATATGACTTGTTTCTCACTGGATAAGATAGTTTAGTGCCTGCAAGAAGATGGTGTAATTTAATAGTATCTTGTGGATCTGCGCATATACCACATGCAGTGAAAAACATTATGAGGAGAGGGCTGAGATCTGGAAACATGCAGGCAGTAAAGAAGAACTAAGTGCAGTTTGTGAGTGAATGGGGAAAGAGAGAAATGCAGAAAATAAAATGCAAAAAAGAAAAGAAAAGATGGTTTTGTGTATACATTTGTTTATCCTGCTAAAAGGCACCAGTGGAATAATATGATATAAAGCAGTGTCGATAGATCTCAAAAGTCATCCCACGAGTGTATTAAAACAACCCTCGGCCTTTGTTACCCAGCTGCCAAAAATAACAAGGACCATTGTTCTCTTTTATTTCTCCCCATAAAGCAGCCTTCTGGAAGATATATTTGCAGAGCCACTTGCAATAAACAGCAACGTCAAAAATAAACATATAGAATGAACATAAATAAAATGAAAATAATTCCATTCCCTGGGTGGAAACCAAATATTTATCTCATCACGTGCTTCTGTCTGCCTGGAGCTTGGATGGGAAGGGAGAGCTGGGGAAAAAAAAATCCCATGCATATTTATGGAAGATCACTTATTTTAAATAGGGAGTTGGACTTTTGCTACGGTAAAGACTTCTGTAATAAACATAATAGGGCAACAGATAGTGCCTAGATTAATTCCCTTGAGACCCAGAGGGGAAAATGTCATGGAAACACTGCCCCAGACCACTATGGAAAAAAAATCAGGATATTTCCATGGGTTCAGACTGTAGACAGATGAGTACTGTCACACAGAGGGAAATGTAGACAAGAAGCCAGATACTGCATTGATTTATCTCTCAGAAACTCCATAAATTGCAGAGATGTCAAGTGCATGGCAAAGTGTAGCTCCAATGTATATCTGCTGTTCAGTATAAGTTGATTTGTCACATGGATTCTTTACTTAAAAGCAGGCATGTGTTCAGGTTTAGAGCAGAGCTGTAGAAAGATCCATCTCTCAACAAAGATCGGAGTTCAAGCATTTGGAGGCATTAATATTTTTGGTACAAATTACAATCCCCAAATCAATAAGTACGTTGTATTTGGAATGTATGGGCGCCGTGGTGGCTCAGTGGTTAAGACACCGAACTGCAGACCAGAAGGTAGGCAGGACAGCAGTTCGAGACCTGAGTGCCCCGTGACAGTGTGAGCTACCATCTTTGGCTCCAGCTCCTGCCAACCTAGCAGTTCAAAAGCAAGAAATTGCAAGTAAATTAATAGGTACCGCTTCGGCAGGAAAGTAACCAAATTCCATGTGCCTCGGTGTTAAGTCATGCCGGCCACATGACCATGGAAGCGTCTCCAGACAGCGCTGGCTCTTCAGCTTTGAAACGGAGTCGGTAACGACTAGCTTTCGAGCAAGGGGAACCTTTACCGTTACTATTTGTAAAGAATGTGAGTTGAATGGGTTGTAGGCTGCAATCCTACAACTTGCAAGGAGACCAATCCCCCCCCCTTCACTAGCATTTCACTGCCATAGGAGCACACTGCTGCTATACCAAGCGTACTCTATGACATCCACATTAGCCTTTTCACATGTTACATTACAGCATCCAGCAGCCTGCACTTGCCCAGACACCCGCATGAAGCTCTCTTTCTTTTGGTTGTGCAGAGATGAAAAAAACAAAACCAGAAGCTCTGGGAAGTGCAGGAGGCAATTTAATAAGGGAAAAAATCAATTGCAGTCACGTCATGATTTGAGACAGATAGTGCCTTCATTGGGGCACAACTTGATGAGGACTCAAAGGCAACCCTCCCAGTGACCTCCTGCAGATTCCTGCAGGAATATGTTGCAGATTGATCCTCCTGCAGATTCCTGCAGGAAAGCAGAATACTTTGCTTCTGCTGAGATTAGCCAAGCACTGGGGAGGCCTACAAACTGTTGTTCAGCTACTTTGCACTCTGCTCTTTGTTCACGTAGGGTGCAGGATTTGGGTCTTCTTGGTGCCAACACAACCCCATTCAGGACTAGCATCAATCTGCATGGGTTGGCATCAATCTGCAGGGGCCTCAAAAGGACCCACTGGATATGCCCTCTTTGGGCACAGCCTTCATGAACTGGTGATGGACGGGTGACTCTTTTGGGGCCCACCCAGTCCAGAGGGGACCCATGGGGGACAGTTTGCTAAAGGCATCCTACAACCTGGAGCCAGCCCTGGCCCTATTCAACTTAATGGGCTGAATTAGTCCATTAAATATGCCAATTAGGGCATATCCTAATTGAAATCTGATTTATATTTGTTACAGTGCAACCCTAACTAAATCCCCCCCCCTGCTGATACAGTCACGCCACCGCAGCACATGCTGCATCCTGTGAGGGGGGAAGTCTTGGAGGTCTCCTCCAAGTAAGGGAACATTTGTTCCCTTACCTGGGGGTGAGCCTCCATTCACCCAATGGGTCACCTCAGATCTGCACCAGCTACTTTGCTGGCACAGGTCTGAGGCGAATAGGAGAGAGGGAATGGGGGGGGAGGGATGAGGATATTGGCACAAGTTGCTGCCACTGAGATCCTCCCCATTCCACCCCCTCCCCTCACAGACACTCCCCCATTCCTCCCCCCTCCCTGCCCACATTCTGTCCATCCTTACCACTGGTTTACCAGCTCAGGTGGAGGCAGTGGGCTCTGGCAGTGAGGCTGTGGAGCCACTGCCTCTTGCGGCAGTGCTCACAAAATGGCCACTGTAAGTCAAATATGCACCCACAATATATATATATATATATATATATATATATATATATATATATATATATATATATATATATATATATATATATATATATATATATATATATATATATATATATATATATATATATATATATATATATATATATATATTGTTCCCTTTTGGGCTCATATGCATCCTCCCCCTTGTGGGCTGTGGCTCTGTGGTAGAGCTCATGCTTTGCATGCAGAAGGTCCCAGGGTCAGTCCCTGGCATCTTCACATAGCGCTTGGAAAGCCCCTGCCTGAAAGTCTGGAGAGCTGCTGCCAATCAATGTCAGCAATACTGAGCTAGATGGATCAATGGTCCAGTAGGGTTGTACTGATGCACCTGCCGGGACTCACACTGCCCAGGGATGCACACCTTTGAGCAGCCCAGAGGGAGGGAACCCCCAGCAGTTTCAGTCACAGTCACAAAGGTGGACCATAGCCATGCCTCAGCTATCCCATCCTTTTAATAATGTCAACAACATTAGGGTGCTGGGGGGGGGGAGTCTCGCAGGCATGTGAGAGGGCTTTCTGTGCACTGCAGCTTGCCAGATCTATTTAGGAACACATGGAGTAGGAGGTTGTGGAGAGGAGGAGGAACAATCATAAATATCCGAACCAAGGAAGCCAACATCCCTGAGGCAGAGCAGGAGGAGTGTACTGGTGGAGAACCTCCTCCCCTCCTATTCTGACATCACTGAGGTGAGGAGAGGTGCCACAGTACCATGAAACACTGGCTTCTCCCAGTTGCTTCGCAGCCCAGAGGGTCAAGCTACAGCCCTGCCGAATCGGGAGAGCTGTAGCTTGACCCTCCGGGTTGCGGAGAAGCCGCCCGGACGTGCCGTATCCCAGGAAAAACAGCGAAATTCCATTAAAGGCACTTATCTTGTTTCGGTGTGCAGCCATGAGGGCAAGCAGGAAGGAAGAGGAGTGCCTCTCTAGGACGCATGCGCACCTATCGAGACTCACCAGCAAGACTGCCTGCTTCCTAGCGAGGCACTTCCAGTTCTTGTTCGCCCTCATGGCTGCACGCCGAAACAAACTAAGTGCCTTTAATGGAATTTTGCTGTTTTTCCCGGGCTACGGCGCATGCGGGCAGCTTCTACTGGTCGATGTGCAGCCCGGAGGGTGAAGCTACAGCCCAGCCGATTCGGCTGGGCTGTAGCTTCACCCTCCGGGCTGCAGAGCAACTGGGAGAAGCCGCCCGGATGCGTCGCAGCCCAGGAAAAACAGTGAAATCCCCCCCGGTACCTTCTCTTACCTTGTATCCCGGCCGACTCCATCTTGAATCTTGCAAGATTTTCACAAGATTCAAAATGGGAGTCAGCAGGGAAACAAGGTAAGAGAAGCTACCAGAGGGAATTTCATTGTTTTCTGCTCCCCCTTATCAGCTGCTGATCTCAGCAGCTGATAACGGGGACCATCTCGTGTACCCCCAGCCTGTGGCCCACGTACCCCTGGGGGTACATGTACCACAGGTTGAGAACCTCTGTTCTAAGAGAGCAAACAGAGTGACATTTTCTCTCCCTCTCTCACGATCCTAGAACCATTCAATGAAACTGACAGCCCAGTCCTGCATAGGATGCACCAGCCAGCCTAAACGACCAGCCGCTGCATCCTAAGCAGGATGTGGCCCACGCCGGTGGAGTGTTTGTCCCTTTCCCCCAATGTCAGCCCCAGCATTCCCAATGGGCCTCCTCAGATGCTGAGGAGGAGGCCCGAGAAAGAAGGGCTCAAAGTCTAAAAGGAGATGCAGAAGAAGAGATACCAGCAACAGCCACTAGAAAAGATGCCATACTAGGGTGAAGAGGGACAGTTGCTCTCCCCCTGCTCAATAAAAGGACACCACTTGAAAAGGTGTCTCTTTGCCCTTTTAAATGTCACATTATTCTAAGAAAAAGTCATAGGAAAATATTGCTCTATGGACTCTAATTAAATCCATGTGGTCCACTGGATAGAATGTTGGATTTGCATCTGGGAAACTGAGATTTAAGTCCAGGCTCAGTCATGACCTCACTTGATCTTTTTGGCAAGTTTAGGATCAATTCTCCATCTTTATGCTTGGACCAATCTCACAGGGGTATTGCTAACAGTAAGGCAGGAATGCGAGATGTAATAATCCTTCAGAACCACTAGAGGGAGCTTTTTCACTAAATAACAAGGGACTTTGAAATTGACAATGAGTCCTTTTCAAGAGTGTTTGGCTGTTGTCATATTGATATAGCCATGAAAATGAAAGTAATCCTGAAATATCCCTGGCTGAGCTGCTATATTTAACAGAACAGCTTGGCAGTAGCATAACCTGGGTGAGCCACATAAGCTTTCTTGATCAGGGCTGCAGCCACATAGAAGGTAGAACAGTTTCACCACTTATGGATATCTATTTAGAAATAAATTTGAGTTTTCTAATTAGGGAACTGCCTAAGGATAATTTGGAGATTATTACTTACTACTATTGATCAAAAAAATTAATTTGACCCTGTGATGCTCATTGTTCATACAATGTATTCAGTGCTGCTGAATGCTGCCTCCGTTCCCCGCACATTTGTAGACTTGCCCACTGCTGCCCTTATCTGGCTGTTCTTATCAGACCACTCTCTGCTCTTTGCTGCTGAGATGGTAGCAAGTGAGAACTCTGCTTTGACCAGAAGTAGTGGAAGACATGGAGGAGGCAAGGGGGATGGAAGGGGTGACAGGGAGAGGGGGCGGCATTTGTGCCCATAGAGGTGGGCTAGAGCACGGGTCTTCAACGTTTTTGCGGCTGCGGGCCAGATGGGCATGATTGACAGGCCTGTCTGGTCTGTGGCCCTGCCCCTTCCGATGACCCCGTCCTTTCTGGCCACAACTGTGAAAGACAAATGGCCAGTGGGGAGCCACTCACCTGCCGCCGTAGCCGGTGGAGAGCTGCTCACTTGCCGCTGCAGCCTTGATGTCTATGCGTGGGGAGCTGGCAGGGGGCAGCTAGAGTCTGCCGCAGGCTGCACTGGCCGATCTGCTGTGGGCTGGATAAAATCAGCCCAAGGGTCGTAGTTTGGAGACCCCTGGGCTAGAGTGACACCACCCATAGAGTTGACCTTGCTAGAGTGGTGTCTGTGGCTCTGTGGCACTGCCAGTCACAGAAGAGGTGAGTGGGTCTAGAGGCAATTGATTCCAAATCTGCTACTGTCCCGAATCCATTGCTTGAAGTGACCCATTTCACTCTGTGACATGATAGCGCCAGCTTTTGATAGTCATGACTAACTTTCCCCAGATCACTTCCAGTATCTACTGAACACAACAGATTCTAAGGCACCAATGGGCACAATTCAGTGTACAACATCCTCTCTGTTGTTATGAGGTTGTCCTAAAACTGACTGAAGATATCTAATAAACGTGATCGGCCATTCATGTAACAACTGAAATGAAACAAGCAAAGCAAACATACAAGTCTGATAAGATGGATCTGGTCATAGTCTATTAGAGTGGCCAAATATTTCTAGATCTGGATTGTAACTCTGGATTCCATGTTCCCCGTGGCACACCCGGAAACCCAACAGCTGCTAGACTGTACCAGTTCACACCAGCTGATGGTCCCACATGCAAGCACTTTGGAAGATACTTGCACAGATGTGCTCTTATATGGACTTGCACCTCTGTGTGGGAGCTGTACATGCAGCAGCTGCTGCAACTTGTGCAATGTGAAAAAGAGTTGACATGATCCCCAAATCATGAGGCCCTGCATGCACACATTCCTTGCAGAGCTGCCAGTTGACGCAGATAGCCCTTCTGCTCTGAGCACCTTCTAGCCATGAGTCTGATGATAGCCCTACACACTCCAGTGGTGCTTGCTTGCATGGTTGCCACAAGCTGGTGTGATCTGGCCCTATGACATCCAGTGAACCAATGGTCAGATCATGTGGCATCATGGAAAGGTTTACCAGAACATTGATCACGTGGAGTGAAATAAAATGAATCAAGGATTAAGAGGCATGAACAGTGAGATACCGTTCACTGGCATGTCAAATAGCTGGTAAAGAAGTAGAAAATGTGTTCCTGATGGATTTGACTAAGCATGCCCAGGTGATGTGGGCATGAATTAGGAACAGGTTGTGCGTACATGCGTACATGGTTTGTGTGTGTGTGTGTGTGTGTGTGTGTGTGTGTGTGTGTGTGTCTGTCTGTCTGTCTGTCTGTCTGTCTGTCTGTCTGTCTGTGTGGAGAAAGATTGTTAGATAAATAACCAGAACATAGAAAAAAATGATCCTGTGAATCAATACAAATCAGCATCTCTACTCTGTGACTGTGCTAAGTCCACACAGTATTTATGCATCCAATCAGCGCCATTGCGGAGAGAAGAGAGGTTTTTCAAAAGGAAAATGGAAAGAGTGTCTCCCAACATCCATTAAGCATAGAAACATGATCCTCAGAAGGATTCTGTACAGAATGGTTATCCAGGCTGCTGTCTGCTTGGCTCTAGAGATCTCTCTGCAATCGATAGCACTCACATTGATTTTTCCAATGCGTTGCATTCCAGTAAAACACACACATGCATAGATGAGTAAGCCATTTCCTGCTAAAGGGCTAATAGATGATGCCTTGAGAAAAAAAAAGTGCAAAGGAAGCCAAAGTACACAAGGAAAAAAAGCGGGGGGGAGGGGAATTGTGCTGTCACTTATATGATAGCATGATAACAGGATCATGGATAAAAGGCCTTCTTGCAAATGACAGTCCAAATTGAATATAGAGAGTATACAGCATACAAGGCATGGAGGGCTGTGGCTCAGTCTTCACTTCCCTGAAATGGATCATCGTTGTCAAAGCATGAACGGTGAGATAACTGTGTGCAGGAATGTATGTGCAGCCCATGGCTGAGCACAAAAATGTTTGGATCAGGGCCAGCAGCGTCGCTTACCTTGGTGTCACCTACTGTGGGACCCAGAAGAAATTGCCAAACCAGAAGTAATTTGTGGTGATACGATGATATCATGTCACCGGGAATTACTTCCGGTTCGGCGAGACACGAAGGCAGAAGAAAAGTGGCTAATGATGGGTGAGTCAAGTGCTCGGCTGTCTTTGGCGACTCTGCCTCTGAGCCGAAGCTGAGTCGCATCTTCATGGAGACAGAGCCGAAGATGGACAAGTCAAGGGGGTGTCACCCTTCCCTACAGGGAGGGGTGACACCCTTGCTCGGTGTTTTTGGGCACTCCGAGTCGCTTCTTTGTGTTCTTGCAAGCTTTGCTCAGAGTGGTGACTCAGAGCAACTGAGAAGACCAATCACCGCTGAGCCTGGGTAGCGTGGCGGCCATTATGCCACCTCCAAAATTGGTGTCACACAGTGTGGCCCACACCATCTGCACCCCCCCCATGACACTACTGATCAGGGTACTGATCAGTACCTTATCCCCCCATGTTGCAAACCTTGGGCATAAACTACCTGACTCTGTTTTTATGCTGCTCCTTTTAATCCATGAGGTTTGCATGGGTGTTCCCAATTAATTGTGCCCTAGGTTGTCTTTACTAAAACACAACACAATGTTTTCCTAACAGTACATAACAACACCATATAAAAGACTGATGTTTCACAGATTGAAGCAAGAATACAAGGGCCAAGTTACACGTTAAATGCATAAAGTGACCTGGTGTCTTTGGCTCTTTTTTTTTAATTCCAGCCAGAGTGGCATGAAAGGGAGTGGAGCTAAAGTCAGGGTAGGTGGGTTATGGAAGCTTTAGGATTTTGCACCCACCATGGTTTATTCCCAATGTGCATGCACACACACACACACACACACACACACACACACACACACACACACACACACACACACACACCAGAACACCCTTTTAAAGAGGAAAAAAAGATTCCAAAAAAAGATTCCATTGAAAGCCCATGCAAATGCTTTTTTTTTCTCTTTACATTGCATGCTGGGGTGGTGATGGAGAGCGAAACTGCAGTGGGGGGCAACAGTCCGAACCCTTGCCCAATCCTCTCACTGTTGTTTTGCTCCCTTTTGTGCCCCCACTCAGGCAGGTGTTTCTTGGTGTGTTTTTTAAGAGCAGTGACCCCAGGCCATGATACACATTTAAGGTAACATGTAAGATGGTTCTATTTTTTAAGTTAGTTACATTTTGTAGCATGCAGAATGTATCATGTATCAGTGACAAAATAATATAACAGTGAAGTAAAGTCCATCACAGGTTACAAGCCATGATGACTATATGCAACCTCCTGGTTTTAGGGGTAGCCTATCTCTGAATGCCAGATGCAAGGGAGTGGCAACAGGATACAGGTATCTTGTTGTCTTGCAGCGAGATCGGAAATATGGGTGAAGAAGCCATGTATTATTTTGTTGAAAGAACAAATAAAATTTATTTATTATCAAAAAGTCTGATAATATTCCTTTAACGCAAAAAACTCCAGCGAACCGAAGAAAAAGGAACTCCAGCGAACCGAAGAAAAAGGAAGCGCATAGGATTATCCAGCAGACCCAAGACGTTAAAATAAATTCCCCAGTCTTTTCGCAACGTTTCTCCCCGCTCCAGGGGTTGCGAAACGTTGCGTAAAGACTGGGGAATTTATTTTAACGTCTTGGGTCTGCTGGATAATCCTATGCGCTTCCTTTTTCTTCAGTTCACTAGAGTTCCTTTTTCTTCGGTTCGCTGGAGTTTTTTGCGTTAAAGGAATATCATCAGACTTTTTGATAATAAATAAATTTTATTTGTTCTTTCAACAAAATAATACATGGCTTCTTCACCCATATTTCCGACCTCGCTGCAACTGATAACAAGCCATGAGAATCTTCACACAACATCTTGTTGTCTTGTGTGCTCCCTGAGGCATCTGGTGGAGCCACTGTGAGATACAGGAAGCTGGAATAAATGGACCCTTGGCCTGATCCAGCAGGGCTCTTCTTAGGTTCTTATTTTCTTCATAGTAGGTTTGATCCTGTTTTGTACTGTGCCTAATTTTTAGGTGCTTAACAAATAACAACAACAACACATAAGAATAAAATCCAACTGAGCACATTAAAGATCCACACATTTAATTAGATGTTTGCCTATCTGTACACTGCTTTGTGGCCACAATGGTTTCAGGTGGCGCCATACCATCATCTATGGCAGTGCATCACAAAACATGACACTCAAATGCAAAAATTTAGGACTGTAATAACCATCCTGTTCCAAGTCAAGTCAAATGACTGTATATGCAACAATGGATAGTCTGACATTTGTTCTGGTTTCAGATTCCCACATGGCCATGAAGCACACAGGACAATAAGCAATCTCGCCGGTCTATTGAGAGAATAAAATGAGCTAATCACCATTTAGGTTGCCCTGATTTTCCTGTAGGAGGGTTTTGGGTACCGATGAAATAATAGACGAATGGATGAATAGCAGACCATTGAACTGAAATCTAAGATGAGTAACACCAGGCTATAGAAACCACTTATACTTGCATTGTGTCTATAACTTTTAGTGATTTCTTTGAAATATACAAGGACATCTCTCACCTTCTTAAGGTCAGCTCATCCATTATGTTATTCACCTGATAAGGTCAATGAGTCACTTGATAGCCCGGAACATGCAAAACTAGCATCATCAGCCATTACATGATTGGTCATGGTTATTTTATTGTCGGGTTAAGTGGTCATCAGAATTATGGGCAGAAAATGAATGAATGAATGAATGAATGAATATCCACCTACATTCTCATGAGGTAGCAAGTGAAGGAGGAGTGGTGCTGACCTTGAGAACCCAGACCTTCCTATACTTCCCATGATTTGCAGCTATCTTCTCACAGAGGTGTCAGGGAGACTGCAGGATGTTTGGGTGCCAAAGAGTCTCTTTGCTTTCCATAGCATTACCCAATTACTCAGTAATGAGAGCCAAGTTGGAAGTTGTTTTATTTTCAGTCTCAAGCAGAGGCATCGCTCCGGTAGGGGCGGGGCTGTACGTTTCGCTCGTCCTAGTCCCGTTTACCGAGTGAGCAGGAGGCAGCCCAGCCCCCTCACTGTCGGAGCCATTCCCCTGCGGAGAAAGCAGCAGGCAGGATCTCTTGCCTGCTGCTTTCTCCGCAGGGGAATGGCTCCGACAGTGAGGGGGCGGGGCCGCCTCCTGCTCACTCGGTAAACGGGACTAGGACGAGCGAAACTTACAGCCCCGCCCCTACCGGAGCGACGCCTTTGGTCTCAAGAGATGCCATGAGCGACGGTCATAAACAAAACAGGCATTAGCGCAATAAGAAACAGTACCTGGACAGTACCTTTCATGGCAGGAGGTGAATAGACGCTCTGCTTCCTTTGTTTGGGGGTGGCATTCTGTGACTAAGAAGAAAAAGAAAGCAGTTTCAAGAAAACTGAGAGCAAAGAATTAACGTTAGACAATCGACAATCAACGACGGACATTTCGTTCTGTTTGTGTTTTTCTCAATGTACGGAAGTTGGCTGTTTTATTCACACTGCTATGTTACAAAAATTGTAACTCCTTGCCACAGGATGTGGTGATGGCACCTGGCCTGGATGCCTTTAAAAGGGGATTGGACAGATTTATGGAGGAAAAGTCCATCACACCTTACAAGCCATGATGGGGAAAAGCAACCTCCTGGTTGTAGGAGTAGGTTTTCTCTGTGCCAGGTGCAAGGGAGTGGCGACTGGACACAGGTATCTTGTTGTCTTGTGTGCTCCCTGAGGCATCTGGTGGGGCCACTGTGTGATACAGGAAGCTGGACTAGATGGGCCTTCGGCCTTATCCAACAGGGCTCTTCTTATGTTCTTATGTCTAATAGACAATGTATGGATATTTTGCTAATATTTAAAATGTGTTTATTGATATTGTGCTAATGTCTAATATTATAACTAAGTTGAAAGGGAGGGTGCTTTTTGTGAAAACACCTGGCAGTAGCAAAAGGTGCAAACCCCTGTGGGATATTCTTTGACAACTGCTTCAAGTGGTCTGAAAATAACGACACTATCAGAGTGAGAGCAACACTGATCTAGGAAATATTGCCCTTGCTCTTGACAGGCTTTGTGAAATTGTCACTGAGTTAAACCTGATTGGCTACATAGCATCGTGGTGATGTCATGTTGTCTATGCGCTGGTTTGGGCGATACTGGCCCCTCTTTGTGCATTTGTGGGACAAACATGCTGTGTCCTTGCATCTTCTCTTTGCCCGTTTTGTGGAACACTGAGCCGTTTTACTTTACCATGTGGGGGGGGGTGCAGTTCATCTGAACCACAACGCCCCATATGCAATAAAACTAAAAAGACCCAGTATGCTGGGAAATGAAGAGAGTGTGCACGTTCACAATCCGCTCCCCGTGCGAACGTGCAAAGAGGGGCTGGTTCAGTAAGTATCATCTCAACTGGCCCACTGCGATCCCCAGTCGGCTGACATCATTATTTCTAGGAAGGAGGCCACACAATTTAAATAAAATTATGGCAAAGCCTTAGCTTAGCACAACAAGGTGAGCAAAAAAAGCTGTTTGGGGAAAAGACATGGACTCCCTTGGAGCAATACGGTCACCTGAGAAACAAAGCCAGTGTGTACTTGGCACAGCCCTAGTTGATATACAGTATTTCATTTCAGTTTTAATGCAAACTACGTTGGGTGCTCCTGATGATGGGTACAAGTCGGAATAAAAGTCAAGCTTTGCCAACCAAGTGCTCATTCATATTCATTGAACATGGATACATTTAAAATTGTAGCCTGATCCAGCTTGGGGCACAAGTACGTGGAATTCAGCCTCTGGCTGGATGCAGAACAGGATGCACTCCTTGGCATGATACAGAGGTTGCCCTAGTCAAATAGTAATCATTGACAGCACTCATCATCCATTGGGAAGGGGGTGACAAGTGGTTGCCTCCACTCCCCCTGACACCATCACTGATGACGAGACCAAGAATTCATGCACGTACAACCCTGTGCATGAGCGGGCAGTTGGGTTGGATTGCACTTGATCCCTACATCTGGCAATCCTTTCATTTCATACAATAGATGCTTGCTGCGAAAATTGTATGGAAACCACAGCTAGAACCACAGCTAGAGTGCTGGGAGAATTAGAATGGACAGAAGAAAATATTTCTTTACCCAGCGTGTAATTCATCTGTGGAACTCCTTGCCATAGGATATGGTGATGGCACCTGGCCTAGATGCCTTTAAAAGGGGATTGGATAGATTCATGGAGGAAAAGCATCACAGGTTACAAGCCATGATGGGGATAAGCAAGATGCAAGGGAGTGGCAACAGGATGCAAGGGAGTGCTAGATGCAAGGGGGTGGCAACAGGATACAGGTATCTTGTTGTCTTGTGTGTTCCCTGAGGCATCTGGTGGGGCCACTGTAAGATACAGGAAGCTGGACTAGATGGATGGGCCTTTGGCCTGATCCAGCAGGGCTCTTCTAATGTTCTTAGAACAACTGTACTGGATGGAATGGGGCTTTCAGCACCCAGTCTATGCCACCCTGGTCCTGAGATCCAGCCGGCCCCCTTGCCCAGCTGTCCTGTCATCACCTTTTTCTTTTAGTAGGAAGGGGGATAGGATACTAAAAAGCTGAATGTATTATGTCTGGCTCTCTCATTATCGTTGATTTTAATTGCTGCTCCTGCCTATCTTTAAAAAAAAAAGCTGTGTGTTTTTCTGTGTTTTTCTAATCATTCGATGGTTATGTAATAGTTGGTAATACCTTGGGTATTGCGGTTTGAAATGGAAAGTTGGGATATAAAAGTTTAAAACAATAAATACATTCATTCTAAAAGTCCTGCACCTGAATGTCACATTATGTCAATCTTGCAACATCCTAAAAGGGTGGTAAGTTCATCTAATTACATTTTAACATTGTGAAATACCCAAAGTTCGTACTATTTTCAGGTTCCTCACCTAAAAAGCTTTACTCCATTTCCCTGGAGGTTCAAGGTTAGGGACGTAAGGATATTTTTAACGTAGCTATTCTAATCAATGAAGATTCAGCAGCTATATAAGCTGGCCTATGATATTTAAGTAGTTTGTAATATTTTATGGTAATGGATGGAAAGATGCTATTTATGAATAAAAGATTGGGTACATTCAGAGAGTGCTAATCACATTTATTGCTTGATGGGATGTGGAGCCTCCTCACCAAATGCTTTTAAATGTTTAGAACTAAATCCAGGTGGAGGACACACAGTAGTTTGCATTGTTCTTTAAAACAATTCTGGTTTGTCTGAATCTCTGATGAAAATGGCATTGTTGTTGCATGTCTTCTACTGCAGGAAGAAAGTTATGTCAGAATGCACTTGGACTGCTCCCTTTTTGGTTAAAGTTTTTTAAATTGTTTTTTAGCCTTTGTTACTGGAAAATCAAATAAAACATGGAACATGGAGAAAGTACACAAAGTAGGGAGGAAAAGCTCGCGCAGTAAGATTTGGTCTGATAAAGCATAAATAAGGCATATTTAAGGTCTGGCTGGTTGCTGATTTTATATGCTTCATCATCTGGAATCTTCCTACAGAGCTCAGTGGGATTTTCCTTGCAGACTTTTCTGCTAGGATATACAATTAGGATTAGCATCAGCCAGTGTTTCCCAATTCCCTTTATAGCCCGAGACATGCTTTTTTTTCTGACCTGAAGGCAGAAGGCATGCATCAAGAAACTGAAGGCATGCATCGTATCCAAAAAAGGTGCCTGGCAACCCAATCCTGTCTAGCTAGGCCGTAGCGTGGGCGTAGAGCCTGCGCTGCATCCTATCCAGATAGGACCCAGTGCCGGCGTGGTGGGAGCTCTCCTCGGGGGAAGGGGATCTTTGTCCCCTTACCCCGAGTAGAGCCTCAGCCGCCCCAATGGGTCTACTCGAATGTGCACCAGCTATTTTGCTGGCACACATTCGAGCTGGCCGTGTAATGGCACTCAGGCCCGGGAAGGGGGATAGGAATCGGCAGAGGAAGCCAACTTTGATCCCTCCCCCTTCCCAGGCCTGGCTGACCAATCCCCCCCCCCAAAAAAACCACCCCATTCTGCCCTCCCCATGCCTCTCTGTCACTGGTGGGGACTCACCTCTCCATCACGGCTCTCCACCATTCTGTGGCACAACCCTCTCCACCAGCACCATTTACTCTTTGTTGTTGTTCAGTCATTAAGTCGTGTCCGACCCTTCGTGATCCCATGAACCACATCCCGCCAGGCCTTCCTGTCCTCCACTATCTTCCTGAGTTCGCTCATTTTCATGTTCGTTGCATCGGTGATGCTGTCTAACCATCTCATCCTTTGCCTTCCCCTTCTCCTTTTGCCTTCAATCTTTCCCAGCATCAGAGTCTTCTCCAGAGAGTCCTCTCTTCGCATTTACTCTTAGGATGACACAAACATGCCTTACAGCACATTTGTGACAACCTGGACTGGAGGAGCGGTCGCTGTTCCGGTCCAAGGCTAGACAGGATTGCACCGTAAGACTATACGTTGTCTGCCATCAGAAGTCCTGTTCTGAGCATGCCTCCTGATTGGATGGAAGCAAACCCAGAGCAGTGACTCAGGCAGAAACACAACAGGCAGCCTCTTTTGAGGGCAGGTCATTCTGCTGAGTTTCTGTACTAGGCGAGATGGATGGAACAATCACACCCAATGCACAGGCAGAGCCAAATTACCCACCACCCTCAAAAGAGATTGACTGGAAGGAGGCCACAGCCATGAATCCCCATGCAGAGACAGGAGACAGCAATTTCTGTGAGCTGGTATTATCACTATCAGTACTCTCACAACGCATTCGTGCACACTGAAACACAGTCCAGGACTTTTTTATATGCTTCATTGCATTATAATACGGAAAAAATATGTATGCTTCTAAATGTTTGTTAAACCATCCTGCAGCATTTTCAAACGCTGGAAGCATATGGAAGCATAATTGTCATGTTCTCATTCATGGGTTCATTCAAAGATTGAACAGGGTTCATTCAAAGATTCCTTTCTTCCAATGGGAGGAAGAGCGTCTTCGGAAGCGCCCTCTGCTGGAGGAATGGAAACTTTGGGCGTGTGCAACTCATTATCTATTGTGAACTGCTTTGAGTTTATGGGAGAAAAGCAAAAGCTTTTGAAAATAAAATAAAAAGCATTTATTCACTTACTTCCTCTTGGGAGTTGTTGTTCATTCTCTTCTCATCTATTTCTATGGGGTGGAAAAATACAATTAGAGGATGTATCACATGAAAATTGCCCAAATAACGAAACTGACATTCTGATCTAAACCATCAGGGCAGCAACATATTCAGCATATGCCAAGCAGTCAAGCCTATCCTCTCATTAAGGTCAGGATATCTGTAACTGGGGACAGAGTTATGTCAGAGCTCAGCACAACTGAGGAAAAAGTCCTGAAAAAGCTCCCCATTGCAAACTGTTGTGGATTCTTGATGTTAAACTCTTTTGACACAACTGTGTTTGAGCCCTGCCTATGCGCCAACATGTACTGAATAAGGATTGATTGAATGCAAGGCATGTGCTCTTCTTCGTTTCATTGGACACAAATGGAGTAGCGGTCTTTGCAAGTGGAAAGGCTCTTGGTGTACGGGGGAGCTCCCACAATCATTAGAAATTGCTGGGCCACAGTGCTAGTTTCTTTTCCTTGTATTTAACTGTCAAAATCAACCCTGGACTGATGAAACAATATTGACCAATCTAAAGGATAATTGCACACTCTCCACCACTGCACAAGCAATGTTCCGCTCATGCTCAAGTTTTTTTTTACCTCTTCAGGAATGAGTGTTATTCATTCCTGGCTCAAATTTCCGACCATATCTTACTGTCTGCCAAGAAATAAGAATGTAAATGAGAGCTGTATCCATTTACTGGTCTATCTGAGCCTAGAACTAAGGAGATTATACAATCTTACACACACACACACACACACACACACACACACACACACACACGCACGCACGCACACACACACACACACACACACACACACAGAGAGAGAGAGAGAGAGAGAGAGAGAGAGAGAGAGAGAGAGAGAGAGAGATCTGCAGCAAAAGTGAAACTATTTTCTCCAGTTCATTCACATGACCAGTCTCATCCTGAGGTCTCCTGGGCTTGGCTCTTAAAGAGGCAGTACACAACAGAAACAAGTAAAATGCACCACCAAAAAAAAGTGCTTATGATGCAGGGCTGTCAAATATAAGGTCTGGGGGGCTTTATCAGGAACTTTGATTTTTCCCATGCAGCCTATGACACTCTGGTCTCATCACACTCATACATATGATTCAACTAAGACTAGAGGGCTAGGGAACAATGCCTTTAGCAGGGCAAATGCTTGCTATTGCCATCTCAGCATTAGTCTCTCCCAGCAGGGGTGTCACTAGGGTTTGGTGTGACACCCAGGGTGAAATCTCATAGTGTCACCCCTATGGACCTCCTCCCATACCAGCCCACATGATGTGGAAGCCTCCTGGGAAATGCGATCCCTGCATGAGTCGATACCTGCTCATGTCCTAAAATCTCTAATCCTATAGCCAGTATTTCTGTAAACCTTGCAAACATCACTGGAAATAAAGGGTATTTATTGGAAACGTTACTGGTATTTATTGGAAAAGTTACCCATTAATTGACAGTCTCACTAAGCGTTTACATTCAGATTCTAACGGCGCAATCCTGTGTAGATATTGCGCCGGGGCAGCACATGCTGCCCCAGCGCAGGGTGTCGCGCAAGTGCTCGCTCCACCGTCTCCCCAGCCCTGCGCCGGCCGGAGCAGGTAAGACCTATGCTGGTCGGGGCAGGGGCGGGGGGAGGGTGGACTGGGCAGCAAGGGAGGCCAAGATTACCGGTATCCTGACCTCACTCCAGGCCCCAGACACACAGGTCGTGTTGGTGGTAATGTGCGCGAGCTCTAGAGCTAGCGTGGAGATCGTCCCCTTCTCGTCCCCTTCTCCTGCGTTGTCCCCTTCTCCTGCGTTGTTCCCAGGCTGCCCCGGGGCAGCCCGGGAACTCGATAGGATATGGCAGCTGGCCACAGGATTGGGCTGCACACCACATGCAAATTGATTTTCTAATCCAAATCACAGAAGTCTTAAAATAAACATCTTAATTTGAAGGTTTTTTCAACATCCAACCCCTCTTCCCCCCCTTTGAAAAAAATAGTGCAGTATTTCCTACCTTGGATATATATCTGTTAAGTCAAAAGCTATTACTGCACTAGATAGCTTCCTTGCTGGGATATAACTAGACTTCTCATTATTATACTAAGAAATAAGCTTGTTAAATCTGATAGTCATAATTCTTGGGGCAAATTTAAACATCTTGATTTCATAGGGAAATCAGGTGTGGTAAGACAGGCCAAAAGCAGAGTCTTTACCGGGTGTTCAGATAAAACTTTCCTTGACTTCTTTTCATGATCTTGGAATAACATACAGTAGTTATTAAATACCCTAAAACAAGGTGGTTAATACTGTACATTTATTTATCAAGTCCCTGACAGTATCCTACTGGCCAACCATCTAAGCCAAGTAATATAGTACATTGTTCTTTAAATTTAAATAGTGTTTTAAATACTTTTGCTAACATATTCATATTCAATAAGTGATTATGCTGCTCTCTGATATACCTGGCGTCTTACAGCCGGCATTAACCCTATAGATTTCTATCTCATTTGGTTCTTCTGAAGTACATGGATATGAAGAAGGGTAAAACTAGATGTGCTTCAAATTGACTTTCAATTGATTTTTTTTCTCACTAAAAATATTGCGGAGGCAGCAGTGAACAGGGGCAAAACCATTAGAGACCCCTTACCCCCATTTGTGATACTTTCAATAACACTAACTCCCCCCTACCCCCCACCAAGTTGTATCATGTAATTAGAAGCACTTGTAGTTCAATGCATGAGTTATTCTATCATACTCAACTACCCTTGTCCCCCTTGATGAGGGTAGTAATGGACTTTTTTCTGCCTCTTCGTCACACAGCCAAACATTTACTCATTTTATCAGAACATTCAAATATCTTGGCTTAGAAAAAACTATATTCTGTCTGCCTTCATCAAATCAATATTCAATTCAATTCATCAAATCAATTTTCAGTCTAGAAAAAAGGCGCCTGAGGGGGGACATGATTGAGACGTATAAAATTATGCATGGGATGGAGAGAGTGGATAGAGGGAAATTCTTCTCCCTCTCGCACAGCACCAGAACCAGGGGACACGCACTAAAATTGAGTGGAGGGAGAGTTAGAACGGACAAAAGAAAATATTTATTTACCCAGCGTGTAATGAATTCATCTGTGGAACTCCTTGCCACAGGATGTGGTGATGGCATCTGGCCTAGATGCCTTTAAAAGGGGTTTGGCCAGATTCATGGAGGAAAAGACCATCACAGGTTACAAGCCATAAGTAACCTCCTGGTTTTAGAAGTGGGTTTTCTCTGTGCCAGGTGCAAGGGAGTGACAACGGGAAACAGGTTATCTTGTTGTCTTGTGCTCCCTGGGGCATCTGGTGGGGCCACTGTGTGATACAGGAAGCTGGACTAGATGGGCTTTTGACCTGATCCAGCAGGGCTGTTCTTATGTTATGTTCTTATGTTAATATGATCCGTTTTTCTCCAAATCTGAAATGTATCCTTAAAGGCATTCTCAGCTGATTCCCCCTTGGTCTTTAAGTTTTGTGACAAGTTCCAGTGTCTCTTCATTTCTCTTTTTGTCTGCTTTGTGCTTCAAAACTATGAAGGACACTTCTTACAGAAGCTCTGCCATACAGAAGTGATGGTATCCCATAATAATACAGTACTGCACACACTCATTTTGTAGGGTACACTCTGAAATTGCAATCCAGTACATTCAAGCAGGTAAAATCTATATAGAGTCTGCTAGCTCTATGGTTATATAGGCAGGGTCTTTTCAGCTGCTTGACCTCGACTGTGCCCACCCCAGAGATCCTTCGTTCCACCTCTCTGTCATCATTTCCAGCACGGGGCCAAGACTTGGCTTTCTAGGAATGCCTAAAAGTCTCATTTGGGCTTGTTTAATGTGAACTGTGGTGTCCACATTACTACTGCATTGACTGTTTTTGCTTGTTTGTGTCAGAATGGTGTAGTGGTTTGGGTGTTGGACTTAGACCTGGAAGATCCAGGTTCAAATCCCCGCTCAGCCACAAAGCTTTCTGGGTGACCTTGGGCCAGTCACTATCTCTCAGCCCCACCTACCACACAGGGTTGTTGTGAGGACAAAAGGAGGGAAAGGACCATGTACACCACCCTGAGCTCCTTGGAGGAAGGATGGAGGATGTGAAAAATAAATAAATAAAAATAAAATATTTTATCTTGTTATTTATTCATTGGCATTTTACATTCTGACATTGTAAACTGCCTTGAGCCATTGGCAGAGTATAAATACTGTCCATAAATGTGTGAGAGGTCAGTACTTCTAAACTTGTCTCTTGAAGGATTTATAACTGTGTTAAAATCTCCCGCAATTATAGTCTTCTCAACGTTGTTTCAAGATACATAAATGCCATTTTTCTTGTGGCATTTTCTTGTATGAAATGACACTTCTTTTGGAAGGTCTGTTGTGGATATCTGTCATTGCTGGGTTGCTTTTAAAAAAAGAAAAAGAAAAGAAAACTGAAATTATTCAGTTTTTCATGAATATTTTATACAACGTTCACCTCAGTGTACACTAGTTTTTGGACAATTTTTTGACATTCATTGTGAAAATGTCAGCTTACTCATTTAGATGCTCTCTCTCTCTCTCTCTCTCTCTCTCCCTCAACTGATCTCACTTGCCTTCAGTAAGGTTATAACATAACCACACCCCTCATTATCCCCTTCACAGTGTGATCCATGGTGAAGTGACATCACCTATGTAACTGAGCCGGTTGACTCTCAACTGCCCTCATTTTGCCTCAGTAACATCATCACACTGGCGATTTTGACTGGCTACATTGCTTCACAATGTTAATTTACTGCATCATTATTATTAACAGTATTTATATACCACTTTTCAACATAAAGTTCACAAAGTGGTTTACAGACAAAATCAAATGATTAAATGGCTCCCTGTCCCAGAAGGGCTCACAAGGCTGAGATTACCAATGTGTGATTAATCTAGGAAGGACAAAAAGCTGCTCAAATATAAAAATGATCTCAAAGTAGCAGAACCCGGGGGGGGGGGGGAGAATCTCACTGAACAAGATAAAAAAAGTTAATATGACTTATTAACTATTAAAAAAAGTTAATATGACTCAGCCCAGACCATCAAGAGATAGAGCCACATAGGACACAATAGACATGTTTATCTACTCCTCCCACCATGCCAGACTATTATGGGGTAAGAGAAGCCTGTGCCAGAGGCGTCGCTCCGGTAGGGGCGGGGCTGTAAGTATCGCTGCGGTCATAGTCTCTTTACCGAGCAAGGAGGAGGCAGCCCCGCCCCCTCACTGTCCGAGCCAGTCCCCTACGGAGAAACCGGCAGGGAAGAGACCCTGCCTGCTGCTTTCTCCGTAGGGGACTGGCTCGGACAGTGAGGGGGCGGGGCTGCCTCCTCCTCGCTCGGTAAAGAGACTATGACCGCAGCGATACTTACAGCCCCGCCCCTACCGGAGCGACGCTTCTGGCCTGTGCACTTCTCCCATAACCCCATCAAGTCTTCTGCCTCCATTTTTGATCAAGGAGAGGGCAGTGGAATGGAATGGAAATGGGAGTCGCACACAGGCCTACATTTCCCTGTAACAGCCTGATGTAGTTTCTACTATGCGTATGTGCTGAGGTGGGAGAAGGGTAAATAGGATTCTATTATGCTTTATGGTGAGTCTTCTCTGTATGCAGCCAACTGCATCATATATGGGCAGCCCAATCTTGTGTAACTTTTAGACCAGAGGAGCACAGCTGTACCAGTCTTGTGTGTTGCAAACGTGCCATAAGGCATGTTTGCATCACCCAGCGAGGAGGTCACGCCAGCAAAGAGGCCAGTGCCACTCTCCCCATCCCAGATTTATTGGAGCGCCCGCAAGGGAAGGTAGGTTCCCTGCTGGACAGGCGGAGGGAGAGTGGAACAGGGCATTCCGGTGGATGGGATTGGTCAGCTGGGCCCAGGAAAGGGGAGGGATTGGCAGTGGCAGCTACACCAAAATCCTATCCCCCTTTCTGGGTCTGGCCGCTGTTACACAGGCCTCTCAGATTTGCGTCAGCAAAATAGCTGACGCACATCTGAGTAGCCCAATCGGGGTAGCTGGGGTTTTCCCCGAGCAGTGGCATAGCTAGCCCGCCGGGGGGGCGGCAGAACCCACATAACACCCCGTGATGTCACAAGCCCCACCCCATCGCTCATGATGTCAGCCTCTGGTGGATTTTTTGGCAAAAATAACACACACCCTGGCGAGTGGGGGGGCAACTACCTCCCCCCTGCAATGCCAAAAATGTGCTTTTTGGTGCTTTGCAACCCCCCCGTGACTTGTGCACCCCCCTGCTGCACGGGGGCAGTCTGCCCCCCCCATTCCTATGCCATTGCCCTTGAGGTGACCTCCCAGGTAGCTTTTTTGTGCCCTGGTTGCAGCACAGGCTGCATCGTCCTCATTGCATCGCAGAAGGGCACAAAGTTAGGTAGGACTGTGTTGCAAGTATTCATCCACAAATAGTTCTTCTCTACAAAAGCATTATTATTTGCAATCTTAAAACTGAAACCGTAGACTATTCAGCGCTGGGGTAGTTATCCACAGTCATCTCTAGCAATTCTGTAATATTCTATTTAGTCCATTTTACAAGGTGCTTTGATTGCAAAAAACCCAGAAAAATACAAAAATAATTGGAATAGAAAGAAATATTAACAAGTCACAGCCAGTATTGTTGTCTCAGAGGAGCCCTCCCCCAACACAACCCTCGCTGTTAGCAGACTTTGGAGGTCTTCGTGAAGGAAGACAGAGGTGGGACTCCCACCTCTGTCTTCGGGTGTCTCCCACCGTGGGAGACACACACATTTGCATACAGACACAATCTCAGAAAAAAGCTTTCATCAACTCATCAGATTACATCCTCTTCTCCAATTGTTGAGCGTTTCTGTTTTCCTTTTATTTTTCCTTATCAAAGAAAATTGTACCGCTGAGGTGCATGTAATTACATGAAATTACCAAGAAAAGATGAGGCTTTACAAATAGCTGTGGAAAGAAGGAATGCGAAAAGCAAGGGTGAAAAGGAAAGATATAAACAACTGAATGCAGATTTCCAGAGAACAGCAAGGAGAGATAAGAAGGCCTTCTTAAATGAACAATGCAAGGAAATCGAGGAAAACAACAGAATGAGGAGGACTAGAGATCTGTTCAAGAAAATTGGAGATATCAAGGGAACGTTTTGTGCAAAGATGGGCATGATAAAGGATAAAAAAGGCAGGGACCTAACAGAAGCAGAAGAGATTAAGAAGAGATGGCAAGAATACACAGAAGAACTTTACAAGAAAGATCTTAATGTTCCTGATGACCATGCTGGTGTGGACCATGCTGGTGTGGTCACTGACCCAGAGCCGGACATCCTAGAGAGTGAAGTCAAGTGGGCCTTAGGTAGCATTACTAACAACAAAGCTAGCGGAGATGATAATATCCCAGCTGAGCTACTTAAAATCCTAAATGGTGATGCTGTGAAAGTGCTGCACTCAATATGCCAACAAATTTGGAAAACTCAGCAGTGGCCAAAGGATTGGAAAAGGTCAGTTTACGTTCCAATTCCAAAGAAGGGCAGTGCCAAAGAGTGTTCAAACTACCGTACAATTGCACTCATTTCACATGCTAGCAAGGTTATGCTCAAAATCCTACAAGCTAGGCTTCAGCAGTACGTGGACCGAGAACTACCGGACGTACAAACTGGGTTTCGAAGAGGCAGAGGAACTAGAGATCAAATTGCCAACATGCGCTGGATCATGGAGAAAGCACGAGAGTTCCAAAAAACCACCTACTTCTGCTTCATTGACTACGCAAAAGCCTTTGATTGTGTGGATCACAACAAACTCTGGCAAATTCTTAAAGAGATGGAGGTACCAGACCACCTTACCTGTCTCCTGAGAAACCTGTATGCGGGTCAAGAAGCAACAGTTCGGACCGGCCATGGAACGACCGACTGGTTCAAAATTGGGAAGCGAGTACGGCAAGGCTGTATATTGTCACCCTGCCTATTTAAGTTATATGCAGAGTACATTATGAGAAATGCAGGGCTGAATGAATCGCAAGCCGGAATCAAGATTGCCGGGAGAAATATCAACAACCTCAGATATGCAGATGATACCACCCTAATGGCAGAAAGTGAAGAAGAACTAAAGAGCCTCTTGATGAGGGTGAAAGAGGAGAGTGCAAAAGTTGGCTTGAAACTCAACATTAATAAAACTAAGATCATGGCATCTGGGCCCATCAATTCCTGGCAAATAGAAAGGGCAGAAATGGAAGCAGTAACAGATTTTACTTTTCTGGGCTCCAAGATCACTGCAGACGGAGACAGCAGTCATGAAATTAAAAGACGCTTACTCCTTGGAAGGAAAGCTATGGCAAACTTAGACAGCATAATAAAAAGCAGAGATGTCACCATGCCAACAAAAGTTTGCATAGTCAGGGCGATGGTGTTCCCAGTAGCAATGTATGGTTGCGAGAGTTGGACCATAAGGAAGGCTGAGCGCCGAAGAATAGATGCTTTAGAACTGTGGTGCTGGAGAAGACTCCTGAGAGTCCCTTGGACTGCTAGGAGATCAAATCAGTCAATTCTAAATGAAATCAAGCCTGACTGTTCCCTGGAAGGACAGGTACTAAGGCTGAAACTCAAATATTTTGGCCACCTAATGCGAAGAGAGGACTCTCTGGAGAAGACTCTGATGCTGGGAAAGATTGAAGGCAAAAGGAGAAGGGGAAGGCAAAGGATGAGATGGTTAGACAGCATCACCGATGCAACGAACATGAGCGAACATGAGCAATGAGCGAACTCAGGAAGATAGTGGAGGACAGGAAGGCCTGGCGGGATATGGTTCATGGGATCACGAAGGGTCGGACACGACTTAACGACTGAACAACAACAACAACAAGAAAAGTCCAGAGATAGGGCCAACTGAACATTGGAATGTGCCTCTGCAAACCTCTGTGCTGTAAAAATATCCTCATTAAAGAACAATATGCAGCTGCCATACTAAGAGTAGCTAGAGGCTCTTTTTTATTATTACTCCAGTGCTGACAAGGGGCTAAGTACTTTCTAGTTCCACAGCATTTTACATACAAATCAGCCTCTAAATTATTGCTTAATTCTTTGGGGAATTGTAATGACAGGACCAGAATAGGAAGTCTTTTTAATAGCAAAAAAAAAAAAAAAACACACAACACTATGATAAAATAGGCAATATGCCAGACTTTCTTTTCTACCCCCCCCCCCCACACACACATTGTGTCTCGCTGTGTGAGCCAAGGCCTGGATGCCAGGCCCAGGCTGGGGCCTCATACCAAAATGGAGGACAATGATATTCAACCATAGAGGGTTGGAAATCATGCTCCAAATTCTCTCAACAGTAGTGAACTTGTTTAGGGTTTGTTTGTTTTGAAGAAGAAAGGCACTACAGACAACCGATAACTGATGATACCACCTCTGTTGTTGTCGTCTTGATACCTTTGGAATTCAGGTGAATTCTTTGTCACAATCTTTTTTGTAATTTTTGAAGAAAATCAGAAAGCTTTGAATGCCCCAAGCTTAACAAATGTTGCTAAAGTTGCCATGGTACAGCCAGAATGTTTGTAATGAAAAGAATAACCAACTACTGGGAACCAAAAAGAAATAAGTACAATGGTTACTGAATATTACTCTACGTAGGCAATTCTATTCACCTCTGAGATCCATCATGGGGGTGACGCGCTGAGCTCTCACACCGGGTTACACAAACCCTAGTGACGCCTCTGTTTAGGCTGCAAACATACATTTAGGCTGTGCATATAATGTTGTAATTTAAAAGTGTAATTTTGATTATGCGGGAGGTGGGGCAATAATGCAGGGGCGGGATGATGATGTGTTGCCCCACCCATTGCATGGGAGGAGGGGCATCATGGGGGTGATGCACTGACCTCCCGCACCGGGTGACGCAAACCCTAGGAACGCCCCTGGTAGGCAGCAGGGAGAAAATGATAAATCAAACAATAAGCATTGTCTAAACAGGACTGGGCAGAGATAGACTACTACAGTCCAAAGCAACTGTAGGATCTGACACTGAGGCCAGCAACAGTGGGACTCTGGGGACAGAAGTGCTCTCTACCCTCTGGGCACTCCAAGCCTCCTGCAGCTCACCTTAGCCAAGGAGCTGCTGGCCTTTTCTGCCCTGCCACTGTCTCTTCAACCACAGGGAAGGAGGAGGAAGTGTCTTCTAGCAGCTATGGTGGCCAAGTACAGAATTCAGTTTCTGTCTCACTCCACAAGGGCTGCCAAATGAAGCTATTTCTAGACATTTTTTCCCCAGCATGATGTAATGTCATTAACTGCTCAGTCCTATCCATTCAATACACCAGCAGACTGCAAGGTCCGCTGGTGTACCGTGTAGTCTGCCGTCATGGCCATCCTCTCTGCCAGTCTGCAGAGCGCTGCCTGCTGATGCAAGGCCCAGAAGACCGTGCTCTGCCAACAGCACCCTGCAGATCAGCTGGTTGGGGGGGGAGCAGATCATGGCGGGCATCAGGCTGGGACGGGGCATCAAGGACAGAACGAGGGTAGATCTTGGCAGCAGTGGCACCTGCCATATCCAACCCCCCTTTCTTGCATGAGGTTAATGTTCTAGAGTCGGTACATTAAGCTAAAATTGTGTATACTGTACAGCAAGTCCTCACTTAAAGTTCTAGATAGATTCTTCTTGGAAACTGTGACTTTAAGCGAAACAACTTATAATGAAACCAATTTTACCATAGGCTAATTGATAAACATAAATGTTCCTATGGAATTTTCTCATCAACTTTAAAATGAAACAACTTTACACTAAATGACTTGGGTTGAGGACTAGCTGTACTCAAAATTACATTGAAACTACCGTACAGCTGGAAAATACATACTGTCTCATTAAAAATTATGAGAAACAGGCAGGGACTGAGGGGACAGAAACTTCATTCTCTGATCTCAGGCTTACTCCAAGGCATGTATTTAGTAAGTGGAATCGCCTTCACTGTTTAAAAATTTCTCTGGCTTTTTGTTTTTTGGCCGACCATACGTAGTTAAATTCCCGCAGGTCAACCGTACACGAGGGGCGACTGTATCTGTAGCTGGGGCTGTGGAGGAAGGTTCAGATTGGGGCTGTCACGTTGTTGAGGCCCTTTGCTACAGCGTAAAGCAGCTTGAAGGGTGCATTCTTGCCCTGAAGATACTCTCTGTGAAGAAATTCATCATACGGCAGTTAAGGAATGCTTATATTTTTCTACAGCATTTTGCAAAAGTAAGGAAATGTATGGATATATGAGCATACTGATCACTCTCCTCTTGGCAGCATTTTGTATTTGTGTAGCTCCTGCTGTCTCTCGAAAGAAATATTGCTCTGTTTCTTGGAAGGAAGCACCCAAATGACAATAGAGTCAGTCTAGGTGCTTATCAGTCCCTGGCACTAAGTAATAAAGCAGTGAGACTATTGTAATAGGAAGCCATCTGTATTGAAAATGATGTGTAAATAATGCCCTGGAATTGAGGAAGATTGTTTCTATGGTGCTGCTTTGTGAGTGACGCAATCTGAAAAGCTAAGGAGACAAAGTTCAGTTATAAAATTATTGAGTGCATTTCCAGATAACTCCATTTACAAGCGAACTCGGGCACACCCAGAGCCAGTCGAAAGCAATCCGTTGGTAAGAAACTAGAATACCACAGCCCGTAGTATAGATTTATGTCAGAGCTGCATATAGTTCAGATGTGAATATCATCTGTGTTTAAACCGGTGCTTGCATTTAGCCTGATGCAGAGCATGTAGCGATCTACTTCAAGCCCATTGTAAGGAGATCAACGAATAAACTTTGTCAAAAAGAATCATCTGTGTATAAAATTATGGAATGATCACATGTCTCTTTTGAAATGTATGCTAGATCATAATCACATGACTAATAGCAATTCATCAGAAAAACAAGTGATAGTATCATTTGACTAGGATACAAAATCCACGTGTTTAGGCAATTTTAAGTTTCTCTTGCAAACTCCATCTATTCCAAGCCCAAAGACAGACAGTAGTTTTCAAGAGATGAAGCTGGTAGGAGGCACCATTCCCTGTAGCATCCACATATATATGTTGCTTTATTTTAAACTTTAGTACCACATTCTTTGCCATAAAAACAATGATACCTAAGGCAGCATACAAGATACATGTTGTCTGGAGCATTCCTTGGTTGGGAAGTTGAAAAAGTTTTAGAAAATAAATGACACTCGTATAGAACAGAATTTGTTGATAGAGAATAACAAATTTTTATCCAGTTGTGGTAGATCATGGTCTTGCACAGAGCAAGATTAGAAAACGTAACATGTGTACCTATGGTGGTGCACTTGGTGACACAGGTGAACAACATATGGAGCAGGTTTTCTTTTCACAACATTTTCAGCTCAATCCTAACTCCCAGCGCGGCAATGCAGCGGTGGCAACGCAGCCTCCACTGTATCCCGTAGGGGAGTTTACGCTGCTGGAGGTCTCCTCAGGGTAAAGCATTTGTCCCCTTGCCCCAGGGTAAGCCCCAGCAGCCAGGTCCACTCAAAGGAATTTTATCAGGGGATACAAAGGTTCTTTTGGGCCCCTTCCCTTCATGTGAGTTTGGCTCCTGGGCCCCGCTTTTTGACCCATTTTTGGCCCTGGGCCCAGGTATGATTTACCCCCTTAATTCCAGCAGCCACTATGGGTCAACTCGGACCTGCGCCAGCGATATCCCTAGTGCAAGTCCACATTGATCTATGAAAGCAGATCAGGCTTGGGAAGGGGGTTAGGATTCAGCAGGCGCTGCTGCCACTGAACCTGCCCCCCTCCTGGGCCTGATCCACTCTCCTCCCTGTGCCCATCTCCTCCCTGTTCCACCCACCCCTTCCCCGTTCTGCCCACCCCCTGCCCTCCCTCTGCCCCATTCCACTCTCTGCACAGCCTTACCTGCTCTGGCAGGTCTTTGGAGATCTGCCAGCACAAGAAGAAAGGCACTCTGTCAGCTAGGGCTGCCGGAGCATGCTTTATGGCTGCTTCGCAGCAGCCAGCACTGGTGGAACACATGTTCCAGCAGCAGGGCAGCCCAATAATATTGGGCTGCTTAAGAGTATACCTGCCATCAGGACTTGTGATTGGTTCTGAGTGCTTATGGCATGTACACACAGTACACACAATGTATACACGCACATGCACACACACACACACACACACACACACACACACACACACACACACACACACACTCATGCACAAACACTTTATGGGATGCACCACAGGTGAATACAGTTTGTACTTAGCTTACCTGCCAAGTTTACATTTGAAGCATCCTTTAGCATCAAATGTTTATATAAAAGGGTCCTAAGCGTAGTCCTAGTGAAAGGATTTGAGAAAGCAAAAAAAAAAAAAGATACCTTTGCCTGAAACTTTAGAGATCCACTTACAAACTGGGCTTAATGGTTTCCCTCTGTAGGATATGTTCTCTTATCTTATATATAAATCCTCTTTTCATAATATTTGCTCGCCTAAAAACGTATGCCCTTGACAGATGTTTCCATTGTGTTTTTTTCATGTTGGTGACGTCAGGGAATAATATGTAACAACAGCTGATCTTATCTTATGTAAAGACTAGTAAAGATAAGGAAGATATATAAATAACATCTAATATGCCAATTAGAAGTACTTCTGCTTCCACAATCAATAAACCAGCCACTGGCTAATTAAGTTTAGCAAAATACCGTATTGTCCCGAGTATAAGACGCACCTGATTATAAGACACACCCTTAAAGTTTGGTGCTATTAAAAAAAATTTAATTAAATCACTGGTATTAAATTGCAACAGCCTGATTATAAGATGCACCCCTAGTTTAAAAACTTAAATTAGTAGAAAAAAAGTGAGTTTTATACTCAGACCAATACGGTAAATCAGCGAGGAGAGGAACAGAAAAACGAGGTGTGAGTGCTGGGGTGACGCTCTGGCATGATGTGACAGACCTCACCTTTCTTTAAATCATCATCTGTGAACAGCACACCAGATTCTTAGACCCCCACCCGTTTTTGTTCCCAGTACATTTTCTTTCCATGATTAATCCCTGTGAGAGCAAGTGAAAGGCCCAACATTCTATTCTTGGCAAATGGCACTTGCTTTTTACTATGATACGAAGGCAAACATTTCAATATTCTTCACTGGGGCCATATCTAACCTAATGTAATCTAATGTTCTCTCATCAGTGCCTAAAACCTTTTCTGCTCAGCCTGGTGGTTGCTAAAATCACAGGTCAGTCACAAATGTTTCCAGTTCACATGAGGAAAGGCAGGGAAAGTTACCCTGCCCAACAAATCCACTCATTAACACATTAAGGACATATGTTTGCACAGACTAGGCCAACACTAGTTGTAATTAGCCGCAAATGGCTGGAGTCTAGTGCATAAGTGTATATTGAGGCGTGTGTCATCATTGATCACCTAACGATCTGGAGCTGAGTGCGCTAATGGACTTCACTGAAGAGCATTGTGGTTTTGAGGTGGTGTGGAGGATTATGGACATTCCCTCTGTGGTAACTCATTCTCACAGGCAAGTCAACACTTATGTTGTTGTCATCAGGTAATGAATGTGTGTTTGTGTGTGTGCATGCGTGTGTGTGTGCGCGTGGGCTAGCCCATAGGCTGATGCTTACGCTATTAATTTCTGGTGCTTATATCTATCCAATCATTCACCATCCAAAAGGCTATGAAGAGCTTTTCAACCGATCATCATGCATAGAAGGAGCATGGGTGGGGAGGGGGGGCAGGATCATGACAGCAAGCCTTACCACAACTTGTATGGTCCCTATGCATGTGCCAATTACCGTATTGATCTGAGTATAAGACTCACTTTTTTCTCCTAATTTAAGTTTTTAAACTAGGGGTGCGTCTTATAATCAGGCTGTTGCAATAATGCCAGTGATTTAATTAAAAAAATTTAATAGCACCAAACTTTAAGGGTGCGTCTTATAATCAGGTGCGTCTTATACTCGGGACAATACGGGTATATGTGTGGTTGGGGACACTGCAAAAAAGCAATTTGTATGCATTTTGAGTCCGTGCAGATGGTTGAGTCAGTGCACATAGGTCTGGGGGCAGGTGTGGCACTCCCCCGTGGAAGGGGAGGAAGGGGAGCCACCAAGGGGAACTGGTGGGGGATGTGGCCTGCTTGCGTGTTTCACCCAGTGGGTGGTCGGGTCCAAGTAAGATAGAAGGGAAGCAAAAGAGGGATGGAAGACCAGGCGCAGGGGCCTCAGACGATCCGTGGGAAGGGGTTTGAACTTAGAGTGTCACCCAGGCCCTCCTCTGTGTGGAGGTCGGCCAGGCTGGCATCTTGGAGCTTGCAAGCCTGTCCCAGCTCCTCCCAAGGTGGGGCCTTTCCACTCACCATCCATTGCTGTCCCAGCCTGTGGTGCCTGATCTTGGGCCAGTGGTGAGGCCTTTATGCCTTGCCATAGGACCTGTGCCACCTCCTCCTCCTCCCATGCTTCCGATCCCACCCAGGACCCAAGTGTTATTTACAATATGCAAAATCAGTAGCTGATCATGATTGCTTTTTACTGAATCAGAAGCACACATTTGAAATTTAAAACCGCTGCTAGTGCCTTTGCTACGTACCAAACTCCTGAGCCAAAAGGTGCAGTGTGTGTGCCTTATGCCAAGCAGAAGCTGAATGCTGTTGAAAATAACGTTGACAATTCACATGGTACATTAAAAAAATATATATCCAGAATTCTGTTCTATGTGAGTCCAGCCTTAAGGGTGCTTTGAATTTTGCTGAAAATAGCTAATAACATAAAAAATTAAAAGGAGGGGGGCTTCCAGATCATGGAAGGAGAACCAATGTGCATGTTCATGAAGCCAGAACGGAATCATTTCTGGAGGATGACCGTAAATTTACCCAGACTCCCTGCTACATTCTGGCTTGATTTGACCAGTTCCAGCTGCTTCCTGCAAAGGGTCTCAAAAAACTGCAATTTTACATCCTATCACAACACACACACACACCCCTAGCCAACCAGCAGTCTTAAGCATTTCAGAAGGAAATTTTTGAGTCTTGTTTTTAAGATTGTCATATACTGAGCTAGTTTATTAAAAAAAAGTATTAGCATGCACAGCTGAGTCATAAACCTTTGTACAGACTGTTGCAATACTTCTTCAACATCTGTTCTTGACGTAATTTAGTTCAGCAGAGAAATATTCCTGCCAAAGGAAAGAATATTGCAGGAAAAACCAAGAGAACATCCAGAGACCACCTGTTGTCATTTTGCAAGTTTAATTTGGGAGTTATTAGAATCAACCCCAGGTTCAGATCTAGTCCTTTGCAAGTCTTCTGATTTCTAAGAATGATTCTGATCCAGATCACCCACCCATGACTGCTTTTTACCAAGACAACAAAACAGGAAACAGAAATGCAAAGCATATACAGTATTTAACAGCTCGACTAGTTTATCCCTGATTGAATTCATTCACAGCCCAATCCTACCTAACGGTGACCAGAAATTGTGGCTGCATCAGCGCTGGAAAGTTGGATAGGACTGGGCACCAAGTGCCCAAATGGATCATCTGTGCCATACATGCGGTGCATTTAATGCACACTACACCTGGCTGCACGGCATAGTCCAGAGGTGAAACTAGACTGGAGCGGAGGCAAGTAGTTCTGCAAGACTCCGTTACACTGGAGTCAGCGGCCCCTCCCCTTTGCTGTTGGAGCCATTCCGGCAGCAACAGGGGAGCGTCCTGCGTGTTGCCATTGCCGCCAGAATGGCTCCAACAGCAAGTGGGAGGGGCCGTTGACTCCGGTGTAACGGAGTCTTGCAGAACTACTTGCCTCCGCTCCAGTCTA
This sequence comes from Plestiodon gilberti rubricaudatus, assembly GCA_026170595.1. Classification (NCBI taxonomy): domain Eukaryota; kingdom Metazoa; phylum Chordata; class Lepidosauria; order Squamata; family Scincidae; genus Plestiodon; species Plestiodon gilberti. Next base: position 169,886,707 of record JANXHW010000001.1, read on the forward strand.
GCTACGCCACTGGTATAGTCATCCTATTACTTGGCCAGATACATTGCCAGTCTGAGCAGAATTATGTGCTCAAGACTGCTCACCATCACCATATGAAGAAGCCGCCTTCCATGGCAAAACACTGAGAGAGGTTACTATTTTGCCATGTGAATGAAACATTTCACAGCCAAGGGAGATGTTTGGGGAAGACACTACCTCCCTATGATTAGTATGTAATAAAAATAAGTAAGGCCTTCTGGTTTTATTGGGAATATTGCATTCAAATTCATGGGTTGAGGAGGAATGGTTGGTTCCGTGTCCAACTCTATTCTTCTATGAATGGGAATTTGGACTCATTGAGAAAAATGGAGAACAAACTGGACAACCAAGTGGGACAGGAAGGTGTCCGAGTCACCTGGTGAAGATTTGGAAATCTCATATAATTTTTTTTTTTTGGCTATATAGGCAAAATAGCTAACAGACTCTCTCTCTCTCTCTCTCTCTCTCTCTCTCTCTCTCTCTCTCTCTCTCTCTCTCTCTCTCTCTGTGTGTGTGTGTGTGTGTGTGTGTGTGTGTGTGTGTGTGTGTGTGTGTGTGTGTGTTCTCATTTATCTGTGTAACTTTATGGCCCCTTTTAGAAAAAAGCTACAAAAGCCATTGTCTTTCATCTAGAGGCCATAGTTGATTTGCCAGGGCACGACTGCAAATTAGGAGAGGAGATCCTGCTCACTGGAAGTGTGTGCATATGCTTTGCACGCCAAAGATCCAAGTTTGTTTGCTTGTTTATAGATTTATACCCTACCTTTCAATCAAAATGATCCCCAAGGCTGTTTACAGTAACAATAGAATACAAGCCCCCTTGGTCCTCTGGCTAAATGCCTCAACTCGCTTCTTTGCCAGTCTCTGGGCAACTGGTAGTGGGAGCAGAGGCTTTTTAGGCAAAAAAAAAAAAAGGGGGGGGGAGGTGAGGACTCTGCAGCAGATCCATTCTCTAGCCACTGGCAGGGGTGAGGGTGGCTTACCTTCCCCTTGCCATGGCGTTCATACTGGGGTGTAGGGACTGCAACCTCCCAGGGGACTCCTCTGCCCAATGGCAGAGGCCAGAGGATATGAGACCTCTGCTCATTTCTCTACAGAGAAACATTCTCCAGTTAACACATGAAGCTGCCACCTACAGAGTCAAACCCTTGGTCCATCAAGTCCCCTATTTCTACACTGACTGGCAGTGTCTCTCCAGAGTCTTAGGCAGAGAGCTATCCTACACCAGCTACCAAATATTCCTTTTTTCAAAACAGAATATGCCAGAGAGTGAGCTTCTTGGGACCTTCTACAGGCAGAACATGGATGCTACCACTGAGCTATGACTTCTCCCTAGGAGGTCAGTGAAAGTAACTGGCAGAGCTGGAAGCATCTTATCTGAAATCATATTTCAAAATGATAGCTGAATTCATAGCAAAGAGTCATGGGAAGGGAGACAGGTCAGAAATCAGAAAAAAAAATAGATCAAGATCTGGGTCAACGTTTGAGGTGTAGTATAAGCCAAGGCTGAGTTGCTGTCATATTTGTAACACTCAGCCGATTCTCATGTAAGAAACCACAGAAGTATACACAGGACCAAGGCATGAAAAATCAGGATGGCCCTCAACCACAAATAGAGTTGGAGGTCCCATATGAAACTACAGGAGGGTTCATAACACAGTGATCAAGCAAGATCTTGCACTGTAGACATCTGTAAAATAACCAAATAAAGGCATAAATCTGGGCCATAAGCAACAGAAGGTATCTAATCTACACCCCAGCTCTGTTCTGGGTTCTCTATTCTTGATTCTTCTGTTTGCTCTCTGTTGTCCGTCTGCCAGACCTGATCCTGACCCAATCACCTGCAGGACTCTTACAGTAATCTAAAAAGAAAATAACTAAAAAGGACTAACCCGGCCATTTGCTGCCGGAGAATTGTTTCCGTTATGGATTATTTAGTTGGGAAGTGCCTGACTTTATTTTATTATTTGAATATCAACCTTTTCTCTGCATTGGATTATTTTACACTTGTGTGTTTTCTAAACTCCCATCGAAAGGCTTTAAGCATTGTTCCCAGCTCTTACCCATCTCAGTGGTAAGGCACCGAGCTTCATTCTGGGGACATTAACAGGAAGCAGGACTTTTAGGACTCTTATTCCCTGGCCACTGGTATTCAGCATAAGACCTACAGACTGATAAAGGCTAGAAAGTCACTGCCGGTCAGAGATGGTCCTCAGGGGTTGCTTCAATATTGTTCTGACCATGAATTGATGCTGTTGATACACTGGTGGCAAAAAAAACTGCTCAGGCAAGTAGTCTGCTTGTGTACACACTATAAAATTGGAGCCAGAAACACGGGTGAGATTGTTGCTCCTCTTCCATGAGCTGGGAAATCACAAGTAGCAATGTTCAGCTTCACAAAAGGGAAGAAACAATCTCACTTTGCATTACTTTTCCGGATGTTAAACTGCATGTGCAAGGACTGGACATCACTCGTGTGAGATGGGGAGGTTGCCAAAACTGGACACTGCTGTGTTGTTGGAACTCACTCATTGTAATACAGCTCTGTGTGTGTGTGTGTGTGTGTGTGTCTGTGTCTGTGTCTGTGTCTGTGTGTGCGTGCATGAGTGTGCATAATTTTTGCATAATGGCATCAGTACCTTGTTAAAGCAAAGCAGCAACTTCATCTATAGGAATATTATTCCTTGCAGAATGAGGGACATTTCTGCACAATGGAAGGCAATTAGCATGTTGCCTTCTTTTAAAAAAATGTAACAGAAAGCATTGCTTACTGCCTAAGCAAAAACTAATTGAAAGACACAGGCTTAATGGATATATCTTATGTTATAAGGCTTTTGTAGAAAATAGGAAAGGAACATCAGTGATACAGAAAAGATGGGACCTTTCAATTGGATTTTAAAGGACAGTGCTTAAAATTGATTGGAAAACCTGCCAGTGGCATTACTTTTAGAGTACATTAAAAGGACATGGAACTAAATTTGGATTGCTCACAAGCTGCTCCACATTGGAGCAGTGGCGTTGCTGGAGGGGGGCCAGGGTCGCGTTTTGCGTTATTGCCTTGCCCCCGTGACACAACGTTGCCCCTGGAAAGGCTCCATTTAGTATTTCAGCTCCTGGGAGAGCTGTTGGGAATTCCAGAAGGATGCCTTCTCCATATGAGCCTGCCCAAACGCTAAGATCATCATTCTCCAAGTTAGGTGAACTTCTGAGTTTAGGTGGTGGTCACTGGAAAAAGAAAGCTTTTGGGGGTGTGGTTCCCCCCATCTGTGAAATGCCCTTCCAAAGGTAGGGTTGCCTACCACTGAATCTGATGTCCTTCTAGCACCAGGCGAAGACATTTTTATTTGCTTAGGCTTCCTGGCATGTTACCTGAGCTGCTTTTTACCATTATGGATGATGTTCTTAATTACTCTGGTGTCATTTTTTTTAAAGAACTTTCTGACACCTTTACTGTTGTTTGCAAAGAAATCGGAATTATGGGTTTATCAGCCATGTAAGTTTTGTTGAAGAAATAAAGTTTAATACTTATACCGATTTGTCTGTAGAAATTCCTTAACAACGAAATAAACAGCACCATCAACCAAAGTCGAAGGAGACAGCGTCCAAGGATTATCCAAATCAGACTAGAAAAACTTTCCCTTTACTGTTTATTGTTCTGATCATTGTTATTGTATGTTGATACTTTTAATTTGTAAGCTGCTGCAGAAACGTGCTGATTGGAGGGTGGTATGCAAATCAATCAATCAATGATACAAACAAATAATAAACTTCAAACTTCCAAACTTGAAGAACCAGAATCCTCCAAGATCTAAAGTAATGTTTGCATAGTGGTATTACTCTCTTTAGGTTTGTCGTTTGTGTCGCTTTGGCATATATTACAGCTGTGTTTTCAGGCCTTCATCTGTATGTAGCCACTTGAAAAGAGCCATTGTATTTCCAGATTTTGAGAACTCAACATGAATACATAAGAACTGGCCACAGTGGAGTTTCAAAGGTAGACAAACTATGTAACAGTCTAAGATGTCCTTCTGCCCATAACTTCCTCATATTATGAGCTCTTATTAAACTACACACACACACACACACACACACACACACACACACACACACACACACACACACACACACACACACCCCAAGTCCTCTCCTTGATACACTCTGTTGGTGCAATGGTGTACCTGCATTTGTTTGACAAGGCTGCTCCCATGTTTCTTAAGTTATGCCATATGAGAAACCATAGATATCCCGGTCCACTCCCCTCTCAGATGATCCCCTTATAACATGTGCTTCTTGATCAGAGCTGGCCCAAGACCTCCTGATGCCTGAGGCAGCATGCCAAGTGCTGCCACCCCTTACCCAATGATGTGCCAACCTCTGCTCCTCCCACTCTCCAATGTTCTAGCTCAGTACTCTCTTCTCCTCCACATTTCCTCTTCCTCTTTGTCCCCCTCTTCCTTTTCCAATTCAGAGAGTGGATGGCGGAGCAGTGGAGGTAAGTTGGCGAGAGGCACCTCCCACCAATCTGCTCCCTGAGGCAACTGCTTCAGTTGGCCTCACGGATGGGCCAGCCTTGCTCTTGATCCAGAAACATCCCTAGGATTGGAGATGGAACAACCTCTGTCTGGTGTCCACAAACAGCAACTGAGTTGAAAAGCACAAAAAGGGTGCTGATCTGCATTTAATTCTTCCTTTTTGAGGGCTGATCTTGAACCTATAGTAAGCCATAGTGCTATGGGGGTGGGTGGGTTAAGATTAATATTGGTTATATGTGATATGATCATTCTGCATTGATACATAACCGTACCACTTAGCAGGGGCGTCGCTAGCCCTCCGGGCGCCCGGGGCACGGGTTGCCCGGGCGCCCCCCAGAAGGGCCCGAGCGCCCCCCGCAGAAGGGCGCTCCCACCCGGCCCCCGCGCCCACCCCCACCACTCTCCTTACCTTCTTCAGCCTCCTCGCCGCCGCCACCGCCGGCCCCGCGCTCACCTCGGCGCAGCTGTTTAAAAGCCGCGCCGAGGTGAGCGCGGGGCCAGCGGCGGCGGCGGCGAGGAGGCTGAAGAAGGTAGGGAGAGTGGTGGGGGTGGGTGCTCGGGGGCCGGGAGCGCCATTGCTGTCTCCTTACCTCCTCCTCGCCGCCGCCGCCGGCCCCGCGCTCACCTCGGCGCTAGTCGGCTCCTTTTAAAATTGGCTGTTCTGCACATGCGCAGAACACCTAAGAGGCCAAGAGAGGGCAAAATTAGGCGTTCTGCGCATGTGCTGAACAGCCAATTTTAAAAGGAGCCGACTCGCGCCGAGGTTAGCGCGGGGCCGGCGGCGGCGGCGAGGAGGAGGTAAGGAGACAGCAATGGCGCTCCCGGCCCCCGAGCGCCCACCCCCATCGCTCTCCCTACCTTCTTCAGCCTCCTCGCCGCCGCCGGCCCCGCATTCACCTCGGTGCGACTTTTAAACAGCCGCGCCGAGGTGAGCGCGGGGCCGGCAGCGGCGGCGCCCCGGCTGAAGATGGCGCTCCCCCGGAAGATGGCGCCTGGGGCCCGAGGCCACAGGGCCCCCCCAAAGAACGCCACTGCCACTTAGAAGCTTCAGAATTGACTTACCAGTTGGTGAATCAGTCATAATTACTAATGATGCTGGTGTGGGCCTTCTTTTCCTGATCTGTGGAAAACATAGACCCAAACAGAGTCATTAAACAACAGCCACAACCCGAAATCCAAAGAAAACAGCAAATTGCTAAGCAGTCCCATTATATGCACCTCATGTAGTCATCTCTAAAGCAAAGTGCTTGCAAACACTATTAAAACTATCAGGTTGCTTTAAATGTGATCAGAAATAGAACATTTCCAAAGTCTGGTTGTTCCTTCCATTTCTAGAAGCCAATGCCACCCAGTTATAATAGGACAGATTTGTTCCATGTGGTTTCAATGAATTACTTATTCTTTTGTGCCTTTTCAGTTTGCTTCATTGTGTTGGATCTGAAATCAACATAGACCTATGAAGGACAAGCTTAGATTAGGGCTGTGCTGGCCAAACAGAGCTGGCACTGGAAATATGCTGCGAGTTTGGATACTCACGGAATTCTCAGCAGGACTGGGTTTCCCTACAAACTAGCAATGAAACCCAGAATCCTCAGCTGTGTCTCAGAAAATTACAAGGTGCACTTTTGGTTTGCATTGGGACATTTCTGTGTTCCCTAGGGTGACAAAAATCCTACAGTCAGCCCTCTCCAACGCCCTTTTAAATCTCAGCCTAACAATGTCCATTCCTCCAATATTGATGGTGATAGTAGAAAAACATTCACTTGGGGACAGGACTTTCTGAACACTCTCCTCCTTTTTTGCTACATTGATTGGTCTACTCAGTGTCATATAGTATGACGTCTTACAGCTCAATCCTATGTGTGTCTACTCAGAAATAAGTCCCATTGTGTTCCACAGTGGGGCTTACTCCCAGGAAAGTATGTATAGGATTGTAGCCGGGCAGCGAGATGCTGTGTAAGCTGCTGGAGCGAGTGCTCCAGCACTGGAAGCTGTCACAAACGTGCTTGAAGGAACGTTTGCACCTACTTTGGAGTAAGGGAGGCCGGCACAAGGCTGGCCTCCGCCGTCAGGATGAGCATGCGGCCACCGGAGGCAGGTAAGGCTCCCACCGGCGGCTGCATGGGCGGTCCAGGTGGCGAGGGAGGGGAACCATTGGGCGAGCTGGCCCAGGAGGGAGCAGGGATGGCATCGGCCATATCCCTGTCCCCACCGGGCCAGCTCAGCCGTTACGCAGCCTCCTCCTACTTCTGCCAACTATTTAGCTTGTGGAAATCTGAGAAGGCTGATACAGTTGGCCCCGGTTTACACCCGGGGAAGGGGACGTACGTTCCCTTCCCCGAGTAGACCTCCAGCCTGCCGCATGGCGGTCCGGAGTTGGAATGGGATCTGGTGGACGGCCCTTGGCCACCAGCCGGATCCTTACACAAGATTTTGCCAGTGTCCTTGGGGCTTATTCATTAAGGTGAAAGACAAAATACTTCCCTGGCCAGCAGAGCTTGTGTAACTATTTAGAGGGGGAGGGGATCTGTGTTTGGTACATTGCTAGAGACACCTTTGTTCCAAAGAAGAAGTAGAAAATGGGGTTGGTGTTTTGTTGTTGTTGTTGTTGTTGTTGTTGTGTGTGTGTGTGTGTGTGTGTGTGTGTGTGTGTGTGTGTGTGTGTGCACGCGCGTGTGCGTTTTGCTAGAATTATTCTCTGTCCCAACAAATCCATTTGATTCCAGAATATTACACAGGGTCTGTAGTCTGCCATTCAGACACTGACAAGACACAGACCTGCTGAGTTTCAGCAAGGTGGCTGTATCCTGTGCCTTTAGCCCAGGGACTGGTTTTTAAAGTAACTTATTATAGCCGGCATTTGCCACATCAATCTGGATAAAAAGAACCATAGAACTAGTTCTGTGAGCACAGTGTGTGGGTGTGGGTGTGCATGTGCATGCGCACACGTGTTAGATTTGTTCCTCTTCCCCATTCTGCATGGCAAGTTCTTTCTGAACGTTAGGGCTATTCAAAAGTAGTTTGCAATATAGCACAGGGTCAACAGTTTAAAGAAGCCAAAAATTATGCTGGTTTAGGATAAGACCCTTGTGTGAGTTTTGACAGTACAGTCATCAGCCTGCAAGTAGCAGCCAGTACAATTGGTTTCATAATGTTACTCTGGCAAGAAGGTCTATCTCATCCTTGGCAGGCATTTGCTCAGGTTGTTGGGGGATGGTTTTCTTTTTATCGTTGAGTTTTTTTTTCTTCGACTTTAGATCAGTAATGGATGTGATAGATGGTGGCTCACAGACAGCACAGGGCAATTAATATAGTCTTTGACTAGTAGATTCTAATAATGCCAATGTTATGATATAATCAAACCAAAGTGTGACATTTCATACACATCATGGAATTAAATGAAGAGTAGAGCCCTTGAGCTAATAGATATGATCGCCATTGATTTCGAAGCTGCGCACGAGACTAGGGTGTAACGCAATGTTAAACAGGCATAATGGAGTCAACATTGCTTATGGTATTCTTATTTTGGTATTGAAGATTGTATCACTTTGCAGGGGGAAAAATCTGCATTTCCCCCCACAAATATCTCTTTCTTGCCCTTGAGAAGAACTTTGCTTATTCTCCCCTACACTTTATGCCATGTTTTGCTTGCTATCAACCTCTTCTGGCAAAAGCTGTCTCCTAGGCTTTTCATCCAAAAGCCAGGATGATGTAGTGGTTTGGGAGTCGGACTTAGACCTGGAAGATCCAGGTTCAAATCCCCGCTCAGCCACGAAGCTTCCTGGGTGACCTAGGGCCAGTCACTATCTCTCAGCCTCACCTACCTCACAGGGTTGTACATATGTACAAATATGTACACCACTCTGAGCTCCTTGGAGGAAGGGCGGTATAAAAAAATGTGAAAAATAAAATAAATAAATAGGCTGCTAACATTTAAATCCTATACACACTTGCTTATGTGTAAGATCCTCTAAACACAGTGGGATTTACTTCTAAGTAGACATACATAGGATTGCACTGTAACTGTAAGCTTCTAAAATAGTCTACAGTGCAGGTATAACCATTCACTGTCAACAATTTAGAATCATTGTCAATGATTTTGAATAACCAGATGGACTTCAGGTAAGTCAAATATAGCTCCACTTTTACTTTCTAAGATGTCTTAGTTCTTATAGACTGAGAGTCAGCAGCCAGGCCTGTGTTTGCAAAGGAGAATAGAATGGCTTGCAAGATTCAGCTTATGCTACATTCCGAAATGTGGATAAATTCTTGCACGCTCGCTACTTGTACATTGGAAAGCATCATACACACCATTATATTTTGCAGTCTTAGAAAATAAGACATCATTTTTCTGTTGCCAAGTCTGAGGATGCCTGAGTACTTTCTTCAAAGTGCCCTTTTACAGAATGGCAATTGAACTTTCTTCTTCCCGAAATAGCTAACTACATGATATATACGACATCTCACTTTTCATTTTGACATTCACCTAGCTGCATTCTTGTACTGAATCACAAGCTATCGCTCTTGGAAATCACATATTCTGAAGGATAAGGAATGAAAACAACAAATGTTTGCGCATGAAACTATGTGTGAACGTCACCTGGAGAGAACATCCAAAGGACAAATCCTGCTTGCTCTCTCAGTTGCAGTACACCGTATGGAATTCCAATAGCTTGACCTGAGTTGCACAGTTTTGCAGATCTGAAAACATTCCATGCATCCTCCTTAATTCCCCCCCCCCCAAGCAACAAAGAGAAAGCCATCTTACCTGTTCAGCTGCTTCAGGATCTATTTGACTTTGAAATAACGGCACAGCAAATTGTATCTTTTTGGGGCTGTTAGGCTCCATAGTGATAATCAGAAGAGAGAAGAGCCCAGAACTGCCTAAAAAGGAGAGGCAGAGAGTTGTTTCTGCGATGATGCCCTGGCACACTCCCTGAAGTCACGCCAAGCACTCCTTATTAACAGCTGTAATTCCTGAGCTAGTGAGCAAAGCTGCCTCGGCTGAGAAACTCCCTGATTCCACATCCACAGCGGTGCCGCTGGCTGGAGCCGCTACTGTTCCTTCTGTGGTCCTTCAAATCCTCTCAGCACAAAGCTGAAAGAAACAATAAACTAATTGTGCCCTGATTCTCTTCCACGTATGCCAAGCGTTCACTCAGAGGCTAATTGAAAATGCAATACTAGCCTGGCTTGGCCTGGTGCCCTGGGATTTGAAACGGAGGATCTCTCCACTGTACATTACTAGCTGGCTGCTCCAAAGTGCAGGGTAAGCACCCTTCGGAGTATTGCTGATGGACCATGAATTATTGAGAGACAGAGATCAGGATGCTTTCAGATACGAGGTGCGGAGGCGGTGCTTGGAGTAGGTGGGATAGAATCAGCTCTCATATGAAACCGTTGCAGAATTCCCTCCCTCTTGTTCTGTGGCTTGTCAACCTAATGGTGACTGGTTCTCTACCTGGTTCAGGCCTTGATCTCTTCTCTTCTGGGGGTCTCCAAGCTTATAAGGAGGGCTGTAACATTTAATTGATTTTTGATTAACTAAACACCTTTTGATTAACTAAAAATGTTCTCCTAATCAAACAGGCAACATGTATCATTTGTAATACAAATACATTTTTTAAAAAAACTGCAGATGACAAGCACTATCATCAGGAAGGCTTTCCTCTTTTCACTCACATGAGAGGGAATTCCTCTTCTAAGGCAATGTCTGCTACCGCACAAGTGTGCATCATCTAAATGCAAAGCATCATCTAAAAGCATCATCTAAATTTTTAGACTGCCTCATGTGCCCTTATGAGATTTGGCCGCCGCCATCTTGAATCTCACGAGATTTTCGCGAGTTTCAAGATGGAGGCGGCTGGGAGACAAGGTAAGTGAAACTACCAGGGACATCGGGAGCACTGTAGCCATTTTTCCCGGGCTGCGGCGCTCACATGCAACCCAGAAAAAACGACTGCAGCTACCCATTATCAGTTGCTGATTGCAGCAGCTAACAGGCAGCTCTTTGCGTACCCCCTGCCTGTGGTCTGCATACCCCTAGGGGTACACGTACCACAGGTTGAGAAGCGCTGATCTAAAAGCAAAGGCAGTGTGCATCTGGCTTCAAAGGAATGGTTTTTACCCGTATACAAATTGGACCGAATGATTAAACAGTGAATGGATTAAAACTCACACGATGAATGACTAAGATTTCTCAAAGCAAATGTCATCCTTACTTAAAAGTAAGACAGACCTGTCACAGATCAATCGCTGGGTACTTTTATTGCTTGAGAAGCCAGTTTCTCCAGGACAAAGTGTTACCTTGGTACAAGATCCCAGCTGACATCCCAAGGCTTCTTGGGAGCATTCTAGAATTGCCACTGATGCATGTTTAGAGATTTCTCCTGCTCAAGCTAAGCAGCCAAGGGACGTTGCGGGAAGGAGGAAGACTTTCAATCTGAATTATGGCATTTCTGTTGGGGAATCTACACAACCCTAAGTTGTCCCCATGTTTCGCGCTAAGTGAAACGTCAAGGCAAGTTTGGGAGGTTCCTATTTGGACAAAACATCCAAGGAGTGTTTGGGGCGGCAAAAAGAGTTTAAATAAGTCTAATATAACCTCTTTGGTTAACAAGTTAACTATACTGATTCTGCGAATCAAAATTGCTTAAAGCACGAGCAATGGCAGTAGTTCTATGCTTCCTTCAATCCTTCTTAAGAAGTTCTTTCAGGGGCAAAGATTTCTCCATTCAGTACAAATGCCAGAGGCAACTCTGTGCATGTTTCTCCATAGAGAGGACAGGGCTGCCCAGCAGCGTCACTAGGGCGCGTGTGGCCCCAGAGCAGGGTGCGCGCGTCACCCTAATGACCCCCCTTCCACACATAACCCCTATATGAATTTTTCCCTCAGGAACGGTCTGCGCATGCGCGAAAAACATTATAAATTACGTTGTGATGCAGTGGGCCTTCGCCAGAAGGCCCACGAGCGCTGACCCGGGAGGACGCTCCAAGGCCTTCTCCCAGCCTTGGAGCCTCTGGAGGGCAACGCGCGCAGCGGAGGGCAATGTGCGCGGGTGCGCGTGTCACCCTTCTGCGCGTGTCACCCTCCGGTGGTCCGCCCCCCCGCCACGCTCCAGCGACGTTGCTGGGGCTGCCCCCAACATTGTTCAGGTTGAAGCCTGAGGTTGTCAGAAATTCCAGATGCATACAGGAGCATTGGCTTATCATGCTCATACTTAATTTATTAAATCCAAGATTTATTAAACACATGCTCATTGGCTTATCTTCACAGAGAGGACGAAACTTGAAATGAAACTTGTGTCAGCTGACAAGATGGAGAACACCTTGAGAACCGACTGAGGGAGATCTGTGGCTGCTGCAAAAAGCTTGGAAGGCAGAAGCACAGTCAAGACGTGGCTGCACTTTGAAAGGAAACATCTGAGAATTGAGGGTTCTATGTACTCATAGAACAATATTTGTAAAAAAAAAACCATTTGAAAAAAAATGGGGTTTAGAATTGCCTGCCTATATAAACCGCCTTCAGTCTGTAAAGAAAAGGCGGTATATAAATTAAAAATGTGGTTGTAATTGAAAACAGTTGAAAGAGCAATCGCTGAAAGTCAAGGTATTGCTGTATAGTTTGGCCTCAGGTTCTGGAATAAACAAACCATTAAATATACTGCCTTTTCCTCACTGGTGATTAATCCGGTCTTGCTCTACAAACGCAGGATTCCAGGGCAGAAAGCCTGACTTCCCAGAATACCGAGGTTCTAGCACCTTCCAAAAAGTGTGCCGTTCTGAACATTCTGAACATTTAAATTACGTTTAAACGACTGACTTCTCTTGATACTTTACCCGAGAGAGAAGTAATTTGTAAGCATTCGATTTCTTGCTGCTGTTTGTAGAAACTGCAAGGCCAATTTATAGGAAATGAGATAGATTAGAGAGAAAGATAACCTTGTTATAAATAGAAAATGTTGCTGCCTTCTGAAGGCTATAGCGCAACATTGTAGAGATAAATGTTTTGCTAACACACACCAAATTCCTAAAGACATTTATGTGGCAGGAAGCCGAATCGATCTCACTGAACTTCGATTTGGGTTCTTCTGTAATGTATTTAATCAGGAAATCATCAAGTATTTAGGAACGTTGCCAAGATGATTGAAAATCAATGGTTTCTAGCAATCAGCACCCATGATATGAAGATTTAACAGCATTACAAAGAACAATGTGGCTTGTAATTGCTCTTTTGTCATTTATGCTATAAAGAATAACTGTTTGCTGCGATGAAGGTAGGAGCTAGATCTTCCAAACTACCGGTATATTACTTTATAGCAGTGTTTCTCAAACTGTGGGGACCTGATTTCTGGTGGGTCCCAGGTGATCAGCAAAGCAATTGCCACAAGCCCTGAGGCTATTCAAAACTCAGCCGCTAATTGTCCTTCAAAGAGCTGAACTTCTGCAGTTTGCAAGCTTGTGTAAATATAGGGAGATAAATGTTTGCGTGTCTCATAAAGCTAGGTGGGTCCCGATAGAGTGTCATTTTAAAAGTGGTGCTGAAAAGATTGAGAACCACTGCTTTATAGGATTATTTGAACATGATATACAAACATGAGAAATTACAAGTGAGTAGTTAGAACTCTCTCAACAGGTGCACATTTTGCAAAAACATGGAATTAGTTTAAACTGGGAAAAGAAAATATCTTGTCAGAATTTTTTTTTTTTTTAAGAGCATCTGTTTCAAGCTATTGAAATTTTAGATTTGGGAAGATTTCGTTTTGCATTCAGAGATTTTCTCTGGTGTGGCAGCATTTTGAGTGTCTCTCAATCACACTTCCCTGATCACACTCCACCTGTGAAAAGTCCCCTCATGTGACATAGTGGGTTTGAGAATCAGAAGTCCAACACAGGGGCACACAGAACTAGTCATGCGGTCCTTTGGATCTATGCCCATAAGTCCAATACATTGTTTATACATTCCCCACTGCAATAGCGTCAGCCTGAAGGATTGCTTGTGTAGGTGTAGTAGTCCTCCTTTGTTGAAAGAAACACACTGTTGTTTGAGGGGAACAATTGCCTGGCTTGAGCTGGATGACTTCAATTGAGAGCTGCTGCGTTGCAGGAACTGGTAATACACTGGCCTGGGTAGAAAAGGGCCTTCGATCATATGATCTCCTGTTTGCACTCAGGGTCGTGCAGTTACACAAGCTCTGCATCACATTCTGTTTTGTGAACATGTTTGATTGGCTCTCAGGCTCGGTCTCTGTTATGCATTCTGAGGGAGTCAATTGTGAGAAAACCCTGGTGAAAACGGGCTGTCATGGAGCTTGCAAGCAGTGGCAGACACCAGTAACTGTGAATAAGGTTTGTCTCTGTGGTGAAGAACACCAACATGTAGATGGTTAATTGCTTCCAGTGGTTCCCAAAGTGGGAGGCAGGGGGAGCCATAGAGTGCCACGGAATCCTCTTGGAAAACAGTACAATGCCTATTGGCAGGCATCAACATAGTGTCACGGGAGCCGTGGCCAATGGTTGCTAATGGTCAAGGGAGCCGCAGGTCAAAAAAAGTTTGGAAAACACCAGTAGCCCCGGACTTCCCTTTAAAATGTTGTGATGATCCAACACTGAAGGCCCTGGTGAATGTCACTTCAAGAAGGAAAATTAAGACTATTCACAGGAAGGGAGCAGGACCTTTTCTGCAGTGAGGCTGAATCTATATAATTTGGGAGGACTCATTCTTTAACAGTGCAATCCTATCCAACTTACACCACTGGTGTAACCAGCTGTGCAGCGAGAACGGGAAGCCCCAGAATGGAAAGGGGATAAATCCCCTCCAAAGGGGGATTTCAAAGGGGATTTGAATCTCCCCTCCCCTTCCAAGCCTCTCGCCCTGCCCTCCCCCGCTAGTTACACCAGTGGTGTAAGTTGGATAGGACTGCGTTGTAAGCCAGTTGTACTGGCTTGCTCTTTTTCAAAAATAATGTAAAGCTTACTTGTTTGAATTTCCAAGATTGTGGTGCTGTTTTAGATTCTGCACTGTGGATGGGCCATGGCTAGTTCTGCTTGTGCAGGCAGATTTTTAAGCTTCCCTGTTCAAATAGTAGCCTGCTATGCTGTGAAAAACTCTATCCAAAGGTTGGGGTTCCTCTCACGTGGCACCCCATAAGGCACAAGTTGTTGCCTCCTCTCTGTGAATGAAAATTAGTGGTTTCTGCTCTCACATGGAGAGGTTTGAATCTCAGTATGTACCTTAGGTTTGCTGACATTTCACTTAATATTTACAGATTGGTTTGTTCTTTGCTATCTGCCTCTATGATGCAATATACATATTTCATTCTATTTTTTAAAAATGGATTGTTTGCAATTTAGATTACAGCTGGGAAAAAACCTGAACTGAGTTTGAAAGTACTGAAGTCAACTTTACAACATGGAAGGCAAAAAATCAATTGATAGCTCCCAAGATGGGGACAAAGGGCACTGTTGGGTATCAAGTTCTTTTGGTACTCAGATTCTTGGTAAAAAATCAAACTGAATTGATTGAAGGTTGAATATCCCTTATCCCTGCATGGGACAGGAAGTTGTCTGGATTTCATATTTGTCTGGATTTTGGAATATTTGCATAAATATGAGATATCTTGGGGATGAGACCCAAGTCTAAACACAAAATTCATTTATGTCTTATATACACATAGCCTGAAGGTAATTTTATACAATATTTTTCATAATTTTGTGCCCCAGCAAGCCTTGTGCTATGCTAGCCAGATGCTGGGAAAAAGTTAAGTCATAGGCTTCCCATCCGTCCCGGAATTTCCGGGACAGTCCTGGAACCCGGGCTCAGGTCCCGGATCAGTCCCGGACCATTCCAGGCCCGGTGGAAGCCTCCGCTGCTTTTGAGGCTGTTAAAATTTTAAAACTTACCTTTTTTACTGGCGGCAGCCATCTTGGATCTCACAAAATATCGCAAGAACCAAGATAGCGGCTCCCAAATCTCATGAGGGCATGAGGCAGTACAGTACTGCCTCATGTGCCCTTACGAGATTTGAGCGCTGCCATCTTGGATCTCGTGAGATTTCATGTGATCCAAGATGGCCGCCACCAGGAAAAAAAGGCAAGTTTTAAAATTTGTTGCTGCTGCTGCTGGGAGCTGCTGCGGCCTGGAGGCTGCTGCTGGCTGCTGCTGACGACAACGATGGAGGCAGCGATAATGGTGGTGGCCGCAGCCGCGGCTGGCAGTGAAGATGGCAGCGGCGGGACAGGGCAGCAAGTCAATTTAATTAATTAATTAGGCTAACTAATAATTAATTAATTGTTGAGGGTGTCCCGGTTTAGAACCAGGGAAAACTAGTAAGCCTAGTCATAGCCCCCCAAACGTCTGGATTTTGGAAGTGTCTGGATTTCAGATGTCCGGATAAGGGGTAATCAACCTGTACTTAGTTCATATTTCTCCCCTATGGGGGAGAAAAGCAGGATAAAAATCCAATAGTTTTATGCCTAAAGATTGGAAGGATTTGTTTGCATAATTAACCATCTTCATGCCTTTCTTTTAAGCATCATACCTTCTGGCCTGATTTATACGTACCACCTGGGCCACTGAAGCATCCTGCAGTGTGTGCCCTGTCCACCCCCCCCCTGCAGGTAGTAGTCAAGTTCAGACATAATGCTAAACCATGGTTTAGCACTACCTGAACAAGTCTAAGGGGGCTGCAAACTTGCACATTCTCCCTTCCCTCTCCAGCAGGCAAAAAGAGACTGGTGAAAACATTTACTTTTTCTTTAAAATGAATTACAGTTCTATCTTACATACGAAGTTCAGGGGAACTGTGGTTTGTTCAACTTGAGTTAGAATCAACCAGGGCATAAAACCATTCTTTGATACATACTGGCTTGATACCTGGCTTGTTCTAGCTCTAGTTAATTAACAAAGTGAAGTTCCCTAAGTGTGTATACAATACAGAACTGTGGTTTTATTCTTACAATGAAAGTGGAATTTTTCACTCTGAGAGGAAGGGGAAGCACGTGAACCTGTGGCTCTGTTAGGCTCATTCACATAGCGCTAATCCATGGTTCAGCTTTATGTTTGGACTGGGCCAGTGTCAAAGTAGGCCTACACATGAAGAGTTTGGGACAAGTGATGAATGAACTGCACCCACTTCAGGCTGCTAGTGGGTATACCATTTTTAAAATACGGTACTCTCATACAGTACAAGCAAGGAGGAGCTGAAGAGCCTTATGACAAAGATGAAAGAAGAAAGTGCAAAAGCTGGGTTGCGGTTAAACCTCAAACAAACAAACCCCAAGATTATGGCAACCAGCTTGTTTGATAACTGGCAGATAGAGGGAGAAAACGTGGAGGTAGTGACAGATTTTGCATTTCTAGGGTTTGCAAAGATTACTGCAGACGCTGATTACAGTCAGAAGACGTTTACTGTACTTCTGGGGAGGAGAGCAATGACAAATCTCAATAAAACAATTAAGAGCAGAGACATCACACCAACAACAAAGGTCCGCATATTTAAAGCAATGGTACCCCCCGTAGTAACATATGGCTGCGAGAGCTGGACCATAAGGAAGGCTGAGTGAAGGAAGATAGATGCTTTTGAACTGTGGTGTTGGAGGAAAATTCTGCAAGAAGATCAGTCCATATTCCAGGAAATAAAGCCAGACTGCTCATTTGAGGGAGTGATATTAAAGGCAAAACTGAAGTACTTTGGCCACATAATGAAAAGACAGGACACCCTGGAGAACATCCTGATGCTAGGGAAAGTGGAAGGCAAAAGGAAGAGGGGCTGACCAAGGGCAAGATGGATGTATGATATTCTGGAGGTGACGGACTCGACCTTGGGGGAGCTGGGGGTGGCAACGGCCGACAGGAAGCTTTGACGTGGGCTGGTCCATGAAGTTACGAAGAGTTGGAAGCGAATGAACGAACAAACAACTCTCATACATAATAAATTCCCCATGGTTTGAAAACGAACACAACACTGAGAGGAATGAATCATATTTTTCATCTTGATGTGCTAATTTCTTAGTTGCAGGGAGGTATTTTTAATATATGGGGAGGGGGGCATTCAAAAAATGAAGTGACACTGAGCATTCTACCATGTCTGGATTCTAATGCCTTCTTCTACTGCCCAAGTAGATCAGACATCACTTGTGAGCTGGGTGCTCCTCACAAATGCCCAATTATTAATTCCTTTTCATATGAATCCACCCCCAAGAGACTTTGGTCTCCAACAAGAAGAGAAAGTCAGTAAAAGTAAAGAATTCAAACAGTTGACTTATATGCAAAATAAATATTTTATTGGCATTTCAGACCCTTTTTAAAAAGAAATCAGCCCTCATGTGTGTTCCAAAACACAGGCTTTTCTCCACACAATATAGTTATAGCTTTACTAGTCATTGATTATGTCTTCAGCACAATCGTAAAATTTGTATTGCCTGAAAAACAAAACAAAGGCATCCCAGTGGCGTTCAGATAATATTATACTTCAGCTAACACTCTAGCATTCCACAGACAGAAACCAAACATCAGGAACCCCACATAGCTCCAATTTTATCTGTTGCGATAAATTCCATTTTCCCTGGGCTGCAGTAAGAATTTAGAAGTCTTACTTAGAAGTTAACAGAAGGGGTCCCTTCCATTTTCCCCATAACTTTCAGCCAAAGTGATTGATCCACTTCAAGTTATATACAATTATTTTTGTTTCGTTTTAAAACTAGTGTTTTATAGACTTGTTTTAATAAAAGAAACAAAGAGGCCACCTCTTGATATAAATGAGAAATAATCCATATATCGATATATATTAAGGCTTTTTTTCTACAAACAAGACACATACTCAAGGAAAAGGGGAATATTAAAGAAGCAAAACAAGGTGTCCACTGCACAAATATAAGGCTTTCAGTGTGTGAGCATCTTTAGTAGTTTTAGGCAAGTCGCTAGATACACTGCAAACAATAGCTTTTCCCAAGAGTTAACAGGATATTTTTTATAACCGGTTAGTCTCTTCATTCGAAGTGGAACTAAGTAATAGCAGTGGAAATCATTATTGCTTGTTTCAAGCTCTCAAAATGGATCAGTTATTGCACAATTAAGTACCTCACAGAGGTCAGTGGGTTTTTAAAAAAAAGTAAAAACAGACTGGCATTTCTAGGCTATTTATCATTGGGGTAGGTCCAGAAATCTTCAAGTCTTATGAGGAACACCACTACACAGAAATAAAAATTATACACAACAACGAACAATAGGGACATACAAATAAATATTAAGGATTGCAAGGTTGCCATCGTTTTCTTGATAATTCATGGGCAGTAGTAAGATGAAGAGCGCCCCGTTCGTAACATAGGGACCCGAAGTGAGAAGTTATATAGCATACAACTAAGGATTGTATACAGTAGCTTTCGCTTCTGTCCTCTAAAGTACACACAGACTGACACTTCCATCTGCACGTTCCGAAAGGAGAATTCCACAGTGTCCTTGAACCACGTGCCAACCTTTTGAGAAAAAGAACAGAGAGATCAAATGATCATCACCTAAAGTCAGAAAAATAAGTTGTGTTTAAGGTATTTAAGGCAGTGATGTACATAAGTTAGTATACAAAAAAAATGGATTCGGTCCCCCCTATGGTCTGGAGAAGACTTGTAGGCATGGCTACAGTGGTTAAGTCGAGTAATTGGATTCAATATTCCAAGGTGGACACTTTGGAGCGGCGCAATAAGATTTTTATTACACTTCGTGGCCGAGCTTTTCAAACTATGTTCCGAGGAACTTCAGCATTCCTAGCAAGATTATCAGTGGGCTCCCCAAATGGACAATTCCTGGAAGGACAAACTGATCATTTTTGTGTGACACACAGCATACGAGAGATTTGGGTAGTGTTCTAGGATTCACTATTAGTTCATGTGGGATAGTGGAAACGTCCAACAGGCCTGGCTAGCATCCCATGTGAACTCAGTAGACATGTCAGAATCATCATCATCATCATCATCAACCAGTATTTATATACCACCTTTTCTTTGGTCATCGGATTTCTCCTCTGACTTTAATTCAAAGGCGGTTTATACAGACAGGCTTTCTAAACCCCAAGGGGCTTTTATAATACAATATAGAATCCTTCATTCTACGTGGTTTCCTTCACAGTCCAACCTCTCTCTGGCGTTCGCCTCACCATGTGTCAGCTGACAGGCAACCTTGACTCTCACTCAAGTGCAGCTGCAGTTCCACTCTCCCACAGAGGCTCTGCAACTTATCAGCTCGGCGTACTGGCAGAACATGCCCCAGACTCCTCTGCAATGTGTAGGAGTTCCTCAGCATACAAGCTGATATGGAATGGGTTTCTTAAAAAAGGTAGAAATATTGGAAACCACTCCTCTACTGGTGCTACAATTACTTTTGAAAAGATGAGGGGCAGATTATGGTGTTGCCAACAGCCCAAGTAAGAAGTAGAAGCAGCACTATCTTTTTTTTTTTAATTATCTTGGATTAAAAGCTTTTCCATGTCAGTGCACTGTCAGCACCCTTTGGAAAGACTCATGGGACCAGCCTGATCTGCCAGTTGGCGCCCCCTCCCCCCCCAGCCTGCCTTAGAACACAGAACATGACTGTCAGCGCAATCCTGTCCAACTTACACCACCAGTGTAACCGGCAGTGCAGTGAGAACAGGAGGCCCCAGAACAGAAAGGGGATTTAAATTCCCTTTGAATCCCCCTTTGGAGGGGATTTGAATCTCCTTTCCGTTATGGGGCCTCCCGTTCTCGCTGCACCGCTGGTTACACTGGTGGTTTAAGTTGGATAGGATTGTGCTGTGTGTGTGGGAAATGCCCCCTTTGGTTGGGCTTTGGTCCTACAAGACACACCAGCTCTGGCCTTAAGAGCAACGGATTTGCCACATGATGATCTTTCCATTGCCAGGAGGTTGCACATGACAGAATCATCACTATGCTAGATGACGTTGTTGTGTAGATTGTCCTCAGGTGTGTTTAAAATCCAGGACCTTGGGCTGCAATCCTATGCACACTTCCCTGGGATGTATGCCACTGAGTTCAATGAAAAGTACTTCTGAAGAGACATGCCGAGGACTGTACTGTAAGATTTCATTAGTACTACTTTCATTAGTAATAAATCACTGACATACATCTACAACTATAATCTAGCTCCCAAGAAGAGGAAGCAACTTTATAGTCTTGTGGCTGTAAACAAAGAATTTTTTAAAAGCTATCAGCAGGTTCAAAACACATTTCTTATTAAACATGGAAAGACCTCCTAAATTTCTCCTTTATAAGTAAGGCACATGAAGGAACTCGGGAAAAGTCACCTGTAGTACCAGTTCATGGTTGCATTTCTTGCTTTGCATTAGCAGATCTGCTGGGAGAAGAGACAGCCGCTAACAGTCCACTTACAATTTCCCGTCTGATTTCACCAACAATAGATTCTTTGATCTAAAAGAAGAACACATTTTAGTTTCACTAAGTTAAACAAGACAGTTTTCTCCATATATTTGAGATAGGTGTATATAGCCTGTCCCACCCCAAAACAGAAGCAAAAAAATCCACAAAGTGAGGTAAAACATTTTTCAGATTCAAAGACATTTCCATGCTGTCTTTCCCAACTTAACCCTGGGCCTCAACTACATCTCCATGGAGCTCTTATCCATGGCAGAGTAAGAGAATTACAGGCTTAATATGAAGTGCGTTCCATGGGGCTATGCTAATTTAAAGTTACCTATAGACAGTACAACCCTTAGATTATTTCTCAGAATAGTGCTTCTGAGTAGTGAGGGAAAAGGTTAAACAATTCTTCTCTCTTCTCTCTCACTTCTCCACTTCACAGTTTTCTTTTCTCAAACAGTTTTGTGGCAGATTAAAGGGTTCCACTGCCTGTGTGGGCAACATCCAATTCAGGACTTGCACCTCACACAGTTGGCCAAACTCACCTGAGGTGAACTGTCTCACCTGTGGTACCTTTCTTGCCATATCAGCTTGGCAAACTGATGCCAGTCAGTTTGATTCTGGCAACATGGGAATTGCTCCAGCATGGTGCAATCCCGCACTGCAGGAGGAGGTGTATGTGAACATGTATGACCATGTGGGAGGGGCCGATTATGTTGCCCTTTGCTATGGAATCAGATCCCATGATAAGAAATTATGGGTCAGGCAGCAGGGAGTTTTCTTGGCCTCCAACTGTGGTTTTATCCCTGTAGAGTACACCCATTGATTAACTATGGAGAGAATGTCCATGAGAAACACAATACAGTACTTGTTACTCCCACCAATTCACTGAAAAGTAGTTTTGGCTGCCAAAACAGCACATGTTACGCTCAGCTCCATCTGTCTTACTAGACACCCTTGCAAACAATTACTTGGAGATTGGTGGTCCAGTGATTCATGCCCTTGTCACCTGTCACCATATCTATGCCCCTTAGCCTGGGAGTTTAAGAGCAGCAGCAACTGATCACTGACACTGTGCTCACCTTCATTCCACAGTGAGAAGTCAAGCACAGGGATAGGCTACCCACTCTTGCATTGCCTTGAACTGGGAATGCAAGGGCAATGATGCTTGATATGCCTCCACATTGGTTTGCATATGCAATGTCCTCTGGCTTTGTTCTACTTTCAATGTTCTTCATGGGATATACAGACATTAAAAATATAGCAGACCAGTTACAAGTCCAATGACATGCCTTAAAAGGCCAGCTGCCTTTAGGTAAGAAGGGAGACAGAGACCCATGTATACAACCTAGCGCAGTGTTTCCCAAACTGGGAGGTGCAGCTCCCAGGGGAGCCGCAGAAACCAGCCAGGGGAGCCGCGGAGTGCCACAGAACTCTCTTGGAAAACCATGCAATGCCAATTGGCAGGCATCAACATAATGGGGAGCCATGGCCAATGGTCACCAATGATCAAGGGAGCTGCAGGTCGAAAAAGTTTGGGAAACACTAACCTAGCGTGCATCAGGGGTTACCACTCCTAACTTCTCGCTGTCATGAGCCATTTAGCAAAGGCGTCGCTACACCCCCCAAGGGGGGGGCACCGATGTGACACCCCCATGATGCCAGAAGTCCCGTCCCCTGGGGGCGAAGTCACTTTTGCCATGTTGCCGCCGAAATTCGGCAGCAGCGCAGGGCGAAACCCCCCGGGCGGGTTTCGGCTGTACGGAGCCCGAGAGGGCCAATCCTCCCACCGCAAGTGGCCGCAAAAACACCAGGGTGTGTGTGTGCTTTCATGCCACCACCAAATTTCGACGGCGACACGGCAAAAGTGCAACCCCCCACCGCTTGACACCCTCGTCGCCCAGGGGTACGTCGCCACCCCTAATGACACCTCTGCCGTTTAGGCTGCCAGTTTACTGGACAACTGAATGCTTGTCCAGTGGCAACTGCTAGAAACTTTGCAAAAATACAAGGTTCCGAGTACATTCGATGGTAATAAACCCTGTGCTAATTTGGGAAACCTTAATCAGTTTATTTCAGAAGGCAGCTAATGGATGAGCAAACAAGAGGAAGGATTCATCTTTGTGAGAAGGAATAAGACTAGAAACAGGCGACTTGTGTTCTATTCCTGGCTTCGCTACAGCCAGACTTCCTGCATGACCTTGGCAGGATGTTGTAAACCTTCCACATCCAAGCTTGCTCATGCAAGGAGGAAGACTCGTACACTTTCCACAAAGGTGCTGAGAGGCTCTGTGAAATTGTATTTACTGAGGGAGCAATTTCTCATCTGGAAAGCAGCGCATAAGAAAGACCACCACTAGTCTTGCAACTGGTCTGCTAGCTTTTGAATATCTTATGGATGATTATATTCCTAAAACATTTTTTTTAAAGAACACACCTCAGTAGCACTTCTCAGAAATGTGTTTCGTATGTACCTGCCATATAGGTAACTTGCAGGCATATAAATGGCGGCCAACTGTTTCTGGAGACGCTTCATGGGAGTTAGGTGTGCCTCAAGATTCTCATGTTAATTTTGCCCCCTCAGATACTGGTGTGACTTGCGAGGAGAGTACCAGTCTCTCAGAAAAATAACATGGAAACTGTCCACAAATATTATTCAAACTATTGAAACCACATAATCCTAAAACAATGTTTAATTTCTAAATAAACCAAAAGGTCCATTTATTCAAGTACAGGAACCCGTCTTTTTTTTTCTCTTCATAATTTTATTCTATGAACCAAGATGCACTGAAAGATTTTAACAGAGGCTGAACTGTATGTTCTTCAAACCAAAAAGAGAACAAAGTTAAGTATTGTGACATTTTTGAAATTCTCTTCTGTGGGAGTATACTTATTTATCTGAAAGAAATAGTGGGTTATTTTTCCCTCCAGTAAAACAGTTGCAGGTCAAAAGCTCAAACACATTGCTGTCTACTTAGGCACACTCTGAAACACTGTATACTTCTTATGCTTCTTTACAAACAAGACAGTTCAAGTATATAGAAGGAGGGGAATTATTCAATACGCCACATGTTTAGCATTTGTGGAGAAATATCAAGAATGCATACTAATAGATTTCGCTGCAATGGATTCATTCTATGTTGGAAGCAAACAGTGCAAGGCTGATACTTTTGGTATTTATGAAATGCAAAGATATATATTAAATTATATGAACACTATCACCCTGCAATATATACTGTACATACAAAACAAGCAATTTGGTCAAATTCTGCTTCCAAGAAGCTATGTAAGCAAACACGTTAAGCATATATCTATAAAAAGAGTATTGCTAGATTTCCAGGAATTATCATAAATTTAAGCCCATCAACTCTCACCTATCCCTCCCCAGACATCCAACTGAGCAAGAAGCTCCCTCCTCCATGTTATCTGTGCATTTCAGGGAACTGATAGAAGGACGACGTATTTCATGGCAAGTATACCAGATCAGCCTCCTCCCTCTGTTTTCTGGCACATATAGAGAACTCAGCACTTGACCAGCACTTTGTACTGGTCATTCATGCCACATGCAAAGAAAGGGGGGAAACAGTACGAGAAAGTCATGCTGCTTCCATCTTTCTGGAAAGTTTCTTCCATGTTACGCACTCAGACTAAAGTGTCTCGTATAAATACAAACAAACATGTTATAAAATGAGGTAAAAAGGTAAAGGTGACCCCTGACAATTAAGTCCAGTCGTGTCCGACTCTAGGGTGTGGTGCTCATCCCCATTTCAAAGCCGAAGAGCCAGCGTTGTCCGAAGACGCCTCCGTGGTCATGTGGCCGGCATGACTCTCCTTGCCGCAGCGCGTAGCATGCGGCTGGAACACGGAGCGCTGTTTACCTTCCTGCAAGCGGTACCTATTTATCTATTCACACTAACATGCTTTGGAACTGCTAGGTTGGCAGGAGCTGGCCAACGACAGCTCACCCCATCACGGATTCGAATGGCCGACCTTTCGATCGACAGCTCATGGTTCAGCAGTTTAACCCACTGTGCCACCCGCTGGCCTGCTGGTCAATAAAATGAGGATTGACCACAAAATAGATATTTTTCAGCTGTTAATATTTTCATTAAATGCTCCCTCTCAGTCACCACCTTTTGGCACAACCTCCCCCCCCCCCAACAAAGCTCTGACCTGAATTATTCAACAACAGTCTGTACCATCACCCTCTTCTATCCAGTGTTCAAGGATTTACCAGCAATAGCCGTGCTATACAGTTGACCTCCCATATCTGCGACTTCAGCATCCAGGATTTGTCTCATCATGGATGCTTCGCGGATACAGGGGGCCAACCTGAAAATATTTTAAAAAGAAAAGGAAGGTTAAAAAGCAGTTTCCTTATCCTTTTGCTGCAAACTTCTATGTGTTCTTCCTTCTACAAGCGGAAATCGTGCTCCAGAAGCCTCTTCCGAGTCACACAACTCCCCCTCCCTTTCCCAGGATAGAGAGGAGTGGGGAGTCGTGCTACCAGGAAGAGGCTTCTGGAGCATGATTTCATCTTGTAGAAGAAAGAACATTCAGTGGTTTGCAGCAAAAAGGTAAGGAAACTACTTTTTAACATTTAAAAAAAAACACGTTTTCAGGTTGGCCCCAGTATCAAATTTTATTCATACTATCGTTGCTAGGATGATAAAAACAGGGTTCACAGAGAAGCAATAGAAATTGCTAGAAATCAAAATCATATGAAATCGGAGGGAGGTAAAAAGTATGAATAAAATGTGGATGCCAGTCCTAAGAGGAATGCCATTACAAACAACTGATTCTCCTTTAAAACTTTAGAAACCTCTAAATAACGCTGCTGTAACTTTAAGATCACACAGGCTAATACTATACGAGTCATGTCTGGGGCATATAAACAAGAACTTTCCAGCCAGAAGCTGTGAAAGGGCGGCGAACGCCTTTGTTCTCACCTCTCGGATGACTTGCTGCAGTTCATCGTTCTCCACACTTCTGTGAATTTCCCCAACAGCAGCTCCAAGAGGAACCTTTTCAAGTTTCTGTTCCACCTCCGATTTGGATGTGATACACTCCTCAGAGGCATCAGGTGGCTGCCCAGTTCCTGCTCTAGCTGGAGGGGAGGGCATCAAGGCAACACACGCTCGGTATATTTTTTTGCTTTGGGGCTTGGACTTCCCGATCATCTCAGCTGAATGCGCCCCAGCTTTCCTACTGGTGTGGCTTGAACACACGGAAGAAGAATCTGAATTTCCATGATCAAATGCAGATTCTGAGCCCTCTGCAGGAGGAGTCTCCATTCCAAGTTCGCCCAGTGCCAGTCCCAATTCTGACTTGAGAAATGACTGCTCACGAATGAGTTCAGAGACCTGGGAATTCAAAGGGAGGTGGGGGGAGGGCATGAGTTAACCATCTCATTCATATTCTTGTGATAAATGCCAAAAAAAAAGGACACATAGTAACAGGAACACAAAATAGTGTTGCAGCCTTGACATGCATGTTTTATGTACGACATTGGGGCAGAGTGGACCCCCAGATTACCACGGCCTTTGAGAGCTAGCTCTGCTACTTCATACTTTCACAGAAGTATTACCGTCTCTATTTCCAGTCTCCAGCTTCATAAAGGGAAACTGGCAGCAATGGTGGTGGTGCCTCATCATTACACCCAAAAGGCATTTGTAAGACTTTCTGGGGCTGCCTGCCTGCCTGATGTACCCTGCTACCACATACCCAACAGCCAAATGGGGATACAGTCGACAGACCTACATATATTATTTGTATAGTGTCATTCATGTACACAGCACTTACACAGAATAGAAAGATAGGTCTTAAGGGGTTTACTACTTCAGGGTTGTAGTTATAGCTTTGAAAATTATTGCACACTGCTTTGACTGTGGGTCATAAAGAAATGCAAAATAAGCACCCATGCATGTGCTCATGCACATTCATTCTCCCCCTTCCAGCCGCAGCTACAGAACACAGGGTCAAGCAAGAAGCTTGGTGCTGCAGGTACACACTAGCAAATGTATAGGCAGAGCCTGATAAAGGATAAGATTAAAAGACAGAGTGCATATGACAGAGTGTCCAACCATCAGGAGGTGGGATTCACTGCTTTGTACAGTTCTTTGCCCTCAGGCTACTATTATTAACAGTATTTATATACCGCTTTTCAACAAAAAGTTCACAAAGCGGTTTACAGACAAAAATCAAATGATTTAATGGCTCCCTGTCCCAAAAGGGCTCACAATCTAAAAAAGATGCAGAACACCACCAGCAAACAGCCACCAGAAAAACACTGTGCTAGGGTGAAAGGGGGGGGGCAGTTACTCTCCCCCTGCTAAATATATAAAATATAATATACTCTCCCCCTGCTAAATATAATATACTACTGTTCAGTTCCTTGCTTTTAAACCCTCTGATACCCTTCCTAAATTGTTCATATGTCTCACTCAAGCCTGCAAGGCAAAACACTTCTAGTAACCTTGCACATTCCTGCCTTGTCTATTTAGGATAGCTTACCGGCTCTATCACATTCAGTGGAGAAGGACATGACAAATTATCAGTACTTCTGCTTCCATACATGCCCTGAAACAAACAAAACAAGAGCAGAAATTCAGAGCACAGACAACCTGGGAAATCTGTTAAATTGCCTGTCCTGCACAGCAGCCTTCTGAAGAAATGCAACGCAGAGAGCCTGTGGAACATGAACATTGTTCCACTCCAAAGCAAAATTCCTGAAGTGGCTACTCAGCATTGGTGGCATAACAAAGAGTTGGGGTGAAAAAAACATATCTCCAAACCATGCTCAAATTACAGGGGCTTAAAAGTGACCAGACCTCCTAAGCTACTACTTTAGAAGGCTATCGGAGGATCAGGATATCTAAATATGGAGGAATGCGGGCATAGGACTTGTGAATTTCACTTAAGGGCCCACCAACCTCTGTCTCTATTATTTAAGCAGAGCAGCTCTAATATAGCCAATGCTCCTACTTCCTTTGTACAGAAAGGCACCTCTGAAGTTGCTGTTTAATCAATCTTTCCATCATTATTATGGCAACATCTGTACACTGCTATTTCTTATGAGGCAGCAGACATTCAATTCTTTGTTTCTAGAGTGGTATTGGGGAAAAGAAATGGGATGTTCTTGCTTTTGCCAACATATATTTCTGAGATACACAAACACTTGTGACAACTGGCAAAAAACCAGCACCCACCGTGAGCATTTGTGATCTGAAAGGCGAAGATACGTGCATCGCCCGAAGCTGCTCTTCAAGCGCAAGGAGACGTTCCTCTAACTGCATTTCTAATTCCTGAAGCTCCATACGAACAGATTTTCTCAGAGTCTGCAGCTGATCTGCTTCATATCTAAATGAGAAGACAATGGGAGAGAGGATTTAATGGCATGTTAGTAAAACACGCACATTGGAGCTGAAATTATTATGAATATTTATAGACCACTTTTCGGCAAAAGGGTTCATAATGCTGTTTAAATAGCAAAATAAATGAAAATATGGCACCCTTTCCAGGGCCCAAGATCTAAAAAGGCGCAGAAGAAACACCAGCAAGTAGCCACTGTGAGGGATGTTAGGCTAGGGCTGAATTGGGACAGTTGCTCTCCCCACCCCACCCCAAAAGATATACGAGTACCACCACTTAAAAGGTGCCCTTTAGCCCAGTTACCTAAGTTACAGCACAATCCTATGCATGTCTACACAGAACATTGGTATAGGATTACAGCCTTACTTAAATAACCCCCGCTACTTAATTAGTCAAGAAGTCAATCTTTTAAGAACAAGAGCATGAATTATTATAGGTATTTACTCCATCTTTCCATTCTTTGAATGCAAAAAGCAGCTGAGAACAAAACTTAAAATACAGCCCCAAAATATCCAGCATTCCAAAATAAATACAATCACATTAAAAATATATTGAAGAAAGCAGAGGTCAAAACAAGGTAGCAGCATCTACAGACAGAATACAATTCCACTGCCTACAAATCAATTGTCTGCCAGAATAAAAAGGTATTTGTATGACGGTAGAAGGCTGGAGAGAGATAGAGTTGCATTGCATCTCCCAGGGAGGAATGTCACAACCTTCTCCTTTGTTGTTGTTCAGTCGTTAAGTCGTGTCCGACCCTTCGTGATCCCATGAACCATATCCCACCAGGCCTTCCTCTCCTTCACTAACTTCCTGAGTTCCCTCATTTTCATGTTAATGCACATCAGAAGTTGATGGGCCACAGAGGAAGCCTCTTCAGCCAAACTTAATACCTGGACAGTCTCCTAGGGGAAGGTGGCTGTCAAACCAGCTCTTTGATTTGGGCCCAGAAGTGGAATGGAAGCCAGAGATGCTGTCATAATAAAGGCATTGCATAATCTCAATAACTTCCAGAGCTTATAATGGGATGTATTTAAGAACATCTGCAACTTAAATGCTATATAGGTTTGGATATCATCTAGATTCAGAGAACCGTATGACAGAAACACACAGAGCATGCAGGAGAGGAAAAAGTGCAAGAAACTGAATCAGCATAGTGATGGGGATGGTTTGGGATACATTCCAACAATATATTTTTCCTTCATCACAGGGTGACAAATGGTCTGGCACTATAGAAGACAGTTTCATAGGTTCATTGTACATTGGATCCCTTCAAAAACCTAGTTCTACTGGAATCCCATTTCCGTGTCATTGCAGAGGTGAGATTTCCAATGGAACTAGACTGCTTGAAGGGCTCCTATTACACAATGCGCATGTGAAACTGCCTTGGTCCAACTGGATCAATATGCTTTACACTGACTGGCAGTAGTTCCCCATGGTTTTCACCCGAGAATCTTTCCCAGCCCTACCTGGAGATGCCAAGATCTCAACTTGGGATTTCTGCATGCAAGAAGCTAGCACAGTGGATCTTAAACAAGGAACTGACTAGTCAGAGTACTGGACTAGGGCATGAAGCTCACTGGATGACATCAGGCCAATCTTAGCTTAATCTATCCCACAGACTTGTTGGGATAAAATAGGAGGGGGAAGAACCATGTGCATTATCCTGAGCACTTTGGAATTGGGACAGGATAAAATGTAAACAAATATTTGCAGAACACAGAGAGATTTCCCTTAAACTCCACCACATAGCTGCTCCACTCATACGATTGGGAGAAGTATGAGCATCAGAACGATCCTACTGGATTTGCGGAAGGGCCTAAGAAGCAGGGGGCTTGATGTTAATGGGGGAAAAAATTGAAAGGAACTTACCAAGAGAGGAGCGATCATAGCAAAGTGACGAAAAACAGATCTCGACAGAAGAATCCTGAACTGAGCGAAGAGGAGAGAGATGGCAAGGATGGAAAGCCAACATGGAGAAAGTTGCAGGGGTCTAGGTGAGTCATGATCAGAAAGAAAAGCGTTTTAGTGGTAGAGGCAGGGCACAGAGTGATAGTTCTAGCTGTGTGGAAGAGAAGGAACAGGACTTGACAACTTGTTTGGGTGAAGGGGAGAAGGAAAAGAAAAGGTACGATTAATTCAAGGTTTTAGTGGCATTACAGGGAACTCTGTGTAGGCACAAATATAACTGCAAATGAGCACTCTCTCATTTACATTTAAAATGTGCTGCAAGCTGCTGTTCTTACCTCTCTTCCTCAGTCATGTGCTGGTAAACTGTTGTCTGCTGGCGCAACATGGCCAATTCTAAATCCATCATTTGTGTTCTAAAGATATTTAGATTCCTTCTCACGACCTGAAGATCTTGGAAGGTAGTCTAGAAAGGTATAGACACAGGAAAATTAGTTATGCCATGTGATGAACGCCCTGTCGTCCCCCCTATTTTTTGGCCTATTTTTGGACACTGTTAACTCCCCTAGAAGCTCCTGTGAGTTTCAGCAGCCTAAAAAGCTGCTGAAGCATCCTTCTGCAAGCAGCTTTTTTTCTGGAAACCCATTAGTCCCCAAACATGTGCTGTTTCTGGATTCCTCTTCCTGTCTGGAATGCCTGTGGTTCCCCGCCCCCCAGATAGGAACTGTTTCTAGCTTGACTGCAGTCAGGGACTTTTTCTTGCTTTGTCTGCTAAGTGACTCCAGCTAGTGTGCAAACTTCCCTGACAATGCCGCATATGTTTGGGCAAAATGTAAAGCGGATAACATCTTGAAACTTTGAATAAAGTCTTCTTAAAACGACGGAGTTACCCGGTATTATGTTGATCCTCAACTCGGAAACTTCCCTGGGTTTGCAAACTTGCCGGGGGGGTGGGGGGGAAGGCTGATAACTTAGAGTTGCATCCCAGTTTCAGCTGTTGGGCATTATTGCATCCATTTGGTGAAAAGCTTTCTTTGTGCTTTACAGCCAAGCTCAGGCCTTTTTCCATCCGTCTGCTTGTACTTTTACTACCCACCATTCTTCCCCCCCCCCATTTACTTTACTTTCCTTTTCATTTTGACCTTTAATAAACTAGTTATATTTTGACCCTTGGTCTGCCTGGTCCATGTTCAAGGGTAATCTGGTGGACTGTCACATCTCTTCGACCCTGAAGATGCTAGTGTGGGTTTGATTTTTAAAACGAAACCCTAGGGTTCAGTGCTCTCCTCAAAAGGTTTTTTTTTCCCCAGACAGCACCCTCAGTCTAATGTCTGTAGCCTGGGATGGCAGTAGTGGATACAAAATACCAAGGTTTTTTCTCCGTTCAGCTGCTGGCCTAATAAAGGGAAAGCAGGAAGAGGTACATACATGCTAACCACTAGAGACTACTCCCCTTGGTCAGCCACCTTTCTCCCTTTCCCTGACACACCCCAAGTTCCAAGTAAAACCAGATCCAAAATCATATTTTCATGGGTACAATCTAGACTCTACTCTGGTGATCAGCAACTGGCAGTCTATGGGCTCAGTCAGTCTTCCCAAGGACGGCTTTCTGGCAACACAGCAACCAAGCCCCTCTCTGTCCCCCACTTCCTTGGTCTTCTTGAAACAGAAAGAAAAAACTGAACATGGAAAGGAAAGAGAAGGCCTCCTCCCTCTGCTAGCCTCTCTCTTCCTCTTGTCTTCCTTTTTCGAGACAAGAAGAGATGCCATCTCTAGTAGGCTCAGCTGATATTTCTGTACATTTTCAGGTCACCAGTAGGTCATTTTTAAAGACAAAACAGGGATGAAGAAAAAGTGCCATTTACTTCATAAAGAGGTAGAATGGATGATCTCTGAGTACTGTAAGAGGATGTAGCAATTTCGTGACCTCTCATCACAGCATTCTAGGAAAGGGGAAAAAGAGAAGCAACATATCTGTAAGATAAGAGTTTAACAAGCTGGTGCACAAAACAAACTAAACCCATAAGAAGGAGTCAAGACCCATATAACAGGCAATGACTCCGAAACATAATTATGGACATTGTTAAGGACGGTAGACCATTTGCTCTTATCCACTGGCTCTTCTCTAGGACCTTAGTGGGCAAATTAGCTGGCATTTCAAGTGAAGCAAATGGAGGGTATAACCTTGCATGTTCTGGGCTCATCCCCCTCATTCCAAAGGATGGATGGACAAAAACAAACAAACAAAAACACTTAATTTTAGGGCTATTACAACCAGGACTACTACCCCTCTTGCCTCTACCATTTCATATCATAGATATGGTAACATTATATTGTCATCAAATGGTATCTAAAATTGATGACAGGTCAAGTCTGAAGAAAAAAATTCAAACCACTGAAGTAGAGGGTGGGGTGGGCAGAAGGTTCAGGAGTGACTTAGGGTAACCAGAGTTACTGGTAGCCCCAGAATGAATTTTGGCATTTCCTTGGTTAGGCTGAAAGACAGTAATTTGCTCGAGGCTTGCCTGTGAGCCTCAGGGATTAAAAGGGATTTCAATCCAGTCTAAGCCAGTTCTGTAACAGAGATGTCTCAATCAAGAATAACCCAAGGACAAGGTGTGTGTTTTTTAAATAGTGATTAATAAAAGTACTACATTAGAGGTTATGATGATGAACTACAAAATGCCGCCATTCAGAAAGTTCCCCCCAACCCCTCCACCTTTTATTGTTGAAGGTGCTTCCTGATGTGTTTTTACCTAAACATTGAGTTTATCTAAAACTCAGTGAGGTAGAGGCTTTGGATGGCATGAGGTTTTCAAATATGCTTGCAGTGGCGAAGCACTTTGGCTTGGCAAAGCATGAAACAATGTGGAAAGTCCAGCGCAGCTTAATAAATTTTTACAAGCCATAAGTTTTAATTGTTTTAATTTCCTGTTTTTAAATGTATATATGTATTTTAATGTTTTTATTGTAAGCCGCCTTGGTTGCCCTTGTGGGAGAAAGGCGGGGTACAAATTCTATAAATAAATAAATAAACACCATGGAAAAATTAAAGTTCCACAAACAGGATAAGTAAAGCCGTATCACAGTCAAGATCATTGCAATTTCACAATTCTCGGTCAAGTCTACTCTGTGTTATGCTGCACGGCAGGTTCCTGGGGAAGCTTCATATGTCAATTCAGTATTGCTTTTAATAGGATACATGGGATTCCTAGTTGTGAACGCATCTTCAGAAGGTGAACTGGTTGATCCTTGGAATGGCGGAGCGAGCACTTCGCCGTTCCAAGACATCGCAAACGTGCCGTAAAGCACGTTCACGACGCCTCAGCAGTAAGGGAACCGAGGACTTGGCCGTTGGAGGAAGGTAAGTGCTCCCCCGGTGGCTGCGTGGGTGGGTCCAGCTGGCAAGGGAAGGGGGCCATTGGCCTAGCCGGCCTGGGAGGGGGAAGGGGGTGGTGCCTGCCATATCCCCATCCTCGCCAGGCGACTAGGCCATTACACAGCCTCTTCCGACTTTCTCCAGCTGTTTAGCTGGCGGAAATCTGAGGAGGTCCATCGGGCCGGCCTCAGTTTACACCCGGGGAAGGGGACAAGCATCCTCTTCCCCGAATAGACCTCTTGCCCGTCATTCAATGAGCACCCTTGGGCACAGGATCTGGCTGGCGGCCCTGGGTGGCTCCTTAAACAAAATAACAGTGCAATCCTGTGTAAGCAAAACAGCTAGAAAACCAACAGCCTACCTTATACCAATAAAACAGTATGTATTTATTTTATATTGCAAAGCCACAAATTTAACCCAAAACTCAAACCTTTTAAAATATTTGCATATAAAGATCCTATATAGGAGAAATCAAATTCTTACTTGCGGATTTGTGATCTTTCATATTTCGTCTCTGCCTTGTTGTGAAAGGCAAGGTGACCCAGGGGATAGAATGTGCAATTTAGAGATGGAGATTCAAATTCCAACATAGCAACAGACCCAAACTGAATGGTTTTGGGTAAGCCAATTCTTTGTCCTCAGAATAAACAAAATGTGGCAGTATTGCTAAGTGGCTTTAACGTTTGGGGTTAACCAATTTAAATAAACAAGTAACCAAAGACGTGAATGTTACACCGTCTTTCTTCTTTGCATGCTCAGAAACGCCCATTATTCACCGACATACAGTCTCTACAGCAATGAATGTGGGTCTCTCTCTTACCTGCGAAAGGTTTTGCAAAGAGCTCCTGATATCATGCAAGACTCTTCTCAGCTGCATTTCAACGGTGGACGGTGAACTCATGGAATGAGATTGCTGGGGGTGTCCCATGCTCCTCAGTGAGAAAGGACAGCCAAAAGGAGATTGCAAACCACTGCAGGAGGACCCAGGAGTGCTTGGGATGCTTTGTGTGCTAAATGTTCTCATGTGTGCACACAAAGGCCTGTCTAGACAATCAGAATGAAGAGAATGCAGAGAACACGATGATTGAGACATATGTGTTGGGAGGTGCAAAGGGCAACTCTGTATTCTGTTCCGACATGGTTCATCCATCACCTTGTGGACTGGAGGCTGGAAAGTTTCTTTTCTAACAGATGAAGGTGCAATGAAAAGGGTGGATTTACACCTGGGAGGACTGTCGCTGACCTCACCAACAGATTTCTCTTCTTCCTTATCCTCTTTTCCCTCCTCTTCAGGTGTGTCGTATTTGTAAGTAAAAGAAGGAGGACTACATAAGGTCTGCTTTCCTGGACCTAGCTGGACATTCACCGAGGAGACAATTCTCACTGGGTTTAGTAGTGTGGTTGGGAGGGACTGGGAGCGCCTTAGGGGATAACCCAGATCAGCCATTCGATGCCTCTGCTTGAAGAGAAGGTCTTTTGATTTCAGCAGAGTGCGGCCGGCTCTGGGATCTGAGGAAACACTGATCCTCTTTTGGGCCCTTTGCAAAGCAACGGTGACCCGCTCTACAGAGGAAGGGGATGAGCTGCTGCTTTCTATCGACGATGCCGATTTCAGAATGTGGTGAGTTTTATACTGAGGAAACTCGCACTCGCTGCTTTTCTCTAAGTCGCTCTCTTCGCTGTCTTCCTCCAACACTTCAAACTGCTGTGCAGAAACTGCAGCGCTGGTTCTAATGAAGTCTCCTTGCCCAAATTCTTTTCCTTCTGCACTTTCAGTTTGCCCAGCTTTGCAATTGCCTAGCATTTTCTGGCCTGCTCGTGTCTTCGCCTCAGAAGCCAACTCCCCCTCCCGACTCTCCATTTCTGAACGGAGAAAGTCCTCCTCATCGAGCTCATTAAAATACGACTGTTCCGCCAGTGGCGTTTTGAGTTCTTCACTGTAAGAGGTCACTGTTGTCTCACTGTCACAGCTGTCAGCACTGCTTCCCATGGCCTGCAAGGATTCGTGTGCCTGTGAAAAATACAGTGGCACCAGGAGGAGAAAAGCAACCGTGAAAAATACCATCACTATTATTGATGAAGGTGCAAAAGTTAATAGCAATAAGAGTTCATAAGGCTAGGTGGGGTGACCTACAGGAATAAGCAGAAGGAAAAGGCCTCAGGGTACGCTCAGACCGAAGACAAACACCTGGAATATGCTGGATTCAAACAGAGGCGTCGCTACGGTGGGGGCGGTACCGTAAGTTTCACACTGTGTTAATCCCCGCTAACTCTCCGGTATGAGGGGCCCCGCCCCCTCACCGGCGGAGCAAAGGCAATGGGCAGGAGACTCCCTGCCCGTTGTCTTCACCACACGGAATGGCTGTGATGGCGAGGGGGCGGGGCCACCTCATACCGGGGGATAAACGGGGATTAACACCATAGCAACACCTCTGGATTCAGACCCTGAAACAATTTTATTTGGCCCCTTGTAACTCAATTACCCTTTGTAGGGTAACAAACAGACATTACCTTCCCCCAGCAGGAAGAGGATCACAGCACTGTTGGCTTCCCCCTCCCCCCCTTCCTAAGCAGATATTCTGTGGCATGACACCTATGGGATAAGGAAACCCACGTGAGTATTGCTTCCTAAACTGCATGTATTCTGTGGAAAATGTCCATCGCCATGTGGGTTTCTGCATGTTTGGCTGGGGCATGAGTCAGAGGGCACCATAGCTCTGTCTGCTGACAGCTAAGCAAAGGCACCCAATGCACAGTTAACTTTTAAGAACAACGTAGATGAAAATACCATAATTTGGCAATCTCTGCAGTCGTAGCTCTGGGAAACAGGTGGATGGATTACAGGAGCAGGACCTATTTTCATTCAAAAATGCCTAAATTCATGTTTAAACATTGAGCGTGAGTAGCAGAGGCAAGCCTGCTTTTATAGTACTGCATTGTCATCAGCCTTCATGTATTGAACAGAAACATCCAGGGGCATAAATAGTTAAAATAAATAAATAAATATGAAGAAACTGCGTGCAAACTAGCCATAAGAATACGCAAAATGGGGTTATCATTGTATTCATATTATAGTGTTACATGGCAAGTAAGAGCTTGATATTTATTCTGCATGAAATGTGTCTAACCTGATACCCGAACCTGAATTGAACCTGAACCCAAATTTTAAAACAGTTCAATTTGCTGACACATATTTTATTTTATTTTTCCTGTCATTTTTTTAAAAAGAAAAATACTGTTGAAGAAAAAGTTAGAACAGTAGAGGGCACTAATTTATCATATATTTTTAAGAATATGCTAGTCATTTAATTAGATTTAAGAAGAAATCCTTGGCCCCCAATTGTAGGTACTTTTTGTTTCAGACTGAGAAGCTCCTTCTTATTCAGGCTGGAAGTAGGACTACAATCACACAGAAAAGACCTGACAGGCAGTTCTCTGAAAGCTTCATGGCAGAAACAAGAACTGCCTTATACAAGCCAACATTACACATTCTCTGGCTTTCAATGCGTCCATTCAGATAGACATAGTATTACCCATGACATCCATAAATCTGAATTTTTTTTCCTGATTAATACTGACAATTTGTACTTAGTAGGGAGTCAATTTGTACTTAGTAGGGGGTAAAAAATTTCATGGAGGGGCAAAAAGGAACTTGTTTATCAACGTGATTTTTATATCACAAGGCAAATGAACCTTAAAATGTATTTTATAGTCAAACTAAACGCTAGCACTGTTGTATCCAAGAAAGTGAGTCATAAGTCCCAATTAAATTAATGAGACTTAAAATTAGTCATGACTAACTTGTCTCATTCAGTTCAAGGGTGCTTGGGAATGACTAAATTTCTTTGGAGACAACTCATAGACAGACTTCAGTTTATCTCGGGGCTCTTTCTAATGCTCAGCACACATGAAAGGAACAAAACCTACATTTGTAAAGCAATTTGATCTTTGTGCTAAAAACAGAGTGCACGTGTATACCATAGCAGATCAGCTCAAAACTTTAGCCTAATTGTGAATACTGTCGACATATGTCTCCTTATGGCCACTCAACGTGTAACTAGACAAGAACAAGCCATTGTGTAGGCTTGTTCTCTAGATCAGATGTGAGTAACGCTGGCAGCATTAGATTACCCAAACTAGTAAAACCTCAGGCATAGTTTTCAGACTGGTACTCATACCCTGGGTAAAAACCTTAATACCGTATTGTCCCGAGTATAAGACGCACCTGATTATAAGATGCACCCTTAAAGTTTGGTGCTATTAAAAAAAATGAATTAAATCACTGGCATTAAATTGCAACAGCCTGATTATAAGATGCACCCCTAGTTTAAAAACTTAAATTAGGAGAAAAAAGTGAGTCTTATACTCAGACCAATAAGGTATATCTAGAGATGAATGTGTGTCTGTCCATCACAGGAGGGGAAAGGGAAATTAAAAAGCTGCTGCAGTACTTCAGTTATCCAATCACTATCTTGTTGTCTCTTCATGGGTAGGCAAGAGACCTTTTTTATTTTCCCAGAATTTTTTAAATCAAATAGAAACTATTAACTATCATTGTATTATCCTACTGTTTATTTTTATTTATTTCCGTATTTATTAGCCACCTTTCTCTACTATATTATACTTTTATTATTGCAATTATTTTAACTAACTAACAGTATTTATATACCGCTTTTCAACAAAAAGTTCACAAAGCAGTTTACAGACAAAATCAAATGATTAAATGGCTCCCTGTCCCAAAAGGGCTCACAATCTAAAAAAATGATGCAGAATACCACCAGCAAACAGCCACCAGAAAAAGAGACTGTGCTGGGGTGAAATGGGGGCAGTTACTCTCCCCCTGCTAAATATAAGAGGAGCACCAATTGAAAAAGTGCCTCTTGCCCAATTAGCAGGGTTTTATTGTTTATGATTTTATTTTGTAAGCAACTCTCAATTCTTGCACCGAAAGGTAGGATATAAATTCTCTCTCTCTCTCTCTCACACACACACACACACACACACACACACACACACACACACACACACTGAAGAAAATATGATGACTAGTAAAATTAGAATAACTTTGAACATGCTGCCTAAAGATAATCACAACATTAACAAAAAGTAAAAGGTCTCATTTAAGCCAGCTTGCAATCATCTCCCTGAAAAGTATAAAAAGAAGCTGAAGCATTTGAGGATATCAGACAATTTAGCATCTCCACACAAAAGAATAATAGTCATCAGGAACCCAGAAGACTTTACTGCGCTTAGATCAGACCATTCGGTTACAAAAGGAGCTCATTGTCAAGCCCTAGTTAGTGACTGGAAGTGGGCCATCTCCCATTTCTTCCCCAGACATGCTAAACCTTCCTCTGTTTCAGGGATCTTTCACACATATCACAAAAGGGAAGTTTCAGATAGCCACCGTGACTAATTGCATTTGACAGGCCTATCCTAGCTATTAGTCATGATGGTTATATTGAACTTCCGTGTACAGAGGCCACATGGCACTGAATAGCAGTTCCTAGGAAGCAACCATAGGAGAGGGAGGGTTACTGCCTTCTTGCCCTGCTTGCAGGCAACTGGTTGGCTCCTGTGAGGACACTTACCTGCAGCTGGTTTGGTAAAGAGCAGTCAGCGGAAGAGTCCTCTGCAAAACCACTGCTGTCAGAATGTTGACTCGCAGATCTCAATAGCTGGTCTAAGTGGGGAGAAACAGAAACACTAATTGAATGGGAATTCCAGGATGAACCTAATGCAGTCTAGGGCAGCCACTACTAATCCTCAGAGTTAGCCTGTAAAGCAACTGTTCTCCAAAGTATAACCAGTTAAAGCAGAGACTTCAAAGGAGATTCATGACTCACAAAGTCAGCCTCGTTCAGACTGACCAGAGTACTCGTAGCCCGTGAAGCCAAGTCAAGTCCATCAGCCAGGTATGGTAGCCCACTGGGAATCAACAAACCTCCAGGTTGTGCCCTGTCTAAGATACCAAAAAAAAAAAAAAAAGCAGGAGGCTGCAATGTTTCCTATCTGGTTCAGGATCTGTTGAAATTGGCCCAGATACTTGTTGAATGTGGCATGCAAATAAACGTGGTTTTTTTTTTTGGGGGGGGGAAGCATTTATGTGCCCAAGTCCTACTACGATGATTACATCTGAATTTCTAGATTTAGGATCAGTTCTTGTATGACGACACAGTTGCCAGTCCCCATCTCTCTCCCCCCCCCCCCAGGATTCCATCCCATGCTGCTCTAGTGACATCTGCTTTCAATAAGTCATCTGGTGTAAGACATGCTAACGGCATGTTTATTCCTCACTGCACTGCAGGTCAATGTCTGGTGCCAGTGTAGGGACTAACTACAGACAGATTGTCTCATGCAAAAACATGACCAGATCAGCAAAGCATAGGATCGAGATTTGGGGAAAGCAACAATTGCACCACTCCTGAATTGTAAAAAACAGACTTCAGAAGATGACTAGCAGCTGAACAGACAGACGTCTGGAACAAGAAAATCATCACTTATATCTGCAGTGACTCCTGCTCCCACCTTCTACCACCAGTTGAATTCCATCAACAACATTTACGCATTGGTCAAATACACTCGATTATGAAAAGCTGAGGCTTAAGAGTTAATTTGGGACAAATCTCGCATTGTATTTTTGCACACACAATCATATCTGAATAGGGGAACAAGCAGCAACACAGAAACCAACACTTCAGTAGACTTTTTTTTCCATCTTAATCCACTTCCCAATGTATGCATTGGGATGAAAAGTACATTGGTGTGTCCACTCTCCCATGTTACAAAATGCATGCAATCCTATATGCACATTTAGCATTGCATGTACCGAAATGCAATGTGGCAATCAGCCATTAATCCCCGGTCAGATGGAACCCTCTTGTGCATCCATCTGCATCCATAATGTTGTTGAAAGTGGGTTTATTTTTTAAAATGCATTTGTGCTTTTGCTCATATTCATTCCTTGTCCCAGCATGGTCTGCCATCAACACAACCTCATGGCCTGCAGTGAGTGCCAACATGTACTTTATCAAGGAGTGTGAATGATCGGTACCCAGCATGCATGCTGAGCTCTGTGTGGATTGGCTTGCAGATGCCACCACAAATACCCAGTTAACAAAGGCATGCTATGAGCCAATTCATGCTCAGCTCCAGGCTCAGCACACACTGGTGGAGATGCACAGTGTTGAATGTTTTTGACAGCAGCCTGTGCCCTACGTGTGTGGTGAAGTGGAGGGAAAGGAGACTTTAAATATTCTGTAAGACCTAATCTAAATAGGCCACAAAAAGGCACTTTACAATGCAAGACTCACATTTTATGGGAATTTGAAATGTATGGCTAGGGTAAACAGTTTGGCAGGACCCAACAGCGACTCCTTCCCAACTAAACTGTTTTAAGAAACTGTATAATTTATACGAAATGGCCGATAATGGACATGTGGAATTTCCTAGAGGTTGGTGAAAGGTTTTTATTCCATGCTCCACCCAGACCTGATAACATGCACAATTTTATAACCTCGTGCATGAAAGAAACAACAACAACAACAACAACAGAAGGCCCAGAGCGCTCGTCTGGATAATGTGAACTGCATCAGGTTTCATTAACAAGCATTCTAATTTGCTACAATTAAATCTGTTGCTCCCGAGATGTGAGTAACGCGATATGTTCACACAAACGTTGTTCAGAGATGAGCAGCAGCAAATTCTGGAGGAAGGCCTCCAACCTAATCCTCTCTCTTTCTAAGTTGTTGCTAGAACTGTTTGACAGTCAGGTATCGCATGGCTTGTGTCAGAATATATACAAACATGGTAAGGTGATGTCTTGTTTTTGGACCACCTTCAGCTGGTGTAAGAAAATACAGTCTTTGTGGTCTCGCTATCAAGCTTAAAAGAAAGGCAATGATTCTAATGAGTGTGTGTGTATATAGAAAACATTGATGTAATCCAGATTCGCTGAACGGGAGTACTAAAGAAGTCTGAATTCATGCAGTTGCAGAGTATGGCACTGTCACAGCTACAAATCTGAAGAGTCACAATGTCTACTTTGGAGGCAGATGTCACCGAACAGCTTCAGCAAAGACCTATAGGACTTGTAGCAATCATTTCTCAAAAGCAAGAGCAATCACAGGATTTAGGATATTAGAACTTGGAATTTCCTCTCAAACGTCTTACTATGTCCACGATCTATGCACTCATATAGGAGAGAGAAATCTAATCTGTTTTTAACTTGCTTTTCCATTCTTCTGGATAGTCTAAGTTAAACAAAACATGTTTGGCGTTACGTTACGCGTCATGTTTCTCTGCAAACAGAGGTACCACCACTAATTGGACAACCATCATACATATTTACATATGAAGCTGCCTCGTACCAAGAATGGTCTACTCTGGCAGCTGCTCTCCAGCGGAAGTATCCCTAAGCCCAAGGACCTTCTTCCCAGAGACTGATATGCTCTACTACTGAGCTATGATTCCACTCATTATATACAAGGGAGACTAAAGTGGTTGGTATTGTGACTTTTTATGAGACTGGTCTTCATGAACCACCAACTAGAAACATTAAAATGGTAAATTCTAACTTGCAGAGTTATGTGTATTTGTGCCTGCTCTACCGGAAGTACCGGAAGTTCCGGTACTACCGGAAGTTGGGTTTCAAAGAGGCAGAGGAACTAGAGATCAAATTGCCAACATGCGCTGGATCATGGAGAAAGCACGAGAGTTCCCAAAAAACACCTATTTCTGCTTCATTGACTACGCAAAAGCCTTTGATTGTGTGGATCACAACAAACTGTGGCAAATTCTTAAAGAGATGAGTTTACCAGACCACCTTACCTGTCTCCTGAGAAACCTGTATGCGGGTTAACAATGGCGTCACTAGACGCACGTCACCCCAGGGCAGGGGGCGCGCGTCACCCCGCTGCCCTAGGGTGACCCCCCAAACACCCCCCCAAGCGCGGCTGTACTTGCCGGTGCCAGCGGCTCCTCTCTTTGTCCGGCTCGGCCGACGCTCCAGGGCCTTCTGAGAAAGGCCCAACGGCTCAAAACGTGAATTTTTACGTTTTTCGCGAATGCGCAGTACATTTTCTGAGGGCTGCCCATTTGCCCTCAGAAAAGTACTGTGCATGCGTGAAAAACGTAAAACTTCACGTTTTGAGCCGTTGGGCCTTTCTCAGAAGGCCCTGGAGCGCTGGCGGGGCCGGACGCTCCGAGGCCGGCTCCCCAGCCTCGGAGCCTCCAGAGGGTGACACGCGTCACCCCTTTGCGTCACCGCCTGGCGGTCCACCCCCCCGCCACGCTCCAGTGACGTCCGTGCGGGTCAAGAAGCAACAGTTTGAACCGGCCATGGAACAACCGATTGGTTCAAAATTGGGAAGGGAGTACGGCACCCTTCCCAATTTTACCCTGCTTATTTAACTTATATGCAATTTTACCCTGCTTATTTAACTTACCCTGCTTATTTAACCTATATGCAGAGTACATTATGAGAAATGCAGGGCTGAATGAATCGCAAGCCGGAATCAAGATTGCCG
This sequence comes from Plestiodon gilberti rubricaudatus, assembly GCA_026170595.1. Lineage (NCBI taxonomy): Eukaryota > Metazoa > Chordata > Lepidosauria > Squamata > Scincidae > Plestiodon > Plestiodon gilberti. The sequence goes on from JANXHW010000001.1 coordinate 169,929,810, forward strand.
GGAGAAATATCAACAACCTCAGATATGCAGATGATACCACCCTAATGGCAGAAAGTGAAGAAGAACTAAAGAGCCTCTTGATGAGGCTGAAAGAGGAGAGTGCAAAAGTTGGCTTGAAACTCAACATTAATAAAACTAAGATCATGGCATCTGGTCCCATCAATTCCTGGCAAATAGAAGGGGCAGAAATGGAAGCAGTAACAGATTTTACTTTTTTTGGGTTCCAAGATCACTGCAGACGGAGACAGCAGCCATGAAATTAAAAGACGCTTACTCCTTGGAAAGAAAGCTATGGCAAATTTAGATAGCATAATAAAAAGCAGAGATATCACCATGCCAACCAAAGTTCGTATAGTCACGGCCATGGTGTTCCCAGTAGCAATGTATAGTTGCGAGAGTTGGACCATAAGGAAGGCTGAGCGCCGAAGAATAGATGCTTTCAAACTGTGGTGCTGGAGAAGACTCCTGAGAGTCCCTTGGACTGCTAGGAGATCAAATCAGTCAATCTTAAATGAAATCAACCCTGACTGTTCCCTGGAAGGACAGGTACTGAGGCTGAAACTCAAATATTTTGGCCACCTAATACGAAGAGAGGACTCTCTGGAGAAGACTCTGATGCTGGGAAAAATTGAAGGCAAAAGGAGAAGGGGAAGGCAAAGGATGAGATGGTTGGACAGCATCACCAATGCAACGAACATGAAAATGAGCGAACTCAGGAAGACAGTGGAGGATAGGAAGGCCTGGCAGGATATGGTTCATGGGATCACGAAGGGTCGGACACGACTTAACGACTGAACAACAACAAGCCTGCTCTAAGCCTGAAAACCCAGGCCAAATTAGGTTTAGAATCAAAGACCCAAAACAAGAGTGGGGGAAAAAATGAATGCTTTTACCGGATGCTCTAAAGAGCATCAGAATTCAAAGACACAGTTCAATTCAACACTAGTTCACATCAGCAAATCTCCCTTTATACACATTCTTATCAGACATTCTTATCCACTAAACAAACTCGTTTGAACCTGCCACTTTACTCAGTTCTGACTCTGCACCAAGGCTGAAACCAGAAAGCGTCAACAGGTGAGTGTGACAGGTGAGCATCAACAGCATGGGCTCATTCAAGTTGCTCCATTCAGACCTAATCAGTTGTTGAGGGTGGAACCTTTCTCCATGGACACCACGTGCTGCGTCCCTGCCGGGCTGGAGGTCGACCCGGTCTTCACGGAGCAACCGGGGGCTGAGGCGGCACTGGCTACCTCGCTGCCCGGTTCTCCCACGAACGCCGCCTCAGAGTAGTATAGCGGGGATGGAGGCAGACTAGGCTTGGGTAGATTCAGAGTTAGCTGATCAGCTATCACTCGGTGACCATGGGCCAGTCCACCTCACAGGGCTGTTGCAAGGATAAAATGGGAAAGACCCAAGTATACTATCCTGAGCTCATTGGAGAAAAGGCAGGACATAACACTAAACCATAAAAAATAGTCAGCATGAAACTTAAGCTCAGAAAACCGTGTGGCTGAATCATGTGGGACTGGGGCTTCAGGAGAGGATCCCATGGTTCAATGATAGAGCTTAGTATCCAGTCATGTTTCCACTTCACTCCTTAGCATCTCCAACTAAAACAGTGGTTCCCCACTTCATGGCCTGTACAGAATCTACCCCATGCTGACTTTGCCCAAGCGCAGGTCATCATTAAATTAAAAAATTAAAAAAGGGTTGCTTTCATGAAACAAGTTTCCTTCAACTAGATAGCATCATCCACCACACTGGGAACATTTCAGCAATACTGCGTATTTATATCACATAGCAAGTGAAGTTTTTCAGTCCATTCCTGGCCCTTCACAAAAAAGAAACCGTGTGTGAAAAACAATCTCCATTAGAGTTATGCAATACCAAGCACTGGTGCTGAACATACCAGATAAACCTGTTTGGTGACAGTAAAAACATATTACCTAAAAAGTACATTGCATCATCTGTACAGGAGGATTTTGTTCTCTCAACAACGTATTTCAAATACTAAGATTATGACAATCCATTACTTTAAGGATAAAAGTTGCAAACATTCAAGAGCACAATTCACAAACAAAAAGCACAATGGACACTTAGAAGCCTGAATTCATGCATGGTCCCAGTAGCTGTAACATTTGGCATGTTTAACTAAACAAGAAAAAAAAAACTAGGCCTGTTTTTATGGTTTCTGACTTTTTCCAAACAAGAGGGCAAGCCAATCAGTATGGATTTTAAGATATTGTACAGTTTATTGCAAGGCTATTTCAAACATCTCTCAGACTGTAATAAAAGTGTCAGAGCAACTACGGGCTCCACTGTAGAAGCGCAATGCCGTCGTAAATGTCTTTCAAGTTCTTAAAGGTCTGTGCAGAAGAGCATAAAACTCTGGTATGGGCAGCAACACAGCCTTGCAAACAGATGAGAAGCGCCACTGAACTAAGCTTTGCCATTAATATTGGTTTGGGAAACAGGCTGTGAAAAATGAGGCTGTACAGATGATGCAGATGAACGCTACACCATAACACTACTTTCAATTTGAGGTTGAATCAAGGCTAACAGGAGAACTCCCCGAATGTGAAGAAAACCTGGGCCTTGTTATCGACTAAATAGTAACATAGGGCTTGCAACTGATCGAAGTGCACACACTCACACATACGCCAATGTTTCCTAAATTTGTGATCCGTGTGACAACCCTTTTTTCTGGATTAAAATAGGAGCTACACTTCACTCAAACACATGTGTATATATAAATTTTACAGATGAGTTTCCTTGATTGGCTTCCAGAACAATGAGCAGCCATCCTCTCTACTGGTGTGTGGTAGCCCAGTTAATGTCTCTTTACAGCAGTATGTGTGTTCAGAATGCCACTGAAGAACATTGGAACTTATTGAGGATTCCAAAATCTAGGAAACTCTGAGCCTGCCAATATCTATACACTATTTTCCAGCCCAGCTTAGATGCAATATTGACCTATGGCCCAGGACTACATGAACAAGCCATAGGTTCCCTCCCCTTCTCTTATGCATTAGAGAGTAAAAGCTTTAGCTATCAATTTAAAAACAAACTACAGCTCCCAGTTACATACAAAGTGCATTTCAGTAAAATGCACTTTGCTAACTAACTGGAGTTAGAACAAACCAGGATATCAACCTATGAGTTGATCCTGACTTGATATTTTGCCTGTTCAAAACTAGTCGAACCACCCCAATTCTCCAAAACAGATAATTGTGCTTTGTTGTTAAAAGTGAAAGCGACACTTTCACTCTCCTCTTGTATGGACAAGAGAGAGAAAAAGAGGAGCATACAGGTTCAGTATCACCTCTGAACTGGCTCTCTGAGCAGAATGCACAGCATAGCCCAGTCTCTCAGTGAACTACAAGCACACAGACTCAGAGCACCCCAGATCAGAGGCGTCGCTGGAGGGGGGGGCGGTACTGTAAGTGCCACGCCATCCTAGTCCCCGTTTACTCCCTGGTACAAGGTGGCCCCGCCCCCTTGCCGTTGGAGCCATTCAGTGCGGCAAGGGCAACGGGCAGGCAGGGGCGTCAGCTGATGTGGGGCCCTGGGGCGGTGGGCCCCAGGGCGCAAGGGCAGAGGGCCTCTGGAGGGGCGGGAGAGGGCCTCTGGAGAGGCGGGAGACATCCTAGGTTTCGGGTTTTTTTGTTAACTTTTTTCCGTTTTTTTCTGGGGTTTTTAAAGGTTTTTTTAGGAGTAACAGGGCTTCTAAGTGTTTGTGTATGCTTTGCTGCACTTATCTTGAGTATTGGAGCCTCCAGCGACTCGAGTGCGACGATCTCCTCCAGCGATGATCTCTTCTAGGGGCGCAGATCGCTCCTCTGCCGCCCCTGGCGCGAACTCCTCCAGCTCCGCAGCGTTACAGAGTTCACGCATGCGTGATGGCTGTTTGCTATGCGCATGCGTGAACTCTGTAATGCTGCGGAGCTGGAGGAGTTCGCGCCAGGGGCGGCAGAGGAGCGATCTGCGCCCCTGGAAGAGATCATCGCTGGAGGAGATCGTCGCACTCGAGTCGCTGGAGGCTCCAATACTCAAGATAAGTGCAGCAAAGCATACACTTACACATAGAAGCCCCCTGAGCGCTAAAAAAATCTGAGTTTTTAAAAAACGGAACCCCCCCCAATAAAACTGTCAAAAATAGGTTAAATAGGTGTTGGGGGGGCGGCCCCAGGTGCGTGGAAGCCTTCGCCGCACTGAATGGCTACAATGGCGAGGGGGCGGAGCCACCTCATACCGGGGAGTAAATGGAGACTAGGACGGCGTGGCACTTATGGTACCACCCCCCCTCCAGCGATGCCTCTGTCCCAGACCTACACATATTATTTCGAAAGTGCAATGAAACCCAAAAGCCAGAATCCTCCAGAAAATTGTTCATCCAGCATCCTTACCCCCATGTCATTGCTTCTTGGGTATCCCCGCCTCATGAATGACTCAAGAACTTCTGAACATGAAGCTCAACATGAAGCAAGAAAACTCAGATTTAGAATTTTCAGATGGACAACTTGATGTCACTGGTTCTGTCTTCCTAAAGCACAATGCTGCATTCTTTCAATACTTCTTTGTGCACCCCCAGCCTGACAGTGCAATCCTATCCAACTTACACCACTGGTGTAACCAGCAGGGGAGGGCAGGGTGGGAGGCTTTTGAGGGGAGGGGAGATTTAAATCCCCTTTGAATCCCCCATTGGAGGGGATTTGAATCCCCTTTCCGTTCTGGGGCCTCCCATTCTCGCTGCACCGCTGGCTGCACCAGTGGTGTAAGTTGGATAGGATTGCGCTGTGAATGTCACATGGTTCTCAAGCCATGTACCACTAACCAGGACAGGTAGCATGGCCTACTGCTAAGGAAGCCATGGAGTGCGCTGTATAACCTAGGGCTGCATGCTGGGTAGGCTTGCCTTTGAAACTAGATTCTGCTGCCTGTGCGCTTGCAACAGAACAAAGAGAAACACAGCTCTCTACCTCTGTTACCCACACCCTGTGACAATTAAAAAAAAAAAGAGTTTAAATCAGATGTGCCTCATCCTATTGCAAAAGTTCCTTTTTGGAGACTGTGTGGCAAAATGCATGTGACTTCTGAGGAACCATAATATGCTACATGCGCCACACAACTTCGGCTTACAGAATATATAAAAGGTTAAAAATGGTAATTTTTTAAATGACAGGGCCCCATTATAAAACCAAAGTTGAGGCTTTCAATTTCGCTGACCTGTAGTCAGAAATCAAGCCATTAATTGAGTTTACCAGCTTGATTCATCCCCTGTTATTTAAATGGTGCCACTTCACATGAAAATACTAGAAGCAGGCTAGGAGCTTGTGGATGGGCTGCTACTTTAAAACACTCCAAGTACTTGAGTCGGCATGTCAATGGACACCTCTCAGAAGCAACTGGACTGCGAGGAGACAAACATCTACTCACCTTTTTTGGTTTTGCTAAAGGCCAGCTGGCTCATATTAGAGGCATGTGGAATCTCTCCCTCTGTGCTTTGAATCTGCAACAGAAGAAAACCAAAGACTTTGAAAAGTTATGCCTCACAGACAGTATGCCCACTGGTCAGGTTATGTGAAACTCTATACCCTGCATAACTGGTTATTTAACTGATTAACAATTCCAGTGCAATCAAATTTGGCACGATGAAGCAATCACTCATTGCTGTTCACCACTGTATATCCCTTTCAGGCTTCCTGTACTGGCAAGCATTTAGGACGGACTGCACAAGATTCTGCAATGCAAAAAGACCGTGTCAAGATGTCATGTCAGTAATCCAGGAGCAATATGCAAGCATAACTTTTAAAATAGATGCTCCATAGCCATTGTCTTTTTCACAATCACAACCATCTCGTTCAGCGTTTGTTTTTTTAAATGCAGGTAGCCATGTTGGTCCATTAGAAAAAAATTAAACAGTATCATAAGATCTTTATTAGGATCAACTTAAAACCACAAAGCAGTGAGAGCTAGCTTGCATGTTTCACAACACTCTGATTTGAGATGGTCGTTAAACATACATTGTGGTTGGAAGAGACAACGCTGCTGATCGTAGAACACATAACACATTGCATTGGCAGCAGGGGAAATTTTTTAAGTCAGTTGCAGTCATCTCCCAGCGCCCCGCAGCCCATGCATTAGCACATACATCAACGATCTAATCTAGTGCTGAACAGCTGATCAGCGCTGGGGATTTAAACCCCAGTGCCAATCAACTGTTTGGCACTAGATTAGGGCTTTGATGAACATGCTAATGCATGAGCTGCGGGGCGCTGGGAGATATATGTATGTGGGCTGGGGGGCGGCTTACCTGTTCACCACCTCTTTGCCGCTGTTGATGTTGACCTCCTTTTTTTCCTTCTCAACAAAGAAAAAAGGGTCAGCTGCTCCGAGCAGCATGCAATCAGGAATTAATTGGTGGTGACATCATCAGGTCGCCACCAATTACTTCCGTGTCTTCTGGTACTTGGGGGGAGTGACATCACAAGTCTCTGTCCTGGGTACCAGAAGACCTAGCTGGGCTTAGTCATGACCGATTTTCTTTATGTACCACAGCCCAATGCAGATCAAATGGTCAGCTACACAGGGTTCATAGTTCACCTCTCCCTCTAGAACACTCCATTTACTTTTGAAGACTAAGCTGCAATGCACGCTAGCCTGCTTTCAGGATGGGGCTACAATATAGCTCCTTTGTTTGAACAGCAGGGGAAAAAAAATCCTACTCTAAATTAATTGTTAAGTAAGCAGTTCTTGTGCAAGTTTTTCAAATAATGAAGAGAAGCTAGACAGGAAGGCTTTTGTTTGAAAAACAAACTACTGTACATACTCTTGTTGCACGCAACAAAAGAACTATTTGACAGATGCCAATATAGAATATTAAAAGTGAAATCACCCCATATGCTGTAATTAGGTTACACTCAAAATTTACTAGGAGTGAAATCACATCATTAGTGACAATCGAGTTAAAGACGAACATGGATATTATTTATCATCATAAACATTCCAACAGGTTTGCAGCATTAAAGTAAAATTAATTTTGCCCAGAGGCATTAGTCGTCCGCTCCTACATTATGCTAGAAGGAGGCTGTAGTCATCGCTGGGGGAAAACTCTCATCCATCTCTAGCAAGTTACTTTTAACTGCTACTTGATGGCTTTGTAACCAGCTACAACCTACAACATGACAGCAGATACCTCTCGGTGTAGCACTCAATTGGTTAAATTTAATTATGTCTTGAAACTAAACAAGCATCCTCTGCTACAAAAAAAAAAAAACCACCACCACCACCCAACACCACATGACAATAATTAAATGACTTCCCTTGATTGTGGTAGATCCTTAAGGCACTTGACTGGTTATGAGAAACATCTTGCCGCCATATGAACATATGCAGCTGCCTTATACGGAATCAGACCGTTGTTCCATCTAGCTCAGTATTGTTTTATATGAACTGCAAGCAGCAAGCCAGGGTTTCAGACAGAGCTCGTTCCTAGCCCTTCCTGAAGGTGGCAGGGATGGAACTTCTGCATACAAAGCATGTGTTCTACCACTGAGCTATGGCCCCTCCCCCTTGAGCTATGGCCCCTCCCTCCTGATGACCCAGCTTTGATTTAATTCAGACATGAACGTAATACTTAGAATGTGACAAAAACTGTATCTGGAGCACCAACCCGAAGAACAGTTGGCACACAGTGCAAAGCTAAGCAACTTAATCAGGGGTTGGCACTGTCTCCCTTCCACTCCACTGCCTACCTTCCACTGCTCCATGTTTACATTTTTATTTAAAAAAAAAAAAAAACAAGCCATACTACAAAGCAGTAGTGAGGGTTGAATAGCTGGTGTCAGCATAACTGAGGGGGTTGATTCAAACAATAAGTAGAGGTGTTTGTTTTTGTTGATAACCGAATAAAGGCACAAAAACACCACACACCATAAAATTGTTTTTTTTTTAAAAAAGCACTGAAGAGTGCAGTGTCATGATATTAAACTTGATATTGATGCTTAAGAACTCGCGCCTGTGAACAAAAACACAAAACACCACATTTTGCATTTTAATTCAACAACTTCCCCCCCCCCAAAAAAAACACCACCATTTTCCAACACCTCTAACAAGTCTCCAGGCAAGAAACCCTACTGTTTCCATGTTTGTACTCACATGGTCAGAGGTACCATGTAACAACAACAACAATCACAGTAGCAACTGCCTCCGTACTCAACTTGTACAACACGCCTAGATGCCGAGACCACAAACAGAAGCATCTTTCTAAAGCTTTTGCATCATTATTAAGGCGCTCTCTCTCTCTCTCTCTCTCTCTCTCTCTCTCTCTCTCTCGTCAGAACAGCTGTGCAAAATGGCTCATCTGTCCTGGCTTTTATGGCAAAGGCTAAGTAATCTGACCAAATGTCTATGTAATGCAATATACTGTAGGTCAGCTTCCGAATACCAGTTGCAGGGAAGCAATGTTACAGAAACAAGTAGGGCTCTCCCTTGTTTGCGGGCTTCCCAAAGGCAGCTGGTGGGTCACTGTGGGAAACAGGATGCTGGGCTAAAGGGGTCTTTGCCCTGATCCAGCAAGGTTTTTCTTATGTTCTTAAAATCCTGTTTCCCACAGTGCCAACCAGATGTTTCCGAGACGCCCTCCAGCACAGCTCAAAGTCCTCTCCTGCTGCTGTTCACAACTAACTGGAGATTCCACAGAGCCACACGATTACTAACCCTTAATAGAAGTTTCCTTCCATGAGCCTCTTCTAATATCCTTTTGAAATCATCAAAGCTAGTGGCCCTCCCCACATCTTGTGGGCACTGAAGGTTAAAGCAGGTATGTAGCTTACTAGATAACTCCATGTATTTGAGTGACACACAGACAGGAAATTAGGAAGCCCCTCTCCCTTGCATTTCAATCCCCTTCTTACTGCTTTTAGGGTATACATTTTCTCTCTGAGAACTATGTTTCCCTTCCAGCAGAGCTGGCCTCTAATGAATTTTCATTTTAGAAACTGCTGTATGGTGGTGTTCTATTTTATTTTTAGTCATCTTTATGTGTTGAGATGTTCTCTCTCATCCTGAGCCTTCAGGATAAAGCTAAATAAAATCAAACTGTAAATTGTGTGAAGCACAGTACAAAATCAACTCTTATTTTATAGGCCTTTAGATATGCTCCCCTCCACCCCATTCTCACCATTACCAACAAAGGGATGGTTTTATGTTTGTAAAAAGCACTCCAAGGTCTAAGAACACAGGAAGCTATGAATAGCTGCTTCTTAATTACAGAGGTGGTTTAACCCAAATGCTAGACAAGTTAGGAAGACAAACTTTTCCACAGTTACCGTCTACTGGTAGTAATTTAAAAAATCTCTCTCTCTCTCTGGTAGTAATTTAAAATCTCACTCACTCACTCACTCACTCACTCACTCACTCACTCACTCAAAGAGGAATCTTTAACTTTGAATGGGTAGAACCTCTCACATTTGAGAACATGGTTTTACTAATCTTCATATGAGAAAGTTCATGAATATTAATCACTGAATATTAATCTTTTGAGAAATGACCTTTTGGGAAGGTATTTCCTCCACCCAACTGAAACTATGATTTAAGTAGGTTATTCACCAATGTTGATATCTATGAATACTGTTCAAGAATCACTTTTGGAAAAACTTGATACTGTACTTTACCTTCAAAAGTTCACATAAAATATTTTAAGGGAGAGCTTCCCCCTTTATACCAACTAACAGCCCAATCCTAACCAGCCTTCCAGTGCTGATGCAGCTGTTCCAATGGGGCATGCGCTACATCCTGCGGTGGTGGGGGGGGCAGTCACGGAGGCCTCCTCAAAGTAAAGAAACGTTGGTTCCCTTAACTCAGGGCTGCATTGTGGCTGCATCGGTGCTGGAAAGTTGGATAGGATTGGGCTGTAAGTTGCACACCAACAGTTCCTATTGAGAGGGCAGGATTCCATCTGCTAACAGAGAAAGAACAGAAGAGAGCTTCCCACTCAGCACCAGAATTACTATGTTGGGATTTGTATGTAAACCAAAGGGTGAAAAAGCATTGCTATACTGGGCTCTGGAAAGGAACCAGAATGCCATATTTTTATTATTATGTGCAATTTCTCTTTGTTGAGTTACCTGAATCCTTCAATTCATGTGCCCGTCTACATTTTGCTGTTATATTAGAAAAAATAAAAGATAAACCATACTATGAAAATATTGTCAGAAATGTATAGAACAGGGCTTCTCAAACTGTGGGTTGTGACCCACATGGTGGGTCAAGGCCCGATGCCGAGGTGGGTCACCAGTTGGGACCACCCATGCCTCCCTTTGGCTCTAAACTGGAGCCAAACAGAAGCAACTGGAAGCCCCTTTTCACCTTGTCCTGCTTCTTCCATGTCACACCAGACATGGGATGGCCTCAGGAGGCCTCTGGAAGTGACTTCCGGATCACTTCTGGTTTTGGCAATGTAACTTCCAGTCACATCTGGAGGCCTTTCTGAGACCTGTGGAGGCCGTCACGGGCCCAGCATGACACGGGAGCGGCAAGACAAGGTAGGTTGCAGCGGAGGTGACTTTGAGAACCACACTGTTATTACTTTTTAGCAGGGCAACAATATGCTAGATGGATTGCTACTGTGAACAAAGGGTAACGTGGGATTGCAGCGACTGCCCCCACCTCTACATGCATTTGGCATCATGTCTTCCCTATTCAAGGTTCCCTGATTTCCCATAAAGAGGCCAGGCATGAATAGTTGGTATGTGAATGGAATTTGTCAAAGATTACACAGATTGTGTGTAAGAGAAAGGGCAGTGGCATAGATAAGGGGGGCCCTGGGGGCCCAGGCCTCTGGGGGGTGTGCTCTGGGGGTGTGTGCAACATTATTATTTATTGAATTTATATCCCACCTATCCCTCCATAGGGGAAACCCGATTTTATTACTGTAAGGGTCTGGGGGATGAAATGTTACATTTCTGTGAATGTTTGGGATTACTATTTATTAATTATTATTAATTAATATCATAGTTAATATTATACAGACAGTAATGAGTTTGTTGGGACTTGAGGGGGCTGCAAACATGTCATGGGCACCCCTAGCTCCTCCTCTGAGAAAGGGGCAGGGTCTGTGGGCACAATCTCATTGCTTCCTCCAAGTACATTCAGGTATGAATAGTACAGTACTATGATTGTCTGAACACGGTACTCTAACATTTTAAGCGAAGAATACGCACATGCATGGAAATGGTGTAGTGGTTTGGGAGTCGGACTTAGACCTGGAAGATCCAGGTTCAAATCCCCGCTCAGCCACGAAGCTTCCTGGGTGACCTTGGGCCAGTCATTATCTCTCAGCCCCACCTACCTCACAGGGTTGTTGTGAGGACAAAAAGGAGGGGAGGAAATATGTACACCACTCTGAGCTCCTTGGAGGAAGGGTGGTATACAAATGTGAAAAATAAATAAAATGGAGCCAATACTGAAAAAGAAAAAAATAATCCCTATTTAAAACAAACTGCTCTCTTCCCTTCTAGCTTCACAATATGTGGTATTAAGAATTGCAAATATCTAAACCGATCGAATTATGTAAAAAGCAAACAAACTGTAGGCAACCTTTCCTTTTTTAAGCACTTGGCCACCACATTTCACTACTATGCAACTTTCAGACGAACGTTTCCTCAATTCCAAGATGTTTTTTGTTGATAAAATTGCATGTCTCCCCTTTTCTCATACAACAAATTCTGACAACACCAGTTTATTAAAATAGAAACATCAAATATCAAAAGGACTTCCTCTTAGGAAACTAGTATATTTTTGAAATCTCAAACTAAAGTATTGTGCCTCTGTTATCACAACTTCTTAAAAAAGAATGGATGCTATTGAAACAAAACTGTTTGAGCTTTGTCCAAGGAAACAAAACGAGGATATTTTGCAGTTACAGTTTTCTATGGGGAGGGAGGGCAAGAGAACTAAGAGAACGAAGAGAACATCCTGAACTAAGGCACTGGTCAAGAGAAGGGCTGACCGATCCACAGAGGATCTGGCTTAATATGCCCTGTCTAGTTTGGAAAATAAGGTAAGAGTTTCAAGATTCTTTTATTCTTTGGCCATAACCTGAAACCACTTATTCAAGAAGAATCAGTAGATCTAAGAGCTAGACTGAAAAGCAGACACTCGCTATGTGGGTCACTGCTTCCTGCACAGTTTGAACTATGGAGCCTCTGGGATGTTATTACACCAGTGAAATGAAAACTGTCTGTTTCCATCCCCAAAAGAAGCAACTGAGGATTGCTTTGCCTCTATAATAAGGAGACTGTCCAGGTATTTTGTTTATTTAAGCTCTTTTTTGTTTTAATTGAACTTTCTATCACTGGTCTCCAAAAGAGCATATATACAAAGTTAAAGCAATATAAAAACAAAATGCAAACTAAAATAGACCAGTTTAACAGAATGCCACCTGCATCTCAAGAGGCAGCCCCTGAGGGTCACAGAGTACTAGAGAGGGCCACGAACCTTTTTTTAAAGATTGCGAGCCCTTTGAAGACAGAGAACCCTTTAACTTAGCTATCTAAATCGCTTTGTTGAAAAGAGATATACTGTATAAATTTTCTGAACAGCAACACCACCGCATAATACAATACCAGTCAAATGAGGCCATTCCAAATGGTGCAGTGATTTTTTTTTCTCCCTATAAGATGATGGCTTCTTCTCACATTATGTTCACACATCCAATAAACATGCAGGACAGGAGCAGAATTGCAAGTACGGGCTCCTTCCCATGACCTCCATGCATTTGGAGGTCAACACATATAGAGCCAATTCTTTCCTACCACTGAATGAGTCAAGGATGGAGGCAGAACCAATGGATATGGCCCTGCTCCCCCCCCCCCCCTTCAGGCACTGATTAAATGCATGAACAGACATGAGAAGATGGGTTAACGCCTAGGATCATGTGCTAAAACTAGTATATTAATAGTTTTCAGTGCCTTCATTTTTTCTTAAAGTGCTTTTCATTTTTCATAGGGAAGCAAAGTGCATGCTACTGAGTGGTCATACCTTAAACCACATTAAAGTAGGGCAACAAAAATAATTTCTAAGTAAATCTTCTGAATTTGTTTGAATGCAACAGTTAAACCACAGCCAAAGCATGATCCCACGCATGTTTACTTGAAAGCAACTCCAATTTTCTTCAATAAAGGTTACTCCCTGGTAAATGTGCAAACAATTGCATGGTAAGTGTGTTGTATTGATTAACCCCCCCCCCCAATTCATGTACTTTGGACTACTGGACAAACATTTTGAGATATTTATACAGCATATCATGTAAAATCAATGTGGCATACATTTAATTTTGGTTACTAAATAGAAATTCAATCCCAATCGATTTAGGCCTAGGGCAATTTTCAAGAAAAATGTCCTATTGTGAATTTTCCTGCAAATTCACATCACTGCTTCCATCGTTTGAAACGAATTTCTGCAAACACAATAAGGGTTAGAAGCCATGCTACAAGAATCAAACAGAAGCCACTTGAAGAAGCCACCCTTCCAGGATTTGCAGCTATTCCGTAACTACATCTTTTGCTCATATCTGCGTTGCCAAGTCTTACAGAGGTCAAATCATTATCTAGCTCAAGAGTCATCATCTAAGCAGCAAGTGCAACAGATATCTTTTGATCCCATTTTACACATGCACAAAGTTCACAAGGCAATTTAAATATAATATAGATAACAGAGTTTTCTACAGAAGTCAAATACATATAAAAAGATTCTCTAACAAACAGCTTACTAGGTCTGAGTTGGCAGAGTTGCCTCGATTCACTTTGCTCCTGGTGGCTATACTTTTCTGAAGGGGGCAGGGGCTAATTGCTTTCTGTCACTTGACACACCCTTGCCTGGACCACAGCATCAGAACTGTGCCTACGTTTGTACCCAGCTAACTGGCCATCTTCGCCTACTTCACTGCTCCCCATCTCCTTAGCTAATATTAATCCTGGATGCAGGCTCAAAAGAATCTGACTGGCTGAGAGAACAGAGGCCAGGACTCCTGAGAAAACTTTGCTCTGACTCACAGTCCTGTACTGGCTATCTTGACAGCAACAGACTTCCTAATGGAGTGCAAACCTCAAAGGCTCCAGGGTAGCAGGGAAAAACATGCATTAACATATTTACCACACTATGCCTATGAAAACATTCCAAAGAAAAGACTGGGAAGAGGCAGACAAGAGGGCTCCTAATCGCACTCAACACCCTCACATTGTTTTCATACTCCTCTTTAAAACACACACACACACACACACACACACGACAAGCCCTATTTCTGTTGTGAAAAGCTGGTTCTCTCCCTCCAATGGATTAAAACCTCTAAAACTAAGCAAATACAGATGTAATTTAGTAAATGTTCAACATCATGTCCACCACACCTGCTGTGTTTTTGCTCTGTGACCTGATTTACATGTTAAAGATAAAGGGGAAAAATGGAGTCATTCATACCAGTTAGTTAGTAGCCCGATACAGTTCTTTTTAACAAGGGGTCTTGGTACCACTAGAGGAATTTCACAGTATGGTCCCACTGCCATGGTGACCATACAGCACCGCCCCATCTGGTGGCATACAGCACTGCCCCCAGAACTACTGAAGTGGTGAAGGCTGAGGCGGGCATTGCTGTGGCTGTGCATCATGTCTCCTTCAAAAGAGACATGATTCGGGGAAAGAAGTGCAGAATAATCTCCAACTGCCCCTTCCTGTGCACAACTGCTGTCTGTGGTGGTACTCACAAAGATGGTTCTTGCAAAGCCCTGGCCTGCGACATGTGACCTGTGCTGAGCAGGGACTGGTCACGTTGCCCTCCAAGCTCCCTTCTAACTCCAACATTCTAGGACCTTCTCCAAAGCAAGATTAACAACTTACATTACCAAGGGGGGGGGGGGGGAGAAGAGAAAATATTTCCCCTACTCTTCTAACTCAGACCACATGGTGTTATTCATCAGAAGCATTTCTGACTCTAGTAAGGCCCCTGCTTCTACACATTAAATATTGTTATAAACAATTAAATGGATCAAGGGACTACATGCCATTAGGGACAAAATCACTTTGATAATATTGCTATCTTTATTCTGATGCATACAGAAACAGCAAGCCCAACAGAAACTCTTCAATAACGGCGCATTTCCTGTAGTGCAACGTTCTGCACATCGAGAGCAAGGACTTGCATCCTGCTGATTCTTGCCCCAACCACTGCTTCCATCAACAGAAAAGGGGTCCACGCTCACCCTGTAGTCTTGAGATCTGCAACCACTTACCAGAATCCATCTACTGCAGGGGTTCTTAACCCCCTTGGTGCGGCGTACCACCTCTCGGGCCGCCACCATGCCGAGTTCCACTGTAAGTACATGCAATGAGTTTTTTGCCATGCCAGAGTCCAGAAATCAAGCGGTAAGGGGGCAAGGATGGGGGGGGGGTAAGGGTCCTTCCTAGCAAGGGAAACCCAAGCGCTCAAGCTTTGCCTACTTGCCAGAGTTCTAGTGGCCAGTTTCAGGGTTCCAGTGTGATCTTGCCAGCTGGGGGTTCGAGTACCACCAACCGGCGGTCTGCTTACCACTATGCATACCACCAGTTGAGAACCCCTGATCTACCGAATTTAAAAATATTGGAACAAACACCACACTATAATTCTGAATGTGGGGGTAATACTGCAACTAATCTCGTTCTTGTCAACTATTTATGTGGATGCTGGGCCCACTCTATCTTACTTCTAATTTTCAGAGTAAATTGCAAGATAAAACACATATAATTTTTTTAAAAAATCTGGATTTGGATTAATACAGTATGTACTTTGCTTAAAGCTACATTCCCAATTTAAAGCTTAAATCTGGACACCAGAAGTTAGTTTAAAAAAAAAATGTAAGGAGATCTAGTTTCCCTGGAAGAGGATCCGGCTTTGGTTGAGGAAGGAGTTTTCCTCTTGCAAAGGTGGGCACTGAGAATTCCCCAATCCATGCCACAGCTGACCAAATGTTCTATCCATATGCTAAATCAAAGGTGGCCAACCTTCCACCATCAGGGCCTCTGCCTTCTTAAGAGTTGTATAGAAGACAGAATCTTGGCAGCTGCAAGTGCTGATGGTGCTGCTAAAGCAGCTGCACCTGCTGAAATGCCCGCACCTTTACAAACATTAAAGAGCCAGGAGTATTCATGTTGAAAGGTTGGCCACCCCTGGGCTAACACAGACACAGGGGCAAACCGACAGAGGGGCCCAAAGAAGTGCTGTTAAAACCAGCACCCTGACATACGTTTAGAAGCACTGAATTAAATCCACTGAATTAAATCCAGTGGTCCATCCAATCCAGAATTGCCTATTCTGACTTGCAGCTGCTTTTCAGGGCATACGTTGTTCCTAGCCCTGCTACCCCAAATACAAGGAATGAACCTTAAACATTCTACACGCAAAGCACACTCATTCTCCCACTGAGCTACACCTCCTCCTCTATCTTATAGAGCCCCAATTCACCAAGCCAGTTGGTGTGACATGCTGGATCAGCCAAGTCATGAACTCCTCTGCTCCACCCAATCCGGTGACCAGGTTTCTGGTCTGGATTTAGAAACATAGGAAGCCACCTTTATTGAGTCATCTGTTGGTCCATCTATCTCAGTATTGTTGACTCTGACTGGTGTGGCTCACCAGGATTTCAGACAAGAATTTTCCCTGCCCTACTAGGAGATTGTGGGGATTGAACCTGGGGCCTGATACACGCAAAGCTGGTGCTCTACCACTCCCATATTTGTTTTCAGGCACCATGTAAAGAACTGCTGTTCTCCATAGCAACACCCAAAGGCACCCATCAAAGAGCAATATAGTACCAAGAAATATAGTTAAGTTTTATATCAGCATTGCCTTTAGCTTAGGCCAAGACTAACCAGGGTTCCCTCTTGAATCTGGTATAAAATCCCAATTAAGAATCAAGCCTGGTTAACCTTAGCTAACATCACTGCCGATGTCACATTTAACTGTGGTCAAAGTGGGATATGGAATTTACGACCAAGGGGAAATGAGGAGGGGTGGAGGGCGGAAGTATCAAGTCCCATAGCCCAGTCCCAATCTCAGTATTTAACAATTGACCCAGCGTTACATCTGCACCAGATCGCTATCATTTTCTGCTACTGATTTCAAATATTTATATTCTTCCTACATGATATGAAGCTATATATGAAATAACTTTCCACGCGAGAGACTTTTGAGGTCTATTCTCATAACTCACATTTTCCAAAGTCAGCGTGCAATATCAATGTGAATGTGCACAGTGCAAAATACATGTCTTCCCACTTACCTCTTCCATCTCAAAGGAGTCCTTCTGTTGCAACATGAGATTCACGATGGATGGGTTTGCTATTGGAGCACAAGGCTCTTTTTCTGGTGCTGAAATAGGAGGCATTTGCAGCTCAGTGTCACCTTCGAGTCCAGAGCTAACTGATTCTAGTCGGCCAACCTTGAAACCACAAGAGTCAATAACGACAGTGTTCTCATGCAGGCTGTCTGAATGCGCAAGAGAGTCTTTGGTTTGCTCATTTTTATGAGTCACGGTGTCCCCTTGGAGTCCTTGTTTAACATTAGTTCCAGCAGCAAGTTCTGAAGCTTTTAGAACATCCACAATACTGGGCTGATTGTTAGGTACCTCCTCTTTTACCGTAGCCAGCACAGATGTTTTAAAATGTTTGGGAGTTTTTGGTTCATTTCTAACTTCACCTTCTTCAATCCCATTTTCTGTTTTCCCCTTGTCAACGACAGATGCTGTAGAGTCCCCACCGTCACCTGCTTGCTGGTTCCCACAAAGGTTGAGTTTAGATAAAGTCTTCATTAAACGGCTTGCAGTGTTGCTTCGTGTTAACGGTGGAGGGCTGGATGCCTCCTTGCTGGAAGCGGTTGAATTCATGCTCCCAATTTTCTGCAACGGAGTGCCAGAAACTTGGGAATACAAGGAAGAGAATGCATTGGCCACAGTAGTAAGCACTTCAATTTGACGAAAGCGACCTGGCAGGAGGACAGAACAGAAATGACAAAGAGAACAATGGGCGGCATTGTAGAACTCAATAAACGAAGCTACAAATGACTTGGAACGTGCAAAAGGTAAAAAACAAACAAACCACGAAACAGTGTATTAAAGTCAAGGCCATGCCATATTTAACCCTCAAAAAAACCCTGATTAAATAACGCCCATAATTTCGATTTCTGGAATTCAGTTAAAAAGAATTATTGATTTAAAAAACAACAACATATATTATGAAGGACCATTGTTCATGTTCTCTAATTAATGCAGCAGTCAGAACTAGGCTTACCATAGTCCCAGCCCTGACCAGGACAAGTCCTGGTTTCCGGCTGGCTCCTCTTGACTGCGCTGCTGCAGCGCTAATGCTTTGTCCCTGCTGGGACTCTTCAGGTGCCGGTGCGACGCTGGAAGCACTTCTGAACTGCCCAAGTCCACTCGGACGATTCCGGAGAGCTTCTAGCTCTCCGCTTCTCCCCCCCCCCAAGAATGTTGTGCGCCTGTGCGAGCTTCACACAGGTGCGCAAGGAGTCCTGACTGAAGGCAGGGAAATAAAGTGCTCCATGGCAAATAAACAAATATTGCCAGGTTCTCTCCCATGGCTGGCAGCTTGATAATATCTAGTACACACTAGATGAAACATCGCCTATAGTCCGATTCAATGAAAAAGATACGTGCACGTATATACTCCCGTGCCTGTGAAATGCCATGGGTGTGACAAACATTTTGGGGGCAGATGGTGGGCCCCCTCGACCACATTTTGCCCATATCAGTTCTCACACCATCTTCTTCCCTCCTCCCATCCTCCTCTTCTCCATCCCTCTGGAAACAGCTCTGCCTCCTTTTCTCTGAATCTGAATTTCTCTGAATGAATTTCCCCATTTTAACTCTATGTACCATCACCACCTCACACTCCCATCAGTGAGGAAAGTCTTCAAAGGCTGTACTATCTAGATCACCCGGCAGTATTTAGGGAAGTGCCGTCTGGACGCTCATGGTCATTTTGAATAGCTGAGCTTGCCTCCTGCTGGTGGAGGTGGAGATGGTAGAGTGTGTGGAAGGAAAACAGCCCGCTTTGTTGCTGGGCCTTTCACCCCAGGTCACCAGGCTCAGAACGCTCAACACTGGGATTTACAACAAATGATATTCAATTAGTTTAGCACTGTAAATTCTGCTACAATAATTCTGCTTCAATAACTCTTACAACGACGGAGTTTACCCGGCAATATGCGGATTTTTAATTCGGAGATTTGGTCGCGTCGTGATAACCTACGAACATATCTGCTTCAATACTTTACAAAAGCAAGAGATTAATCCAGCAACATCCATTTCTAAAAGATTATGAAAGTTACAAATTGCTCCTTCAAAGAGACACATGTATGTCTGCACTCCACTGACACTCAACAGGCGTTCTGCTGTTTTCTTGGGTTAAACTGTGACCAGAAGATTTTGCAATTTTCCAAAGTATGTGAGCTAACTTCTGAGTCTGTTTATACAATGTAACACTTTTTTTTTTCATCATGCTCTAATTTAATATACATACTTGTCAAAGCAAAATTTGGATTTTCCACTTCCATGCGCTGCAGCTGAGCATTCAGAAACACTTTGATATCTATTCCTCTGGCAAAGGAGGATGAATTGAAAAACCTTGATGGAATTTTAGAAGCAATATCTGGCTCATCACGGCCAAATCCAAGGTTGTACAGGACCTCCTCAGGATCCTCTTCATATAGTTCCAGTAGTTCAGACACACTAAAGGAAAGAAAACATACATGAATTGGCGTTCCATCCTCTTTCTTGAGGACGCAACTCTTTCTGTTTGGTTAGGTACAAGCAAGATCTGTAACCGAAATGCTTAGATTTAGGCTATGATATTTAAGAGAAAGGAAATGATTTCTTGGGTTCTGCAGAGTTTACATTCAAGCAAACATAATTAGGAATTAAGGGGTTTGTCCTATGTAAAACAGACTGCGATCCTAAGCTTGCTAACTTGGAACTTGGAACTTTAGCTTTCTAATCTTGGAAACAACTTCAAGTGTTGATGAAGTTCATAAGAACAGTTGTCACGTTGTTAGCATTAAGAACATGAGAACATAAGAAGAGCCCTGCTGTATCAGGCCAAAGGCCGATCTAGTCCAGCTTCCTGTATCTCACAGTGGCCCCACCAGATGCCTCAGGGAGCACACAAGACAACAAGATACCTGTATCCTGTTGCCACTCCCTTGCATCTTGGCATTCAGAGAGATTGGCTACCTCTAAAACCTGGGGATTGCATACAGTCATCATGACCTGTAACCTGTGATGGACTTTTCCTCCATAAATCTGTCCAATCCCCTTTTAAAAGGCACCTAGGCCAGGTACCATCACCACATCCTGTGGCAAGGAGTTCCACAAACTAATTACACGCTGAGAAATTAAAGTGAGGTGAAAGTCCTCTTTAGATATCTCAGCTAATTCAGCAAGAGAGGCCCCTTTTCAAGTGGTGGCTCTCTTATATTTAGCTTATTGAGCCCAGCACAGTGTCTCTCCCAGTGGCTCTTGGTATCTTCTCCTTCTGTTTCTTTTCAAGACAGTGAGCCTTCCTTTGGACAGGAAATTATTTTCTCATTCCTTTTGCCATGTAAACTGTTTTGATAACCTTTTTTATGAAAAGCAGGCTCTAAATAATAGTAATAGCTGTTTCTCCCACCCCACACACAGTTCAGATACAGGAAGAAAAAAATGAGACTGCCCTACTCACATCTAGTTTGACTCAAAGAACAGGAAACTCCAAGAGTTGTGACAAAGGAAAAAAAAAAAGAGAGAGACATTCTATTTGACTGTTCTATATCCCATATATACCGTGTATTTTTCCTTACCTTGAAACAGTTGCACTGCTTTTCCCCGAGCCAGTGGAATTCATGCTTCGCCCCTTCTGATGGAACTGCAGTCTCTTGTCCTTTGCCAACATACCGCTGCTGACATTATAAAGGAACCACAGTAGAAGGGCTATAAGTGTCGGTCCTCTTAAGAACAGTTTAAATATCCAACATTGTATCATTTCTCTTTTCTTAAGAACACTTTGTTTCTTCACTCACACATATAAGGAAAAAAGTCAACCTCAACTTATAATAGACACCTGGAGTTTTCTATTCCACACACAATGGACACCAACACCTTCGAAACTTAACTTTCTCTCTAGGATTCTGTTATTATCTCTGCTAAGAAGTCACCTATTACTTTTGACATGCACCACATTTGTTATACACTAAATGCAGAAACACTCTATATATCAGCGGTTCCCAGTTTTCCCACCTCTGCAACCCACCTCATCCTCTGTGGCGAGTCGCAGCCTGAAATGCGGAGCTCCATGAACTGCGCTGGCTGCAGTGTCGTGGGGCATTGTGGGGCACTACCGGAAGCTGCTTCCGGGTCATGCCAAGGTCCACAACGCACTCCGTTGGCCCTGACACACCCCAGAATGCATTGCGGGTCAAGAAACTGCTTCTGTGTACACCACATGCAATGTGTGTGTGAATTACAGCACAATAAATTTGACACTATATAGCGTGTGTACATTTTCTTGAGACGCCCTGTATATCTCTCTGATTACAATCCACTACAGAAAGCATATTTTATATAAAAATAAATAAATGAGAGAGACAGAGAGAGAGAGAGAGAGATATTTCACTGGTTAACCCCCATGGCAGACATTACTGCTAAACTAAAATGTGAATATTTACCAGATTTCCATTTGCTCCCCACTTTGATGCAGTTGATTAGCTGAGGGGAAAATGGAGAAAAAAAAGAAGGAAAAGATACATGTAAGTTGCTGGCACTGTACATAATCAGTAAAAAAAAAGAGAGTAGTCACTTGACAGAACAACAAATATCATTCCTTTTACTGGTGCTATAACTCATATTGCCTAGAAAACCAGATCAGATGAGGAAGAAGAATGTGTGGTTTGCTTTTGAGGTTCTTCCAAGGTACAGCTGATGTACAAAGAGAAAGCAACTAGCAGGGTACATTTAGCAGGGGGAGAGTAACTGTCCCTCTTCACCCCAGCAGTGTCTTCTCTAGCATCTGTTTGCTGGTGTTCTGTACCTTTTTAGATTGTGAGCCCTTTTGGGACAGGAAGCCATTTAATTTTGTCTGTAAACTGCTTTGTGATTTTTTTTTTTTGGCTGAAAAGCGGTATATAAATAATAAAATAACAATACTCCCAGAATTCCCCTATTCTGACCCAGCCACCACAGGAAAATGGAGCAGCAGGCCCGAGACCATCAACCCAAGGGGTCATTTTAGTCTTGGACGTAATATATAATAATAATAATAATATATGGAAAAAGGAAAGTTGCCTTGAACACAATTTCTGTACAGCTCAGGTCAATTCTGGAAACCTATCGCCACTATTACAGTCCTCTGCAAATAAATTGGACAACTGCGGCCTACAGAGCCATTTGAGGCTGGCAACAGAAGGCTGGCTTGTCAAATACAGAAAGGCAGTATGATGGTGCCATGCCCAGGGTACAGACACTCACTCCCCCCCCTCCCTTTCCTCTTACAGTCTCTACTCAGAGACATTTCTGTGGCACTTCAAAAACTCTGAAATACTTGTCCAGCATCAATAACGGGATAGGAAAAAAAATGAGTATCCATCATACCAACTTCAAGACTCTCAAAAGTCAAGCACCGGTAGCCAGCCATCTCAGTACTCACATCTGACTCCAAGACATATACCAGTAGTGCGAATTCCAAAAATGATTTGCTTCAAGCTCTAACACAGGAAGTAGCCCTGAGGTAAAGCCTGAGGTAAAGCTCAGGATGGACCATGAACTTCCCTCCACATCCTGGCATCTAATTCTTCAGAACCTGCCTCTGAAATTCCTTTATGAATGTCACTTCAGTGCCTGCTCATTTCATAAATAAAAGTTGTCTGAAGTCAAGTAAATCAGACAAAATAAAGTGAAAATGGTTTTCAGTATGCACAGAAACCTATTGTTGCGAGAAGCTATTTTAATTTTATTTTAATTCAATAGCCTACGATTCAGTCAAGGTATATAAAGGGGAAGCAAGGAAGCAATCCTTTTTCAGATCAAAGCAGATGTTGGATAAATTGTTGTTTGCTCCACTTTTTCAGAATCTTAACAATTATGGCATCATCTCCAAGGGCCTGATCCCACAATTTCAAAAGTCTAGCTGAAATGTGCGTTAACAAGACCGGACAAGAGCAGAAGGGACTGTACTCTTACAAAATATCTTAGGACTGCATGAAGGACTGCGATCAGCAGCACCAGTCTGCAATATTGTAGA
Organism: Plestiodon gilberti rubricaudatus; assembly: GCA_026170595.1. Classification (NCBI taxonomy): domain Eukaryota; kingdom Metazoa; phylum Chordata; class Lepidosauria; order Squamata; family Scincidae; genus Plestiodon; species Plestiodon gilberti. The sequence goes on from JANXHW010000001.1 coordinate 169,953,129, forward strand.
CACAAACGTAAGTACGACCATCGGTCCAGGTCGATTAACTAGATATCTCATGCCCGCTCTTCCCTTCGCAATCCTACCCCAGGGGACCATCTATGCTTCTTGCCAAACAGTCATCAGCATCTTCGCCACAATGCTCTCAGCTAATAGCTAGCTAAAACTAAATACGCGATGCAGGCATGAAGGTTGTCCCAGAACAAGAACACGAAGGGGGAAAAAAGTATGATGGTTGCCTAGCAATTGCTCAAATGCTTTCCAAGTTCCCTGTCACTGCCCCAAACAGGTTTCATGCTGGCGTGGGATTTTGAGAGCACGTAGAGCGTAAGAGTGCTGTTGTAGCACCACGGTTGAGAGCTACAAGCTGGCAAGTTCCTAGTTCAAATCTCATCCTGTGTCTTAGAGAAAGCTGCTGCATCACCTCTTCTTTCTGTAATAGAAGGCAGCTATGCCAGCCTATCTTACAGGGTTGTTGTAGAGATTACTGAAACACTGTGAAGGACACAAATAATAATAGCATTTGTTACATTCATAACCCACTCTTTCTTCATGGAGCTCCAAGTGGCATGCGTTTCATCCAGGTACAGTACTTACTACATGCGGACCTGCTCAGCTTTAACAAGGTTGCTCCATCACATACCTTTAGATATAATGTCCTGGGCCTGTTATTCTTACTGCTCAATGTTCTATCTGTAGAATGCGTATTTCATTTGGAATGGCCTAACTATGGCCATGAATAAAAATGACTTGACTTGAGCTATTATTACCGATAAAGGCAGCTGTTTTAATCAAAAGGACAGTTTTAGAAGCAGGTCACAATAGTGTGAGTGAGTGGCATTCTGGTTACTTGGTCGGGGAACCACGCCTCTATTTCGCATCCCACAGATAAGAACTACATAAAGTCACTTTCTTTAGCAAATCTTGGTGTTTCCTTTTCGCCTAACGTAAAATAAAGCATGGTTTACAGGTAATATTATTTATCTACCCACACAATTTTTATCCCACTTTTTTCACCAAAGGGCACCCAATATAATATCATACTCCTATTAGACAATCATTATGAGGTTGGCTTCAGACAATTAAAAAATATAATGTGTGTGTGTTGTAATTGTTGTGGTCCACCAAGACCAGAGCTTGCTTAATCTTAATCTTTAAAATGAAGGATGCAAGATCTCAAAAGTATACCTGGAGAAGTCATGGACCACCTTCTCTGCAAACTCAAACATATGGAAGGTGGTAGTACTTATATAGTAGCAAGGGAAAGTACCTTGTACCTACTCAAAATCTGCAAATTCTCTTACTTCACATACTCCAGGGCTGACGCCAAGCAATGAAAATTTGCTCCAGAGCTCAGCCCCCTACTGCTTTATAGCACAATCCTATGCATGTCTACTCAGAAGTAAGTCCAATTGTGTCCAATGGGGCTTACTCCCAGGAAAACGTGTGTTTTATTTATTTATTTAAAAAAATTATATCCCGCCTTTTCCTATGCCGAAGGCAAATGCCCAAGGCGGCTATAATGCAAATGCCCAAGGCGGTGTATAGTATTGCCGCCTCAAACTCATAGAATCATTTTAGTTCTTTTTACAATGTAATTGACCTGTAACAAACAGAATGAGTTTCTGTGTACAACCATGACTCCAGGAAAAGAAAATTGTTTAAAGAAAAAGGAAGGGTATAATCCTTTATTGAAATCCAATGTTAACATTAAAGACTAATTTTGAAGCTTTCCCATAAATGTAGCCATTTTCTTGCTTTGCGTGTCCTATCCCCGCAAGGATCTCTCCCCCTTGTCAACCAACAAAGTCCCGCCAGAATAAAAACCCTGCCTTGGCTTTAACAAGAAGTACTGTAGCATGATTCTGATTTGAAGAACAACCTCACATTAACACCACACCCACCTTCCGCTCCCAGGGATAAGTCATCTTCAAAACTTCCTCCATTTCTCACCAGCATGCCTAAAAAAATGTGAATTTGGCAAGATCAACATCTAACATCACAACTGCTCTCCAGAAATCAGGGTGGTCAACTGAAAGCTAAAAGTGCCATATACATATACTTTTAACTTTATCACAAGCATTTTAAAAGCACTTTGGGAGGCAGGGTTGATAGTGGGGTTGAAGATTAATCCGGTATTCTGTAGCAGCCCACAAAAGACCTCAGGCTGACAAATGTTTCTGTTCTGAACATAGACAGGAGATCTTAAAATATACAGAAAGAAAAATGCTGGTGATTTCCAAAGAGTGACAATAAGGAAAGCAGTCATTTCAGGTTCACAAGCGCCATACAGTTGTCACATTGCTGCACAAGATAGAAGGTATCCCAATAATTGCATGTCAAACTATACTGCAGGCATCTTACCAGGGAGTTTCATCCCTAGGAAACGTCCTGGATCAAAAATCCCCTTTTTTCCCTGGGCACTGAAAGAAAGGAGCTCCAGCTTCTGCAAGGATTTCTTATGTGCCCTGTCACTACCTGCAGATTCTTGTTGTACTTTGAACTTTTGCATTCTGGTTTGCGCAGGTGGCAGCTTTTCAGGTGTGGCAAGTTCAGTCAGAGTAAGGCAGGAGAGACTGTACCAAAAAGATGACCTACTTCTCAGAGTAGTCTCGGTGCATGCATTTAACAGTCCATTCATATTCATATTCTCTATCTCTATCTCCCCCCCCTTTTTTTTCAGCAACAGAACACATGCTAAAATATAAGACCTCCTTAACTCCTAAAATCCAGATCATTTGTTTGCCCTCCCAGAAAGTGCTGCAGTACTGTAAAGGAAACCAGGAGCACTCAGCAACTTCGACACACAGTCCAACTGGAGTTGAATTACTGCACGTCCAGATTAACACGCAAGGAAGCAACAAAGCAATTAAAATGCCAGACCCTTACCCTTTATTGCCGGGTTGCTCTGCTCATCCAAGGAGGCTCCCAGTGGCGTTCTGAAACCACAGAAGAGATTAAAACATGCATGACTGTCTTTGAAAATTGCTTCTTCACGTCCTTCCTTAAAGCAGCGCTTCTTTCACATCCGTCATCTCCTCTTCCCAAAAGCACGCACACCAACATAGAATGTGAAAGTTGCAAAGCAAGCTCGGAGAATGCCAAGCCCCTAAACAGACACTCATTGCAAAAAGGCAGCTTAATTAGCGTGTTCCAGCCGTCAAACTAACAGCCTGATCTGATGCAGGAAGTAAAATTCTGTGGGAACCGATTCTCAATTTGGTGTGTAAAAGGCCTTCAGTGCCCAGAAACATTAATGTGATGAATCCGGCTTTCAAAAAGAAAACACAAAACAAAACCAGCAGCCCTACTTTTGTGATGTCTTCATTATTTAACAGGCAAGGACAGAGCCATACAGCCAGATATTCAACTGACATTCATTTTTTCCTTTAAAACATTTCTCACCCATTTATCTAGACCCAGTTTGTAAAGCATTGGATCTGAGCATGCTCCAGATTCCAAAGAAAGTTAAACAATTAAGCAGGCATGCCATTCTCTGGTTACAAGCACAATAAGACTGCGAAAAAATTGAAATTGTTATATGTAAAAAATTCTTTCCCTGTTATTCCTCCTCTCACCAACTTAGGGTATGAACCCTAGTTGTCATCCCAGAGGACAGGTAAGCAATGAGAAAGGGGCAGTGACTGCAGGGCCCATGAGAGGGGGGTAAAGGGGGTAAATTGGGGGCCCAGGGTCAAAAAGGGGTTTGGGAGCCAAAGGAGGGGGGCCCAGAAATGTCTTGGGAGCTCAGCTGGCCTCATGAAAGACAGAAGCCAAGCCAACTGGGAGGCTAAGTCTACCGGGCAGGTAGACCTGGGCTCCGAGATATTTCTGGCTATTGCTGCCTTTCCCCCCCATCCTAATTTGCCCCCTCCTCCTTCGAGAAAGGGCCCAAAAGAAACTTTGTAACACCTGATAAAACTCCTCTCGGATGCCCTGAGTGACTGCATGCTCCTTGCTGTTCCACCAGCCCTTCACCTACCAGCTACAGCAGAGCAAAGTTTTTTTACTTTTGCACCATAGTTGGAGAGACAAAGCAAGGGGAATGTTCTCTCACTGCTTTGGTGCTTTTAAAGAGACGGGGGTGACAACCTCAGTCCTTACAGAGGGTTGTCAACTGACCAGAAAGAAAACCAGTCGGGCCAGCTCTTCTGCCTCCGAACAGCAGCTTGCTGTGCAGATATTAGATGCTGATCATGTTTCACTTGCTTAGCAGGGGAAGCTTTGCACAGCATGGAGGTAAACATGACAACCTGTTAGTATCTGGCTGCGCACCAGGATGCTCTGGCACAGCTACAGCAATTGGCTGAAAAGTTGGAAACAATGCCCTCCAATGGCAGAGAACCACCTTCTACATGAATAAGAAGTCACAATGCGCTTGGGACAGAACAGATGTAAATCAAAATAAACTACTTAGATCACAACCGTTTGCCATTTTAAGGATTTCTTTCTTTAACACCAAAATCATGCAGTACAATCTAGAATAGGGGTTCTCAACCAGTGGTATTAGTACCACTAGTGGTACTTCGGCTGACTGCTGGTGGTACTTGGACCCCCGGACTACCAGAACCCCGCTCTGAAGCGGTGCTTTCGGCAACACATTTTCACTTCCGAGTGACTCCTACCTTTGACCGAGCCTCTCGGGAATACTGAGAAGGGCCCTCCCACGCGCCCAGAGCCTCCTACTTGCGTTTTCTGGCCTCCAAAAACCTGAATGCCCAGAAGTAACTGGCAGTGATGTCATCGCCAGTCACTTCCAGTGGTACGCAGCAGGAAAGTGGCACTGGAGGTGGTACTCCGCCAGGAAGGAGTTGAGAACCCGAGCTAGAAGCACAACAGAATGTTCGATTTAGGTCCCCCTCCAATTGACTTCAATATGTTCTTTAGGTAACTGTTATATATGGTTTTAAAAAGAAATTATCTATGTATGTATTTTTTGTACAGGTGGGCCCCCATATCCGCTGGGGATATGTTCCAGGCCCCTCCGTGGATACTTGAAACCGTGGATAAGAGCGAACACCCCCTCCATGGTTTCCTGAGGGCCCCCCACCCTGCCTCCCCTGCAGGCAGGCATGCTTGCCCCCCCCACTCTTATTTTTCTTTCAGCAAGCTTCGTTTCTTCCTTAAAACAAACAGAGAAGCAGCCTCCATTGCAGGCAAGTAGAACAAGACTAAGTCCTAGAGAGGCTCTGCAAGGTTTCTGTTAACCTTGCAGAGCCTCTCTAGTACTTAGTCTCGTTCTACTTGCCTGTAATAAGCAGCCAGAGGCTGCTTCTCCTGTTTCTTTAAAGGAAGAAACAAAGCTTACTGGGAAAAAGTAAAAGCCTGGGGGGGGGTCCCCACGATCCGTGGATAACTGAAACCGTGGATAGTGAATCAGTGGATATGGGGGCCCACCTGTATTTTCTTTTTTGTTGTAAGCCGCCTTGGGTCCCTTTGGGGAGAAAGGCGGGATAAAAATATTGTAAATAAATAAATAAATAAATAAATAATGGGAGACTAAGGATCATTTTATACTTAATAATAATAATAACAATAATATACCACCAGTATTTAAATACCGCCATTCTCCGGTCATCGGATTTCTCCTCCAACTTTAATTCAAGTCGATTTACATAGGCAGGCTATCTAAACCAAAGCGGTTTTTACATATTACAAATGTTCTAATCTTGCATAGAACATTCATTCCAGGTGGTTTGACCCAAGCAACATGGGAGCTATGCCTCATGACCATTTCCCAGACCAAACCATTACATGAGTCAGGCAACTTTTGTGATGGAGGTTCCATAGCAAAGTCACTGCCTCCAACAAGTAGTAACCACATCAGTCTCCCAAGACATATGGACATTACTGGAGCAACATGGAAGCAACCACACCAAAGCAGGTAAGCAGAAAAATTCACCAATGAACAGGCTATACAGACTGAACTCAAGTGCTCTGGTTTCAACTGTGTCTGAAGCACAGTAGTTAGCACCAAAGTGAAGCAAGCAATAAAACCGTCACTGACACCAAACAAGTCTGCTAGTTCCTAAATGCCCAGCTTCTTAATCTGGTAGTTCAATGGAAGACACTTTCAGAATGATACAGAGATTTACACAGAATTATTATTATTAATTATTATTATTATTATTTATATACTGCTTTTCAACCAAAAGTTCACAAAGCGGTTTACAGACAAAATCAAATGATTAAATGGCTCCCTGTCCCCAAAGGGCTCGCAACCTAAAATTGGCACGTGGCAGAATTGGCACGTGGCAGCTCCAGAGCACCTCTTATTTCTGAAATTTTTGATCTGGCTCAGAGAATTCAAGATTCTTTTCTCCAGGGACACCATGAATGAGAAGCAATTGGCAAAGTCATGGTAAACAAGAACCTGCTGTACTAGACAAGACTAAATATGCAGATAACATATTTTTTTTTAAAATCTGAACACAAGCAGCTGACATTAAACAAACTCAGATACACACAGCCCACATGGAAAGAGGAGAAAGAGAAAACTATTTGCACAAACCTCTGCCCTCGTACCTAATGACATCCATGGCTTTTACTGCCAGCTCTCAAGCCCCAGGCACCTTTTAAAAATATTTTAACATGCATTACATGTATATTTTTTTTTAATAAAACATGGTTGCCATGTAAATAAGTATGGCAGCTAGGTCTGGACAGGCAGAAAGAGACAGAACTGTAGAGGTTGCTACTACTCCATCGGCAGCAAGGACAAGATATTCAAATTTAGATGTGGGAGGAGACAAAAAAAATGAAAATTTGCAATCTCCTCCCGACATAGTAGAGGTGTCCACCAGTCTACGCACACAGCACTTACGCCTAGTGAGTCCTATACATGCCTACTGAGAAGTAAGTCCCATTATAGTTAGTGGGGCTTACTCCTAGATAAATGTGCATAGGATTTTAATACACATCTTGGTAGTAAAACAGTAAGCCAGCAACAAACCTGGCACTCTTCCCTACGAGCTAAGCCTTTCACCTCTGCAGCCTATATTAACAGCTACCAATAAAGCAGCTCTGACAAATAGCCTTTCTACTTCCATGTGCTGCAACCAGAGAGAGACATGCAATTTCTCCCACTACAATGAAAACCAGATGGGAGACAGACAACGATAGGCAGGTTTACTCAAAAGTAACCTTCACAATGTCCAATGGCACTTACTCCCTCCAACTGTGTGCGTTTCAACCCAGACTCTTTTATCTGCACTGAAAGCCCTTGGGACTTGACTGCAGAACAACCGGAGGAATAATTTTGCAGCAGCAAAAGCAAGGCCTTTGAGTCAGCGGATTCCAGCCTGTTTGGAAATGAATTCTATTGCTAAACAGGAAGCTTGGATTCTAGAAGAACGCCTCGGTTATCATGCATGCAATATTTGGGACAAGAAAGATACTCTTTCTACAGGCAGAAAAAAGAAACGTCGCTTTCAGATTTTTTTTTTAAAAAGAAGCAAAAACATCCCTTCCACAATACTGTAATGGCAGAAAAAGGAAGACAACTGCCCAGTCAAGGTGTAGCTTGATGTGAAAGATCAGGGACCTGGAAGACTACCCTGTTTCCCCCGAAAATAAGACCGGGTCTTATATTAATTCTGACTCCCAAAAAAATACAGTAGGTCTTACTTTCAGGGTAGGTCTTATTTTCGGGAAAACAGGGTAGCACAGCAGCTATAGACACCTCTTGTCCCATATTGATCTGCAGTAGTACCAACGTTTTGCTTTGCGATCTTGCCCTGGCATACGGAACAGCTGGCACACCCTACTGTATACACTTATTAGCAGATACAGAAAGTGTTACTAGGAGCATAATCTTAAATTTTCTTCATGGTTTTAAGTATGTCATCTCTTTTTCCAGCAATGGGTAAATAGAAACATCCTGCTGTCATATCTACAGAGTCTGGGCAAAGTACAGTCTCCAAATAGCCACTTCCTATCTCTAAACGAGAAACAGCAGCAGTCTACCACTTGGGATGACTGTGAGGTCGCCAGAGATTAAACACAACAACTGTGAAATACGTTGCATGCTAGAATGGCTATACACAGGATTATGTTTTTAAATAGCGGACTGAAAAAACAAATCAACCAGAGCCCTGTGACAAGAAAAAGCCAGCCAGGCCAGTTTATCAGTGGAGTCGCTCTCCTCGCCACGGCGGCACCTCTTCGCTTCCGGTGCCACTGCGTCTCTATCACAACTGGCAGTCTTGCAACTAAATCTACAAGGCAATGCGGACCAATATGAGTCACTGACTCATTTGTGATACATTGAGAGAGAGAGAGAGAGAGAGAGAGAGGGGTATTCTTGGATTAAGACCCGCTAAACACTAGATATGGGGGGGGGAGAGAGAGAATGTATGGTTCCCATTTTCAAAAACATCCCCACCTTTGTCTACAAACAATCAGTATTCATCCCCCCCCCTTTTTTAAACGTGTTGTGCATTTAAGTCTTGATTTTTTTTACTTTTTTTTTCCTTTAATAGCTATAAGGCAGGCAGAGATGAACAGGTGTCATTTTTGTCATCTCTGCACTTCTATGTCACAAAAAGATGCACTGAAGATCTCAGATGGTCACACAACTGTCAAGAGAGACAGAGCAAAAGGCACAGGGGCCAAAGCTGATAAGTATGCTTTACAGCAGGCATCAGTGAGGAGTCAACGTAAATGCTTCTCCTATTTTTTTTTATTTTTTTTTTGTAGTCTGAAAGTGGGTGGGGTGCCTGCCGTTAAGCACCGTGATGTGAAATCATCATCAAGTCTAGGACCACCCTCAACTGTGCTTTGAAAGGCACCAAAGCTGCAGCTGCACATTAAAAAAAAACCCATAATAACTTGGGTTACCAGACTACAATTAAGAAATCAAATCTGTTCTCTCGCAGGCATTTTGCAAACTCCTCTTTTTCCTGAAAGACCTACATGCTTCCTGTGTACTCTCCAATTAAATACGCTGCGTATTTTTCTTCCATGGCAATGAATGCCTTCCCAAAAAAGCTCTCGAGTTCAGACAATAAAAAACAGCCCAGGCTTTGGCTAGAGGATTTCCTTCTTTATGTTTTCTGCACGAAGGACCTACACATTGCAATGTTTGCTTTTCCAGAGGGCTGTACCCGCCGCCGCTAGCTGCTCACAAGAACAGAGCGAGATAAAACTAATCACAGCCTCTGGTCAACAAAACAGATGATTTTACCTCTGCTGCACCAATATGAGAACTGAGTTCCCTCTGTCCAAATTTGGAATCTGTGCCTTTAACAACAAATTTGACGTGCAGAAAAATCAGCAGCTGAAGCTGTTCCTGGCAGGGAAACGTGTGGTGGGTAAAAGCATTACACCTGCTAAACGTCGGCTTGTTGAGAAGTCCAGGAGCGAGCGGGACTAATTAAAACAAAAACACAGCAACCTTACTTGGAGCTCGTTTAGGGCAACCTATTGGACTTTGGTTTCAGATGGTCTTTTTCTTCATGTTCTACAAAAGTAATTGTGGCCATCTTAAGGTATTCTCAACAATGCAATGGGTAATTAAGATAACCAAGATATAGTCAAACACAGAAGAGGTGCAACAGGGCCAGCCTGGCCTGTTGTGTCCATTTCAGCTGCTACGATGCAAATAATTCATGCAGCCAACTTTTTCCTCTCCTCCACATGCCTGTTACTTTACCGGCTGTGTGGTGGTTGTGGGAGGTGCCTGGATCTCTCTCCCTTATTTGTAACCCACTCAGATATCAGAATGGCACAGGGTAGATAATATGATTTACCAAGGGCTCTGAAAACGGCAATCCTAATCTACTAGGGAGTAAGCAGCACTGGGCGCAACTAGACTATCAGCACGTAGATATGCATAACCCTGGACTATGCATGATGTATCTGAACAAGCACCGGAATGGTCTTTTACAGAGCGAAATAAAATAAGTTTACTTTATTCTGAAGTAAATTCCACTGAGTTCAGTGGGATTTACTCTCGCTTGTGTAAATGTGGTATGATACAGGGATTGATACAATAGGATACAGCAGTGGTTCTCAAAGGGGTGGGTCGTGACCCACCACTAGAACCGGATGCTGTCCTCTGCCACCTTAAGGGGGCGGGGATAACATAGCAGCGATCCCAGGGATCGCCGCCGCCAATGAGGTGACGACAACCACTTTTCTCCCCACCAGCAACACAATCCCCAGGATAGCTGTCACCGCTGTTCTCATCCCTGCAAAGATTCGGAGTTCTCCCCGTCTTGCAGAGAGAAATTTGAGAGCCACTGGGATACAGAATTACATTTCTGAACAATATTCCAGCAAACGACCAAATTTTTTGAAGTTGACTAGTCCAAGTGTAAGAAGCTGTACCAGTTTACAAAAGCCAGGAGAAGAGAGGAACTTCTGCACAGTCCTGATATCTCTGCAAGGAAGTGTCTCTTTAATCTGAATTTATAATGCAACACAGGCCCCAAATAGTCATTGCTGCACAGAGGAAAAGCAGTTTCTCTTTCCAGTTTAAGCACTATTGATGCTCCTTTTGAAACACAGGGGACCCATCTCAAAAGGAGGTCTCCTCACGGAAGCATTGGCTTCCCTCCAGTTCATAAACACCTGCCTGAACAAGACTCCTACATGCAGTGCAAAGCAAAACACAGATTTTGGGAAAGAGGCCTCTGCAAACTGAAGAACAATAATTTTGATGATTTATCTTTTGTTAAAATTCCTGCAGGGATGTTTGTTTTAACAAGCAAACACTCCCTCATCATAGTGATTTTACAATTTTCTTCATCTCAACACACAATATCAAGTAAATCAAACTGATAAGATTGCCCATCATTGTTTTGGTCACTGTTGCAATGTAAACACCAAGGTAGCATCTAGAGGAATTACGCATGTTTTAAATCCCACAGTAATCAATAGAGTTTCAGCTGCTAAAATTTCAGCTTGAAAATCCTGCAAACACGAAAATACCTACCGTAGTTCTTACAGTTCAAGCCTATGCAAACGTTAGATGCACCCAAGCCCACTGATGTCAATGAGCTCACACATAAGAAGAGCCCTGCTGGATCAGGCCAAGGGCCCATTTAGTCCAGCTTCCTATATCTCACAGTGGCCCCACCACTACCTAATTGCATAGGACTGGGCTCTAAAATATTTACTGTATATTCCTGATGTTTCATTAGTGCGCTATCACCATACAGAAACCAAGTACTTCCAGAACAAGCACCTTACAGTACATTCTTACGCATGTTTACTGAGAATTCTATATATACGTTTCCAGGAGCAGACTCTAATAAACAGAGTGGGACTGACTTCTGATTAGAGATACATAGGGTTGCACTGTAAGTCTCACTACATTTATTGAGGCTTACTTCCTTGTAGCTACATTTAGGATTGTGGCCTCCGAGTGCTTACAGAATGTCAGAGCTAGGACACCATTCCCCATATGCTTTTACTCAGAAGTAAATACAGTAGATTTAACTTCCATTGTTCATACGTTCAACACCACTTTAGAGCAAAAACGTTAAATTAAAAGTTAAAAGTCACAAACTCTTCCTGTCATGATCTCTTATGTAGTATATCTCAGGGGAGAAGATTCAGACTAGGAATTTTCAAACTCATTCATAAAAAATACTTAACTGGAAACATTACCAAAAAGAATAAAAATGTTTAAGCTTGTCAGCTTCTCTCTGGCAGTCAACTTGTTCCTTTAATAAGAACACTTTTCCTATCATGGCATAGCAGAGAAAGGCTAAACCTGTAGAACTTCTCTCCGTCCTGCAGTTAAGTTATTAAAGAAAGCCCACACAACTTGTGACCCATTAAGCTGAATACTACCCACCAACCATGAGTTGTGGGGTGCAAGACAGCCTCCAGTTAATGCAGTCACAGCCAGCCAATCAAATCCCTAGTAGGCCAACACACAGAGCTATTAAGCTCTTTTGACTAGATGAACCACTTATTATACAGGCCTGCATTAAAGAGACAGGAGCTCCTCTGACAGCCCCCTTTCCATGTACAAAATCATGCAACTCAACTAGCGGTTAGGATGGCAAATCTCCTGTACCTTGAATAGCTGCAGAGAAGCTTTGCTTTTCTCACACCAGGGGACAAACTGCACCTGCCTGAAGAATTCACATTTCTAAAAAGATAAAGGTATCCCTTGACATTTAAGTCCAGTCGTGTCCGACTCTAGGGTGTGGTGCTCATCCCCATTTCAAAGCCGAAGAGTCAGCGTTGTCCGAAGACGCCTCCGTGGTCATGTGGCCGGCATGACTCTCCTTGCCGCAGCGCGTAGCATGTGGCTGGAACACGGAAGCCTGTTTACCTTCCCGCAAGCGGTACCTATCTATCTACTCGCATTCACATGCTATTAAAGTGGAACAGGAACCCTGACTGCCTACTGCATCTGGTCACGTATGAAACACAGCTGGTGCAGATGTAAGGGGCCGAACTGAGAACCAGAAAATCCCTGCTCCAGATCTTGCCTCCATCATGAAGTCACAGGGGCCTTTGGGAGAGAACAGCCTGCCTCGCTTCCCATCTGTAATATGAAGATAAGGAGACTGGCCTACCTTACCAGGTTGCCATGGGGATTACAGCAAGATAAATTTTATGTGAAGCACTTGGAACACTCAAAGGTGCTGCATACATTGCACTAACAAGGCCAAAATGTGGGGTATAAATATTTAAGACAAGTCTTAATCCAATACAAAAATATGAAATATTGTTTCTATGAAAGAAAGTGAAATAAGTATGGGAAAAACTGCAGGCAACTCACAAGCCATTGATTGCTTTAAAGCCCAAAAGAAGTCACCTCAACAAGGAAAAAAAGAGAGAGAGCTTTCCCTCTCTGAGAAGGTCCAGCATGGCGGCTAGGAGACTGAGCCGCACATCAGGACTTCCCTGGTTTGAATCTCCCGTCTGCCACAAACTTACTAGGTAGCCTTAGGAAAGCCACCCCCTTACAGCTCTGTCTGCAAAATGGGAATAAGAATCCTTGCATACCTTATAGGGTTGTTGCGAGGACAATGTCAAGATCAGACAAGGAAGGCACACTTTAAAAGTGCTATAGAAATGCTAAGTAGTACTACAGTCCCACCACTCTCCAGTTCCCTCCATGGGCAATCACCAGCACCAACTGGGAGGGCACTACTGGTTGCTTCTCCTGAGAAAAGGGGGGGGGGGGTGACATGCTTCAAGAGCAGTGCAGTTCAGTACTTACAGTGGCCCTCTGAGAAGGGATGTCTTGAAATCCAGATACAAGAAAGCAGAGGGACTCCCCACTTAGCACTCTTCTGCTCCGATCTCTCAGTCGCCTTTTTCCCCTCGGGCAAGGGAAAAACAGCTTGTTTTTCGATATGCTTGTCAGTATGTTTAAAATCGGTTGCATATCCCAAGCTAAAGCCAACCTTCTGCTGAAGGGGAAGTGGGTTCACTCGTGATTAAAGGAAAGGGTGGTACCAACCACACAAACTACTGACCAACATGTAGAATAAAAATAAAACAGCCAGCCCATGCCTAGGCAGCGCTAGACCTGCCTAAACCCACTGAAATCAATGGAGTCAGGCGCACCTGAACTCTACATAGGCTCCATCTTCAAGAGGAAGGAGAGACCAAGAGATGAATTTCCCCTCATTCAGCTGTTTCTCCACAACAGTTGGGAGGAGGAATATATTCCCAGTTCCTCATAATGATGTTTTCTTTTGCTAACAATGCAGAAAGCAGAAAAGTACAGTACGTGAAACGTCAATAACATTTTGCTTATTCTCCAACTGACCTGATTCAGCTGGGACAAGGATGACTTTCAGAGCTCTGTTCAGGAGAAAATCACACCCTCTAATTCTCATCTCTTTCTTTCCAGTAAACCTGCCTCTGATAGCAAAGTCTGTGACACACTGCACACGCGACAGCGCATAGGCAAATGGCGCAAAGAGTTCAGTGTGCCTTGCTTTCTCATACAGAGGCGTCCTTAGGGGGTGGGGGCAGTGGGCCCCAAGGCGACGGGGTGCCAAGTATAAGCTGTCTGGGTGACCTTGGGCCAGTCATTATCTCTCAGCCCAACCTACCTCACAGGGCTGTTGTGAGGTCAAAAAGGACAAAAAGGACCGAAGAAACCATGTACACCACCCTGAGCTCATTGGAGGAAGGGCAGTATAAAAATCTGGAAAAAATCTGAAAAATCCTCCAGCCACTAAAGACAGGCTCATGGAACAGAGGTGACAGAACTCAGTAGACAGGTTGAAAAGCAAAGTCAAGAGAAGCCCTAAACATGGTGATGAAAGGGAAAGTGGCAGGGAGGTCAACGCAGGGCCCTGAGAGAATAGCTTGTGGAAGATGCAGAAATGGAAGAAGGAACTGAGCGGAGGAACGGAGGAGCTAAGGAAACCTGACAGAGGGAGAGAAGGGACTGTGCGCAGATAACCAGGACAAGCAAGAGAACTTGGAGCCTGGAGAATGAATTGGACAGCAAAGTCAAAAGCTGGGGGGAGGGGAGGGGAACGTCAGAAGAATGACAATTCACATCTGACACACCATGCATGACATTTTATAACATATGATAAAATGAGACAACCTCCATGCTCAATGCTTTGAACTCCTTGGAGGAAGGGTGGGACAGAACCACAATTAAAAAGCATGACTAAGCAGCCACATTTTTGGCTGCGGCCTTTGGTGGCTTTGGCCTCTGACTATACCTACATTTCTTGCCATCTATACACACCCATACATGCTAATATAACTAGGGATTGCATATGCATTTGTCAGGAATACAGCCCCGAAACAGACAAACCACATGAGCCAAGCAGGCCCCATAGCCAGACGCCTTGTGGTGGGGAGACTTAAGAGCACACCAAGAAGATCATGAAAAGTCAAATACCAAACAGGATTTAAAAAAAAAAAAAACCAACCAAATACAAGTTGTCAAATTAAAACAGCAAAGAGTTTTGTGTCACCTTAAAGACTAGCAGATCTTATTTGGGCCTCAGCTTGCGTGAGTGAGAGCTGCGTCATCAGAGGCACAAAGCTTTCCCCTTGAGTACACAAAAGCTTATCCTATAAGACTCACTGTCAAGGGACTCCCAGCACAATCCTAGGCATGCTTACTTGGAGGCAAGCGCCGCAGAATTCAGTGGGGCTCTCTCCTAAGTAAGCGTGCCTAGGGTGACAGCCTAACAGGACTGCCCTTCATAATTTGCCACAACTAAAATAACTCTCAAGTAACCCATTCAGGAACGTTAATGAAATAAAACTAAAAACACAAAGGCAAACAATGCAAAGGCTTGTTAATCATTGGTCAAAACAATGGAAAGTGGATGCAGGGTTCCTCGGCATTGAGCTGCTAGGCAGGGTATTGCTTGCATGCGTTTCCTGTAAACAAAAGAGCGACTGGCTTATTTAAAGAATAAAAGCTGAAGAGGGAGGGAAGAGGCATAAAATTTCCCTGGGCGGGGGGGGGGGGGGAAGCATGTATATAGACCTATATCTGAGTTTATTTACTTATTTTATTTAAAGAATTTATACCCCGCCTTTCACCCAACAGGGCAACCCAAGACGGCTTACAATTAAAACATGTTAAAATGGTAATATGTACAAAAAAAACATTAAAAACAAAGCAATTATTTTAAAAACACACACCAGTGTGGGTCACCTAAAAATTAAAGTAGATTAAAAAGTCGGCCCACCATGTCAGCAAAAGAATGCCAACCTAAATAAAAACACCTTGAGGCCCTGCCGAAAAGTCTGTAAAGAGAGAGCCGTTCTTAATTCCAGGGGGAGGGAATTCCACAACTGGGATGCAACCACCAAGGTCCTATTTCTCACCGCCATCCCCCTCACCTACGTCAATGGTGGCACAGTTAACAGAGCCCCCCCCCCCCGATGACCTCAGAGGACAGGTCGGATTATAAGGAAGACGTCGGTCCCTCAAATACCATGGTCCCGAGTCATAAAGGGCTTTAAAAGTCAAAACTAGCACTTTGAATTGTGCCTGGAAACGAACCATCAGCCAGTGTAGCTGCTGAAGCAACGGCCCAACTGAGTCAAACCAACAAGCCCTGGTAAGCCCACATGGGCAGCCGCATTCTGCAGTAGTTGCAATTTCTGAATAGTCTTCAAAAGGCAGCCCCATGTAGAGTGCATTACAGTAATCTAGATGTCACTAGGGCATGGGTCACTGTGGCCAGGTCTGCACGATCCAAGTACATAAGTTTAAGAATATGGAAGTCGCTGCTCCAGAATCAGGCAACCCAATCCTGTGTAAAGATATGCGACCGGCCTAAAGGGCCGGCCGCTATATCCTAAGCCCATTGAAGGCTGCCCCAGGGCTGCTAGGCCACACCTCGAAAGAAGAGGATGTTCGTGTAATGCGAGGCCATGGCCTATGGGCCTCCTTGGATGTACGTCAGGTCCAGACCTGGCGTACATTCAGGGAGGCCGTGTAAAGCCGACTCAGGCTGGGAAGGGGCTTAGGATATCAGTGGAGCGCGCCGTCGATATCTCCGCCCACTCCCAGCCCGGGCCGGCCAATTGCCCCCTTCCCTCGCTGGTCCAGCCCCACCCGTGCCAAGCGGCCTAGGCCTTACCTGGGTCATCCGGAGCAGGTTCCGTTCGGGCCACCGGGGGTGTGAGCGGTGCCAGCCTCTGTGCCAGCTCTGCTTACACCCAAGTCATCGCAAACATGCTTTATGGCACATTTGCGATGCTTTAGAGCAGTGGAGCATGAGCTCTACCGCTCTAAAGTTAGTGAGGATTGCACCATTAATCCCAGTACACTATCACCAAGTCAGTGGAGCAGCACTGTTTATTTGAAAAACATGGCAAGAAGCCTCTCTACAACCCACTTCCTTCAAAGTAGGTCCATTCACTGAATACAGCTATTACACAGACTGCAGTCAGAGTGAAAGAGAAGGAAATTTGCGCCTCTCAGGATCAACCGTCCATTACCACCTGCATTCTTAATTAAGCCCTGAACTCAGTGTGACTTAACGTTTTGAGTAAACATGTGCAGAATTGGGCTGCATAACTGCTATTTCCATCTCAGAAAGATGAAAAGTGATCAGGACTTCAGCTTTGCAAATAACTTCAAATGCAAAAAAAAAGATGAGAGCTTGCTGGTGCCTCCTTAGCCCCAGGGAGGAATTGCAACGACTTTCCAGGGTAAATGTTGTGTTTTCCGTAGTGCATGAAAGTATCATAGAGTATCAAAGCAGGATTGATGGCCAAAACAAATTATTTTGTTTTAGTATAAATTATAGCATTTAGTACTGCTGTAACTATTGAAATGGTAAACTCTCACATGTACCTTCTTCATAAGAACATAAGAAGAGCCCTGCTGGATCAGGCCAAAGGCCCATCTAGTCCAGCTTCCTGTATCTCACAGCGGCCCCACCAGATGCCTCCAGGAGCACTCAAGACAACAGGATACCTGTATCCTGTCACCAGTCCCCTTCATCTGGCATTCAGAGATGGGCCTACTACTAAAACCAGGAGGTTTCATATACCTATCATGGCTTGTAACCTGTGATGGACGTTTCCTCCATAAATCTGTCCAATCCCCTTTTAAAGGCATGCAGGCCAGGTGCTATTACCACATCCTCCATAATCAACATGCATTTTGCAGGCATTAATTTGAACACCACTACCACCACTCCACACTTCAGGCAGTTTCCTTCTTTGATATCCCAACAGTGTATGGAACAAAAAAGGGGGGGGGGGGAGTTGCACATTGAACCAGATATTGGTCAAATGCAAGAGGTGGGGTACCCAGCGACTGAATCTAACAAACAGGGAAACAGGTCTCTGCAACCATTTCTTTAGATACACCAGGAACCCCACAAGATAGAGAAGGGGAGAAGGTTCTGTACTGAACAGCTCTACAGTTAAGCAAGATACTGTTTGAATGGCCCTGTGAAGAATACTCCTTTGCAACAACAGTTTTGCTTGTCACTTGCTTAACTACACAGAGAGGGCCATCTTGCTCATCTACAATCTACTAAGTTGTGGTTTTTTTAAAAAAAAAAAAAACTTCTGCTGAAAAATTAATTCTCTCTCAAACAAGCCAGCCAGTCACAGAAAAATTAAATGGCATTTTTCCCCTCTCTCATTCTTGCATTTTAGATTAAATGGTTACTTACAATAAATCAGTGAGAGATGCCAGGTCTAAATTCCAAGCTTTTGGTGCAGAGCAAACGTTGCAAACCTTTTTACTTCTAAACCTGCACCCCCACCCCCTTTACACAGAGACAGTATGATCCATGAATCTGTTTCATTCGAAATCAAAACACAAAAGGTATGAAAGCCATCTACAAGAAATCTTTTCCAGCTCTTCCCGGAATGAGTAGCTTCAGTATCTGTTTACTAAGAAAACTTCTTTTAAAGACTAGGTTTGAGATTGATAACCTGCTCTTGCATGGGACGTCCTGTGGGACAGACCCGTTTCATACCCTCTTAGCTTTAGCAATGTTGCAACGTCCAGTATGCCCAGACCATCCACTGGGGCTACTAAGAAAAGAGGTTGAATGAGCACTTCTAATTTTACAGGTACATCTCAGTAGTTCTGCTTAAGATCTCAATTCCTAAAACAAAATCGGAGAGCTTCAGGTTTGGGGTTTTGGCATGCAAATGCCGATGTTCATGTTCGAAATGTGGTGCTGGAGAAGACTCCTGAGAGTCCCTTGGACTGCTAGGAAATCAAATCAGTCAATCCTAAATGAAATCAACCCTGACTGTTCCCTGGAAGGACAGGTACTGACGCTGAAGCTCAAATATTTTGGCCACCTAATGCGAAGAGAGGACTCTCTGGAGAAGTCTCTGATGCTGGGAAAGATTGAGGGCAAAAGGAGAAGGGGAAGGCAAAGGATGAGATGGTTAGACAGCATCACCGATGCAACGAACATGAAAATGAGCGAACTCAGGAAGATAGTGGAGGACAGCAAGGCCTGGCGGGATATGGTTCATAGGATCATGAAGGGTTGGACACGACTTAATGACTGAACAACAACAACAATACGTTTTGACTACTGGTAGGTTTCTGCACCATGTGCCGCAACATTCACATTCTGTAGCTATAGAAAGAGTGACCCTCGGGAAAACCAAGAAAAAACTTCCAATGATAACAATATACAATATTTAAAAATCAAAATTCCCATTTTATG
Organism: Plestiodon gilberti rubricaudatus; assembly: GCA_026170595.1. Classification (NCBI taxonomy): domain Eukaryota; kingdom Metazoa; phylum Chordata; class Lepidosauria; order Squamata; family Scincidae; genus Plestiodon; species Plestiodon gilberti. The sequence continues at coordinate 169,972,235 of JANXHW010000001.1, forward strand.
AACGTTACATAAGAAAACAAAGCTGTGTTCGTGTGCTTACAAGAACATGCCTCTAATCTGTAAACAGAACAGAATTGGTCAATTCTGAATGTTAAAAAATATGAATGGAATTTTAAGTTTTGCAAGGATTATTTTATGGGCAACTCCTCAAAAGGGTAGCGTCCCTTGTTCATGAACGTCAAGTCTACAGTTTGTCTCATGAATTAAAAGTTCTGAACACAAAGGAAAATGCAACACTCTTCAATGGCTGCTGCTCAAAACTGGAATAATTTCTTTAGCCAAGAGAAATGAGAAACAAACAACAACAACAACATTTCATTTGCTCCCTGACTAGCAGTTCTGCAACAAGGGGAACCAGAAGTCCTTTCCAGGAATTTCAGGGGGCAGACTCTGTCCTCGACTTACATGCATTTAACTGAACATCTGAACGGAGTATTGCATATACAACTGTGAATGCAGGGAGTCAGGGGTGGAGCTCGTCACCATGATCGCACCTCCCCCCCTTCATTAAATGTGCTTTAACATCTGAAAAGGACTACTGTACCCAAGATACAGTCAGTGCAAAATCAGGGAACTGCAGTGACAGACCCAAGTGCTGATACTGGTGTGATTTCTATGTGTAAAACTAATTGCTCCGAACACAAGAGAGATAGAGATAGTGATTGGCATCCAAAGGGTAGCTTCAGGTGCACTGGGGTGCTTTGATATTCCCAGCAGAATTTTAGAGGTTTTTTCCTTTAAGTAGCAGACACTTCCCCACCACCACCATGATGCTATACCATACTCTGCAACTGAAAGTCCCCTCAGTTTCAACAGTGGTTGGCAACATTGCTGTGTTGCATGAAGGGCTGATATTGGCAACATTGCTGTGTTGCATGAAGGGCAGATATTGAGAAACTCTAGCCCAAAGAAGTCTCTGCAAGAATCAGAAACTAGTGGGGCTGTTCTTTGGAGCCTGGGTAATAAATTAAGAGATCAGTAAACAAACATTTTTAACATATGGATAAAAATTATGTGGGGAAAATGGAGGAAACTATGTACGGTTATATTTAAATCAGGTATACAGAATCTTTATGGGCTTACTCTCCAGCAACTAACCTCACCGACCAAGTGACGTTCTTCTAGGCTACAATTTCTAAATCACACCACATTGTACATCTTGCACTGAAAGTGGGAGGGAGCAACTATTTTGGCAGCTCGGCTTTAAATCTTATCTCAGCAAGCCATGCAGAATGGGAAAGGCTCAAAATAGACTGTGTGTCACTAAGAATACAGAGGTACCAAGCCAGGGTTTGCACAAATGCTCCACCACCACCCCCTGAATCTTCTCAACTCCCCAAAACCCATTCCATTCTTGTGTCTTTTCCCAAACTGACGGTTTCAAAAATCACCCCTTCAATGAGCAAAATGAAAATTTTACTTGCAAGATTAAACAATTTCTGAAGTTATATAAAATCTATAGCTAGAGAAAACGTATTAGGTTTTTATGTTACATTTTCATCCCACCCCTCCTTTAAAAAGGACTGGATAACATAACTGGTGTCCCCCTGTTATCCTGGTAATGACCCTATGAAGTAGATTAGGCTGAGCAAGAATGTCTGCCCCATGGTCATCCAGTTTAACAGCTGTTTGAGATTTGAACCATGTCTTTTCTACCTAAGGCTTCAATCCTGTGTGTGTGTGTGTGTGTATATATATATATATATATATATGTCAACAGAACCTGCTTCCAAGCAACAACAAGGAGGCTGACGCAGGTTTCCCAATGTAACAGGCCGATACTAAGCATGTCCACATGGAAGGAAATCCAACTAGTTGCAATGCAACTTGTTTCCTGGCATAAGTGTTTAGGATCACAGCTGAAATATATTTAGCAACACAGTTGAAATTGCAAAGCAGAGAGAGAGAGAGAGTGAATAGAAGATATCCTTTATCTCCAGACAAACACTTCACTTATCTATGAACTGTGGGTAGTGTCTGCCTTTATGACAAAGGCCTTCTAGTCCCTAATAACAGCTGCAGTTTCCTGACCATGATCATATACTGTATACTCTTAAATCAATCATTAATGACCATTTTTCTTTGGCTTCCTGAATGCTGCAAGTCTTCACCTACACACAAGAAAAAAAAAGCTGCCACTCCAGCACTCAGAGGCCACTATCCAGCACAAAGTTAGGTGTACAAGTCTACCTAATATCAATGAGATTAAGCAGGCTGTCACTCACATTTACTCAGAAATAAGCAATCCATGGAATTTACTGCCAGGCAGAACTGCGAGATAGGGGCTTTTTTGTTAAAAAGTGGTATATAAATAATTATTATTATTCTACAACAAGCCTCAAACATCAAGGAAGTTCTTAATACGGTAAGAACATCAGGATCAGGCACTGATTCTGCCTAAAATTAAAATGCACACTTAACTATGAATACCGGTAATTCTTTAAAATAAGTACTTACCTGCAATCTTTAAGCCATATTGCAATCTTTTCATTTGGAATATTGCCTAGGGATGGAGAAAGGGGGGGGGGAGTGAAAAAAGCAAGGAGTTGTAACTAATGCATAAAAAAAGTCGAGGGTTTACGCAAGACTCTTTCTCACTGGCTTTCAAGGGTCCCAATTAAACTAAATGGCAGGTAAACAAGTCAATGCACAAAATTAATACATATCTGAGAGAAAACCTTATAACACTTCCTTAATTGTTAGAGGAAAACCAAAGCATATTAGTGGGGGTCTAGCAGCCCAATCCAAAACAAGTCCCTCTGATGTTGTAATTCTATACATGCTTAAGGGTGAATTAACATGCAAAGGACTGGGCTGGTGCAAGTTCAATAAAATTTACTTCCTAGTAAATGTGTTTATACATTTACTTTTACATTTTATACATTTTACTTTTATACATTTAGTTATACAAGAAAGATCTGAATGTTCCTGATGACCACGCTGGTGTGGTCACTGACCCAGAGCCGGACATCCTAGAGAGTGAAGTCAAGTGGGCCTTAGGTAGCATTACTAACAACAAAGCTAGTGGAGATGATAATATCCCAGCTGAGCTACTTAAAATCCTAAATGATGATGCTGTGAAAGTGCTGCACTCAATATGCCAACAAATTTGGAAAACTCAGCAGTGGCCAAAGGATTGGAAAAGGTCAGTTTACGTTCCAATTCCAAAGAAGGGCAGTGCCAAAGAGTGCTCAAACTACCGCACAATTGCACTCATTTCACATGCTAGCAAGGTTATGCTCAAAATCCTACAAGCTAGGCTTCAGCAGTATGTGGACCGAGAACTACCGGACGTACAAGCTGGGTTTCGAAGAGGCAGAGGAACTAGAGATCAAATTGCCAACATGCGGTGGATAATGGAGAAAGCACGAGAGTTCCAAAAAAACACCTACTTCTGCTTCATTGACTACGCAAAAGCCTTTGATTGTGTGGATCACAACAAACTGTGGCAAATTCTTAAAGAGATGGGGGTACCAGACCACCTTACCTGTCTCCTGAGAAACCTGTATGCGGGTCAAGAAGCAACAGTTCGAACCGGCCATGGAACAACTGATTGGTTCAAAATTGGGAAGGGAGTACGGCAAGGCTGTATATTGTCACCCTGCTTATTTAACTTATATGCAGAGTACATTATGAGAAATGCAGGGCTGAATGAATCACAAGCCGGAATCAAGATTGCCGGGAGAAATATCAACAACCTCAGATATGCAGACGATACCACCCTAATGGCAGAAAGTGAAGAAGAACTCAAGAGCCTCTTGATGAGAGTGAAAGAGGAGAGTGCAAAAGTTGGCTTGAAACTCAACATTAATAAAACTAAGATCATGGCATCTGGGCCCATCAATTCCTGGCAAATAGAAGGGGCAGAAATGGAAGCAGTAACAGATTTTACTTTTCTGGGCTCCAAGATCACTGCAGACGGAGACAGCAGCCATGAAATTAAAAGACGCTTACTCCTTGGAAGGAAAGCTATGGCAAACTTAGACAGCATAATAAAAAGCAGAGATATCACCATGCCAACAAAAGTTCGTATAGTCAGGGCGATGGTGTTCCCAGTAGCAATGTATGGGTGCGAGAGTTGGACCATAAGGAAGGCTGAGCGCCGAAGAATAGATGCTTTCGAACTGTGGTGCTGGAGAAGACTCCTGAGAGTCCCTTGGACTGCTAGGAGATCAAATCAGTCAATTCTAAATGAAATCAAGCCTGACTGTTCCCTGGAAGGACAGGTACTAAGGCTGAAACTCAAATATTTTGGCCACCTAATGCGAAGAGAGGACTCTCTGGAGAAGACGCTGATGCTGGGAAAGATTGAAGGCAAAAGGAGAAGGGGAAGGCCAAGGATGAGATGGTTAGACAGCATCACCAATGCAACAAACATGAAAATGAGCGAACTCAGGAAGATAGTGGAGGACAGGAAGGCCTGGCGGGATATGGTTCATGGGATCACGAAGGGTCGGACACGACTTAACGACTGAACAACAACAACAAATGTGTTTAACATTGCAGCTCAGTCCTATGCATGCTTACAGGGGAAATAGCCTCTCTAAAAAGTCAACAGGAATTACTTTCCGGAAGAGTGTTTCCAATTTAGTCTTAAAAGACTAACAAATAAAAGTTGCATCAACTGCTGTTTAGTCACTGTTAAAATTTTAGTCCATTACAGCAAAAACAAAGTAGAATCTTGGAGCACCTTAAAAGCTAACAGATTTATTGCGGCAATGGCATATAAGCTTTCCCAGACTAGAGCCCACAAGTGCAATCCTCTGGACATGTATTCGATGAGAGTGAGTTGTAGTCCCGAAAGCATATGGCAACGATCAATCTTCGATCAATCTCACGATGCCACAAGAGTCTTGGTAGCCTTTTGCTCCCCTGGGTAACCAATGGGGCCCCGCTACTGGACTAATGCTGGAGGAGGGCGGGGGGGGGGGACGGGACAGGCAGATAAGACAGACCTCCTTCCGCAGCCAGGGGCAACTTTCCACAGGCGATCTCCTGCTCTGGGGCCAGTTCAGCCGCTTCTGGAGAGAGTCGCTCAGCTTCCGACGCTTGCCAGGAGTCTCTGCTCTTAGCCCAGGCCTTTCTCTTCTCAACCGCTCCTTGCCAGTCGCCACTCATGGCAGCCGCCACCTCGTCCTCCTCCATTGGGACTGGGAGACCCCGATCGCTCGCGCTGCTGCTGCTGCTGCTGCTGGCGGCGCTCTCGCGGCTACCGGGTCACTCACGCCTTGCAGCGGCTGCCGCTGAACGCCAACCTGCAAAAGGCAAATGCGGAGGCGGGTCCGTTTGCGCGCAATGAGAAGCAGCAGCTCAGTTCAACTGCTGCCCAAGAGGAGGCGGAAGAATGCGGGGACGCGCGGCGCGGGGGCCACACAACATCTGGCCAACGCTGCGATACTCCACAGCTGGCGGGAGCAGCCAGCAACCCCCCTCCCTCCCCTAAGCACATATCTGACACCCAGCATCAGGGCAGCTTCCTCCCTTGGCTCGCGGGGCTCCAGAGCGAGCCTTGAAAACTTTCTCCGGTTGCAACATAGTAGCGGCGAACAAATCCGCTCGGAACGGGGTGGAAGGAGAAGTTTAAAAACAAAACAAAACAAAAGCCACCCATGATTCTGCGTTTAATAGCTCACGGCCGTACCGAGATTCTCAAGACAAGCTTGCCCGCCACACTTCACGGCTTCTCCGCCCTCAGGGCACTGCTGCATGACGCCTCAGAGCTTTTCTCATAGCGAAGGGGAAATCAAATTTCAAAAGCTCCAGAGGATCGGAAGCTTTACCAATAAAGCGAGTTAGGCCCGCCCGAGTCGAGGCGGCAGAGCGTGGGGGCAAACCAAAGAGTTGACTCAAGCGGGGTGATCCTCTTCTCCCTTCTTCTGGGACGGGGACTGCAGCACTAGTGTTTGGGAGCGGGAGCCGGATCCTCCTCCAGAGCGAGGGACGGGTTTTTGAGGGGGGCGGGAGAATCCTATTGACTACAGAGTGTCATCATAACACCACTGCTGTAAAGGAGGAGTCCCTTTCCACTCCTTTGCTTCCCCCCCCCCTGCAGCAAACTAGAGAAAGAAAGTTCCTGCAAAATCACTGGGGAAGGGACCGAGACCCGCGTCCCCCAGGACAGCCCTGCCCTGTACTCACGTACTAGGATCCTCCACCCTTGCTTCTGTCGGGGTCAGAACAGCAGCAGCAAGAGCGCCTCTCCCCGACTTCCTCATACCTTAGCTGCTGGGAGACAAGTTGATTGCCGCTGCTGTTGTGGCTACCCACGTGATGGGACCCAAGACAAACAGGGCTACTGGCTCGTCCTCCTTCTGGAGTCGTGAAAAGGGACCGCTTCAAACGGCGCGTGGTTCGGGGGAAGTGGAGGACTGTAGTAGGGGGACGGTGTGTAAAAGCCGGAACGGAGCGGGCCCTTCCTTGATGAATTACACGGACGCCAAACAAACACACTGACTGACCACCAACAGTGCGGGATGTGCAGCAGAAGCACGAAGAAAGACAATATTTTAGACCTGAAACCGTTCCAAGCGTATGCTTTTCTTAACTCCTTCCCTGCCAAAACCCGATTGGGCCTAAATCCGCATTTGATAACTCATCATGGTGCCAAAAACAATAGGATGTGTTAAAGACACGTGAGAACAGTATTTCAGAAGATAGCCATCCATGCAATATTTCAACTGTAACTCATTCCCAGCCAAAGCGTGTTTTTAACAAACAATAGATTGGAATGACTGGTCTGGAGACAGCAAACAAAACTAGACTATCACAGAAGACCAGCCTTGACTAGGTGACAGAAGATTCAATCCTAAACACACTTACCTGGGAGTAAGCCACATTGCATGGAGTAAAACTAAGAGTAGACATGCACAGCATTGCATTGAGAATGAGCCACAAAACTTAACACGGATTCCACACTCTGGGCTATACAGTACATGGATTTAATTTTTAAAAAATAAATAAATACATACATAAATTTATGGCTACGATTATTTATATACCGCTTTTCAAACAAAAAAAGTTCACAAAGCGATTTGCATAGCAAAAATAAATACATTTTTCCCTGTCCCAAAGGGTTCACAATCTTAAAAAAAAAAAAAAAGATAAAGAAGAAACAGCAATCAGCCACTAGAAAAGACACTATGCAGGGGTGAAGAACCGGGACGTGAAATACAAGAGGACCACCACTTTTAAAAGGTGCTTTTTTTCACACAGTTAGCATAGGGATCCAGTTCCAGAAAAAGGGACCTAAACACCAACTTCCCAGCAGGGTGGACCAACCAAATTTGCAGGTCCTGCAGGTCCTATTAAACTAGTTGGGAATGATATAGCAAGCTGCAAAAAAAAGTCCCTGCATACCACACTTTGGTACCTGTTCCAGGCAGAAATATTACAGAGGAAAAAAAGTACAACCTCCAAATGTGGAGGAAGAACCAATATACCGGTATTGCATGTCCCGTTGGATTAGGTGGGAATGATGGAGCCAGTCACAATACTTCCACAACATCTATGTTCCCTCTTGTCTTGTACCTGTCTTCTGGGAAAAGGTGACCCAAAATGCCAACTGTTAACTGGGCAAGAGGCACTTTTTCAATTGGTGCTCCTCTTTTATTTAGCAGGGGGAGAGTGACTGCCCCCCCCCTTTCACCCCAGCACAATGTCTTTTCTGGTGGCTGTTGCTGGTGTTCTTCTGCGCCGTTTTTAGATTGTGAGCCCTTTTGGGACAGAGAGCCATTTAATCATTTAATTTTGTCTGTAAACCGCTTTGTGAACATTTTGTTGAAAAGCAGTATATAAATACTGTTAATACTGTATTTCTTCAATTCTAAGACGCATGTTTTTTCCCAATTAAGCATTTCAAAAAATGGGGAGCGTCTTAGAATCGAAGGTCTCCAAAAAGCACCCCAAAATGCTATCTTCTTACTTACTGGGGCTTGGGGGAGCATCTGGGAGACCTGCGCGACCCTCTGCACGCCTCCCTGATCTTCAGTTCGGCAAAAACCGGTGATTTTCAGCCATTTCCGGTTTTTGCGAAAACCAGAAATGCCCAAAAATCGCTGTATTTCGCCAAACTGAAGATCAGGGAGGCCTGCAGAGGGTTGCGCAGGCCTCCCTGAAGCTCCCCCAAGCCCAGGTAACAAAGGAAATGGCACTTTCTGGCAGGGCCAGAAATGCTATGCAAAGGCAGTGCACTCAGTCATCCTCAGCTGCAGGAAACATGCTGGGGAGAGTTGGTGCTGAGCGGGTAGATTCAATGATGGGAGGTGAGTCTTACAATCGATGGATATATATATTTTTTCCCCCGCTGGTGGTACTGAAAGTAAAGGTACGCCTCAGAATCGATGGCGCCTTAGACTCGAAGAAATACGGTAATAATAACTTCCCAGATACACTTCTCAACCCAAATCTCAAGAGTCAAAAAAAAAAACAACTCCCCTGCTTTGGCTGGGAAAGAGTTAATAAAATTTATTTTTCTTTATTTTAAAATTGTGATACTGCATAGATATCATTGCCAAATTTTTGTTGTTGTGTGTCTCTAACACATTACACTGTTTTTAGTACAGTATAATGATACATGATCAAATGTCAATTTCAGCCCATTCCGGATGGGTTTGGACTTGGAAGGAGTTAATAAAAGCATAATATTGGAACAGTTTCTGTTCTAGAGTATTGTTCTTATGTGACTCCTACACATCCTGCTTTTTTTCATCCATTTAGAGCCCAATCCTAACAAAATTTCCAGCGCCGATGCAGTTGCAAGTCAGCCCCAAGGGAACAAACATTCCCTTACCTTGAGGTGGCCTCTGTGACTGCCCCCTCACCACAGAATGCAGCGCGCGTTGACACAACTGCATCAGCGCTAGAAAATTGGTTAGGATTGGGCTGTCAATTTATTAAGGCTGCAATCCTATGTACACTTTCCTGAGAATAAGTCCATTAACACAAACATAGGATTGCACTGTAAGGATCTGTTCTGGGCGTTTACACTGTTCCAAGTAGTAGAGGCTCCTTTGATGTCAGCCTCAGCCATTAACTACTTTCCACGTGCATGAGTGGCAAAAAAAAGGGGGGGCAAGGAAAGGAAAGGAGGGATGGGAATAAGGTACAACCCCCAATAAGCAAAAGGTACAAATTCAATTTGTCCTGCCCGTTACACCTCTTTTTCTCCCTACTCAGTTTTCTCCTTTATAATTGTATATTAAGGATGTCCCTTAAGTAATTAAGCCTGCAATATGATGCAAGTCCTTCTGAATGAAGTCTCTGCCACTGCCTTTCAAGTAGATATTAGTAGGATTACCTGATATAGTTATATAGGTACAGATATACCGTATTTCTTTCATCCTAAGGCGCCATCAATTATAAGGCTCACCTTTAATTTTGCTACCACCAGCAAGGAAAAAAAAAATTCCCCAAGGATTTATATGCAAATTGTACCCCCCAAATGCCACCTTCTTACTTATTACCGGGGCTGGTGGGGGCTTCGGGGAGGCCTGCGTGACTCTCTGCAGGCCTCCCCGATCTTCAGTTAGGTGAAAAACAGCTGTTTTCGGCCATTTCCGGTTTTCGCAAAAAACGGAAGTGCCCGAAAATAGCCGTTTTTCGCCGAACTGAAGATCGGGGAGGCCTGCAGAGGGTCACGCAGGCCTCCCCGAAGCCCCCACCAGCCCCGGTAAGTAAGAAGGTGGTGTTTTGGGGGTGCAATTTGAACATCATCGATTCTAAGACACACACCCTTTTTTGAATTGGTAAATTTAGAAAAAACGTGCGTCTTAGAATTGAAGAAATACGGTAGTTTGAAACGAGTTAGATAGAACCAACAATGTACCTAACAATGTATCTAACAATGTTAGATAGAACCTTGCTGAAGCTGAACAAGTCCGTTATGGCCAGTGCCTGGGACCCCCATGTAAACCACTTTCAGTTTCAGTTTCATGATGGAAGAAAGGCGAGATATACACAAATGAAATACTGTACGCCATACAGTGTACGGTACGTATTTAATCCTGCCCAGCCCAAACAAGGCCTTGTGCAGGCTTGCAGAAAATGATCACGCTCAAACTCTGGTGTCATCCTCAGAGGCATCATATAACTTGGTTGTCAGATGGATCCAGGATCCAAGAATGATCCTCCAGAGATCATCACAGAAACATAAAGTAAAAGATAGTCTCTAAGAAGGGATACAGGGCTCAAAGTGATCAAGCCCGTAGAGAAAATCAAAACAATACTTTGAAATATGCCTGGATGATAATAAGAGTAGAAGCCAGTAGATGTGCTGGATCACTTGTACAATGTCGTTCCCACCTAATTCTACACCAGTTGAAGCTTCTAAGCAGGCCCTCCCATGCATCTCCTTTTCCACACTGTTCCACCCTTTTTCTCTCAGGAGAGCTCAGGTAGGTTGAGCTGAGATGTACTGGCAGACCCAAGGTCATCCACTGAATGGAGATTTGCAGCACCCTAATCTTACAGACTCGCCACCACAGGACACGATCTCATATTCATTGCATGATCTGAATCAGAGATGTCCTTTCCCAAATTAATACAATTTGCCCCACCTGGCCAAATGTAAGTAATCCCTTGAATTTACATTTCAAAGAATTTGCTACAAGGAACGTATGAATCTGCTTTATAACAGGTTTTTGAACCCAGGCCCTTCTGCAATGCAAAGAACTCTTGCTCTACCAATAAACGACAACTCCTCTTCGCCATCATCTGAACAACAATTTGCCTTCTTTTCCTCTTAAAAGTAAACTAGGGAAGATCAAACATCAGAAGTACAGCATACAATTCAAAGAGCTGACTATGTTTTTTTAAAAAAAAAAAAAAAAAATTAATTTTTAAAGGGTGAATAAGTGTAATCGTTCTGCATGAGTCAGTCTGGCTTCTACTGTGTGTTCATTACTAAGGACTAATATTTGATAATCCTCTTCTGATTTTTGTCAGCACTCCATAAAACTGCTGGCAATCGGAACCTTTTAAAATCTTATTTGAATTCATTTGAAGCCTTCAAAATCCCTAAAACTTGCAGTTAAGCAGATTAAAGTAGCAAGTGCTTTCTGGAAATCCAAAATCTGGGCAGAATGAAAGCTTAAAGCCTAAAAGCAAATGTCTATGTACAATTTTATTTTATTTTTTTTAATCCTACTTTGGTGTCCTGTAGTGCACTGGGGTCTTTTGGGGCCCCAAGACAGACATCATGTCCCACATGGCCTACCTCATGAAAGCGTCATTTGTGGCCTGAGCTGAGCTCTGCTGCAGTGGTTGCCTGCTGTCCCAGCGGGGAGAAAAAGATCCATTATGCATGCAAGTGTAACAGTGCAGATTAGCAATGAACGAAGTCAAGGGAGGAGGGCACCAACAACAATATAGCTAGTTTATAATGCAACAGCAGGGAGCACCATGGCAGAATCATAATCAAAGCAGGGGGAGAATTCCATTTTGTAGCTTCCTGCCTCCCCTCCAGCCTCTCCCCCAAAGAGCCTGATTTCCCATCAGTAAGTGATGATTCCTAATGGCAGTAAGTTAAACTTTTAGGGGAGGATATCCTATTATTAAGTGTGTGGCTAGCATATTAAGTGTGTGGCAATGATGGAAGCAACTGGAGACACTGAGCTCTAGTTAAGTGCCTCCCCACGTTTCTCAGCCGTTTGATCCTTAACACTGGAAATGGCAAGTGTTGTGTGATTAGTTGGGCTGCCTGCATACAGAGTGACTGTAGCTCAGCACATGGAGGGTTAGCACTTGGGCTAGGGAGGGAATTAATCCCTGCTCAGCCCTGAGGCTCTCTGTGGCCTCACAAGTGGCCTTGGGTAAGTTATTTTGCAACCTAACCTACCTCACAAGATGTTGCCTGGATAAAACAGAATACCCCACCTATGCTCTTTGGAAGTGTGAGATACAAATATACTAAATATGTGGATAGCTCCACAAAAATAAGGGGTTTTGTGACTCATGATGAGTCCAAGCTGAGTGTGAAATCAAGTGTGCTTATATCGGAGAGTCAGGGCGGATTCACATGGCAGCTCCACCTGAGACAAGCCACTTTATTTTTCAGTATGAATGGCACCATATTAAGATAACAGATTCTCTGAAACACCTTGAGTTCAGGGTATATCTAAAGAAAGTGAATCCTGACTTAGTCCCTTCGAAATCAATTGAGACAACTTACAGCACAATCCTATGCATGTCTACCCAGAAGTAAGTCCCATTGTGTTCAATGGGTCTTACTCCCAGGAAAGTATGCATAGGATTGCAGCCCTAATCATGACTCAGTTAAGTCCCATTGTTTTCAATGTGGCTTAGTCAGGATTCACTTACTTCAGGGGTGGCCAACCTTTCAACATGAATGCCCCTGGCCCATTAATGGTTGCATAGGGGTGAGGGCATTTCAGCAGGTGCAGCTGCTTTAGCAGCAGCAGCAACAGCAGCATTGGCAGCTGCCCAGATTCTGTCTTCTACACAACTCTTAAGAACGCAGAGGCCCTAATGGTGGGAGGTTGGCCACCCGTGACTTGAAAACAACCCCTGACTTGAAAACAACTCGGCAGGTACTTTGCAGCATACCATGTATGTCTACTCAGAAGTAAGTCTTACTGAGTTCAATGGGACTTCCTCCAAGTAAGCCTGTTTAGGATTGCAGCCTCAGTTCTGCTCTTGTAAATTCTTGGAGCACTTTTTAATGTCAGGCTCATTCACTGTCCCCTGCTAGGGCGAGTTCAGTGCTGATCAAGAACAAGGCCAAAACATGCACAGAATCACTGGCGTCGACAGGGGGAAGCGGGGGGGCGGGCCGCCGGGGGGCGTCGCGCATACAGGGGTGACGCGCGATTCCCCCCACTTACATTTTTGAGGTGGAGGTGGGCCCTCCCTCCCTCCCTTGAGTCCGTTTGGCTCCAAAATGAGCCGAAAACGGAGCGGGGAGGGCGCTCTGCTCCTGCGCGTGACGTCACGCGCGGGGGCGGAGCCTCCCCTTAAGGGCGACGCGCGCCCCCGCTCTGGGGTGACACGCGTCGTCGCGACGCTGCTGCACAGAATATTGTATGTTTACTCTAAACATACAGTTTATAATGCAGTTTATAACGCTTCCTGCAGTGATCCCAAGATGAGGTTCTCATTCACTTTACAAAACCAGAACAGAGCTGTTTCCAAAGCGTGGTTGAGCAACACTGCTGGAGCACCAAGACTGGCAAGGGCCCACATCTGTTCCATGGAGCTACCAAGGAGGTCACAGGTAATAGGAGAATCTCCACACCTCAATTCTTCCACTACTTTTGGTTATAGGTCTCCTAGAACTAGAACTAGCAATGAGCCAGAGGTTCCATTCCGGGGTATATTTTCCTCACCTGTGTCATGCCAACCATGCAATTTATATGGGAACATCACCATGGGAATACATTAGTTGCTGGCATTGTCCTGTGATGTGAAAGAAGTGAGTCGTTTCCAAAAACCAGAGCCTCCATTCTTGAGATACCTAGTTGGCGTGTGGTTCCTCTATTGCATCATTCTACCCACAATACATTTTCATAGATACCTGTAGCCAAAGAATTGACTGCGTAATCCAAATCAATATGTCAAATCTAATCCCTGCATCTTGGCCATTGTTGCACTTACTTAGAGTTGCTAGGTTACAATGTTGCATCGGCAATAGAAGTCACAATGGAAATAATTCCTCTTCAGTGCAAATCTGAAACTTACAGTAACTCTATCAGTAGGCTTACCATAGTCCCGGAATCGAGTCGCGCCAAGGCCTGCAAAAGACACGAGCCTCTCCCAGAAGTGCACCGCGGCGGGCCAATGCAAGCCGCGGCTTCCGGCACTTCCGGTAAACGAGACGACCGCGTTGGTCCGCCGCGGTGCACTTCTGGGAGAGGCTCGTGTCTTTTGCAGGCTACGGCGCGACTCGATTCCGGGACTATGGTAAACCTATCTATCAGGGCCTAGATTTGAGATGTTCTTTGGCAAGTTGCACTACAATACACTTGCAACTTTCCCATGATTCATTTATTGCACGCACTGGCGTCACTACAGGGGGGGCGGAGCTGTAAGTTCTTCCGTGATTGGAGCCGCCGTTACACGGAAGAACGAAGCGCCCTGCCCCCACGCCTTCCGACCCATTCAAAGCAGTGAAAACAATGTGCAGGGAGTCTCCTGTGCGTTGTTTTCACTGCTTTGAATGGGTCGGAAGGCGCGGGGGCGGGGCGCTTCGTTCTTCCGTGTAACGGAGGCTCCAATCATGGAAGAACTTACAGCTCCGCCCCTCCCTGTAGTGACGCCAGTGATTGCACATTATGACTAGCAAGCCCTATTTCTCAGGACTTGTATGATTCACAGCAGGGCCGGCTTTAAGCCAATTGCTCCCAATTGGGCCCTGCACCTAAGGGGGCCCCCATTCTAAGGGTAATCACTGACATTTTGATTTTTTTTTCCTAAACCCAAATAAAATTAATATTTTTACTAAATCATTCCACAGTCACTAAAACAAGTGGTTTTGTAACTATTTACTCTTCAAAGGTAATTTACACATTTTGTTTGTTTACCTGTAGGCTTATACATGTGCAATTTTATATTAAAATGTGCTTAGATCCATTTGGTCCATTAACTCACATGCACTTTTTAAACACACATTTTGATTGCTTTCCATTCTACCACAGAGATATCAATTCTATAATAAATTTCATTTATTTATTTACTTTTATTTTATTTACAGTATTTTAACCTCGCCTTTCTCCCCAAAGGGACCCAAGGCGGCTACTCTCATTTAGAGAGAGTAGCCTCCACTAAACACAGTTGGACTTTAGTCTTGATATACCTGCTTAGGATTGTAGTGTTCAAGACAAAACCAAACTGCCAACTATTATCTCCTTTTCTTCCAAGCTGGTTTGTGAATTTGCATGCATGAAATGCTTGATATCTGCTTTTTCTCAAAAGTGTTCTATTGCCAGAATCATACACAATGCTGACATTTTGTGAATGGGAAAAAAAAAGATCTTCAACTCACTTTCTCATAGACTCTCACAGGCTGGGAAGCTGAGTCGTTTCAGGAGATAATCATCAGTTCCTGTGGGAACCGTCCTTGCTTTATAACTAGGAAAGTATAAACTATAGCTGCAAAATAAAGTCAGGATGAGCTTGATTTATGAGCCCCTGGCTCCTAGGACAAACTGGTTTCATTAAACCAAACCCTGTGACACAATACCTGAAAGAAGTGTGACTTTGCTTCTTCCAAAGGCATCTTTGGATTATGGTCTTCACACCCATCTGCTCTGCAGTGTATTCTCAGTGGAATGAAAAGCATCGCTGTTGACTTTCTACTGTTGAACTGCAACATCATATGTTTGTGTGGTGCAGGCAGCTTTTGTACATGGGCAGCCCAATCCTGTCTAGCAGGACGCAGTGGCACAAATAAGGCGCCTGCCACATCCTAAGCAGGATGGGGTCTTCCCTGGTGCAGCTGGAGTTTTTCGGGAGAGGGCTGGAGTGGGTAAGGTAAAATGGCGCTTATGGGTCTCCTCAAATTTAAGTGGACCTTTTTGATCAACCTAAATTTTAGGAGCTTCTTGGAGCCTGAGGGGGCGTGTCGGTGCTCGGCGAGGGTCTGGATACGGCCTAAGAGCTGGAACGCCCCCATTACACCCCCGCCATGCCCGCTCTTAGACCGGAATACCTAACTACACCCTATCTGCGCATGCGCGGCGTATTTAGGTAGGCCGGCCCGCGCAACTCTTGCGTCCGTCGGAATAGCAGCGCTATTCCGGCCTAAGGCTTGGGTTGGATTGCACCCTCAATCTGTTCAATCACGTTGTTCAATCACATTCTTTATGGGGGATTCACATGACGTTATCATCCATCTGTTGCCCACCTGTATTTTCCTGATGATTAAATCACCGCATTTATTAAAGCACATCAACTGGCTTTTTTAAGGACCCTGGGTATGGGTAGACTGCTGGCAGCACTACAAATCTGTCTAGAGCAGGGGTGGCCAACCTTTCAACACGAATGCTCCTGGCCCTTTAATGGTTGTCTAGGTGAGGGCATTTCAGCAGGTGCAGCTGCTTTAGCAGCACCATCACCAATTTGCAGCTGCTAAGATTCTGTCTTTTACGCAACTCTTAAGAACGCAGAGGCCCTAGTGGCGGAAGGTTGGCCACCCCTGGTTTAGAGAGAGGCATGTGCATTGACCATAGACCACAAATCATTCCTCTTCTTCCTCATCACATCTCTCATTTCCTTTGTGTCACCTTCACAGGATGTCACAAACCATGCATGGTCTTGCCCATCATTGAGTTTAAGAACTGTCAACATCCCGCAGTTCAGATGTTCCCCCCTCTCTTGCTTCAGCATAGGTTATGCTTTCTTTCTTTCCTGGAAAATAAACCTCATTCAAGGGAGCTGTGCCTTGTGTTCAAACACATTTCCTGTATAAGATGTTTGCTGTTTATTAGTGGGGTAAGAACTGTGTTGTGACCTGACATCAAGCTACCATTAAAAAACAAACAAACAGGTGCTGATAATATACCTATACACTGTACAGTATGTAAACAATTATCGGCATGGAATGATTGGGCCCAAGCACTGGCCACCCTGAAGTCTCTTTTCACACTTGCCAATGATTGTTTATACCCAGTCAGACCCAAAGACAAATGACGCAAGTGTCCCCTTTTCTGTTTGCTTTAGCTGAAGTTGGATCTGAGCCATATTCTATTCTATACCTTTCTCCCAGCCTCTTGTTTTATTATGTACATAGCGTTTGAAAGGAGTCCACTGAGAATATTCTGTGAAGAACACGCTGATGTCTTTGCTGAGTTTGTCTTTGAACCGGGGGGGGGGGGGGGGAATCAATCAGTTACAGGTCTACTTTAAACACTGAAAAACTCAGCAGTTCCTCCTATCTATGGGAGGAAGGAATTCCAGGGTGTTTCATCCACACTCATTGATTCGATTTTGAATCTCTTGGGCCAATTGGACAATTGCTCTCAACTGGGCCCCGTGCCTAAGGGACCGCTGTGCTAGGGTAATCTATTGTAGTCTTATCAGATTGTCAGTGCAATCCTGACTAATATCCGGCCGGAGGCCCAGGGCCGGCTGACCGGCGCGCGCCAGGCTAGAGGTCTATTTGGGGAAGGGGATGCTCGTCCCCTTCCCCAAGTGTAAACCCGGGTTGGCCCTATCAGCCTCCTTGGATTTCAGTAGAGAAGGCCGAGTAATGGCTCAGCTGGCCTGGCAAGGACGGGGATATGGCTGATGCCATCCCCCGCCCCCTCCCGGGCCGGCTAGGCCAATGGCTCCCCTCCCTCGCCTGGCTGGACCGCCCACACGGCCAGCGACGGAGCGCTTACCTTCCGCCACCGTCCGCGTGGAGATCCGGCACCAGAGGGAGGGAGGCCGGCCTTGTGCCGGGCTCCCTTACTTCCGAGTCATCGCAAATGTGCTTTACGGCACGTTCACAACATCTTCCTGCGACGGAACACTCGTTCCGTTGCCGGCCTTATTTCCAGGATTGCGCCCACACACATTTTGATATTTTTTTTGGTTTTGTAACTATTTACTTTTCAAAGGTAATCTACACATTTTGTTTGTTTACTTGTAGGCTTATATCAATGCAATTTTATATTAAAATGTGCTTAGATCCATTTGGTCCATTAACTCACATGCACTTTTTAAGCACACATTTTGATTGCTTTCCGTTCTACCATAGAAATATTAAGTCTATAATACATTTTATTTATATCTTTAAGATTCTACACTCTTTGGCTGTGAACCTGCCCCCCCCCCACCCATGTTTCCAATTGGGCCCGCAGCTCCTAAGGCTTACTCTACTACCATGGCACTATATCTGGAACTATAAATGTGGTATCAGCAACTCTACTTTTGCAGACCATGTGTCTCAGAATGGAAAATATATATATGTGAACTCTGGGCATCTGCTGGATGGAGAGTTTGACCCTCTCTAAACCATTTGAGTTTGATGACTCTGGATTAAAGGATTCCTTTTACAGGGCTGCCTATTGTTTTTTCTCTATGTCCCTCCTATGCTTTCTAAGGTATCAACTTCATGCAAAAGTGCTTCCTCTGACGGAAACGGACAGCCCCCCTTTCCAGTCAGCTTCCAGCTGGACTTCCCATCTTGCACCCCCTGAGTACACTAAGGCCCCCACCGGATGTGCAGTTATTTCATGGGAAGATGCATCTGTGACTCGCATCCATGAGTGACAACACACACGGGACTTGCAAACCCACATTCATTCCTATCTGGGGGTTTATTTGTGGCAAAAGCTGCTCTACGGTAGTACCTCCTCCAGTGCTGTCAGTCATCCTTTGGCAGACTTTCTGCATCTGCATATATCCCAGCAGAAACATAAGAACATAAGAAGAGCCCTGCTGGATCAGGCCAAAAGCCCATCTAGTCCAGCTTCCTGTATCACACAGTGGCCCCACCAGATGCCACTGCTTAGTGAAAGGGACAGGAGTTTCCCCCAAAGGTTTTACCCTTCTGAGAGCAGAAAACTTCTTGGTTCAGGCATATCCTTCACAGGGAAGTTTTCCCCTTGGTTAACAGAATATGAACAACAAAGAAAGCAAGATTCTTCTAGAAGGGACCCCTTTCCAACGTGTTTTCCTAGGATCAGTTATTCTGTCTGTTAAAGGGGGATAATAGCAGTGGCGTCACGATGTTACCACAGCCACTGCTACACATGCCTTCAGAGGCGCAGCGTGGGCCAAAACAATCACCTTCTCCGCCGCTGCCGTCCACTCTTCCTGCTGCCAAAACGGCGCGGTTGTCATCCCCGCCCCCCGCTTTGTCACCTCCGTGTGTCACCTAGGGACGGACCACCCCCTCCCCCTCCCTGGCAATGCTTCTGGATAAGAGTGATTTACTTAGGGTGAATGTGTTACATGTGGGGAAATACTGTAGTCACTTTAGTGAGAAGGTAGGCAAAAGGTAGCCAGCGGGTGGCGCAGTGGGTTAAACCGCTGAACCATGAGCTGTCGATCAAAAGGTCGGCAGTTCGAATCCGCGACGGGGTGAGCTCTCGTTGCTCGGCCAGCTCCTGCCAACCTAGCAGTTCCAAAGCATGTTAATGTGAGTAGATAAATAGGTACTGCTTGCGGGAAGGTAAACAGCGCTCCGTGTTCCAGCTGCATGCTACGCGCTGCGGCAAGGAGAGTCATGCCGGCCACATGACCATGGAGGTGTCTTCGGACAACGCTGGCTCTTCGGCTTTGAAATGGGGATGAGCACCACACCCTAGAGTCGGACACGACTGGACTTAATTGTCAGGGGTCACCTTTACCTAGGCAAAACTAAGTAAGCACATCTTTTTCATCAAAGATTGGAAAACAATCTTTTTAAAAGAGAGTGACAAATTAATCTTAAGCATTTTGTGGGGAAAACCTCCACGTATCCACTAGCAAAGGTGTCATCGTGCAGCCCAGTTTGGGGGTGGCAGAGAGGGGAAAGTTGCGTGAAGTTGCATTTCAGCACAACAGAGAGAAAGAGAAAGCAACTTTGCAACAGGCCTGCTGGAATCCCAAGATGAAGCTACCCTTCCCCACTGCTTGCATTACGCATTAATCCCCTGGACTGTTTGCATGCAATGTTTGCATGAAACCGCAGACGAGTGTAGCACTTGCTGATACCACTGGTGAGGGCCGGCTGCTTCTTTCTCAGCATTGCTGCTCCCAACGTTTCTCATCTTCCGCATCGCCAACACGCTTCTGCACAAGGCTATCTTTGTGTGTGGCGTTTTCAAGGGAGCAGCTCTGACTCATGGCCTGCTAAGTGAGTCAGCTGTCTTAACAGTCCCTTCTGACTTCAAACATGGTCCACCAGGAAATGCAGGGCTATGGGTGTGAAGATATCCCTTCCCTTGAACGTGTTCAAAATGAGTTTAGCGGCTTTGACCTTCACAGGTCTGGCTTTAAATTATTCCCCCTGCCTTTGGAATCTTAATACTGTTCATTCAGCAGTTTACACTGGTTTGTTTCATAAAAACCCCAATGAGGAAGATTCTCACGATCACTTCCTTAGCTATCAGGGTGCCTCTGAATCTGCATATAGCTGATATGACTAGCAGCCATTGCTAGATTTGGGTGTTACATTCACGAGGACCTCTCACCCCTTAACAGTTAATATAACTGTGCCCTTCTGTAACAAACCCATTGTTTTTTTAATGACCAATTTTCACTAGATGTGAAGGGACGGGGACGGTGGTCATCTTTTTCCTGCCACTTGATGATGGGCGATTCATTCCCTTAGCTGAATGTCTTAGCTGCCCTGAGCATATTTGTGCTGAACACACAGAACGGTCTGAAACTGAACAAGTAAATACCGTAAATGTATATATTTGTTAAAAATATTTATCCCCTGCTTCTTAGCTGAGGTTCTCAAGGAGACCCGCAACATCTTTAAAACAGAATAAAAGCAATAAACAGACAAGCAAGACTAAAACGTGACAAAGCAGAACCACCCAAAATAAAAGAGCAGCCAACTTATAGCCCAATCCTATGCAAGTTTACTCAGATGGTCAATGTAAGTAGTTCTAGTCAAGCAGATGGCATTTCGACAGCATTGAATGCCAGTGCGAGCAATTTACCCAATGCCTAAAAATGATCAAAGTAAGTACCAAATGAATGGACCTCACCTGGGAAGGGAGTTTCCCGTAAGAGGAGGCACCACCACCATCCCTGGTAGCTACCCATCTCACCTCCGAAGGAAGGACCCAGAATAAGGCTTCTGGCAAAGGCTCAATGGGATCAGGTACTAGGACAGTGTCTACATTTCTGTCACCCATTAGCAGCCCTATCAGTCCATTCTGTATATCTGAGGAATGAAGTTCTCGCTTGCCTACCCAGCTTTTCTGCCACAATAATCCAAAAAAGGCTGGACCTAACTTATGTTAGAAAAGAGGCCCATGTGGAGGTTTTTGACAGACCCGCCCCCTTTCATTCTCCCTGATTTACAGCGCAATCCTACCCAGCTCCTCCACTGGTGCAGCAGTGGTGTAGGGAGAACAGGAGGCTTTGGGAGGGAAAGGGGATTTAAATCCCCTTTAAAGGGGGATGTAAAGGGGATTTAAACCCCCTTCCAAAGCCTCCCTTTCTGCCCGCCAGCACTGCTGTACCAGTAGACGAGCTGGGTAGGATTGCGCTGTTAGATGTTGAATTACCTACACAAGAAATAAATCAAGATGTTACTACAGCTCAGGAGAACAAGAAGCAAGTAACAAGGAAATAATCTTTGCGATCGCTGACTTTTGAGAGAGCCAACATGCAAAGTTCTCAGAGGCTGAGGTTCATGCTGGCGAAAGGAATAGATTGGACTGTGAAATGGAACTGAGAATGACCAGCAGCTCACCTTAGACCAGTGGTTCCCAAACCGGGAGGCATGGCTCCTGGGGGAGCCGCGGAAACTAGCCTGGGGAGCTGCAGAGTGCCACGGAATCCTCTCGGAAAACAGTGCAATGCCAATTGGCAGGCAACAACACAGTGTGATGGGGAGCCACGGCCAATGGTCGCCAACGGTCAAGGGAGCCGCAGGTAGAAAAGGTGTGGGAAACACTGCATTAGACCCTTAGTTACTGTTGTGCTGTTGATGTTGTTCCTGCTAGAGAGCTGCCCTGAACCTGCTTCCTTTGCACGTTCATTGAAGACGGTCACCGTCATGTTTTCCTTAGATGAAAAGGAAGCAAATTTTCACCCTAAGACAACTCCCATAATCGTCACTGTAAACCTTTCCAAAGAAAATGCTCTTTTCACTCTGCAAATGGTTCACTGACTAGACAGCAGCCCTTTTTTTCCCCTTTTCTTTTCAAGGAAGGCTTTAAGGGGAGACTTCGTATTTGGGTGTATGAAAGCACAGACCACTTGACTTAGCATGTCTCAGCGCATCACTGCACCGACGCACTTATAAAATCTGATTACTAATGGCCCACAGCTCCACCTTTCTGACTTGGCAGAGCTGTGCTTTGTGTTAATTAAGTGCTCACACCATCTTTTGAACGCCAATAAAAGTACACTGGAGGCATTCACATTTATGTTCTGTTACATTGGGAACGCATCCAGAAAGTACAGCTTATGGAACACAGGGCAGGATAGGCAAAGTGCTCTGTGTTGGCTTAATGCTATTCCTTAATAATAAAATGAAAAGAAATCAAACACCATCTGCCCTTTGCGGAGGAGGAGGAGGAGGAGGAGGAGGAGGAGAAAAGCAGCAAGGTGGAAAATCCCCATTGCCCCCTCTATCTTCTGGTGCCTCCTCTACCTTGGTTTGCCCCCCTCCCTCCTCACAGCGCCAAAGACACAACAACCGTCCTTTGAGGAGGAAGAAAAGCCAGCAAGGCATATCCCCCTCCCTCAAGTTTTTGCTGTTGTACTGTTTTTATAGTAATATTTATGTTTTTGTATTTCTATCTACTTTAATTGACCTCTACACAGGCCAAAAGGTGGGATGAAAATCTCCAGTATGAATGAATGAAAAAGGCTGTAATCCGACACACACTTACCTGAGAGCAAATACAATGAGACTTACTTCTGAGTAAACATGTATAGGATGGCGCTGTAAGGCCTCAGTCCAGCCCAACACAGGCACAATTGAGGCACAGTTGAGGCACAGTTGAGGCCCAAAATAGGGCTGAGTTAGGCTGCAACTGTGCCTGAGTTAGGCAGGAGGCAAGAGCAGTGGGCCAGGATCGAGGCAACACTTACCACAGAGGCAGGCAGGCCCCTGTGGGGAGGTGTCAGTCTTGTGGAAGCAAAGAGCCCCCTCCTGAGCTCATCTGTGTGTACCTACCACAGCTGCTGCAGCGTTCGCAGCAGATGGGCAGCCACAGGTGGGCCTGCAGGCACTGGGCGTGCGACAGTCAGCTGAAGGGCAGAGGTTGTGCCAGTGCCAGCTGCCCCAGGGCACCCTGGGCATTAGCCACCTGCTGCAGGGGGGAGTGCCACTGCCCTCCCTCCTGCAGAAGGCGATGCCACCCCCAAGCCACGGTGAGGCTGCACGTGGGAGTCATGGGGGGGTGAGCAGGGGAGAGAAGGGAAGGAGGGGGTGGGAACGGCACGCACAAGGGGGGACTCATGAAGTCTGGAACCGCCTCTGCCATGACATGCCCATGCGCTGCCTGAAGCCCTGGGCCTCCAGGGCCGTGGCAATGCCCACAAAGAAGGTATCCTGGCATGCCTTCTGCTCTGTGCCCCAGCCAAGACCGAGAGATGCCTTGGGCTTGTCTGCTGTGAGCGGGAAGGGCTCACGCAGCTCATCACGCCCCCAGATGGGGCAACGTCAGCACGTCGCGGCAGGCGCTCGGGCGGGGTGGGGGGTGGCCAGCTTCCATCATCAGGGAGTGGGAGGGGAGGCAGACAGACAGGCAGACAGTGGGTGCTGGGGAGGGGCACGGGTGGGTCAGAAACAGACAGACAACAAGGCTGGTGGGAGAGGGATACAGGAAGAGGGGTCTGCAGAGACCAATAGGGACACAGGGGTCACTTCGCAGATGGAGGCAATGCAGGAATGGGCGCCTCTTATGCAGACGGACCTTGGGCAGAACGGACGCCGGTGACGGGCGGAAACGGACGCCGGTGACGGGCGGACCGAGGGCGGGTGAGAGCCCCGGTTGCCGAAAGGGCTCTTCACAGACGTGGCGGATGTGCGCCATGTCGCCTGTCAGTGTTTGCCTGCCTGAGAGGCCCCCCAACTCCCCACTCCCCTCTGAGCCCTGAGGGTCTGGCAGCCCCCCTGCTGTGGTCTCCCTGGGCTGGCTGTGGCAGGCCCTGGCTGGGATTCATGCAGGGGCTTGTGTGCTGGGGACTGTCTCTGTGTGTATGGGGCAGTGCTTGTGTAACATTGGGGACATGTGTTTCCAGGGGCATCTTTATTGTTCTGGAACAGTGGCAGAGATGGCCAGGCGAGGCTGCCAGGGGTAGTCACAGCGGCCACTCGGACCACAGCAGCAGCAGCAGCAGCAGCAGCAGGCATGCCCCATGGACCAGGGGATGCAGGCCCTTCCCCTGTGGAACCACAGCCTGCACCATGGAAAGGGGAGGGACAGCAAGTAGGCAGCCAGGGAGGTGGAGGAGCAGCAGCGCCGGCAGCTGAGGAGGGTTGCAGGGCAAGCTCCAGGACCTCTGGCAGCATCGAGACAGACTACCATGGGGCAACCAGATTGCAGGCCCAGGGGTGCTCCCAGGAAGGTAGGTGGTAGTGGACGTTCCTGGGGAGGCAAAAAACAAGGGGGTGTTCCATGGCAGCTGCTGTGTGGTAGCAATCGCCATTGAAGAAATGCCAGTGTGCAGGTTGCAAAGGCCTGCAGGGAGAGAAATTAAACACAGCTGAGAGGTGTGAGACACATAGCATGGTCTGCGCTCCTTCCCTGGGTGTCAGGAGAACATGATCCTGTAAGGGAAAAGGGTCAAAGAGAGAGAAGACAACAACACAACGTGTGGGTCACAACCATGGCAAACCTACCAATACTGACCTGTGAGTAGACCCTGTGGAGAAAAGGGGGGGGGGGACAGCTGGTGTCTACATAAGGCTAACAGTTCCACACTTGTGGCATTGTGTGCTCACATTACTACAGGCAGCAATCAGACACAACATTGGTAAAGAGGCATATCATGGCAGGCATTGCAGGCAGCTATGAGACAACATTGGTAAAGAGGCATATCATGGCAGGCATTGCACGCAGCTCTGAGACACAACATTGGTAAAGAGGCATATCATGGCAGGCATTGCAGGCAGCTATGCGACAAGACATTGGTAAAGAGGCATGTATCCTACCTATATTTCTATATGCAAAGAGGCAGAAGTCAGACCACATGTCAACACGAACCCTGCTCTTACCTGCACTTACCTGCTGGTGTTGTTGCCTGTGTGGGGGGAGAGGGGCTGGGAGAAAGACATGGGTTAGCAAACACTTGCATGGAGACAGCTGCCCAGGCACAGCAGTAAACAGTTTGGCCACAGGCGGCACAGCCCTCTCTGCCCTAGAGGGGGGCAGAGAGGAGAGAGGAGAAGGGAAGAGAGAAGTGGAGTGTTTGAAATTTTTCAAAGTCCCAATTTGTGGCTGCTGGGGGACAGGACCCCACGCCACGTGCTCAGAGAGACAGAGAGAGAGAGTGGAGGGCTGGGGCTGGGCTTTTGTGGGAAAGAGGCTGGGTGGGGCTGGGTGCTGATAGGGTAACTATTTGGGTCCGTGTCCAGAGTTAGGCCACAACTGTTCCGTCCTAACTCAGGCACAACTCGGGACCAGGGTGTTAGAACTTTTCAGGAGAGGGCTGGTGTGGGTAAGGTAAAATGGCTCCTATGGGTCTCCTCACATTTGAGTCCACCCTTTTTGTTGACCCAAATTTTATGCCTGAGTTGTGCTCGAGGGGGCGTGTCAGGGGGTCGCCAGTGTCTGGAACCGGAACAAATTTCGTAACTGCCCCCGTCACGCCCCTGACACGCCCCCAACACGCCCACTTTTAGGCCAAACTTAGGACGGAATAGCTCTTATGCCGAACTTAGGACTGAATTGGTCAACTTTCCTTAACCCGTCCTATGTCAGTCACAATTGCAGCACAAATTCGGCCTCTGCGGCACAATTCAGGCACAACTCGAGCCTAAGGCGCTTAGGCTGCAGTTGTGCCTGAATTGTGCCGCTGAGGCCTTAGGCTGGACTGGGCTGTAAGTAAATGAGCTCAATAGGGCCTTTTCTACATATTTCAGTGTGGCGGCATTAATTCAGGTCAGTACTGCACTTACAGTTTAAAAATCTCATCCAAAAGGTAGCCCCAAAAAGTGATGCTCTGTGATGCTCTTTCTTTTGGGGGGGGAAAACATCCTCAATGTGCAGGGTGGGCCGGGCTCCTACAAAAGAGGTTTCCTCCTATCGTTACTTTTTAAGTGCAGCTAAGCAATTATATATTTGGTATGCATTTTTATATTTATGCATAGCAGCATAGCAATGCACATCATGGTTAACATGTCAGACTAGGACAGGGAAGAACAGGGCTCAAATCCCCATTCAGTGATGAATCTCACGGCTGACCTTGGCCCAGCTGCTCTCTCTCAGTCTAATTTACCTTGCAGGGTTGTTGTTAGGAAAGCTGTGGGGAAAAAACAACTCATTCACAGTGGAGCTGAGTTACACAAGTGCTTTATATTTATACTACAAAATAAGAGCAAGAGAAGGAACTGGTCACTAAGGGCTAAGGCAGAGAGATAGAAAACAACCAGACAGGAAAGGAAGCTAAGGAGAAGTCTAGTCAAAGCAGGAGAGAGTATCCACAAGCATTTAAACTAGGAGCTAAATAGGTAACCACTCCCCCTGCTGGTAGGGATGAACACATACATATCCACACCCACTGTTATTGTACAAATCTGAAAGATGCTGTCACTCTTTTAACAGTTGTGGGGATAAAATGGGGGGAGGGGAGGGGAGAACCATGCTATGAGCTCTTTGGGGAAGAACAGGATAAAAATGTAGCCAATAACAACAGTCTTTGTTTTCTCTCACACTGGCAGATTCACCAGATCACAGTTTGAGAAGGCCTGCTGTCATGGTAGGACTGTTATGTTATGTCACCCAACTTCAGCTGCCATTTGACACAGTGAAAGTTGGGGAGCAACTCACTCCTTGTGTCCCCAAATGGCTACAGCTCGTCTGGGTCAGGCAAAGTGCAGCGTGAGTCCAGCAGGATGGCTCTCTTGGCCAAACCAGTCATTGCTAGCGCTTGTGCAAATCATGGCATAGCATCCAGCTGTGTTTGAATGGCTACCCACACTTCTTTGGCGGCAGCTTAGGCATTGTGTTCCGCCAGTTCATAGCAATAAATCTGCCCTTACTTTCCATGTCACACGCTTTGTTGCTCCCAGCAAATAGAAAGGCGTGCACACACAAAGTGCAAGGCCAGGCAGCTGGGCGGGCTTTTTTGTTTGTTTTTGGCAGGCCTAGTTGGTGGAAGCATGTTACCATGGTAACCCATGGTGGCAGAATGCTGTGAAGGCACACCTCTGTGTATGGCCGGCCACACCATGCAGAGAGGGGGAAGTGGCTGCAGTGCATGAAAGGAATATGCAAACCATCCTGAGGCACCCAACATGTGTCTTTCCATCGATCAATTCTCTATGTATAATTCGCTGAGCGGAACGATGCATAGCAATTACCTAGATCGGGGTTGACTGACTGCAGTCTTGCACGATCTTGTTTCCTTTCATTTTACTATAATTCTCCTGATCCACCAATGTTGTACTACTAACAGCATCTCCAAATGGTTCTTAAGCCTTGAGATAACTTAGGGTGTCATCCTAGACTTCAGATACACCAGTCTGAGTGGCATAACATTTGGCGTATGCTCCCGGATGCTGGCTCAATGACAGCTACACCAGTGCAATGATAGTCATAAAAACATAAGAAGAGCCCTGCTGGATCAGGCCAAAGGCCCATCTAGTCCAGCTTCCTGTATCTCACAGTGACCCACCAGATGCCTCAGGGAGCACACAAGACAACAAGATACCTGTATCCTGTCACCACTCCCTTGCATCTGGCACTCAGACATGGCCTACTTCTAAACCCAAGCATCCACTATATCCTGTAGTATAAACTTATGGAATTTTTGAAGTAGGCTGTCTATTGCCATCTTATTCTTGCCATCATAGCTCCAGATCTGCTGACGGAACTGTGCCACTGGTGTCGGCGCAATCCTGTGCCAATGTACCTCCAGCGCCATGCAACTATGGCTGGTGTAAACGTCAGAGACATGGGAGGGATGTTGGTGGAATGAGTGGGAGCTGATATCCTAAACTCCCTCCAGATGACGGACAGACTCCAGATGTCAGTAAAATGCTATACCAACAACAGAGCTGTGAAGGAATTAAAAAAAACACCATAGGAAATAATGGGGAAGTGAAAAACACCAGAAAATTAAAATCCACTCCCACCACCCCCTCCAGCTTGCCCACTTTCCCATGGTGGAACATAGGATACAGAATACACTTGGCATCAAATCACACACACCAACCCCAGTACTACAGCCCCTGCCAGGAAGACTACAGCTTCCTGAAATAATAGAGAGTGTGACATGGGGCTATACTTCTCCGACCTCTTCTGGTTCATGGGAATTGTGGTGATGGGAACTATGGAGAAAGAGCACTTTGCATACGAAGGGAGCATTTTGCACAAATGGCTTGCTGCCCTCACAAGATTATGCCAAGGTACTTACACTTGTCTTCTCAGAATTCGTATTGCAAGAACTCTGCCCTAAGAGTTGTTGTTGTTCAGTTGTTAAGTCGTGTCCGACCCTTCGTGATCCCATGAACCATATCCCGCCAGGCCTTCCTGTCCTCCACTATCTTCCTGAGTTTGCTCATTTTCATGTTCGTTGCATCGGTGATGCTGTCTAACCATCTCATCCTTTGCCTTCAATCCTTTTGCCTTCAATCTTTCCCAGCATCACAGTCTTCTCCAGAGAGTCCTTTCTGCCCTAGGAGTAGTATACCTCAGAAAACCAGTTGCTGGGAAACAGCAGGAGAAGAGGGATGTTTGTGGGCTTCCCAGAGGTATCTGATTGGCCACTATGGAAAGCAGGATGCTGGATTTGATGGCCTTTGGGTCTGATCCAATGGGACTCTGATATTCTTTTGAATATGAACTCTTGCTTACGAACATAATAAATGCAGTGCATGATCAAACCAACGTCCACTTAACCAGCAGCATTATTTGCCTGCAAGAATCCCAGTATCAGCAGGTGCTCAGTGATCCACTGACAACTGGCCAGTGGCCCTGTTTCTGCCCACCTCTGACCTAGATGACTTGTTTTTTATTGAAACATCAACATTTACATTACAAAGACAGTTGCTGTTTCATGTAACAACTCTCATGCTTTGAAATTCACTTAAGTATATATATAGCAGATCACCTGTGTTATGTTTTGAAATGCCGTCTGCTTCCTGCACTCTGCAGGTCAGTGATCAGAACTCAAGGTCATTGCAAAGTCTGACTGATTACTGATTCATTCAGGGCTGATTACGAAAGAGTGAACATGCGCAGGGTCTAAAATCTGATCAGTCCGTTTTCTTTAAAGTATATTTGATCTGATTAGATGTGTTTCGGTCTGGTGACATTTCTTTTTTATCCTAATTAGACAAGAGGGTAGAATAGAGAGCAAAGTCCAGAATTTTGTCTTCTAAAAACCTGGGATTATTTGGGTTTAAATTGAACTGAGTCCCATCGAGTGGGATTTACTGCAGAGTAAGTATGCAGAGGACTGGCTTGCAAAGCCGTGACCCTCAGCTAGCTCCTGTTGAAAGCAATGGTTGAATAAACCTGTTAAGGATTGGGATGTAAATCTATCTCTACATTTAGCACAGAGGCAAACTCTTGCAGAAAACAATAACTTTCAAGGTTAGAATAATGGTTGTTTCTTGCAGCTCTTGCACACGAGAGAGAGACAATTCCAACAAATTTGACTTTATTAAAAAAGGAGAGAGGCAACTTCATGGTCAACAGGAGAGCATACCCAGTTTTCTACACTTCAAAAACATCAAGCACGCTCTGATACATTTCACAACAGTAAAATAAACACACCAGAATTCTTTGTTCAAAACCCGTTTCTCTCGCCTGGCCTGTTGCCATTGAAGAGTTACCATCTCTCATTATTTCTTCTGAAACCATTACACCACTTTTGCATAGCATCACTGCCCAGCATATATAGACATTTATTACTGATATGGGACTGTTACAACACTGAGCTCCAGAGAGTCAGCCCCTTGAAATGTGTCCGTGGCTCTTTACCACAGACACAGCAGTGGAGTGATGATGACTGAAATCCCATTTCTTCACTGAGTATCCTGAGGCTAGAACTCCAGCTTAAGTATTTAAGCTGAAAAGTACACAGAGACCACTGAGGCAGGAACCATATTTACCAAGTCACGTGGTGGTATCCACCTATTATGATTGCCTTAGACACTGTTGTTGGATTAGACACACTGTTGTTGCCTTAGACACTATGTGTTGGATTAGTCTGTGTTTTATGATATTGTTTGCTTGCTTGTAATTTATATTTTATGTATGTTTGTCTTTATGCCAATAAAGGTTTCATTCATTCATTCATACCAAGTCACGTGGAAGTACTAAGCAAAATGCCCAAACCCATCATTTTCCATTATGATTTGATTCGCCTGGATTACATAAGAACACAAGAAGAGCCCTGCTGGATCAGGCCAAAGGCCCATCTAGTTCAGCTTCTGTTATCTCACAGTGGCCCCACCAGATGCCTCCGAGAGCACACAGCCAACAAGATAACCTGTTTCCTGCTGCCACTCCCTTGCACCTGGCACAGAGAAAACCTACTTCTAAAGCCAGGAGGTTGCTTATGGCTTGTAACCTGTGATGGTCTTTCCTCCATGAATCTATCCAAACCCCTTTTAAAGGCATCTAGGCCAGGTGCCATCACCACATCCTGTGGCAAGGAGTTCCACAGATGAATTACATGCTGGGTAAAGAAATACTTTATTTTGTCCGTTCTAACTCTCCCTCCCCTCAATTATAGTGCATGTCCCCTGGTTCTGGTGTTGTGCGAGAGGGAGAAGAATTTCCCTCTATCCACTCTCTCCATCCCATGCATCATTTTATACGTCTCAATCATGTCCCCCCTCAGGCGCCTTTTCTCTAGACTGAAAAGCCCCAAACGCTGTAGCGTTTCTGATAATCCTTGAGGATTCTCTCTCTCCTGTTGTGTCAGGAGCTGCTGGGAGCCCCCAGATCTATACACAGCTGTGATGAGTGTGATGAGTCATCAGGGCTGGAGGCTGGAACATCTCCCTGACAGAAAAGGGTTCCAAAGAGCGATTCCACTTCAGGCTGGCCACTGGCTCCCCTCCCCAGGAAGGACTATAAACGCTTCCTCTTCAAGTGGGGACTTTGCTGGTCTTCTGGCTTGACCTCCCAGCTCTGAACTCTGGCATGATTTCCTGGCTCCTACTTCAGGACTGACTATGACTCAGCTTTGACATGCGGTTTCCTGCAGACTGGGAACTTTGTGATCACTTCACCCAGCTTATAATTTACTACTGGGTTGTGTTGTGGGTGACTTGTGTGATGGAGCATGCCAGCCACATGGAGACCAGTTGAAACAGCTTTCATGTGGAAGCTTATCCCAGTAGTAATCTCATCTCTCTTTAATTTATTAAGAAAACGCTTAAATATG
The DNA here is from genome assembly GCA_026170595.1 of Plestiodon gilberti rubricaudatus. Lineage (NCBI taxonomy): Eukaryota > Metazoa > Chordata > Lepidosauria > Squamata > Scincidae > Plestiodon > Plestiodon gilberti. Next base: position 170,003,414 of record JANXHW010000001.1, read on the forward strand.
CAATATATAATGGCATATAAGGGGTGACTTGAAAACATGGATCCCTCCCCTGAACCACAGGGAGAGTCTCCAAGCCACCAGCTGTAGTTGCCAGGAACATCTAGCAGCAGTGATGTGGAAACCCTCCACATGAGGAGATAACTCTGTTGGAGATAATGTTTACAGTACTTAGGTTTGGTGAACTTAAGTACACATTATCTCCAACAGAGTGAAGAAGCCATCACAAAGAAGTACGTTCAACCGGCCTGCAGATTGGCGCGCATAATGTACAGGCTCTGTTTTGAGAAGGAAACCCTCTCAAATCAATACATCAATTGGGCAATGAAGCTGCCTACAAGAGCATTGACAGAAACTTAAACTCCTGAACAAACCAGCCTGTGGTCTGTCCATTGGTGCTGGTTGAAGAGTGTACAGCTATTTGTTGTACTGAATGATGCTGAAAATGATGCTGCAGATGTGTGCAACAACTCATTTTTCTCAGCCCAGTACCAGCTCTCTCCATCTACACTCCTTGTTTACTACTATTCCATCCACTATATCATGCCTCCTGCATACCCTGTCAATAGCCTTGGGTGCTGATGTGCAATACAACAGCAATATGATGCTTTCTGACTGATTTAATCTTCTGTGACGTTCCTGCAAAATCAATGTGTATGCAAAACCACTTTTTCTTTTCCAGATCAGAAAAGAAGGGCAGGAAGGTTAACAGCCCAGTCCAGCCTAAGGCCTCAGCGGCACAATTCAGGCATAACTGCAGCCTAAGCGCATTAGGCTCGAGTTGTGCCTGAATTGTGCCACAGAGGCCGAATTTGTGCTGCAATTGTGACTGACATAGGACGGGTTTAGGAAAGTTGACCAATTCAAATTCAGTCCTAAGTTCGGCATAAGAGCTATTCCGTCCTAAGTTTGGCCTAAAAGTGGGCGTGTTGGGGGCGTGTCGGGGGAGTGACGGGGGCGGTTACGAATTTGAGTCGGATTCCAGACACTGGCAAGCTCCGACACACCCCCTTGAGCACAACTGCAGCACAAAATTTAGGTCAACAAAAAAGGTGGACTTAAATTTGAGGAGACCCATAGGAGCCATTTTACCTTACCCACTCCAGCCCTCTCCTGAAAAGTTCTAACACCCTACGCCTGAGTTGTGCCTGAGTTAGGACAGAATAGTTGTGGCATAACTCTGGACATGGACCCAAATAGTTACCCTATCAGCACCCAGCCCCACCCAGCCTCTTTCCCACAAAAGCCCAGCCCCAGCCCTCCACTCTCTCTCTCTCTGAGCACATGGCGTGGGGTCCTGTCCCCCAGCAGCCACAAAGTGGGACTTTGTTGGTGGAGGGTAAAATTCACAAACACCCCACTTCTCTCCTCTCTGCCCCCCTCTAGGGCAGAGAGGGCTGTTCTGGCTGTGGCCAACCTGTTTACAGCTGTGCCTGGGCAGCTGTCTCCTTGCAAGCATTTGCTAACCCATGTCTTTCTCCCAGCCCCTCTCTCCCCCCCCCACAGGCAACAACACCAGCAGGTAAGTGCAGGTAAGAGCACGGTACGTGCTGACATGAGTTCTGACTTCTGCCTCTGTGCATAGAGAAATATAGGTAGGATACATGCCTCTCTACCAATGTCTAGTCTCATAGCTGCCTGCAATGCCTTCTCTGAAATGCCTCTTGACCAATGTATAGTCTCATAGCTGCCTGCAATGCCTGCCATGATATGCCTCTTTACCAATGTCTTGTCTCATAGCTGCCTGCAATGCCTTCTCTGAAATGCCGCTTGACCAATGTCTTGTCTCATAGCTGCCTGCAATGCCTTCTCTGAAATGCCTCTCTACCAATGTCTTGTCTCATAGCTTCCTGCAATGCCTTCTCTGAAATGCCTCTCTACCAAGGTCTTGTCTCATAGCTGCCTGTATTAATGTGAGCACACAATGCCATGAGTGTGGAACTGTAACCCTTATGTAGACACCAGCTGTCCCCCCCCCTCTTTTCCCCACAGGGTCAACGAACAGGTCAGTATTGCTAGGTGTGCCATGGTTGTGACCCCCAAGTTGTGTTGTTGTCTCTCTCTTTGACCCCTTTCCCTTACAGGATCATGTTCTCCTGACACCCAGGGAAGGAGCGCAGACCATGCTATGTGTGTCACACCTGTCAGCTGTGTTTAATTTCTCTCCCTGCAGGCTTTTGCAACCTACACACTGGCATTTCTTCAAAGGCGATTGCTACCACACACCAGCTGCCATGGACCACTCCCTTGTTTTTTGTCTCCCCAGGAACGTCCACTACCACCTACCTTCCTGCGAGCACCCCTGGGGCTGCAGTCTGGTTGCCCCACTGTTGTCTGCCTTGATGCTGCCAGAGGTCAGGGAGCCAGCCCTGCAACCCTCCTCAGCTGCCGCCGCTGCTGCTGCTCCACCTCCCTGGCTGTCCTACTTGCTGTCCCTCCCCTTTCTATGGTGCAGGTTGTGGTTCCACAGGGGAAGAGCCTGCATCTCTAGGTCCATGGGGCACGCCTGCTGCTGCTGCTGCTGCTATGTTCTGAGTGGCTGCTGTGCCAACCCCTGGCAGCCTCGCCTAGCCATCTCTGCCAATGTTCCAGAACAATAAAGATGTCCCTTGAAACATACGTCCCCAGTGTTACACAAGCACTGCCCCCCACACACACAGAGACAGCGCCCAGCACACAAGCCCCTGCATGAATCCCAGCCAGGGCCTGCCACAGCCAGCCCAGGGAGAACACAGCAGGGGCGCTGCCAGACCCTCAGGCCTCAGAGGGGAGTGGGGAGTTGGGGGGCCTCTCAGGCAGGCAAACACTGACAGGCGACATGGCGCACGTCCGCCACGTCCGTGACGAGCCCTTTCGGCAACCGGGGCTCTCACCCACCCTCGGTCCGCCCGTCAATGGCGTCCGTTTCCGCCCTCGGTCCGCCCGTCAACGGCGACTGTTCTGCCCAAGGTCCGTCTGCATAAGAGGCGCCCGTTCCTGCATTGCCTCCATCCGCGAAGTGACCCCTGTGTCCCTATTGGTTTCTGCAGACCCCTCTTCCTGTATCCCTCTCCCACCAGCCTTGTTGTCTGTCTGTTTCTGACCCACCCGTGCCCCTCCCCAGCACCCACTGTCTACCTGTCTGTCTGCCTCCCCTCCCACTCCCTGATGATGGAAGATAGCCACCCCGCACCCCGCCAGAGCGCCTGCCGCAACGTGCCAACGTCGCCCCATCTGGGGGTGTGATGAGCTGCGTGCGCCCTTCCCGCTCGCAGCAGACAAGCCCAAGGCATCTCTCGATCTTGGCCGGGGCACAGAGCAGAAGGGACGCCGGGATACCTTTTTTGTGGGCATTGCCACGGCCCTGGAGGCCCAGGGCTTCAGGCAGCGCACGGGCATGTCATGGCAGAGGCAGTTCCAGACCTCATGAGACCCCCCTTGTGAGTGCCATTCCCACCCCCTCCTTCCCTTCTCTCCCCCGCTCACCCCCCCATGACTCCCACGTGCAGCCTCACCGTGGCTTGGGGGTGGCATCGCCTTCTGCAGGAGGGAGGGGAGTGGCACTCCCCCCTGCAGCAGGTGGCTAATGCCCAGGGTGCCCTGGGGCAACTGGCACTGGCACAACCTCTGCCCTTCAACCTCTGCCCTTCTGACTGTCAAATGCGCAATGCTTGCAGGCCTGCCTGTGGCTGCCCATCTGCTGCGAACGCTGCAGCAGCTGTGGTAGGTGCACACAGACGGGTTCAGGAGGGGGCTCTTCGCTTCCACAAGACTGACACCTCACCACAGGAGCCTGCCTGCCTCTGCGGTAAGTTTTGCCTCGATCCTGGCCCACTGCTCTTGCCTCCTGCCTAACTCAGGCATAGTTGCAGCCTAACTCAGCCCTATTTTAGGCCACAGTTACGCCGCAATTGTGCCTCAATTGTGCCTGACTTGTGCTGACTTAGGCTGGACTGAGCCCTAAGTGACTTTCCTTAAGGCCACATGGTGTATCTGTGTCAGGACCAAGCCTGGAACCCATTAACTGGCTGTATTTATCCTCCAGGCTATGCTGACTCTGCACATTACAGTATCAGCCTCCAAAAGTCATCCTGACAGTGACTAATGCGAAAATAGCTCAAGCAGATTGTAATAGTGGAGCAACACGCTTCACTCAAGGGCAAACACTCCGTTTCATGGTTACCTAAACCAAAATCCTGCTACCCACCCTTTCTCTAGTAGGATTAAAATGCAATTTAATAATCTGCCTGAAGGTTCGATTTCTGTGGTTTATAATGCATAAGGAAATAATTTAGCTAACGCCCTTGTCCACGTAGCATTTGATTTCCCAATTCCGAGGAACATATCCCTGCTCATAAGTGGGGGGGGGACTGTAACCAACTGACCAGAGTGACAATAAGACTAAAATCTACAACTGGGTGGTGCCCGATAATCTTCAAAAAGATAACCCTGTGTATCAAATATTGAACAATTTTGTGTTTAGCTGAATATTTTGATGTATTATTATTATTATTATTATTATTATTATTATTATTATTATTATACCACTTTTCAACTGGAGTTTTATTAGCTTTATTAATTTTGGTGCAAGGCTTTCAAAAATGCCATTATTTTTGGCATAGGATCGCTGGCGTCACTGTAGCGTGGCGGGTGGGGCGGGCCGCCGGGGGGTGACACACGTCACCTCCGCGACGGCGCGCGTCACCCTCCGGAGTCCGGACGCTCCGAGGCCGGGGAGCGTCCGGCCCGGCCGGCACTCCGGGGCCTTCTGAAAAGAAGAGGCCCTGGAGCGCTTGCATTACAACGCGAACTTTGAAGATTTTCGCGCATGCGCAAACCCTTTTCTGAGGGCAAGGGCCTGCCCTCTTGCTCTCAGGAGGGTCTGCGCATGCGCGAAAATCTTCAAAGTTCGCGTTTTAACGCAATCGCTCCAGGGCCTCTTCTTTTCAGAAGGCCCTGGAGCGCTTCCCGGCCGGCTCCCAGAGGGTGACGAGCGCTGGAAAAGGTAAGTTTATGTAGGGGGGGTGAGTCGGGGGGTGAGTCAGGGGGGTGACGCGCGTCCCCCGCTCTGGGGTGACGCGCGTCACAGTGACGCCACTGCATAGGATCAATAGTTCAACCACAATGTACACTACTCGGGGAGAGCTTACAGCCTCTGGTCGTAGCCATGTTTACCCTGGTGTAAAGGCAAATAACATTGTTTCAATACCAACACAAAATTTAAGATAACTAAAAAGATTTTGATGATACAAAAAAAACAAAAACGAAAACCTGAGAGTACCGTTGGAATCTGCACCTCTGAATTGTATAAGAAACATTTACAAATAAACACAAACGATTTTTGTGTTACACAGTGTAATCTTTCTTTCTGCCCACCATCCTGATTACTAGCATTTCACATCCATACAAATGAGGATGAAATGAGAAAGGCATAATTCTAGTACAAATAAGATGTTAGAGAATATGAGGAACCAAACCATGGCATGCAAATAGAAATCCATTTTCATAAAACAGAAAAGGGTATTCCGTATAAACAATATTCCTGTGGGGTTTTGTTTTTTGGTGGTTTTTTCCCCTGAAGTGATGCAAATCCATGTTAATCATTCACTAGCTGTAACTGACACCGTACCTGAGAAACTGCCAACTGGAAAAACATTCTGAGATGCGTTCCTACTATAAATGCCCTGTAGCCTTCTGAGAAATGAATTATTATACCTGAACCAATATCAAGGTGGCCTTGATTTTCCTGCCCCTGGAGCTACAAAATACATCGACTGTACATAAACCTATTACCAAAACAGTTAATCTGTCTAGTAAAAGCCAAAGTGAAAAACCTGCTGCAGCCACTTGGAACAAAAGAGGGATTTAAGAAAGTAGGAGGCTCACAGCGCAATCCTGTCTAGAAATAGACCGGCGGAGTGATTGCTCCACTGGTCTAGGGTGTCGCAAATGTGCCGTAAAGCACGTTGACTCAAGTGGAGGACTTTTACTCAAGACTCAAGTGGAGGACTTCCTCAGGTCAGCCACCTGGTCAGAATGAGTCCATTCCAGAATAGGTCAGCCATAGGTCAGAATGAGTGCTGTGTACAAGCAGTGTGTAGTTTGTGTGTGTGTGTGGGGGGTGAAACTCATCCCACAGTGGTGGTGGTTCTTCTCTCATCCCTTTCACAGTGAGGGTGTGATGCAGAATTTTGGGGAATTTGTTTTAATTAACGAATACCCCAAAATTCTGCATCACACCCTCACTGTGAAAGGGATGAGAGAAGAACCACCACCACTGTGGGATGAGTTTCAAAAAAAAAACCCCAAAGTGGCCAGCGGGTGGCGCAGTGGGTTAAACCACTGAACCATGAGCTGTCGATCGAAAGGTCGGCAGTTCGAATCCACGGCGGTGTGAGCTCTCATTGCTTGGCCAGCTCCTGCCAACCTAGCAGTTCCAAAGCATGTTAATGTGAGTAGATAAATAGGTACCGCTTGCGGGAAGGTAAACAGCGCTCCGTGTTCCAGCCGCATGCTACGCGCTGCGGCAAGGAGAGTCATGCCGGCCACATAACCACGGAAGCGTCTTTGGACAATGCTGGCTCTTTGGCTTTGAAATGGGGATGAGCACCACACCCTAGAGTCAGACACGACTGGACTTAATTGTCAGGGGTCACCTTTACCTTTACCTATTAGCACAGGGAGAAGCTCTCACATTATAACAACTTCACCACTCCTCTCCGGAATGTCACACTCATTAGGCTGGCTCCTGGAGCAGAGCCGTAGCCAGCTGGGGGGCCGGGCCCTCGGCGCCCCCGCATAAAACTAATTAGCATAAATTATGCTAATTTTTCCGGCCGCTTTTTTTGCCGATTTTCGGCGATCTAAAACCTAAAAAAGGGGTATTTTTAAAGTATGTCTGCTTTGCGGCACTTAACTGGTGTATAGGAGCCTCCAGCGAAGCGATCGGCTCTCTCCAGCGACGACGTTCTCTTCCAGGGGCGCAGATCGGCGATCGGAGATCGCTCCTCTGCGGCCCATGACTTGAACTGCTCATCGTAAGCTCATCCTTTGAGTTCGCGCATGCGTGAATGCACGAACTCAAAGGATGAGCTTACGATGAGCAGTTCAAGTCATGGGCCGCAGAGGAGCGATCTCCAATCGCCGATCTGCGCCCCTGGAAGAGAACGTCGTCGCTGGAGAGAGCCGATCGCTTCGCTGGAGGCTCCTATACACCAGTTAAGTGCCGCAAAGCAGACATACTTTAAAAATACCCCTTTTTTAGGTTTTAAATCGCCGAAAATCGGCAAAAAAGCGGGAAAAATTCAATTTTTTCCCGCTCTCCTCCGGAGCCTCCCGCCCCCCCAGGAGCCTCTGAGCCCTTATGCCCTGGGGCCCACCGCCCCAGGGCCCCAGGTCAGCCTACGCCCCTGTCCTGGAGTCAGGAACTCCCTTCGAGGAACTCAATTAAGTCCCACAAGTCCAGCTGGGACCATCCTGAGTCATCAGATTCTATTGTAAAACCACCTTTTCTCATTGTCCCTAAGAAATGTAAATCTGTGATCACAGGGAAACCTGTATGCTCCCCAGAGCCTGCATGTATCTTGTAGGCATGTGAGGTTCTGCTTTGGAAATGTATAAAATGTGTGCTCACTTGTAGCAAAGGGTCAGCCACTGGCGTCACTATAGCATGGGGGGGCGGGGGGGAGGGGTGACATGCCGGGAGGGGGTGATACGCAAGGAGGGTGACGTGCCGGGAGTCCCAGCGCATCACCCTCCTGGCACGTCACCCCCTCCCGGCGCATCACCTCTGGGAGCCGGCAGGCCAAGCCACGTCTTCCTCAGGGGCTCGGCGGCTTCTAAGTAGGCCGGGCAAGGCTGAAAGCAGCACATGTGCACAACACCGTTTGAAGCCTTGCCCTCAGAAGATCCGAACGAAGACGCGTTCGACCCTTCTGAGGGCAAGGCTTCAAACAGCATTGTGCGCATGCCATTTTCACCCTTGCCTGGGCCTACTTAGAAGCGGCCGAGCCGCTGAGGAAGATGCGGCTCGGCCTGCTGGCTCCTGGGGGTGATGCACCGGGATGGGGTGAGTACCGGGGGATGATGCGGTAGTGGGGGGTGGGGGCGACAGGGGTGGGGGTGACACGCCGTGCTGGCTGACCCCTCACCCAGGGTGACACGCCGGCTCGTGACTCTACTGGGGTCAGCATTCCCCTCTTGGGGTGCTGTCCACTGTGCTGCGTAACAATAAACCCGATACTTTTTCCTTGCTTGCCAGTCTTCCTGGTTCTCCATTATTAATTACGATCTGCTTAATTCTGCTACAGGTGGTTCTAAAAGAGCTTGACGGGTTGAGTTGACAAAAGGTCACAGAAGCCGTGCAACTTTGTTTTCTGACTGGTTACACAGGAGGACACACAGACACACAGTTGCAGACTTTGCCTTTCAGGGCTGTTCTACCCTCTCATTCATTCCCCAGTTTGGAAAGGGTTAGAAACAATGAAGTTATCTTTGTAAACCTCAGATTTCTCACTCCCTTCCTTCTATTAAAGTTATGGAAGTAGGAGTAGCTATCATTTTTATAAAAGTCATGAATGGTAGTTTTTCAGAGAGGACAATTCCCCCTCCCCTCTGTAACTGACTTGAGCAATTGCCAGGGAAGTTTGATTTTCTGCCTTGTTCTGCCCAAGGTCATGTCCTGATTGGTCAACCTCTCTTTCCAGTCAGTGCCATGCATGCAGTTCCCTGGATTGTGTGCTCCCTCACCCCACCCTACCCCAACTTTATGCAACGTCCAAATGGGACAAAACATATTGTATTTACGCTGTGTGTCCACAAGGTTCTGGTCTCTGCCTTCTCTTTTCATCTGACTTGAACCTAAACAGCCAACAGTCAAGCAGCCCAACTGGTTTCACATGTGCCACTTAAAGAGCATCTCTCCCACTGTTGGTGGCTGCACGAAACAAGTAGGATGCCGCTTTGAATGTACGTGTGTCAGGTTTTTAAAAACCTAATGCGATTATGCAGAAAGGGGGAGCTGTAATCACATTTCAACCATCCTGCATTTTGTGTGTCAACTGTAAACAGATGTATTCTGTCTGCAGTACATTTTTAATTCTCCCCCCCCAGCACCACCAATTTTTTTCTAGGTTGCTACACATATGAGAATGACTTTTCTCACACTTTAGTGGTCCTCCTTGCCTAAAAGTGTCTCTCTTGTCATTGTAAAGGTATGTCACGGCATAACTCCAAACTCGATTCCACATCTCTTTTGATGACTGTGATCCACAACATGTCTATTTTCTTCACCATTTTCATTGGGAAGCTAGTGAAAACTAAGGGTCCAATCCTATACAAAGCCCCACGCTGCGATCCAGAGTTGCCGGGGCAGGCTCTGCTGTATCCAGCGTAGCGCTGGAGGCTGCTGGAGGTCTCCTCAATGTCGAGCCCCAGCAGCATCTACTTGGATCTGCACCAGCTAAGTTGCCAGCGCAAATCCGAGCAGCTCCGTGTCACCATGTCAGGTGTCAGGCCGCCCCCTCCCAGACCCAATCTCCCCTCCTTCCTACCCTCCCCTGCCCTGAAACACCCCTTCCCCACTCCTGTTCTGCCCTCCCCCGCCTTCCTGCCACCAAGTGTGGAGTTCACCTGGGCATTACTCCCGAGCCGGTGGAGGCCTGCCGGCGCTGGCCTCCAAGCCGGCACAACATGCTTTATGGAACATTTGTGACAGCACAGAGTCTAGTACCACCAGCAGAGGTCAATTTAGGATCGGGTGGTCCGTTGGGGGAAAGCCTTGTCAATTTTCCTTCAATAAGTTGTTATCTGAGGGGACGCCAGTGCTGGAGCGCATAGACCAATTATTTAAACCACTTTGTGAACTTCTTTGTTGAAAAGCAGTACTGTATATAAAGATTTGTAATAATAATAATAATAATAATAATAATAATAATAATAATAATAATATTGCAACAAAACAGCAGCAACTGAGGCGGCATCGATGAAATTGGCAAGAGTTTTCCCAGCCTTGTCAGTTTCACCAAGGAAATAGCAGGGCAAATGGGTGAGCAGGTAATGCAGAAAGGGAAGTTACATACTGCTGGACTGGTACAGACCACATAAGTCACAGACCACTATGGAATAGCATTTGGTGGGAGCAATTGGCGAAACGTCTCCTCTTGCACTAGCTGCAGGGGCTGCGGTGGCATTTACCAAGGAGAACACAAAGTATACATTTCCAAAGGAGGTAATGCATATTCACCGAAGCATGGGAAGATTCTCAAGTGATCATTATAGTGCTTGGAAATGCATATGTGATTGGGGCCTATGTTATGAAACGAACATTTTAGACGCCCTGGATTAACATTTAAAAACTTTAATAGGAAAGCACACAGGAAGTTCCAAGGTTTATATAAAACATTTCAATGAAAAACGCTTTGAAAAAAGACAGTGAAATACTGCAGTGATCTTTTTTTTTTTTTGCCAAGCTATTACTAAATGAAGGAAATAGCTTGCCAATCTCATTTATCTTGGAAAGCTTCCTGTGGTTCATAGTGAAGAAATTACACTATAGCTAGTCTAACAAAGTCAAAAGCAATCCTATAAAGCAACATTTCTCAAACTGTCAGCGCAATCCTGCGTAAAGATCTGTGGCCGGCCCATAGGGCCGGCCACAGGATCCTATGCTCTTCCCGGGCCACTCCAGTGTGGCCCAGGGTCTCCTTGTCCCCTTCCCCCGGTGTAGAGCTGGAAGGCCCTGATGGGCCTCCTCGGATGTCCGTCAGCTCTCAAGCCAGCAGAAATCCAAGGCGGCTGTGTAACAGTCGCAGAGCCTGGGAATGGGGATCAGGTTATCACGGCCGACGTCCCCGCCCCCTCCCGCGCTGGCTTGGCCAACAGCTGCCCTCCCTCACCGCCAGGCCCACCCCTGCTCCCACCGGAGCAAGCCTTACCATGCTCCGGTGGCTTCAGTAGGTTTCTGCGGCAGAGAGAGGCCTGCCGGCATGCACGTCAGCAGGTTTTACTCTCCCGGTTCCATAAACAAGCTTTACAGTGCATTTACGACAACCTCCGCCTGTGGAGGTGGCCAGAAAAGCCAGCACTGAGCATTGGACCCCTGCAGACAAATCAATGTCATATGGATCTCAACGTATCTGCTGTCCACTCCTTTTTCTTCCTTTTCTTCAATCCTTCATGCTTCCTCACCCACTATATTAAGTCCTGGAATGGGCTCCTAGTCTGTCACCAACCCAGGCACTCCAAATTCTGGCCTGGACCAAGAAATGGTTCAGTCAGAAACACTCTCAGTCTCAGCAGTCTCAATCATTAACCAGGTGTAGAGGCACAGCCAAGGAAATGATATTCATGTGGAAATGACATTCCCCCCCCCCCATACACACATACAGCATTAACAGTCAGGGGTTCCTAGACACCATTTAGAATGGCTTCTAAATCACTGTCAAAACATTATTCTACCACAGGGTTCCTCAACCTTTGGGGGCATGCGTACCCCCTACCCCCCAAAAGGCACCCCCACCCTGCGCCACAACCCGGAGGGTAAAGCTACAGCCCTGCCGAATTGGCAGGGCTATAGCTTTACCCTCCTGGTTATGGTGTGAACGGGAGAACCCTCCCGGCTGCGCCGCAGCCCGGAAAAATACAAAAATCCCCATTTTTCCTGGGCTGCGGTGTGGCCGGGCAGGTTCTCCCATTCATGCCACAACCCGAAGGTAAAGTTACAACCCTGCCAAATTGGCAGGGCTGTAGCTTTATCCTCCGGGTTGCGGAGCAAACGGGAAAACCCACCTGGCCACGCCGCAGCCTCATGTACCCTGATGAGATTTGGCTGCCGCCATCTTGAATCTCGTGAGATTTTCGTGAGTTTCAAGATGGAGGCGGCCGGGAAACAAGGTAAGGGAAGCTACAGGGGGAAAATTTAGCCGGTGTTATTCTCCCCATTACCAGCTGCTGATTGCAGCAGCTGATAATGGGGAGCATCTCGCGTACCCCCAACCTGTGGTCCACATACCCCTGGGGGTACGCGTACCTCAGGTTGAGATCTGCTATTCTACCATGTTTGCAGAACACCCCCTCCCCTCATTTTGAAAGCAAAAATCAAAGAAATTACCACTTGGATTCCAATAAGAAAGCAGTCTAAACATCCAACTTACAGAAGCAATCGTTTCAAGTACCTGTTTTTCCCTGTCCGTTGGGGGAAATTTCTGTGGCATATAAAACCCACAATATCTAATATTTATTTTTCATCACGATCCTGAGCAGCCTTCAGGAAATAAGTTCCATGCAAATCTATGAGGGTTTCTGTCCACATGGTGAGCCTTGAGGTAGAGTGAGGTGGCCATTTCAGCCATCAGATCAGAGTACCACTAAAAGAAAACAAATGTTCAGTTATTCAGGTTGCTCTTGAGATTATGATTCAAATTTGCAGCGCAATCCTACCCAGCTTCTCTACTGGTGCAGCAGTGGAGGAGGGAGAATGGGAGGCTTTGGGAGGGAAAGGGGATTTAAATCCCCTTTAAAGGGGGGTGTAAAGGGGATTTAAACCCCCTTCCAAAGCCTCCCGTTCTGCCCTCCACCACTGCTGCACCAGTGGAGGAGCTGGGTAGGATAGCACTGTTGGTTTAGTACTGAGGCGCGTTTCAGCACAGATTATATTTCCTCCATAACCAATGGCAGGGGCAGGAATGTCAGAAGGCTGGAAGGGGATAAGAAGCATTTGGTGGGAGTTTGAAAGATCAGGAGGCCGCTGAATCTCGTTTTGTTGAAGTGGCCTTGACAGCTTCACGCAATTGTGTGCTTTCCCTCCTGCCTGCTACAAGCTTAAAATAGAGTCAGGATTGTAAGCAGGTGTTTCCTTTCAGAAATCTATGTATTTTTCAAAAGTTTGCTTGAGGAGCTCAAGGTTATGTGTTTGGCTATTAAACCAGAGGTAATTGGATTCCTGTAACTTCAGCATTTTGTGAAGAGGAAAACAAAAGGAAGAGAGGTACCATCTAGTTCCCCTTTCCTGTTTATAATAGAAGCTTCCATATGTTTAACAGAAACGTTCTTGCAGCTGAATGCAAAAGATATTAAAGAGAGTGTTTAAGTCACGGACTGTCTCTTTATTTCAGTAGTTCTTTTCTGAATAACTTAGTCTAAGATGCTTTGTTACCTGTGCTGGAAAATCCAGATGGTGCCCTGTCGATGGTAGAAATGATAGACAGTCAATGGCTCAATGGAAAGTATGCTGGTTCCCTGATTTTCCAAGCCAGCTCTACCTCTTCCTCTTGAATTCTTATCCCAAAACCCACCCGCACACCCATTGCTGAATTTCAGCCAAATTGTCCACAATGGGGAATATTCCCTGCACTGTGACATCTCACACCGCACCATAGTAGGCCACAATTAATAACAACAACAACAACAACAACAACAACAACAACAACAATAATAATAATAATAATAATAATAATAATAATAATAATAATAATAATAATAATGACTTTATCCTGGGTTCCAGTCCTGTAAGAAAGCTGTGTCCTCTCATCTGCTTACATCCAGTTCTGCCCCAGACACGTTACCATGTTTGGGATATTGACCAATAATTTGGTTGTGGTTGCTAAGTAATCACAACACAAAAACCTCACACTATGTTTGGGTAAGATACCAGAACAAACCTTTCTGTTTTCACAAGTACTGTAGGGCTATTCAGTCTGGAGCAGAGTTGCAAATCTTAGATCAAATATGAAACTCTGCTATCACAGTGCTGGGGTATTTGCTCAATATTTCCACTGACGAAAGAGTGAACAGTCCTTAATGCTTTCTAAAAGAACCACAAGTACTTAAGGACGCAGACAAGTACTCTAAGTGTAACCACTTTCCCAGTGCAAAACCTTTTATCTTGTAACATTGTAGAGGATCACAGTGCAGTACAATGTCATGTGCCCCACGACTTATTTACCTATTTCTGAATGAAGTGAGGGGACAATTACTGACAAGTGCCCTTCCTCTAAAAGATTAGAACAAGACTTTGCTTTAGTTTTCTCACCCTGAAAGAAGAGAATGTCATTCTAAAGACACAAAAAGCTACAAACTTAAGTGGACTTAGAACCCAACTAGGTGAGATATTGGAGATGTATGTGACTGGATCTCCAGTCTCTCTAAATGTTGGCTAATCTGGGGAGAAAGACGTCTGTGTGAATAAGCTGTCATACACCAGCTGCACACTAGGGTGTAGTCGACCTGGCCTGCATGCACAGACACACCACGTCAAAGTCAAATATCATGTTAGATTCAGGGCCGTCTATATAGGCCGCCAGGCAAAGCAGTGCACTGGGCCCTGCCTACACAACCACTCACAGGAATCAAACTGTAAATTAATCGATAAGATAATCTTATATTTATTGGTACCTCCAACAAAATCAGAATTCTTGGAACACAAACAGCAGAGGCTCTGCTAAGATTGTAACGGATTTGCGCGGGGGGCAATTAATGGCTGGGGACAACAATTGCTGACAGAGTCTGCTTCCGATAATGGAAATGCACACTGTCAGCAATTGTTGTCCCCAGCTGTCAATTGCTTCCCGCACAAATCCGTTACAATATTCTGCTTCCATAACACTGCAAGCAATAAAAACGGCAAAATTTCTCTCGCGAATGCAGACATGCCAACTCTCCGCTACAAGTTGTAATTTTTTCTCCTTCTACCGAGTTAGCGGGAGATTTGAATGTTGAGGCGGGTGATTGGAAAAGTAGTGGTAAATTCAGGTCTGTGCTTTGATTAGCATGGGGCCCCTATGCTCATGTCCCCCCCCCCGGGCAACTGCCCAGCATGCCCATGCATTAAGACAGCACTGGTACTATGCACCAGTGTATACCCTTGTACTATGTCTGGCTAAATCTCCATTGCTTTTTGTCTTTTGCAAATGCAAGTGAAAGGAAGTTGGCACTACATCGCTCAAAAATGTTCTGTGTTTAAAGGGTTTCTTTCCCTAGCTGCTCACAGTCGTCATCCCCCCCCCCCATGCCTTCCTCTTGATCAGTTTGATGTGTGCTTGAATTCCACTAGCGACAAACAAGAGTATTAAAGAAATGAAACACTGAAACCCAGCAGGATCTTTAGGAACAATATTTGTTTAAAAGCCTGCCAGACTCTGGAAGTTATGACAGTATGTGTTAAGTAAGAAAATGCTGTAACTCCAAACAGATAAGATTCTGGATAATGTCACTAGAAGGCGTAGCTTGCCTAAAACAGCTGGAATACAAAACACCACTTCAGTGTGAGATTTTTAAAAGGCAGATTTTTTTGTCGTCGTTGCACTCACCGAGCTAGAGGAAGGAAGGAAGGAAGCTTCAGTGTCTCTTTTCCGTATTTTTCTATGAAGTGTTACTATCATTATATATGGATGCCAAACCATTTATTTTAAATTCTATTAAGAAATGCTTTTTAAACATGCCAGATTAACTGTCTTCCACAAGAAGGTCTTTGGAGGATCTTGGGCAGAAATCACCTGAGTGCCGTCAGAACGAGAACTAACAATTGGAACAGAGACCAGCAGCCGCTAGAGACATATGGGCCGGGGTTACCTGCGGTCACATGGCACGCTTCTCCCATTTCCGGGGCTAATTAATTGTCTGCAGTTTCATGCATTTTCTTGAATTGGGCTCTGCTCTGCTATAATTGTGGCGGGAAGCTAGCATCTATGCAGCCTTTGTTGCCACCTACACCTGAGGAGGTTCACAGTTTGTGGACGAAACGTTGTGTGTCTTATTGTTTTATTGCTGCTTTTAAACTGTTTTTATGTTGTTTACGTTCAGGACGATTTTTAAACATAAATATATATTTTTTGACATGGTTTTTAATCTTGTAAACTTGAAATCATCATAGCAGGCCATGAAAGCTACAGAACCCTACATTTCCTGGTATTATAGTAACATACATTTTCTGCAAATGTTTTGAATGCCTCAGATCTTTTGTTTTAAAATAAAATTGAGTTTTTACACAAAACACTTTGGCTTTAATTAAGATTTAACCCCAATGGTCATGCAATTTAAATGAAAAATTGCTTAGTTTTAGTAGGATTAGGATTTAGTAGGATTTGATTAAATTCTGGGAATCCCAACTGCAGGTTTCAAAGAATGTTCTATTACTGCATTATTTGAAGAGCAATCAGTTAGTTATACTCTAACCTTAATATTAAAAAAATGAACAAGTACATGTGACCTTGATTCTTGATATGAAAAAGCTCAGAAGGGCAAGCAAGAAGTTAAGACAGCAAACATGGGGAGACTCATAGGTATGTAACCCCAAAGAAATACAAGTCATGATGTTGAAGAACCACAATCAGGTCACAATATTGCCAGTCACCGTATGAATTACAGCTACCGTAAGTCCCTGGGCCATTATCTTCTCCTGAGTTAGGAGTACTTAAGTCCATTGAAACTTGCCACAGGCATACTGATCCCAGAGATGTAATATCCAGGGCACCTCTCAATACTACCAAATGGAAACTGTTTCCCGGTGTGAAAATATTTACTGCAGGATACGAGACTGATCAAAGAACGACGATAAAGCCCAATTGTAGAAGCACTTTGTTTGACTCGCAAATTTGGGTGGGGAAGGAAGAGAGCTGTTGAAAATGGAACATTTCCTGGAGCTATTTTTAGTTTTAGATAAGGCTCTTTTGGGGAGGGGGGACCACCACCAGAAAGTGTTCTATAGTAGTTCCAAGACTGGGAAAACGAATAATGACATGTTATTCCAATGCTATGCTTCATCATTAAACCAAACCAAAAAGAACTAAATGTGATCAGTGTTTTCCACTCCCACCCAGCTCCAAGGTTGCTGCATGCCCACTGGGTGTGTCCTGAATAGAATAAGGTATGTCTCCGGTATGGAGGATTTCCCTCCTTAATACCACTTCAATAGCATAACATTCCAAAAGACAGATAGACTTTTATGATCTATATAATAAAGCATGGAACAATTATTATATCATGCCTCACTTCCCCACCATAAAACAGCAGGTGTGGTTGATCCTTGACTCAGTGTGAATTAAATAAAAAAGACATTAAAGTCACAGCTTTAAAACAAACTGATGCCAGTGGGACTCAATGAGACTTACTTCCGAGTAGTCATGCCTAGAATCATGCTGCCAGTCATTCTGTATTTTGAAAGTTGTGAACCTCTCTCTTAAACTGCAACTTAGCAGAATAATAAAGAATGCTGTTTCCCTAGCTGCACTTTCATACTAGGAAAAGTATCTGCTTTTAAAATAAATTCCTGAAAAGTTTTAAAAAAGAGGCACATGTAATATCCAGTGGTTTACAAAACATTCAGGAGGTAAGATCCTAACCAATGGCAATCTTAGGAGACTTTTCCCACAGCCTATCCAGTTAGACCTCCCATCTATCCACTCATCCCTATTTCATGCTCCCTCAATAGCATAATTCAAGAGGAGGTATTCTGCTGTAAATGTCTATCTGTTGTGCAGCTGTTAACACCATTTTTTTTATAGACAGAGGCACAGGCAACAGGGCCTCTGTCTATAAAAAATAGTGCTCCTAATTTTATAGTGTTTTACCAAAGTTACTTAAGCTGCAATCCTATACACACTTTCCTAGGAGTAAACCCCTTTGAATTCAGTGAGTTACTTCTGGGTAGACGTGCATATGATCATGGTATTAAATAAGCCCATAATCCAGAGGTTCCCCAACTTTTTGACACTTTGTAAGTGTTTGCGGGGGGGGGGGGTGGCGATGGCGGTTCCGGGATCGTGCTGCCGCTGGGGGGGAAGTGGTTCTTTTAGCCCTACCTGGTGGTCTTGTCAGGCCTCTAGGGGGTGCGGGGAACCTGCGGACCCTTTCGCAGGCCTCCCCGCACTTCAAAATGGCTCCAGATTGCGATCGCGACCCATTTCCGGTTTTCTTTGTTAGAGAACCCTAGCCCTTTCCTCACAGAACTACAGCGTACAGGTTCTCTGGGACAAGAGAATGACTATTAAACCAGACTGGAGCATAGATCTGGCCATTTTCCCCACCATGCACTTGAAACCATTCCTAACCAACTTTCTAGCACCGCTGCAGCCATGCCAATGGGACACGTGCTGCATTCTGCGGTTGGGGGGAGTCATAGAGGCCTCTCCTCAAGGTAAGGGAATGTTTGTTCCCTTACCTCATGGCTGCATTGCAGCTGCATCGGCGCTGGAATGTTGGTTAGGATTGGACTCTAACACATTCATTCATGTAAAATGTTTTCATAATCAGTTACTGGCAAGCACACATGTGACGCTGTTAAAATCTATGCCAGAGTGCAACAGGTGCATTGGTCCCCTAAGATAGCATCGCTCCTTATAGTCAGTTCAATCTGGAGGCACCAGCTTTGAATGTTGTGTAAAAGCTTAATGCTTACGTGTGGGTTTTGCTCAATAGCCTTTCAATGCATTCTTCACATTCTTTTGCTTATGGCTTCTTAAAATTGCAATTAGAACTCACATTACTGGATGGACCGGAAAGTGACTATTATTAACAGTATGTATATACCACATTTCAACAAAAAGACAAAATCAAATGATTAAATGGCTCCCTGTCCCAAAAGGGCTCACAATCTGAAAAAGATGCAGAACACCACCAGCAACAGCCACCAGAAAAGACGCTGTGCTGGGGTGAAAGGGGGGCAGTTACTCTCCCCCTGCTAAATAGAAGAGAATCACTAATTGAAAAAGTGCCTCTTGCCCAGTTAGCAGGGGTTACCTCTGTTGCTTAAGAGTTTTTAGGAACAATTCTAAGTGTACTTGCTTGGAAGTAAATCCCATTGAAATCCAGTGGCGATTCTGGAGCAGGCGCCGATGGGCCGCACCCACATGACGCCGCAAGTGACGTCAGTTTCGTGTGCACGGCGCGGCTCCAATCATGCCCCCCCGCCGTTTTGCTTATCTTTTTGGAGCTTACCTTTGGCTCCAGGGCAGGCAGGAGGGCCCAACACCAAAATGGACCAGCGAAAGAAGACAACGGGAGCGGCGGTGGAGGAGACACATCCCGGAGGCAAGTACACCCCCCCTGCACTGCTACATGCACCCGCCGCCTTGGGGCCCATGGCCCCCACCCCCACCCCGATGACGCTTCTGTTGAAATCACACTTGAAGCATTCACAGGCTTCAATATGGAACAGGGGCATGAGTGAGTTTGTTTTCCAAAATCCTTAAGGTTGAGTTATCAAACTGATATGAATAAAATTATATCCAGAAATTGTATCGTCCCTAGTCAGCAATTTTGGAATCAAAATAGCAATTTTGATTGACTGTGGCTTCGTGGTATGTGTACACTGCCCAGTGACTTATTTGAATGCACATGGGCAGGGCTGGCTCCACATTTCAGGAAGCCCTTGGCAAAGGTCCCTCTGGGGAACACTCCTACCTACTGTAGATGGGACTCAAGAGAGTCATTCTGCCACCAGCACACAAAGGCTAGCCTATGGGCACAGAGGTGGGCTCAGGAATCAGCAGTGGACACTTCTGGGGATCCTGGTCCTCTGACAGCTGCCCAGTGACGCCAAACACTGACATTGGTTCCATACATGGGCAACAGTTCTTGGTTGGCCCAAACCACCAAATGAGTTGCAATTTGAACTCAAAACCTCAAAGTCCAGCACTTCAACATTCTACCTACTGCTTAGACCAGTGGTCTTCAATTTTTTGTGCCATGACCCCAACAAACAAACAAACAAACAAAGTATGAGGCTGGGGACCCACCATTGATCCTGCCCCCCTCCCGGGACCTGATCTGCCCCGCTGTTCCTGTTGCCATCCCCTGCTCCAGCACCGGCAGCCTGCCAAGCTCGCCCGGCATGCACCAGCTGCGGCGGGGGTCATTCTAGAACAAGAGAGCTCTTCAAGCTCCCAGCAAATCAAAAGAGGGAGGAGGGGGATGAAATCCCTGTGGAACCCCCCCCCCCCAGCAGGTTCCCCATTACTCCCCAGCATTACCCCCAGTGGCCATTTTGGTTCCCCAACGTTGCCGCAACCCCACTGTTCTTCAACCTTGGGATCAGGACCCCAACGTTGCCGCAAATTGGGGTTCCGACCCCAAGGTTGAAGAACAGTGGCTTAGACCAGTGGTTCTCAAACGTTTTAGCATTGGGACTCATTTTTTAAAAGGACACTCTGTCAGGACCCACCTAGCTTTACAAGACTTTTTTTAAAAAAGTGATCTAGAAATAAATAATTAAATATATTTATTCACAAGTAAAGAGCTCAGCTGCTTGCAGGGTAATTAGCAGCTATCTTGCAAACTGCAGGAGCTCAGCTCTTTGAAGGGCAATTAGTAGCTATCTGGTTTTTGAATAACCTCAGGGCTTGTGGCAATTACCTATCTGATCTTTCCTTCACCTCGGACCCACCAGAAATTAGGCCGCAACCCACCAAGTGGGTCCCAACCCACAGTTTGAGAAACACTGGCTTAGACAATTCAAGCCCTTCTTTTTTTCCATGTCTACCAGTAACCAAGGTGTGTGAGCTCTAATGAAGCCTCCAAGCAATTAAAGATACATTATGGTTAAAAATATAATCCCTATTCAACATCTTGTTTTCTTTAGCAAAAGAAATTAGTAAGAGGTAAAGCAAGTCAGGGCAATCAATCGACACTTACCTCATACAATAAAAGAGAAGCAGCAGCAAATTCCTCCTTGTAAGCCAGTGGGCTTGTCTTCGATTCAAGCCTGTTCTTGTCTGAATCATCCACACTGCAGTGATGTTTCCAAGTTGTTCCAAATTTAAACATGACCCCTCCAAATCCTGTTTTAAGCAGGAAGTAAAACGGCCAGACAAATTGGGTCTGTTCATCATTTTTCACTCACAACATTCAGGATATTTATATATATATATTTAAAAAAAACCACACAAGGGCAGATTTCTCTTTCGACATAATTGGCGATAGCTCCCCCTCCTCTGCCCTGACTCCTTCAATGAGAAGTGATGGCTGACAGTACAAATAGTGAATCAGGTTAGACCCCCAACTGTTTCTTCGACTTCTCCCAAACGACTTTGCCAACGGTTGGGATATTGTTGAATTGATTGAAATGGTTTTCCTCTAAGGCAGAGGTGGCCAACCTTTCAACATGAATGCTCCTGGCCCTTTAATGGTTGTCTAGGTGAGGGCATTTCAGCAGGTGCAGCTGCTTTAGCGGCGCCATCAGCAATTGCAGCTGCCAAGATTCTGTGTCTCCTACACAACTCTTAAGAATGCAGAAGCCCTAATGATGGAAGGTTGGCCACCCCTGCTCTAAGGAATGGTATCAAATTAACAGAGAATGGAGGTTCCCATGGCATGTTACAATTTGCAGCGATTTTGGGATTATGGGATTTGCAGCCATGTAAAGTTTCGTTGAAGAAATAAAGTTATTACTAAAACCAGAAGGGAATTTCTACAGACTACTGGTTTTAGTAATAACCAGGCTTACCAGATCGTCGCCGGGACGGGAGCGTTCTACCCTTAAGGGGGCAGGGCGTGGGGGGCCCCAGAATGCATCGTGTTCTGGCCCCCCCACGCCCCGCCCCCTTAAGGGTAGACCGCTCCCGTCCCGGCGATGATCTGGTAAGCCTGGTAATAACTTTATTTCTTCAACGAAACTTTACATGGCTGCAAATCCCATAATCCCAAAATCGCTGCAAATGGTATCAAATTAATCATGAATCATAATTATACTTCTTGTGCTTCCCTGCCAGGAGGTCAGCAGGCATTATCTGTGATTGGGTAGGAAAGAAGAAGCCTTTTCAAATGGCCAACTCTGCCCAGGGCATTTTTCCAAAAAAGGCAAGGCAGGCAGCTACATCAGCTGTATAATGTGGCCTAGTCCAGCGGTTCTCAATCTTCTCAGCACCATGTTCCATTTTCCTCTGTGGTGGGTTGAAGTGCCAGAATGACTCACTGGGAGGGTAGGCAACCCTCTTCAAACCAGAAGTGGTTTCCTGAAAACTGGAAGTGGCGTTCCATTGCCATAGTACCATCACTGAAATGCCCTGCCTCTGGTTTCCAACAACTAAATTTCCATTAGAATATGGGTACGCTGGTGGCACTAGGGCTGAGGATCATGGCTGTTCTATCTCTGCTGATCATGATCCTGCTAACACTCATATAAAGATGAATGTTCCAGTGGAACTCCCTGAAACAGGAAAGGGCTGTAGCTAAACCAGGGGTGGCCAACCTTTCAACATGAATGCTCCTGGACCTTTAATGGTTGTGTAGGAGAAAGCATTTCAGCAGGTGCAGCTGCTTTAGCAGCACCATCAGCACTTGCAGCTGCCAAGATTCTGTCTTCTACACAACTCTTAAGAACGCAGAGGCCCTAATGGTGGGAGGTTGGCCAGCCCTGAGCTAAACGAAACAGCATTTGCTCTGCCCACAGAAGGTCCCAGTTTCAATCCCCAGCATCTTCATATAGGACAGAGAAAATGTCCTTCCAGAAACTTTGGAGAGCTGCTACCTATCAAAGTCAACAACACAGATCTAGATGGACCAATGGTCTGACTCAGTATACAGTAGCTTCCAGTGTTCCAAACGTCATGTGATGCCAAGCATCTGCAGATGTCTTTGCAGATGTAGTGCTCATGTTAACAGTAGGTGGATGGGTGGCAACAGAAAGGCAGCCAACACATAGTTTTATTCTAGTTGTTTAAAAATTCTAATGTTGGATGTTTTTGTTTTGTTTTTGGTTTTTTGCTGCTGCTGGGAGAAATATCAGGGGAATCCAAGTCCACCCACCATTCACCATTCACTCCATTATATTACAGCTTTGTGACATTGAGACTATACGTACTGTTGTTGTTTTTACTCTTGGTTTTAACTTGTTTCATTTGATTGATGTGTTTTATGGTCTTTTACGTGTGTGGTTTTTCTTCTGATTGTCAGCCACCTTGGGAAACCTGTGCTTTAAAAAGCAGGATATAAATCTTCTAAAAAATACAGAATACAGCCAGCAAATGCCTCCCAGTGAGAAAATGCAAAATATGAGAAAACTATTCTCGACAATGGAAATGCAATTCCATGTGAAATTGCAACACACAGCTTAGGTCAAGAAAGAAGCCTCCTTTGGTTTTGTACGCAGAGTATTATCAGATGAAGAATTTTCGATATGATTTATTTCAGGTGAATGACATCACATCAGAAGACATAATTTGTGAGGACTGGTATGCTGAAGAATGGCAAAGGAATGCTCTCTCAGATCTAGCAAATGATAATGAATTACTGTGAAAATGATAAACGTGGAAAGGCTGTCATTTCCATTGTATATGAGGACCAAAATAGTTGCTCTCAGTAAAGTAGACTGAACATTTTTTAAAAAAATGCTATACAGGTTGCTTTGAGAGGGAGGCAGGGAGGGGGTGGAATGGGGAGGGTGGATGGAATGAGGAGGAGCGTGGATCGGGCCCAGGAAGAGGGTGGGTTCAGCAGCAGTGCCCACCAAATCCTAACCCCGGGCCTAATCCATCCTCATAGGTCAATGCATAGGGCTACCAGATCGTCGACCGGGACGGAGCGATCGACCCTTAAGGGGGAGGGGCGTGGGCAGGTCTGGTAACACTAGCGTTACCGGACCCGCCCACGCCCCTCCCCCTTAAGGGGCGATCGCTCCGTCCCGGTCGACGATCTGGTAGCCCTATCAATGCAGATTTGCGCCAGCTATAGACTGAACATTTTTTCTGACCCATGGCGGCTGCTGGGCTTACCCCTGGGCAAGGGAACAAATCACTAGGGATAAGTTGCTAGAGGAAAGAAATAGACACCTGCACATACATCAACAAAAGAAAAATGGTAAAGTAGGTGTCAGAAAGATGATGTGTGTAAATAAACTAATAGCAATGAGATATGTAAGAAAAACAGGAGGACGCATGAGTGTGTTCAAAGTGTTCTAAGGTTCCTTCCTTCCGAGGCTGACCCCCGAATCTTCAGTACCCACGACAATGGCAGTGCCCAACGTATCTTTAGAGGGCCGGGCTTTGTTGCAGGCACTCCATGCAAGACATTGTTTTCTAACCCTGTATAAACTCAGCTGACCCCAATACCATGTACATTATTAACACATATATTTTGATGTAATGTGCTGTTGATTTGTTATAAATTGAAGTGGCATGCTGATCTTTTCATTAATAAGTAAGAAAAGAAATTCACTGGGTACCATGAATGGGGAATATGGTAGTGGTTGCTACTTTTTTGCTACCAAGGGCTACCAGATTCACTATCTTTGGCCTAGCAAGTGGCTTATGCTTAGGCTTACTATCCGTGACGGTCCCGGGTTCCAGGCTCTGGTCCAGGGCTTTCCGGGGCCCAGTGAAGCCTCCGCCACCACCACCAGTTGCAAAGTGTGAAAATGCACTTTTTTCCTGGCGCCGCCATCTTGGCTCTCATGAGATTTTGCGAGATCCAAGATGGTTGCCGACAGGAAAAAAACCTGCTTTTTCGCACTTTGCAAGCAGCGGCGACAGAGGCTCGGATGCAGCCGGACAGGCTCCAGAGGCGGCGGCAGTGGAAGGAGGAGGAGAACGATGAACGACAAAGACGAGGAGGACGACGAACGACGAAAATGGTGGCAGAATAGCAGCGGCAGACGATGACAAGAAGACAAAGAAGGCAGCGACAATGGCGGAGGCAGTGGCAGAGGCAGAATGGCGGCAATGGCGGCGGGACAGGCAAGTTAATTAATTAATTAATTAATTAATTAAAGAATAAATAAATAAATAAAAATGTCCCGCTTTGCATCCCCAACATTTTTAAATTTTATTTTAATTAATTAATTAATTAATTGAAATTCAAAAACAATGTTGGGGACGCAAAGCGTGAACTTTTTATTTATTTATTAGAACCGGGAAAATATGGTAAGCCTACCTATGCTCCTTTGCTGATGAGGTAGGAGAGACTGTTTTAATCCTTTTAAATAAATTTATATCTTGGAAAAAATGAAAATATTTATTTGGAAATAAGGAAACAGATAGTATCATCAATGTTTGAGGGGGTTTCAGTGGAAGGGGGCTGTTTCCTATATTAATGTAACTTCTTTGTCTGAAGGAAATAGATGCTCTACATGAAAGAGATAACAAACGGGGGACATCCTGGGGTTGAGAAAATAATTAAAATGCTAATGCAGTTGGCTGAAACAAAGGTGTTTAGTCAACGTCATGGAAGGAGGGGGTGTATTTTGAAGACCGAGTAAGGAGGTGAACCCAAAATATTCATAATTATGGAAGAAAAATGACCAATCTTTCACATTAGATAGCACAATTAAGGATTTTGTGTAGTGAAAGCAATTTTTGTTTGAAAGGACCGTGAATTCATCTGTAAGTGAAAACTGTACAGCAATAGACAGTGGTGGTAGCAGAAATAAAATCTAATGTATTTGGGGAAAATTGTCTTGTTTCTAATGCAAGAAACAGACTTCCTATCTTCATTTTAGACAGATTGAATACAAATTTGGTGGGGAATGAAATAAGCATGCAAAGAAACTCAAATAACTTCTCAGAATACTTCCTAAGTCTCATCTCGTACAGTTTTACAGCCCGATTCTGCCTAAGATGCAGCACCCGGCCAAAATGGCCGGACGCTGCATCCTAGTCAGGATGCAGCCCACGCCGGTGCAGTCGGGGCTCACCTCAGGGGAAGGGGATATTCATCCCCTTCCCCCGGTGTAAGTGCCAGAGGCCCCAATGGGCCTCCTCGGATGCGTGCCAGCTCTTTAGCTAGCATGCGTCCAGAGAGACTGTGTAAGGCCAGCCCAGCCCAGGAAGGGGCTTGGGATATCAGCACAACCCAGTGCTGATATCCCTGCCCCCCTCCCAGGCTGGGCCAGCCAATGGCCCCCTCCCCTACCACTACCTCCCCTCCCCTACCTCTCTCCCCATGCCCTCCCGCCGACTAGAGGAGCCCTTACCTGGGTCAGCCAGCATGGGACAAGGAGGGTGGTGGAGTGAGCGGTGCCGCCGGTGCCACTTACTTTCCCAGTGTGGCAAAAGTGCCTTACGGCACTGCCACACCTTAGGCCACTGGAGCACTTGCTCCACCGGCCTAAATCTGCACAGGATTGCACAGTTAGTCTGATAAGTGATAAAAATGGTACTTCAGCTAAAGCTGGGCTTTTACATGAGCTGTGAATTGTTAGAACCAGCTATATAACATTTCTCACTCACTGATGACAGTAGAAGTTGGGTCAAGATTAGAGTTTAGCTGGATTGTTCCTCAGCATTGCCAGATGCTAAGGAATTCTACTCTGTATGGGTTACAAGACCTCTTGCAGTCTCATTGACACATATACAAGAATTCAGACTTGTTCAATGCGGAATTAACCATGGTATTAAGCATACCATGGTATATAGCAGGGTTGGCCAAACTGTGGCTCCTGAGCCACATGCGGCTGTTTGACGTATAATGTGCGGCTCTCGGAAAGATGTTGGCTGAGCTCCTTTTTGCATCACCATTTAATATAAAAGGGAAATAAGACATTTTCAAGCTTTATAATTATTTACCAGGTATAAACTGAGAGTCCACTGGATTAAAACCTAAGTTTAATGTTCATGATGAGTAAATATATTTAAGAATTTAAATGCTGCTTAAATATTGCGCCTCTCAAACATCTGATGTTTATCGTATGTGGCTCTTACATTAAGCATGTTTGGCCATGCCTGGTATATAGCATGGTGGGGCTGTTTTAGCACCTTCTCTCAAAGAAAAGAAGCTCCCACTGGTGAGCCAAGTCTAGGAGAGGTCTTATAGGATCAGCAGGGGCAGAGGCGTTTCTACGGTAGGGGCCCTACCGTACGTTGCGCCCCGTGCTAGTACCGTGTTTACAAACAGGAGCGAGGAGGCCCCGCCCCCTCGCTGTCGGAGCGGAATGGCCTACTCGCTCCAGTTTGTAAACATGGTACTAGCACAAGGCGCAACTTACGGTAGGGCCCCTACAGTAGAAACGCCTCTGAGCAGGGGTCCTATTGGCTCCCTAAGTCACCTGATTCTTTCTAGGTGAGCTGGCTGCAGTTTTTCTTCCTGCAACAATTGTGTGTGTGTGTGGGGGGGGGGTCTGTGAGACTCCTTCCAGTGAGCTGCATTGGTGGCACAAAGAGTAAAGCACTCAACCCTGCTGCTAGCATCCTTGACATGAGGCCCTTGACCAGGTGTGGTTTTGGGTGTGCTAAGAAGAGAGTTCTGATCCTCTCCCCCCCCCTCCAGTGGCAGCAGCACTTCTAAAGGCCAGTTGTGATTAAGTGGACTGCAAGCTGCTTCCTTCTTCAGGGAATATTGCTGGGGAAGTGGAGTGAAAAGGGCTGTGTTTTTGAAGGGAGAAGAGAACAGAGTTGGGAGAAAGCTGCACTTTTTTACACTGAGAAGTCTTTTTTTTTAAAACAAAAATACATCTTTATATACTAGCCTTTTTACACTAGGCATGTGTGAGGTTCTTGCTGCCTGAAGGGGAGATGAGGAAAGTGGCAGCCAAGTAGTTTCCGGAGGTGAAGTGCTGGTGGGCCTGCTGAGAAAGAAATAGGAGGAAATGTTGGAGGAGGCTCCTGTTGGGGTTTCTTTCAGAAATATTCAGAGCAACTAATTCTGAGGCTCAGGGACGAGGATTCCAAATCAATAATCTGGCGCAAGACTGTGTTCCAAGGGTGTTGGAGTTGGCTGCACACTGTCTAACCTTAGGAGGTGAGAAAGCACACACTAGTCTCACAGTGAGTCAACGAGAGGACAGATGGCGGGGCTAATCAACCAGGACGTAATTGTAGCCAAGGTCACAAAGAGATCTTCTCCAAGGGTAGCGAGGGCTGGTTGTCGAGTGGCAGATGGGGGATTGCGTTGTTGCAGACTGATCTGTAGACTTCGGTATCAGTTTCTGTGGTGCCTGACAGCCTTGTTGTAATTTAGCCTACAAGGCCCTTCTCTTCCCCTCTTACTTCCATTCCTTTGGACATTTCTAAGCAGTCAAAACTTGAACCAGAAAAATAACAGGCCGCTCTCCCAGCCTGTTCTTTTCAACAGCAGGTTTGAGAACCAAAATGATATGTACAACACGATCTCGCCCTCGAAGCAATAAGAAAGCAATTTGGCCCGCACCAACAGTGCTTTTTCAAAGTCTTCCAAATTCCCTACAGCACAAAAGGCTGTCTGACTCACAGTTGCATGACTCACTAGGAGGAAAGAACAAGGGTAGATCTCACTCTATCGGTTGTCACATCTAGGGTGTGGGAAGGAATGTTGAGGTCAAGTGGAACTATGTGCGTTGTGGCCATTAAGAAGGGCAGAGAGAGAAGGCCAGAGCAAAGCGCTTTCCTGTAGGAAGCGGCAAACCCAAATCACTCCGTCGTTGTCCCCGATGGCAATGGAAGCTGACCATAAACCCTGCACGCATTGGCCACCACTGCACTAGAACTGAATCTGCTCTGAAATCCCAGGCTGGAGTCAGATCACAGTTTTTAAGGAGCTGAAAGTGATATAATAGAGCTACTCAATGTCCTTGATGTACATGCTCACAAATGCACCCTCCAATAAAGTAGGTTTTTCAGGTCACTGAGGCATTACCCAAACCTATTTGATCAGAGAGGATAACCAAACAAAAAGACATGTGTGTATCCTGTCAGCGGTGCAGGTACACTGAATGAGCATGCCTAAGGGAGGTTGCAGGTCAAGGCATTTATGACTGATAGGAGCATGGAATCACAATGCCAACAGGGACTGTGTCGACCCCAGTGCGGATTAATAATAGCTGACCTCTTCTGTGAGCTACTCTCCCCAAAACGTGGTTAGCTTCACCATCATCTGAATGGAAGACCCTCCAAGCCTGGAAAAAAACTTGGTGCAGAATTACAGCAGGGTACAAGGAGGGAGGCATATTTCCTGAGAAGGCCATTCCACTGAGTTCAGTGGGACTTTAGAATTTTTGTCCTGCCTTTCAACCTCCCAAGAGGTCCCACGGCAGTTCTCAACAACTACAAAATAATTAACAAGTTAAACATAACATAAAATAAAACACAACACTTAAAACATTTTTTTAAAAAAGCATAAACAAATAAAAAGACCCCAGCAGTCAGGGAAAACAAATCAACTCAGCAGGGGCAATTCATATAGCTGAATTGCCTGACAAAACAAAAATGCCTTTACCAGGTGCTGATTATTTTCTCTCTTCTGTCCCATTATCTTCCCCAAGGTTGAAATTTAGATCCTAAGCGTATTGGAGCAGAGACCTATATTTTTTGTTGTTGTTGTTGTCTGCTGCTTTGCAAAGCATCCCACACACTGATGGTGCAATCTACAGTCCCATCCTCAGAGAGTCCCATCCTTGCAGACCCATCCTCAGAGAGGACACCCAGACCACAAAATAACACAGTATGTTGGCTGCTGTTTGCATGATGTTTAAGTTCAGAGGACAATTGCCAGTGTTTTCTTTCCTGAATAAAAACTTGTACCCAGTGTTAGTGGAAACATCTAGCTTTGCTGATTCCGCCAGCATCCAGCCTAGATGTGCCATATATAGACACATGATATTGGTTCTTTTACTTGATTCCCTACCCATCCTGAAAAAGCCAACATAAAAGAGGCATCGTTCTGACTACTGCAAGACATTTTGCTCCTGTAAGTCTGGCAAACGTGCCTCTCCATTGTATGAGTGTTCTGTACCAGTGTGGGGCTCCGCCTATCCAAGCCTCCTGAAATGCTAACACATTGTTCCAGCATTGGGCAGTGCACGAACAATGGTAGCCGTTATCACAAATCACTGACTGCAGCCATCCCCTGGTTGGTTTGAAGGGAATCGTTTTCTGCAGTGATGTAGTCCCACAGAGGATCCTGTGCCTCTGAATGAGCTGAGTGAGAGTTGACTAGATTTTGCAAGCATTTTGAGACCCAATCTCTGGCAGCAATTTCTGGCTCACCACCTCCCATGCTGAGAACAGGCGTGTTACTGTGAAAACTACTGGCTACTACTTGCATATTGCAGGATGTATGCATGTGGAAGTTCAGAAATCACTTAGGTTTTCAAATGTGAAGTGAAAATTACATCATCAGTGATAAGATCTTCCTGTGCAGCAAAGAGGTTTTGGAAAGATATGTTTGACTGGCCATTTACCATAAAGATGCAACTATGCAAATATACTCATGAGTATATGAGTACTGACCCCTGTGTAGTCTTACCTGCACCCATCTGGGCTGTGTGAGAGAGCATCCCCAAGCAATGTGCAAGCTGCCAGGTGCATACAATTCCCACCTGCAATATGCAAGTGGTAACCAGCAATTTACATGTTTGCATCTTTAGTTGCTATACGGACCAATGCTATGGGCTGTTTAAGATGGTGGAACTCATGTACCACCACTATAAATGCCATGGTGCCTCTGTAAATGGTGCAGAGTGCATCGGAGCTGCTGGCACAAATGACTGGCAGCTCTGCACACCTGCCACCGATGGGCCCAGCCCACGTCAGAGCAAATAATGTGGCGGGGAGGTGGACAGTGGGGGGTTAGGGAGGATCGGAGCAGAGAAAGGGGAGATCGGGGCAGTTCAGGGGCTGCAGGGGCAGATCCTGGCGGCAGCCATATGCACTGGATGCTTTCTCCTTTTTTACAGCCTGACAGCTCCTTTCCTCTCCTCGCACTTATGCCAGCAAAAGAGCTGTTGTGGGTCTGATGAGACCCATAGGCAACCAGGTGGCCTACTGGGAGGTAAGTATAAAGTTTTTTTCTTACCTCTCACTGGCCGTCTGGTCACACACACACACACACACACACACACACACACACACACACACACACACACACACACCCCATAGCATGCCATGTGTGCTCCATTGGCACAGATGCATGCTATAAACTGGCGGGATGGAGATAGGATTGGGCTGTTTGACATCGCACTACCAGCATCTCCTCAGTTTCCAGAAAGACAATCACAGCTTAGGCTCCTCCCACATGACTTGGGGCTTCACACATTATAACTGCTCAAGGAGTAATGATGCCACTCCCACACCACCAGCACAAGATGAGAACCCTGCAGATGCTTGGCATGAATTAAAATGCATTACAGATAATGCTTCTTATGTTTTCCTGTTGAGGATAAAACTGTCTCCTCTTTTTGTTAACTACTGTGGTCCTGTTCATGTGTCTTTAAAAGCCGCCTGGTCATTTCAAACCTAGCTGTTCCTGCCACTTGACCTGCAGGCCTGGAAAAGCCTCACTTGCTAAATTTCTATTTTGTCCCCAGGTGGTGGTGGTTGTTAAAGGCACCACAGCTGGGCTGGAAAACAAGGTAGGAGGCCACAATAAATGGGTCAGCATATTTATGACTGCAAATGTGTGTTTGTGGGCATCAGATCGGCATTTTAGCTGAGTGGTGGCAACTATGCTAATCAGATAAAACCATTTCATAGGAAATAAGCCTCTAGATTTTTTTTAAAAAAATAGGATGCTGTAAATGCAAAAGAAATTGAGCAACAAAACCCTTCACAAGTCAAAAGCACAATTATTATTCTTATTTAAAACAAAACAAAACCACAAACATTTTAACCAAAATGAGATAGGCTACTCCCAGTCAGCCCTTTCCCTCTATTATATGCTCTTATGCCTTAGCATACTAATAAACAATAGACGTGTTTACAAGGGAAAAAGCTTTCTGGAGTATTTTTAACCACAAAGTCCTAGCGGTTTAGAAAGCACCTCCTTCACCCCATTTACTCTTTTTGTGAAGGAACAGTGATTACGATTCCCTTCCTTATAAACAACTCTCTCCTTCTGCACCAGCTATTCCTTTTTCCCAGGAAACTTACTAGAAAAAAGTAGGGAAATGGGGGTTTAACATGGATCACGGTTCAAAAGGTCTCACCGCGCTTTAAATGTCAGGGCTCAGGCTTGGAACATGCAACGTCATACTACTTACTGGGTGCCAGATCTCTGGGTTTTTAGCAGAGAATCAGGATTTGGCAGGGAACCACCATCTCAGCTCTCCAGATTCCGTCCAGATTCCGGAGAGCCACCTCCTCACTCTCTTTCATTCAGAATTGGGAGTGCACTACTGGCATGCACCTCCGTAGCCTGGAAAGGCAAGATCAAAATGTGGCAACAGGAGTTTTGCAGCAGTGCAGTGAAATTGGCTAGAACACTGGAATGTTAAGTCTCTGTACGATAGAGTGAGGGGAACTCGCTGTGATTCAGCAGATCCAGGCAGGGGCGTCGCTGGAGCGTGGCGGGGAGGGCGGGGCACCACGGGATGACGTGCGCACCTCGTGCGCGCCACCTCCGTGACACGCGACACCCTTCGGACGCTCCGAGGCCGGCCCGGGAGCCGGCCTCGGAGCGTCTGACCCCGTCGGCGCTCCAGGGCCTTCTGAAAGGCCCACGCAGCGCGTTCATCCGGGTATCTTTTGAATTTTCGCGCATGCGCAGAGACCGTTTTGAGGGCAAAAAGCCCTCAAAACGGGTCTGCGCATGCGCGAAAATCCGGGAAATACCCGGATGGATGCGCTGCCTGGGCCTTCTTTCAGAAGGCCCTGGAGCGCCGACGGGGTCGGACGCTCCGAGGCTGGCTCCCGGGCCAGCCTCGGAGCGTCCGGAGGGCGACGCGGGGGGGGAGCCGGGTCCCCCCCTGCGCCGCTCTAACGGTAGCGTCACTAGGGTGACGCGCGCCCCCTGCCCCAGGGTGACGCGCGTCCTAGTGACGCTACTGGATCCAGGTAATCCCCTTATCTTTCCAATCTGTAGTTGTCAGCTGTAGTGGGGTAAAAGATTGAAGCCGCCTTGGGCATTTGCCTCGGCATAGGATAAGGCGGGATTTAATTTTTTAAAATAAATAAATAAATAAAGTGCTGGAGGGGGACCAAAATACCTGAAGGCCTAGGGGTTAATAATACACCCCTGCACAGTGACAGAACACAGAAGCATTATTCTGGATGCTTTCTTAAGTTTATAAAGTATGAAAAACGAATTTCTGGCCCCTATTCACTGACAACAAGTGGCTCTCAAACAAGCTCATCATGACGGTGGCTCCTTATCCTTTCATGAAGTGTGCATTCAGCAGACGCAAGGCAAACTGGTGATTAGGCTCACGATCTGAAGTATACGGGTGATTAGGCAATAGAGCGGCTGGTTCCATCTACTCTGGCTTGTGACACAGCAAAATTAACTACCTGATTCCTCCTTGCCTCTTGTTTACTGAACCCAATCAGTTTATTGCATAGCATTTGCTGTCACGGATAGGTCAATTTTGTGGACATAAAAATCTAATTTCAGCAAAACAACCTTGCTCTTAACATGTAATTAACATTCAATTCATTTATGGCATAGCACTCTGTTAACACAATTTTCCCTCTTTGGGTGGATTTTCATCACTCGCTTGGAGGTGCATGACTCCAGAGGAGCTGTTTTAAGTCTTTGCAGAATTTGCTTCAAAGGAGACAAATCAAAAGTGAAGTCAGCTATATATGTGGTACAGTCTTCTCCAGGTAAGATGGATGAATGGGAATGTCGTCATAAAATTAGGAAGACTAATGGCCGAGGAGAAAGCTGTTTCCAAGCAGCCAGTTCACATGAACTTAGTAAAGGGGGGGGGGGGATAATAGAGCTTCTTCACCACAGGAGGGAAGATTAGAAAAAGCAGTACATGAGAAGTTGCCATAATGACTGATTCATGCAGGTTAATTGGCCAGTTATGATGATGATGATGATGATGATGATGATGATGATGATGATGATGAAGAAGAAGAAGAAGAAGAAGAAGAAGAAGAAGAAGAAGAAGAAGAAGAGGAGGAGGAGGAGGAGGAGGAGGAGGGAGTGACCAGGTTGAAATGCATTTTTATCACAGAAAAATTACTGTATAATTGCTTTAGCAGTTCATACTGTGCTCTGCTCATGTGAATAAACCATTCACATGTCAAAAGGAAGCAGAGAAAATAAGCAGCCAATTTTACTGCATGAATGTCTCATTATTCATGGGCACTGAATTGGGATCTGTTCATATGTCCTACTCACCATTTGTTGCTCATTATTGCATAATCTTCCTTTCTCACAACCTGGTTTTAGAGCAACCATGATGGTTAGAAAATCATGGTAGGTGTCATATCTACAGCCCAATCCTAAAGGGCCGGCTGCTGTATCCTAGGACCATTCCGGCCTGCACCGGTGCAGCCCGGGCACACCTCAGGAGAAGGAGACATTCGTCCCTTTTCCCCGGTGTAAGCTGCTCAGGCTGCAATGAGCCTCCTCAGATGCGCGCCAGCTCTTTAGCTGGTGTACAACTGGGGAAGCCGTGTAAGGCTGGCCCAGGCTGCGAAAGGGAATAGGATATCGGCGCAACTCAGTGTCGATATCCCTGCACTCTCCCAGGCCGGGCCAGCCAATGTTAACACTTTTGTTTACTGGTCAGCCCCTCCCTCACCACCCCTGCCCGCCCTCCCCACGCCCCTGCGCTGACCAACGCAGACCTTATCTGCGGCAGCCGGCACAGGTCCTGGACGCTGGCGGTGTGAGCAGCACCGGCCTGCGTGCCAGTGCCCCTTACATGCGAGGAGCCACCAAGTGCTTTACAGCACATTTGCAACCCCTTAGGCCGGCGGAGTGGGAGCTCAGCCGGTCTAAACATACACAAGATTGTGCCTCTAATCAGTCCACCCATCCAAATGCATGTTTCTTCGAAGAAAGCTCTACTGAGTTGAATTAAACTTACTTGTGACTCATAAGCATGCATCAGATTGCAGATCTAATCTTTGCTGAATATAATACCAGTAGCTGGGAAGCAAGAGTGGGAGAAGGCTTTTTGCCTACATCTACACGTTCCACTTATAGGCTTCCAAGAAGCAACTGGACTATTGGAAGTAGGATTCTGGATTAGATGGACCCTTGGTCTAATCCAGCAAGATTGTCATATTCGTATGATAGCATATGTGCTCATTTTTATAATGTGGTCAATTGTCCAAAACGTAGAAGCCACCAACACTGGCTACACAAAGAACCAAATATATTTCTGTAAAAATGTTTCATTTTTTAAAAGTTTGATTTTTTTTTGTTTAACCGCTAAAGAAAACCATCAGCCATGAAGCACATATATAGCTGCAGTCTCAGAGGGCGTCGGAATGTGACTACATGGGAAGGTACAAGGAGCGGCAAGTGCTGAGACACCCTTGCCAGGTCTGGGTGCCACTGTTTTGGAAATGAAAATAGTTATCAAGGTTTTCCATGAGTCACCCCTGTTTCTCGTCTTTTTTGATACCGACTATAAAGGCTTCCCGTTTATTTGCTGGTGCGGTCATAAAAAAGGGTAGATTTCCCCCTTTAACTTTACAGCACTGCTCAAGAACTGGAACACCAGATGTTTTTCTAGTAGCTACGCAAAAGCATGAAGAAACCCAGCCTATGTTTTGGGGGGGCCTTTGCTGAGTGATTCAAGAGGCTTTAATAGTTATGATTCGCTTCAAGTAAAGGCTGAAGCATAGCTCACAATCTAAACAAAAAAATGGGGGTTTCACCTGCATAAAACACACGTTCCACCAGCATAAAATGGGGGTAGTGGCAGAGATTACCCAGGAGGTTCAAAAATGCAAGCAGCACATAAAACAAAAGCCCTGCTGCAGATGACTAGATATGGTCCCTACCGTGTTACTCATCTGATTCCAGGGTCTTTACACCCACACTTGCAGCAAGCACCCTGTGAAGCATCCAGTGCTTCAGACGTCAGACCTGGGCAACTACACAAAGGGTGTGTGTGTGTGTGACCTTGCTGTACCTGTGGTTGGATACTTGGGGGTCACCTGACCCACTTGAATTTACTGCTTATGGGACTCAGGTGTGCTCCACAACCCAATGAACTCTTTCAGAGTTGGGTCTTTTGTTTACTGGTCAGCTGGGAAAGAAGAAGCTCAAACAATGAACAAAGATGAAGTAATAATGGCAACTGCTGCATCTGGATTACTCAAGTGGCTTCTTGGGAGGCTGAAGCACCACATAACTCTTTAGGGTGCTAGAAAGGTCCACAAAATTAAATAAAATAAAATAAAAGTAAAATTTAAAAAATAGGGGGAAGTTCCTGAATATTCATCACGGTAGCTCATGAGGTTGAGTGTACGAAGATGTTATGTCCAAAGACAGATTCATGTACTAAAATACTAAAATGAACTCTTGACTCCATGGCTCTGAATGATCATGAGTTTCTGACTCATAGATCTGACCCATCCTCATACTACTCCCTCTGTTTCCTCTTCTTTGCAGCAGGTCCACTTAAGCTGACCCTAGAAGAGATGAAATGGATTGGATCATTGACTTCCCTCTGTTAAGAACCATATTCACTCATTCTTGTGATTGCAGCATCCTTGTGATCATAGTAAAGACCCTGGAATCAGATCATAGTAACATCACGTGGATGCATTTGAGAATAAGTGTAGTGGTTGGATCCTGAAATCTTTCCTCTGCAACTATGTCATTAGTAGGATTTATTAGTAGCTGCTCTCGTTTTGTCTCAGCCCCCCCCCATCCCTGCAACATGTGCAATATGATGATAATACTGACCTACCTTACAGGGGCTTTGTCAGCATTGCTAAAATAGTGTGTGTGATGCACTACATAAATACCATTATTTATCTAACTGCCATTACAAGTATAGAATAATAAACATATGAAAAGCAGTTCCTAGTGTTTTACTGGAAAGAGTGAAGCAAGTTGACATTTGGCTGACTTTGTTGGTTCAGAATTCTCCCCCTCCTTGCCCTGCTTCAAATTGCAGTACCCTAAAATAGAATGGCTTATTAACCACAGATCAGAAGGTTAATAAGAACATCAGCAAAACAAATGTACTAAATTAGAACAATACATTAACAGTCATTAGTAGTTCACTGTTTATTCCTCCAACATGCTGCTTTTGCTATTGCATTAGCATCCAGCAATAATTGTTATGTCAAAAGACAGGACCCACACGGCTCAAGGACTATCCTCTGGGAGATGTCCTCATTTGAAAGTCAACCAGAATTGGGATTCTGGGAGGAAGCATTTTAACTGCGCAAGGAGCAGCTGCTGTCACTACCTCTAAATTCATCTTAGAGGATCAGCAGCTTCTGAAAGACATGACTTTATTCCCTGAAAAGAGCAGCATTATCAAACAAACAAACAAACAAACAAACAAGGTCTCAGTTCTGGCCAGCTCTGACTCTGATATGTTGCACTTCGCATATTGTGGTTGTGGGTCCTCATCGGTCTTCAGCTGTTATGGATAATCAGTGCTCTCCCTAGAAATAAACTGAGCCATAGACCTTTGCTGTGACAAAACTAGGTAACATTTCAGCTACAAAAGGTTAGGCAACATGCCTACTGTGTGATTGGGGTCTGTATTTTAAAAAATGTAAATAGCCGTCATGAGGGACCCTTCTCTGGGTTGCCATCACCGTGGTGGGAGGGGAGGGCTTAATTGTTTTTCTCTGACAGGGTTAAATTTGGATGGGCTCCCTATCTATAATCCTTGTAAGGGGTCTGCACGGGTGCGCAGACCCCCTCCTTTTGCTGTGTGGTTTTGCAATGCAGTTGCAATGCCATCTCCAGATGCTTGGCGATCATCAGTACAAGCCTATGCATGTCTACTCAGAAGTAAGACCCATTGTGTTCACCACTACCCCCCCCACACACACACACTTCGAACTGTGCAATCCAGATATCAGTTTTCCACAGATGTGCCACCATGTGGTGACTACAGAGCAGCAGCTCCAAATGAATCAAGGAAGTGAGCCAAGCCACATGCTGGAGGGGACAAACAGACGAATAGAAGGTAATGGAAGTTGTTCTTTTCCATCTTCAGAGGCTGACTTTTTACTGCCTGTGGGTTCAGCCAGATGGGGTTCACTTGGAGTGTTTCCTGACAAACCCAAACGACTCCACAAACCACAGGATGCCTTCCTCTTCGTTACCCAACTCATACTTTTTAGCAGATCTTTATGAATGTGCAGCAGGCATGCTTTTAAAAATGCAGCGATTTTTGGAAGCAGGGGCTAGATTCTGTTCCTGCTTTTGTAGTTCCCTCTAGCGCATAGCTCTGTGGACTGAAAGCACCGCCTGCTTTTCCATGTTTCATCAAATGAATTGTTTTGACAAGCTCCCTGTTTTATCTTGGAAACTTATTCGTAATGGGCTTAAAGACGTTTGCACGAGCCTGTTTCTATGAAAGGCTCCTATTCAACACACACGTTAATTAACAGATGAAGACCTGGAGTCTCACTGCTTGTTCATTCCAAGAGCCAGACCCAGAAATACAATAGAGATTGCAAGCTGTTGATGGATGGTTCTCTTAAGATGTGCTCCAGCCTCAGAGAAGGCTTGTTTCCACTCTCTGAGGACTTATATCAGAATAGTATATAAGAGGATAGCATCATTTATAACTATTAACAAAATAGCACTTTCTGTGCTATTGTTGTAAGTAAATCCTGATTAACTGACCATTTCAATCATCCTCTAGTCTAGACAATCAACCAATAAATAAATAGTTGGTTGAAAAGTGGTGTTTTTATAAGCATACAAATACCTGTTTAATAATGCCATATAAAACCCAATAACAATATTTACCATTGAGATTATTCAACATGCCTTGCAATTCATTATCCTAGTAATCTTTAAAACAACCTTGCAAGGTAGGGATGTGCGGCAGATATTTTGCTGGTGCGCATCCAGGGAGGCTGTGTAAGGCTGACCAGGCCTGGGAAGGGGTTTAGGATATTAGCAGAGTGCGTCACCCATATCCCCGCCCCCTCCCTGACCTCACCAGCAGTGGGCAATGGCAGCAGCCAACAGCTCCTCTCACCCTCCCCACCAGTGGAGTGGGCAAATCTGCAGGGACTGACTGGTACTGGGGTGGTACTTTGGCAGCAGCTGAGCCTTTTCCCTCCACTTTCCATTCCAGTGATGCCTCAAAGTAATCTGTGCATCTTTGTTTTTGCAGCCACCCTTTCTCAGGCAGAATGTACCAAGTGGTTTGTAAAGAAGTGGGTCCGTTGCCCCTTAGGCTGATTGATAAACATTTCCAGCCCAATCCTGTGTAGGAATACACAGCCGGCCTAAAGGGCCGGCCGCAGTGTCCTATGGCCATCCCGGGCTGCCCTGGGGCAGCCCAGAAGCACCTTGAGAGAAGGGGACACTCGTCCCCTTCCCCGGGTGCAAGGCAACCCAGGCCCTATGGACCTACTCGGATGCACGACAGCAACCCAGGCCCTATGGACCTACTCGGATGCACGACAGCAATGGAGCTGGCGTACATTCGATGCCGGGATGTAACACTGAACTGGGCTTGGAAAGGGCTCAGAATATTGGCGGAGCTTGCCGCCAATATCCCCGCCCTCTCCCCACCCAGTTCGACCAATGTCCACCCTCCCTCACCGCCTGGTCTGCCCTCCCCCGCCCCTGCATCAGTCGGTACAGGGCTTACCTTGCCTGGCAGACGCGGGAATGGTCTGCTGGGGCAGTGGCTGCCGGCCTTCGCCCCAGAGGCCCTTCTCTGAAGTAGACACAAACACGCTTTACGGCACGTTTGCGACACACTAGAGCGGCGGGGCGTGCTCTCTGCCACTCTTGCATTGCACAGGATTGCGCGGTTAGTGTCTTTGCCTGAATTCTAGCAATGGAGGAAGCCAACTAGACTGTCTGGAACTGAGACAATGTACCAGGTGGTCTGTCAGCAAAGGGGGGGGGGTTGAACCACTTGCTATCGAATGCATCCACAACTGCATTCAAGCCACTGAATGCAATCTGACATAGTCTTGCGTTCCAGACTCAGCCGCAAAGACAATCAGCATGCTTGGGAGCAGAGGCGTCGCTGGAGCGTGGCGGGAAGGGCGGACCGCCTGGGGGTGACGCGCGAAATGGGTGACGCGCGGTCGTGCACGTGCACCCGCATGTGCACCCGCGCGTCGCGCGCAGGCGGTCCTCCCTTCCTGCCGCGCTCCAGCGACGCCTCGGAGGAGGCCTCGGAGCGTCCGCCCTCGGCGGAGCTCCAAGGCCTTCTGAGGGAACCCCGATGCGCGACGTCATACTTACAAGGTTTAGCGCATGCGCAGAATGTTTGAGGGCAAATTTGCCCTCAGAAACGTACTGCGCATGCGCGAAACCTTATAAATATGACGTCACGCATCGGGCCTCCCTCAGAAGGCCTTGGAGCTCCGCCGAGGACGGACGCTCCGAGGCCTCCTCCTGCCCAAGACAGCCGGCCGGCGAGGATGTCTCTGGAGCCGGCAGCAGCAGAGGCTCCACTGCTGTCGGCTCCGGAGACATCCTCGCCGGCCTGCTGTCTGGCGGCACGGGGGTCATTAGGGCGGCGCGCGCACCCTCGCACAGGGTGGCGCGCGCCCTAGTGATGCTGCTGCTTGGGAGCGACACTCTACCATGGACCTCTGCTGGGAGGCAGGTGGGCAGGGCAGGGCAAAGAAAGTCCAGGCCAGGCCATTTTCTAGGTGGGGATTTTCCTACCTCCCCTCCATGGCACCATTTATGACCCAGGGACCTGCTGGTTCACAGCTCATCCTCTTAGCCACTGTGCTACTCTGTCATGTAACACTATTAGAAGAACTGCTACATTTGAGCCTCTGAAATGGCAGGCAACACTCAAACCTTTTTTTCCCCTTTAGAAATAACAGTGCTATGATGACAGATGTATATTTTGGGATCGTTGAAAACTTGCAGGGGGAAAAGGATGCACAGCTGTACCAGGGAGGGAAAAGGTCACGTCTCATAAGATAACAGATTAGGAGCTCAACAATCAGAGCAGGAAGTAGAGGCAGGCCTAAACCCAACAGATGTTCACAATGCTACAGATGCTGTCACCCACCCTTCTGTTTGGTTATCAAGCTTCTGCCGCAACGGCTGAAAGATACAGATCTGCTGCAGTTACCAAATTATCAAATGCACAGCAGGAGAGATCATAGTGCTTATGTACAAGTGCAGACACTGTAACAGCATGGAGTGGCAAAGCTACTGCAGAGATTGAAACAGGATGTTTTCCATGCACCACCTTTTCCTCCCATTCATTGGTGAGACTGAATGACCATCCACTGGCACCTTGGGGGCTCTTGAAGTCGTTGGTGGGTTTTTTTCTCTGTGCAGCAAGTTAGTACCCTGAGCATCATCAAGATATGCTGCATATCAGTGTCTTAAAGAGAAAAGGCATTGCTTTTCAATTATGATGCTTTCAAAGACGGAGGTAATTATATAGATGGCACACGAAGGACTCTGTTCTGTAACAAATGCATGGTTGCCTGGAGATTTTCCCCTGGGGAAACATGAGCCAGAACTGCCAAGAGGCTCCGATATGATTATCTCAGTAAAAGCAGGTGGGCCTCAAGGGAGATATTACAAGTTATATTCCTGGAATAGCTCTGCCTTATTGATGGTAATAGGGGCTTACCAGGTTAATGGAGTAATGAACAGACCTACCAGTTTGATAGACAACTGCAGGATTGATGGTGCTGTTATAGAAGTACAAAGGTGGCAAGCTTTAATAGATTAATCAACTAGACTCTTAGTTGATTAATAATAGTTAGATTAATCAACTAAACTCTTAGTTGATTAATCTGTGTGGGGGCAGTTTAAAATGGCAGAGCAGAGGCTGGAAAACATACTTGTTTGCTTTTTTGGGATCATTCTTCTTCTTCTGATGGATCACTTTTCTTCCAGTATCTCACAGTGGCATCTCGAGTGACTTTTGGTAATCAGCAAATTTATTTAAATGTAATGTATTGATCAGCTAAAAGCTATATGATAAATGAACCAAAATGCTTTTTAAAAAATTTTTTAGTTATCCTTAATAAGAACATGAATAACAAGCCAGTGGCTAGAGACATGGAAGACTGTTTCTGGGACAAATCACAGCCCGTAAATCCACAAAATAAACAAGATCAACCTACATGTATTGGGTCTATTGTTTGATAGTCATGACCTGGTGGTAAACATCTTTAGGGTTTAGTCACCAATGTGGAAACTTAAGAGGATACTACCTTTACTTACATTCTTCCAGTAAGCATTTATAAAAGATAGGAACAAATCTCTTGACTTTAGTATAAAATCAAAGCGGAAAATAATATTTCAACTTAACGTTTAGTGGAAGTGGCTGCAGTCTCACTTGCATACATGCACATTCACCTTAGAGTCTTATTGCCAACTTTCAAAGCAATTCAATGGCACAAGCATGTCAATGCTTATTCAAGCGGCATTACCACTACATAGGATGATACTTTCGAAATAATGTGATTCAGCCAAAGCACCAGGTTACATTTTTGATCTAGAACAGAATAATATTTCCTTCACTGTGAAACCCTGGCATTAGAAATACACAGGTTGAAGGGCAGTGCCAGGTTGTGCTGGACTCTTGGGAAGGCCATGGGGGAGGACCTCTCGTGTGTGTCTAAAGCAGGTGGTCCAGGAGGAACAACGTGATTGGCTAGACTCAGGTTGGGGAAGCAGGAAGAACCTATCATGCATGGGCTCTTTATGCTCCCCCCACCCAGCCAATGCTCCTTGGCAGCTAGTGACAAAGTGCATCAGACTGCTGCCTCCCACCATAAAGGGAGCTTCAGGGGCCAGCCAGGTGGCCCTTCAGTGGCTTATGGGCCTTTGGCCAGTGCTTGACCTGGCTGACCATCAATGCTGCCCATGCACAAGTTACAATCTGTAATCCTCAGTGTTATGTGAAAAGAAGCCAGGAATTCTCCATTAGGTTCAAGAGTAGATGTGCCTTTGAGCATTTCTGAATAAATGGTTAAGTGGTTTCTTCAACAAATTCCTTCTATTTTCCATTTAGAACGTCAATGCAAAGGCATTGTTTTCCCTCAATGGTGTCATCCCATAGTCAAATCCGGTTTTCAAGTGTCGAACCAGTGTGCGGCGGCTGTGAAGAAGGCCAATTCCATGCTCGGGATAATTAAAAAAGGGATTGAGAATAAAACGGACAATATCATTATGCCCTTGTACAAATCGATGGTAAGGCCACATCTGGAGTATTGTGTCCAGTTCTGGTCACCACACCTCAAAAAGGATATAGTTGAATTGGAAAAGGTGCAGAAAAGAGCGACCAGATTGATTCGTGGGCTGGAGCACCTCCCTTATGAGGAAAGGCTACAGCGTCTGGGGCTTTTCAGGCTAGAAAAAAGGCGCCTGAGGGGGGACATGATTGAGACTTATAAAATTATGCATGGGATGGAGAGAGTGGATAGAGGGAAATTCTTCTCTGTCTCGCACAACACCAGAACCAAGGGACATGCACTAAAATTGAGTGGAGGGAGAGTTAGAACGGACAAAAGAAAATATTTCTTTACCCAGTGTGTAATTCATCTGTGGAACTCCTTGCCACAGGATGTGGTGATGGCACCTGGCCTAGATGCCTTTAAAAGGGGTTTGGACAGATTCATGGAGGAAAAGACCATCACAGGTTACAAGCCATAAGCAACCTCCTGGCTTTAGAAGTAGGTTTTTTCTGTGCCAGGTGCAAGGGACTGACAACAGGAAACCAGTTATCTTGTTGACTGTGTACTCCCTGAGTATAAAATTATCTGGTGGGGCCACTGTGAGATACAGGAAGCTGGACTAGATGGTCCTTTGGCCTGATCCAGCAGGGCTCTTCATGTTCGGCCTCTTACGCAGATAGCCTTACCTCCTGATCCCTGATTGGCTGGAATCATGGAGTGAAGAAGAAGAAGAAGAAGAAGAAGAAGAAGAAGAAGAAGAAGAAGAAGAAGAAGAAGAAGAAGAAGAAGAAGAAGAAGAAGAAGAAGAAGAAGAAGAAGAAGAAGAAGAAGAAAACTTGTTTTGTTTTTTAAATGATGCTAAAGGAGCAATAAAAAGTTGAAAAGAGGCACAAAAGGTGTATGCGGAGGTGATTTTGCTCCTCCGACTTTTGCTACAAAAATGCTCACTTGTGAAAATTCAGCGCAGCACAAGTCTGCATCAAACATTTATGCTCTCACACTTTCCTCCAAAAAGTCTTCTCACTTCCTCACCACAGCATGAGTCTTGTCTATTTTTATCTGACAGGTGTTGGAAAGTACAAAGGGACTTCTGTTTGACTATTTTAACTCATGGGGAGCTCTCAGATGAGAATTAAGCATGTGTTGAAAACAAAACTTCTTCTACCTACCCCCTGAATTAACATGCTGTTGTTTGATCCTGCAGGGATGCCTCACCAGAGGCGAAAGGCGCCGGGAGGGCGCCCGGGCACGTGGGGGTGGGGCCAGCGTCGCGTCACGTCGACGCGCCCCCCTCCGCCCGTTTTGCTCTCATTTTGGAGCCAAACTGGCTCCAGGGAGGGTGAGCGGGCCCAGAAAACTGCGCTGCTCTTCGGAAGACGGTGAGTTCCCCGCCCACAATCTTGCCGCCCTCCTGCGATTGAGCACCTGGAGCTCCTGCTCCACGCGCTCCGCCGTGGTTCTGCCGCTGTGCCTCACAGATATCCCACTTTTGCTGGGCATCCCCTTCACCCATTATGTTTTCATGAGCATATCTAAAACTAAAGTTTTATAATGTAACAAACACTCATTTGCAAACACAGGTTTCATACAGGTACACATATTAGGGAGCTAGGATTCAAGCCAAACTACATGTGATGGGGGTGGTCAGATATCCTGACAGATTTTTTAAGCAGATCCAGATTCCTTTTTGCGGTAGGCGGGTATTGTTTTTGTGTTCTAAAGGAATATGTGTTGGCAAGCACCATTCTAATAGTAAATAAACTATAAGAGCTACTGTCATGCTGAAGAAGAAGCAAATACTCTGTTCTATTTTTCTCTTAGCAGTTTGCCGTTTCTGCTGATGGTGCTGAT
This sequence comes from Plestiodon gilberti rubricaudatus, assembly GCA_026170595.1. Lineage (NCBI taxonomy): Eukaryota > Metazoa > Chordata > Lepidosauria > Squamata > Scincidae > Plestiodon > Plestiodon gilberti. Next base: position 170,048,149 of record JANXHW010000001.1, read on the forward strand.
GATTAGATCCCAATTCAATGCAGGCAAAAATCCCATCCTAAACCCACAACTGCAAAAATCAAGCTTTGTATAACTGTTTCAAGATGCTCCCTTGCATCCACTGAGGCCAAGCAAATGTGAGGATCCAACATTCAAAAGCATTAAGAGCACACATCTCTGAACAAAATTTATTAAACCATATGTTTGGGGCCTTCACCACATGGCCCCACAAAACAAAGAACATCCTTTGCTGTGATTGGGAGGAGATAAATATCCCATATCAATTTAGATCTTTCAGTCTTACTGTGTGAACAGCTGGCAACATGTAACTAGTACACTGAAGTCTCTAATGCTCCTTCACCTACATATTTCAGTGTCCACATGTTCACACAAATGGCAGGCACAAAACTCCTTGTCTTGTTGCCTTTAGATCCTTGATAGCAACCAGTAGCGTAGCTAGCTCCAAATCTATATACAGCAATAATAAAAAATGATGTGAAATAATACATTTCCCCCCTGCGGTAGTTTGATCTGTGATGCTCCTTTACACCTGCAAGTCAGCATTTGCTGCTATCTCTTTTCTAGTGGTTGTCATGCATGTGTATCTGTTGTGCGTGCTGCTTCTCGCAGCATAAATAAATAAATAAATAGCAAAAATAAATAAATAAATAAATAAAAATCAGGACGGCCTAACGGCTGGCCCTCAAGCACATTTGTAAAACTTCAAATGGCCCTTGGCAGGAAAAAGGTTCCCCACCCCTGATCTAGAGTATGTATTTGTGATGTGAGAACTCTCATAAATTGGAGAAAAATGTCGACATCATCCTAATACTGTTATACCATGTTGTGGCTTCCATTCTGCTTGTTTGTGAGGATTTTCCATGTTTGTGACATCCATGCTTCTGAGGACACAAATTGGAGGACAAATGCCAGTGTTGTGGCTCCCATGATGCTGGCATATCACCCCAAAGTAGTTCTGGAGAGGGTGGTGGAATCAGGGTTTGCTCCAAGCGTACTGCATGTGAAAACTGTCAGATGTTCTGATTTAATATTAGGCACAGTCAGATATTAGATATTAGATATTAGATCAGGACATCTGACAGTTTTCACATGCAGTACGCTTGGAGCACACCCTGATTCCACCACCCTCTCTAGAACTACTTTGGGGTGATATGTGGAACAGCAGAACAGCAGAACAGCAGAACATAAGAGTTCTTGAGGGTTGTGCAGGAATTCATCCTACCTTGTTCAACATGAGAGGAGGATAGGCCCTTTTGATGGATTTTGTTTCTCCATGGAGTTGGCTTTGGAAGAGGTCTATTTTCTGTTGGCTTTATGAGTCTTGGGCAGCCCAAGCAGTGATCAACTTCTCCCTTGTGGGAGATAGATGGGTAATTAGGAGGACTTGAAAGGCTGAGAGATCTCTTGATTGGGCTCTAATTCAATCTTTTCAGCTTAAAGCCGCGTCCAAGGCAGAGGTTAAACTCAAACCTGCAACAATGCACAGACTTCCCCCCACACACACTGCATGTGCTTACTTTCTCCTTCTTTCTGTCTTTGTTCCTCTTTCTCTTCCTCCTATTTGGTACAGGCTGACACAATTTCTAACCCATCAGGCCATACACCACACACCAGCCATTTATAGCAGCCCATCAAGGGTATGATATGCTCTTCAGAATAGAGCGAAAACTTTCATGGCCCGATATAATTTTACAAGAAGCAGGATTTATGAGTAAAGACACCATGTAGTTAAAAAAGCCAAGTTTAACGATTGCAAACGTATTAAAAACACTGGATCACAGATCAAAAAGTTAAACCCTTTTAAAAACAGCAATCGAGAAAATACATTTAAAATCCAAGGCCAGGTGGTGAGAGTACCAACGTTTCCTTCCAAAATCTAGGAACTTTCTCAAGGTGCAGTCCCAAAGACTGAACGATGACAAGGTGAGCAACAGAATGGCACAGATTTAAAGACAAAAAAGGGCAGGAAACAGAATGCTAATCAAGGCAGCAACACAACTGAGTACAGCTGGTGATTAACCTGAGGCAACCCCCAGTGGTAGCAACCGGAACTACTATTATTTTTCTTCCAGGTCTTCACAGGGAACTTTGTGAAAAATAGGTAGCCAAATTTTATTAATAAACCACAAATCTTGCTGTCTGTTCATTAATCCTGCCGTGTGTCTTTTACTGATCTCAATAGATTCCAAATTGTGAAGCGTCCTGACATTATTATCAAACACTCAATCAACACTTGATTCTGTCAAACCTTATATTATGCCCTGTGGAGAGAGCATGCTCAGCAATGGAAGATTGTTCAGGATGTTTGAGACGGACGGATCTCCTCACTCTCCAGAAGGAAAGCAAGAGATTGTGGCGGCAACAAAGCTGGAAGAGGAGGTTGAGCGCTACCATGATGCTTTTCTTCCTCACTCGCTTTCCCTCCATTTCAAAAAACAGAGCCAGAGGACAAGGTAGGCCTCCTCCCCTTCTCCATTATTCTTACCTGCAGAGGCTGGGACAGGTTTGGGTAAGTGCCAGAGTGAGTGGCGCCGACCTCTGCACCATCGCCGCTTACTCACGAGGAGCTGCAAACATGCTTTCTGGCACGTTTGCGACTCCTTAGGCCAGTGGAGCGCTTGCTCCGCTGGCCTAAAGTTAGGCAGGATTGTGCCATAAGTTAGGTGCATGTAACCTGCGAGGAAGTAAGGGGGTAAGGGAAGGTGCCTTCTAAGGGAGTCTAGCTTCTTTGAAGGGAAGCCAGGTTGACACTTCAAATACATCTGATGATCTAAATACACTAAAGGCCATAGTTGTAAAGTATTTTGAGCAGTTAATACTGGAAAGGCTGTAGATAATTAAAACCAAAACTACATTAAGTATATAATGGAAATGAATTCTTTGGTTGCATAAATTCAGGGCTGTTCTTAGGGCTTGCGTCACCCAGTGCGGGAGTTCAGTGTATCACCCCCATGATGAACCTTCTCCCATGCAGTGGGTGGGGAAACACATCATCGCCCCACCCCTATGCCATTGCCCCACCTCCCGCTTAATCAAAATTACACCTTTAAATTTACAATATTATACGCACAGCCTAATGTATGTTTGTAGCCTAAAGAGAGGTATGTTTGCAACCTAAAGAGAGGCATCACAAGGGTTTGCATCACCCAGTATGAGAGCATTAACTTTATTTTTTAATATATAACAGTACAGATAACAGTAACAGTAACCAACTAGGCTCTCAGAACAATCAGTCTCATTGGTCTGTTTTGAGTTAAGGAAATCCACTTTTTGTTACATAAGGAAGTTGTGTTTTCTGTTTCCGGGTATTTGATCCTAACATGTGATAGGATAGAGATAGTTCGCAATGGTGTATCCCATTGCATTCTACATGAGATTATGCATTGAATGATATATAACATGATGGTATAATTCGTAAAGACAATGGTATTCACAATTTTGGCCACTAGTGATGTCAAACCCCCCCCCCGAGAATGTCACATGGCGGGGTCCGTACCCCCTGCACCAGTGTAGGGACGCCACTGCATCAAATGACTCATCTAGATCATTCAAGAGGGCTCAGATGCACACTGCAAGCTTCTCTTGCTGGACTGAGGCAAATACCTGGTGCCACGGTGCCTGTTGAGACTTCATTTTATAGGCTCCACATGAGTTCCCCATAGAGCGACCTGCATAACTGAGACTGCAGTTGCCACTGGCAGTTAGTACAAATGAACAAGTACCACCAAACCCCAAGTTGTTTTGGTCCCAGTATCTTAGTTCTCAATGCATTGGTCAACCTTTGAGTAAAAAGGTAAAGGTGACCCCTGACAATTAAGTCCAGTCGTGTCAGACTCTAGGGTGTGGTGCTCATCCCCATTTCAAAGCCGAAGAGCCAGCGTTGTCTGAAGACGCCTCCGTGGTCATGTGGCCGGCATGACTCTCCTTGCCGTAGCGCGTAGCATGCAGCTGGAACACGGAGCACTGTTTATCTTCCCGCAAGCGGTACCTATTTATCTACTCGCATTGACATGCTTTGGAACTGCTAGGTTGGCAGGAGCTAGCCAAGCAACGAGCGCTCACCCCATTGCGGAAATCGAATTGCCGACCTTTCGATCGACAGCTTATGGCTCATACAAAACAAATTCCCTGCAGACAGAAAACTAGCATGCCAGGGAGATGGTGAGGCTAGAAACTTTCTCCTGGATTAACTGGTTTTCTATGTAAAGGACATGTTCCCTATAGGGAGGACTAATCAGGTATGTGAGACCCCACCTGTGGTCTGAGAAGTGGGCAAGAGGGAAATTATAAAATGGGAATGTCAGGAAAGGGAGCTATTAATGGTGCACGATGCAGTCACCTTACTGACACTAAGAGCGCCTGGATGGAAGTCCAGCTGGGAGTCCTCTGCATGTTGCCCTGAGCTCCATCATGAAAAAAAGGAGAGATATGAATGTGTAAATAATCATGTTCTGAGTTCAGAGTGTTCTTGCTTTACACATGTAACCCTCAGAAGAACCATGTAAGAGAGGTTGGAGTTATTACCCTCATATTGTGGATGAGGTTCAGGCTGCGAGAGTGGCTTACTTAAGGCCATCTACTGAGCTCTTAGCAGAGGTAAGGGCTGAACCCAGGACTTCCTGGTTTACAATATGACCTCTTAGACAATAAGGGTGCCCTCAGTGCAACACAGGCAGAAGGTACCAGAAGCAATGCAAACTGGACTATAGGTTCCTTAATCCTGCAATTCCTTGAGCCCACCATTCAACAATGGTTAACAGTGTAATCCTGTCTAATTCTGTGCCTTGAGATGCAGCGGGGCCGGCGCAGTCTCAGCCGCTTCCAGAGCATAGAGAGGCCAGCTGGGAGGTCACCTCAAGGGAAGGGAACGTTTGTTCCTTTCTCCCGGTGTAAGCTCCAGCCACCCAAACGGGTCTCCTCGGATGTGTGCCAGCTATTTTGCTGGGGCAAAACCGGGAGGTCCATGTAACAATGGCCAAACGTGGGAAGGGGGATAGGATTTAGAAGAGGAGGCCTCTTACAATCCTACTCCGTTCCCGGGCCTGGCAGGCTAATCCTACTCCCCCCCCCCAGAATGCCCCGTTCCACCTTCCCCATGCCCCTCCGTTGCCCGGAGGGAACTCACCTTCTCCAGCAGCTGCAGCTCCAGATCTGGGTTGCAGAGTGCGGTGCCAGCTCTGTCTACTTGCCGGGTGCCACAAACGTGCTTTATGACACGTTTGTGACACCCTAGACCAGCAGTGCGGTGCTTTGCCGGTCTAAAGGACAGGATTGAACTGCCCATCTCCGTAACATGATATGGAAATGGCACTTATGAAACCTAAAGACAGAATGAGTTTTCCCAAAGTGACTTCAAATGATTTTAAATTTGTTTGAAAATTTGAATCTTGGGATCTCAGAACTGGTTTCCACCCACAAGTCATGGTGAACATGATCACAGATGGGTAGGGAGCCTATGAAGATGAGTTGTCTCTAAGGTTGGGTGAACTGATCACTCTCTGCCCACCTTGCTGCCACGATGACATCATATGCTAGTATTCTTCTTGCCCCCGCATCACAACCTTCAGGGTTACCATAGGGACAACTATAAACAAATGTGCCACTCTTTACTGGTCACTTGATCAGTTAAGAGCACTGGTGAACTCTCTCTCTCCAGAGATCAGTGAACTATTTTCTTGACTTGTCTTATCTGGACATCTTCTTTAACAATGGCAGGTAGGAAACTGTGCCATCTATATGATCAGAAGTATCCCTTATTTTCCCAGATGGCTAACAGTGAAGCCACACATGAGGTTATGGAATCATAGTTGGGGAAGGGATAAAGTCTTTGGAGAGGTCAGAGAAGGAAAAGCAAATTGAAGTGGAAGCTGTGCTAGAAGGTAAGCAGTAGGGGAGCAAGAAAAACACAACTTGAAAGACACAGGGCATAGTCCAGCAAAAGTAGTCATGACTAAGTCCCCAATAATTTCAAAAGGATTTAGGTGAATTGGGATTATTTCAAGGCTTTCCATGCGATTTACAGCAACTTGACAATCCTAGGCATGTCTACTGAAATGTACGACCCACTGAGTTCAATGGGACTTACTCCCATGTAAGTGTGTATAGAATTACAGTGTTAGTTGTGACTAATCTTGGTAAATTGTGTCCTCTGTCTTCTGAGTGACATGTTTTCTGCTCCCCTCCTCTGACTTCCTACTATAACCTTCTGTCCAAAGACTTTATCTTTTTCGCTAGAATATTAGATAGTTATTCCTGTGGAGCTAGCAGAAGCGAAAGAAGCAGATTACAATTACAATCTAAATATTGCCAGTGGTTGTGACAGTACCGAAAGGGGAGGGAAGGAAGAAGCATGAGAAGGAATATGCAGAAATGTCATCGTATGCCTCATGTAACTAACCAGACCCACACGGTCATTCCTTGCCCATATGGCTGCCGGTCTTTCAACCAGTATCCTTGAATGAATCTGTGGAAAAGTATTTTCCACGGTGCTCATCTAAAATGTAAAGGATATTGCAGGGGTTAAGCTTAATGGCTTCAATGGACAAGATGGTGTTGAGTAGGTGTTGGAAAAAAGAGAGGGAGAGAGGAAAAGTTCCCACACAGAGGTTCTGAAAGTGCATTTTACATAGGAAGTGGCAGCAAAGGTCCATGATTGGAGCAGCCTAAGAAGGCAGGGGACTTTAGGATGGCTGTCAGTGGTCGAGCTGGGGGGGGGGTATGTGTGCAAAGGAGCCCTCCATGATTGCATTTTCCCTTCTGCAAACTCAAGTGGGTTTGTAAATGACAAACCCAATGACTGTAGCTACAAATTGGCACTGGAGATTTGGAGTAGAGATGGGGGCAAAGGAGATTGGTAATTCTGTATTAATGAATCCAAAGCAAAAGGCAAACCTTGGCAAAAAAAAGAAGCAAATAATTGTGTGAAAAGAATGCACTCTTATAATGGATTGCATTTCTTGTATTATAATAATACTCAGCGAATTTAACAGGTATTAATTTTAACAAGTGCCCATGGCTGAACTGCGAATCTAAATTAATCTGTTTGCATTTGGGAGATGCCTCCTGTAGGTGGAATGTATGCATCTGCTTGTTTCTGAACTTGTTACGATTTGATTTACTCCCCAGCAAACCTAACGGACTCCTGCCTTTCCTTAACCTTCAGCTCAGGGCCAACTGCCCTTTGGATTCCCTTTTGCATATTAGCATTCTCAGGCCTCCTAGAACCTTGGGGGTTACCGTGGAGATAGGAGTAAACAATTTGATATGATCACAGTTCTGTTGGCTCCCAGTTCGCTCTGTTGGCTTTAGTGGATGCTAACACGGGTTGAACCCCTCAGAGCTGGTTTCTCAGACCAGTGATAACTTAAGGCCATTGCTGGCGCAAGTCTGCATTGACCTGGGAAGGCGGATCAGATCTGGAAAGGGGTTTGGGATTCGGCGTGCACCACCGCCGATCCCGCCCCCCCCAGGCCTGATCTACCCTCTTCCCTGCCACATCACCGCCCACCTCCTCCCCCATTCCACCCACCCTGCCCCATTCAACCCCCTTCCCACCTCCCTCCAACCCCCTGCATGGGCTTACGTGCTCCGGCAGGACTCCATGGGTCTGCCAGTGCGCAGGAAGCTACTCCGACTACCCCATTGCAGGCCCACTGATGAAGTGGGCTGCAGCCCTCAAAAACATGTGCTGAAATAAACTGGCTGGGCAGCCACAAACCCTGGATGTGTAAACAAGAGGACAATTCAAGTAAACATTTAAGCCAAACCTACACCGCACGAGTCCTGGTGCGTTCTGGGCGCGTGGGGAGCTCGCGCAGCTGTGTGGGTTCAGTTTTATGAGATTGCTTCGGAACGTGAGAGAGCACAGCTCTCCCGCGTTCCGGTGCGATCTGAATTGGACCTGCTCAAGATTTTGAGGGGGCGGGACACAGAGCTAGTTTAGTCACCAATGGGATATGAGGGGATTCAGCCAATCGGAGTGCACTTGTGTAATTGTACATTTAAAATATTTTAAAAAACCAACTCAGAGTGTTTGCAGCTATTCAAGAATTAGTGCCTACCAAACCAATTTTGGTGTTCCAGTCATATATTCCAGTCACCTTCAGAAAGACTGAACTTTTCCTGTTCTGTACGCCTCCCATTACCACTCAGATTTCTTCACAAAGGATTCCTCAATGGTTGTCTCTGCAATCTGCAGCTAATCAGATGACATTTCTCAAGTGACATTCCTAAATCTGCCCACTAAAATACATCTAAGTCAGGTCTTTTTGGAATGGACATCTATACTCCTCTGTTGGGGACATGACTCCTCTGTCGATGATGAAGTGTCAGAGTTTTCCAGGGATGTGCTTAACATCCTGACAGTACCTAACTCAAAACAGCTGTAACTTGCATACCTGGTGTTGATCTTGTACAAGAAAAAAAAGAGGCAAGTCTTATTTGCTAGTTTTGGAAAGATTCACCCCATTCTCTTATTCTTGGGTAGTGTTTCTCTTCCTTTGCCCTTTACAAAACTTTGCTGTGGTCTCCAAAATACACAATGAAGAACAAACAGCCCCAAAGAGCAAAAACAAGACTTTTCTCCAACCTACACACTTTTGCAAATTTCATCTCCATGATGGAAAATATGCAAAGGTTTAGATTCGTGTCTAAAGAAAAAGAGTGTGTGTGTGTGTGCGCGCGCGTGCGTGCGTGCGTGTGAGAGAGAGAGAGTGTGTGTGAGAGAGTGAGTATGAGAATGTTTGCCAACTGTCCATTTTATGAGGATATTTTGAACCAGAGAGTAAATGGAAGGGAAGATTGGATACATTCATCTAGAACAGAGGTTCCCAACCTTTTGTGCCCACATACCACCTTTGCGGGCCTTCGGTCAGCCGCATACCACCGGAAGTGCCGATAACATCATTGGCACTTACTTCTGGGTTCGTAGCCACGCTAGAACTCAGAAAGGCATGGTAACTCACAAAGGAGGGTGGGAGGCCATTCCCTGTGCTTAGAGCCCGCATGCTCGAGCTCTGCCGGCTCAGCAGCTTGAGCTGCTGCTTTTCGAGCTCTGACACGGTGCCACGCAGCCAAGTTGTCGGACACCATCTTGGCCACCAGCAGCACGTGGCAGCATTCCAAATGGCAGTTGGAATGGACCTTGCTGTCTCCCTTCTCTCTAATGCAGTCAAGTGAGATGGACTGATGGAAACCAATCAGTAAATGCACATCTTCATTGGCTTCGAGCAAACCTTCCCACAACTTACCTTACTTGCATCTCAGGTACAGCCACACAGATCACCAGTCCAGAACACAGGTGGCAGCATCTGCTGGCATCCAAAACTGTCCGGAACATCCATAACAAAAATGGACCTGCAAAGTCAATGTGCAAACATTGCCATGGAATAGATAGCCACTCCCATGGATGCAGAGGTGCAGCCTTGGGTTGACGCTGTGTTTGCTGGCACTATTGCATAGTTACCATCTGGAGATAAATGCTGCTGGCCTTTCTTGACAGTTAGGCATCACATGAGATAGTGATGCTTCTCTTCAGTGAGGGGAAGCATCACATACTAACTTGAAGGACAAGAATGGATCAAAAAGTGTCAGCGCATCCTCAGATGTGACCAATTTCTTCACATGTACGAAGGCTTCTTCACAGGCATGTGACCAAACCCACTTTGGACCCTTCTGCAATGAACAGCTCAGGGGATGCAACACACACGTCAAATTAGGCACAAATCAACTATATCGGTTAACAAACCCAAGGAATGATTAAGTTGAGACACATCAACTTAGGCTGTGGGGCTTCTAGGACTATGTTCATTTACTCTGGAGACCTATGTAAGCCTCATGCATCTATAATGTGCTCACAGTACATTATAGATCAGTGATTCTCAAACTGGTGGGTCACGACCCACCACTTCCGATGGAAGCCTTAAGGGGCATGGCGACATGCATCAATGTCGATGATGGTAATTCTGGGGTCCCTCTGCTGCAGAAAAAAGGGTATTTTCTCTTACCGGGGGTTACCTTGGCCCCCTGGAGCCTTCTATGGGGGCCCCCACACCTCAGAAGAGCTTCCCTGGTAAGTGAAAAAAAACATTTTGCCGCTGTGGGAACCAGAAGTGCCATCGCTGACGAGTCTGCGACCACTTACAGGTTGTCTTACAAAAGTTTGAGAACCACTGTTTTAAATAATTCACATTTTGCACACTTAGCGCATAGTCTGTATTCTTCTAAACATTTGGTACAGCTTGCAGGATTTTCAGATGTTCATCACTTTCTCCTGTCATAATAATGTCATCCAGACAGCACTATGTTCTTGGGACACTTACAAAACTCGGTCCATTGCCCTTTGCTAGATAGCTGGAGCTGATGCAACACCAAACACACTAGCCTGTTATATTGGTACAACCCTTTTGAAATATTGACGTTAAGGTGATGGTGACGGTACCTTCACATCTTATTCTGTTTCCATCTGCAAGTAAAGCTGTGGAAAATCAATCTTGCTGAACTGTTTCCCTCCTGACGAGGTTGCAAATGTGTCATCCATAGATGGCAAAGGATAACTGTCCACTTTCAAAAGAGGATTTATAGTAATCTTGAATTCTTCACAGAACCTAAATTCATAGAACTTCCCCCTTTTTTAATAACTGGAATAATAGGGATTGACCATTCTCTCCAGGCTACCTTGATGTATATCCTTTTGTATATCTCAATTTCTTCTCTAACTCTGCTTTGGACTTCTACTGATCTCTAACTGCTGCTTCCATTACCATTCCAATTTCTACAGCATGTCTGAGGGTAAAGTGTCCCTCTTTTAAAAGTCTCTTTTGAATACACTCACTGGTGCAATCCACATATAAAACGTGTCTCTTCATGCATCATTAAGGCCCAGGGGCGTCGCTGAAGTGTGGCGGGGTGGGTGGGGCGCCCCCGGGTGACGCGTGCCACGGGGTGACGCGCTCACCCCGTGCGCGCCACCTCCATGACGCTCGACACCCTTGAGACGCTCCGAGGCCGGCCCGGGCTTTTTGCCCTCAAAACAGGTCTGCGCATGCGCGAAAATCCAGAAATACCTGGATGGACGCGTTGCCTGGGCATTCTTTCAGAAGGCCCTGGAGCGCCGACGGGGTCGGACGCTCCGAGGCCGGCTCCTGGGCCGGCCTCGGAGCGTCTGGAGGGCGACGCGGGGGGGAGCCTGGTCCCCCCCGCGCCGCGATATCGTAGCGTCACTAGGGTGACACGCGTCCCCTGCCCCAGGGTGACGCGCGTCCTAGTGACGCTACTGTTAAGACCTTCCTTGAAGTCAGTGTTCTGAAAGCCTTTTTAATTCTGCCACAAATGAAGACACAGATTTGCCTTCACGCGGGTGTTTCTTGTGAAATCTGACCCTTTCCGCTACACTCAGGGGTTTTGGCGAGAGATGTTGCTGAACAAATTTGCACTATTTCTTTAAAAGACTTGCTTGCAGGCATCTCAGGAGCAATCAAATTCTATACAAGACTATACCTTTTTGTCCCAGAATACTCAACAAATAGACAAAATGGAACAGCAGTTTCAACATAATCAGTTACTGAGTGAAACATAACTGAAGATTCACTTACATTCAATATACACTACAGGCACTATGGTGACTGGAAAAGCTCTCAAGCTTTTCAAGAAAGAACTTCACCACTTAAGTGCATTTGCAATTACTGTTATTGATTCTGTCCCATTCCTGCCTCCTTAGTCATTGGGGTAAAGGAAAGATACATGTCTTTCCACTAACAATACCTTGTTAAAAGCAGAAAGATAAGGCTGGTGGCACTGCTTTTGCTGCTACAGACTGAGGCCTGCTTCAAAAGTTACCTTTCTGACATGGCCTGATCCCTTACAGTTTTGTTAGCCTTTGTTAAAAAAAAAAAAAAGCATAGTGTAGATGGGATGATAGATGGCATTACAGGGCCAGCTCGAATGTGCACCAGCAAAATAGCAGGTGCACATTCGAATAGACCCATTGGGGCGGATGGGGCTGTACTTGGGGTAAGGGGACAAGCATCCCTTTACCCTGATGAGGCCTCCGACTGCACCAGGGCAGGTCCCATCCTGGTTAGGATGTGGTGGGCACCTTATTTGCGCCGCCGTGTCCTGCTACACAGGATTGGGCTGCCCATGTTTATATATTGCCTGTTATTGAGTATGAATATAACCACCATCCCAAGGACAAAAGTACTCAGCAAATTACAGTGCCAATAAAGTTATCTAAGCTTAAATCCAAACAATAATTTAAAGACATGGTTAACCTTACCAAAGTTTGACTCCCATTATTTCATAAAAGGAAACTACTTTGGATTTGAATGAACCAACCAACCACTTGGTTTGCTTTGGTGTATTTTAGTATAAGTATGAGCTAACAATTTTTTTTTTAACATGGGCAATTTTTCAAATGTGTGCTGTAAGAAATGTTTATTACCCCGGAATCTAGACACAGTCATCATTGTGGCTATCAAGAGATTTCCTGTCCGTTCTTGAGATCCAGTGAAGACAGAATACAGTACTTCAAAAGAACCTGACATGTTGACAATATGCCACAGTTATAATTCTTTTGAATGAAGTTCATTGAAGAGTGGCTGCACTGACCCCATAGATATCCCAAACCAATTCATCTTGTTGCCCCTGTTTTGAACATGGAACAAAGCTACAATTGAACTGAAACTTTTGGAACCAAGAAGCACACAATAAATTAAGAAGGCCCTTGGGGAAAAGTGTGAGGGAAAACCTGTTCCACTTACATAGAAACATATTAACCATAGCACCACCAAGTGTCCACTTTTAAAACATCATATGCAGATGTTGCAAAGAGAACAAAGGCAAGCCCAAAACTGAACTGACCACTGGGTTTAAGATATAAAGAAGACTGATACTGAGGAGGAATCACTGAAGAGGCTCATGGGCTTGTATGCACAAATGTTGTAGACCTGGCCTACGAACATAACATAAAGGTAAAAAGAGCTCCCTGGACCAGACCAAGGATCCACCTCCTCTAGCGTCCTGTTCTCAATGGCGGTCAACCAGATGTCTCCAGGAAGCTCAGAAGAGAAGCCAGACATGAGGGCAACAGCCTCCCCCATTGTTTGATCCCCAGCAACTGGTATTGAGAGCCATATTGCATCTGAATATGGAGGTTCCATTCAGACCAAAAAAAAAAAAAAAAAGCACTTCAAGAAGCACTTAAAGCCAAACTACACTTTATATTAAATTCATGGGTTGTCTCTGCATATTAATTGTTTTTGTGAGATGCCGGTCGTGGGTGACCCGGGCAGAGGCGTCGTCAAGGCGGCTTCCGCACCCGGGGGCTCGGCGGTGACCGGGTCAACCTCCAGCCCGCCTGACTCGCCGCAGGCGGTGTGCTATGGGAGCGGTTAGCGTACTGTGGCCTCAGGGATGGCGAGAGACCGGGGGGGAGTTCTTTTCACTCTGGTCCCCCACTCTCGCCTGGCTGGTCAGACATTTCTGCTGGCAACCGCTCCGGAGGTCCTGCCTGCTGACAGCCCTCCTCATCACTGGCCTCTGGTAGCTCCTTATATACCCGCTTCCCCTGTGCCTCCAGCCCTTCCTGGGCCCGCCCCCATCCTGTTAGCCAATCCCACCACCCTTGCCCTGTAGCCACGCCCCCGCCGTTTGCTGGCGCTCGCTCTGCCTGCTCTTCTGTTGTGCTTGTCGCCGCCGCCCGGGTCGCTCCTGGGGGCGTTCCTGGCCTGCGTGGAAAGTCCGCAGTGTCTCCGGAGGGCCCAGCTGTAGCGCGGTAAGTGGGCGAGGCGTCCCACGCCTCTACAGGCAGCGTCACGCTGCCGGGTGGGGCCGGAGGAGCAGGCCCCGCTTGTGGGTCTCGGTCCCAGCCTGTTGTCAGCCCAGGAGCCTCGACCGAGGCCGGGCTCATCTCCCTGGCGGTGGCCTGCTGGGAGCGAGCTAGTCCGGGGGCGGGCTGCCTGCCCTCCGTGGAGGACCCGGCTCGGCTACCCACCAGTCGGATGCGCCCGCCCCCGGACAGTTTTAAGTAGCCTTTTAATTGTTTAAAGGTAAGTAGAAAGGAGGGAGAGAATCAGGACTATAGCACATGGGAGGGTTTTAAAAGAAATCTTTCTCCTCATACAGGGCTGAGTCAAGACCTCCTGGTGTCTGAGATGGCGTACCAGATGCTGTCCCTCCGAGTCCCTTAGCTGATGTTGTACCAGCCTCTGCCCTTCCATTCCTGGATTGGAAAAGGAAGCAGGGAAGCCCTCTACCTTTCTCTTCTACTCCACCCCCCTCTCACTTTTCCAATCTGGAGAAGTGGAGGTGAGTGGGCAGATAAAGGTGGACACCCCTGCCAATCTACTTCCTGAAACAGCTACCTCAGCTGGCCTCATGGATGTGCCAGCTACCCTGCCCTCACACCAAAGTCCCAATAAAAATTGTGACTACAGGTGCTCAAGTGCATATGTACACACTTGTACATGAGCACTTCCATCCATGTACAGATCGGGTCTTTGGGTTGTTGACTCATGGCACACCCAATGGATATGGACTTTCACAAGAAGAGAACAGAGACACAAATAGCAATTCACACACTGCAGTATTTATTAGGGGAATAAATGTACCATAGTAGTGAGGGAGGGGAAAGAAAATACTAACATGCAATAACATTGTTATGCTCGGAACAATTAAATCACTGTTGATATTGAGGAGGCTGACAGCCACTCAGTCTTGAGCTGCACTGGCACAGAAACACAAGGGCAAGGCAGAGAGTCAAATGCCATGGAGCTTGGTGGTGATGTCATCATCATCAGGTGCTGGCCGGCCCGACAGTGTGGGAGGGGCTGGGAGGCCTGGTGCAGCACCAGCTGCCGATACTCGGGCTGACAAGGAGCTGGGCTGCTGGTATCAGTCCATAAAGAGAACTTGATGGAGACAGGGTTGGGTGGGCAAAGAGAGAGAGGGAGGGAAAGGGAGGGAGGGAGGGGGAGAAAACAAGGAGGGAAGAAATAAGGCAAGCAGCACATGGAAGGAGAAGAGAGACAACCAGAAAGATGAGCAGGGGTGCCAGATGGGTTATTAACCATGGGGCATAGGGGGTTGGCCCTAGACCCTAAGAAGAAAGCCCTGGAGATAAGGAGGCTGCCTAGGAAATGGAAGGTTGGCTAGCAAGGGTGGGGGGAGAGCCTCAAGCTGTAGCTACAGGGGAGATGAGGATTATTTATTGATGTATTTAATACAGTATATTTCTACCCCACCTTTCCTTGACTTACATGGATGCCCAAGACAACTTATCTAAAAACAAGAATATAAAATAATTACCCCCACTACTGGGGACACTCTGCAGCAGCAGACCAGAGCCCCATGGGGGGGGCAGGATGCAGCAGTCCCCTCCAGGGCGAGGAGCAGATTGCTTGGCTGAAGCCTATCCCCCCCCCCAAAAAAAAATTGGCAAGACCTAGCAGCAGCAAGTGCGCTAGGCCCTCCACTACCTGCACCAGCCTTTACCGCCATTGAGGTGGCTGGGGCTCTACTTGGGGGGACGTAGAGTCCCTTTATCCTGAAGAGGCCTCCGACTGCACCAGGACAGGCCCCGTCCCGCTCAGGATGCGGCAGGTGCCTTATTTGCGCAGCCGCGTCCTGCTAGACAGGATTGGGCTGTTAGCATCACAATTAATTCAGCCCTTCCTGTTTGTCCTGATGATTTATGCTGTCACCAGTTTGATCAACACAATGATGTTGACAGGAGTACTTTGAGAGTAACTTTTGAGGAAACAATGAAGATGAGCAAGAAGACAGTGATGTAGACTTGAGTCTATTGACTCGGACTCAAGTTGGACTCAAGTCACATCAATGACTTAACTCGGACTTGACTCAGAGATTGTAAAAGACTCAAAAGACTCGACTTGAGACTTGGAGCCTTTTACGACACGTTGAACTTTATTCAGGTTTAAACCCGTTTTCCCCATCAAATAGATAGGGTCTTCCAACTCACAGTCAAAGACTCAGGACTTGAGGGCAAAGACTTGGAACTTGACTTGAGACTTGAAGTCAGAGATTTGATCCACATCCCTGCAAGAAGAGCACATGAATAACTGATAGTAAGCAAATAGCATTTCATTTCATTTCACCATCTGCACAGTATCTGTTAGTGGCAGAGGTGAGAGATTATTTAAAAGCATATCTTTGGCCAGGTCTTTTATAGTTTGGAATGTGATATGATTGGTTTAGTGCAGAATTTTGGAAGCATTCCTGTCACTTCGTTAAGGCCCTCGTTGTATATTCTGTATTGATGGGAGTTCAATTCTCTGCCCAGATGCTGACATATATGGTGAGCATCTGCTCTGAGGAATGCATACTACTTGGAGCCTGGGCAACATTTCTCTGTCCCCTCAGGGCTATAGATCACAGGAAGACAGGCGGCATCATCCGCAGCATTGGCCTTTAGGGCTGCTCCTAGGGAATCAGCTACACGCTGCTCCCTTGTCAACATCTGTCACGAACTACACATCAGTAGCCCCTTCATCTTTTCTTAGGTGGAGAAAAGAAACACAGTGACTGAGTGACATGATGATGTTTCTGTTTCAAAACGATTTTTAAAAGGACACTTTTCTTCTCCCAGAGCTGTGCTACTAATCCAGCCTCAGTAGCACAATAACCTGCCCCCACAAAATGGGAGGATGGCAGCTTTGTTATAGGTAGGAAAATCTTGCTGGGGTGGGTGGGGTGGGGGTGGTGGAGAACATTACTCCTGTTCACCACCTTAGAAAGAGGGGAGCTGCATAAGGAAAGCCATCATGGTGTCGTGGTTAAAGTTGTAGACTAGGGTACGCTTGGGTTCAAATTCCTACTCTACCATGAAACAAAGTGGGTGACCTTGGGCCACTGTCTCTCAGCCTAAACTCCCAATGTTGTTGTGAAGATAACAATGGGGAGGGAAATCGTTTAAATCAGGGGTTCTCAACCTGTGGTACGAGTACCCCTAGGGGTACGCTGACCATCAGGCAGGGGTACCCGAGAGGCATCCCCTTATCAGCTAAGATCAGCTGATTGTCAGCGACCAGAAGACTTTTTTTAAATTGCCCTGCCCCCAAGCTCCCCCCTTCTGTATCTCTGATTTTGTGTTGGGCCTTTCACTCACTCACTCACACACACGCACACACACACACACACACACGAGTTAAATAAGACATTTTTCACATTTAAAATTGTTTTAATACTTTATTTTTAAATGATTAACTAATTAATTAATTGATTAATCCAATTAATTAGCAGGGGATACTTCAGAAAATTGGACCGTGATAGGGGGTACCCGGGCCTCCAAAGGTTGAGAACCCCTGGTTTAAACGGAGATCTGAACCTTCCCACCTGTGTACGTGCTTCCACGTGCTGCCAGACTGAGCTTTGCGACTGCTGCCATAAGGCAGACTGCACTGGCAGAACACTAGTTCTGCCAGCGGGGCAGCCGGACTGCCAATCACAAACATGCCTATTTGGAAGTGTCAATGGCCTCCAGGTTTGCGCTCTGCTGCCCCTTATGGGCTGCTACTCAGGACTGCAGACCAAAGGTTTTCCAGTGCTGTGACATCTTCCCAGGGTTACTCAGCCATTGCTTTCTTCTGGCTTGATTGGGCCATGAAAGCTTCAGAGTCAGGCTTGGAGCTTACCTGGGCAACTGTCAACTTTAATCTTGTCTGATTCTCAACAGGTCTCCATTCTGGGCATCCTCCTGCTCCCCGTTCTGCCAGCTCTCCAGCTGACAGCGTCTTGTCAGCAAGTCCTCTTCCCTTCCGAGAGAATTGCTTTCAAATAGAATTATGCTTAAGTGGAAAAAAAAACGTTGCTTGTGAAGATGCCTGCTATTTATAAAGAAATACGGGTATGCTCGGGGTAGGTGAGAGGAAGAAACACTATTTAGGGTTGCTCTCGGCATCCAAAGAGAAAGGAACACTACCTAATGTTGGCCTTGGCCTTGCCAAAGCCACCAGATTTTAAGACTCACAAATACATCTCTAACTACTACAACCAGGTAGCACAAAGCAGTATAATTCGTGTGAATTAGCCCCGGTCCTAGAACCAATCTCTGCAGTTTCTGGGAACCATAGAGAAAGAATGAGAATCTAGTCTTCCTGAGGCAAAACAAGTGAAAGAATTTATTTATTTATTTATTTATTTTTTAAAAATTATACCCCGCCTTTTCCTATGCCGAAGGCAAAGAATGTCAGGGTGCTTTCCGTCTATGCTTTCATTCACGTTTTACACGGTGCAGAGGCTCTGTAAAGGGTTAACCTGCAGCCTGAAACCTGTGCTGAGTCCCAAATTGCATACTCTCTCTGCAAAGTAATATAGGGGCTTGCTTTGAGGCTCCTTCCAGCTTTGTGACCTGAGTAACTACCTGATCTGTTGCACTGCCATGCCACCCAACGGCATGTTTATCCTGTCGAACGTATCACCTTTATTGTGCAGCTTTCATTCTTTGGAAGCATGGAGGCAACAAATTTCTATACTAACAGATAGATAGCAGCACCACTGAAAGTCAATGTAGAACAGGACCTAATAAATGAAGTGGGATTTTTTTTTTTGAGTCACCCTGTAGGTGGAGCTACTGACTTAGCTATCTCTCACATCTTTCATTACTGTTTGGAAAAGAGTGAAAAACCGATAGGGCTCACAGACGATTTACAGTAAGTATTGGCTGACAATCAAACTTATAAACTCTGCTGCATAATGAAAAATGTTGATCTGAATACTAATCTAATTGAATGGCTTAGTTAATGCTGGTTGATTTTCTGGTATTTGTAATTATTAATTTTAGTATTTAAATGGGTGTTGTTCACAGCCTATAAATTCCATTTGTTTTATTGCAGGGAGAAAATAGGAACTTCAAGCACCAGTAAGGCAGCAGCTATATCATTATTAGGGAAAGGTCTGTTGTTGTGTTGAGGGGGTGTGGGTGCAGGTGGGTGGGTGGGTGGCCCCACTGTAATATTGTCCCTGAATGCTGTGCTTTATTTGCTCCCAAATGCGTGGATGACAGCTATTCACTTGTCTGGGAAAAAGTGAATGGGAGACAGTAAAGGGGTGCATTCACGGTCACCCTTGTAGGAGGCCTAATTTTGCTCCTTTCTCCAGTAATATCTCTGCAGTGAGGTTCAGGTTTTACTCTTCCCTTGACTGTGTCCCGGGTTGCAGACACCTTTCTTTGACTCACAGAACGTAAACGTCGGAGAGAGAGTCCTTCCCTATCAGCAGCATATCCCTACTCTGGGTTCTATTTCTTAGGTATGCCTAGGGTCATACATGAC
Source organism: Plestiodon gilberti rubricaudatus (assembly GCA_026170595.1). Taxonomy (NCBI): domain Eukaryota; kingdom Metazoa; phylum Chordata; class Lepidosauria; order Squamata; family Scincidae; genus Plestiodon; species Plestiodon gilberti. The sequence continues at coordinate 170,067,435 of JANXHW010000001.1, forward strand.
CCTGGAGTAGTGGTTTTCAAATTGTCTTCCACGGAATACTTGGAATACAATTCCTTGGAGGCTTCTCAGGTGTTCTTAAGATGACCAATAAAGGTAGACAAACTTTCCTGAAGGACATCTTGTCTACAATAGCAAACTTCTGCCATGATCAGGCATAGGGAAATGTTAGATTTAGGTACATTTTCCACTTCATGTGGGACAGTGATGAAGCCCAACATGTTTGACCACGCCACTGCCGTCACTGCTGCCACCACCACCACCACCACCACCATGTGAACAAAGTGTGCACCATGGAAGACAGCCATCCTGTCATGGGCATGAGATCCACAGGCAATGCTCAGAAGCTTGCTTAGCAAATAAGTCAGTATACACTTCCTTGAAGGTAGAAACTTTGAGAAAAATGCTGCCTTAGGAAGTGATGAAATTTTGGAAACAAGATGATAGATCACTGTAAAAAAAAACAACTGGTAGTTTTGGAACACATTTCCAGAATTACAGAGTCTTGCTTGCTTCAAAATGTCTGACAGCCCACACACTCAAATCTGCCCTGTGGTGTTTTGTTTTTTTCTTGTTATATCTTATTATGCATTTCAGGAAATGAATCAGGAAATGTCCACATTTTCAGCAAACATTATGTATCTCCTATTTCCCAATCCCAGAAGAACACAGGAGACAAATATATGGAGTAAAGTAGATCACACCTTTATTAAGGATCTGCAAAAAGGTTGAGTGGAAATCTTACCCATCCTACCCTTTTTTTAGAGTCTAAAATGAAGACCCTTTCTATCTCCTCCCAGGTTTCCCCTCTATGTAGTGCTGAGATGAGTGAAACTCTGAGTTGCTTAGGGACTTTCAGTAGTCAATTCCGGCCCAAAGGGACTGCTGCAAATCCACCTCCTCATCTGTCAAAAAAACCAATTATTTGTAATGTTTCCCAATTGAAACATATCCTCTGACTCCCAAGTTCACACTGGCTATACCCTACAAGTTGTGATAACCTTCCAATTAGAGCCAATATAATAATGTTGCCTCTCTCAGGACCCAGTCCAGTGGGCACCTTCCACTGACGGAACTAGTGTTCTGTCAGTGGAAGGCCCTCTCCACCAGTACTGCAGATGCAATGATGCAGAGCGCAATGGGGCCACCAGTGCGAACGACTGGCAACTGCACGCGCATGCCACTGGGGCACCCAGCCACCACCAGAGGAGGTACACTGGCAGTGGGGTGGCAGTGAGTAGGGAGGGGGAGTAATGGGGCATTTTGAGGGAGGAATGGGGGTGTGTAAGGGGAGAGAGGGGGTGAGTCTGGGAACAGTTGCACACACTGGATTTTATCCCCCATTTGTCAGCTCACCCCACCCCACTTCCTGACTCTACTCGGACATACGCCAGCTATATAGCATGGCGGGGGATAGGATTGGGCAGTTAAGGTGTCTTTCTTGTCCCTCTCTACTCCTGCCATGAAACCACACTGCCTGCTGGTTTCTACAAAGAAGGCTCCACAGAATAAGTTAAAAAGCCAACCCTGAGTGTCTCCTCAAGCAATCAGGAGACCCTCTGTAGCTTCTAAACCAATTAAGTGGCTACAGGCTATAATTGGCCAAGCAAAATGAGGTCTGTGGTTTTCAAGATGGGGAACCTACTGTTGGCCATTAAGATTTCTACTTGCAAGTTTATTTGCCAGTTACTTTGTTACATAATAACTCTGCTGAACATTGTGATGCTGGGTTGAAATTTGGTATTCACATTCCAGGAGCAAACCTGTGTTTCAAGTTTGAATATCAACTTGACCCCTACACCCATTTTTAGAATTGATGTGCCAATTCTACACTTCAGGGACAAAACACAACATGAGCCCTGAATCTATTTTCAGGGGCAAGAAAAAGATATAAAAGACAAAGCAATGTGATCTCTGTTCAGAGCAACATCCATCTCTCTCTCTCTCTCTCTCTCAAGAATCACATCAGGAAAGATGTGAAAATTGACATGTGATCTGAAGCAAACTTGATTGTGATATGACATCCGAAGCAAGCACTCTCAAACAAAGTGCTTTACTAGTTAAAAGAGTGCACTGTGCTGTGCCTACTTTGAACTGCATTGGGAGGGGCTCAAAGGCCTAACACTTAGGGAGGGGAAACAGTTGTTCCCAGACATTGGAACTGTTGCATGTTCCCTCACATTGAATACTACCTCTCCAATTTCACAGGGCCTTGACTGAGCTACAGGGAAATGTATTTGTAGCAGCACTTGCACTGTGACAGTAGAGAGTCTACCCTCAGCAGCACGAAAATGCCACCAATCTGCTAGGAGGCAGTATGCTGACTGCTGGTGTCATTGAACAGTGCCTGCTCCCAGCAGAGGCTGATCAAAGCTGATTGCAATCAGCTGAAAGGCAGGGGCAGGGCCCAAGTCAGCCTTTTAAGTGGGAGGATAGATGGAGGGAGATGAGGAGGAAGGTTAGAAGGAGTGAGTGAGGCAGAGAAGTGGGAAGAAAGGTTGGCTATGGAGGGGCAAGGAGGAGGAGAGAGATGGGAAGGGAAAGGAGTAGAGTAGAGTAGAGAGGGTAGAGCAAATGGCTCATGATTAGTTGGGGAGCAGAGGACAAGAGGGAGCCAGATCAGGCTGGAGGGAGAGACCTGAAGGAGAGCCACTGTCAAGGTCTGAGCCATGAAGAGACTGTGCCCAATGAGCTTGGGAAAGAGCTGAGCCCAGAGGTGGGCAAGGGAGTGATCCCAGTGGCACCTGCAGCCCAAACTGACCCTTGATCTTGTGGGAATTACTCAGCAGTGGTTGGCCAGGGCAGTCTACTACCCATGCAGATGCAGGCCCCTCCCAGAGCTATTCCCCACAAGGAGAGCTGCAGTCTGACAGAGGAGACATGGACTGCTGGCATCCAGGGAGAAGTTACCCAGCAGAGGGAGGGAGACCCTGCCCTTTTTCTTTGTTCTGTGACCCCTAACAATAAATCTCAGTTAACTATACATGGACTCAGACCTTTCTTGTTTGCATGGTCTTCAAGAAACCCCTGGAGGTGGAGCTGTTCCCTTGAGAGGAGGATGGGGAGATGGCAGTATTTCAGAACACTCTCAACTGTAGTCATAGATGTGCACTTAGGGGATTAAAATTGTTATTGCATCATTATGGAATAATAATGAATAGTTATTTGAACTGTCTGCTGAGAAGAACAGGACCTTTTGCAGTAGTGGTCCTAAGACTTTGGAATGAGCATCAGAGGAGAAATGGTGTTATATCTCATCAATGTCATTTAGGAAGCTATGTGAAACTTCATCTGTTTAGAAACACCTTTGGTGGCTGAAGGGTGGTTTGAAAGCTCAACATTATTACCTTGGATTTTTAATTGATCTGATCTGCTGATATTTTTATCATTATAAAATTGTGCAATTGTAGTAGGTGTGTTTTTGTTTGGTACTTTTTACATTATTTTGTGCAATGCCTTGGGCTGGTGGAGTGATAGGATAGAAAGTTTTTTAGTCAGTCAGTCAGTCAATCAACTAATCAGTTGTGTATCATTCCACTTATGGCCCCGTGCTATTCACAAGATATGTTAGTGAACCGCTAGCATATCTCGTGGGCTGCTGGCATGGCAGCAGCCCCTCCATTCTTGCAGAGAGTTGCCTATGGCGTCATACCCTCTGGGCCTCGTGCCACTTGTGGCATTTGGCAGACATGCCACCAGCAGGTTTTAGCTGGTGGCAGGGGTAGATTTGGGCAGGGAGCGAGGTGGGTGGGGCAGGAGGGGCTGGATCTTAGCAGCATCAGTGCATGGCGAATCCTAATTCCCCTGTCCTGGTCCAGCCCTGCCACCTTCAGCCTACCAAAGCTATGCCAGCCAAACATTGACATACCGTAGATCTCAGTAAGTTCATTGGAGACCATGGAGAGGCTAAGGAGGTAACTAAAACATTTCTTTACTTACCTCTCCTGGCTTCCCTGGTCTCCAGTCAGTCCATAGCATACAGTGTATGCTGTGTTAGGGGTGATGCATGCTGTAGGCCAAAAGAGGACAGAATTGGGCTCTTAATCATTGATTTTATAGGTACTGTAGGATTGTTTGCCCTGTCCTACCTAACTCCCTGTGCGGTAATGCAGTGGCGCCAACTTGATGTCTGCTGCATCCCGTGGAGGAATTTTGGCCTCTGAAGGCTTCCTTGGGGGAAGGGAACTTTGGTTCCCTTCCCCCAGGGCAAGCCCGCACTGCCCCCGTGGGTCAATTTGGACCTGCGCCAGAGATATTGCTGGAGCAAGTCCATGTGAACCCATGAAGCCAGTTCAGGTCTGGGAAGGGAAGTTAGGATTTGGCGGGTTCCACTGCATATGTAAGATTGCACTTTAATATATCTTCTATATTTATCTGGGATAGTTTTGGTCCCAATTTTCAGTAGTTCATACATTTATTTTAAAGTTAAACCATTGCAACCCCTGCCCGGACTTTGGGATGAAATGAACTATATCTTTAAATGAAATATAATAAGTTTCAAAGTAGAAAGAAGTGGCAGAAAGAAAACACTCTAATGAAAGCATTTAAAGTTGATTTTTGTTGTTGTTGTTGTTGTATAGTCTTAGCAGAACTCGGCTATGGAATGAGTCATGACAACTCCTGCACTTAAGAATGTTCTTCTATACCACTAGTTGGAAGCATTGGGGTTAATCCCTGAGCCTGACAGTCAGGATCCCCTGGAACTTGCAGCTCCTGAATCATGACCCCCAGAAGCAGTATGTTCCTGTCAGCAATGCTGGTTTAACACATTAGGCAGGAACTGATAGAGAGGCAATAGGGTGCTGAGCTCCAGACCCAATGTCTGTCCCTTTAAGACTAATTCCATTTCTCAGCATAGGAGGGATCATAGGGTGTAGTCAGGACTAGGAAAAATATAAAGGTTCAGTTGGTGCTGACACTGTAACCTTCTTCAGACATAAGTCCTCCCTCCCAAGGAAAATCAATGGATTTGTGTGGGGGGGAGGGGGGTTAAATTGCAATGCAATAGCTAACTATGCCACCTGCACAATACTCCCAGGTCACACATTCTATGGACATTTCAACATCCAGTGGTTGTCTGCAAAGGGTGGGTACTGAACATGGGGAGAATTCTCCCCATGATTTAGAACCCAGTTATGGGGAGGAACTCTCCTTGCTGTCAGTGCCTGTCCTTTGCAGACAAAGGCTGAACATGGGGGGGGGGGGGGAGGGTATGACCAGGATGCATGTCAGCCTGAAAGTATGGCTAGCCCATGCGCATCCATTCCCCCCCCCCCTTTCCTTGCATTGGTCTTTGGTATGAAGATGTCCACAGTCTAAAAAAGTTCCCTGCTTCTAGTGACCTGTCCAGGGTCCTGAAATCCTGGACTCTGACCATCCTGGTTCCATGCTGGTTCTCCAGGCCCTGAAACTTGGACTGCAGCGCACTCTGTCTGCCTGTGTTTTACACCTTCTGTTGCTCTTGACCACTATAGTCCTTTGGAGAAAGTTTTTGGATAAGACTTTGTCTACTTCATCAGTTCCAGGCCTCACTATCTGCCCCTGGCTACTTACTGGATCTTTGGTCTCCCAGATCGCCAGTGTGGGGCTCTGGTGCCCCAGGACTGGGCAGCAATAAGTAGTCATTATTTAAATCTGAATCTTATTATTACGATATTAGTTAGCACAGGTTCCCAGTTTTGCATGGATTACTTTCAGCAGAAAACTCAGATGGCATAATCAAAAAACAATTATTATTGGTTTGTGTATTTGCTGTATATCCTGCTCCATCCCAAAGACTCTAACAGCCCAATCCTATGCATGCCTACTCAGAAGCAGTGTTCTCTGATGATATAATGATGTCATCACCGAGTGTCTGGAGACAGCATCATGACCAGTCGCACACAGCACAGCCGAAGAAGGGGTCCAGGCACTGGTGTAGACCCCTTAGAGGGAATATAGCTCAGAAGTAAGTCCCACTGAGTTCCATGGAACCTATTCCAAGGTAAGGGTTTATAGGATTGCAGACCAAGTGGCTTACCCAATTTAATATTTTACATTTAAACAGAAAAAAATCCCACCTCTTTTTTCTGCTAGTGACTATCCAAACAGAGGAAAAAGCCGATGATATCTGCAGTACAGTTTTCAACAATTGTTTTCTAAGGTGAGAGACCAAAGCCAGTTCCTTTAAAGCCCACCCTAAGAAGATTTCAATTTAGGGTATATGTAATAACTCATATTGAAGCAACAATTTAATCTCACAAAAGCTTTAGATAAGCTGCAAACACCTGTGTTTGCTGTTTTCCCATCCCATGACTGTCCTTAGCTAAGGGTAAAGAACTGTGCATTTGCCTTTAGTTCTGGCAGTGCTTCTTCTGCATCTGGTGCAAGTGAGGCTGGCAAGAGATGGCAATGAATATAACCACACCTATGACATTTGAGTCCATTGTCCACCCTGAACCTTGAGATTTCAGCATGCTCTAAGGCCAATTTACATTCAGAAATGGCAAATGGTACAACTGTGAACAATTTCTGATTACAGGTTGGAGGTTGCATGATCAAATGCTCTCCAATTTAAAAATCTCTGTTGGTAGCAGTAGCGACCATACATACACCCCCGTGGGAGGGGGCTACTATGGCAACACGCCCTGCCCCTGGGCATCGTGACATCATCATTGCGTGCCGCCGCCACGCAGAAACACACAACCTGGTGCTTTTCGGCTCCTTTTTGGAGCCAAATGGCACCCGGGGTGGAAGGGCCAAACTTGCAGCCGACAATGGCTGCAAAGAGGATCCAGTGATGGGGGGAATGGATCCGGCAGCAGGTACACCTCGCGACCCGCCACTTGGGGCCCACCACCCCCACCGTCACGATGCCTCTGGTTGATAGAGAACTAGCACATCAGGGACAAGTGTGCTAACCTAGCCTCCTTCAGCAGGCTTAATTCTAACTTTGTAAGATCCCCTTCTTCACTGTATTAGTATACAGTGAGTCCTCACTTGAGGCCGTGATGGCTTTGTGGTTAAGATGCTGAACTACAAACTGGAAGGTCGGTAGGACAGCAGTTCGAGACCTGAGTGCCGTGTAAAGGAGTGAGCTCTCGGCTCTTGCCAACCTAGCAGTTCGAAAGCAAGAAATTGCAAGTAGCTAAATACAGTAGATACCACTGCATTGGGAAGGTAACAACGTTCAGTTAGTCATGCCGGCCACATGACCACGGAAGCGTCTTTGGACAGCGCTGGGTCTACGGCCTTAGAAACGGAGATGAGCACTGCACCCTAGAGTCAGACATGACTGGTTTTTGAGCAGGGGATACCTTTACCTTTAAATCCTCACTTAAAGTTGTTTTGTTTAAAGTCATTTCACTTTAAAGTTGATGGGAAAATGCCATAAGAATGTATATGTTTATCTATTAGCCTATGGGGTTTCATTAGAAGTCGTTTCGCTTAAAGTTGCAATTTCCAAGAAGACCCTATCGACAACTTTAAGTGAGGACTTCTGTAAAGGCTAATCCTGTTTTACCATAAGGGAACATTTTTAAATGGGAAGAATCAAAGGCAGAACCTCCCTTACAACGGACTATTGAGATATCTCAGACTCTGCTAATATAGGACATAAACTCATCTGAGCACACTCTCAGTCTACCCCCCACTCCGTATAAATCCCACAAAGCTCCCTCCTATTTCTTGTGTTAATGTCTTCACCTTTTCTTGTAGTCCCCACAAATGAATTCTATATGCAAAGCTTGCAGCCCATTCTGATACCCTTCTACACAACCTGTGTGTCCCCCCCCCCAAACACAGTTCTCTCTCCACTCTCACGTCATGTGGAACCACAAGCTGTTGCAATTACGGTCAAAGCTATAGCGAGAAGCGAGATATAGGTGCAATTAGCAGGGCCTTTTTGGTGGTTGTGCTGCTACTGTGGAATGCATTGCTGGAGGAGGTCCACCAGGACCCCATGCTGGTTGCCTTCAAGTGCTCTCAGAAGTCTTTTTGTTTCTTCCACTCTGCAGAATCATGATTTTATTATTGCTATTTTAAGCTGCTATTATATGGCTGCCAGGTGCAAGGGAGTGGCAACAGGATGCAGGTATCTTGTTGTCTTCTGTGCTCCTTGAAGCATCTGGTGGGGCCATTGTGAGATACAGGAAGCTGGATTGGATGGGCCCTTGGCATAATCCAGCAGGGCTCTTCTTAGGTTCTTATATTCTTATGGCTTCCAGTGTTTTTATCTTCTGAAGTTATAGTATGTTCTACTTTCTCTTTTTTAAAAAATATATTTCTTATTTTATGTTTTAACTATGTTCATCACTTTATGAAAATTACTTTTAAAAGCTGTTTATAAGTTTATTAAATGAATAAATAATATAAAATGCCCTGCAGTTCACATCAGCAGTTTAGAAATCAATGGGAATTATCAAGCTAGTGTGTATGGAAATGCAAGCCTGAAGCAAACTGATTGGCTTTTTAAAGACTTCAGTTAAACCACTAGTGATTTGAGCTTTGTTCTAAAACTTAATTAAGCTTCTAGTCCTTGGGATAACAGAGAAATAGTTTCAGTTGCAGTAGTAGCACACAGAGAGTGTGCTTAATTTGCAAGACTCTGCTCCTGCTGCTCCTGTTGCTGTCTGGAGACCCCCATCCTCCACCTCCCTCCAGACATCACCTGAGTCTCATCAAGAGGCAAGATCTGCTGTTCAGACATTGCAGTCTGTTACCAAATCATGTCACGTCTTCCTCTGCAGCATCACAAAAAACATGTCCTTTCCTTCTCCTTAGTTCATGCCCTGCTCAGTCCCGTAGCCAGCTGATCTGGCAGGGGGGGCGGCATCCTCGACGCCCCCCAAAACTAATTAGCATAAATTATGCTAATTAGTGTCCCCCGGTTTGCGACGCTTCTTCCCCCGATTTGCGAGCACAATTTTCGCCGATTTTGGCGATTTCGCCTGCTCATATCTCTCCTTGACTACTACTTCTGCCTGGTCTTCCATTGGCTCACCCCAGCATCTTCACCTCCATCACGCATTCTGCCACCAAAATCAGTTACCTCTGATCATGTCATATCTCTTCCTTAAATCCTTGCACTGGCTTCCTGTCTGCTCCTGGATCCTTACAAGCACAAGCATCTGGTCCTTACCTTCAAAGCCCCCCCCCCCCGGCCTCTTACCTCCTTGCCTCTTTGTTCTTGTATCTTGCTACACTCCTGACTGGGATCTGCACTCCTCCAAGCTCCACCACCTTCAGCCACCTGAAGGTCTACTGCTTCCTCAAATGGATCCTCCCTTTCTCCCTTATGCAGTGAACTTCCTCGCTGATCACCTGAGGGATGCCCCCTCTCTTACTTGCTTGAAATCTCTCCTCAAAAGTCTTCTCTAGGAAGTCTTTTACACTACCCCTTAGTCCCTCTACCTTACTGCAACTAAGACTAGATACATGTGCATGAAATAATAGCATAGACTTCCTTGGCACTATTTCCCTCTTCTTCCTCTGTATTTCACATGTGTTTATTTAGATTGTGAGCCCCTTGGGACAGAGACCCTGTCTCTGTACAGTACATACTATACATTGATGGCCAGTACAGTACATTTCTACAGCAAAGCACTGTGCACATTGATAGCCCTCTATACCTAAATAAATAATAGCAATGTCTAGTAATCAAATGATTAAGTGGAGGTCTCAACCAACACAAAAATGTGGGACTCACACCAGGATTATCAAGTTAGAATTAAGATAAAAATGAAAAAGTGAGTAAGCCAAGAAAATTGCACCAATTCCTCTATTTCAACAAAATTGTGCAATACTGTAGTTGACAGAAGAAAGCTCTTTTTAAAAACTGTGTTTTGCAATACTGACTCGGCACCTCCATACATTTGCTCCAACTCATTTGTTTTTGAAATCCTACTCTCATGAAATGTTTTATATTAGGTGTACTGGGTAATTGGTTTCTATGTCCACAGGACCACACACCAGTGAGCACTCATTGTGAAGCAAATGCTGTGTATGCCATGTGTATAGCTGTGTAAGTAATGTACACATCATACACTGTGCATCACATTATCACATCCTATGAAACAGGTACAGTATTTAAAAAAAAAAAAGAAACAGTGAAACAACTGCTCAGACATGGGCAGTGAACATATAAAGATTTAGCCAAAGACATGTACTTTCCCCAGGGTTACCACTTTTGTATTTAATACAGCACCTTCACTGCCTGTAATACCATGGCATTATTTGCCCCTTATACACTCATAATCATGTCGCTATCTCCAAAACCTAAGCACTATAGTGACTATAACTTTTAAAAGGGCAAATGACATCAACTTGCAATCTGACCCTTTACTTCTTTCTCTGTGCCATGATTCACTGAGAAGGCTGTGCATTTTAAGGGCAGGAAAGAAGGCCAGCAAGGACAGAAAGCAATTTCCCATGGCAGGTGCAGAGAGCAGGTGGTACACAGCATTACCTGCAACAAAAAGGTAGCTTCAGCCTATGATTTTTATTATTCAACATGGAAATCTTATTGCATCCTAAGCCACTCCTGGTGAGGTGCCAAAAACCCCATGTCTGCAGCATGATTTATTATGTGGAAATACCACCGAACTAATCAGTAGAGTTACTAATTAATACGGATCTGCATTTTTGCATAAGCAATTAGTGCAAAGAGAGGGTGCAATGGAAAAAAAAAGGAAGCTGGGCTTGTTTAATCTCAGCGCCTATTCAAGCGGAAAGGCCCACCAGGGCAAGGCTGAGGCCTATCCACATTTGGAATTTCTTTCTTTTGATTAGTTAAAGGAACGTAAAGGTCAGATTATCAATATTTAATTCAAATGGAAATGAGTTTATTAAAGAGGAAGTTTAAACACACACACACACACACACACACACACACACACACACACACACACACACACACACACACACACACACCACTTTATTTAAAGAAGGTGAGACACTTGGATAAATGCCTGGATGAAAAATAATGAGATTGTCCAGCTATAAATCCTGTCTGAGAAGAGTCCTAGTTCCTAATAATAGAGGGGGTTGACACCAATGAAAAAGACTGTCAGAGAGCCAGAGGGTTTTCCAGCAAGGCAGTTGTTGGCTTTACATCCCTCTGCATAGATGGTTGTGGCACCCATTTATGCAATTTGTCTTATTTCGTCTTCTTTTTTAATCAAGTCAAACGTTTTTAAAGATCTATTGTGATTTCATAATTGTGTGTCAATGATCAAAAGGCTCACTTAGCAAGCATATAATTAAAACCAGGGTCCAGATGTAATTTCCATTAACAAAATAGAAGTTGTCATTTATAAAATTAAACAACACTGTTTAGGAAGGGAGGGAGAAAAGGGGAATGGACCATTAAAATGTTATGGGGGAGAACATTTGCCCACAAAAGGGTTTTTGCAATTGCATGCTTAAGGACAGATAAGACACAGGTTGTTTCTGTTTTAACATATACTCTTTTGAGTAGTTTCATTGGTTTGAGTGAAATTACTCCAGGGAAAATGCTTCCAGGACTGCTGCTTAATGGATCACAGCATTTTGGACAATTTGTAACATAGGAACCAATGCAGTTGAAAGTCAGTCAGTCTTTATCCATATTTATAGAATATATATATGCATATAATTAATTGGTTTGATAAATATATTATAGCTGCATACATATTTGTAATTCATCACCATGCAATTCAAACTACAAAAAAATTCATGGTAACTTTATGATTTTGGAATCATTGAGCTGAAATTTGAATAAAATTTGAATATTTTGAGAGTCAAACTATCTTGCTTGCTTGTATCAACATTCGCATTTCATATTTAAAAATAGATTTAATCTAATTATTCCGACTACAACAGCTGACATTGAGGGCTTCTAAGAGCAATGCTTGTTCATTTCAATTATCTGACCTTTCTTCCTAAAAGAAATTGAAGGGAAGTTTTGAATCAGAATGAGCGGGAAGGGAAGCAGTCTCTTATAGGTCTGCCCTGCACTTTGACGACTCCGTTTTTAGTAACGGTTACCTTTCTGAAATAAATATGCCAGGGACGGATACTCACCTCTGATGGCAATAAAAAAAAATACGTTCTATTTAGCAGTTCATGACGAACTTTGCAAATCATCGAGAACTCGCTGACAGCAAGCAAAAGGTGCTGGAATAGTGCTTCGCCACAGGACAATTTGAGACTCTGAGCTGTCCATGGTACTGATTTCCTGACTCAACTGTTGCCCCCCCCCCCCAAGTTCGCTTAGCCGGGGGTGTTTCATTCCAAACCCCCACCCCCACCCACTCACTTAGCTCATGCTGATTAAACCCAACAAAAATCGATAGATCACCTTTGTGCGTAGCCAGGCCCTCATCTGTTACCTGGCTCCAGCTTTTCTCAATCTGTTTCTATGGCAAACAGGTGTGAGACTTTTTTTTTTTTGCTCAAACCCACTGCAAACACGGACACGCCTCCATGCACTTCTTGTGCACACAAAGCCTAAAGCCGAATCCTTTTCTTTTTCTTTTTCTTTCTTTCTTTCTTTCTTTCTTTCTTTCTTTCTTTCTTTCTTTCTTTCTTTCTTTCTTTCTTTCTTTCTTTCTTTCTTTCTTTCTTTCTTTCTTTCTTTCTTTCTTTCTTAGCAGGGGCCCTTCATTTGTCAAACTCACTGGCCTGCATTAGATGTGATTTGAAATTTTTTGACAAGAACGTCCTGCCCTCCTTGTATCCCACTTACTCTCTGCAAGGGTTAGGAAATCGAGATAAACAAAATGCTGCCCCAGCTATCCCTGGCAGTTGCAGTCGTAAATCACTCACTATAAGCTAGTCTTCCTCTTTCCAATAGCTTTAAGCTATGACTGGGGGGGGAGGGGGGACGCGGTGGAGAATCCTTTTTTCCCTTCATTCTCGCAGGTGCAATATGAATCAATTATCTTAATTAAGATAATGCCGCAAGCCCCAGAGATTTCCTTGGGATGGATTTTGCACTCTGGACAACTGTAAGGCATTTTAATAGCATTTGCAACGCCTCCTTTCCTAGTTCTGCAGTAAGGAATGGTTCTTTACATTCTAGCTCATTAATTTGTTTGATGTCGTTCCTTTAAATAATAATTTAAAGAAACCCCCCGCCAAGTTTCATTCACAAAGAGAATTTGTCAATATTTAATTGTCACGTGTGTGTTGGTTTAGGGTGGAGATCAAACGCTATTTTGACTAAAAAAAACCCTGAACTTCTTCAATCTGCTGTTTGAGACTCAACCCCGGGGTGAGAGGGGGACCGCGCTATTCTGAAAATGATGAAGAAAACTTCGTCTATTCGGGAAAGGCCTAAAGGGGGAGGTGAGGCAGGGTTCTTGTCCTTCTCACGTTCGACCCGTCTGTCCAGGCCACCGCCGGCCTCCTCCGGCCCCTGCGTTGTGCCTCTTCAGCGCTGTTTTCCCCCCTGCTGCTGCTGTTACCGTGGGGCCAGGAACTGGAGCCGGCAGATGAGCTGCAAGCGGGCGGCAGAGGGGAGAGCAGATTTGGGACGTTGAAAAGGGGGCAGTGAGCCGTGAAAGAGGCTTTTGTTGACAACGCGTGCCGCTCGCGTGCCTCTCTGCAGACAGGAGTCATGGGGGGGGGGGGAGGAGGGTTGGGGGCGGGAATGGCCGGCTGAGAGAAGAGGGGGTGACTGTGCGAAGTGGAAGGAAGAAGGGAAAGCAAGAAGAGTCACTGGAAAGGGAGCAATTTGGACAACAAAGGGGGGGCGCGCACGCACACACACGCGCACGCACACACACACACACACACACACACACACACACACACACACACACACAAATAAATAAATAGATTGCCATCTCCTGTGTGTGTTAACCCGGAATTAACTCTCTCTGAATTCAATGGATCTGAGTCCTCAGCAAGTCTTTTTCCCAGTCGAAAACTGCAGTCCGTTGCACACTTGCTAAGGAGTGAGTTGTGGGGGGAAGGACGGGCTATAATTTTTCCGATAAATCAATCAAACCAGTTGAGCTCACTGGGGCTCCCTTCCTAGCGCGCAGGCAAAATATCCGGCTGCAATAAAGCCAGATGGACAGAAGGAAGGAATATTAGACCTCAGTGGGTGGGGATCAAAGTGAAGAAGTCGACTAGGAGGCTGTGTGGTGGAGAGAGAGAGAGAGAGAGAGAGAGAGAGAGACAGAGAGACAGAGAGACAGAGAATGTGTGAGGGTAAACAAATGGGAGGCATGGAACAACTCAATCCACCATCATCATCAGCCGTATTTTACTTGTCTTTTTTCAGTTTGCGAAGTGCGCTCCACTCCTTAAGGCATTCAGCCTCCTCCCTCCCACCAAAGCATTGTGAAGGTCCCTGAACTGCCCTTCTACAGATGACAATTGGGGGCATAGATTAGCTTCTTTCCCAAGTCCATCATCCAGTCATACTGTCGAAGACTTGAATCTGGCTCTCCTATATTCAAATCCACGGCTCTCACCTAAACTCCGGTTAAAGTTCGTGAATCTTTCAGAGTACAGTATTGGCTAAATAATGGGGTGAGCATAGGATGACCACAGAGCCACGAATACAGTTTGGGCAACACACAGCTTCCACTAGGAAGTAACTTCCCTCGTTTTTCACTGGCCTTACTAGCTGCCAGTCACTCGCTCGCAAACAAACCAAACCTTTCACTACCTGCAAGTTCCCCGCTGCTTCTCCCCGTCTCTCCCCCCCCCCCAAAGCTGGCGTCCCCTGTGGACTCAGAGCAGCCATCGTCTCTCACGCACCCGACAGCCCAGCGTTTTCTCGCTTGTCGAACAAGTTCTTGGAAAGGATGGATATGTTAAGGAAACTAAGAGAAGGAAGTTCAGACAGGCGATATTGTATCCCTCTGTTTATAACCGGAGTGCATTTGATTACGTTGGAGTAATTTTGAGCACATTTAGACGCCTTTTCCTCCACGGATCTGTTGGGGAGTCTCTCCTTTGCAGAAATTGAATGCTGCACTCAAGGGAAGGTGTGTGTGTTAAAAACTGTATTTGAAAAGCAAGTAACCAAAACTGAAACACACATCGCAGTCATCCTCAGCAAAGGCTTTTCCAAATTCGCATGATATGGTCAGTCACCCCAATCGCACTTTTGAGCGTCCTTTTTGGTGCCACCTCATTCCTCTTCTTCACACCAACCCTGTGAGGTAGCTTAGGCTTGCTGAGAGGTGGAAGCTTGCTGAAGACCTGACCAGCCAGCCAATGAGTTTCAGGGGAGGGCTGATACCACGTACCGGAGATGAGACCCACATCGACGTTTTCAAACAGCAGAACTATTACCCCTTCGAGGGGGGACCGGGCACTAGTGTGAGCGTGACAAGGGTTATTGAAGGCGGTGCTCGAATGAAGGGTGGAAAAGTTGGGGGCCGGCCCTTCATGACACCCAAAAGCCCCATCCTCTCCCCGCCCAAATAGTCAATGCATGGTCCTCTTGTAGCCTTCTAAAAGCAACAGCTAAGGGGGTCGTGACACCAGAGAAGGGGACCGACCAGGATCCCTCTGCCCCCTCCGCCGTAATTCGAGCAAAGGTGAAAGGGTCACTTGAACCAATTCTACCCGTGCACTTTCACAAGGAAAATGAAGAAGCTGGAGGGTCTCTCGCGCGCCCCTTCCTCTGCTGCACTGTACGCACCATAGGAGAAAAGGAAGAGAACAAGTGCATGGTCCGCCCGCGTCCGCACTCTTGGCTTATGACCTCTGTAGCCTCCAGAAAGACTCATTAGGCGAGACATGATGCTGCCCACTCCTATACTCCCGGAGGACTCGTGAGGATTAAGCGCCAGCCAAGAACACGCACCGGGCTAGATTGCAGCCCCCGGGTCGGGTGTTCGTAGTAGCTCACAACTTCGAAGCCAAATGGCTGCTGCTGAGTCCGTGGTTTTTTTTCACCTCTTAGACTGGCTGATGGCTCCGAGTCCGCAGGGCTCCAGAGGCTGTGGGAATATAATAATATTTTCGCCACACCACGGAGGGAGGGGGAGCCGAGCGGGCAAGCGCAGTCAGGGACCGTCTCTCCTTCAAAGCCGGTGGTTTCTCCTTGTGGGACATTTCAGCCGCCGGATCCTGAGGCAAGATTGCAAACGCGAGCGGCCGGGGAACTAGCGAGGGACTTCCCCAGTTATTGTCCATAATATGCACGGCCTTTTGTCCGAAACCTGTGGTGCAATTTGAGGGATGAACAAGTTTGAGATGGCAGTGCGAAGGCAGATGAGGAAGAAGGGTGTCGTGTCGCATACACCAGGCTGTGTTAGGAATATCACACGCGCGCGCCTTGGAATTGTTGTAGCAGCCCCTTCACAGGTTCTTCCCCACTGAATGGTTAATGGCCCATCTGAAGACTGGCATAGTTGTAGTGCCGCAACAAGCATGTCCCTCCTGTAAGGTGCCAGGCTGGGAAATCACCTGGGAGCCTAACGGCAGCGCAGCAGCTCTCTTTGGAGAACGAACGGAACGAGAAAGTACGGATAATAAATGTTTTCCAGGGACTCCTCCCCCCCCTCCCGTTTTGCCCCTTGCTCCTCTCAGGTGAACAAGTGTTGCATTAAGAAAGGGGGGTAGCAAATTATAAACAGAGATAGATAGATGATAGATGATAGATGATAGATGATAGATAGATAAATAGATAGACAGACAGACAGACAGACAGACAGACAGACAGACAGACAGACAGACAGACAGACAGATAGATAGATAGATAGATAGATAGATAGATAGATAGATAGATAGATAGATAGATAGATAGAGTCAGACATAACCCTGCGGCCACAAGATAACATATCTGCATTTTATAGTGATTTGGAAATTAGTTTGTGACGCTTGGTCAAGAGTAAAAGAAAGAAAGAAAGAAAGAGAAAGAAAGAAAGAAAGAAAGAAAGAAAGAAAGAAAGAAAGAAAGAAAGAAAGAAAGAAAGAAGAACGAACGAACGAACGAACGAACGAACGAACGAACGAGATGAGGAACTAGGAAAGAGCCCAGAAAGAGCCGGTGCCTTCTCGTGGAGGGCTCAGGTTTCAGAAAGCTTCCTCCACTGGGAAGCGTGCGGGCAATTTGTCAACTCTTTCCCTTGGGGCAAGTCGAAGGAGACCTTTAAGGGGTGCTGACAACTCGGGGGAAAGATGATGGTGGCGATCTCTCTCTCTCTCTCTCTCTCTCTCTCTCTCTCTCTCTCTCTCTCTCTCTCTCTCTCTCTCTCTGCTTTTCAGTGAAATATAAGGAGACAATTCCCCTTCCCGCTCCTTCCCCGCCCCTTTCCCCCCCTTAGCAGCAGCCACAAGCCATGTGCATCGGTGAAAGGGTTAATCTCTCCTACGGGTACGAACAGGTCCGCGCAGAGTCTCTGGCTGGCGACAGATGGCCACTTTCTTTGGGCCACAAAGGGATGGAATGGAGAGCCGGGCGGCATACAAATGGGCAGCTCACGTGACCCTTCTAGCTTGACGTGAGTGACCATATGGCGCGTGCCGGGCACGGATGACGCAGGAGCTGGGGAGGGAGGGAGGGAGGGAGGGAGGAGGAGCTTGCCAGCAGCCAACTCCAGGGGTGCCTCCATTCCCCGCCCTCTCCCCTTTCCCAGTAGAACAGCCTGGCTATATAATCTGGGTTTCCTGCACACACAGCCTCAAAGGAAAAAAAATAAATAAAAGGTAACACACACCCTCACCCAAGGAAAGCTTTCCAGGAGCAACAGGGTTATGAGACCATCACTGGAAAGGACACATTGAAAGAAGGAAAGGTAATGCTTATCCTCGTTTCCCTGGTTAGGATTCGGAAATAGCATGCTTGAAGGCAGGGAGTCCCTCTTTCCTATGGACAGAAGCAGCTTTTCAGATGAAAGGTTTTTTCTTTTTTTTCTTTTTTTATATATATATTTATATTTTATTGATATATTAAAACATAAAAACAATACATATTTCATAAAGTTATAGCAAGCGCGAAGCAATACATCCTACTAGAAAGGTTTTTTCTTATATAAATAAGGAGAGAGAGAGAGAGAGAGAGAGAGAGAGAGAGAGAGAGAGAGAGAGAGAGAGAGAGAGAGAGAGAGAGAGAGAGAGCGAGCATCCCGTCGCATGACTGACTGTACTTCTACAGGATGCTATTAACTCGATCCTAATTCAATGAGAAAAACCATTCAAATGGCTGCCTCGAGAATAAGATAAAGAAAAAAGAAAAACAAGAAGAAAAATAAGACATTGGCAAATGTCACATTGGCAAATCCTTCTTAGAACACCCAAGTCTGTTTACTCAGAAGTCCCATTGACTTCAATGAGATTTACTCGCCAGAAAGTGTGCATCGAATTGCAGCCTCCAGCTTTTTCATCGAGAGGAGCCTTGCAAGGCGAAAGGGAACAAATGCTCCTAGAAACGAGAAGTGAGAGAGAGTATTTATAACAGTAGTACAGTGTCTCTTGCGCGGGTGGCTGACACTGACTTAGGGAAGGAAAATGAATTCAATGATCCAGTCGGTGAGGTTGGAAGATTAGACAAGGTCTCCATGTGCATGTTTTTGAGGGAGATGATGATGAGGCAAGGAAAAGGGGGGGGGAATTAGGAGGAAGATTTAAGCTGCTATCCTAAAACATACTGTACTTACCTGAGAGTAAACTCCTTTGAACAAAATGGGGTTTACATCCGAGTAAACATACATTATTTTGTTCTGCTCATTCAATATACTGTTACTCTTTTTGAAGCAAAATTGGAGATGTCTTACTTTTAAATTTATTTTTAATTCATTTTTAATCCATACATGGGTACCATTTGCGAAGAAAACAAAATAACAAGAGACACCAGAGAAAAAGCAGGGAGAATCCCCGAAGAGGAGAGCAGCTCTCCATCAGCAGTAGAGTTACTTAAAACCAAATTAAAGTGAGATGAAGGAGCAAGAAGAGAGGGGAAGCAGAGATGGCGAGAACAGCGACCTGTGAACTGTGGGAGGGAGAGGGATATTTTGAGGGTTTCGGAAGAAGCCACTGACTGAACCAGGGGCTCAACTGTTGCATTTTGTTGTATTCTCTGGAAGGGGCGAGCTGGAAGAGCTTGCATTTGCACGCTCCCGTTGCAGGAGGCGTCATTGGTTTCCTCTCATTAGCAGGCGCTTCTACAGGACTGTGAGGCTCCTCATAAAAAAAGAAAAAGAAAAGAGGGGGCTGTTTATTAGAGAGGCGGTTACTGCACCTGATCCCCCGTCTCGACAGTAGAGTTTTCTTGCTTGACTCTGAACAGTTGGGAAGTCTGTCCATCTATTATACGTGGTGGAATAGGCAGCTATTGTGAACAGGCGGTGAGAGGGAAAGAAGACCAAATAAAGGAATAAATCCTGCCCTAGCTGAATAATTATTAGCAACTTGCCCCCGGTGAATCTGCACTGCAGGGTTTGTTTGTTTGTTTGTTTGCTTGCTTGCTTGGTAATGCATTTTCTTCGGTTTTGTCGGTCCATTTCCCTTCTGCATATAATCTCCTTAGAGCCATGACCATGACCACTCATACAAACAAGTTACATAATGTTATTTGAGATGATAGATCTCCTGGTCGTGAACAAGTGCAGAGAAAATTAGAAGTTTGCTGGGGGGAGGAGGAGAGAGCCGAAGTGGTCATAAACGGGTAGTGTCTGAGTGCAATACATGAGCGGTATGTAACAAATTCACACACGCAGATTATATCAGCGTAGAAAGTATATACTGTACTAGGCTTTGAATGAAAGCCGTCTCCTATTGAATTGAACGATAAACTTTCATTGATCTAGAGTCGATTGCTTCTTAAATAGTGCGGAAGGATTTGCTTGGTGCCCCCTGTTGAACATGTTTTCTCTGGTGGTCTCTTACCCATTCAGGACGTACAGAATGACCAAATCCTACAGCGAGACCGGGCTGATGGGGGAACCGCAGCCCGAAGGCCCCCCTAGCTGGACTGACGACTGTCTCAGTTCCCAAGATGAGGATCACGAGGTGGACAAGAAAGAGGAGGATCTGGAAGCGATGCATGTCGAGGCCGATGTAGACTCGCCGAGAAACGGTGAGGAAGAAGAGGAAGACGACGACCTGGAAGAAGAGGAGGAAGAGGAAGAAGAGGAGGAGGAAGAGGAGGAAGACGACGATCAGAAGCCCAAGAGGCGCGGCCCCAAGAAGAAGAAGATGACGAAGGCTCGGATGGAGAGGTTCAAGCTGAGACGCATGAAGGCCAACGCCCGGGAGCGAAACCGGATGCACGGACTCAACGCCGCCCTGGATAACCTGCGCAAGGTGGTGCCCTGTTACTCCAAGACGCAGAAGCTGTCCAAGATCGAGACGCTGCGCCTGGCGAAGAACTACATCTGGGCCCTCTCCGAGATCCTGCGCTCGGGCAAGAGCCCGGATCTGGTCTCCTTCGTGCAGACTCTTTGCAAAGGCTTGTCGCAGCCCACGACCAACCTGGTGGCCGGCTGCCTGCAGCTCAACCCGCGGACTTTCTTGCCAGAGCAGAGCCAGGACATGCCGCCCCACATGCAGGCCGCCAGTGCTTCCTTCCCGGTGCACCCTTACTCCTACCAGTCTCCTGGGCTTCCCAGTCCGCCGTACGGCACCATGGACAGCTCCCACATCTTCCACGTCAAGGCGCCGCACTCGTACACGGCCGCTCTGGAGCCTTTCTTTGAAAGTGCCCTGGCCGATTGCGCCAGCAGCAGCCCTTCCTTCGACGGGCCCCTGAGCCCGCCGCTCAGCGTCAACGGGAATTTCTCTTTCAAACACGAACCTTCCAACGAGTTTGAGAAAAATTATGCCTTTACCATGCACTACCCTGCCGCTAGCCTAGCAGGGGCCCCGGGCCATGGCTCCATCTTCTCCTGCACTGCCTCTCGCTGTGAGATCCCCATCGACAACCTCATGCCCTACGAGAGTCATTCCCATCATGAGCGAGTCATGAGTGCTCAACTGAATGCCATATTTCACGATTAAGCCCTTCAAGATGTATCAACGTCAGGACGCAGAGGCTGGAAACGAATCGACTGGGCATCCAACCTTGCTTAGAAAGGGTACCCGCCCCCCTCTGGGCGTTACGGCTGCCAAGTGCAAAAAAAGCGAGAGAGAGGGAAAGAAAGAACCAACTTCCAAGCATCAGAGTCGTCTATATGTATTATCGATTATTGCCTTCAGAAGCAAAGGGGATGCTACGCTTTTCCTGTTCCCCTTCTGTATATCCCCCACCCCAATCTGAACCTACACTGGCAATTTGGTGTAGATTAGAAGGGGTTCGACTTGACTCTCCATTGATCTGATTGGGACCACAAAATCACAAGCAATAATTAGGATCTATGCAATGTTTTTTGTTTTGTTTTTGTTTTTTTAAAAAAAAAAACTAGACCTGGGCCAGTTTCAAAAAAAATATTAAAAAAATAAAAATAAGAGGTATATATAAATTTTTCTATTTTTCAATCAACGTTTTTCCTACTTGTTACCTTTCCCGTGCTGAATTATTTTGTTGTGATTTTGTACAGAATTTTTAATAACTTTTGATAAACTATTTTAAACCCTGCAGCTTCATCAATTTTTATATGTATTGGAAAAAAGTAGAATTATATCTAATTTATACAAAAGAATAATTTAGGTAATTTAAACCAGCAGAGAAGTGCTTAGAAGAAGGGAAAAAAGTTGTTCTGTTGCCTTAGCACCTCCTCCTCCCCATTTTCCTTTCAAATCCTTCACACACACACACACAATGCAAAGAGCTGGCAATGTAGTTCCCATGAAAGATTTCCCACAGCAAGAATCAGATCCCTATGGTTTTGGAATGGATGAAAAAAGAACAGAATTGTTTTCTATTAAAACATATCAGTTCCACAGACATCTTGCAAAATCTTGTGTATATATACATCCGTATTCTATATACGTCCAAATGCCAGCCTCCTTTTTTTTTTCCAATCAAAAGCTGCTCGACTATCATATTCAATTTGCACTGTTTCTTTATAGTCTTTGGATCCCTTTCACCGTGATTTTGAAGAGAACAGAGATAAACTTGAAGACATTCATGTTTCCAGGCAATGTTAAATGCATGATTTTTTGTAACAGTCACATGAATCAGTGGTTTGTCATATCAATCTCCATCCAGGAGTTGAAAACAAATCAGGTTTGTGATGGTTGGGTTATAATAATATACCAATTGTAGTCAGTAGTTTAAAACTAATTTCAAACCATTTTGACTTCGTAATTAGAACAATATAGTTATGCATGTACAATGCAATCCAGAATAAGTGCTGTCTGAACTGTAACGCTGATTCAACCGAAATCAATCTGTACTGTAATTTTGTTTGTAATCCTGTATATGGCGATGTAATGCACATTTGGTATTTTTAGAAAACACACATTTTTGCAACAAGAGAGTAAGGAACCATTGGTCCAATGTTGCATTTGTGTGTAAGTGTTTTCCCCCCCTCTCCCATAATTCCTATGGGATTATTGTAATAGTTCCTAAAAGGTGCGACTTTTACTATTTGTACAATAAATTGAAGTTTAAAGAAACCTGAGGTGCAATTTAAGAGGAACCTGGGGGTGGGGTTGGCAGAAGTGCTAAGCAGATATTCCTTTACCAATCTGATCTGGAGGTCATTTGCAGTAGAATAGGACAATTCATGTGCTCCTAAAGTCAATATTCTCTAAACAGGTCAGGGTCCTATGTAGCTGTCCAGCTCTGGAGTCATGGAACATCACAGTGAGTAAACAATACCCAAACAAGACCTGTGAGCTGATCCAACTTCATATGTTACAGTGTGCAATTTCTTATAATGAAAATCACAACCTCTGACCTAGAAACACTTCTCAAGATAAAAAGAAGAGGAGCTAGTTGCGGCGATTTAGTGGTGAGGGAAGGGTCCCTGCAGATCCCCAAAGGTAATCTGTTCTTATCTCACATGTAGGGCACTATGGCTATGTGGTGCTCAAATCAGGTTCTGACGTTATTAAATCTGTCATGTGTAACTGTGTCTGAAAGAACTGAAGTGATGTTAGCCCCCCCCCCTTCAAGCAAACCATGCTCAGTTCTTTTCACGTGTTTCTGGGATGCCATTTAGGTTAAGCAGAGGGGGGATAGTAACCCCCTCCCCCACACTTTGTGTTCAATCCACTTGTATTCAAGATTCTGGGGCATGTACACACAAGTCTATCCAGTTTTCCGGTACACCTATATTGTCATGACCTTCCCAAACTCCCCCCCCCCTGCATCTGACCAGTATGTAGGAGTGTTATTTAAGACAGGGATACTTAACCTTCTTAGGAATCTTCTCCTCATCAACAAATCTCTTTGCTAGCGCTACTGAATCCTGAAATGACACCCTTACTGCTACCCCTGACACGTGCTGATTCTGATAGTGCCATTACTGAGATTTGGGGTCCCACAACAAGTGAGGGTGGTGATGATGGGGACACCACCACCTCACAGAGCAGTACAAACTTTCCCCCTTTCCCTGTGCAGTAGGCAGCACAGAGACTTCAGAATTAGAAACATTTCTTTCACAGGCTTGGGTTGTCCCTTGCTTGTCCAATATACTTCTAAGTACTCAGTGTGCTCCTGTAATCCTTCTACTATTATTAGACACTACCAAGTTGTTGGTGACTCATGGTCCCTTCACGCATTATGTTGCTAGCACACACACTTAAAGGATCCAATCTATTATTATTATTATTATTATTATTAACTTTTATTTCTAAAGCGCTGTAACTATACACAGCGCTGTACAAGATTAAAGGAGTCAAAAAGTACATAAAAGCCTGCCCAAGGCGTACAGTCTAAGATCTAAGAATCTAGAGAAAGTTGGTTACACATAAGCCCCACTGGAACCAACGAGACTAGTTAATTTCAACTACAGGTAACTTGCCGTCTTGATTGTGATCGGACTTTTAGTAAGTGTAACTAGTATTCTCTGGATTGGGATTTATCTGGTTTACATTTAAATGTAAAAATGTCACATATGCACAAGAAACGTGTGTTTTCCACTGCATACAACACACACACACACACACACACACACACACACACACACACACACACACACACACACACACACACACTTAATAGGCCCCCATATCCACTGATCCGCTATCCACGGTTTCAGTTATGCACTGATCACGGGGACACCCCCCCCCCCCCAGGCTTTACCTTTTCCCCAGCAGGCTTCATTTCTTCCTTAAACAAACAGGAGAAGCAGCCTCCTGCTACTTATTGCAGGCAAGTAGAATGAGAATAAGTCCTAGAGAGGCTCTGCAAGATTAACAGAAACCTTGCAGAGTCTCTCTAGGACTTAGACTGATTCTACTTGCCTGCAATGGAGGCTGTTTCTCTGTTTTTTAAGGAAGAAATGAAGCTTGCTGAAAGAAAAATAAGAGCTGAGGAGGCACGCACACCTGCCCGCAGGAGAGGCAGGGCGGGGCCCCCTCAGGAAACCATGGAGGAAACCTCAGTTCACCCCTATCCACGGTTTCAAGTATCTATGGAGGGGCCTGGAACATATCACCAGCGGATATGGGGGCAGTACTGTATATTGATACTAAATATTTAGGTCAAGACTTTAGGTGTGGCCACAACTTCTTCCTTCTGCATGCACACATATTGGTGAACATTTGTTTTCTGCTGCACAATGTATGAAATGTCCCTCCTCTGTTTGGTACCTTGTGGAAACTGTTAGATGCCTTACATAAAATAAAAAAAGAGAAAACGAAAGAGACCAGATGATACCAGCAGTCAGTGAGAAAAGCGAAGACCTGATCAAAGTGTGAATTGTCTTTCTGGATAGTCAGGAATTCTGGGCTTAGATCCTGCTCTCCATGCCCCTGCCAGCACCTGCCCTCTTTGTCTCCAAAAGCAATGTGGTCTTCACTCGGAATGTACTAACAAATACCACAAGGAGAGCAAATGTTTGCAAAGGTAGCATTTTGTTTATGCGAACCTACGGCATTGCCTTACACTGAGCCAGAACATTGGTCCATCTAGGTCAGTATTGCCTACACTGAGAGGCAGCAGTGCTCTGGGGTTCTCACAATGGGGTTCTCACATTCTCATTGGGTTAAACAAAGTGGAAAGCTAAGATCCAGACCCACAAAAGTGTCATCTATGCTGACGGCATACAAAGTAGTTTCTACCTCACTGACTTCAGTGAGAATGTGCTGCCCAAAATTCATGTACTTTCGACCAGTGTTGGCTATGGTCACAATGTGAGGAATGAGAAAAACCCCTCACATACCACAAAGAAAAAGGAGAAAAGAGCTTGGTGTTCTTAATACGAAGGGAATATTTTTGGGAGGGAAATGAGGATCATCTACATGCAATGTTCTGTCTGAATGGGGTAGTATGTATGTGGATGATTGTGGGATGGGCGGGTGGGTAAGAACTATAAGAACTTAGCTGTAAGAACCTAAGCAGATATTTCCGTGCATTGGAATCTACAATGTCTAGGTTTATCTCAGTGACGTTAGTATTACCCATTCATTGTTTTTGCAGGTGTATCTCATTGTCCTACAACAGAGCTTCTACAACTGATGGAGCCAATGAATTGACAGTTGAGCCAGTTTCATCAGTTTTGTTCAGCACAAGTGGGTGGAGTTGGGGGCAAGGCAGGGGAAGTGGCATTTTATCAGAATATAGATGACTACTGATGAAGCTCCATGTAGATATGTAGCTCAGTCAAAGGGCCCAATTCTATCCTCCCCCCCCCCCCGGCTGGTGGAGTTGCACCGAAAATAGGTGCACAGTATCCAGCAGGAGACGGACAGATTGGGAGGTTTTGGAGGGGAAAGGGGATAAATCTCCTTACCACTCCATAAGCCCCATGCTCCTCAATGGGTCTCCGTGGAACTGCACCACTTCTTCAGCTGGCACAAGTCTGAGAGAAAAGGATTGGGATAGGATATGGCATGCACTATCGCTGCCAGATTCACCCCCTCCTGCAGCCTCCTCGCCCCATTATGCCTCCCTCCCTGCCCAGTTTTGCCCCTCCCTGCCCCCGTCTCGCTTCCCCCACCGCCGTACCTTCCTTGGTGGGCAGCCGGTGATCCATCGACACGCACAGGAAGGCTCCAGCCTTCCCACTGGCGCTCCAGCAATGTGCTACTTCACGCACTGCCAGAAGCATGTTTGCAGCTGTCATAAAACAGTCAGCGCTGGGGGAATGCTAGTTTCTTCCTGTGTGAAGAGCCCATAGGATTTGGGCTGAAAGAACACCAGATTTCAAGGGGTTCTCCCTGTTACAGCATTCCAGGAGAATGAGTTGGAAAGAATCAAACTCACATCTGAAACAGTACAGTGTGCTAACCAAGCAGAGTGGCCAGTACATAGACTAATGGCCTTGCTGTCTCACATGGGTCCCCTCCAACCTGGGTGGCCCAAAGAGAGGCACTCTGCCACCACCACACAAAGTGCCACAGAGGTAGTAGTCTCTCTTAGGGATCAACAGCTGCCCAACAATGCTGGCTCCTGATGCCAGTCCTGCCTCCTTACTGATTTCTGCAACCCACAGAAGCAGGATAAATGAGGCAAAACTGTAAAAATTGCAGCTCAAAATGGGGAGAAATAAGAGAAAATATGCGGGTCTAATTTATACAGGTCGCACATCTCTGGTGTCTCTGTACAGAGTTTTGGTTACCTCAGCAGCACACAAATTTTTAGTTTATTTTATCGAGGCAAAGACTGCACAGCCCTAGAATGCTTAGTATGGTGTTAAGGTTGCCTTTTCAGCTGCACAAACATCTTGATTTTATTATTTGTTGTGGAGATGGGGAAGAATGCTTGTCTAGAAGCAGTGCTATCTCTGCTTCCTATCCGCCTTGTAAATGGCAACTTACTTAGCTGCATCAGTAGTTTTGGAAACAGAGAAGCAGCACTTAGCCGTCTCTCCCTTATGCCTAGCTACGGTGAAATGAGATCTATATCCAGATTCACACAGAGCAGAAAAGAGTGAATGCAATCTTGATATTGTCTCTCATGTCCTCCCTAGATAGCCAAATATTTGAAAGTGAATTAAATTTAACACAATGAAGGCTTTCTAGTAGCTTATTCTCCCAATCCATATCTACTTGAGAATTCTGGAAAAGAAGGGCGTGGATATGGAGTTCCACAAATTATTTATGTGGGAATATGCACACATTATATTATGCAGGTTATATTTGCATGTATCTTCAGCCTTTCTTCTAAAGAAGTCAAGGCAGTGTGCCTAGGGTTTTTCTTCCCAAGAGGCCACTCATCTAGAAGAGATCTGACCAGATCCAGATTTTTATTATGGTTACTGCATCATGCCCAGGGACTATTCAAACCTTCAGATAGATATTTAGAATCTTCTGGAACATTTACAGTCTAATTTACAGTTGTCATCACAGACACAGCCTAATCCTATACCCCCCCCCTCCCAGGTCTGGGACATGCAGCGTGGGCCGCGCAGCCCATGCTGCATCCGCGTGGCCCACGCTGCATCCTGTCCGGAGAAGGGCCAGGCTAGAGGTCTTCTCAGGGTAAGCGGACACTTCTCTGCTTACCCCAGGTAAACCCCCAGCCACTACAATGGAGCTACTCGGTCCTACGCCAGCTCTTTAGCTGGTGTAGAACTGAGCAGCCCCGTGTCGGCAGAAAGGGCCTGGTAGGGGAGATAGGATATGGCTTGCCACAGTATCGCCAATTCATCCCCCTCCTGGGCCCAATACACCCAAAGGCTAGAAGGGGGCGGTATCAGTGGCAGCAGTGCTACCAATATCCTACCCCCCCCTTCCAGGTCTTGATCCATTTTCCTAGGTCCACTTCCTGGGTCCACAATGTTCCCTTACCTGGAGGAATCCTCCGGGACCGCCCCCCTACAAAATGCAGCACATGCTCTGGCGGTGCGGCTGCATCAGCAGGGGAGGGAAAGGATAGGATTGGGACCTTAAACTTTCAGGGTTGTTGAATACAAGTCAAACACAAAGCAGTCTGCATGCTCAATAACTGACAAGTTACAATGTAGTTATCAACATTAACACAGCCACTTATCACAACTACATCAAAATTGTTCCAAAATTAATGAGTGAAATGTGGCAGGGTACATGCAATGTGTATTGCATACAAAAACTGTTTTAAGGGTTAGAAGCCCTCCCTCCATTTCACTTTTTCATTGTCAGTCTGTCAAGTCTATGGATGGATTCCAAAGAAGCACACAATTAATTCATTGCATTACATTAACATGTAATTCTACATGCCCAAGAGGCTTTGGGGTTGTGTTTCTCCAACACCATCTCCATGCCTTTCCTTCATGGCAAGCCATTTTTGAAACTAAGAGATTTTCAAAAGTGGGTTGTGAAGGGTTGACTGTTCAAAGAAAAAAATCAACACACACACCTCTGTTGCTGGGCACACCTAAAGTAGCTCTTTGGATGAGGTGAAACTAGACTGGAGCGGAGGCAAGTAGTTCTGCAAGACTTCATTACACCGGAGTCAGCGGCCCCTCCCCTTTGCTGTTGGAGCCATTCCAGCAACGACAGGGGAGTGTCCTGCGTGTTGCCATTGCCGCCAGAATGGCTCCAACAGCAAGGGGGAGGGGCCGTTGACTCCGGTGTAACGGAGTCTTGCAGAACTACTTGCCTCTGCTCCAGTCTAGCTACGCCACTCATCCCACCCTACCTGTCTATAACATTATATT
This sequence comes from Plestiodon gilberti rubricaudatus, assembly GCA_026170595.1. NCBI lineage: Eukaryota > Metazoa > Chordata > Lepidosauria > Squamata > Scincidae > Plestiodon > Plestiodon gilberti. The sequence continues at coordinate 170,096,045 of JANXHW010000001.1, forward strand.
AAAGTTAATTATTTACATTTTTTTACAGTACTGCCCTTCCTCCAAGGAGCTCAGGTATACATAGTTTCTCCCCTCCTTTTGTCCTCACAACAACCCTGTAAGGCGGGTGAGGCTGAGAGATAGTGACTGGCCCAAGGTCACCCAGGAAGCTTCATGGCTGAGTGGGGATTTGAACCAGGTTCTTCCAGGTCTAGGTCCAACTTTCAAACCACTATACCATCATTGGTAATAATTGATTCTAGCTGTAATAGGTAGCTGATTATACAAATATAGTTTAAAAAATGAATCGCTTCTTGTCCTTTCTTTTTTAACTCGCTAGATGAAAAGCAACAGTGTAAATCGAGGATTTTACACTTTGCTAACTTGTTCCAGTGTGTTTGTCCTGAAAGAGAAAAAGTGAAATTACAAGTATGAAAAGAAAAGTGAAAAAACTCCCCCCCCCCCCCCCAGTGTTTAATTCCTTCTGGTGAAATGCTTCCATTCCAAATATAAGGATTCTTCTAGTCAGTCAAGGGACAACTCACATGCCACCATCTTTTATTCAAAGGAAGGCACAGATGTTCCTTCTGCAGGGGAGGTTTTAATTTATGAAAATGATATTGTTTATGCATGAATGCACTCCACATAACGCACAGTACTTCCATTTGATGAGAGAAATACTGCAGAACCAGTGCCAGTGTCAGGAACATATTCTGCAAATTTAGTCGCTTAAATGTTTAATGAATATTTGGAAGGCATTTGGAAGGCACAAGAAAGCTTTTCAATTACCTTTTCTTTTTTCACAGCTAATAATAATTTTCACCTCCTCCAGCCAATGCAATTGACTTTAGAGGTCTGACAAATGTTTGTTGCTGTAGCACTTCAAAAGAAACGATAATTAAGAGAACAATCAAGCGAAATGGAATATTGGTGAAATATTTGGGTGAACAGATGATCAATGTTATGTGTTTTTGGGACATCTTAAAAAAATGTGATCAGTATTTTCCATCATTGAGAATGGTCTTTTAGATAGTAAAAGAAATGGCTAAGAATTGTGTTTTCAAGTAGTAATGCTAGGAATACCAATTACTGTACACACAACTTTTGGTACCAGCAAAGAATACTTACAGATGTTTTTGCCACTCACTGATCAGCAAGTTGGTAAATGGTTGCCCTTGGGAGCAATATTTACAAAGTCAACCTTACACTTACAGAGTCTCTACCATTATCTTGGTGCAATTTGAACAATATTTGTGCAGTGGGGATTTTGTCAACACTGTTCATGCAAGTCACATCAATTTCCCAAAACAAGTGTGGATACAGCTGGATGATCAAGGTCACCTAGTCCTAGACTAAATCTTTTGGTAGCTTTCTTCAAGCTTATATCCTCAGGTAATTTCATTGCTCACAAATGGCAATGTATTTTTTCAACTGTTGAGATGATTTGATCTCAACTGGGATATTCTGTTGTTGATGATTCTCCCTATGGGGGGAGAAAGCGGGATATAAATCAAATAAAAAATAAAAATCTGCTTCAGGCCTTGTTTATTAAACTTGCTTAGTGATTTAGCATTAATGTAGCACCAGTACAACATCTGGTCACTATACTGTATGGGGACAGTAGTAGTTGAAGGGGGCAATCTTATCCGGCCGCCAGGCCTGGTCTAGGTCTGTCTCAAAAGCTGCCATTCTACAAATTTTTGGCATGCATGGCGTGCAGCCCAGGTAAGCTGCGGCTGGGCCGGGTGGCATAGGGGCGGGGGAGGGCGTTCCAGGGGTGTTTTGGGGCAGGGTGGGTGAATCAGGCCCAGGAGGGGGCAGGATTGGCGGTGGCAGCATACCATACACCGTATCCTATCCCCCTCTCAGGCCCGTTTCTCCCAACATGGGTAGCCTTGATTTGTGCCACTGAAATGGCAGGCGCATATCCAAGGAGGCCTGTTGGGGGGACTGGAGCTTTACTTGGGGTAAGGGAACAAAAGTTCACTTGGGGTAAAGGAACAAAAGACCTCCAACCCTGACTACTCTGTTCAGGATACAGCATTGTTGGTGCTGGCATAGATGGATCGCTGAGCAGAGCGTAGGATAGGATTGGGCTGCCCATGTCCTAACACTTGGCCTAAAGAGGGTTTCAACTATATATAGTTGTGTCTATCAAACTACTGTACATTGTGTATAATGCACATTAACATGGTCTAACTATTCTATTTAGCTTGAAGACCACTACTGCAGTTGGCCGTCATTGTCCCTCACTCATCAGTATAAAATATACTAATTCACGGTAGAGTGATGGGTTGAAAAACTGCAAACGAGCTGTTGTTTAGATGTGTACATAAGTATTTTTCCTTAAAAATATTGAAATATGCATTTAACAGGCTGTCACAAGGAAGTGAACCCAAAATTAAGTTTGATGTTGCTCTTAATGCATTCACTTATACTGTTAAATTGCCCACAGGGTATGTTAGGCACTGAATAGTTGCTTTTTATTTTCAATTTCCAGGCTTCTGACACTTTGGAACACAGACTGAATGATACTGAATATAAAAAACATAAATTAATAGCTATGATATTCAGTATGCAGCATTATTTCACATAAAGTAGAATCAAGTGACATTGGGCACAGTCTTCTAAAAGAATTGCAATTGCCCGATCTCCTATTTTTTTCAATGAACTGAAGTCAATGGTTAATGCAAAGTACTACCAGTAGTACTTGGTGGATTATTATGCATGCTAAATATTACATTTAGGGCAAAGTAAAAGAAAAATGAAATCAGCATTTCTGTTTTGTGACTGCCTGGAACAAGGTGCATTGACCGCAACAGTCTCATACAGTACATCTGGACATTTGGTGGTGGGCCTTTTCTTTCTGTGAAACCCATGTGGTAGGCTACCTTCCTATGTTCGTTGTAGTCCCACCTTTATATGAATCCTGAACTCAATTGAAATGAAGCCTACGTACAGGTTGATTCACACTTGCCTTGCAATAGCAGTGTGCTAACAATATACGTACCCTTGGTTCCTTCCCATGCAACCGCAACCCCAGTAATGTATGTGAAGGAGCCACAAGAGCATGCTGTTTCTGGTAAATCTGAATTGACTTCACATGTACATGAACCTTTCTTATTCCATTCCTCTCCTCTTTCTGTTGTGTGTTACTCTTGCCTGTTGTTTCCTCTGTTGTGTTCTTTTTTGGCATTGTAAGTTTGTTGGAACAGGGACTGCCTTTCACTCACATTATTTGTTACGCGTGTATTCCTCCCTTCATCCAAGGAGCCCAAGGAATGGTATGAATGGGGTACCCATTTTAAAACGGGATAACCCATTTTATCCTCACAACAACCTTGTGAAGTAGGTTAGACTGCAAGAGTTATTGGCCCAAGTACAGCAAGTGAACTTCATGACTGAGAGGGATTTAAGCAAGGTCCCCCTGACAGAAGTTCAACACACTATCTACTACATCACTTTAAACATCTACAAAGTGCCATATACTGTACACTGATGGTGCTATATGTATCAATAAGCAAAAAAAAAAAGTAATGAGATGAAAAGGCAACAAAAGACAGTCTGGCCAATTGTGATTTTATAACAAAAGGGTATTTGTTGACCTCCTGCCTTTCTTCCATGGAATTCAAGGTGGCATACATATTTATTTATTTATTTATTTATTATTTATTTATTTTAGGAATTTGTAGCCCGCCTTTCTCCCTAGGGCGGCTTACAACATATTAATACATAAAAACAATTAATTAAACACATTAAAATTAATTAAAACACTTAAGATTAAAAATAAACAACCCCAGTGGGTCACTAGCATTTACATATATTAAAACCATTTGTTAAAAGGTCAGCCCACCATGTCAGACATTAAAAGCAGTCCTGAATAAAAACGTCTTAAGGCCCCGCCGAAAGGCCTCTAAAGAGGGAGTCGTTCTTAATTCCAAGGGGAGGGAATTCCACAATTGGGGCGCCACTGTCGAGAAGGCCCTACTCCGCGCCGCCATCCCCCTCACTTCCGCCAATGGCGGCACGGTCAACAGGGCCCCCCCTGATGACCTCAGAGTACGGGTCGGATTATAAGGAGGCGGTCCCTCAAATACCCTGGACCCGAACATAGGGTTCTCAAGTAGTCTCCCATCCAAGTACAGTGGAACCTTGGATTGCGAGTAACTTGGTTTGCGAGTGTTTGGCAAGACGAGCAAAATAGTTTTCTAAATTTTGACTTGATAAACGAGCAATGTCTTGCAATACAAGTACATTGTGTTCTCCAAGATATCTCTCTGTGTGTTTGCAGAGTAACAATAGAGTCTCCTGGGCAACAAACTGCCCTCATTAACTGCTCATTAACACTTTGTTCTCCCTCTGCTAGAGGCTCCATTTGTGCAGAATAGCAGCTCAGACTTTGCTTTGCAACTTCTGTCTTGCAGACCTCATTAACAAGCTGTTTTCCCCTTCCCCCATCTGTTTACTCTGCAGAACAAGGCTCAGGTTTTGCATATCAGATGTTGCAAAGTGAGCTACAGTTTGCAAGAGCAAAGGAGTACTCTGCAGGGCAGCTTCTTAATTAGCTGAGCCCAGGAGATAATGCAGATACACACAAAGATCTCTTGCAGAATAACGAATCATCTGAGTTTCCATTATTCTTATGGGAAAATTTGCTTTGATATACGAGTGCTTTGGATTACAAGCACGTTTCTGGAACCAATTATGCTCGCAATCCAAGGTTCCACTGTATTGACTAGACGAGACGCAGACCTGCTCAGCTTTAGCAAAGTTACTGCAAAACAAAGTTACATGCAATGGGAACTAAAAAGTCACTTTTGCACAAAATAAGTCAAATCTGAAAGAAAAAAAATGAATGAGTAGTTATCTAATGTACCAGGCAATGAAGAATGGGAGATGAATATATTTATAAAACCCAAGTTGTGTTTTTACACCCTGGCTCTCTTTATATGGAGTCTGTTGTTACACATGCTTATGGTACATTCATTGTATTACTTATGGATGGAAAACTGCCAGTTAGACATGATTTTTTAAAACACTGACATGAATATTGACATGGGGTGAAACCAGGAGTACATTAATGTCAGTTGCTAATTTCCAACTGACTTTTATGGAAACAGGATTTATCGTACTGTGTGGTAAATGTCATTTATAATCCTCTAGGAAAAAAATGAGTCTATCCTTCTTTAGGTCTTTAATACAGGGGTGGGGAACCTATTTGCCACATTGGGGAAATTGGCTGCGGGCTGGCCGTAAGGCCGGCCGAAATTTTGGGGGCCCCTCCACCGCAAATTTGACACCCCCCCCGCGAATTTACAGTTCTAAACCACCCACCCACCCACGGACCACTCTCTCTCTCCCTCCCTAAATTGGAGGGATAAATCTCCTCCTGAAATCGGCCTTTCTGCAGCTGCGCAGATCGCCGTTGAGGCCAAGAGGTTGCCCTCTCGGCCTTAACGGCGATCTGCCGTTCACCTCGGCACGCGTCACCTCGGCGCCTCCTCCTTCTGAAAGTGGCCTTCCTGGACCTGCGGAGAGTGCCGCTCTGCGCAGGTCCAGAAAGTCCGCTTTTAAAGGGACTAGGCAGGCGGCAGCGGTGGAGCCTCCGGTCCCGCGGGCCGGAGGTTCCCCACTCCTATGAAAGGTTTATTGTACCTTGGAATAACATAGTAGCTTTCACCAGAATGACATTTTAAGAAAATGTACCCATCCATCTCAGCACTAACTTGCATATTTTAACAGCACAATCCTATTGAATTGCAATGCTAGCTCAGCAGCTGCTGTGCTGGCATAGGGTGTTGTGAACGTTTTGTAAAACACGTTTGCAACACCTGCTGAGTAGGTGGCGCTGGTGGGAAGGCCTGCACCATTCCCTCAGCGCTGGGCACAGCGAACTGCACCTTGGAGCAGGTAAGAGCTGCTCCAAGCGGTGTAGGGGCTGTGGGAGGGTGGGGAGGGGGTGTAACGGGGCAGGGGAAGGGTGGGGAGATGAGGCCCAGGAGGGGGGCAGGATCGGTGCTGCTGCTGGTGCATGCTGAATTCTATCCTTCCCAGGCCTTTTCTTTTTCACGGGCTTTCTCAGTTCTGTGCCAGCGATTGAGTTAGCGCAGATCAGAGTAGCTCCATTGCAAAAGCTGAGAGTTTACCCAGGGTAAGGGGAAATATATGCAGACGATACCACCCTAATGGCAGAAAGTGAAGAAGAACTAAAGAGCCTCTTGATGAGAGTGAAAGAGGAGAGTGCAAACGTTGGCTTGAAACTCAACATTAATAAAACTAAGATCATGGCATCTGGTCCCATCAACTCCTGGCAAATAGAAGGGGCAGAAATGGAAGCAGTAACAGATTTTACTTTTTTGGGTTCCAAGATCACTGCAGACGGAGACAGCAGCCATGAAATTAAAAGACGCTTACTCCTTGGAAGGAAAGCTATGGCAAATTTAGATAGCATAATAAAAAGCAGAGATATCACCATGTCAACAAAAGTTCGTATAGTCAGGGCCATGGTGTTCCCAGTAGCAATGTATGGTTGCGAGAGTTGGACCATAAGGAAGGCTGAGCGCCGAAGAATAGATGCTTTCGAACTGTGGTGCTGGAGAAGACTCCTGAGAGTCCCTTGGACTGCTAGGAGATCAAATCAGTCAATCCTAAATGAAATCAACCCTGACTGTTCCCTGGAAGGACAGGTACTGAGGCTGAAACTCAAATATTTTGGCCACCTAATGCGAAGAGAAGACTCTCTGGAGAAGACTCTGATGCTGGGAAAAATTGAAGGCAAAAGGAGAAGGGGAAGGCAAAGGATGAGATGGTTAGACAGCATCACCAATGCAACGAACATGAAAATGAGCGAACTCAGGAAGATAGTGGAGGATAGGAAGGCCTGGCGGGATATGGTTCATGGGATCACGAAGGGTCGGACACGACTTAACGACTGAACAACAACAAAGGGGAAATATGTCCCCTTACTTCAAGGATGTCTCCAGCCTGCTCCTAGCCAGCGCTGGATACAGCATGGGCTGCATGGCCCCACAGCGCTGGATAGGACTGGGCTGTAACAAAACACTTGGTGGGTCACAACCTGATTTCTGGTGGGTCCCGCAGAGCAGCCAACGAAAACACAGGTGATGAAAAGATCTGATAAGTAATTGCCTCAAGTCCTGAGGCTATTAAAAAATCAGACAGCTACTAATTGTCATGCAAAGAGCTGAGCTCTTGTAGTTTGCACGTTTGTGTAAATATACATGTAGAGAAATGTTTGGGCGTCTTTTTTCTGGTATTCCCCCCCCCCCGGCCAAGTCCGTCAATGACAGGTAGTGGCTGGGTCACATAATTAAGCCCCTTACTTGAGGCTATTCATTAGGGCTGCCTCATAATGAGAAATGGATTGAGGTTTTTGCAAATAAATATTATTTCTTTCTAGATCACCTTTCAGTGCAATCCTAAGCATGCCTATTATTCAGAAGTAAGTCCTACTGAGCTCAATGGCACATAGTGTCTTTCTTTAGGATTCCAACTGTTTATATCAAACCTTAGCAACTGGGACCCACTTTTTAAAACAACACTATCGGGACCCACCTAGCTTTACGAGGAAAAAAGGTGCAAACTGCAGGAGCTCAGCTCCGTACAAACTGCAGGTTGTCCCCTTTTTATGCAGCACAGGGCAGAGGTGTGGGGGCAGGGGAGAAAAATAATTTGTCAGCTTGTAAACAAGAGGCAACAGCTTCTTCCTCGATAAAACTATATCAAGCACTTACTTACGGAGTCTGCCAGTAAAACTCATTTTAAGCTGTTAACAGATTGTGGGGCAATTATGAATTATGATGTTAAGCATATATTTAATCTAAAAAAAACCTTTGATTTTTTACAATAGCGTAGACCAGGCCATTGCACAGTCAATGAACGCAACACTGCAGGGGCTTCAACAACGTATAACGCAGAGGGAGCGCTGAGATGGCAATCCTTCGAATTAAGGCTGATTCACACTAGACTTTTCCCGGCGCGCATGCCCCTGCCCTTGCGTCTGTGCTTGTATGCGCTTCTCTATGCGGTTGGAGGCGGGGACTGCTTGCGCCTGTTGTCCCTCCTTCTGTCCCGCCTTCTTGAAGAAAGCACAGCTGTGATTTGGTGAACAGAAGAAACGCAAGCATTCCCGCAAGCGCAAGCGCATCAAAAGATGAGGGGAAACCATCTTTCCTCCCTCGACGCAAGCTGCGACGCAAGCATGAAAACAGCCCCGCAAGACCCAACGCAGATCCAAAACGAGACGGGAAAAGGCTAGTGTGAATCAGCCTTAAGAGCAAGGGAATTACAAACACGTCATTGGTTTCATATGTGAAATGCTGGAAAAAGGCATCCTTCAGCATTTTATTTCTCGATTTGCTAGCTTGTCTCTCTCGCTCAGCGCAACGTTGCATTTCCAGTGATGAATGAGGAATCCTTGGAAGAACCGTTCTGGCAGTGCAAGCCTATCCATATGTACTCAGAAGCAAGCCTCACTGAGTTCAACGGAACTTACTTACAGGCAAAAAAATGCGTATAGGATTGCAGCTCTAATTTCGCGCCTTTCTTCGAACACCCGCAAAACGTTTTCCTTGCCCAGTGCTCGAGAACCATTTTAGCAGAGCCCAGCTGAGAAGGCGGGAAGGAGAGGTCGCGCGCCTAATCCTGGGCCCAAGGCCAAGTGCGCGAGCGCTGGCCCGTTCACCTCCCTCCAGAGTTGCAGCGTTGCTCGCTACCTTGGTAGCGGCCGGGACGCGCTGGGAGCGCTTCCACCATCTTTGCTGGGGGGAAGACGAGAACGACCCCAATGTTGCGCCCCAGAAGAACAGCGTGGGCTGAGAGCGCAGAGGACACGCGAGAGATGAAAGAGAGCGATAGGTGGGAGAAAAGCGACGCCCCCTCTTGTTCCTCTTCGACAGAGGGGGAGCCTTCTCCGGAAAGAGGCGCCCAGGTATGTGAGGAGACGGCGGCGGCGGGAGGCGAAGACGATGACCAACCGCTCCTCAGGGGGATCTTTCAGATCAGAAAGAAGAGTTGCGACGTGGTGCTGAGCGCCAAGAGGCTCAGCTGGAGCCCCATCCAGCCAGAGCCCCCCGTAGGTGAGGACTGCGGGCGAGCTGTGTGCATGTGTGTGTGTGTGTGTGTGTTGTGCGTGTGCGCGCGCCTCTGTCCTCCTGGGCCCCGATCTCTTCCCCCTCCCCCACCTGCCTGCTCGGAAGTAAGTCCCACTGGATTCAGTAGAACTTACTCTGGGCCCTCCCTGCGTACAGAAGACGGTCTCCCCTCCCGTACCCGAACTCCCTCCGACTGGCCTGGCAAGTTTTACAGGCTCCTCCTCCTGGAGTCTAGGCGATGGGGGACGTCCGTCTCTCCATCCCCCTCCCTTTTTTCGGCCATCACGTAGTGGGGGAAAAAAAAAACACCCTTTCCCTCTCGAAACGTTAGGGTGGCGAATACTTCCAGCGATGGATTGCCTAGCCCTAGAACTAAATGGGTGATATTGTTTTATCGAGGAAGAAGCTGTTGCCTCTAGTTTACAAGCTGACCAATAAAAGATTTTTCTTCGCTGTCCACCCGACCCGTGCCCCTTCTCCCCTGTCCCCCACCCTTGCCCTGCCCCCTGTGCTGCATAAAAAGGGGACAACCTGAATATAATAGAATACTCAAATCAACTCTGGAAAGTAATTGATATGTATTAACTAATATTGATGATCACAACGTCTCTTACTGGGAAAACAAACAAACAAAGGGTAATTACATGAATTCACAATCACTGTAGAAAAAAAGTCATATGGTATGACAGAGCCTCATAGTCTGAACAATGCCATGGAGAATTCTGATAGTCATAGTGAAACAAGAACTCAATGGTGTTTTTGAGTCACTGTGCCCTGAGGCTGTGATATGTTGGAATAGTTTTTTGCTGCTTTCTTCAGTGCAAAGAGTTGTAGATGTTCTGTGATGTGGTTGCTTTGGGAACCAGTAAGAAACACAACTACAACTTCACAGCAGTACCTGTTGCTAAAGATGCTATTTTCTCCATCTGGCTCCTTGCACCACTCTACCTGGAGCAACTTACAAAGATCTAGACCAGTTTGGTAGTACTGTGTTGCAATCTTCTTCCTTGATCTATAATCCTTTTCACACAGGTAAAAGACTAAGCAGTATCTGGACGGTTAGTAGGACAACAGAAAAAAGTTATTTTTTCAAAGTCTTGGAGAAAACAGTGAATGAGCTAATTGCGTGTTTGCAGTAGTACAGTGTTTCTCAAACTGTGAGTCGGGACCCACTTGGTGGGTCCTAACCTGATTTATGGTGGGTCCCAGGTGATGGAAAGATCAGATAAGTAATTGCCACAAGTCCTGAGACTATGCAAAAATCAGATAGCTGCTAATTACCCTGCAAACAGCTGAGCTCCTGCAGTTTGCAAGCTTAATATAGGGAGATAAATGTTTGAGCGTCTTTTTTGGGGGGGGAGGGGTTCCCAAGTCTGTCAATGACAGGTAGTGGGGGCAGGTGGAGGCTGGGTCACATAAATAAGCCCCTCAAGCCTTGAAGCTATTCAAATCATTAGGGTTGCCTCATTACAAGAAGTGCATTATTTATTTATTTGTTGCAAATAAATATAAATATTACTTTAAATAAATATATTCTAGACCGCCTTTTTAAAGTCTCGTATAGCTAGGTGGGTCCCGATAGAGTGTCATTTTAAAAAGTGGGTCCCAGTGCTAAAACGTTTGAGAACCATTGCAGTAGTAAATGATGAAAGGAAAGTGTAGAATCATATAATTGATCCATGGTATTACCAGTTTCACTTCCAACTTTGTTTCCCCTATCTGCTTAACAGCCCAATCCAACTTAAAGATCGGCTGTCTGTCTGAGGCCGTCCGCCCGATCCCGTGCTCTGCCACGGGCTGGCTGCAGCAGGCAGCCCGCAGCGGAAAGTCTACTCGGGGAAGGGGACGCTCGTCCTCTTCCCTGGGTGTAATGGTGGCTGGGGCCAATAGGCCTCCTCGGATTTGCGCCAGCTATTTTGCTGGCGGAAGTCAGAGGCGGCCGTGTAACGGCCCAGCCACCCTATGGAGCCCGGCAGGGACTGGGATATGGCAGACGCCATGTCCCCCCACCATCCAGGATGGCTGGGCCTATGGCTGCCCGAAATGCCCCACCGCCCGCCTGCCGGATCTACACTTACCTGGGTCTGGCGGCGAGCAGAGTCCTCGACCGGCAGAGCAGGGCAGGCCGGTCTTGTGTCGGCCTGCCCTGCTCTAAAGTAGTCCGCAAATGTGCTTTATGGCACGTTTGCGACTGTTTTGGGCTATTCCAGGCGGCGGATCGCTAGGTCCGCCGCCTGGAAGAAGAGTCGGATTGCGCTGTGAGGTTTAATAGAGCCTGTGGAACTTATCCACTGCCTAACCGCAAGTAAGTGAGAAATAGGCATATCTTTAAGGCATAGAAGATGATCTGATGCCACTTCCGCCCCCGCCATTCAGAAGCGATCCTGCTTCCTATCCTTTTATCTTTTTCCTTCTTTGATCATGCAAAGAAGTGATCACTTCGCACAGGGAAGTGCGATCACTGTAAACAAAACAGGAAGTGTGGAACGTGCTGGGAATATGTGTCCTGCACTTCCTGTTTAAAGAGACTGCACAATGAAGGAGAAAGGTAAGTGAGTAGGAGGGAGGCTCACTGCCTTCCAGTTTGCCTTCTGGTGGCTTTTAGTGAGCGGGAAGCAGATTGGAGTGGCTCTGTCCATGATGGGCTTCATTCAAGAAGGCAGCACCAGACTCCATGAAAAGCATCCTGAGCCTTTTTGACACTCCCTGCAGCTTCCCAGTCCAAGCTGCAACAGTCTCCTCAGCTTTGGGCAGCCCTTCGGGGTGGCTAATGGGGTGGGACATTAGCTATGGGAAATGGAATTGTTCTATTGATTAGCTTTATTTTCATGTTGTAAGGGTATCCTACTGTAACTTCTATTTGTTTTGTGGTGTCCTATCAAAAATACTGGTGTGAAAGAATTTTAGTACCGGGTATATGTTGAAAAATGTTGATGCAATAGTAAAATTACTTTCATTATCTTTGCTTGATTTCTTTTTCATTTTAGCAAGTCTTTTTTTTTTTGTATGTGTGATTTCATGAAGTTCTATTTATGTTACTGACACTTAAATCATCTCTAAAGCATTTCAAATCCAATTTGGATAGCTGTGAATTCCAAGCAATATAGATTTGCATGTGTTAACTTACTGTTGATGTATATGCTTCTTATGAGAAAAAATAGTTTTAATTTCTGCTACTTTTGCTTCCTTATCTGGACAGTCTGTTGAGACATAATGTGTTGTGTATTTGATACATATATATTACTATTTCACCATAAGGGTCTGCTATTATTTTGGACATCAACTGATTTTATGATAGTATTAGGTTTCTTTCACATATGCTTATGTTTTTACCCAGATGAACTCAAAGCACATCTGCTACTTTTGTGATGGTATCTGTTATTTCCGTTTAGAATTTGACCTTTTTTTAAAAAAATACAGCTAGAATTCTGCAAAGTGTTTTAGTGCTCTCTTTAAAAATGAGTATATGTGGCAGTAACCAAATGTCAGTATTTTGAATTTGTTGTGTTCTGTCATATATTGTCATTATGCATTAAACAGATATATACCTACATATATACCGGTAGAAGATTTAGACATACATGCACACATACAGTACATGATATGGATTTTGTTTATTCACCCCAATTCAGTAAGGTTGCAGACCCTAGATGTGCATCCACATACGAAAATGTCTCTGAGAGCAGAAAAACCCCACCTCTGACACATAGAGTTGCACTCTAATAGATGACTGGTACTTTCATGCTGTCTAGATCTCTTGATTTGCACAATATTATTTGGCCTATATGTGCATCTACTTCGACAAATGTGGAATTTTTGTGAGGGAGGAGAGGAAAGGGAATGTTGTGATAGAGGAAAATGAACTGAGGGAAATGAATGTTTCCTGAATTTCAGAATTCAGTGTTCTGTCAGCAATTACTCAGAAAATACCTATGGAAAAAGAATTACTGTTTTAGTTATAGTTTTCATACAAGAGTCATTTAAAGTTGGCTGAAAAAGTTCAAGTTCTGAATGAAAACATCTCTCCTTGACTGACAGGATTATGTCATTCTTCCCTCTCTTCGTTCATGAAGAGCAACATGTGTTGTGAGGAGTAAAATAAGGACAAAGCTGGGAGGTGGGAAGAGCCTTCGCGCGGAAGCCCTGTGAAGCCTTAAAAATGCGGCAGTTTAGCTTTTGAAAGGTAAAACAGTGATTTTGAGGCTTTTAAAAAATCTTTTTAAAGGCTTTTTTCAGCAGACCCTGGTATCCGCAGATCTTCCCTGTCCGCAGGGTGGTGGTCCCTGGAACAGATCCCCTGCGGTTAGTGAGGTACCACTGTATTCTGAGAAAACAAGTGTTAACAATCTGTCTTCATACATGTTGTGAAGGACAAGAAGTTGTTTGTGCAAAGTGCTCGCTCTTTGTATGTCAAGTGCCCTTTCACCGTGGTTCCCATTACCAAAGTTCCTTTTTGAGAGACCAGAGAAGTATAGCCCCATGCTGTGTGTCTGATCATCTGAGCTGTAGTCTCCCTGGCAGGGGCTTTAGTACTGAGGTAGGTGTGCTGTCATTGGGTGTCAAATGTAGTCTGTATCTTACACTTCATTGTAGGAAAGTGGGTGGGGCAGGGGATGGCAGGAGGTGCAATTTTCTGGTGTTTTCCCCCTTCCCCATTGTTCCTTATGGCCCATATGGGGTTACTGCTACCTACGCCATCTCTGTTTTTGGTGTAGCATTTTTATGGCATTGGGGGCATGTCTGTTGTCTGAAGAGGGATTAGGATACAGTGTATGTCGACTCGTCCTACGTCCCTCCCATGTTACACCCCAATCTCCTCCTTGTTTTGGCATCTCCGCTGGCAGAGTTGTGCTGGGGTCTGAGTGACATTTGAGCTACGTCAGCATGGCATTTTTCCAATGCTACATCTGCATCTATGGTGTCTGTTTGGCGGGCTGGCGTCTACACTGGCAAGGCTGTCTTTGTGCCAGTTTGCATGGAGATGCACTGGCATATCTCAAGTACAGCATTGGGCCTTTGTTTTGGAACGCTGTAGGATTGCAAGGCATCAGTTGAAAACTTGGTATTAAGAGTCTTCTCTTTGAGTTCTTTTAAACCTTAGGTTACACTACTACAAAGCATTTCTTGGGCAAGTATGCATCAGAAAATCTGAATTTGCATGTACTCTATAGAATTTATTTTTAATTCCATATTTTAATATTCTATGTTTTGCTTGGCTAACATTTAAAAACCAAAAAAAAAAAACGATTTTGAAAATAATGTTTTTATTTTTGAAAAATGTATATATAGATATATTACTGTGTTGTGACAAGAATATTGGAATAAAAATTGTTGATCAATTCAGGATTTTTTAAACAGGAGGTATTTGCAGTGTAAAATTAGTTTGCCAGTGTTGGTTTATTTTAGCTATAACAACATACCTTCCCTGTAAGTTTATATCCATTGGTAAGATTTAAGAAAGTACTGTATGCTTATGGCACAATCCTATTAGAATCGGGGGAGCGAGCGGTCCCTGGCGCTGGGTGTCATACTCGCATCATAAAGCGCATTTATGGCACCCAGAGAGTAAGGGCTGCTGGCCCAGAGGCCCTCTCTCCCCTGGTGCGCCGTCCCTGTGCCTGCCGGACTGGGTAAGCCCTGCATCGGCCGGTGGCGGGAGGGTGGACCGGGTGGCGAGGGAGAGTGGCCATTGGCTGAACCAGACGGGGGGAGGGCAGGGATATTGGCGGCGAGCTCTGCCGATATCCAAAGTCCTCTCCTGGCCTGGTGCGGCCTTACACACCAGCTTTGAATGTATGCCAGCTTCAGAGCTGGCGTACATTCGAGTAGGCCCATAGAGCCTCAGACCGCTTGCACCGAGGGAAGGAGACGATAGTCCCCTACACTTGAGGTGCACTTGGGCTGCCCCAGGGCAGCTGGGGAACGGGATAGGATGTCCCGGCAATCTTACACAGGATTGGGTTGCTAGCTAGATTTTGCAAACCTTTCCATTTCAGAAGCAACAGATGTTACACTCTGCAGAGTAGTATGTATCCTGGAAACAGAGTGATTCTTAGAAAAACAATTTTTTGGACATAATTACTGATATATCAGCAGTGAATTGTTGTCATTGACTGGCACCGACGTGATTGTACCAGTATTTTTTTGAAGCACAAGATTATGTAAGAAACACTAAAAACAGTAGTGAAAAAGTAGCACAGTGTTAAAACAAATGCATGTTTCTGGTCTGTTCTTTTACTCTTGTAAAATGGCTCTGTTACAACAAATGTGATGATCCTGTTCGTTGTGTACAAAGTTGCTGCAGGGGACTTGCAATGCAAGACCCCATTACTAGTTACAACTGAGTGGTGTGGGTATAGTTCCTGTTGGTTTAATAAGAATCTGTGAGGTAATGGAGGGGGATGGGTAAGCTGATCTGCACAGTTCCAGTACAGTGTTGGCAGTGTGACCCTGCAAATAGCTGGGGACTGTGGCTTGGCTACCACCCTACACTACACAGTGCAGTTACACTTCTGTCGTCCGTCCCCCCTACACAATCGGCAACGGGAACCCATCCCTGTTCTTCACTTGTATGAATTACAGCCTGATAGTTGTACTACCAGTAATTACTGTACATTGTTCTTGTGCTGTGGTTCATGAGGATCCTCCTGCGTACTCTTAGCAGGAATAAGCTGTGCAGGTAGTCCTAACTGCTGAATATCCAGGAGATAGACCCTTTTTCCCCTGCCAGGCCATAATAACATAAAGAACATAAGAACATAAGAAGAGCCCTGCGGGATCAGGCCAAGGGCCCATCTAGTCCTGCTTCCTTTATCACACAGTCAGTGGCGTTTCCACGGTAGGGGCGGCACCGTAAGTAATGCCGCGTCGAGTACCGTGTGTAGGAACCGAAATGAGGAGGCGCCGCCCCCTCACTGTCGCTACCATTCAGCGTGAAGAACGCGACCGGCAGGGAGTCTCCTGCAGGGAGAGGAGACTCCCTGCCGGTCGCGTTCTTCATGCTGAATGGTAGCGACAGTGAGGGGGCGGCGCCTCCTCATTTCGGTTCCTACACACGGTACTCAACGCAGCATTACTTACGGTGCCGCCCCTACCGTGGAAACGCCACTGCACACAGTGGCCCCACCAGATGCCTCAGGGAGCACACAAGACAACAAGATACCTGTGTCGTGTCGCCACTCCCTTGCACCTGGCACAAAGAAAACCTACTCCTACAACCAGGAGGTTGCTTATCTCCATCATGGCTTGTAAGCTGTGATGGACTTTTCCTCCATAAATCTGTCCAATCCCCTTTTAAAGGCATCCAGGTCAGGTGCCATCACCACATCCTGTGGCAATGAGTTCCACAGATGAATTACACACTGGGTGAAGAAATGTTTTCTTTTGTCTGTTTTAATACTCCCTCCACTCAATTTGAGTGGATGTCTTGGCCACGCCAAGATGGCAGGGATGGAGGAGTTTTTTATTTCTTAAAAGGGAGGGGAGTCAGTTGGTTTCCCCAATATGATTCCCAATTCCATTTGGAAATTGTCATTCCTGGCCCATACCTCTTCAAGGCAGCATATCTTTCCTGCCATCTTTTCTGTCCCACTGATCTGAATGTGCATGTCTTTCGTTATTTGAAAGCAGTTGGTATGAATAATAAGAAATAAAGAGAAGGGAAGAATATACTGTATTTCTTCAATTCTAAGACGCATGTTTTTTCCCAATTAAGCATTTCAAAAAATGGGGTGCGTCTTAGAATCGAAGGTCTCCAAAAAGCACCCCAAAATGCTATCTTCTTACTTACTGGGGCTTGGGGGAGCTTCAGGGAGACCTGCGCGACCCTCTGCAGGCCTCCCTGATCTTCAGTTCGGCAAAAACCGGTGATTTTCAGCCATTTCCGGTTTTCGCAAAAACCAGAAATGGCCAAAAATAGCTGTTTTTTGCCAAACTGAAGATCAGGGAGGCCTGCGGAGGGTTGCGCAGGCCTCCCTGAAGCTCCCCCAAGCCCAGGTAACGAAGGAAATGGCACTTTCTGGCGGGGCCAGAAATGCTATGCAAAGGCAGTGCACTCAGTCATCCTCAGCTGCAGGAGACATGCTGGGGAGAGTTGGTGCTGAGCGGGTAGATTCAATGAAGGGAGGTGAGTCTTACAATCGATGGATTTTTTGTTCCCCTGCTGGTGGTACTGAAAGTAAAGGTGTGCCTTAGAATCGATGGCACCTTAGACTCGAAGAACTACGGGGTAATTGCAGAGAATGGCAGGATTAAGTGTGATGGTTACAGTGGGTAAAAACTGCATACTCATAATGAAACCCATATACAGGATTAGCTGTACAGTACTCTATGTAGCTGACACATCTGTTACAAATAGGAGCACAGGTAAGTCTTTTTTCAATATACCATAATCCAGTGTTCTGTTCTGCAATGATAGGTTTATATGAATGCAGTTTCGTTTATGCAGTACTTTCTATGTGTCTACCTATTATTAGAAATATCAGTTATTTAATCACTTCTGATCTATCACCTTTCTGTTTGTAACCTGATCAACAAAATCTGATTGACAGGTGGACATAATGATTACAAGCACCATGCAGTGCGACACATGACACAAAACATGCGGAAAGAGCACACAGTAATTTAACAGCCTGAATGCCATGAACATTTGCATTGCATTTAGTGTCTACTACATAAGAAACACAAACAGTCTTGATGTTTAAGCCATACAGTAGTATATAAACACTTAACATTGTCTTCATTCAGTGGGATGATATAGATTTCTATACACGTACGTTGGTAAAGTAGACGATGTGTATAAACAAAAATTTTGTTTGTTTGATTTGCTGTCTGATAATTTTAATATACTCTGCTTAGATTTGCTATATTGATTATCTTTGTTTTAACTGATGAAGCTCACCTTGAGTGGCTTTGGTAATGGAAGGACATGATACAAATATTGAAATAAATATGCTTGAAATACTCTAAATGTATACACACTTTGTAATTATGCTAGATCAGTTGTTCTCAAACGTTTTAGCACCGGAACCCACTTCTTAAAATGACACTCTATCAGGACCCGTCTAGCTTTACGAGACTTTAAAAAGGTGATCTCAAAATAAATAATATATTTATTTATTTACAAGTAATTGTTTGTTTGCAAACCACCACCCCCCAATCTATTTCTCATAATGAGGCAGTCCTAATAAATAACCGCAAGGCTTGAGGGGCTTAGTTATGTGACCCAGCCTTCACTTGCCCCCACCTGTCATTGACAGACTTGGGGGAAAAAAAATCCACCAGAAACAAGACACTCACAGCGCAATCCTCGGGATCTTAAGAACAGCAGAGCGAGCGCTCCACCGTTCTTATGTGTTGCAAACATGCCGTAAAGCACGTTTGCGACGACTTGCGAGTAAGGGAGCCCGGTGCAAGGCTGTCCTTCCTCACTCCGTCGCCGGACCAGTCAAACCCCGCCGGAGGAAGGTAAGCTCTCCCGTGGGCGGTCCGGCAAGTGAGGGAGGGGGGCCTTTGAACTAGCCGGCCTGGGAGGGGGCAGGGGATGGCTCTCGCCATATCCTCGTCCCCGCCGGGCAGGCTAGGCCGTTACATGGCCTCCTCAGACCCCACTGAACACAATGGTGCTTGCTTCTGAGTAGACATGCCTAGGATTGTGCTCTAAGGTTTAACAAGCTACACTTGCCCACATTCCTACTCCTAAAGGTCTAGCACTCTGTCCCAGTTGGAGATCTGGTAAGCCTAAAAATAAAGAGCTTCATACAAGTAAGTTGAAGTAAAAACTGAATGTTGGATCCTCCGTATATTATTTCTTTTTTCACAGAATTTGAATTTGTTGTCACAGCCACCATGTTATGACACTTATTACAAAGGGAATCCATGCTATGGTGAGCTAGCTGTGAGTAGCTGTAAATCGACAGAACATTCAAAGTAATAATTACCATATGAAAAAATAACCCTATTGTGGCTGCAAAACCAGTTTTTTTTAGTTTTCTAAAAACAGAATGCAATAAAATATAACTTTACAATGTGTGGATAAATCAACAACATAGTCTAATAACCAAATAGAGCATAACTTTACAATACATAGCCTGAGAAGAGAAATCTACACAAACTTTCATTAACTTTCTTTCACCACCTCTGTTAACACCTCAAGATCTGGCTGCAGCATAGATGAGTGCCTGCTATGTGTTGAACAGCCATCACAGATTAAATGCCATAGAAAAAACTTTCATATCCTCTCATGTTGTTGCAAAGTAAATATGAGCCGTACAGACATACAGTTGTGGTTCACTCAGAGCCCAATTGCCAGCAGGACGGGGCTCCGTTCTGTCGCAAATGTGCCGTAAAGCACGTTGAGACAGTGTGGAGGCTAGCACCAGCAGACCGCCACTGGGGACAGAGCTGTGCCCACTGGAGACAGGTAAGCTCTGGTTGGACCCAGGTTTCCCGCACAGGGAAACTGCACAGCTTGGAGCTTGGCAACCCAGAAGTGACAGAGAACATACCGGTAGATTGAACCATATCCTTTGTTGGCTTTTTGGGGCATATTTTTTCCGGGCATAATTCTAAGTGCTGGTTATGATCTGTAAAGCCCTGATCTGCTTTTCCTGATGACTACTTGAATCTGTCCTTGAAGCTCAAGTCACAGCTGCCACCTGGCAGAGACTTCCTAGAAAGCCAGCAAGCAAGAAGGCCTAGCAGTGCTACATTGGTTGAGACTTAGCAGTCTAAGGCCCCATACTAAGTAGATTCCTCACCACCAGCGCCAATGCACATGTGCCAAAACTGTGCATGCTGCATCCTATGATGGGGGGGCACTCACCATGTAGAAATATTTCTACTTCCCTCCTGGTAGGCTGCGTGAGTAGTAATGGGTCTCTTCAGACATATACCATCTCTTTTGGTGGCATATGTCTGAGGAGAGGAAAGAGGTGGGGAGATGTGAAAAAGGAGGGGATAGGATCCAGCATGCCACCAGATCCACTCCCTCCCGCCTCCTCCGCACTCCTGGTCCTCCCATTCCCTCCCCGTCCCTCCCATCGCTGACTCGCCTATCGCTGATAGACAGAGGCCTCACAGAGGCCTTGTTGCTCTTGCTGGTGGCGCCAGAGCGCACAGCATCGTTGTGCGGCATCTGCCAGAATCCAGGCACTTTCTCTTTGATCCTGCTGGCTCCACTGGTGGAACACGTATTTCACCAGCAGAGCCCAATGGATACGACTCCCCTCCTCACTTTAAAATGCAAATGGACACTGGGCTTTGCAGTTTAAAAGGTCCAGGATGGAGGGAAATTGAACTCAGATAATGTGCACCTAAAAAAGGAACATGTCCTCGAGCCAATTTTCTCTCCCACTTTGCATTATTGGTTGAAGAGAAGCGAGGTGCAGAGCACAAGGAATCCCCTCTGCCCTTTTGAGTCCCAGATGGTAAAGAAGATTCAGCAGAGTGTGAGGAATTTCCAAAGGTAATTTCACATACTAATTAAGTTAAATTCTAATTTGAAACTATTTGAGAAGGAGGACTTCATTACTACCACTGCAATTGCCCATGCACACTTACTTGGGAGTAAATCTGATTGAACACAGTAAGACTTGCTTCTGAGTGAACATGCATAGGATCGAGCTGTTAAGACTATAGTATAGTTTAAGTAGATTCATAACACATGCTGGTAGAGATTAATATCTCTGGCATACTTATTTTTTTATTAAAAAGTGGACATGTGCAGAAACTGTGAGTACAATTAGCGTCAAGGAGATTAAGTCCACCTCTAATCCTGTTTATGCTCTGCATCAGGCAGATGTGCCAAAATTGATTTAGACAAGCTCCTGGCTTATAATGATATTTTTAAAGTGCCATGTAGTATTGTTTTTGTTAAGACCTTTCTTAATGTTAAGTGTTGTTTAAAAAGAGAGGCAAACCTAAGAAGTGTAACCTACTTTATGAAGGTTCCTGCTCTGCTCTTATGGTGATGGAACAACCTGGTAGGAAAGATTATCTTTATTCCTTGTAATTAAATTGACTTTAAAAAATACAATGGGAAGTGGGTGCTGAATTAAATAAATAGCATGATATCTCATGTATACTTAAATCCCTTGTAAGAACAGATGGTACCCTGTATCCTTCTAGGTAATATGAGAGGATGGTTAATGTTTTGAAACAGCTAGCAATAATTGGTATGATCCTAATGAACCAATAGCTCTTAAAAGGAAAAAATAATAATTCATAAACAAGGTAAATGTTTAACAAGTTTAGCTGATTTAGAAGGTTTTGAATATGGAAAGCAAACAAACAAATAATGAAAAATGAGTGTTGACATTCCATAGGCTTAGATTCAGATGAAGGATGTGGTGTGTTTTTTCCCCTCCAAATCTATTAATTTCTAGTTAAAGACTTGAAAGTCAAACATCTACTTTGAATGTTAATGATGTATAGTTTCTGTACATTACCTTGAACATAATTCAGTTGGAAATATAGTCTAAACACAGGGAGGGGGGGAAGCACACCATGACTTTCTTACTGTGTACGAGAGAGGCTGCAGATCCATTCCAGTGGGTTTTCTCCATGCATCTTATTTGAGCTTGAAATAAGATCTATTAATTTAGAGGTGAAAGGCGTGTTTATAACATGCTGATCAATGGCCTTCTAAGACCAGCATTAAGACCCTATACTAGCTTCTTTTGTAGTGAGACATTAGGAAAGTAAAAAGCAGATTTTTTTTTATCAACATAAGCTCTCCCATCTTGATTTTGTTGGCCCTTGGTTGTGCACCTCACCAGCTGCAAGACCAGCTTTAATAGCTGAAAAGATGCATGAAAACCGTCTTACTTGAGATCCGCTGGCTTCCCTGCTTTATGGGTACCATGTGTAGCATCTTCTGCAAGGTAGGCTGTAACTTCAGATATGAGTGAAAAGAAAAAGTGTATGGAATAGCTTCCTTCAAAACTTCACAAAGAGATGCATAACCATCTTGGTTATCTTCTGCAACAGTAATAGTATATTTTTCCCACTATTTCATGACTGTGCCTGCACTGTGATGGACTGGCGGATAAGGATGGCAGGAGGCTCTCATGTTCTCCCCTTTTACCTACTAACTTCATCCTGAAGGAGGACAACTGAAAGAATGGCTTCCTATTCTTGGGACTATTCATGCTGTAGGCCAGTAGTTCTCAAAGTGGTGGGTTGCGATGCACCACAAAAACCGGAAGTGGCCGCTACCCCCTTAAGGGGGGGTGTCGACATGTGGTGACGTCGACGACATCCCACTGCCACTGGGAAAAAGGTTTCTTTTTTTAAAACTTACTGGGGGTCGTGCCATTACTTGTAATCCACCCAGAGGGAGGTAGTCTGTGACTCTTCCTCTAATGTTCACAGGAGATTCTCCTGTCCTAAATGAGCTGGTAGTTCAAATAGGCTCCAGATTTAGTGCAACCTGAGCAATTGGTTTTATATCAGTGGCGGCTTGGCAGTAGTCACTCTTTCAGAATGAATGAACTTCAGCCTTGAGCACCCATTTAGCCCATTTCTGTTGTAATGACAGAATGCATATATTAAAAAGTCTAAAATGATAGGAAAAGAAAGGCAACACTTAAGGGAAAGAAAATTTCACCCTTTAATCTCTGTAACCAGTATATTTGCTCGATCAACATAATCCAGTGATGCAGACTTTATCATTTACATCCCAATCCTACCTAACTCCCCTCATGGCAATGCAGCTGCGCCCGTGGGGCATGCGCTGCATCTCGCAGAGGAGTTTCGGGCTGCGAAGGCCTCCTTGAGGTAAGGGAATATTTGTTCCCTTGCTCCAGGGTAAGCCCTTGCTGCCCTGCTGGGTCTACTCAGATGTGGTGCAAGTCTGAGTGAACCTGGGAATGTGGATCGAGGCTGGGAGAGGGGATAGGATATTGGCAGCGCTGATGCAATAAATCTTCCCTGCCCCAGTCTCCTCCCCATTCCGCCCACCTCCACGCGCTTACCAGTGCTGGGCTTTTTCTCTGGCTGCTGGTGCTCAGACCCAGCCTCTTGCCATTTACAGTGGCGGCCTTGCAACACTGTATGGTGTATCGTGCTTTGCGATAGCCATAAAGGACCTCATACTGCCAGAATGCTAGTTCTGGCAGTGTATGGCCCTGTTAGGATTGAGGCACTAGTGTACTTTCAAAGAGTAAGGCAACATGGACTTTAAAATGCCTCTTATAAGGAAGTATTCACAGTGGATCCTTTATTAGCCTCTTTCAACATGAAGTTAGAGCTTTGACCGTACAACATGTGTAGTCTAGGGGGTCATAGGCATGGGATGAAAAGCTAAAAGCCTTTAAGCAGGCAGCTTGTCTATGGATTTCAAGCCTTTAGGAGGAAAACTAAGTATAATTGTTGCTATGTGTGAGAAGGAATTCTTCCTTATGGCCTACTACCAGGACCATAACTCCTTTTAAGACAAATGTACATTTTTGAGCCCAGACGCAACCAATTGGTATTTGACTTTTGCCTGAACAACTTCAGAGCAAACAACTTCAGGTAAAGAATCTCAGTCTGCACAATGCAAGGAACTGCCTGACTCTTTGAAAGGTTCCATGGTGATAAACAATTTCAACACAACCCCTTTAGTACTAGCAGAGATATGCTACAAGTTTTTATTTTTGTTGCAGATCCCTGAACTGAAGGAGATTGACAGCCCAATCCTATGTATATCTACTCAGAAGTAAGTCCCATTGTGTTCAATGGGGCCTATTCCCAGGAAAGTATGGATAGGGTTGCAGCCTAAATCACCTTTGGGACTTCAAATTTCAGAAAGAATTAGACCCATGGTCATCCTCTGAATTTTGGATGGTATTTTTTTACAGGAGATACTGGTCTCCGGATTATGAGAACTATTGAAGAAGCAAGGTAGCCTACTTTAAAATAAAACTATCCATTCTACAAAGAAGAAACAGTTCTCACTGAATTCATAGAAGTCCCTTCCTCTCCTTTATTTAAACACAACATTTTCAAGGATAGTGGGCAATGCTGGCATGGCAGGTTGATCACCTGTGTGATCAGGCTCCTTCAAACGATAGCAACCATGGTGTGGGGAGCAGCCGTACTATCGTGAATCCCGTGACACAGTTGGCAATGTGAGGATCTAACTTGTCTTCACAAGTCGTGAACAACTCTCATATGCCTTTAAAACTACTTAAAGAAAAAAGGATGCATTTGAAAAACACAATATTAATAGGATTTTTTTAAATATTTAGTTTTGTTTAGGATGGAGCCATAACTGTCTAAATTGTGACTTATGATGCTTAACTCTCTCTCTCTCTCTCTCTCTCTCTCTCTCTCTCTCTCTCTCTCTCTCTCTCTCTCTCTCTCTCTCTCTGCAGGTGGTTCTAGTGTGGGCTTGCAGTTTAAAGAGGAATATGTTGAAATGAAAGATGTATTTTCTGTAAAATTGAAACGCCGTCGCTTTATTGGACAGCAAAAAGGTGGCTTATTATTAGGCATCACAATTTTTGTGTGCCTAAAAGAAGATGGAAATAAACTTAAAGATTCCATCATTAATCTAAGTAACTTAAGTGAAGACCATTGCCATTTGTGGTTTAGCTATCTGAAGGAAATTTTGAATGGTAAGTACTTTTTAGGACTTCTTTATTTCCTAAAAGTTCTTATGTTAAAGAACTGCAGCATAAGTTTAACCATGTAACTGAGAAATAAGTCCCATTGATTTCAATAAGGTTTATTCTAGATAAACACGCAATGGATTGCAGATTTACAGCGCAATCCTACCCAACTTTCCAGTGCTGGTGCAGCCGCATTGCAGCCCTGAGGTAAGGGAACAAATGTTCCTTCACCTTGAAGAGGCCTCCATGACTGCCCCTGCACTGCAAAATGTAGTGTGTGCCATGTTGGGTGTGCGCCCTGTTGGGCACGGCTACACCGGCACTGGAAAGTTGCGCTGTTAATTCTATTAGCTGCATGTCACATTTTAAATTAGACTGATGGTGCAATCTTATGCTGAAGTTGCACTGATGTTTCTGCTACATCAACAGCCGCCTTGAGTGCCCTTGCCGGGAGAAAGGCGGGATACAAATTCTTTAAATAAATAAAATAAATCTGTTGTATCTGTACCTCATCCAGCACAAAGGGGGAGGTGAAAACAACAGCTCAGGTCACTCTGTGTTGGTATAGCCCTCCCAGTAATGCAGCCAGGATCCATGGAAACCCCAGCAAAGTCCACCAATCATGGAGTGGTGGCCCAATATCAGAGTGATGTTGGCCTGATGTCAGCCTGATGTGCAAGGGGCCAGATGGCCTGATGTCGGCCTGATGTGTAAGGAGCCAATCACTACACCTACCCAGTCCCAAAGCTGGTGGCCAGAGATGTGCTGCCAGGGTGAAGCAAATGGGGTGGGGGCAGATGCACGTTCAATGAGTGGCCACTGCTGGGATGATGCTCCCTCCACTGGCCCCTAGGAATGAGTTGTTCAGAAACGGTCATTACCACCAACAATGGAGGAAAGCCCCAATGTCACCACACACACATAGCACAAGGATGCCACAGTGATCCCACCCTCTCGGGAGAGAGCGAGAGCGAGCTGCTAGGAATTTCAGCACCTAAAGTTCAAGCCCCCTTATGCTACTCATGCAAACACTTCTGAGAAATACCTTTTGGACTATAGCGGGTCAAGGACAGAAAGTTAGCTCCCTTGGGAGAGGGCAGTCATGCGAAATAAACACACAAGTCTCTCTTCAGCAAGGGCTCAAGTCCCAGTGGTAGGGGACGGTAAGGGGCTTTTTTTCGGGGTCAGGCGGCATCCCAGATCATGCAACCCTTTGAAATAAAGTTATGTTTTCAGAACAAAACAAAACAGAATGGCTATTTATAAAAGAGATATTATACAGTAGATTCTTCTTTACAGTGTGCCTCCCACGTCAAGTTTTAATGCTGACATCAAGTTTTAATGTGAATGTCTAAAGCTTCATGCGTGAAGGTTTAATTATCCCATTAATGTTATACGTTAACACTGTAGCATCGAACAGTGGTATATCTCTACCGGTAGTTAGCATGAAAACTGTTTATTCACATCATTACTTCTGTCTCTATGTAGCAATTTTCTTATAGCTTCTTGTATAAAATATTAATAACGTATATGACAGTGACATCATTTCAAGCTCTTAATTTTTGTAAGCAGAAGCCTGCCGCCATAAAACTCAACACTGAAAACAGCACAGATGTGTGTCTGAGGGTAGCGTCTCTGCTGCCCTATGAGCCTTTGTTTTCGGAACACCCTGATTAACCTCTACCTTTCATGGTTCATTGATTCACTGATGGATCACATTTAAACTAGTGCATATTAGCACATTTGTTACTACTAGAGGAACAGTTGGCTATTCTGTTTTAGATTGCTATTTCAGTCTAGGGAAGGAAGCAACAATAAAGCAATAAAACATAGGTTCTGATCATTCCAAAGGCTCAGCTTGTATATGTTGATTGTTGATGTGCATATGTTGTTAAAAAAAATCCAACTGAATATTATATATTTTGGAGAACATATATGATGTTAAATAATACTTGGCCAAAGCCAGGCATTAAAGCAAGTTCTCTAGCCTAAACCATTGATATGGACTCGGAAATGTTTAGGTTTCATTTATGTTTCAGCAAGCCATTTTGCGGGCATGAGATCTTTCATCTGGTTTGTAGACTGCTTTGGATTTCAATTACTTAAAAGTATTCTCAGTATTATATATTTGCACCCAGGTGTGTTAAACAATCAACATAATGTGTTTGCCCAAGTTTTAATTTAAAAAAAGGGTTGTGATCAAGCTCCTCATGTGTGTGACTGTGTGCACAGAATAGGATATTAATAAGGGTCAATGAAGCCTTTTTGACCGTTGGCCGGTCTTTTGACTGTGCACTCCTAGTGTTGAGCAAATTGCCTTAATCTGGAATGGGATTTATCATATCCATTCTGAGCTCTGTGCGTGCAGACTAGTTGTGTTTGGAGTACGACTACACTCCATCTACACACAGAACATCAACAGTTGGATTGCTATTGGAGGTACACACAGGTCTTCATTCTAGGCCAGGGGTTCTCAACCCCTTCCCAGCCGAGTACCACCTCCTGTGCCACTCTCCTGCAGTGTACCATTCTTCAGCAGAAGAATTTTCTGTTGAAATTGGGTTTATATCAGATGCCTTTCAAGACTTGTAGTAAAACTTCAAGTCTTCTGGCAAGTCTTGTGCTTTTGGCATTTACAATTATTGATGTGCGTAAACTCAAGTGCCTAAGGCTTTTGTCTGTTTAGCAGATCTGTATGAAAATCTAGATTTGATATAAAATGTGTCTTACACATATGTTTTAATGATTTGTAATTTGCAGTTGTGTGCTTTGAACAGTCTTTCTTACTTGAATTTATAACCGTTGCTCTTTGCGCTTGTTATGCCTTCCTGTCCTTTCTGCCAACTTCCTTCTCCCAACAGCCCAATTTTGATAAAAGTATTTTTTTTTTCTTTTTAAGTACTCCTTATTGGCACAGTGGAAGAACACACTTTTTCATTTAGTTTTGACAGATAGAAAGCAGAGAGAACTAGCCAATAAGATAGCCATGTAATTATTTGCATTTAGCACTGAAGCCTTTGAGAGGATAGTTCAGTAGGGAAAAAAATCAGTGTTTTCATTTAACAGAAGAAATTGTGCCTGTTTCTTTGCTTGCCTCTGTGAAAACATATTGTTGATAACAGTAATAGTTTGTGCATCACCATAACATAAATAATATATAGAAATACAGACTTTTACATACAGTTTTGGCAGACAGTTTTTTTTGTGTGTGTGGTGCTTACTCCTAAAGCTTCAGTTAAGTGATGCATGTACTGTATTGTACACAATACAATACATTGTACCACCACAAACCAACCAAAATAAAGAAATCCGGACCTCTTGGAAGGTTTTTTTTTTCCAGGATCATGGTTGTTCTGGCCAAAGAGGGTAAGTAAGAATGAGTGTACTCCTACATAAATGATGTTTTTCTCTCTGAAGTCTCATCTGATATAAACTCTTTGAGTAACCATGATGCATAAAGATGTTTGGTAGTTTGGAGAGAAAATTTATTACTGATTTATCTTGTAAAGTGTAAATACACTTGCAAAGTATATTTCTGTGCTTTTATTTACTACAGCAAGTAAAATAAGTCATTTTTTTTAAATTTATTTTTTCCTCTCATATCCCTGCTTCTTGATCCTTTAATCAAGAGTAGATCTCTTTTGCACCTGCTCCTTCTGTGTGGCATGATACATAATCTGTAAATCCTGAAAATTGTAGTATCAAATCTCGGCACCAACTGTGAAGGAGTACTATTATCAAATCCTGGCTGAGAGGCATTTCCTTTTAAATTCTCAGGAGAATATTCCCTTTTCTCTCTCCTCTTTATCTATCTGTTTCTCCCTCCCTAATTCAGTTTGAACCATGACCTAAAACCTCTTTCGTTATAGCTGTCACATATGCTCCCGATGAGACTGACTTGTATTGGTTATTCTTAGCTGTAGGCAGACCAACAGGTTAGTGCTTCAGTTCTTCCCGGATTACGTAGGTGTCCGATATTAGCAATGAGTACCTTCATTCGAAAGGGAGGCCATCTAGGTTTGTGCCCTTATTGTCATATTTTATGCATGCATGCTAGATGCGTCCAATTTAAAATGATGTTTCTTACTGTTTTCAAGGCTGACTGTCAAAGTTGTTTGATTCAGACAGTACTGTGTAAATTGATTCAATCGAAAAACGCTGACGTGGTGTTTGTTTTCTAGGCTTTCCCAATAGGCCAAAGTCATTAAAAGTGTTTGTCAATCCAAGCAGTCATAGAAGAGAGGCCACTCGCATTTATTATGATCAAGTTGCACCCCTCTTTAAGCTTGCTGACATCAAAACTGACGTTATAGGTAAGATGCTTTGGAGAACAGGATTTAATCCACTTTTTAAATGATACTTGAGCAAACAAGCCAAGTACTGTATGTATGATATATTCCATGTATTGCTACTATTTCATTGATATTGTTTTGGGTAAATGTACATGAATTATTTTATTATTACAGCCCAGTCCTGTCTAGCAGGATGCAGCGGCACAAATAAGGCACCCGCCGCTTCCTGAGCAGGATTGGACCTGCCCCGGTGCAGCTGGAGGCCTCCTTGGGGTAAAAGGATGTTTATCCCCCGAGTAACACGCCAGCCGCTCCGATGGGGCTACTTGTATGTGTGCCAGCCTGGGAAGGGGGATAGGATATGGCAGAGGAGGCTGCCGCCAATCCCTCCCCCAGGCCCAGCCGACCAATCCCACCACCCACTGAATGCCCCATTCTGCCCCCCATGCCCCTCCGTCGCTTGGCAGAGAACTTACCTTCCCTGGCAGGTGCAGCAGTGACTCCAGCATGAGTAGAGCGGCGTTGGCGCTGCTTACTCTTCGGGTGCAGCAAATGTGCTTTGCGGCATGTTTGCGACACCCTAGACCAGACATTTGCTCCGCTGGTCTATTTCTAGACCGGATTGCGCTGTTAAAAAAGCTATTTTACATATATTAAACATACATTACATTTATGCAGTTTTTTTTACAACATTAAATCCTTCTATATATTTGTGTCTTTTTGAAAATACCTTTTACTGATTGGTTAAAAAAAGATTTTTAAAAATCATACAATACATGATTCATTTAGGCTAAAATCCTATAACACTTTCCTGGAAGTAAGTTCTATTAAACGCAATGGGGCTTACTTCTGAGTAGACATGCAAAGGCTTGTACTGTTAGTAGTAGAATAGAAACAGACTGGCTGATCCAGCCTTCTTCTTGCTCAAGACCTTTTCATCCTTTTAGTTGCCAAAAGATTATTGTGTCAGAGAAGGGGTTGGTGCTCTGAGTCAGTCTCCATACCTTTCTTAAACAGGTGAGCGGTAGTTTCAGAGCGGTTAATCTGCTCAATTGTGCATCCATGGTATGTGATCAGTGGACATGCACTTCTGGGTGGCAGGTACATATGGGCACGGTGCATTCTTCTGCATGAAGCAGAAATCTATAAGAAGATCATTTTATGCATGGAAGTCTGTTTCCATGCGTTGACCATCCTCGCTGAAGAATCACTGGTTTGAATCTGAAGAAGTGTAAGAGTAAGTCACTACACATTGTGGCTTTTCCATTCTCTCCTCTTTATCGCAGCCCCCTGCAGCCCATGAAAACCCAGGGGACTCTCTGGATTGGCATGTGGTTTTATGCAGGGGGCTGCACTGTGAGGAAAGAATCGCCTTAAAAAAACTGGGGAAGTCAGCTTCTACAAATGAAAGTATACATAACATACACAAACCTTTATTGGCATACACAAACAGACATGTGAACAAAGCAAAGAGGAATAGAGCAAAATAATTACAAACAAATCACCCCACTACATTGCTATTACAAAATAAACAGTTCACAAATAATTCAGCATTATATAGAACAAACCCTTCTGCCCTAGCAATGAAAGTGACTTTTTGCTTAGTGTGTCCAAGCTAAGCAACCTTTTCTTTGTTTTTAAATCCCAACTACTATTGAATAAACAATGAAATACTGAACTCTAAATATAAACAGAAGGCAAATTTGAATTAATAATGTAATATATTCCAGTAAGACTAATTCTATCTCACGGCTGTTTTGTAACTTAGTTTTCAGTGAGCAAAATACAAGATGTGTCTTTTTAAGAAGCCATGTTTCAATTGCCAAAAAATAATAAAAAAATAAGATAAAATAATTCTAGCAACTCCGTATGTGGTTGACAACTTATGCATAGCACCGGGCTTTTCCAGACTCCTATGCACCCCCTTTCCCCCAAAAAATTGCTCCTGAGAGCAGCATTTGATGAAATGGAAAGAGCTGCAGCATACAACACTATGTATGTATAGTATACTATACAGCAGTGGTTCCCAAACTAGGGGTCATGACCCAAACAAGGGCCACACGAGTGTTCTTTAGGGTCACGGGAAGGTCGTTTTATCATTATTATCAACATGTACCACCTCCATGGGTCACCAGACTGAGCGAAAAGCTGTATTTAGGGTCACGATCAAAATTGTTTGGGAGATATTGCTATACAGTATGTATGTGTAGACGTGCTTAAGGTTACCCAGGACTCTTGGTTTTGGCCCTAGTTATCTTTGTTTTAATAAGATGGTGGCCTTTAGAAAAGTTTGGAAACCTGGTATTGATTTTCACTAATGATTTCAGTCAATTTTTGTTACACTTCAGGGTGCTGAATTTTTTTTTAAAATCTTATTTGTCACTTAAAGGAAACTACCAGGACTATTATAAAACTAACCTGTTATGGCAGGTAACGCTGATGTAACTCCTAGTTTAAATAACGTTAAATGACTTATCTTTTAAAGTTTATTTTTGGGTGGTTTAGGGGAAAATTAAACACATGCTAGATATAATAAAGTTTACAACGTTTTGTAATAATGCACAATATGCTGCTATGTTTATTAGCTAACACTCCTCCTACAGGTTAATTTGGCAAATTACATGTAGTTCAGTTTTGACAAATATTTTTTTAACTCAAGTTCTTTATGATCACATGTGAATCTCTAAAAAATGTTTTTCAATATTAATAACACTGGACAACAAATTTCAACAAAGGTCATGCCCCCTAAGATTAAATTAGTCATTTCTTATGGATTTTGAGGTACTGAACATGAATATGAATATTGGCTATGGTTTGTGAGAGATACGTAATAGATAGTTCCATACACATGTACTGGTAAATGCCCGACAGCACTTAAAACACCTATGTACGCAGTGCGGACTGCTTCTCCTAAACTAGAGCCAATCAACAGATTTTATTGTTGTTTTCTGCACATTGAAAATAGTAAAGATTAGCTCTTTCCATTTCAGGGCCAATTTCGTATTGTCCAGTGTAATTAAAAGTATATGGAGAATATACACACTAGGGATGTATGGGTCACCTGCTTCCTCCTCCCTTGCTCTCGATCCAACCTACCTGAAAAATGGTTGGCAATGGCAGGACTAATCGCTTAGGCTAAGTGAGGGTACAGAGGATGTAAGCAGTTAAGAACATAGAAGTGTGTATATTTCCACCATCTGTAATTGTGTTTCTAGGGGTTAAATGTACTCTTACTTGATTCATATTTTTAAATGTATTGCAGTGGTTCTCAAAGTCACCGCCACCGTGACCCACCTTATCCTGCCACTCCCGTGTCACACCGGGCCTGGGATAGCCTCCGGAGACCTCTGCGGGCCTCAAAAAGGCCTCCTGGACGTGACCAGAATCCACTAGTGACCCGGAAGTCACTTCTGGAGTGACAGAACGTGCCCCAGAAGTGACTTCTGGTTGCCTCTGTTTGGCTCCAGTTTGGAGCCAGACAGGGGCGGGCACGAGGGCCTAACTGGCGACTCACCTCAGCATCAGACTGCGACCCACACTTTGGGAAACACTGCCCCACTATATAGTCCTAGGAGACATTCTGAGTGGCTTACAAGATTAAATTAAAACATTTGCAACTGACAAGTCACTCGATTTACTGCATACTAAAACTTCAGAACACAACAGAGCAGCGAGCCAATAAAAAGGTTTTAGTTTAACATAGTGTTCCTCACCCTCTGAATGCATGCTTGAATAAAAATATGTTAAAATTCTTATGTTCATGTGTGGTGGTGTTATTGTATCACTTATGCAAAATTAATAGAACTTACATAGCTCAGCCAGTAGGAGCAATGTAACAGTTCTTTCGTGAAAGCTGACCTAGGGGCTCTACACCATCTTCCAGAAACCCAGATGTCCTTCAGCAGAGCAGGAAGACTTTAATGAGTGGATTGCTAGAACTTCCTTTTTTTGCAGTAATCGTTCATCATCCCTATGTAACGAGAATCTGTTCCTACAAATTACAGATATCAGGACACTGTGAATGTTTCACTAAAATTAAAATTCTGTACTATAACCTGAAGTTTGTGACCTATATGAATAGTGCAAATTAAGCATTTGCATATAGTCTTATTTTGCATTTGGGTTTGCTGAGGCATTTCAGGGAAGTGTTTGTTCATTCTGATCAGAATGGTGCTCTTTCCCCCTCATCACCTCCTGAGTCTTTACTCAGTATCCAGTTGCTTGCTTCTTATTTAACTTTCATGCTGCCAGGAGTGGGAGTCATTGAAGCAAAGGAATGCACATAGAACAGTATCATGTTTTTAACTAACAGGAGTGTATCTCTATATGTGGATTGTATAATTCTTTATTTCTGCTAAAAGGGCAGCCCTACAGCTGGGATTGGAAGGACTATAATAGCATCCCAAACCTGCCTCCCAAATGTTTCAAAAACATTGGCCCACTGGAATATTAATATTGTTTTGCAGGTGTGTTTTGTAAGATTGGCTTTCCTTCTACCCGTCTCTAGGAGGCTAGTTTCACATTAGTGAAAGTGCCACAATGCTACTTCCGGGTAGCATACACTAGGGAACCAATCCTGTCATGTGTCTCTCCCCCCCCCCCCACCGCTGATGCAGCTGTACCAAAAAGGTGCTGCTGGGAGGGGGCAGTTCAGGAGGTTTGGGAGAGGTAAGGGAAAATATTTTCCCTTACCTCCTCGAAAGCCTCCTGCTTGCTAATGGGTGTCCTTGGACCTGTGCCAGGTGCAAGTCCGGGGTGAAAAAAGGGGGCATGTCTGGAAGGGGATAGCATCTGGTGCAAGTAGTCCGCGCCAGGTGAAGCTTCCTCCCAACATGCCTCCTGCCCTTCCTTGTTCTGCCACCCACCCTGTTCCACCCCCAACACCAACTCACCGTCATAGGTGGGTGCTGCTCCATCCTCTGGCTCACGGTGGGCCTCTACGGGCACTCCGGCAGTGCTCGGCTTTGCGTGCTGCCAGAGTGACTTTTATGACTGCTGTAAGGAAGTCTCCGCTGTTGGAATGCTAGTTCCGGCAACGGACAAGCCCAATAGGATTGGGCTGTAGGGTTTTTTTGGCCCTTAAAACTTAAGGGTCAAGGGTACAGCATACAGGGTGATGACAATGTAATGCTGTTTTGTGGTTGGAGTTTCTTACTCACAACAGAAACAGTGCTATGGTGGGTGCTCTGCTTGTTACTTTACTACTGGCTTACTCACCTGAAGGACACGACTACCCATTCTGATGCATTAAGTGAGTGACTAATTGTAAGGGTGCTTAATTATTACATAGAAATAATGCTGTGTGTGTGTGTGTGTGTGTGTGTGTGTGTGTGTGATCCACCCAATGAATTTTAACTATTTAAAAGCACTAGAGAGAGAGAGAGAGAGTGAGCGAGAGAGAGAGAGAGAGCGCGCATGTACTACTACCAAAGACAGACAAGCATGAAACATTAATGTAATCTTGCATATAATAATGCACATTCTTACACAAAAAATCCATCTGGTAGTGTCATGTCAGTCGGCAGAAATTTTTGATGGGTGGATGCAGCTGGGCTGTCTCTTCTGGCAAAGATGTCCTAGAAAATGCTAAATGTGGTTATGATGATTTATGCCATCTGCAGTATGCCAGTTTATTCTTTCTTTGCTGGCATTTACTATAATGCATAGGGTATCAACAAACAGAGAAAGTGATGTAGAGTGACAGATCCATTGTCTCCAGAGGCTACATACTCTGGTGTATACTTGTACTGCCACCCTTCCTGTGTTATGTTCTTTTGTTACTGGTATCTGGCTTTATGTCTTATTTTCATTGTCCAAGGTAGAAATGTGCATATATACCGATGCAAAGATATTTGCATTTTCAGGTACTTTAGTTCTGTTTGCTAATATGATTATACCTAGTAGAAGACCTCAGTTGTGCCTATGCAAACACAAAGTCACAACAAATGTTCTAGAAATGAAATATATCCATGGGTCCTACTCAGAAAACAACAAATAATTTATGTAATTAGGTATACTTCTACTCATTGTTTGCAAATTTGTAAATGAGTCATTGCATATAACATACCTCTTTTCTCATGCTCAAAGTATAATGGAGAAATAATTGCCATAATGACCATCCAAAATCCACATAATTAGTTCTGTATTCCCACATGTTTCTGGAAGTGCAGCTCCGCACATTTCATGTCAATTGAAAGTCGAGATAACTCTCAATTGGGCAAGGGGTGTCTCCTCCAAAGGCACAGGCCAAAGGTCCTACAGAGCGCACCTAAGGTAACCCCCTGGATTATGAAATCTAAGAGATGTTCATCGTTTGGATTTTGTTTAAGTAGTCCATACTTGTTTCTGTGTTAATAATAACAAATGATATATCTTTTGTAGTTACTGAATATGAAGGACATGCTCTTAAGTTGCTTAAGGAATGTGACCTAAACTCATTTCATGGGTAAGAATATCTTTTACAATTTTCCTTCTTACTATAAGGATGCTGTTAACATAAGGGAAAGATCATAAGTGATGTGACAGCACATGTCATAGTGTGCGGGAGGAGGACGTGATTGGGGTCAGAACTGTGCTGGCTACAAAGAAGTAAAGTTTCCTTGTCCTTCCCGCTGTGGTTTGGTGGCCTCCCCTCTCTCTGATTAAAATAAAATAAAAAAGAAGCAAAGGCCAAACTCATGCATTCTTCATAACATTATAGGTATCTATGAATCAATCAAATATTGGATTCATTTTATGTGTCCAGTAGTTTTCATTTAAACACACAAAATTTTCCTATCAGTAAGATACACTGGTGTATGGTCATTCTGTCATATCTTTGATTTCTGTGATAGGGACTGAGGGATAAAAATTGCTATCAGTAACCTACAGCGAAATCCTAACTAAAGATCCACCCACCGGCTCAGGTAAGAGACGTTGTTGGGGGGGGGGCTGGGTGGCAGGGCGACACGTGGATGGAGGGTGCACGAGCCGCTGAATTGGCAGCTCTGGCACACACCCCCATCCACGTGCTGCCCGGGCGCCCACGACCCGGGGGGTGCACGATTTGGGGCGACGACGTCGGCAGAAGCCAGAAACGTGCACTTACCCGAAGATCGTGCCCCTCCAAGGCCGGACGCATCCTTCTTGCTGTTTCTGAGATGCTAGAGAGGCTGCGCCTGCGTAATCTTGCTGCAGCCTCTCTAGCTCCCTTGTCTCGCTGACTGAGTCCTCCAGCCAGCGAGACTAGGGGAGCTAGAGAGGCTGCAGCAAGGTTGCGCAGGCGCAGCCTCTCTAGCGTCTCGGAAACAGCAAGAAGGATGCGTCCACCCTCCATCCTTGGGGGGGGGGGCACGAACTTTGGGTAAGTGACCGTTTCTGGCTTCTGCCGACATCATCGCCCTGAATTGTGCACCCCCCCCCGGGTCGTGCACCCTCCCAGGGGCTTTTTAGGCCCAAAACAGGCCTACAAACTCCAGGGGTGTGTGTGCTTTTGCACTGCTGTTTTGCCGCCGAATTGCGGTGGCAGCGGCGCGAATGTGACTTCATGCCCACAAGGGGGTGGTGCTTGTCACGTCACAAGGGGGTGCAAAGCGAGCCCCCCAGTGGGGGTGTAGCTACGTCTCTGGCTCAGGGCCGCCCACTGGATCCTATTCCTGCTCCGGACCGCCATTCGTCCCCTTCCCCGGGTGTAAGCTGGGACCGGCCCTATTGGGAGGAGGCCGTGTAACAGCCGGCCTGACGGGGACAGGGATATGGCAGACTCCTGGGCCGTCTTGCCCAATGGCCCCCCTCCCTCGCCGCCCAGACTGCCCATGCGGCCGCCGGAGGGAGCCTTACCTGCTTCCGGTGGCCGCATGTTCGTCTCTTACAGCACGTTTGTGATGACTTCCGGCTCCGGAGCACTTGCTCCGGTGCAGGAAATTTAATTAGGATTTCGCCGCTAGGAACAGTTCCCCATGATTACCTTTGCCTGTAGTTGAACCAAAAGGGTACTGCTCATTGTGTGAACTGTCCATCTCAACAACACCTAGAAGGGAAATTCAGTAGGTAAGACTATATTTTTCTAGTTCTAATATAATAATAATACTGTGAACATTTTTTTAGAATACCTTTTTTCAGTATTTACATTTTGGTATTTGCCAAAGTTTGTGTCTTTAAAATAGGATGAACAGATACCTTGTTTGTTTTGTTTGTTTGTTTATTTTTCACATTTTTATACCGCCCTTCCTCCAAGGAGCTCAGAGTGGTGTACATATTTCCTCCCCTCCTTTTTGTCCTCACAACAACCCTGTGAGGTAGGTGGGGCTGAGAGATAGTGACTGGCCCAAGGTCACCCAGGAAGCTTCGTGGCTGAGCGGGGATTTGAACCTGGATCTTCCAGGTCTAAGTCCGACTCCCAAACCACTACACAGATTGGTTACCCCTTATCCAGACATCCGAAATCCATACATTTGGGGGGCTATGACTTTTTGTAAAAATAAGATTCCAGCACTTGGCTGGCATAGCACAAGGCATGCTGGGACACAATATTATTAAAAATATTGTATAAAATTACCTTCAGGCTATGTGTATAAGGTGTATATGAGACTTAAATTAATTTTGTGTTTAGACTTGGGTTCCCATTCCCAAGATATCTCGTTATATTTATGCAAATATTCCAAAATCCAGACAAATCCGAAATCCAGATAGCTTCCTGTCCCAAGCAGTTCGTATAAGGGATAATCAACCTGTAACAGATATTCAGTTCTTCACAATTATGGGAAGTGGGTAGCTTGTTCAGCATGGCATAGCTTAAGAAATTTACCACACAATAAACAACCTCATCTAATTTGAATATTTGTGTAATAAGATTTGCATGAACATGGATGGAAGCCAGTAAATAACTGGTGGTACATATTGCATTACTACTTTGATGCCACATGACCAAAGATTGGAGATAAATGCCATGAATGCCCCCCATGAGTGGAAAGAGATAATCTGAGAATATATGTCATATGCCTAAAAACGTACTGTATATAAAAACGTATTGCAGCCACGTGGAAGGGCTGTTGGCTGTCACTTCTGGCCATAGGGTCAGTCCATTGTTTCCATTACCACCTTCCAGAACTTTGTCTTGTGCATGTATGATGCTAAGTTGAGTTTCTTGCAATGAACGATCCTATCACTTGTTTTGTTTTAGGGTGGTTTGTGTAGGTGGAGATGGGACTGCCAATGAAGTGGCTCATGGTATTT
This sequence comes from Plestiodon gilberti rubricaudatus, assembly GCA_026170595.1. NCBI lineage: Eukaryota > Metazoa > Chordata > Lepidosauria > Squamata > Scincidae > Plestiodon > Plestiodon gilberti. The sequence goes on from JANXHW010000001.1 coordinate 170,134,235, forward strand.
TGCTTAGAGCCCAAATAGATGCTGGAAGGGATAGCAATGATATACTTGCACCAATCAGAGCACAAGTTCCACTTGGAATAATACCAGCAGGTAGTAAACATGAATCTATTGAATGCTACTCATAATTTGTGTTGATATGACATAGAATCCCTTCCACATTTTACATTGTCGAACAGTCTTACTGCCCAATCCTTTTGGGCATTTACAATGGCGGATCCACCACCATAAGTGCTGCTGTGGCGCTGCAAATGGCTGGAGGCTCTGCGTGCCCACCAGAGACCGACCCAGCCCATGTCGGAGTAGGTAAGGTACTGGTGGGGGCGGTTAGGCGGAGTATTGGAGCAGGGAGGTGGTTCGGGGGTGGCAGATGGTGGATCTCAGTGGTGGCAGTGCATGCCAATCCTATCCCCCCTTTTCCTGGCCTGACATGCCCCTGCCTCTTCTCTGACTTTCAACCCAATCCTGTGTAACTCTTGCACCGGTGTAACAATAGATCCACTGGTGTAAGTGCACTTATGCCAGTGTAACTTGCCGTACGCCGACGGACACAGGATGGACACCGGCGTAACCCCCCTTGGACGCCGCGCACGCGCAGTTTGGACACAGGACAGATGCTGCTGCAACTCTGACGGCGCAGGGGGCATTCGGTTACCCTCAGAATACCCCCTGCGCCAGCGTAGTTGCACTGGTGTCTGTCCTGCGTCCAAACTGCACATTTGCGGCGTCTGGGTGGTGGTGGTTATGCTGGTGTTCGTCCTGCGTCCGTCATGTATGGCAAGTTACACTGGCATAAGTGCACTTACACCGGTGGATGTACTGTTACACTGGTGCAAGAGTTACACAGGATTGGGCTGTGAATCCAGCAAAATAACTGGCATAGGTCCGATTGGGCTGTCAAATTCTATAACATTATTGTGTATTGACGTTTTGGTTTTTTCATAAGATCCTAATGATAGGTCCTTGCTGATGGTATGTGTCATATTCTTTGTATGGCTTTCTGAATAGGGCTACTATATATTGTCACAGATATGATGGCCCCCCTAAAAGTAACTTTTGCCCTTAAAGGAAGATCCACTGGTGGAGGCACAACAAGTCTACTGACCTCATTTCACCATAGCGATGGTTAGATGGCAACAAATTTTACCTACATAGTCTAGATTACTGTGCAGTAATGTTTGCAAAGGGTTGGCTCTCTAAGATAACACTTAATGGGAAAACCGCTCTCTCGTTTGTCAGTAGCCAGATTTTTCATGCACCCCTAATTTATAAAGCAGCTGTATTTCTATTGAAATACTCGTTCACAAATGTGTTACACTTTTTTCCTTGACTATTGTTTATGTTCACCAATTTATGAAAATAATTAAAATAAAATGCAAAATGTTTTCTCTGCTTTGTATTGGCATTAGAGCATAAAAACAATTTTAAAATATTTCAGATTGGCAAAGGACAGTAGCATATGAGTTAGAATAAGATGATCAGGGACTGAATTGTCAGGAAATGTACAATAATCTAATTACATGGAGCAGAAAATTTTAGGCTGACAGCGTGATCTTCACTTGTCATTGTAGTTGCTATGAAAGTGAGGTAGGTTAACATGAGATGCAATCTCTCCAGCATCTTATTCTGCATAGTTCAGAAGTGCTTAGTTCTCTTTATTAGTAAGAACTTGTGTGTCGCAAGTGAGATGGCTGCATCAAACTGCAGAGTAATGAAACTAATTGAAATCTAACAAACGTCTTAAATTAACATCTTTAATTTTTTTTGTAAGTGTATTTTAATAAGGTTTTAATGGTAGACTTTCCAAATTCTGTCATGATGAGTAATACCGGTACTTAAGGAGTGTGTTGTTGGAAGGGTACAACACAATCCTGTGCATGTTTACTCAGAGGTAAGTACACTGTGCCCATGAGACTTCCTAGTAAGCATGTTTAGGATTGCATCTTAACAGCCCAATCCAATTCTTTCCCTGCCATAGCATGCAGCCACGCCAAAACAGACTGCGCTGCATGCTATGGTGGGGGGAGCCAATTGGGAGGCTTGGAAGGAGAAAGGGAAAATATTTTCCCTTACCCCTCTGTAAGCCCCTTGACCTCCAATGGGTCTCCTCTTTAGCTGGCGCAAATCCAAGCTGTAGTTTTCAAGTTTTAATATGGGGATATCTGTTTTTGGAAGAGTTTGTGATCTAGCAAAAAGTCCCTTCCTGTCTGTCAGTGCACACCAAGCTGGTATGTTGTGACTAAAATCAAACTGATCAGATGGAGGAAGCCTATGGTAGTAGTGCTGGCCATTTCGGAATAGTGTTTGTTGCTATGGGAACTAATGCTGAAGAACAGTACAGAGGGGTTTGGATAAAGAGGAGAAAAACTGGAAAGACAGGGAGAAAGCAGTTTAATTGCTATAAAACAAAGGAAAATGTATATATTGACTATAAATCTTAGTCCTAATTCATTCATTTCTATTGATTCCTGCTTCCAATTAATTTGTGGAGAATACAATATTGTTGAGACTTAATTTCCATAATATTTTGGGCAAAGAACCATAGTGTTGGTGCAATTTTCATGAGACTCTTAGATATGCTTGACTAGGAAGTCATTACATCACATTTATCTGTTTGGATGTGGGAGACATTAACAGACTTATGAATATTCATGTTGTCTGGTTAATTAAGTTAATTGTTCTGCAGGAGTGCTAGCACTTCCAAGGACATTTCCCCCCACAATTTCTGTCTGGTACTTTCATCAGTCATGCTTTACATGAACTGCTGATACTTTTGTCCTTACTCCTGTTCTTTGGCATCTTTTGGAAGATAGATCGCTTAATAATTGATGTTAGGAAAACATAAACATTTGAAGAAAATCTAAATTTTATAGATTGTGTAGTTTGAGGAAAAAAAATATGTTTGCAGTAAAATATGAAATGCTACAATTCTAAACCGGAAGCTTTCATGGCCTGAGATTATAGGAAAAGATTTGCAGAATACGGGTGAAGATGCCATGTAATGTTTAATATCCTTCCAGAACGTATTAAAACAATATTCAGAACTGTCCGAGGAAACTTGCTTGCAGAGTCTTCACTGACAGCCAAGAATACTATTTAAAGTCCGAGGAAAGAAAGAAGGTGGTAAAACCAACGTTTCGTTCCAATTCTTGGAACTTCTTCTTGGGTACAACCCAGAGATTGAAGATGGAAAAAAGAACTGCTATTGAGCCTTCAGTTAAAATGCTAATTAGCAACGGAAGCAGAATCCAGATTTTCAATTGCGCTGACCATAGGTGACCACTAGAGGCCCTCGTTCTTTCTCTTCTTTTCGCTTATGGTTTGAAAGGACTTGTGTATAATGGGCAACCATATTTTATTCACAAAATTTAGGTCTTGCTGTTTGTTCATAAGTACCCCTATAGGTCTCTTGCTGATCTCAAGTGCTTCAAGGTTACAAAGTATTTTGATGTTGCTCTCACTCTTTAAACACTCCGCATCTTCAAAGTTACGTTACGTGGCGTTACGTGGATGACGTGTTTTGCATATGGCAACATGTGGATGCAGAATTAAATAATTTTTTAGAACACCTTAATAATCAATGCCCGGAAATCAGGTTTACAATGGAAAAAGAAAAGAACAATTCACTGCCCTTTTTGGATGTCCTGGTAACAAGGAAAGAAAATTTGACATTCGGCCACACAGTGTATAGAAAGCCTACCCATACTAATATATATTTAAATCAAAAATCTAATCATCATCCAGCGCAGAAAAATTCTCTGATTAATTCTCTGGTATATAGAGCAATGAATGTATGTGACAATGATTCTCTGAACCAAGAAAAACAGATAGTGTATGAGTCCCTTAGAGCTAATGGTTACCAAACAGCTCAAATTGATCAGTGTTGGGTTAAACAACATAGAAAACATGTAGCCAGATTGACAGGTAGTGACAGACAGGAGACATCAGACAATAAAGAAACAACAGGGGAAACAACGTGGATTTCATTACCTTTTATTAAGGGGGTGACTTATAAAATTGCACACATACTGAAACAGGGAAACATTAAGACCATTTTCAAACCCACGGTCAAATTACAACAATTACTAAATAACCCAAAAGATAAGAGACCCCCCTTGTCCAATGCGGGAATTTATCGGGTCCCATGCAGCTGTGGGAAATGTTACATTGGATTAACAAGCAGATCGATCAACACCAGGATCAATGAACACAAAAGATCAGTACGTTTATGCCACCCGGAGCTTTCCTCGATTGCTGAGCACGCCATAAGCACCGGTCATAAGATCAACTTTGAAGATGCGGAGTGTTTAAAGAGTGAGAGCAACATCAAAATACTTTGTAACCTTGAAGCACTTGAGATCAGCAAGAGACCTATAGGGGTACTTATGAACAAACAGCAAGACCTAAATTTTGTGAATAAAATATGGTTGCCCATTATACACAAGTCCTTTCAAACCATAAGCAAACAGAAGAGAAAGAACGAGGGCCTCTAGTGGTCACCTATGGTCAGCGCAATTGAAAATCTGGATTCTGCTTCCGTTGCTAATTAGCATTTTAACTGAAGGCTCAATAGCAGTTCTTTTTTCCATCTTCAATCTCTGGGTTGTACCCAAGAAGAAGTTCCAAGAATTGGAACGAAACGTTGGTTTTACCACCTTCTTTCTTTCCTCGGACTGTCTTGGCTGTCTTGGCATAGTATTCTTGGCTGTCAGTGAAGACTCTGCAAGCAAGTTTCCTCGGACAGTTCTGAATATTGTTTTAATACGTTCTGGAAGGATATTAAACATTACATGGCATCTTCACCTGTATTCTGCAAATCTTTTCCTGAAATGCTACAACTTGAACTGTCTTAAGCAACTGTTAAATTATTACTGTATTGTGCAGTCACTGGGAAAAAGGTGAAATCCATTATCAACAAAGAATAAGTAGTCTTTATTTGTTACTTGTTTGGTATTATTGTTAGTGTCAAATAAAAGTTAGGCATCAGAACATTACTATGGGAGTTCAGAGATAAACAGAAGAATGAGTTATCCAGGATCTTTCTTTTGAGGAAGGATCTTTCATTTTGATTTCATGCTTTGCCACTCTCTGTTTTAACATTTACAGGTTCAACAAATATTTTGGCACATACTGTGAATGGAGTCCAACACACACTAACTGCAACATTGCATATAATAATGGGCAAGTATTCTGTATCATGCTCTCTGAAAATTGTAGAAAACGGACTGAACTCTTATTAACAGTGCAATTCTTTGCATGTCTTCTCAGAAGTAAATCCCATTGAGTTTAGTGGAACTTACACCCAAGTGTGTACAGGATTGCAGCCTAAATATGTGATGTTGCGTCACATCAGAGTGGAACACACGTAATTGTAGTATTATACACAATGATAAAAAGATTGCATTCACTACAATCCTATGCACATCTGTTCAGAAGTACCGTATTTTTCGGACTATAAGACATACTTTTTTCCCCAAAAACATGGGGGGGGGGGGAAAAGCGTGCGTCTTATGGTCCGAAGCCTAGGGTTTGGGGGTGCTTCGGGGAGGCCTGCAAGAGGCTCAAGCAGGCCTGCGCGAGCCTCTGCAGGCCCCCCCCGATGTTCAGGTCGGCCGAAAATCGCTATTTTCGGCCGACCTGAACATCGTAGAGGCCTGCAGAGGCTCGTGCAGGCCTCCACGAAGCCCCCACAGGCCTCCCTGAAGCGCCCCCAAGCCCAGGTAAGTAAATTTTTATTATTATTATTTTATGCTCCATAGGATGCATGCGTCCTATGGATAGGCTTACCAGATTTCTGGCACCCCCGAGGGGGACGCAAGTGACATCACAAGAAGGCGGGTCAAAAACTGATGTCACTTCCGCCGGAAGTGGGCGTGTCCACCAGAAGTGGGCGTGTCCACCATAAAATAAATACAGTATTTTACCTTTTCCCCCATGCCTCTGAGCATGTGCAGAGTGCTGCCGCTGTTTTCGTCCCGGCCAACCAGGTGCATTGTGACAGCCAGTGCTGGCTGCCACAATGCAGCCAGCTGGCAGGGTCGAAAACAGCGGCGGCACTCTGCACGTGCTCAGAGGTACGGGAAAAAAGGTAAAATACAGTATTTATTTAATAATGTTGAGCCAGTTGAAAATGCCAGCTGGACATCCAGGGGGTCACTGAGTTCGCTGCCACTCAGCACAGCCCCTGCTCAGCCTCTTCGTCTCCACAGCCAGCGCAAATTAGCCCTCGCTTTCCGACAGCCACACGCAGACGCAGAGCCTGAACTGAGCTTGAACCCCAGGAGTAAAAGGAGCCGTTATTTCAGGCTCTTGCTGAGGCAAAATATCTTTCTGCTCAAAAGAGCCTTCCCTGGACTCTGACATGCTTTCTTGTAAAAAAAATTCACAAGGAGCCTCTCAGAGCTCCAAAGAAGCCAGGGAGCCGATTAGCCGTCAACTGCTCTAATTAGCTTCACAATGGCTCCTGCAGCACAGATAAGATAACACGTCCTACGGCTAAAGTAAAGAGTTAAAGAAAAACCAATTCACAGCGACCTCTGGTTACAACGCGAAACCGAAAGTAGCTGTGAATCAGGTTTTTTTAACTTTTTACAGCCGTTTGAAGTGCTGGAAGGTCGCATGGCAACCGGGATTCTGGGGGAGGGCAGCCGGTATGACCGGGATGATCCTCGTTACCGTGAAAATCCCGGTCATTTCCGGGACGATGGTAAGCGTACCTATGGACCGATGCGTCCTATGGAGCGTAAAATATGGTAACTCTTGTTGAATTCAATAGGTACTCCCTTACCTACTCCCAAGTGTGTATAGTATAGGCATGGTGTCAAAGGCTACAGTTAATGGGTGTGTTTAAAGAAGGAATTTGACAGCCCATATGTCTTCTAAGATCTACTGTGAATTCTTTGGTGAAACTTCTTTTGGCACCTTGAATGTGGTCAGTTGAAGGTTATATAATTTTCTCATGGTCAGAGCCTGTTAGAGTCTGGAACTTCAAGCCTTTGTTTATTTAAAAGATTTATGTGCCGCTTTTCCAGTGCTCAAAGCGGTGTACAACAGTAAAAATACAATTAATAAAAACATTTCAGTAAAGCCAATATAACAATTAGAATGATACTGGTATAGTTAAACGATGTAAAAACAACAATAACCCCAAAAACAGCAACAGAAGACCTATAGGATACTACATTAAAAAGGGGTTCCCTTTTAGTAAAAGCCCCTTTCACTTTTAGTAGTGAAATTTCTTTTATTCTGATATAGGCATGTAATATTGAGATATAAGTATACAGGCATCCCCCTGTTAACCACCTGGAGTTCTTGAAACTGTTGTAAAGTGAATCTGTCATTAAGTGAGTCTTCATCACCATCTGGTGGTCAATTTTGGTATAGCGAGTATAGCCTATACATAATGTAATACAATGCAGCAGGGGTTCTCAACCTTTGGAGGCCCAGGTACCCCCTATCATGGTCCAAAGTTCTGAAATACCCCCTGCTAATTAACTGCTAATTAATTGGATTAATTTAATTAATTAATCGTTAAAAAGTACTAAAACAATTTTAAATGTGAAAAAATGTCTTATTTAACTATCTCTCCCTGTGTGTGTGTGTGTGTGTGTGTGTGTGAGAGAGAGAGAGAGAGAGAGGGGGGGGGGCAGGAAGGAGCAAGGATCTCTTTTTTTCTCCCCAAGTCACACTTCCCAAAATTAGCTCCTCCCTCCCCCACCCCACCAAAGTACATTTTCCAAAGTACAAAAATAAGCCCAAAACCAAAACCAGTGAGACAGAAGGGCTCCAAAAATAAAAAAAAATAAAATCCATGTTAATTAACACTTAATTACCTGCTGATGGGGCAGATAAGGGGCAGGGCTTGGCGTACCCCCAGCAAGAGGTCCGCGTACCCCTAGGGGTACCTGTACCACAGGTTGAGAACCTCTGCAATACAGCACAGTGCAGTTGTAATATGGAATGAATGTCAAGTACTCGGTGTCTGTTTAAATCTCCAGCCCATTAGCTGTTTGGCGCTAGATTAGTGTTTTGATGTTTAGTGCCTAACAGCTGATGGGCTGGGGATTTAAAAAGACATGATAAAAAGGATTTGAAAAGGGCTGCAAGTGCTTCCTGCCTCCATTTTGTTATCAGAAGCAGACTTAGGGGCAAGCAGCAGTGACTTTTTGTAAGGTACTGTGCTGGGGGACCGCTGTCGTATATACAGATTGTTGTTAAACGAACCAGGGGACACAACCAGGGGAATATTGTTGCTTGTTTTTAAGAAATAATTTTGACTGCTGTTTTATTATTAATGTGCTAAATATTAAATATTTTAGTGTGATTATAAGCCACATTGAGCCCTATGAGGAAAATGAAATAATGAATGAATATGTTTCTATTAATGTTACCATTTCAGGAAATCTACAAGCAGTGGATGTGTGTACTTTCAGTAGTCCAACAAAACTACTTCGTTTTGGGTTCTCATCTATGTTTGGTTTTTGGTCAAGGACGCTGGCTTTGGCTGAAAAGCATCGTTGGATGCCATCAAATCAGCGAAAAGACTTTGCTATGATCAAGACACTGGCAATGCTGAAGTATGACTGTTTTCTGTTTATGTTTATGTTATTTCTAGGATAAAAAAACAATTGTATCATTTACACCAAAAACATAGACTGATATTTTTATCAGTTGACAAAGCCTGATCGTGGCCAGATATTACTCAGATAATAATCTAAATAATAATTAATAATAGTCTTGTAAAATATCAGGGTGAGGAAAATACTGGAAGTATTTCAAACTAGATATATGAACACTTAATATTCAGAGTGCAAGCTATAGTTACTAACCTTGTTCTGTTCTTAGGCCAGAAAATTGTGAATTATCGTTTCTGCTGTTGAAGCCCTCACACAAATGTGCCCAAGAGACTGCTAGGTAAATAAGAATCCTCTATAAGTCTGTGTCTTCCAAACCTAATTTATCCCATAATAGTCTCAGTCCAGCTAGAGCCAGTCCTGACTAATTTAGGCTGCAATCCTGTACAGATTTACCTAGGAGTAAGTCTCATTGAACTTAAGGAACTTGTATATGAGTAGACACACATAGGATTGTGATGAGAGGCTGCAATCCTCTGCACACTTTCCTGAAAGTATATCTTACTGAAGATAGTAGTATTTACTTCTGAGTAAACATGCATGGGGGTGCATTGTTAAGCCACCCTAATCTCAATAGGATTTAAGTGTGACCACATTAGTTGGATCAGGGCCATTGTACTAAATAGCACACTGAATGGGTTTGTGAAAGTGACATTAACTGTATCTAAAGGATATATTTAGATGTTTTTATCGTTTTGGAATTTGATAAGCAGTTTTAGGTTGTCACTAGCATGCTTATAAACACCTTAAACAGAACTGATTCCTATTGATTTCAGTGAAATTTGCTTTCAAATAATTTGAAATAAAAAGTAAACCTGTGTCTTTCATATATCAGTCTTGCTTACATTCTTTTACTCCTTGTTAAATCCTTAATTTGTTTCTGTTCATCGGAAACATGTTGCATTTTCTTACTGGTTTGTTATTTTGCTGCCTTTAACTATTTTATCCAACACATTTATTTTTAGAAAGAAGCAAGAGAGTCTTAAATCTGGTAAGTTTTCAAGTTTAATCACTTACAAAAGAGAATTAGGTTTACTTGCAGTAATACAGTATGATGTTATATTTAGACAGCAAGGATCATTGGCACAGGATCCAGGGTCACTTCCTGAATGTGAGCATTATGGCAATCCCTTGTCTCTGTTCAATGGCACCAAGAGGCTTGGCACCTAATACCAGGTCAGTAAGGATTTAGAGAATTAGAGCAATGTCTTTAAATTCCAACATCTTACTCTAAAACCTTGGCTTCCCCCAGAATACATGCCTGTGTCATAAACAGTCTAGACTCTAGACCCCCTGAGGTTGGGGGTGAGATGAAGAGGGTTGACTTGGACTACAATTGACTCTCTAATCTCAGGAATTGTAATCAGTTTTTGGATCAGGCAGATAAGGTGAAGTCATCTAACTAGAATGATCATTGGCTAATTACAGTGATTAAATTAGTTTAGAAGTCTGACTTAAGTGGTAGTCATCAAGTAGTAATCTCCCTTGGGCTTTGTTAATAGGAAATCTAGTTCTTTGGATTTGATTGATTGGTTTCAGTTTATTGTGAAGACCTAACTGTTTTGACAAATAAAAACAACAGTTACCGCTAAAAACTGCACAAAAACAAAAGGATCTGCAACGCAATGCAGAACCATATATTCTCCTTAAAACGGTCAGCTATAACGCAAGATTTGCATTTTTTGATTGAAGCTTTTCAAAGTCAGAATTTGCTTAAACTTGTAGTACCAGGCATGAAGCAAATTCAAAATTTTCTACAGTAGATAGTTCATATTCACTGAACACATTTCAAATTCTTTTCCCTAGATGTTAGAGGTTAATACTCTCCATTACCAGTTGAGAAGGTGTTATTGCAGTGGGTTAAACCACTGAACCATGAGCTGTCGATCAAAAGATCGGCAGTTCGAATCCGTGCGACGGCTCCTGCCAACCTAGCAGTTCGAAAGCAAGAAATTGCAAGTAGATTAATAGGTACCGCGTTAGCGGGACGGTAACAGCGTTCCATGCGCCTCGGTGTTGAGTCATGCCGGCCACATGACCATGGAAACGTCTTCGGACAGCGCTGGCTCTTCGGCTTTGAAACGGAGATGAGCACCGCTCCCTAGAGTCGGACACGACTGGACTTAATTGTCAAGGGATACCTTTACCTTTACCTTATAGTAAAGCATATACATTTTTACTCTGATTATTTTTCACAAATGTGCCAAAGATGTTTCTTCCTACAATTATAAATTCTAGGGAAAGTATATGGTGCAGAAAAGATATGATTTTCAACTGTAGGTCACCACAGTATCTGAGTAGCTGAGTACTGTAGGTCACCACAGTAGCTGAGATTTGTAATTATAATGTCATATTTGAAACTAGAATTTTAAAACAGAAGACTTGCAGCCTTTTATGGGGGTCTCTAGTAGAGCTGACAGCACCCCTTCCACAAAATTCCTGAATCTTCTTCAGTGCTAGTTAATGGTAGTTGATACCCTTAGAAGGGCACAAGGACTGACTTGTCAGTGGCTGCTACTGCATGCTTCAGTATCTCATCCCTCATGTCATGTGAATGTCCAGAAATGTAGTGAATAAGTGAGAATAATGCAGAGTACAGGGGTGATGTGCAGAGGAATGGACATTTTCAGTGAAAGTTTATGGGTGTGGCCCATGTCATCTATTGAGTAGGGAATTTGGCCTTTCAACTTTTTTGAGTTTAACATCACGTGTTTTCACTGAATCCATAGCAGGGAATAACGCCTCAGAATTTGCTGTCATACATAGTTCAGTCTCTTCTTGGCTGCCTGGACAGAGAATTCTTAAAATATATTGCCAGGATGATGTAGTGGTTTGGGAGTCGGACTTAGACCTGGAAGATCCAGGTTCAAATCCCCGCTCAGCCACGAAGCTTCCTGGGTGACCTTGGGCCAGTCACTATCTCTCAGCCCCACCTACCTCACAGGGTTGTTGTGAGGACAAAAAGGAGGGGAGGAAATATGTACACCACTCTGAGCTCCTTGGAGGAAGGGCGGTATAAAAATGTGAAAAATAATTAATAAATAAATAAATATTTCTAATGACTGGCTAACTGTTTCCTGATGCAACACAGCATTTAAATGTCAATGACTAGTATCCAAAGGGGTGCTTGGGATTCATGTAGAAGGGTGCTTGTACTGTCTCAGTAGAATTATTTTTCCTTTGGATGTTGGAGAAAACATCCAAATCCCATAATATATCACAAATTGCTTCTGCAGTCCCCTGAGTTTCAAGAGCTGCTGGCTGCATAACCTGTTAAAGTAGCAGAGTTACTGTTAAAGAAACAAACAAAAATGAACTACTGCCATGGTTCTTGAGATCCTCGGAGTGAAGGTAGCAGCATGTATGTCATAATTTGAAGAATTTTACCAGTAATATCCCTTGCCTATATAACTGAAACTCCTTTTTTTTTTTTTGCCATCCATTCTGGGAGATTTTCTTCATACACTGATCTTCTTTACCTGTCATCAAATTGTGATAGAAATCACATAGCAGGAAATAATGGAAGCAGCATGTAGATTCTACCTAGATTCTCATTCTTTATGAAATTTAATTACTGGCCCAATCCTATCCCCCTCCCCCGCCAGTGTAACTAGCATTGCACCGGCGGAGGCTGCTTTACGGCAGTCGCAAAGCAGCCTCCTCCAATGTGTACAGTGGACCCACAGGAGGGGAGGCCAGAGTGGTCTCCCATGTGTCGGTGAACCCACGTAGATCTGCTGGAGTAGGTAAGCCCACATGGGGTTAGAGGGAGGCGGGGAGGGGGTTGAACGGAGCAGGGGGTGGGAAGAACAGGGATGGGGTGAGTGGAATGGGGGAGTGACGGGGCGGGGAAGAGGGTGGATCAGTCCAGGGAGGGGGTTGGGATTGGCAGCACACGCTGAATCCTGACCCCCTTCCCGTGCCTGATCCACCTTCCTGGGTCAACGCGGACTTGCACCAGCAATTGAACAGATGCAGATCAAGTTGACCCATTGTGGCTGCTGGGGCTTACCCCGAGGAAACCTTCAGCAGCCCAAAATACCCCACAGGATACAGCGATAGTCATGCTGGTGCTGCTGCATCGGGATTTAGATAGGATTGGACTGCAAGAAGAAAAACAAATCTTCTCTTGAGGTAAAACTAGAACTTGACTTTTACATAAATATGAGATTTGATAAAATATGTATACCACTGTTAATATTTGAGGGTTTTTTGACCATTTTCTTATTGTACAATATCTGTTTCAAGTCAAGTCAAGTCTTACCCCCCATCTTCTTACAAAAGTATTGGATTCAATATTAATATGTATGTTCAATATGAATAATTTCAGTAAACCTTTTTCTTCATCATGGCATCTGAAGGTCCTAGATAGTAGTGGAGGTTCCTAGCCCCTTCCTGAGCAGTACATGCTTTTGTTTAATTGGCAAAAGAGCACTACAGGACCCATCCTGCTCACTTCCTGCTGTGCCACCATAGAAAGCGACTCACTCTGAACATCTCTGTTAAAGGAACCATATTCCGGTTGGATACATTTTCTGTTAGCCATGATAGTGTTTGGAATGATGTTTAGCTATGTGTAATTATACCTGTGCTTTTAAATAAACCCAGAATTTCCCTTAAAAAAAGAGTACCCATAACTGATATTTTCAAAACTATTTTGTGTGGAGCGGAATATGTAACATCAAATGGTTCAAATATTTCTTCTGAAGGATATCTTTCAGGCCACTCATAAGGCTTGCTGTACCAATGTTTAAATGCTTAGAATGAGAAGTGCCAACAATATTATCACTGGAATGTCACAAACTGTAGCATTACCCTAGCACAGCATTTCTCAAAGTGTGCTCTTAGGAACCCAGGGGCTCCCTAAAACCTCTTCAGGGGCTCCACAAGTACACCATAAGTGACCATCATCTGTCCCCTGCCCGGTTTGCTCATCTGTCCCTCTTGCCTCCCGTTTGTAGCTCTCCTTCCTCATTCCGCTCCTGTTCTCGCTCTTTGCTGGTATTTGGTATTGGGGTCAGCACTGCGCCACGCCACGCATATGCTGGTGCTCTGGTGCTCCCCGAGACTCCGCACATGTGCCGGCGGATTTCCCTGAGACTCCTTTTAGGAGTGTAAACAGCTCAGGAGAACCTCTGCCCTATCTCTGGAATTTACTGGACCCAATCCACCCTCCTCCCCACCCCAGTGCCTCCGTGTTCTGCCCACCCCTGCCCCATTCCACCCCACTTCCCTCCTGACCTGCTGTCCCTTCCGATCCCTCCTGACCTTCAGCCACAGGCGTTCAGTGTCTGTCATCGCACAGGGCAGGCCGCGTTTGCTGGCACTGTTGCATTTGTCATAAAGCTGTTTACGCCACCGGAACACTTGTTCCAGCGGTGTAAGTGGCCCATAGGATTGGGCTGTAAGAAATTGAGCTATGAGATTGCAAGTCCCCAATTCACATTTTGTATTGTGAGGAGCTCACTAAGGGCTAAACTAGATGTGTGCCTAACTGCAGAATGTGGCCTGATGTGAGGTAAACTTACTGTATAACTAGCACACAGGGAGGAGCCGCGTCTGCTGAGGCTCTGGGAGGGAGAGACGGAAGGAGGCCTCAGAAGGTGAGGAACGGTACGGGGGAAGAGGCAGATGAAGAGGGATGAGAAAGGGAGAAGGGAGGTGCTGCTGAGGTGCTGGGAGAACCCAAGTATCACGCAGGCCACCCTTTCAGCAGTGCTGTTTCTGCCATGGTGTCACTTTGCAGAGCACCTCTCTGAGCTGTTGAACTGCGAAGTGAAACCTTGGCAGAAATGGCACTGCAGAAAAGGGGGACCTTGTGATAATTGGGCTCTTCCATATCTTGAAAATATGATCAAGATTTGCATATTTTCTCCTCTGTTGTTTTCAGCTAATGAGTTCCTAAGTGAGAAAAAGTGCTTATTTCTGGTCATCACCTGGATGTCAGTACTTGCTTAATGACATCACTTTCGGCCCTCTGCAGACGCCATGAATGCTATTCGGCCCACTGTATGAAACAAGTTTTGACACCTCTGTTTTTACATTATCTCAGTACCCCTTACAATTACATGAAGTACTTTTGAATACTTTTAAAGTGCTATTTACATTTATTGTGTTTACATGTGTTGAATAATTTTATTTTAAATAAATATTAACATAGGGGAAGTTCATAGGTAATGAAGTGAAATTCATTTAGATAGACTCCTAATTTTATCTTATCTGTTTTGATTAATTCTGAAAATAATCATTTATAATCACAGTAATTACATCAAAAATGGTGGCTGTGAATGAGTTAATAAGATCCAAATTATATGTGTATTGTTGCACTGCTTTAACTGAACTATGTACTTTTCAGATTGAATGATGGAGGTATATCTCTTACTGTTGTGAGAAACACATCTCGTCCAGAGTTTGTTAAACACCTGAAAAGATATGCCACTGTAAAAAACCAGGTAAAGGCGCTTACCGTTGTACTTTGTAACCAAATATGGTTTAGATTATATTTTAAAAATTGCGTTAGCCAAAGGCCATAACAGAAAGGGGGATACATAATATTTAACAAAATATTGTATTTAAAACTTAGCATAATAAAAACTGACAAATAAAAGGTTTAAGGTAGAAGTAAATGCACTAGAGGAGATATTAGCGTCTTTGTGAGGAGACTTAGTTTCCTGTCAGGATACATTAGCCCACTTTTATCTGATTTTCGAAAATCACCAATCAGACTAATACCGATTAGCCTATTTCCATCCATCTGTTGTGGTTTAGCTATATATGGTTCTTCTGTATAGGAGTTATAAGAATGTAAAGCTGCTAAACTGATTTTAAAAGCCAGGAATGCTATAAATGTAAGACTACATTTAGATGAAGGAGAAATCAAACACGGCATTTTATGGACAGAATTTTTTATTTTCACCTATATGCTGTCTCAATACACTGGCAAACATATGCAGCACACTCGCTCACCTTAAAGGTACATCCCCTTGGGTGCCTAGCAAACAGTCTTTGCTGTTTCTCATTCTTCAAGGCTATAGGAAGTGGATAACTTTTAACAATTACTTTCTTTGGGTTATATCTTAACTGAGTCTCCAAAAAATGGAGGGCTCTTGTTGTTTTGCGTAGGGGGATGGGGATTTTTGTCAATCACCCTTTTTATCCAGGCATTGCTTTGCAACACACATACAGTCCTATTCTGGAGTGTCCACTGACCCCTCCAGAGCAGATTTTTTTCAGGGAGAGAGGGACGGACATGCTGTTGCTACGCCAAGGAATCGGCTTGTATAAGTCTTGTGCTGTTTGTGTTTCTTTCGATTTCTTTAATTTATAATGGTGCAAAGCCATTGATTTCTTCTTTCCAGCTTTGAGGTGAGAGTGAACAGAGCTATCAGGCCAAGGTTGCACTCAAGAAGAGACCTCTGGAGGTTACTGCGGGCAGGCAGGAACCTTACTTGCTAATTTTAAATACTATGTGGGCTTGATGTGCTGACTCGGGCAGAAGGCTGTATGCATCCTGACATGAATCCAAAAGAAACGAGGCTTTCCTGCAGCTTATTGAATAGCTGAGGGAGGTCCCTTTAGGAGTCAGCGTTCGATTGCAAACACAAGAGTACAGAGATGAGGCTTTCTCCATTCTTCTGCCCATGAAGTGAGAGTTCCTGTTTAATACTTAGAGTTGAAGCCAGTGGCGTCGTTAGAGGGGACGGCGGGGCGAACTGCCCCAAGGTGACAGGGCACCCAGTGGGGGGGACAAAATTCCCCTCCTGGTTGCCCCCAGCCCACACCGGTCGCCCCACCCCCTTCAAAGCGCTAATCTAATGCTGAACAGCTGATCAATGCTATACAATTGTATAGCGTCAATCAGCTCTTCGGGGCTAGATTAGAACTTTGAAGTTAAGAAGCCCCCCCTCCCATGGCACCCTCATTACCTTTGTTTTGTTTCAAGCCTGTGTCTTGTTTTATATATTTTCCATTTTGTGTCTTAGTTTAACTTTCCCTTTGTTGAGACCTACATTGTGGAGGAAGTAAAAATTCTACCCAAAACTAGAAAGGAATGTGTTGCTGAAGACAACGTGAATTCTACAGAAAAGAGATACCCTTGGAATATAGACGGAGATTTAATGGAATGGGCATCAGAAATCCATGTCCGGTAGGGCAAAATGTAGTGATGTGAGATGTTAGTCACTGACTGGTCTGCTAATTTGTGTTAGTGGTTCCTTTGATTTTTATGTAAATATAATATGTACTGTACATTAATTCTGCTCTTGAGAATCAGCAAGCTTATGTAACACCTAGCTGAGGTTTACCTAAACCCTGTGCTTCTGTTCCAGTTTCTGCACTGGCCTGAGGAGAATAGATGCATCTCTGCAGATGCATGCACAATGCGATACCATAATTCTCTATTGGGTTCCTACACAGTTCTTTCTTCAGCCAGTATTATGATGATTGGTAAATGGCAGAAGAGAATACGCCAAACAGCAACCTACCCACCTGAGACTCCACCATGGAAACTACTCTGGCATTTTCATTCTAAAGCTTTCATGGCCAGCTATCAATTGACAATGTTTAAGGAATACGGGAATTAAAGCCATGTAGTAAAAGAATCTTGAACTTTAATTGGAATAAAAATCACATTAAAATCCAAGGAACTGAGCCCAACGTTTCGTTCCAGCCCCGTGGAACCTCTTCATAGGAATCTCGAAAGATCATAGATGGTGCTGTCCTCAATTCATCATAGTAAATTCACAAAGAAGGTTGCCCGTTGAGACCCATAGTGAGCAATATTGGAGCTCCTACATACGGGCTATCTCAACATCTAGCCAAAATATTGCAACCATATATAGGAAACACCACCAGTTATGTTAAAGATACATATCATTTTATAGAACTCCGGCAGTTCATTAGGTTAAAACCTGAATCAAGATTGGTGAGTTTTGATGTTACATCATTATTTACTAAGGTACCCCTGGATAAGGTTATGGAATTAATTGAAGACTTAACAATCCCTAAGGACTTGATTCCATTGTTTTTTCATTGCCTCACATCCACTTACTTCATATGGAATGGGGAGTTTAGACAACAAAAAGAAGGGGTGGCTATGGGGAGCCCCCTTAGTCCGGTGGTTGCAAATTTATATATGGAGTCATTTGAGAAACAGGCATTAGATACTGCCAAGTTTAAACCAGATATGTGGGTCCGCTATGTGGACGATGTGTTTTGTGTATGGACACATGGGGATGAGGAATTAGACAAATTTGTACAACATCTCAATAATCAATGTAGAGAAATTCAATTTACTGTAGAACTAGAGAACAATAATTCTCTACCTTTTCTGGATGTCTTGGTGACACGGAAAGAAGATCTGTCAATAGGACACAGTGTCTATAGGAAACCTACCCATACTGGGAGGTATCTGAATCAAAATTCTAATCACCATCCATCACAGAAAAATTCATTAATAAACTCCCTAGTGTACAGAGCAATAAAGGTTTGTGATAAGGACTCATTAGAAAAAGAAAAAAGGGTATTATATGACTCCCTACAAGCTAATGGATATTCCATCAATCAAATTAATAAATGTTGGATTAAACAAAAACGCCAAATTGAGGCTAAGAGACTAGGGACAGTTCAGATAAACAACGAAATTGAAAAAACGACAACAGAGGAAAAAATTTGGATTTGCCTGCCTTTTATTAAAGGTATAACTGATAAAATTGCACAAATATTAAAACAGGGAAACGTAAAAACAATCTTCAAACCCACTTCTAAACTACAACAAGTTCTAGGCAACCCAAAAGACAAACGTCCAGCACTATCCAACCCAGGGATTTATTGTGTAACTTGTGAATGTCATAAATGTTACATCGGGATGACGAGTAGAGCTATAAAAACAAGAGTGGCGGAACACGAGAGATCTCTCAGGCTGAATCATCCGGATCAATCTTCAATTGCCGAACATGCATTGAAAGAAAAGCACACGATCCAATTTGATAAAACGGTGTGCCTGCAAAGGGAAAGCAATTTTAAAATACTACGCCACCTGGAAGCTCTAGAAATAAGTAAAAAACGAATGGGAACACTGATGAATCGTCAGCAAGATTTAACATTCACGAATCGGATTTGGTTGCCTGTCCTACATGGGAAATCAGACTTGGGAGGGGGAATGGAATCCGAGGTGACTGACAGTGGAGATACTGCAACTGACACTGCAGCAGTAGAACGAACTGTAACTGACACTGACACTGTAACAGCAGAACTATCTAGCATGGAAAGAAAGGGAGAGTGAAGACAAGAAGAGGAAGCAATTAACACCAGCTGTGCTAAACGAGCCCGCATGACTCGCCTGACAGCTATCGCTTCGCTCCGGACCTGTCATTTCCGCTCTGTACCGCTGGGGTTTCCCTGTGTTTTTTGGTTTAAATTTACTATGATGAATTGAGGACAGCACCATCTATGATCTTTCGAGATTCCTATGAAGAGGTTCCACGGGGCTGGAACGAAACGTTGGGCTCAGTTCCTTGGATTTTAATGTGATTTTTATTCCAATTAAAGCTCAAGGTTCTTTTACTACATGGCTTTAATTCCCGTATTCCTTAAACATTGTCTACTCTGGCATTCTTCCTCATTTCTCTATAATGGGGCAGTGACAGTACAAGAATGCTTGAGGGGTTTCTGTTTCTAAATGCATAACAATGCCAACTGGGTTGATACTTGTGCGTGGCTATACCCTACCTTAAAAGGTAAAGGTTCCCCTCGCTCGAAAGCTAGTCGTTACTGACTCTCGGGGCAGTGCTCATCTCTGTTTCAAAGCCGAAGAGCCAGTGCTGTTCAAAGACGCTTCCATGGTCATGTGGCCGACGAGACTCAATGCCGAGGCGCATGAAATGCTGTTACCTTCCCGCCGAAGCAGTACCTATTAATCTACTTGCAACGTCTTGCTTTTGTACTGCTAGGTTGGCAGGAGCTGTGGCCGAGGACAGTAACTCACACCGTCACGCGGATCTTGAACTGCTGTCCTGCCTACCTTCCGGTCTGCAGTTCAGCATCTTAACCACTAAGCCACTGCAGCGACCATAGCTCTACCTTACTTTATCCTTTATTTCTTTGTGCCTTTGATGTCACATTTGTATGTGGGCTCTAATCAGAAGCTATAAATCATGCGGGCATTGTCCACATGATTGAAGGAGGGGAAGTGGGCTGGCAAGCCCTGCTTCCACACCAACACACTTGTGAAGCCTCACCCCATACATACAGCTTGTGTCTGCTCTGACAAAGCTGGAACCTGGAGAAGCTTTCTCCCTGTGATTGGGAATGCTGGGCAATTAGTGTTCCCAGTCACAGAAAGTAGATCTTTCTGGATACAGCCTTTGTCAATGCAGACAAACACTGGATGCATGGGGGTGGGAAGAGTGCCATGGTATCACATAGGGCTGGGGCTTACCAGCACACAGCATAAGGCCAGTGTACCCTTGCTCCCTCCCTCACCCTGCTGATTTAGCCGCGCCACTGGAGCATGCGCTGCATCCTGCGAGGGGGCAGTCACACAGGTCTAATTCAGGCAAGAGAACATTTTGTTCCCTTACCCGGGGTAAGCCTCCATGACCCCAGTGGGTCACCTCAGATCTGGGCCAACTACTTTGGTCTGAGGTGAATAAGGGAGATGGAATGGAAGGAAAAAAGTCACTGCTGTCAATATCCACCCACTAGTACGCACCCCTCCCGGACACTCCCCCATTCCTCCCTTCCTCATTCTGCCCATGTTCTGCCCCCAGTGCTGGCTTACTGGGTCCAGTGGGGGCAGTGGGCTTTGGCAACAAGGCTGCAGTACTGCCAACTCTTGCTGCAGTGCTCAAAACATGGTGCCATCAACTGCACGCGCCATCAACAATCATTTTACAACAGCATAACACTGTTCCACTATCGTAAACCTCTCTGTACATCAGCTCAGTCCTACTTAGGATTGGGCCTTTAGTCTCTTTCTAGTTGTACTGTGATTACAAACCCTTTAAGCTAAACAGCCCAACAAATCCAAAATGAGATTCCAAATTGTCAGAGAAATGTAGCTAAAGAAGCTGACTAATTCTAAATGATCCATGTTTATTAATTCTTTATGAAGGACAAATATCATTGTCCTCAAATTCTCAACAGTTGCATTTTCACGTACAGAATTTAGTATCTGTGTTATAGCTCAGTTGATTCCATTTGACTCACCGTGCTTGTTGCATGAATAACATATTCATTTCACATTGCTTCACATGTATTTTCCACAAGAAATAAAAGCCATGTCATCTAGGAAAGTTACTTTATTACAAGATATTCTTAGACTGTAGCTTAGGAATTTTCTGTTTAGTTGATCTTTCCTGTATATCTGTGCAGTAATACTACAAAGGTGATAATTCTCCTTTCCCCCTGCTAATTTTCAGGGTACATTCCCAATTAATCAATCTATATGGAGTGAGTGTTGATACAGTGGATAAACCAAAAGGATCGTACAGCTGTCATTAGAAGCAATTTATGAAGAAAAATTCCCTATTTTTCAGCCGAATCATGTTCGTATCTTAATACTCAGTTGCATACCATAAAATGTTGCAGAGTGAAACCCAAGCACCGGATTTCCCACAACTCCCTGTCAATACTTCGGCACACACGTTTAATGATTTTCATATTTTGGACCCCACTCCTCTTGACCAGTCTTCATTGATGTTGAGTGATCTGCTAGCTATTTTACATTAAAACAAAAATCTAGGAATCCAGTGTGTATTCACTGTTAAATTGATAAAGAAGCTGTTCCAAGAGATTAAATAAGAAAATTAGTTGGAACTTAAATCTACTTCAGGTGCTCAAAAAGAAAAAAGAAAAAAAAAGACTTGTAGCAAACCAAATTAGGATAGTAGAATCGAAAGCTTTTATGGCCAGCATCAATATAGCAAGAATGAGGCAAATCTTCAGGGTTAAAAGCCAAAATATAATTGGGCAGGACGTTGGTAGAGCGTTCGTCTCACAAATGCCTGAAGATCTGAAGGACAGCAGTTCAAGATGGCCGGAAGTCTGTTGGAGAGCTGCTGGCACGCCGAGCTGATAAGCTGCAGAGCCTCTGAGGGGGAGTGGAGCTGCAAGCTACAGCACCTGAGTGGCAGTCATGGTTGCCTGTGTCAGCTGAAGCGTGCTGAGGCGAACGTCAGAGAGAGAGAGAGAGAGAGCTGGACTGTAAAAGTAACATCTCGATTAGAACGTTAATATATTGTAAAAACCCCTTGGGGTTTAGAACAGCCTGCCCATGTACACTGCCTTAAATTAAAGTTGGAGGAGAAATCCAATGACCAGAAAGGCGGTATATAAGTACTGTATATTATATTAATTGAAGTTAAAAACAAGTTACAAAAAGTTTAAACAACAAAACCAGCTGAACCAGTTCAAACACAATTAAAACTGCAACGTTTCATTCATTTCCCATGAATTTCATCAGGCAGAAAAAAGAGCCAGCAGGCAAAAGATGTTAAGGAACAAAGCTCCTCAGCCCACCTATGAAGAAAGCAGCGTGGGAAACCCAAATTGAAACCAATTAACACTTGTAAATGAGCAGCGCGTGCCAGAAGCCAGACAGTAACCTCAGCTGCGTGTGCCAAGAAGCCCTTAAAAACTTGTTTTTAACTTCAGTTATATTTTAGTATGGCTTTTAACCCTGAAGATTTGCCTCGTTCTTGCCAAATTAGGATATTTTCAAAATTGGATTTAAAAGGTGTTATCAAATTACAATGTTAATCAAGGCTCGTAATCTAATTTGTATACATTTCCAATAAAGATGTAATAGACATGCTTGTGTGGTGTTATGCAATAATGTTTTCAACAAAGTGTTTCAGCAATGTAGTTAGAAAATTACAGGGACTGATTCGATCCCTTTTTGCTGTAAAAGTTTTAGTTCACTTGACAAACGAACAATAAATCTGTTGGAGAGTGAAGGGGGATTACTCAGATTAATCTCCAGAGCAATAGGTCTAGGGCAGGGGTGGCCAACCTTTCAACATTACACGAATGCTCCTGGCCCTTTAATGGTTGTATAGGTGAGGGCATTTCAGCAGGTGCAGCTGCTTTAGCAGCACCATCAGCACTTGCAGCTGCCAAAATTCTGTCTTCTACGCAACTCTTAAGAACGCAGAGGCCCTAATGGTGGACGGTTGGCCACCCCTGGTCTAGGGGGAACTGGGACATGCCCATTGTGGCATGGCAACCTCAAAGGTATGGGGGGGCACTACTTAACAAGTGGCATGGCTAAGGTGTGTTGCCTGGTGGAACCATTAACATTTATTATTAAAAATATTTATATAATCCTTTTCAACAAAAAAAAGTTCACAAACTAGCTTACTTATCAAAATAAATGAAAGATGTTTCCATGTCTCAAAAGGACTCACAAATCTTTAAAAAAGACACACCAACCAAGCAAATTCACTAGAAAAGATGCTGTGTTGAGATAAGTTATTTGTTCTCCCTCTTCCTTATAAAAGTACTACCACGTGCCTCTTTGCCCAGTTAGCAGCATGAATGATCAGAGGCTCACAGCCAAGGTGGAGTTGTGCCAAGGAAGGCTGCAAGCAGGCTGCTTTACCTCCACCTCATCCCCAATAGTGAGCTAACTGTACTGTAATGCGTGTTAGAAATTTGCAGAGTTCTCATCGATTAATAAAGCTGTGGTCTTTGGTGGTTTATCCAGTGTTTTGTGTTCATCTTCATTCCATGTCCATGTGGAAACTTCATTCAGCACTCAGGACTATATGAGGACAATGCAGCTAAGCTACACTCTTGCCATCTCACTCAGTGTTTCTTAAACTGAAAAAACAAACTTGGGCCTCTTCCAAAACTTACTGGACTTGCTGCCTCCCCTCCCATAGTTCTAACTTGTCTTTTCTATGGATGAGCATGCATGCAGTCTGCTCCTGCAGAGAAGAATCTGTGCACTGGGACATTGTTCCAACACTGACATTAGAAAAGGAATAGAACAAGATCTTTCCGATTTCCTAAAATCTTACTCCGTTTAGTCACTCCTCCTTGCCTGCCTAAAGGGGACTAGTCCTGCTGGAATATGCTGACAGCACTCCTAGCATCAGGCTCTGTGAGTGTTGCAGGAGGTACACAGCTTTCTGCTGCAACTGTGATCACATCAATCACTTAATCCCACCCATAGAAACACAGGAAGTCCAAATAAATGCTAAATACTTAAGTATTTCA
The DNA here is from genome assembly GCA_026170595.1 of Plestiodon gilberti rubricaudatus. Classification (NCBI taxonomy): domain Eukaryota; kingdom Metazoa; phylum Chordata; class Lepidosauria; order Squamata; family Scincidae; genus Plestiodon; species Plestiodon gilberti. The sequence continues at coordinate 170,158,084 of JANXHW010000001.1, forward strand.
AGACTTGGAACGATTTGCAGTGGGATAGCATGACGATCACAGTACCGTTTCCTAAGACATCATCCTTTTCTAAGGTGATTAACTCATGTAAAAATATTTTCATAGTGGTTCCTCAAGTTCACAAATTGCAAGATAAATTAATTGAGGGTATAGGATAAGATGCAGCAAGGTCAGACAACCAGCAAGGTCAGACAACCAACATTTACTGGATTAAGTAGTATCTATCTTTTAAAGTGAAACAAGTGTCACTATTACCCAAACCTGAAAATAAAGCATTTATTTAGATCAGCGTTTCTCATGGTATCACCCCCATTAACTTCATTTATTTTAATATATAACAGTACAGGTCACCCAACAAATCAGTAACCAACGTGGCTCTCAGAACAATCACGCTCATTGGTCTGTTTTGAGTTAAGGAAATCCACTTTTTGTTACATAAGGCAGTTGTGTTTTCTGTTTCCGGTTATTTGGCCATAACGTGTGTTAGAATGCAGGTAATTCAAAATGGTTTGTTTCAATGCATTCTGCATGAAAGTACGTATCGATTGATATATAGCATGGAGATATTATTCATAAAGACAAAAGTTTTCACAATTTTGGCCACTGGTGGTGTCACTCCCCCACCCGCAAGGGTGTCACCTGGGGCAGTCTGCACCCCCCCCCCAGGGATGCCACTGACTAGCACATATGGGTGAAATGCACAAAGACACACCAGGGTCATTCCGTGTCAAATCAACCAATAAAAAATACATTTTGGAACTTGATATCACGAATTTTGCTCATTTTCGGTACATTTGTAGCTTACCATGAGATGTTTAAAAATTATTTTTTTCAGATTTTTTTGTCCATCCGTTTTTGAGATATTGAATGTTCAAAATTGCCAAAAAAGGCCAAAATCCACTTGTCACCATACATTCAAATGCCAGTTACTGGATAACGATGAATGCTACAGACATGGGACAGGTGTCATTTTAAAGCTTATGAATAGGGCTTTCATTTGATATACAACATGACAAAATTGTAAATTTTCAAGAAATTCAAAAATATTCAAATAATATCAATTTTGAAATTTTGAAAAATCGAACTTTTTTAAAATTTTCAAAAAAATCACACTTAAAGGTATATGTCTTGTAGTCAATCAGTCAAAATTTCAAGATGGTATCTCAATGGTATCATACAAAAATTAAATTTTCTTGTTGGCAGTGACCAGGAATTAAACCCCTCAAGTCCATTTTTCTACAGTTTACATTGATAAAATTAGGTGGTAAACTGAAATGAATCCAAAAATTTATAACAGGACTTATAGAGATAGATTCATAGAGCATGAATTCACTTTCTATTCTTTTACAGGATCAGCTTTTTGGTAAAACTATCAAAATCATGAGCTTTTTACTTCTGTTCGTCGTTTTAAAAATTTCCTTTAGTTGCTGAATAATTTCTGAATCAGCACAGTGATATTTTTCCTAATCTAAATAATCTTCAGAAGTAAAAAAAATAATTATTTGTAGGTCCTTTTAATCTTCCCCATCTTTTCTTTGCACTTTAGATACTTTCTTCTTGCACACCGGAGACTCACCAAGGGAGGTCAAAGAGGCATTTAAGTGGGTTTGGACAGTGTGTTTTTAGTGAAGGTTTCTAGGACATTTTTGTTGTGAAGCTGCTTTATTAGTCTTTATTAATTCATTAACCGTTTGATAATTACATGATTTGAAATATGGAGGAGAATAAGTGGTCAAAAAACTGTTGCAGCCCTTTTAAAAAAAGGGGGGCACTGGGTTAGTAAAGACTTGAGGAATGTAACTGATTGGATGGTTTCACTAAATAGTGAAATCAAACCACACATGAATAGAAGCCTTGTCAGATGGAAAACAATATACTTGAAAAGGAAATTCCTCCTGAGAATTATGAGATTCCTGGTCTTAGTCATATAAAGGAGTCTGAGTATTTGGACCCTGATACAGCTTTAAGCCACTTAAATGCCTCTTTGACCTCCCTTGGTGAGTCAAGAAGAAAGTATCTAAAGTGCAAAGAAAAGATGGGGAAAATTAAAAGGACCTACAAATAATTATTTTTTTTACTTCTGAAGATTATTTAGATTAGGAAAAATATCCTAATCTAATCTTTTCCCCATCTTTTCTTTGCACTTTAGATACTTTCTTCTTGACTTTTTAAACATCTCATGGTAAGCTACAAATGTACCGAAAATGAACAAAATCCATGACGTCAAGGATTTTTCATTGGTTGATTTGACACGGAATGACCCACCAGCAACTCTATGTATGACACCTTGTGCAACATATTGTACAAAATCAAGTCAGGATTTGAATTTCTGTGTACAAGAACCTTGCACTATCACTTCTCTATGCACAAAACTGCCTTATGAAAGCAGAAGGATAAGTCTTTGTGCCAGGTTTCAAAGTCTTTAATGCTATTTTAAGCTTTGAGGTATCACCTAGGTCAACATAGTTTCTGCTCAAATATGGCTTAGGGTTAAAGTGCAATATTTCACCATCTCCTTGAACCCTACTCCTAAAAAAAGGTACTTTTAAACTACACATGTAAAATAAAACGTTTTGTTCTAAAAATATGTTCAATTTTCTTCATATACACGTTCTTAATTCCTTTTGGACATGGACATTTGAACCATATTGACTACTACAGTGTTTCCCTGATCACAAAAGGCAATATTGAAGTGTCTGTATAACACATCCAAAGGGTTTTTTGCACAGGAGTGAAATATGTGCAGTTTCATTGTGGTGCAAGGATTAACTGCATATGTAGGGTGTGTGTGTGCAAGCAAGCTTTTGTTCCAAGGCATTTTGGCTGCAGCTCTTGCATGTGTAGCCTTTGCAATTGCCACCACAGGCCCCAATCAAGAGAAATAAAAGGGGAGGAAAAGACTGAACGTTAGTTGCAAGAATGACCACGTTTGTCTAATCTAGAGGTACAGCATTTCTTATATATGAAATGTATACGGGAATGCCGGTTCTGCATGTAGAACAAACATGGCAAGTATTGAAAAATAAGATTATGCTGTATTTTTGAAGAAGAAAAAATAACTGAACGTACTATTTATTGCTGTGCCCCAAGTCTTGTGTATAAGGTCTTTTTTCCATTCATAACTTGATTAGCTAATTCTCTGGGCAGTGAAGCTAAACAGAATGTGAAGCAGGAGCATGGAATGGTTGCTTCAAGGCTATGCCCTCTAATTCAAGTATATTTAGTACTATACTGCTTGTCAACATTCTTTTGAACAAGTCGTAGTTCTTCCCTAGTGTTTTTTGTTGTTTTCTGGTTTTATTTACTTATTCATTTTTGCCTTTTGAGGCCAGAGTCTGGTGGTCTTGATCATCTTTATAGTTTTTCCTTCAAAGATTCTATTGTTTGTATTTTAGGAAGCAGATCAAGATGTAAGCTTTCTCCCACTCATTTCTCTACGACAAGGATTTATGAATTGTTGATTCTTGTAATCAGTGCTTTTGATCAAACTGATCCTGGTATTGCCAGGCAGAAAAACTCTTAATCATCCATGGTACCATTTTGGTGGCTGCCGATAAAGCTCCAGCTTTCTCTTCCATCCTGCTCTTGAGGGATATGCTTATATTTTCTTTTAAAGAAGCCAACCTGGAATATATAATTTCAGAATCCATTAAGATATTGGATTGCATTGTTTAAAGAAAGTTCAACTAGATATTAAAGAGTAGACATACAAACAGCTGCCCTGGACTAGATGTATGCCTAGGCTTACCAGATTTCTTCCCGGGACAGAGTGTAGCCCTTTAGGAGAAGGAATGTGGGCAGGTGTAGCTTGTTAAACCTTAGAGCACAATCCTAGGCATGTCTACTCAGAAGCAAGCCCCATTGTGTTCAGTATGTATCCCCAAAGTTCTCTTTGAAAAGCAATACTCACACTGAGCATCAGTTCAGAGCAGCAGAATTTAGTCACCCCAAGTACCTCCTTTACACTTTTTGACAAGGGTCCCTCATGCACAGCTCTAGCAACGGGATCAAGGTTTCTCATGTATGCTTCTGTATCTGGAGGACGCCTACCTCAACTGAGACACTTGAATTTAATTCTTTGTGGAGGGAATACTTTTAGGTTTGTTGCCCCTTTATGTTTCATTCTGAATCTTAATAGTATGGCTTATCCCAAGTTTGTTATCATGTGAGAGCCTAAAAAACAATGCAGACTACACCATATTTTGAATAAAATGAAGATTTGTGATGGGGGGGGGGCAAAGGGATAATTAACGGCCCAATCCTATCTGGGCCTTTGGCTGTCAGAACTCGTTTTCTGTCAATGGAAGGCTCAGGTTGCTGGCGCAGCAGCCACAATGGCAATGCCCAGAATGGGGCCACCAACATGAATGGCTGTTAACTGCACACATGTGTGCATGCGCCACTGAGCTCCCAATCAGCACCAGTGCCAGTAAGTTGGTGGCAGGGGTGGGCCATGGGCAGCGGAGGATTGGGGGAGATCAGGGCCAGCTAGGGGTGTGGCACGGGAGGGCAAGGGGGTGGATATTGACAGCAGCAGCACTTTCCAATACCCTCTGCTCCCTTTCTGGCCTTGACACACCTCCTTGGGCCCACTGAGACTTGCACCAGCCAAAGAACTGGCGCAGATCCGAGTAGGTCCATTGGGGACTATGACGTGGCAGAGTAGATAAGTAAAACATTCTTACCTCTTCATCACATCATGGTCCCCAGTAGCCCATAGCATGCAGCAGAGCCTGTGCCAGTGCCACTGCACACTATGGGCCGGCTGAGGATAGGATTGAGTGGTAATTCAGATAGAGAATACAGCTAGAAGGAAGCACAACTCAGAGGAACTGATTATACAGCAAAATAGGCAATAGCTGAGTTCCACAAGATGTTTTCTTATAGGCCCTGAAGCCTGACCCTATTGCCATGTAATAACTTGCCAACCAACTGACTATTTTGGAAGTGACGATAGAAACTTTCAAGAAAAGAAAACCCTAATGGGCCCTTAATAGGACTACAGATCATATGCTACCCATCAATTATAGCTGCTCATTTAAAATGTGTGTGTCCATTTGATGTACATGCACTTGAGAGAAAAAAAGCACCAGTCATCTCCATTTTCCATTACTCCAAACCGCAAAGGGATTAACCCTACCCCCAACAGACTCACTACAAAAAGACAAAGGATCACAAACAGGGTTACTGTTATGTTAAACTGCTTTATGTTAAACAGATGAGTTTAAGAATCAATTTGTCATGATTTGTTTGCCTTTGAAAACGTCAAATAAAAAGCAAGAATATGAGGGACAGGAAAGGCAAAAAGCATACGAATGTGAATTAAAATTGAACTACCTACCTTCCACAAAATAAAACTAACAAACAAAAGAACAGCAATTCCAGCTACTGAACCGGTTCCAAATAATAACATTGAAACACTAGTTTGTGTCTTTTGGTTATGCAGTCCATGTAGAATGATCTGCACAAAACAGAAGTATGTACAATAAGTATACCATAAATATACAGTACATGAATCCTTTGTGCACCATTTTTCTATCCTTTCTATGGCACTATTCTTTGTGCCATCTCTCTCTCTCTCTCTCTCTCTCTCTCTCTCACACACACACACACACACACACACACACGGCTTGCATCTTTGCAGGCAAGCAGATCATATAACACACATCAACAGATGGTAATTCTCCTTGGTTTCAGTGCAACCTTCTTCCAGGTAAGTGATCCAAGCAAAGATTATACACTGGGGGAAGGGAGGAATACCAGGACACTCCCATTATCTAAACGCATATTAAATAAGGATCACACAGTAAAGAACCTTTCAGCTCAGTACCCATGATGTCCACCCAATTTCTCAACATACATGGAAGTAAGTTCTATGGAAATCCATGGAACTTGCTTTCTCGTAATAGTCCTGGTGAATCCAGAAATATCTGGATACAACAGAAAGATGGTCACTTGATGTTGACATCAAGCACTCTACCACAAAACCAATGATCAACACTCTCTACTCATGCAGTCCAATCTGTTTGAGAGAACCTGTTTTCCTCACACTGGATTGGGACAATCTGAGCCATAAGGCAGAATGGGTCTAGAAGGGATCTCTAATGGTCAGTGATGATCATACTACTCCCTGTTCCTCTGCATGAATCTCAGCCTCCAACTGAGTCTCAGAAGCCTTTCCCTTTCTGCTATTTGCATTATTTTGCCATTAAGAGAGATTATTCAGGATAATAATGGTCGGTGCTGTCAATGTCTTGATGTTGAAAAGTTTGTATCCGACGATTCAAAAAGTTGCCTGATATGCTAAGTCTAGTGGTGATTGCAATAGTAAATCATAATTTGCATAATTTGTCACTTATGCACAACAAACTTCAAGAAATCATAACAAAGAATGCTTATGCATAACAAACTTCAAGAAAGGAATATAGGTTTTGCTCTAAAACTCAGAACTTCAACCTGTAGTTCCAAACAATATTCTTTGCTAAACAGTATAGTTTAACACTACTTACATGCACAGTTTGCTTGTCCTTGTGTAGTTCAATGACTTTCGGATTTTTATCTGCTGAAACTTTCCCTGTTACCTGAAATGTAAGTCCTGAAGCTTCTTCCTGTTTTTAAAAGATAGGTTACACTTTTAACAGCAAATACTGCACAAAGGATCAAATGAAAGGAACTTAGTGTGGAGTATTAAATTGGGGTTATAAATGCACGCATGGGAGAGTGGGAAACCTCACTTCAGGCATGATGCAACCAACTTTAAGCACTTTTAGATCCACAGTGATTTGTGAGAAGAGCCCAATCCTACTGAAACCACCACCCCCGTGATACAGCCATGCCAGCAGAGTGCGCTGCATCTGCGTGTGTGTGTGTGTGTGGGGGGGAGTTGACAAGGTCTCCTTGGGGTAAGTAAATTAATGTTCACTTACCCAAGAAAAGCCTCCACAGTGACCATGAGACTTGCTAGAATTACGCCTGCTCTTTAGCAGGCGTAAATCCAAGGTGTGTAATAGCAGCAGTAAGAGAGGTGGATGGGGCGAGGATATTGGCACACATGAGTGCTGCCGATACCACCCCTAGTACACCTCTGGTCCCGCCCTGCCCTGGACCATCTTTGCTGTTCTCTGTTCCGCCCCCGCTACCGTCATACCTACCTTTGTTGGTCCAGCAGCAGTCCTGCACTGCGACTGGTTGCAGCAGCGTGTGCAAAATGACACGCAAAACTCTGTTCCGCTGTTGTAAGCACCTGTGTGTGCAGGCCCAAGCCTGGATAGAATTGGGCCATAAATCACCACTGAAATCAGTGGGACTTAAAAGCACTTAAGTAGTTGGAGTGTGCCACAAATTAGGTCACCAACTCTGATGCATGTAGTTATAACCTAAATAGGATTGTTCAAAGATTAAACGTTATTTACCGCCTTTAATAGTGCAGGGGTTGCTTCTAGATGGATGTGAACAGCAGCTTCTTTTCCACTTTCTATATCTTCAAAGTTGCAGAGTATTCGCAAACACAGTGGGTCATCTTTCATACAGTACTTCAGAAGACAAAGCAAATATACATAATGCAGAGCTATTAATTTTCATTCAAATGTTTTTAAAAAATAGACCCTCTTTATGTAGGATATACCTGTTTTCCATGACCAATCACAACAATTTCAGAGAGTCTTGAGGTCAGACTTTAATGAGAGATGGTTTATGAATTAGATATATTCTTCCTAGTACTGTCATTAGTATTTAAGGGCCAACAATATGTTAGGAATCAGACATACAATTGTGCTACTGTATATACTGTACTGCACTCATGGTGCAGGAAAAGCATTAGAATACACACTCTTTCGAGAATAAATATTGTTTAAAATATTTGGAAAAGTATATGCTCCAACTTTAGCAAGAGCTAACCTTGGATACTGCAACACACTTCCTGCAATCTAACACTAAGTCATGTTTACTCTGAAGTAAGCCCAGCTGAGTCCAGAAGGAGGTACCGGTACTCCCAGGAAGATGTGCATATTGCTTGTTGCAGCACCCTACTTCTGAAAATCTAATTTGGAAGCGTGTAAAGCAAAGAAACCATGGGGGGACATCCCAGCTGGCATTTCTGTTACCAGGAACTCCCCCTGCAAATGGAAGTTTCTTCTGTGAACTGACAGAGTCCATTTGTGCAAGGACCCGTTCTGTAAGCGGAAGGCTCCTTTGGTTCACGGAAGTAGTTTGTGGAGAGAGCTCCTGACCGCGGAAGCACTAGTTGGGATGCCACACTAGATCTTTAGTAGAATTCATTTAAATTATTTAAATTATTTAAATTATTATTATTATTATATTAACAGTATTTATATACCGCTTTTCAACAAAAAGTTCACAAAGCGGTTTACAGACAAAATCAAATGATTAAATGGCTCCCTGTCCCAAAAGGGCTTACAATCTAAAACATTTGAAAAAAAATAATTGAATAAAGCAGAGAAATTACCAAAAGTCGTTTGTCAAGCCTTGTAAGGAATGCAATGAAATCCTGCAGTATATTTCCATCTTTTTCTGGTAGAGTACAGCCTCTTGTATAATTTTTGTAGGTACATTCTCCATCATGTGTCTAAAATATGTAAAAGCAAAATTATATTTGGTTTTCAGATACTAACGAAAAGAGGAGTTTCTAAAGCTTGCATGATCATCATTCTAAACATATTTACTTAACAGAACTTAAATGTAATAGAATACTTTGGACTGGAGTATTACATGCTTAAAATTTAGCCAAAATTAATTAATATGGGTTGATTTGGAAAAAAAAAAAAAGGAGGGAGCAGATCTAGCATCTAAGATTTATCTATGGTTAAACTTAGCTGATCACCTTGTCTTTCACCTTTACCTTCCAACAATGCTGAGAAGGAGCCAGGTTTGAAAAGTACAATGGGCTTGATCTAGCTTTTATGAGTAGGTCTCTGTGCAAGAAAATAAAAAGGGGGCTTCCCAAAGTAGAGAGTGGTTCTGAGACCTTTCTTGGCAGTTTGGACATACCAAGCCATAAGCCATGGACAGAGAAAGAGAAGAGGAGGGCTGGAAGAAGTGGTGCACAGTGGCCACTTGTGTTCTTGCAACCACAGCGGAACCCAAAATGTCCACTAAAGGTTGGTCTTCATGTCAACATCTGACAAGTAAAAGACTCTGCATAGCACAATTGCCCTAATCCTGAGGAGCTGGACAGCCTTGCTATCTATCTCTCAGGTTCTGCTGTTGAGATACCCCTATTCATGTGTGTGTTTTTCCTGCATGGCCATGGAACTGGAACACAATCTCCTTAAATCAAATAGTCCAAAATAACGCATTACTGGATCACCTGCTCCCCACAGCTTCCCGATAAGCTGCCAGGGATCCAGGGCCCAATGGAGAGGTTTACTGGAAGGCAGGGAGGAGCAGGCAGCAGCAACCACTTGTTTTCTTTCTTTTCCTAGTGCTATTTAACAATTCCAGGATGCATAAACAGGTTTATCAAAGATCAAACTCTTCAGAACTTAAACTAAGAGCCCTGAGGACAAGGTGTCAGTATCTCACTGCACCAAACTGGAGAGAATCCTGTTTGCAGCGCTCATAGCACTTGCAGCCAGTCTTGCATGTCCCCCTCCATAGCATGTGGCAGTGGTGGGAAAATACAGGCGCCCTATTGGTGCGTACATTCATGGGGGTGCAGTCTCTCACTGGCAATTGGTTGGGGTGTGTCTTCCCCTCTCTTCCGATACCTCGGTTTCCCTTGAGCTGGTGCAATGCTGCCTGGCTAAATTCCATTTTGTTTCTCCTTTGTCTTGGTAGGCTGCTACTGGACAGTCCCAGTGAGTGTTCTTATTTGTGGACACTCCATTGTTTTCTGGGGCCTGGAGGAGAGCAACTACCAGCGGCTTCGGTTTGGGCAATGTAAGCCAGGGTCAGAGCTGGGCTGCCCTTGTAAAATCACACAACATGTAGATTAGAATAGACTGTAGCTTTATGTCTGTGATATATTTGGGGAAACTGAAGCACAGTGTTAAGTGCTGAACTTTGTATGAATACAGAAAGCAAAAAACAGGCATACCTTGATATCAAGAACATTGAACAACCTGACGTCTTTTGGTGCAAAAGAATTGGGTATCTGTATCGCCAGTTCTACATCAGGAGCCAGACTTAGTCCAGGATTACTGACCTTTAGGAGCAAAGTAACCAACAGTTAATCTTAAATTTTGATTCAAACTGAGTATATATTAAGCCTAATAAATATTGGGGTTTCAACATTATCCCTTCACAAGTCTGAATTCTTAAAGTAGAGAATGTCTGATATTTTATTACTATGGAACACAAAAATTTTGTGCGTTTTTAACTTCTGCAGAACACATTCAGATATCCAGCTGTATATTTCAAGGCTTATATATCTTACGCCCCAGATCCTTTTTAAATACTGTGACCTGCCATGAACCCATCTGGAATGGAAGAAATTTAAAATGTGTGTGGGGGGGGGAAATATATCTGCTCAATTGTCATCTATTTCTAAATTTTATCTTTGGTCTGTCATGCTAATTCATAGCTCTGAAAGTTTTAATATAAAATTGGACATTTTTGTTCCCTATTTTGAAACACTCATTTTCTTAAACTGGGTATATTAACTCATTGCAAACATAGCTTCATCTCCTATGGAAGGGGTGCATGAAAAACTGTAAGCAGTCATTCTGTTTCACTTAACCTTACAAAGCAACTGTGACAAAGCAGGTAACTTTACATTTCTAGGAAAATATTCAGGAAATTGTGTGCCAAGAATCTTTTAAAGGCACTCATCTGCAATAGTCACAGCGGGTAAAGCCTCACTGCTGGTCCAGAATGCGTGTATCATTTCTTGAAATCAGATTAACTTCCTAGGAGGGAAAAGTATTTCCCTATGAAGTAATCAAGTGAGGAGTAATGATTTGCTAATTTCAAATAATTTTCATTTAATTAAGTTTTGAAAAAGCAGTGGGAATAGAATAGAAGGATGGTGTCTGTAACAAATGACTCTTACATAGAAAGTGAAGTTGATCATCTCCTTCATACAAGTATCTGGTGAACTTTCCTCATCAGGTCCATAAACAAATGACACTGGCGACACAGACCTACAGATAGTGGTGTTGTCCAAAAGAGGGAAAGATATAAAAGGCAGCTTGATTAAAACCATTAGCAGCAATATATCCATTTCCAGGGAGCTTCCTTGTTGTCTGTGATGCCATTTCCTACAGCTCTCAGGACTGGATGTTTAGCTGAGTGCACTTCAACAGAAAGGAAGGTGGAACTACGCTTAATAGGCATCCCACTCCTATAACAACCATTTATTGATTTGTTTTACTATGTTTCTGGTGGCTGTTGCTGGTGGTGTTCTGCATCTTTTTTAGATTGTGAGCCCTTTTGGGACAGGGAGCCATTTAATCATTTGATTTTATCTGTAAACCACATTGTGAACTACTCTTGTTGAAAAGCGGCATATAAATATTCTTAATAACAACAACAACACAGTTGGGACAAGGCAAGCACAACAAAATTATCCTGCTCTGTCTCTCCTGCCTTTGAAATGTCCTCTAATCTCTCCTTACTTTATACCTATTTGCTGGTTCAACAGTACACAATCATCAATCTCTGTTTGCTAAGTAGCACCACCTCCATCTCTCAAATACCTCTGTATTCTATGTCTTTTTGAGAGTTTCTAAGCCCTGGAGAATAAAAACTCAAACAGAAATCTTAAAAAGAAATAACAAAAAGTTGGGGTGGGATGGAAGTTACTGGTTTTGAATAAATATATATTCAAAAGATTTTCAGATCATTAATAAAAATATTTAGCAAGCTCAGGATCACTGTGCATTTCAACAACAGACCTTTCAGAAACACAGTTTGTGCTGGTTGATGAAGCCTCAACCCTGCAGCTCTACGGTACATATAGGCTATGGGGCCACTATAGAAGACTTCACCACATACATTCTACATCTAACCCAATTCTCTCTAAATACTTTTAAAGTTTTCCTACTGCCTTCCCCTAAATATGCACAAACAGGTATTACTGTTCATTTAAGGAACCAATTAAGTTTTTGAAAAATTTCATGCTGGCTTCCACAAAATCTATTGAACCTATAGGTTCAATAGAGATCTGTATGTTACTTTGCAGTTCATAAACACCTTCATGTATATTTAAAGAAGAATTAGCTTACCCATGAGCAATCAGCTCAACCTCATGCTTTTGAGGCAAAGTTAAAATTAGGCTGTTATCTAGTAGCAGGTCCTTGTCCTGTTCATTTTCACTGCAGAAAGAAAGAAAGAAAGAAAGAAAGAAAGAAAGAAAGAAAGAAAGAAAGAAAGAAAGAAAGAAAGAAAGAAAGAAAGAAAGAAAGAAAGAAAGAAAGAAAGAAAGAAAGAAAGAAAGAAAGAAAGAAGGATCACAAACCCACAGCTATATACATACAGATCATATGTGGACAAATAAAACATTCCTGAACTGCACATCTGGTGCTAAAGTATGCTATGAGCAGGCCAGTGTTAAGCAAGGTTTAAATCCCTTTAATATGCATATGACACAACTTTCAATAAATCATCAAGATGGCTAACAATGCACATCTAAAACAATAATGAAAGAAGCATCTTTGACCTCTTCAATAAAAGCCTGGGAAAATAAGAACATTTTAATCTGGCACCTAAAATCCACCAAATTTGGCAGCAAGCAAACTGATAAAGGGGAGGAAGTTCCAGAGCTGAAGTGCTGCTACTGAAAAGGCCGCATCTCCAATAGTCACCAACCTCACCTAGGAAGGTAGGGAGCCTAGAGGTGGACCTCTAATGGTTATCTTAATATCCAAGCAGGTTCATGTGAGAGTGCCAGTACTTTGGTTTCGGTGCAATAGTTAAACACATCAGGACCTAGTGTTTGTTTGCAAAAACAACTTTTATTTGCTCTATGCTGAGACAATACTTTCCTGCAACTGCAACTTCAGTAACTTTCTTATACACTTCGCTGTTCTTTCAGATGCAAAGACAACATTAGTCCAAGACAGCAATCTGTAGCAAATGTAACTTACCAAGTTGCATTAATGCTGATGCTGAGATCATCTCCTGCCCTGATAAATGAGCTTGCATCCAAGAGAAAATTAAAATCCATCTGCAGAATAATAAAATATGTTCGGGTTAAATGAATGCATCTCTGTTCTATCAATAAGATAATAATTATTATTATTATTATTAACAGTATTTATATACCACTTTTCATCAAAAAGTTCACAAAGCGGTTTACAGACAAAATCAAATAATTAAATGGCTCCCTGTCCCAAAAGGGCTCACAATCTAAAAAGGATGCAGAACACCACCAGCAAACAGCCACCAGAAAAGACACTGTACTGGGGTGAAAGGGGGGCAGTTACTCTCCCCCTGCTAAATGTAAGAGGAGCACCAATTGAAAAAGTGCCTCTTGCCCAGTTAGCAGGGGATAATGATATACATTACTAATATCACTAGAATACATTATGATATACATTACTAATATCACTAGAAATAACACTATTTTTGAACTATATACTGCTTTTGTAGCATCTTTAATCATCAGTCCAATTCTCATCCTACTGATTCAAAGCAAGTACCACGGAGTTCACCTTCCTAATAAGCATGCTTAGAATTGCCATCTATCTTCTGTCTTACAAGTTGTCTAGGTATGGTGCATTTTTGTGCCTGCAGCCTTTCCAAACACTTATCTGATATAACGTACACAGCATTTTGCAAATAACCCCAACAAGGATGACATATTCTGGCATCCTCATCACCAACGGGTGACACCATTACGTGTTATTCTGTTTTTATTTCTCCTACAAGTTCTAATTCCACAGAGATGAGAATATTTTGTGCGCTGAGTGAACACAACTGGATATGAGCTGTAAGACTTTTGGTTAATCATAGGATGAAGAAAGATATGGGTGACCCCTTTCAGGAACAGCTCATATTTGAGGCTATTCAACATGGTGTATAATATGGTGTAATAAATGATACTGGCAACAGTAAAAGGAAAACATTGTTTAAGAAAAAGTTTCACATTTTGATCATTATTTTACCTTTGACAGGTGATCTACATATAAATCCCCAACACTGCAGTCAAGTCTCACACCTTTTTCTGAAACATCACAATGCATCTGGTTTTCTTCCTGTGATGACAACAACAAACCATGTATCAAGCCGCTGACAGAGGAACATTTTGTAAAAGTATGTGCATGCGGGTGGCACAGTGGGTTACACCGCTGAACCATGAGCTGTCGATCGAAAGGTCGGCAGTTCGAATCCGCGACGGGGTGAGCTCTCGTTGCTTGGCCAGCTCCTGCCAACCTAGCAGTTTCAAAGCATGTTAATGTGAGTAGATACATAGGTACCGCTTGCGGGAAGGTAAACAGCGCTCCGTGTTCCAGCCGCATGCTACGCGCTGCGGCAAGGAGAGTCATGCCGGCCACATGACCACGGAGGCATCTTCGGACAACGCTGGCTCTTCGGCTTTGAAATGGGGATGAGCACCACACCCTAGAGTCGGACACGACTGGACTTAATTGTCAGGGGTCACCTTTACCTTAAGAAAATAATAGGCGTCGAGCTACAAACTCGCTTTCAGGCTGCTTGAGTCGTGTCAATGTTTTCATGGTCTCAGAAATACAAGTGCCTTTCTGTTCAAGCAAAGGGAAGGATGTGCCTCAAAGTGGAGAGCTCGGATCACTGGCGTTCTGAGGGTGGTGCGGAAGCCTAAGTGGCCCCTCCCTCTCGCCGGTTGAAGCTATTCCCAGTGGGCGATGGCTAACACGCAGGCAGCCATTCCACCCATGCGTAAGCCATTGCCCGCTGGGAATGACTCTGACCAGCGAGGGGGAGTGGCCACTTACACACGCGTAGCAGTGTCTTGCTCCACTTAGGCTTCCACACCACCCTCAGAATGCCAGTAGCGCGGATACTGTCTCCTAACAGCATGCTATAACATTTCAGCATGATTTTGAAGTCGGCCATGGCTTCATAGGGACCAGGGACTAGCGACAGAAGGAAAGAGGTGGCAGCTACTCATCCAAGAGGCATGTGACAGACATTTCTCCATGATAAAGATGGCAATTAATAGACTGAGAATGAACATATTTAAGACCACATCTGTTCACAGGAACAACAGAGTGCATCACCTCATCAGTAGAAATTTTACAGCAGTAATTCTAGACATTGTAATTCAAATTTTAAAAGGTGCTTCATGTGTTTACATTCCACAGTATAGCCAAAAATACAATGTAAAGCGCACAAACATCTTTGCATCACTTATGATGCAGCCTTAGAATTTGAAATGAAAAGATGTTGCCTATATTTGCGTATACTCAAGTCAGACCCTGGCAGAAAAGAACCACCAGCCTGCTATTTGCCTGATCCTACAGAGACTGGTCCTACTAGGCAACACCAGGACCCACTTTCATTACAAGCAAGCAATGAATACACATGGCGACACTGTAGACACCAGAAAACCGAGTCATGGAGGTTTCTAGATGTGCGATTAGCCACTTGTATGAAGAATTGCCTACAGGTTCAGACTATGGGTAAACGCATACAGTAACTGCCCCGAAATGGCTACTGTTGGCCCAAACCATGTGAGTAGCCCCTTATACAAAGAACTAATAGTTGGGCATCTTCATGTGATTCAGCTTCCCAGCATCAACTACATTCCCAGGATAACGTACAGACTCTCAATACTGTATTCTATTTTTGTCTACTTTTCTAAATGGTTCATCTGACAAGAATGCATCTGAATAAAGAGCAAAATAAATGTCCACACAACAGGACTAGACAGGAAGTTAAATTCCAAGAAAGATCCAAGCTGTTTTTGTTACTTTACTAAGTCTAATGGGAGTTGTTTCCTAGTGTGTTCACTATAGGATTGCAGCCCAAAATAACTAAGTGTGAAAACCAGTCAAAATTAAGCACTTAGAAGTCCCATTAACTCCAACTGGAGTTAAAACATGCATTTAATTCCTTCCCTATTGAAACAAAACTGTATTAAAACAAGCTGGTTTACCATACTTCTCAAAAAATATGAGCATGATTCAGGCAAAGTTAATAATGTCCCAACTCATTAACACGAGGAAGTCATGCATATGTTTAACCCTTCTTACAAGCCTTCACTTATCATGTCCGTATTTTATGACGTATAGTTTAAACCAGAGGTGTCAAACATAAGGCCTGTAGATGCGGCCCATGGAAGCTCTTTATCCGGCCCGTGGGATAGTTGGGCTCTCCCAGCGCTGCCATCAACTGCTCTCAGCTGCTGAGCTGTGCTGAGGTGTCACTGCTGAAACAGCAGCCTGAATGATAACTGGGTTTTCCCATAACTTGAAAATATCATCAAGATTTGAGTATTTTCTCTTCAGTCATTTGCAGCTAAATGAAAAAAGTGAGAAAAAAGTGTCTATTTCTGGTCATCATCTGCATATTGATGTAACTTCCTGCTTAATGACATCACTTCCGGCCCTCAGCAGGCACCATGAATGCTATTCGGCCCACTGTATGAAATGAGTTGGACACCCCTGGTTTAAACCATCGTTAGCATATTCTAGGCAAATGGTTCGCTGAGATTTTTTTCAGAAACAGTTCTGTATTGTCACCCTTCACTTTAAAAAGTGGTAGGCTAGGCTATAACAACTCATCGTTCTTGTGAAAATACTGCAGAACGTCAAAATTATATTTGTGAATTTATTGGTAGCTAAATGAAAAAGTGGTCTGGCTAAAGAAGCTAGGAAAATATAAACTCAGGTTCTTACCAGCTGTAGAACTTTGGTGAAATAAAGACCTTTAGGGAGCTGGATATGGAGGGAGGTTTGATAGGCATCATCACCAGCATTGTACAGGATGACATTTAACACTAATGTTTTCATATTTCCAACTGCAAGATAAGACTTTTCTTCAAATGGCCTATAGCAAAAGAATAAAGTATGGCATGTAATTTTTGTATCTGTAAAAATACAATTAACTCAAGCACAGAATAAAATGATCCGTTTTCCTTAAGTTCATAACTGAAATCACACAGGAAACTCTTGATGGGAGAACTGTTTTTTGCTCCTAACTGTGGCTTCTACGTAAGAGAACAAAACAATCCTGCAACACAGAACTGTCTTCAGTTTGTACAATATCTGGGGTTAAGAGAACATTGTGCTTCTGTAGGGATGTGTGTGTGTGTGGGGGGGGGGGTTGTTCCTGCTACGTGGTGTGCCTTGAATACAGACAACCAATTGCACTAACTTTGTAACCACCTGGTAAGCTGGACGTCTGAGCTAAAACAAATGATCAAACTATCATGAGGTGAGCTCTCACCTTAAGATGGCAAGATGATACAGACAACCAAGCTAAGTGCCAAGAAGGACTTCCACACGTCAGATAAATATCCAGTGTAAAATTGTCACCTGTATGGATAGAGGCATCACTACACCCCCTATGGGGGCATCGATGCAATACCCCCACGTGACGCCACAAGCCCCGCCCCTGGGTTGTGCGACATCACTTTTGCTGTGCCACTGCTGAAATTCGGCAGCAACGCAAAAGCACCCCCCAGCGTTTCTTCAGCCATTTGGGGGCAGTACGGAGCCTGGGAGGGAGGATCCTCCTGTCATCCCAGGCTCCATACAGCCTAAAAACAGCAGAAAAAATACCAGGGGGTGCTTTTGCGCCACTGCTGAATTTCTGCGGTGGTGCGGTGAAAGTGCACCCCCTGCCGCTTGACATCCCCGCCGCCCGTGAGCCCACTGCCCCCCCCAACGACGCCTCTGTGTATTGAGTCTCTGTAGTACCCTACCGAATGGAGAGAATTTTTTTTCCCATTTGCCACCTGATTAGGAGTGAGTATGTGTAAAAAAAAAAAGACTGCCCTTGCCACTTGGCAAGACAATACAGACATCCAGATTTTCCAGTGCGTACATATAAACCATGGTAAGTTAGCACTTGGCAATTTCAATAGACACCAAGACTGAATAGAGACCACCAATGCCCACTCTTTTAATCTTTTCTTCAAACATCCCTGTTGTAGTATTTGTGCCCAGTTGAGATAATTTGGTCTCATACTGTTAGCAATGAGTGCCCCCTTTGCCTGCGATTTCAATTTTCATTATTTTAACACGTGCTAAGGGTGTCTGTATTTAAGGCGATTTTTATATCACCTTGAGCTGCATTAGAGCTTTTGCCTTTAACTTTCAGTCAAGGTTAATACAAAACAGGACTTGTGCACATGAGTGAGCATGTCTATCTTCTGTTCCACCTAGCATCCCTTAATCACGTTAACAAGCAAAGGTACCTAAGAGAATTCAAAAGTAAACTTCAATTTGACATTAAAGTTTAATTAAGACTTGCAGAAGAGCTGCCTCAAAATAGACATCTATCAAATATTTTGGCTCGAAACCAACACATTAGTCACCGAGCACCTTGGGGAGAGAAGTTGGCACTTAGACAGGCAACAGAAGGTAAAAAGCACTACATAAGCAGCTAAATTCCAAATTAAAGGGAGAAGCGCAAATGTTAACATTTCAGTGGCTGGATCTTGTGCTAGCTGTATGCTCTCAAATTCTTCCTTCACATTTAAATAATTGGCGTTGTACATTTTGCTGGATTTTAATTTGTTCACAGGGTGCCATAAAAAGGGCCCAGGTTGGCATGCATCTAATAAATCACCAGGTGCACATCTGGGAATGTGAGAAAGTCGAACTAAAGCTTTTCACTTGTAATCATAGCTTATTATCATTCATTACTCAGATGCATAATACAGGTTGATTAACCCTTATCCGGATATCTGAAATCCAGACTATTCCGAAATCCAGACATTTTGGGGGCCATGACTTTTTTAAAAAAACCTTTTCCCAGCACCTGGTTGGCATAGCGCAACCAAAACAAAATTATTTAAAAAACAAAATTATTTTAAAAAATATTGTGCAGCCAGAGGCTCTTTTTCCTGTCACCTGAGGACATTCAAAGTTTTTGAATGAAACATTGTGGTTTTAACTTTTTATGTTTTAGTTTTTAGTGGTTCTAGCGCTTTTAAACATAAAAAAATATATTTTGTATACATGTATTTTAATCCCGTTCTGAAATCCTTGGACACTGTTGCTGGCCATGATAGCTTTCGTTCTTTCATAAAGTATGTTCAGCCTCTTTATCACACAGAAATCACATTCTACTTACTTTGGAAATGCAAGTTTTCCTGAAAGTTGCAAGTTGGCAGAACAATTTTCTTGAGTGCAAAATCTGGCAAACAGAAACTATGACAGAATAAACAAAGATTAGTGGTAACATAAAATCTCATATTCATGCAAGCAATTCTGTTTACCATGGGCTCAAAACTCTTAATTCAAATTACATTTTGCTTCTGGACCCTTGCTCCTCTCTTGTTTTGTCGCCCACTCTCTTGTGCAAGAGTCTAGTATCTACAACTGTCAGCGACACCAAATCATGACATCTGAAGCAGAAAGCGCTACTTTTGCACACACCCCAAGAAGGTCCTTATCAAGACAAGAGGAAAGTTTACAGTGGGCTCATCTGAACGAGCTGCAGCATTACAAAACACCAAGCAGGGCTACATGGATTGTCCTAGGGCCATCAGACATCCAGAAAAGTGTGTTTGTTTATTTATTTGTTTGTTTATTTATATACCGCCTTTCTTATCCTCAGATTGCTCTTCAGATGTTATTCAAGGCGGTTTACATAGGCAGGCTTATCTAGATCCGATAAGGATCTTTACAATACTGTTCTGTATAGAACCCTATATATTCCAGCTGGTTTCCTCCACGGTGTAGTCATCTTCACTAGCTGCTGAACACAAGCCTCAAGCTCTCCGCAGGACGCCACAGATCATGCTGAACAGGGAAACTTTTTTCCAGTTGTAATCGCTCTGTCACTGACATTCTCAGCATTCCAGTCCGTTCTCTCACCACGGCACGCAACAGCGACCCCTCTCTGCCACTGAGGGTCATGACAGCTTATCAGTGACTTTCTGGTCTACCTTCCAGCATGAAAACTGACTGTTCCTGCTTAGCTTCCAGCAGTCTTCAGGCAGTTTAACTTAGCAACGACTGCCACTGGCAGCCACACTTCATGTGGTTGCATACTTTTTGCACAAAAATGTATATAACTTTTGGCTGAGGAAACTTGAATATTTTTACAAAACAAAATGGCTTCTACAAAGTGGTAACAACAGCTAAGTTGCTTTGCCACTCAACTCAGAATTCAGCATAGACAGGCAGCCCAATTTTTTACAGGGCATACAGCGGCGGATCTTTTGATCGGCTGCCATAAATCCTCTTGTGGCGCTGTAAACGGTGCACCACTGTTGCGCACTGCAGGGCCACTGGAGCAAATGGCCAGAGGCCCCTCTCACATGCTAGTGGCTCCCGGATGCCACACTGGTGCAGGTAAGGGGAGGCAGGGGCGGTTCATGGACAGTTCAGGGAGGTTTGGGACAGGCAGCGGTTCGGGAGCAGGAGAGGATGGATTTCGGTGGCAACAGCACATGCCGGGATTCTATCCCTATTTTCCTGGCCCAACACACCCTCTACCTTTCCTTGGACTTATGCCAGCGAAATAGCTGGCGTAGGTCCGAGGAGATCCATTGATGGCCAGGTGGCCTACAGAAAGGTCAGTAAAAAATATTTTTACTTACCTCTCCCAGGTCGTCTGGTCGCCCCCTCCACCACTGAATGCAGTGCATGCTCTGGCAATGCAGCTGCATCACATAGGATGGTGGGAGGATTAGGACCAAAGTTTAATTTGAATATTTTCCTGTGGCAGACTTTCTGCTACTCACAAGCTTCATGAGGTGGGAAAATAAATCCATTTGACCAGTGGCGTCGCTCCTGTGAGGCGACGGTCGCGGGTCGCTACGGGGTGACGGTCGCTACGGGGAGACGCGCGCAAAGGGGAGACGCGCGCACCCCCCCCCCGCGCGCGCCACCTCCGTGACGCACGCCACCTCTGTCGCCCTCCGGATGCTCCGAGGCCGGCCCAGGAGCCGGCCTCGGAGTGTCCGGCCCGGCCGGCGCTCCAGGGCCTTCTGATAGCCCAAGCGTCAATACGGGTATTTTTAGTGTTTTTGCGCATGCGCAGAGACGAAACCGGTCTGACGCTTGGGCTTTCGAAGGCCCTGGAGCCGGCTCCCGGGTTGGCCTCGGAGTGTCCGGAGGGCGACGCGAAGGGGCGGGGGGGCACCCGGGGCAGGTTGCAGCCGGGTCGTCCCCCCCCAAAAAAAAATCACGGCGCGGCCATAGGTCGCGCTGAAGAATAAATAGGGGGGAATCAGGGGCGTCACTAGGGTGATGCGCGCCACCCCGCCTTGGGGTGACGCGCATCCTAGTGACGCCAGTGCATTTGACCCTTCATCACAACTTTTATATACAGAAACATTTTTAATTTGAAGGAGTTTATTAAGTTCATCTCAGCCACAGTCTTTCATATACATGCACTGGAAAACTTAAAATGAGATCAAAGAACAAAATTATTGCCACAACAGCAGCTATTTTATGTAGTTGTTAGACAAATACAGTTGTAGTTGTTAGACAAATACAAATAAGTCCACCGTCTTACCTTGCTGCGAACAATATTGCCCTTTTCTCTTTGTTGAAGTACTGGTTGGAGTGGTGGGAGTTCTTCTGTGCTGTTTTTCCTTAAAACATGATGTCCAAGATGATAGGTGGCCTCAACATGTATAGGAGTCAGGATATCCCTTACATCTTTCTATGAAAATTGGAAACCTAATGAGTTAATTATATAAAAAAACAGATGTGTGTAAAGAAAATCCTGCCTTATCACACTATCAAGTCACAACGTGAAGGTAAGTAGCAAATGACTGTCCATTTCAGGGGCACAGGATAGCTCCAGGGCAGTGGCGTCGCTCGAGGTGGGACGGAACGGTAAGTTCCGCACTGTGGTAATCTCCGTTTACTCCCCGGCATGAGGCGGCCCCACCCCCTCGCCATCGGAACCATTCAGTGCGGCGAAGGCAATGCACAGTAGACTCCCGCATTGCCTTCGCCGCACTGAATGGTTCCAACAGCGAGGGAGTGGGGCCACCTCGTGCTGGGAAGTAAACAGAGGTTAGCACAGTTCGGAACTTACCGTTCCACCCCACCTCGAGCGACGCCAGTGTTCCAGGGTATATGAAGAACACTGGACTTCCAATGTGAAACTTAAGTGTTGTTTTCAATTTCCCTATGTGTAGATGTGCTAATGATGGTTTTGGATTCATCTGTAGTAAAATCCAATTTTCTTTCTTTTTACATTACTGGAGTTGTGAGGTATTTTATCATTATTTTGTACTGATCTGCTTTTATGTTGGCTGTTTTCATATTCCTTGCTAAATTATAATAAATTTGGGAAGAAAGACAAACTAAAAGCACAATCCTATACACACACATACTGGGGAGTAAGCTCCATTGAACAAAACTGGACTTCTCAGTAAACACACTAAGGATTGCACTGTAACAGCAGTTTCCAATATTATATTCTTTCCTGACGTTAGATGAATAAATACGGGAGAAGCAACCAGAAATTAGGTAGCTACAGACTAGATCTTAGTCCCAAAATCTCTTCTGCATTTTTACTATTCTTGGTCACACAAAAACATGTCACACTTCTTCACCAACATTTTTTCCACTTCTCTTGAATGTGTTTGTTGATTTTTTTTATCCATTGTTTCAGTTTCATGCAACTATTATTTGAGCTTAGCAACATCACCAGTCGGTTCATAAAACTGACTGGTTATGCTGACCCCTGTAATTTTACTTCATTTGGGTTCCGCGGTATCACTGTATTTATCACAGCAAGTCATCTTATTTGCTACATGGTATTCGATAAGATCTCGTGAGGCTATGTAGCTAATTTGCAGGAATCATTGCTGAGGGTGAAGCAGCAGCAATTTTTCACTACATTTATTTTGAGGATGCACCCAAAAAAAAATCAATACAGCCCTAGTAAAGGCACACATTCTTGTATTATCTGATTGTTCAAGGCTAGCATAAGAGCACTGAACTTCAGAGGAGCTCTGATATTATTACACTCTGATATAACGACGTTATGATATTATTAGCTCTGATATAACGGCCAATATTATTATGCTGTTGTACAAATCGATGGTAAGGCCGCATCTGGAGTATTGCGTCCAGTTCTAGTCGCCGCATCTCAAAAAGGATATAGTGGAACTGGAAAAGGTGCAGAAGAGAGCGACCAAAATGATTAGTGGGCTGGGGCATCTCCCTTATGAGGAAAGGCTACAGCGTTTGGGGCTCTTCAGTCTAGAAAAAAGGCGGCTGAGGGGGGACATGATTGAGACGTATAAAATTATGCATTGTGTGCCCCCTGAGGTATCTGGTGGGGCCACTGTGTGATACAGGAAGCTGGACTAGATGGGCCTTTGGCCTGATCCAGCAGGACTCTTCTTATGTTCTTATGAAAGATGAGACCCTAGTATTTGACCCTCTTGATACTATAAAAATGTCCATTTTGGGCCGTTTTCTGCATGCATCCCTGCATGAGGTTTCAAAACACCACTAGGAAACGGTCATCTAGAGGCCCCAGGTCCAAATCTGGCACTATACCACTTGATTTATATTCAAGATAGCATGGACAGGGTATCCCAGAGTAAGGCAAGTATCTCCTTAAAATTTGTCCAGTGTTTCAGAATATGTACATTTAACATTTATTTAACTAAAACTATTTTTCAACAATATTAAACTGCTGGATAAAACCACTTCAATATGAAACCTTGTTTGTGTAGGGATGCTCCAACCTCCCAAGCAAGTTACTTGTAAAAACAGAAAAGCTTGACGCATGGAACATTACAACAGCAAAGCTGATCAATTTATTTCCTAGGTATATGAGAGACAGCGACTGATTATCCTTCCATATGTCCCTTGCTTTCATTCTTGTCTACAAGCTTGCTTTGACCAATTCCTATGTTATCTAATTCATTCTAATTTTCCCCTGAATTTGCACTATATTACTTCCATTACACAAATTAGCTATTAATTATTTTCCAAGATATAGGGTATATGGGTAAAGATGCCATGTGAAAAAATATTATAAACGCCAGAAATTATTGTTTTCTCGGGTATTGAAAATGCGCATGATCTGTTGCAAAGATTATGCTTGACATAGTCACTCACACTTATTTAACTTTAACAGCTTCACACAAGTACAAAAATCACAGAGGAAGGAGGAGATGCTTGCTATGTAACTACATTCACACTACAAAAAGGAATTACAGTATATTTAAAAGATGTATATATTCTTGAAGCCTGGATTCCAATGTCACTTGATACTTGATCCTTAGTATCACCAGTAACTACAAGTGTTCTTTAAAAGAAGGAACTTTGGAAAGCTCCTACAAGGATACAGAACATATGAAGCTGCCTTCTATGGAATCAGACCACCGATCACCCTTGCCCACTGTTACAGCAACTAAGGCTTTCGTGGCCGGAATGATTTAATCCATCTGTATACACATTTCGGGCTTCCAGACCACGTTCCAACGGTTCAGGTCTCCCTGACGTTTCGTCCCTGACTATGAGAGGCATCATCAAAGGTATAAAACTAAAAACAAGAAAATACAACCTAAAACCGGATGACCTAAAATCAGATGACTAAAAATCACAATGCTAAAAGGCTCGAGATGGCACTGTCAATTAACAGCGCAATCCTAACCAACCTTCCAGCGCCATTGCAGCCGCAATGTAGCCCCAAGGTAAGTGATCAAATGTTCCCTCACCTTGAAGAGGCTTCTGTGACTGGCCCGCACTGCAAAATGTAGTGTGCGCCCTGTTGGCACGGCTACATCGGTGCTGGAAAGTTAGTTAGGATTGCGCTGTAAAAGGTAAAATCATCCTAAACTGGCAAGACTAAAACCTAAAAATCACCCCGCTAAAAGCAGAGTTAGAAGGTTAAAATCATAGCCTCTGTACAGGAAACATTAGGTATTACTAATCTTATGGGACCGTGGCCACCTAACCCGAAGGACCTAAAAAACTTAAAAATACTATTTCTGCCGGTCACAAGCGTGAGGATTTAAAACATGAAGCGGATTATTTTCTAATAAGCATCTCTAAATGAATAAAAAAGATCAAATCATCTATTTAAGATTGCCAACCTTTGTACTGCCCCATATTCCTGTGCCCAGCAACAGAATGATCCACAGACATTAGCAGCTGATAATGGTTACCACCAAACCATGAAAAGCATCATCTACCGATTTCTGCATATCATGTTGCTGTTGAAGGCACAGGATCAAGCCAGGCCAATTTTCTTCGAACTAGTTGGCAACTCTTCTATCTCTGTTGGCATGCCTGAACCACCATTCCATCACCCCCCATTACCCCATTACCCCATTCCATCACCCCCCTGAACCACCATTCCATCACCCCCCATTACCCCATTACCCCATTCCATCACCCCCCCTGAACCACCATTCCATCACCCCCCCATTACCCCATTCCATCACCCCCCCTGAACCACCATTCCATCACCCCCCATTATCCGATTTATTAAGATCGGAACACATTACCCTCATGAATGCTTGGTGTGTCTTGCAAGTAACATTGCTGTTGTAAATCTCAATGCTTCCGGAGGTCACTTCAGACGTTCCATTCGAGGAAAAATGAAACCTTGCTGCAGTATCTGCCCTCCTGCCAACATCCAGGTTTAGATTATAAAGCAATACTATAAGGTTGAAAAAAAATTAAAAGAGAGTAACGTCAGAGGAATGGTTTAGATTAGAAGATAACTCCAAAGCTGTTTTAATATTCACTCCCATCAGAAGATAACTCCAAAGCTGTTTTAATATTCATTCCCATCACGGCAAACTTTACTGTAAAATTTCTTTAAATGCCATTCACAATTCCACTATGTCACTTTTGACACATTTAACTATTACAAGATTTTCTTTTAGAGCTTTGGAATGGCAGCAATGTTTTTCCCCCACAGCATATCATTTCTCAAAACTCTTAATGTGATGAAAGCAACAATGTATTATGTTTGAAATGTATTTTTATTCAATTTACAGAACTGGGAAAATTCCAGTACCTTTCTTAGTATCACACAGTTACACTGGATTGTTTTCCCTGTAGTGGAAATGTGGAAGTTTGAATTAAAATATTTTTCTGTATGATTCTCTTCAGTTCTATGTACCTCCCATGTCCACCCCATCAGCTTGCAAATGCATTCTTTTTGGACTGTTGGCTTCCACTTACAAAGTAAATATTGAGTCAGCCACCCATTTATTTTAATAAGGATGGATTGTGTCCTGACACTTCTGGGATGATTCATACTACTGTTATACATGTTGTCTGGTGTGCCGATTTTGTCCTGGGTTTTTCAAAGTCTGTTTTTCTATGCTGCTAAACATCATGGATCGAAGGAGAAAATTTAGAAAGAGAAGGTTTTCCCAGTGGTACAGGGATAGGATGGGGCACACCAAACTAATGCACCGGCATAATCTCACAGTTAGATGGGACTGCAGGGACATCAGACCACTGGTTCAGACTATAATGCAAAGATGTGGGACGATGGCGTAAAAGTCACCATTTGAACTTGCTTCTGCATTATTGCTCAGTGATGTGTGTGCTACAAACAGTAAGGAAGGACAGGATACTTGTGCTTACATTTGTGTTCCTGCCACTATAACAAGAAGTGATGATAATAAAAATTATCCCAAGTGTAGCTCAGAAATCGAATCCAGTGATCTGATAATGCTCTCCTCCAATGAGAGACAAACCTTATTACCCTGAAAGTTCTTCTCCACCCCACATTTGAATTGAAGCCAGTCCTTAGGTCCTCCCTTCCTTTCACCCATCAACTCTCTGCCTCCAAGCCCCCTCCCCAATACAATTTTGTTTTGCCAGTGGCGGCAGCAGGAGAACAGAGGGGCGGCTCTCTCCATCTCGGATACCGTTCGGTATCCTGCTATGACTGCATGTCAGGCGCTAATGGGTACTGGACATTGGACTTTTTCAAGTACTACTAACTGATATCAGTAGCACCAGAAAACCAGTGCCCAGTCTCCTTGTGTCTGACATACAGTCATAGCAGGATACCAAATACACAGTGTATTGGGCTGGATTTGAAAACAAAAGTGAGTGTTGGGGAAGGAATGATTTTTTTGTATGAGCCCAATCCTGACCTTGCAAAGAGGAGGAAGAGTTTGCCCATCATTAACAACTAGTTATCAACCAAGTACAAAATCTGCAGTTGATTCATCACCTGCCCATTAACCAATTAACTGAAATTCCACATTGCCAATCCTCCTATAAATCCCTTTTTAAGATATTAAAGAAAGAGCGAGGAAGCATACACTGTACACTGTAAAAAAACAAGAATTGACCACTCCTTCCAAGAAGAAAAGGAGAAGCTTTACGTTTGCTTTTTCCAATGGAAGCAGAAGTAAAAGTAAAACAAAACTCAAATACATGAGTATTTGATCTTTGAGTATTTGATAAGTTGATCTTAAACATTATTTTGCTATCCAGCACAGATAGAAGAACTTTTCAGTATAGTATTTCCTATTGTGCTGAAATCTGTGATGGGCCTATTTGCTTCCATTTGGTGGATTAGCAAGTAACTGTGCAATTTAACTGCCAGTAGTGAGACACATCTTTATCAACAAAGTGCTGGAAACTGATGATGCAGCACTTAGCAAGCAGCTTACCAATATAACCAGGAACCGTGCGGCCACTATAGGTAAAACAAAGCATCAGATTCACACACACAGCTGGTTGTCTGTTTTCCACACATTCCAATTTAGTTCGATTTACTGAGTCAGGGTGTTTTAAGGATGCTTCAACAATCACTACCGCTCTCGTCCTGAAAAACGAGAAAAAATCATGGTCACAAGGTGCCTCTCTACCAATCACAACTCTGTGATGCATTATCATTTGGGCACACTGTTCCTGTCAGAAAACACACCATGGATGTACAGTTTGACACATTAGTTCTGAGACATACTTTGCTTGGGGAATCGCTTACTGACATTTTCTATACACTCCAACGTATGTGTTAAAAAATATCAATGCAGTATAGAACTTCAGCTAAGCAGCCTCATGGGATCAGTAGCATATATATTTCTACAGTTGCATCTTGTAATTTACCATTATATCCAGTTGTCTCTAAACACCAAGACGTGTTGGGACTCACCTCAACAGCACTGCAGAATCTGACAGAAAAGCACCAACGGCTAAATCTGTAGAAAGAATCCCAGATTGATGATCATCATTAGTTACCAGAAATCATTTCTGAGGCAAAATCCCCTTATTGCATATTCACCTCTGGATTGTTAATCATTATTTGCACATTATTAATTAAAGGAGATATGCTGACACATTGCACCACATCTATCACTAGAATTTCCTAAAGAAAATCATCAAGATGTATCTATATTCCTTTTTATTCATTGTGTTAAATAATACCACCACAATTGTTTATATAACCATAGTTAAGCTGCAGCTCAATCTCCACAGGAATTTTGAAGCCGAAGATTAATTTAGAGCCATTCAACCAGAGAACAATACTTTTAACAAGAATATTTATAGGGAAAAATAAATCTGTAAGGAAAAATACAACTTAAACAGAAGGCAAAATTAGCAGCAAATAAAAACGATGTTTCTATGCTCAGCAATTCCAGGCTCTTACTGACATTCATGAACTGATATTGCATATAATAACCCAATTCTAAGGGCCAAACTATACATTATGTTGGGAGTTCCATGTCTTGAGTGCCGCCTTGAGTGCCCTCGGGAGAAAGGCGGGCTACAAATTCCTAAAATAAATAAATAAATGTCTGGAACATCCGACATAAATTTTTTCTTCAAAAAGCAGCCACAGGAGAGAACCAATCTGGATTGGGATTTGGAGTGGGAGGAAGAGGGTTTTTTCCTCAAACCTGATCCAAATTATGCCCCCTGGAGCTGCTATTACCTGTGAAGAGAGAAATGTAATTAACCCACAAATGGATTCCCAATGGCTAACAGCAGTTCCAGGGGTGGAGGGCTAATTGGATTGGGTCCATGGTGTAGGAGGAAAGGGGAGGAACCCCTCGTAGCCTCAATCCAAATTGGGCCCCCGCACAGCCCCTGCCGAGTCTATCCCATAAACTTCAACTGGCTAAGTCCATCCCTCTTCCTGGAAAACTGGACTGGTTTGGATTATACTGTCCAAGCTGGCCCCATATTTGGAGAACCCTGCATGAGCCCCTGAATTAGTACATCCTGAACTCTCTTCTGGCATGCCTTCCCATTTCTTCTAACTGCGTACATGTGAGGGCTCAGGTGACCCCGCCGCATCCACCCATGAGGCTAAGATAACTGAGAAGGCATGCTAGGAGGGGAATTGTATGCGCTTGTGCCTGTTCCTAATTATGTGGCAGGGGACTAACTCACAGCGCAATCCTATCCAACTTACACCACCGGTGTAACAGCGGGGGAGGGCAGGGCAGGCGACTTGGGAGGGCAGGGATCCCCCTTTGAAGGGGATTTGAATCGCCCTTCCGTTCTGGGGCCTCCCGTTCTCGCTGCACCGCTGGTTACACCGGTGGTGTAAATTGGATAGGATTGTGCTGTCAGACAGTATAATCTAATCAGACCTGCTGGAAATTGTAGGATATGAATCTCTAACAGAGAACACTTGTTGAACTACACTTGCTAGGATTATTTAGGAAAAGCTGTCCTCGTTAAACTGAAGGGAAATCAATATAAAACGTTTGCACTGTAAATCTGCCCAAACTTTTGCATCTTCTTTCCCATTTCTCTCCCCTTCCCAGGACAGCTCAAAGATAAGATTTCTGACAACTCAACGTGACAACTCAAAGATAAGATTTCTTGAATTCCTTTTCATTATTAGATTAGCAGCCTTACTTGTCTTTTGTGTTTCCTCTTTACAATATTTGTCAAAATGGATTTAATTGCCATATTGCTGTGACATGCAGTCTTATCCGACACACATTTATCCAGAAGTACATTCTGAAGTACAGTGAAGAAGAACTAAAGAGCCTCTTGATGAGGGTGAAAGAGGAGAGTGCAAAAGTTGGCTTGAAACTCAACATTAATAAAACTAAGATCATGGCATCTGGGTCCATCAATTCCTGGCAAATAGAAGGGGCAGAAATGGAAGCAGTAACAGATTTTACTTTTCTGGGCTCCAAGATCACTGCAGACGGAGACAGCAGCCATGAAATTAAAAGACGCTTACTCCTTGGAAGGAAAGCTATGGCAAACTTAGACAGCATAATAAAAAGCAGAGATATCACCATGCCAACAAAAGTTCGCATAGTCAGGGCGATGGTGTTCCCAGTAGCAATGTATGGTTGCGAGAGTTGGACCATAAGGAAGGCTGAGCGCCGAAGAATAGATGCTTTTGAACTGTGGTGCTGGAGAAGACTCCTGAGAGTCCCTTGGACTGCTAGGAGATCAAATCAGTCAATCCTAAATGAAATCAACCCTGACTGTTCCCTGGAAGGACAGATACTAAGGCTGAAACTCAAATATTTTGGCCACCTAATGCGAAGAGAGGACTCTCTGGAGAAGACTCTGATGCTGGGAAAGATTGAAGGCAAAAGGAGAAGGGGAAGGCAAAGGATGCGATGGTTAGACAGCATCACCGATGCAACGAACATGAAAATGAGCGAACTCAGGAAGATAGTGGAGGATAGGAAGGCCTGGCGGGATATGGTTCATGGGATCACGAAGGGTCGGACACGACTTAACGACTGAACAACAACAACAACAACAACAACAACAACAACAACATTCTGCTGAATGCAGAATAACTTGTTTGCATACAAGGGTACGATCAAAGCCTTAATAATACATGTGACAAATCATTCCTATTTTTAAACAAACTGAAAACTGTCAACGCTGAACGTTCAAAGAGGAACAATTTATAGGCACCATTAGTACTAACTTGGTATGTAGGCATCGGATAATATTAAATACCAGAAGGACAATAAAAAAAAAGCTTTGAGCTTTGTGAGTTTTTTTCCTAACGGAGCTACATTTCTGAAGTTCTCCATTTTCTTATTTCCAAATTGCCATTAATTATATATAATTTACATTATATGTAAAGGATAGTGGGGTTGCTGGAAAATGAAATTAATTTGTATCTTCATTAGTTTACATGTAATCTGATTATTTTAGAACTGCACTGTTTTTAAATTACTAAATATTATGTTATTAACCATTCTTGCCTTGTTGATACTGGTTTTGTTTTATTAATTTGTATCCTGCCTTGGATCTATGTTTTAGGGAAGGGTAGGTAGGAAATGTTGTTAACACCACCATCATCATTTCTATTGTTTGAAACCAAAGAGAAACAAATGCTTACTGTAACTCACCTGAATATCCATTATTATCTACATCAATCTTTCCAGAGATGGATTGACCAAACATGCGTAAAGTGTTGCTGATTTGACGTCCTTGTATTCTCTAAAAATTAAAAGAGAGACCTAACGTAAGAGATAAGCTCCCCATTTCAAAAGAAATGAACCCCCATAACCAGCAATGCCATGCAATTCGGCACACTTCTAGTTCGGCCCGAAACTATTTCTGTCTATTCTCACTGGCAGTGGCCAGACAAGATGTCTATCTCATCAGCTGCTATTTCAGAAAATCTTAACTGTGGGGTGGTGGGGCTGAATCTGGACATTCTGCATGCAAAGTCTACACACTGCCAAAATCTACACTCTATCTCCCTATCTTTTAATGTAGTGTATTTACACTCTATATTGCATTTAAATGATGCTTTTTTTCGCTCCTCATGAAATTCTGCTCCACTCTCTTCCCGTTTTATTCACTCCTTCCAGGGTTAGCCAAGACATTTAGTTGCTCCCCAATGGCTCATCATGTAGCCGCTTGCAATGCTTCAGCATATAGAAGGAGGCTGGGTTGAATTCAGAATCAAGAAACTCTTGGAGCAAATTTGACATGGCCTTGTCAGGAATGGTGGGTGTTTCTCCTGTAGTTTTTTTAGACCCAGCATCTTCTGCCATGTCATAAGAGACCCCGACCTGAGATGATGTGCTGCTTCATTGGTGCTGTTAAAATACTGCTGCCCCAAGCAACAGCATTTGGGTTGACCTTGACTCCTAAAATATAAAGCCTAGTTTTATGCTACTATCCTTTTCAGTTCCCTTCTGTACTTTTACTAAAGTATCTACGGAACATTTATGGAGGAAGATTGAAAAGATGACAGTCTCTCTTTTCCTAATAATTAAAATGGAAGAAGTTTCATTTCTCCTTATTTCCCCCTGCCCCTTTGGTTTCCCCTTCCTACTGATTTGGTTCTCCAATAGTTGCTCTGTGGGCCACTCCATTTGGGGAAAGTGTTGCCTGGAGCTTCCCCAAGTTGCCATCCTTTGGACACATACAGAGTCATTTTTAACAGCCCAATCCTATGGGACCGTTTTATGCCGCTGGAATGAGCATTTCAGATACGACAGCACCAGCGAACATGGCCTGGCCGCCGCCACAAGTAGTGAGTGGCTGGATCCGTGTGATGACTGACCACAGACGCCCGCCGCCAGCAGTGACATGGCTCAAGAGTCAGGAGGGAGGCAGGAAGAGGTGAAACAGGGCAGGGGGTGGGCAGAATGGGGAGGTGACGGGATCGGATCCAGTAAGGGGGCGGGTTTGTGGCAGCGGCACCCACCGAATCCAGCCCAATTCGCCTTCACCAGTCAATGCGAACTTGCGCCAGCGATATTGCTGGCACAGGCCCAAGTTGACTCATGGTGACACCTGGGGCTTACCCCAGGGGAAGGGAAAAATGTTCCCTTCCCCTGAAGAGGCTTCAATATGCTGAAACTTCCCCTGCGGGATACAGCGGATGCCATGTTGCATTGCTGCGCAAGGAGTTAGGTAGTACTGGGCTGCCCGTTATGTTAACTGTTTTCATTCAGTATATGTTAAACAACAGTTGCAGTGACAGCTAGAGATTTACCTGTGAGAAAGTTGGTGATATCCCATCTTTCCTGCCATTGTATATGTAAATTGCCCCTTCTAAATCATTTTCATGTGGAGCCCCAATGGCTATATCTATAAAAACATTGAAATGGATGATTAAAGTAATCACTGCAATAAATACATATTCAGTTAACAAGTGTTCCATTAGGTTTTTTTTTTTTTACATAGAAGAATAAGAAGATACTTTCATTCACACCAATTGGTAAATTGGTTGAATAGTTCTTCATCTCTATTAATAGCCCTAATCCCCTGGAATAAACTAATGGACTTCAGATAAGTGTTGTACTACAGATCACATTTTTATTTCATAATAAATCTGCAGGTAACTAACTTATTTCAGTATGTGCATGCAATCTACCAAAGAGAAGGCTGGAGAACCTCCATTGCCCATTCAATACCACTCTGACACCAAGAACCAGTTCAGTCTTACACTAATTCCTGATCCTCACTGCCAACACACCTTGAAACATGTGTCGAGGAGATACTTATTGCATCATCAGCTCCAAACCAATAGGCAGAGGCACTGGCATCGCTAGAGGTGGGGCGGAATGGTAAGTCTTGCACAGCGCGGTACTCCTCTGTTCCATGGTGGCCCCACCCACTCACGTCAGAACCAGTCCGAGCGGTGAAGGCAACGCACAGGAGTCTCCTGTGCGTTGCCTTCACCGCTCAGACTGGTTCCGACATGAGTGGGCGGGGCCACCATGGAACGGAGTGGTACCGCGCTGTGTAAGATTTACCGTTCCGCCCCACCTCTAGCGACGCCAGTGGGCAGAGGAGTCAACAAGGCCATCAAGACTGGCTCCTTCCTTTCTTTCTATCTTTTTTTTCTGGTGTGCAAGGGCCAACCACGTAGGTCACCAGAATAGTGTGGCTAGTTTTGTGCCAGTACTAGAACCGAAAAAGGAGCTATGCCATCTGTGCACTGTGCACATTGCAATTCCTGGCCTCCACCGCTAAGGCTGCAATCCTATACACACCTTCCTGGGAGTAAACCCCACTGAACACAATGGGACTGACTTCTGAGTAGACATATATAGGATTGTGCTGCAAGTGAATCCATGTATTTAGCTGCTCTCACCAAGAGGTGTTTGGTAAAAAAAAAGTGGCGGGGGGGGGGTTGTGCTGTGCAGGCAGTGTTCTCTAGCCGCCTGTACAGCCCAACAAGGTAATCACTTTGCACCAGAGCAGTCCAGTGTAGGCACAAAGGGTTCAGCATTGCAATGCATGCATCACACGAACAAGGGAACATAGGAAGCCACCTAATATAGAATCAAACCATCCGTCTGTCTAGCTCAGTACCATCAACAAGTCAGCAGTGGCTCTCCAGGGTTTCAAACAACAATTCCTGCACATGCAGGGACTGAACCTGGAACTTTCAGCATGAAAAGCATGCTGGATGCTGCTCTATCGCTGAGATTTGGGCTTTTAGGAGAACAAGGCCTTTTCTTCTCTCCTTAGTCACAACTTGACTGTGTTGATCAGTAAATAAATGGGACCATCTTAGTTGCTGTTCAGCTATAGTCGCCAGGAAAAACAATGCACATGACTGCAAGGATTGACAACGACTACATTTCATTTCTCTTCATTCCCTTGACGGTTTCCCTTTCGTACCAAGTCATTTGCTATTGCCGTCTTTGCTCCCTTCCCTGATACAAACCACAGAAATGCACACATCCTCATATGCCTGTGGATGGTGATTATTATTCTTATTTCTTCCCAATATACATTACAGTAAACTCAGAAACTCTGAATTTTCTCACATTTCCCACTGGGTCTCTTACAATGTTAAGAATTACCGGTACGTGTAAACATTCACTGAGTTTTTGGCATTTACCTTAATAGGCTTATTATAGCTCATTTATTTTGATTCCATTACTTCAATGCTACCCAGAGATAAAATCTCAAAGCAGGGATCTAATACGCTAACTGTTTTACAAACTCATAATATACAGTCCAGCTTTAGAAATCTTATAACAGGTGACAGGAGAGCTTTTTAAAGCAACATATGATCCTATATGTCAGTGTGAACGCTTTTTGAGGGGGGGGGGGAAATCATTCCAAGGAAGCTGCTCTAGTTTAAATATATATATAAATATATTTAAAATTCATTGCACAGTTTTAC
Source organism: Plestiodon gilberti rubricaudatus (assembly GCA_026170595.1). NCBI lineage: Eukaryota > Metazoa > Chordata > Lepidosauria > Squamata > Scincidae > Plestiodon > Plestiodon gilberti. The sequence continues at coordinate 170,193,196 of JANXHW010000001.1, forward strand.
CTACAAAATGAACGTTAATTGTGTTCAGAGGAAAGTATGAAATGTAAATGTTGCCTAAGTTGCCGAGCAAATAAATTTAGCCATTCAGTCATCTGATGCACACAGAAGCAAATCTGGAGATGACAGAAACATCCAAGGCTGGAATGAAAATTATTATGCAAGTGGTACCCAAGCCTAAGGGATAAGATTAAATTGAAATGCAAAGTGCTAAAGATGAAAGCAAATTAAAACAACGTCAAAGAAAAACAAATTTGTTTAGCAGAAGCTGAAACGCTACAATAAGCTGAAGCAGTCGTAACGGGAACTATTTTATCTTTCTTGCTTTCTCTAAAAACTAGAATCAAGGGACATCCAATGAAATTATATGGAATTCACTGGCGCATTGTGTAGCGAGGCCCAGTAGCTTTGATAGCTATGAAAGAATTAGACAGACACATGGATGGTATCAAGAACTATTAGCTAAGAATCTACTCTGGGGATAGAGGGGGAGAGAGAAACTCCACCGAGCAAGATAACCCTGGTTTTCAAGGTGAACTTCTAACTTTTTATGCTTCAACTGGGAAGTTTGAAAAAAAGGAACTAAGGAGTCCAAAGCATTTCTGGGACCATGGATCTGCTGCAAACCTGTTTTTCACTTTGAAAGTTGGAGTCAAGAAGCATGTGCTTGGGGTGATTTATAGGAGTCAGCACGATTTGTCAAGAACACGATTTGTTGTTCCAGATTAATCTCATCTTCTTTTTCGATAGAGTGACTAGTCTAGCATACTACATTTCATACAGTACATACAGAAAATGCGTTTATACATAATACAAAGATCTACCCAACCAATGTTAAATACTTTCAACTGAATGAATGAAACCTTTATTGGCATAAAACTTTCAACTCCCACTAACTTAAATGGGAGAGATGTAAGTTCATGCTTAAGTCTCCCACAAAGAAAGAAGGGTCTGGCTCAGTTGGTAGAGCTGCCGACTCATAAGCCTGAAGATCTGTGAACCGTAGTTCGAGACACACCGCTGACAAAAAGTGTGAACCCTCTGTGAGGAGAGAGAAAGCTGCCAGCTGCACCTGTGTGGGAGGCAGAGTGCCATTAGCCGAGCGTGGGAGGCAAAGGCCAGTGAGAGGCCAGACTGCGAAGGAAACCATCTGGAATGAAGTTGTTCATGCAAGTTTGAACATTTATATAATTGTAAAAATTCCCGTTAGGGAGTTTGAGAAGCCTGCCCATGTAAACTGCCTTAGATTAAAGTTGGAGGAGAAATCCAATGACCAAGAAAGGTGGTATAAAAATACGGTATATTATTATTATTATTAAAAAGTACTTCATATTGGCTGGATTTGTGTCCACAGTTAGAAATATACTTAATCGCCAGCACCACAGATGTAGTCTGCGAGATGTTTAAAGCAGTGATCTTCAACTCCAAGGTCCGGAGGGAGACAACGTCTTTGTCTCTTTGGTGACTCGGCTGTGATGACAGGACGGCGGCAGCACTGCTCGGTTCATGTTGCCTCCAACTAAGTAAAAAAAGGGGGGTTGGACTTACCCAGTGGCGACAGCTGGAGACATGCACAACCCAGGTTCTTGCCGTCGCCAAGTCCAGCCCCCCTTTTTTTTACTTAGTCGGAGGCAGCACGAGACTCACAATCGCAAAGACTTACAGCGACCTTTACCTTCGGGTAAAGGTTGAAGATCACTGGTTTAAAGCAAATCTGTCTTCTATAGGCATATTTTGGAGAGTCAGATATTTCAGCCATAATGTTTCCATAATGTGATTCAGGAGGGCTTCTGTTATCTAGAAAATGCAAAGCAGAGAGCAGGTTCTACTTTTACACACCCCTAACAGAACTAATACTTGCTGGCCTAAAGGAAATTAAAACCATTGAATCTTTTTTCCTATATCTCCAACTTTCCACCTCTCCATTCCATTTAGGGCTCAACTACTTGTTTTGGACTGGGGCAGTGGCATAGGAGGGGGGGTATTAACCTTCTACTCCTCCTACTGATTCCTCAGTAGGAATCGCTCTTCTTCCAAGGTGCTATTTGCTCCATTAGGAAAAACGTAAAGACTTACCGTATTGTCCCGAGTATAAGATGCACCTGATTATACGACGCACCCTTAAAGTTTGGTGCTATTAAAAAAATTAATTAAATCACTGGCATTAAATTGCAACAGCCTGATTATAAGACGCACCCCTAGTTTAAAAACTTAAATTAGGAGAAAAAAATGAGTCTTATACTCAGACCAATACGGTACATTGTTATCCATACTTATTCATACCTTCAAAGCCATCATTATCAATGTCTCCTAAACTGGCAATTGATTCTCCAAACCGTGCTGCGTACAAATCACTCCCAGCCAGTGCCGTCTCCAGCTCTATCATTTTTGCTTCCTAAGAGAAAACAAATCATAATTCTACATTACAGTGAGCTGAGAGGATTATAAACGGCAAGTATAATTCTAATTTCTCTTTTAAAAAGTATGTTAGAATTTTCACTACACAGGGAGTCAACATATGACAGGAAAACACATATGTACCATGTGAGTTCCAGAAGAAGAAAACAAGAGATTAAGTAAAATTACTGTATTTCTTCGATTGTAAGATGCATGTTTTTCCCAATTAAGCATTTTAAAAAATAGGGTGTGTTTTAGAATCGAAGGTCTCCAAAAAGCACCTCAAAATGCTATCTTCTTACTTACCAGGGCTTGGGGGAGCTTCAGGGAAGCCTGCGCGACCTTCTGCAGGCCACCCCAATCTTCAGTTTGGTGAAAAATGGCAATTTTCAGCCATTTCCGGTTTTCACGAAAACCAGAAATGGCTGAAAATCGCCGTTTTTCACCAAACTGAAGATCGGGGAGGCCTGCAAAGGGTCGCGCAAGCCTCCCTGAAGCTCCCCCAAGCCCAGGTAATGAAGAAAATGGCACTTTCTGGCGGGGCCAGAAATGCTAAGCAAAGGCACTCAGTCATCGTCAGCTGCAGCGCGGGAAATGCTGGGGAGAGTTGTTGCTGAGCAGGTAGATTCAATGAAGGGAGGTGAGTTTTACATCGATTGATTTTTTTTTCCCTGCTGGTGGTACTGAAAGTAAAGGTGCCCCTTAGAATCGATGGCGCCTTAGACTCGAAGAAATACGGTAAGCACATTGAAATCTATGAGACTTCAAACAGAAAAGAGCTACGTATATGCTCAGCTTTCCGTGATCAATGAGACTTCAAAAGTGCTCAGCTACAGACAGACAGACAGACAGACAGACAGACACAGGACAATAAGGCAGTTACTTAAAACTATTTTTAGATACTGTTTTTATTAATTGTCGTTAATTTGTTTTTAATGTTTTAAAATGTAACTATTTTATTTTTATTTTTGTATTGTACTGCACTATATATATATATATTTTTGTTGTTGTTGTAGGCCGCCTTGGGTCCCTTTGGGGAGAAAGGCGGGGTAAAAATACCGTAAATAAATAAATAAATAAAGTTACTAAGGCTGACACCCAATTAAACAAATCATAGGTGATTAATTATATAAGTTTTACATGGATAAAATCTGCATATAAATAAATACTCACAGAGCCCGAGTTCATGTAAACATAAACTCTTCCTTCTTCTCTGACTTTACTGTACATGGGAGATCCAACCAGCAAATCTGAGAGACCATCAGCATTGAGATCCACTGCACAGACAGTAGCTCCAAAGTATGAACCAAGCTGGCCACACACAAGAGAGAAATTGAGCTATAAAGTAATCAAGCCAAACACTGCATATACAAGTCTAAACCTTTACAAATATTGTATTACCTTTTTACCCTTTAATTCAGTCAGAATCAACAGTTCTGGATATTCTGTTGTCTTGATTTTTAAAATGTATGCCTAAAATAAAGAGAACAGAGATAAATGTACTGTATGTATATTCATTGAATATATGTTATGTAGTATGTATATTCATGTTATAAACTGCCTTGGGCACCATGTTTTGTTACCTGGGAAAAGGCAGTATATAAATGTGCAAATACATAAATAAAATAAATACACTGCACCATGTGCCAAAATAGCTAAATACTAAACATGGCTTGGACAGTGACTAGATCTAGAAGCACAACTGCCCTAACAAAAGTCCACCACTTCACACATTACAGCAAAAGATAGATCCCCAGCTTTCTACCAAAGGTTGACTATGTCTCTGTCTTCATTCACTGGAGCAATGCAACATGTGAGCTTCCACAACTTTTGTCACCAGCTGAGTGTCAATGGTGGTCTCCCAGCTCAAACCCACATTATTCCCTTGTGAATACAGGTTCCTAACAGTGCAGATGAAGACCACTCATACGTGCCAAGTTTGCCCTAGCAAAATGCCTGTGAAAAGTTAGCCTTTAGCTATACTCAGCTGTAATGAAACCTGTGACAGTGATCTTTTCTGCACCTCCACTGTAAATTAGTTTTTGACACACAAATATTGTGGCTCACACAACATGATGGGAAAAAAATTACTCTTACTTTACCAGTCTGCTCCTGTTGTGGAGCACCTCCAATTATTTCTATACTCTTTGGAGATAGGAAGTGACCGGCTCCAACAGCATATCCTGTGCACAAGAGAGCAATGAATGAACACAGTGGGTTTCAGGTTCTATTAGGTGTACACTGATATTCTGCACAATCACCAGCATGAAATGATTCCACTTCTGATTCACCCAGAAACATGAGAACTGCTTGAAAATGCCTACGAATGCCTAAGCAGGTTTCCTAGTGAGGTGGCTACGTGCACCCAATATCACACACGAGATTTGGTGTTTGGGCATGCCACTAGAAAGGTCATCTTCAAACAACTCTCAGTACACACTGAAGGCAGTAGCTTTCGAGCAGTAGCGTAGTAACGTAGGGGGCCCTGATGTACAGGGCCCCAGGCGCCGAGCTTCCGGGGGGCGCTCACCTCGGACTCAAAGCTGGAGAGCGGTGCCCGCCCGCAGCCATAATGGGCAGGCGGCGCTCCAGCTTTTGAGTCCGAGGAGAGCGTCCTCGTCGTCTAGGCAACACGCACAGCGCGCGCCCGCAGCCACAGGGTCTGGGCGCGCGCTGCGCGTTGCCTAGACGACGACGCTGTTGCTCACCTCGGACTCGAAAGCTGGAGTGCCGCCCGCGGCGCTCCAGCTTTCGAGTCCGAGGTGAGCAACAGCCTCGTCTAGGCAACGCGCAGCACGCACCCAGACCCTGTGGCTGCGGGCGCGCGCTGTGCGTGTTGCCTAGACGACGAGGACGCTCTCCTCGGACTCAAAAGCTGGAGCGCCGCCTGCCCGTTATGGCTGCGGGCGGGCTTTGAGCGACAGTGTCATTTGACGTCACGTGACGTCCGGGGGGCGCTTGGCCAGCCCCCGCCCTCCTAGCCCCAGGCGGCAGGCGGGCTGAAGACGCCACTGACTGAAGGTTGAATCCTGTGACTGGTAGTGGAGGCATATCATTGGTTTGCCATGGGCAAAGAGCCAACAGACACTTAGTTTAACCACTTGGTAAGCAGTCATGACCTAAATCTCTTGACCAGCATTAGAATCATGTCTGCTTTGGCCACTAATCATATACAACACAAGAAGCGTTTACAGAATTACCCAAACGCACTAAGGGAAAGGAGAGAACTGCATGTACTTGACTTACATGCAGTTGGTAAAAGCATGAAAAAAACCCTGTGCATATAGCTATATGCATGGAGGGCTTTCCCCAAGTAATAAGGAACCCTGCTTGGGAATAATGTCCAAAAAGAATCTTGTGTGCATTATTGTCTCTAAAGGAGTTGCAATGTTTTTAAAGACTGGAAAATTTAAGCAACTCATTAACTAGGGCCTTCTCGGCGGTGGCGCCCCAATTGTGGAATTCCCTCCCCCAGGAATTAAGAATGACTCCCTCCTTGGAGGCCTTTCGGCGGGGCCTTAAGACGTTTTTATTTAGGATTGCTTTTAATGTCTGACGTGGTGGGCTGACCTTTTAACAAATGGTTTTAACATATGTAAATGTAACCCACTGGGGTTGTTTGTTTTAACTTAAATTGTTTTAATTAATTTTAATGTGTTCTATGTGTTTATATGTATTTTATGTATTTTAATATGTTGTAAGCCGCCTTGGTTGCCCTTGTGGGAGAAAGGCGGGCTACAAATCTCTTAAATAAATAAATAAATAAATGTTCAAACCCTGGCCTCTTAATGTTAAGCCAAACATAAAAAATGTTATATAGACTCCATGGAATTTTTGACAAACCCCTTTAAACAGGAATATGAGATATTTAGGTATGGAGTATAGCCATTAAGAACTCTCCTGCACATGGTTCCACCATTCATATTATCATATAGGATGATTGGCTGGTATGGATAATACGGTTACTTGTATTCTGACTTGGGTGCAGGAATTCCAGTGTGTCCTCGAGCCTTCCACTGGAAACAGTTTCTCCAATGATTTCAATGGAGAGACCCAAAATGCGTATAGTCATTCCTTTGCACACTGAAATTAATGGAGACCGCTGTATAACCAAGAGCTTCAAGCACACATCAGAGCATTTCTAAGTTCTGGATGGGACGTTGGACTTCATTATACAGAAAATAATTCTGTTACATCTTTACATTTCTGATCATTACTGTATATCCTTAGTTCTAACTATGCACGCATGTACTTTGAATACTGTATCATTTCATTGTTATTGCCCAATGTCTCCTCTCCTTATTTCAGTATAAACCCAATTTAAGTTGACAAAAAAGAAAAAAAAAACCACTGCCGTTTCGTTGTGCGGGCTGCAAATGTATATATTTATGCCTAAACTAATTCCTCATTACATTTTTTTTATATTAAGGAAGCCTAAGGTAAAAAATAAATACTTGCAAGTCCCATGATTCCATCAAGACACAAAGGATAATGATCAATCACATCAAAACTAATGACTCTTTTCAAAAGAATGCAACCTGACAAAACAAGTAGCACCTGAAACAAAGGCTTGTGTTTCTTATAGGTGATAAGATTTTTTAAAAAGTTGCTGTTTTTTAAAGGCAGAATCCAGGCAAAGTTAAGCACTTTCATCTCAGAGATTTCAACAGGAGAGATTTGAGCACATACAGATATTCTCCTCCTGAAAATAAACAGGACTTTTAAAAAGTGCTTACCTTTGACTGAATTGTGTTTCAACTATTTTTAAAGTGAAAGTGTCAAATATAATTGAACCACATCCTGCATTAAAAAGAGTCATTAGCTGTATTCTTCTTAAATCTACTTGCCAAGACAAACTAAGACATAATCATCTACAAGTGGTAACATGGACTATGCTACTTCAAGCTGCAGGTGGAAAATGCCACTTTTGAATGTTCCCTCATATACACAGATACTAGCAGGTAAAAAAGCTAGCACAAGAAGGAAGTTTTCATTCAATACCTCCCGCTGCTGAACTGGTTTCCCTACTTGCAGGGAAACTATTACACATTGAAGAACATTCAAAAATGTCACTTTCCACCACACAGCATGAAGTGGTAAAGCCCATTCTACCACCCCATTCTGCTGCACGTCTACATCAGATCTTCAACCCAGAAAGTCAGAGCTATCCTGTGGGACATGACTTATCATCATTTCCTCACATTATTTCAAAAGAAATGCTTATTCTATATAGCAATGCTGGTAAACAAATGACCTTTTAACAAATGGTTTTTTTTAAACATCTAAATGCAGGTGACCCACTGGGGTTGTTTATTTTAACTTAAATTGTTTTAATTAATTAATTATTTTAATGTGTTTATTAATTGTAATGTGTTCATGTGTATTTTAATATGTTGTAAGCCGCCTTGAGTGCCCTCGGGAGAAAGGCGGTCTACAGATTTTTTAAATAAATAAATAAAAACGCTATTTCCTTTTCTTCCCCATTTGATCCACAGGAGACCCTGTCCTTGAGCTTCTTACTGCAATGCTACAAAGTGACCATATATGAAGTTGCCTTATATAACAAGTCAGACCATGAGTCTATCCAGATCAGTACTGCCTACACTGGCTGGCAGTGGCTCTAAGGATCTTTCCCAGTCTTACCTGGAAGGATTGAACCTGGCACCTTCAGCACGCGAAGCATATGCTTTACCACTGAGCTATGGCCCCTCTCTGAAGAGTTGCAAAACAATATACAGTATACAGTATTTATTTTGCAATCCAGATTTGTTTGCAATTATTGCAAACCCCCCGATAAAGATGGAATTTGGTACTGCCAAAATTCAGTTTACCAGTGTTCCCCAAACTTAGATGTGTTCCATCAGTCCACGTTGCCACTGCCAGAGCTGAGTTGAACCTTAGCGCAACCTGCTGCAACAGAAGAAGTGGATATCTTCCTCTATTATAGTCAGCAGCAAATTAAACTGTCATTACCCCTATTAGCCGGGAGGATCATTCTTTCAGTTGCTACAACCAATTACAGGGATTCTAACCTAAGAAAGTTAGTAAAAATTATAAAAATTGTAAAAAATATTTTTTAAAAAAAATATGTAAAAATTATGGGACTTTCATTAGCCTCCACTAACTTGTCTCATTGATTTCAATTATGCTTAGTCACGACCAACTTTCTTACAATCCATTAAGTTATTTCCTGCCACTTTCATCCTGGACAGCAAGACCAACCATAGCAAGTCATAGGAAGCACGTCTCCAAAGGAAGCACATCTCTAGCAACTGTATTAAAATGAAGAATCACGGAAGCATATGAATAAATATCTCAGTTACCTAAGTAACTCCCAAATTTTACTTGATCCCCGTCTACATACGGAAGAAAGGTATTTGCTGTTTTATTGTATACGAAGATGGAACCAGTCCAATAGTCTGATCCTGGAGCTCCCATAATAATTAAATCCTGAAAGAAAACAAAAGAGTTGCATCTTGAGTTCCGAAAGATAATCGGACTCCGAGCCCAATCCTATGCATGTCTACTCAGAAGTAAGTTCCATTATAGTCAATGGGTCTTACTCTCAGGTAAGTGTGGATAAGATTGCAGCCTCAGTCACAGCCATTGTTGCACTGTCCGTGTTAAAGTCTGTGGCATTACTTAGCTCTAGCAAAATCTGGTGTGTTGTTCAGCAGGTGCAATGAAGTTAAACATTTTATGTGTTTGAAATTGTACCAGCAGTTTCACTGCTGAAAATTAAGCCTGCGAACATTTCCAAATGGGCCACAAGAAAAATGAAACACTGCTCTTCTCAGCAGAATATTTTAGAACTCGTAGTTCTTGCACAGAACATAAAGGTGCGTGGGAAAGTACATTGATCTTTACAACCACAAAGGGGATGCTATTCGTCCTATTACAGTTATGAATAGGTTATTCAGATAATAAAACCTTATGTTCTATTACAGTATATATTTTCAAAATAGAGAACATAATTCTGTATTTAAAAAAAAAGTACTTGGCATGTATTAAACATTTTGCTGTGCTGAGTTCTCTAAAATATATGGCGTTACATCCCCCAAGAAACACGCGAGACAAGCGATTTGGCGTAACGTAGCACCACATTTATCGATAAGCCAACCATGCATCTCAACAAATCAACAGCAGATCCTGCATCAAGCTCCTTCACCTTTTAGTGCTAGCTTTTAACTAGATGAGGCCAAACAATATGCCTTTCCCTGACTTCAAGCTACGGGCCATCAATTGCCAGCCCAAGATTATCAATGCCAACCCCGAGGGGTTGAGGAAGCTGAACTGCACCAGCCATCCCCAGGCTAGAAAGCATTTTAGGTTGGCTTTGCAATCCAAGTCTGAGGGATTACCAGTCAGCATCCCTGAGCCAGGCAGCTTCTAGGGATTAGTACTGGTCGCCACATTGACCCTGCTTACCTCAGGGTGCACACCAAAATCCCTACCCCATAAACAATCTAACAGCAGAGCAAGGAGCCAGTTATGCCATCGCAACTCCAGAAACAGGATGCATTCTTTAGGAATGGTGTTAAGGTAATTCCCAGGTAATGAAGGGCCACCAAATCCAACCCGCCTTCCTGGTAGTGAGGTCAGTTGAGAGGGGTAAGAGGGATGAGACTTGCCTTATGTCTCGGTTGCCACATAGCTCCCTATGGGACTCCTGCGAGCTATGCCACTTGGTGGGTCGCCACCTGATTTCCAGTGGGTCCCAGGTGATGGAAAGATCAGATAAGTAACTGCCACAAGCCCTGAGGCTATTCAAAAATCAGATAGCTGCTAATTGCCCTTCAAAGAGCTGAGCTCCTGCAGTTTGCAAGATAGCTGCTAATTACCCTGCAAGCTGAGCTGAGCTCTTTACTTGTAAATTATTTATTTATTTATAGATCATCTTTTTTAAAAAAAAAGTCTTGTAAAGTTATGTCATTGTAAAAAGTGGGTCCTGGTGCTAAAAAGTTTGAGAACCACTGAGCTATGCCACTCTGTTGCTGGTGCAGCACTGCAGAGCCGCTAGGGGTGTGTCCTGCTCAGGATGGGGGTTCGGAATCTGGCCACTGACTCTGCCTTGTCCTGCCCCTGCCCTGCTCTCTGTCCTTTTCCTGCCTGCCCGCTGATGAGGTTGTGCCAGTGACCAGTCTGTGCCCCATTGCTGGTGGCACATAGCTTTCTGGCTGCTGCACTGGCATCTGTGCAGCAGCTGGTGGTGGAGGGGCTTCTGTGATGGCAGGGCCATCTTTACGCTGGCGTACCTGGCCATACATCAGCACTTGCTGGGGACAGGGTTGGGCCACCAGTGAAAGGCAGGATAACAATGGAAAACACATACAATACATACATATAGAAGGTCTAAAATACAAGTCAGGATAAACAAGGACTTACTGTAAAAACAAAGACATTTAATTCCTAAAACGAACTGTGTTAACTGAAAAGCAGTATTTTTAATACACATACACACCTCTATGTAAAATGTAGCTATCCCAGCCTGGCACGATCCATATTTTTCTCCATATTTTTTCCAGTAATCTGAATATTTGCAACAAAAATACAGAAAAAGCATGTTATGTATTTTATTTAAAAAAAACCAAGCAACTAAAATAATATAGTGTACCTCCATGAATAATGTCACAAATCTTTCAAAACTGTTTGTCAAAGGAGTTGGGGCTAACTAGAACTACTAGCATCCAACAGCTATTCCACTGAATAATATCAGAATAAAGGATTTGAGAAAGGTCTTGTTGAAAACTGCTCAATCTTGTTTTTCAAACTCTGATTTAAAAAAAAATTCCAGGCAAAGAAACAGATTCATTTTGGAAGTTGTCATTCTAGCCAAGGTCTTCCATAAGATGTATTTATTGGGTTTTATTCTGATCCCATTTCCAATTTCAGGCAAAATATGGTGGAAACAACTACAGTACTTTCCAGGGGATCTGAAGGTACTGAGAAAAAGGGAAGGTGGGGGAGATCCATAATTGACCTAGTGGTTCTCCAGTAGGTGTGGAGTGGGGACAAGAGAGAGGCTTGGTTCTGCTAGGGTTCAGAAAGGCCCGGTGGGAATAGCACCCTTATTCCAGAGATGAGCTGGCAGAAACACCTCTGCTAAAGCTAAACATTGGAAGGAGATGGGAATTAGGTGACTTGAGGGACAGAAGGACAGAGAGGCAGGAGTGGTACAACCTGGAATGCCGCCTGATGCAGTCTCCAGTCTGCCCCCAACCAAAATGCTTACCATGCTCCTTGCATGCTGCCATGAAACCCTGAAGTACCACACTTCCAGGTTTTATGGGAGCGCACGAGGAGCACAGTAAGGAGGGAAACAATCTGCTTCTCACTCAAGTGAGAAGCAAAGCAGATCATTGTGGCTTTCGTTGGCAGCAGGTTGGAGGGAGGTGGCGGAGGCAGATTTAGGGTGAAAGGCACCCTCGGAATCGGCTGTTAACGCGACCCACATTAGATGGCTGCATGGATGGACCAGCAATGCAGAAAGGATCTTCTTCCCTCACTTCTTTTCCCCTCAACTTGCCAACAAGGAACTGGGGTAGCAATAGCTCCAGGGACAAACTCAGAACGGGGATGGTGAAGGAAGCAGGCAGTACCCTGGCATTATCACACGGTCAGTGGTGCAGGACTTATGGCCCAATCCTAAGGAACAGGAGCACCGACGGAACACGCATTCCGCCTGCCCAGGCTGTCACAAAGCAGCCGTAAAGTGCTATGTGACAGCGGTAGCAGCCAGTGCACCAACAGGAAGGCCAGAGCCTTCCCTTGCACGCCAGAGTACGTTGGGAGGCCCGTTGGAGCAGGTAAGTCCAGCGCAGGAGGGCGGGGAGGGGGTGGAATGGGGTGGGGGTGGAGCAGGGAGTAGATAGGGCGGGGGATAGGTGGATCGGGCCTGGGAGGGGAACAGGTTTGGCGGTGCCCGCCGAATCCAACCCCCTTTCCCGGGTCTGATCCACCTGCATGTGTCAATGCGGATGTGATATCACTGGCGCAGGTCCGAATTGACCCATAGCAGCTGGTGGGGCTTAGCCCAGGGAGATCTCCAGCAACCGAAAATCCCCCATGGGATGCAGCGGAAGCCATCCCAACACTGCTGCATAGTCAAATGGGCATTTAGGTAGGATTGGGCTGTTACTCATCCCGGTCATACTTGGCCAAAAAGGGCCATTCTGAGCCAAGGGTGAGAAGAAGAATGGAAGAAAACCATGGCTGTACAGGGATCTGGTAGACTATGGCCTTTTTCCAGGCCGCAAAACGGTCTTGGAGCAAAACGGTCTTGTACCAGCTCATCCCCATTTCAGGTCCAGGTCAGGACTGACCCTCTTTCAGGTAGTACAAGGATCTGGGGTTGCTTGTCCTTCTGTGGATACACCAAACAGGAAGCCAACAGAGGACATGGCAGCATGAATTCTCCTTCCCTATATAGCCATCTTTGGGTTTGTTTTGTTTTGTTTTGCATGCGCGTGCGCGCCCATGTCCAAAGTCCTCTATGATAGATGTCATTAAAATAATGCTTAATCTCCGTAGTTGTGATCATACAGAGAGTTGTATAATCAAGCTTCTACTATAGCATTCATTGTATAAGGGATGTGTGTGTCTCATACAATCCCCAGTTTTTGTATAAAAGATAATGTTTCTAGCAATCATGATCACCACAAAAAGCTTTAAAAGATGAAAGCAGGTGAACTTGCTGAATTTTTACTTCCCTGGTTGTACAGTAGAACATTGAACACCAGCTTACTTTAAAGCAATGCTTCCTATAATATGCAATTTGCTTCTATTAATCACCAGTGCTCATACTTACCTGTATAGCAAGGACATATTCTTTGACTCAACAATGTCTGAAAATTGGGAGGTATCTCATAACACACACCATAAGGAAACTTGTGCTCAGTGCGATAAAAGACATTGGTCCACCGATGTCCACAAGCCTATGTAAAAACAAAGATGTGAAAAGTAAATGTGACATTCTCGAAGGTAGTCTGAAAAGGACATGGTATTTAAAACAATACTTACAACAATAGATCCATTTTCTCCTGGATGCCTTGACAAGCTCACCCCTAGCCACTGATTGTCTCTTTCTCCCACACAGGTCTTTCCACATCGTTCCCCTTTTGGCTCACCTTTAAACAGAAAAACATGTATAACATTACAACCTTTGAGAATACTTGAACTGCACTTAAATTGCAGTCCTACCCTAGATGGCTTGATGACAGAATTACAAATAATCCCTTATGCTGGTGTAACTCAAAGTAACAGAGGTATAGTGAAAGAGTAAGATCTTAAGTGACAGTGATGGTATACTAGAGTAACTTTAATGGACCAATCTTATCCTGGATCTACGGCAGTGGATCTCACAACCCGCTGCCATAAGTCCAGTTATAGCAGTGTGAAAGGCATGCTACTGTCAGGCACTCCAGAGTTGCCAGCACAAATGGCCGGAGGCTCTGTGTGCCCCACTAACGGCCCACCCAGGCTGCACTAGAGAAGGCGCGGTAGCAGGTCATGGGCGATTTGGGGGAGGAATTGGGGGCGGCTTGGGGGTGGAAAGGAGATGGATCTTGGCGGCAGTGTGCACCAGATCCTATCCCCCTTTCCTAACCCAGGCCCACCCCCTGACTCTCCTCAGATTTACAGCAGCAAAAGAGCTGGTATGAGTCCAAGGAGACTCATTGACAGCCACGTGGCCTATAGAGAGATACCGTAAGTATAAAATAGAATCTGGACTCCTGCATTAAGTAAGAGCAGGACCAATGCTAGGAATGGTCTTACTGGTAGGGAGTAAGAATAGGAATGGCCCTGTGCCTTTAATTACAAAAGAACCTGAGTATTGGTGTAGTAGTGCATCAGGCAAGCTGAACTGGGGCTGAGTACAGATGATTGGCTGTCATGGTATTGATTGATTGCTCCCGGCTGGGGTTGGCTGGGTGTGCCTATATAACTGCTCATTGGAAGCATGCTGTACTAACATCTTTATGCCAGTTGGCTTGATTTCACTGATAAGGTTCCTGGATGCTGTTCATTTTATCTTTGTTTTATTGTTTTAATAATACAAATATATACATTTTATGACCATATGCCCGGTAAAATGCTTCATTCTTGGAACATATATTACATAAATAAATAAATTTGAGGATAGGATCCATTCTAAGCCAGGCGCAAATTATGACACAGAACCAGGGTACATGTGCTACAGCAAAAGGGCACAACTCACATTTATTTATTACATTTATATCCCACCTTTCTTCCATCATGGAACTCAAGGCGGTTTACACCGGGTTGCCAGACAGTCACCTGTCCAAGCAGTAGACCAAGCATCAGACCTGGACCCATTTAGCTTCAGCAGGGTAGATATAATCAAGTGCCTTCAGATCCTATCCTAGAAAATGTCAACATGTGTGGCATGGGGCTATATTATTCTACTCCAATGTCTACTGTGTACATGGGAGCTTAGCGATGGGAACTTTTGTGAAAGGGCACTCAGCACAAAGGAAGCACCTTGCAGAAATTAAAAAAAAAAGACTAGGTGGTCAACAAAAGAGAAACAGATTAATGGCACAATCCTATCCAAACCCCCTCGTTGGGGTACAGCGGCACCTGGGCAGGCACTGCTGTATCCAGCGCGGAGCTGGAGGCTGCTGGAGGCCTCCTTGAGGCAAGGGGACCCCATGTCAAGTCCTAGCAGCCTCTATGGGGCTACTTGGATCTGTGCCAGCTAAGTGGTTGGCGCAAATCTGGGCAGTTCCATATTGGGCTTTCAAGCCTGAGAAGGAGATAGGATTCAGCAGAGACCTCCTCTGCCAAGTTCGCCCCCCCCCTCCCAAGCCTGATCTGCCCTACTCTCTGCCCTGAAACGCCCTCCACCCCGCCCTTCCACACCCTGGCAGGAACTTACATGCTCTGCCGGGGGCACTACTAGGAACTGGCACCGGCAGGCCGGCACAGGCCTTTCCACCAGCACCACGCCCCTCAACGTGCCTTACGGCACGTTTGCGACAGTGTGCGTGCTCGCTTCGCTAGTGGAGGCCAGCATAAGAACCGGGCTGCCCCACTTGTTTTCTCAGTGTCCTTGTTTTTACAGCAAAGTGACTGCATTTTGTTGTAAGTGAAAATGGTCATAAAAATCATGGTTTGCATGTCAAAACCATCTTCGAAAGTATCTATGAACCTAGCAGGAAATAAGAATCAGTTTCAGAGAAATGGACAGACCCATTGTTGGTGGCAGCTTGTAACCACATGGGACCACATAGACGTCTTCAATTAATCTGAGCGAGGTCTATGTGGTTACCACCTATCACACACTTTTTATGTACTTCTTTTTCTGTTATTTGAAAACGCTTATTTTGCGAGCCCTTTTTTTTTGTATCAACATTTATTTGCATTTCAAAAATATCTCCCAAACTTATCTATGAACCTACCAGTAAATAAGAACTAGCGTTTTCAGAGAAACATAAAAAATAATGTTTTCCTTCTAACTGAAGTGATTTCACTCATGTGTAAATCTGAAAACCCTACTTTAGGGGTTCTCAACCCCTTCCCAGCCAAGTAACCTCTGACACTACTCTCCTGCTGCGTACCACTGGAAGTGACTGGCGATGACATCACTGTCAGTTACTTCCGGGTTTTCGGAGGCCAGAAAACGCAGGTAGGAGGACCCTTCTCAGCATTCCTGAGAGGCTCAGCCAAAGGCAGGAGTCTCTCGGGAGCAAAAAAGCGGTGCTGAAAGAACCGCTTTGGAGTGAGGTTCCGGTGGTCCAGTGATCCGAGGACCACCAGTAGTTGGCCGAAGTACCACCAATGGTACGAGTACCACTGGTTGAGAACTCCTGTCCTACTTACTGATAGAAGAAAATTTTGGGGTGGCAATTCATCAGACCTCACCGACTTCTTTATGAAAATCCAAGACAAATCTATGAAGTTACTCCATTTCAGATACATGTACACCATTATCTTTTTTCTTATTTGAAAACTCATATTCTGTGAGCCTTGTCTTCATTCCATACCCCCCCCCCCCCATATCAGCACGCATTACATTTAATGAGATTTTTGTTATACAATTATTTTCTGGACCTAACGTACAGGTTTTTTTAAAAAAAAAAATCTCCTTTATTGGTGAATAATAAAACAATACAATTGCTAAACAAAATATCAAATTTTAAAAAAGAAATAATATAAATTATCCTAATCTACTCTCTGAAGGAGAGATTGTTTCAAGGTCACCTGTGAACAGAATGTGGCAGAAGCTGAAAAGGGATGTCCACTTATAAAAAAAAAATGGAAAAAAATTGGTATCCCAATAACAGAATATTTACCCACAGAACTGGGGTTGCACTGTTTTTAGCTTAGTTTTTAGATATTTCATTGATTCTATCATGGCTATTAGTATCATAATTGTGGCACTTTGGATGCCACTTTGTGGTAAGGAATGTGGCATGCAATATTTTAAATACCTACAAATAAAAACAGTTTTATAGGAAGCAGGATTCCTACTCACAAACCGTATTTTCAATAACCGTTCTCTAAGAGAGACTGGAAGCCTCCACACCTAAACCCAGCAAGATGAGCCCTTGAAAAACTTTAAAATGATACTTGCCAAGTGAATTTTCATTTTCAAAATGACTGTGTGCCATTTAGAAATGTAAAACCAGTAGCAGTTAGTGTGCACCCCACAAAACTTGGCCTTAATCCAGCTCACGTTTTTCTTATGTGTATACAGTACAATGTGTGTAAAAAACTATGCACTTAAAAAATAGCAATTGTAATTGTGCCTGGAATTTGGGACAGGTTACCCCCTCCGCCCTTAATCTCTCCCCTCCATATTCAATGCACACCTGCTTGCACCCATGATTTCCTACAAACATAAAGTTGTTAAAAGGTAAACTGAAAAAGCATACAGTGGTCCCTATATTACTTGAGAAGTAAATACTCTGTTCTGTGGGACACCATAGTTCTCTAGTGACATTTTCTCCATCTAATAGAGCTCTCTACTTATTTAGCTCCAGTTACGTTCTGTTCAGAGTTCATCTTGGTTTCACTATCTCCCCTTCAACAAATTTCTGTTGCTCTAACCCTCATAATAAGAGACCTGCTGGTTCACACCAAACGTCTATCAAGCACAGGATCCTGTTTCCCACAGTGAAGAGGAAACCCACAAGCAGGGAACAAAGGCAATAATTCTTCTGTGTTTGTGCTCAGAGGAACCCTGTTCCAGGCAAGCCTTTCACCATGACATCCCTTAACGTAATAGCAATTTTGTCAAGGCTATTAGCACATAGACCTGGAAACTAGACTAAGAACATAAAAACATAAGAAGAGCCCTGCTGGATCAGGCCAAAAGCCCATCTAGTCCAGCTTCCTGTGTCACACAGTGGCCCCACCAGATGCCTCAGGGAGCACAAGACAACAAGATAACCTGTTTCCCGTTGACACTCCCCTGCACCTGGCACAGAGAAAACCCACTTCTAAAACCAGGAGGTTGCTTATGGCTTGTAACCTGTGATGGTCTTTTCCATTCCATGAATCTGTCCAAACCCCTTTTAAAGGCATCCAGGCCAGGTGCCATCACCACATCCTGTGGCAAGGAGTTCCACAGATGAATTACACGCTGGGTAAAGAAATATTTTATTTTGTCCGTTCTAACTCTCCCTCCACTCAATTTTAGTGCATGTCCCCTGGTTCTGGTGTTGTGTGAGAGGGAGAAGAATTTCCCTCTCTCCACTCTCTCCATCCCATGCATAATTTTATACGTCTCAATCATATTCCCCCTCAGGCGCCTTTTTTCTAGACTGAAAAGCCCCAGACGCTGTAGCCTTTCCTCATAAGGGAGGTTCTCCCTTATGAGTTCTACACACATTGATCCATTGCTGCTCTGCCTCTCAAAAGGTCCCAGCTGCATTTCTCTAGTCTAGACCGTTCCAATTTCCAAGTAAAGCTTTGGTTGAATTTATTACTAATAACAGTCAATGTCTGCAAACTGAAGAGTAAAAGCATGAAATAAAATATTATCCCGCAGTGGTGACTAGTAATGCCAACTCTCATCTTCAGGTGCAGGGATTTTTATCCCATTTTACAAATGCATAACAGTTTCAGATTTAGGATACCAAAATCTGAATGGAATCTCTCACATCTGTTTCAGCTCAGCATTTGGCTCCCTGTCCCAAAGGGGATCACAATGTCTCACTCACTCACTCACTCACTCACTGGTATCAGTAAACAACCACTGAATGGAAGTGATGCAGGGCTGAATTGGGAAAGTTACTCTCCTAAGTTTAAGTTACCCTAAAGTTGCTAAAGTTACCACCTCCTTCCTTATAATCCAACCCGTCCTCTGAGGTCATCAGGGGGGCCCGTTAACCATGCCGCCATTGACAGACATGAGGGAAATAGGGCCTTCTCAGTGGTGGCACCCCAACTATGGAATTCCCTCCCGCTGGAATTAAGAACAGCTCCCTCTTTAGAAACCTTTCGGCAGGGCCTTAAGACTTTTTTATTTAGGTTGGCATTCAATTGCTGGCATGGTGGGCTGGCTTTTTTTTTAAATCAAATGCAATCTTAATTGTTTTGTTTTAATTATTTTATTGTACTTTGTATTTTTAACATTTTTTTTAATTCTATAAGCCGCCTTGGTTGCCCTTTCGGGAGAAAGGCAGGATATAAATTCTTTAAATAAATAAAATATAAGAGAACCAACAATCAGAAAGGTCCGTCTTTACCCTCTTACAGGTATATTTGTTTATCATTAAGGAAGCTTGTGGTTGCTTATCTAACCAGTATCTCTTAGTGCTTTAAGCACAATAGGTTCTACTAGGAGGAAAACATATGAATCATATGCCCTTTCAAAGCTAGTGGTGTAACAGCATGATGAAACTACTAGATAGTCCTTGCCCATCAGCCCTAGAATCAGGATTCCTTGCTTCTCCAAGAATTAATTGCTTGTGCCTTCACCACACCACCCAAAAATGATTACTTTTAGCAAGTGGAACTGTATTTACATGTGTTTCATTTTATAGTTGAGTGATTCTTCACATTTTATGCTAAAATCTTCAGACACGCTTTAAAAAGCATCTATAGAGTTATTTATAGAAGACTTCAATCACATTCACACCTATCAGACGGAAATAACATCTCTCTCACTCTCTTTCCTACTTTCTGTTAAAAAATAAAATGTGAATTAATTAATTCAGTGGAAGTTAGATCTGGAAGGCAGCCCTTAGGTGCATGTAAAAGAGAGAAAGTGAAAAGTCTGGAAGGAAAGTGACCAACATCTGTGCTACAAATAGATCAATCTTGTGTTTCATAGGAATGGGTTATATTAGGGGTGGCCAATCTTCCACCAGTATGGCTACTGTGTTCTTAAGAGTTGTGTAGAAGACAGAATCTTGACAGCTGCAAGTGCTGATGGTGCTGCTAAAGCAGCTGCACCTGCTGAAATGCCCTCACCCTATACAACCATTTAAAGGGCCAGCATTCATGTTGAAAGGTTGGCCACCACTGGGTTATATAGTTGAATTATAATTTCAGCTATTTGGCAATGCCCAGCATCCCAACACCTGTATGGACATACAGTTCATATAGACACCCATGGGAATACAACGATCCATGCTCAAAGTATTTCCATTGGGCACAATAGAAAACCTATGCATACAAGTTCTTCAGCATAATGACCAGTGGTATTATGCTTGTGGAACAGAATTATCAACCTACGAGATTCCCTATGTTACCGGGTGTGCTTTTAAACACACGTAACATGTGCACACAGGGGGAAAGGATCTCATGTGCTAGAATCCTGTGCAGTGGACAATGGCACAGCTGGATGGCTTGGCAGGGAACGAAGAGGGCAACATGGATGAAAGTCGCAACAAACATGGGATAATTTAAAAATAATAGGGAAAGAGAATCAAAATAAAGCAATTCAATGATTCTTAGCCATTTACTCACAACTAGATCCTAAATGTAAGTGGTTCCTATTACACAGAGACAGTAAAGAGGGAGGGAACAGAAATCCTTAAAAGGGAAAGGGGCACATATTGGCACAGGCATGGAGGGGGGGGGAGACAAGGGGGAGAAAGGACATAGGGAAATTATGTGCGTTTCCCAGAAAAATCTTGGGGTTAGAAAGTTGGTTTAGAGTGTGGGGACAGGAGGAGAAAGGAGGAAAATAAGAAAAGGGGAAAAGGTTCCTGAAATTCGATCCACAGCTGTAAAATCACTTCAACCACTTGCAGTGAGAAAGCTAGTCTCTCCCACCAGATGAACATTTCTTAACCAGTACAACTACCTCAACCAATGCTGGAGAACTGAATTTGAACAGCTATTCTCAGGCCTCCCCTAAACAAGTTCCAAAAAATGGTTCACTCACACATAGACAGCACTCACACAATGGAAGAAAATCACAACCACTGTCATCAATTGGACTGCACACAAGACAGACAAAGAAAGATTGTAGGGTATGCCCCTGTTGACTAGATGGCCTTTTGGCCCAATCCAGCAGGACTCTTGCGGCGGCTGTGAAGAAGGCCAATTCCATGCTCGGGATCATTAAAAAGGGGATTGAGAATAAAACGGCCAATATCATTCTGCCTTTGTACAAATCGATGGTAAGGCCACATCTGGAGTATTGTGTCCAGTTCTGGTCACCATACCTCAAAAAGGATATAGTTGAATTGGAAAAGGTGCAGAAAAGAGCGACCAGAATGATTTGTGGGCTGGAGCACCTCCCTTACGAGGAAAGGCTACAGCGTCTGAGGCTTTTCAGCCTAGAAAAAAGGCGCCTGAGGGGGGACATGATTGAGACGTATAAAATTATGCATGGGATGGAGAGAGTGGATAGAGGGAAATTCTTCTCCCTCTCGCACAACACCAGAACCAGGGGACACGCACTAAAATTGAGTGGAGGGAGAGTTAGAACAGACAAAAGAAAATATTTCTTTACCCAGCGTGTGATTCATCTGTGGAACTCCTTGCCACAGGATGTGGTGATGGCACCTGGCCTAGATGCCTTTAAAAGGGGTTTGGACAAATTAATGGAGGAAAAGACCATCACAGGTTACAAGCCATAAGCCATAAGCCATAAGCAACCTCCTGGTTTTGTTTGTTTGTTTGTTTGTTTGTTTTAGAAGTGGGTTTTCTCTGTGCCAGGTGCAAGGGAGTGGCGACTGGACACAGGTATCTTGTTGTCTCGTGTGCTCCCTGAGGCATCTGGTGGGGCCACTGTGTGACACAGGAAGCTGGACTAGATGGGCTTTTGGCCTGATCCAGCAGGGCTCTTCTTATGTTCTTATGTTCTTATGTTCTCTTCTTATGCCTCCGACAGCTGCTTGAAGTATGTTGTTGCAGTGCAGTTACACAAACCACACAACTGGCACAATCGCTGTGCTGGAATCTGAGTTGTTCTGTCTGTTTCAGTCCCTCTCTGCCCTGAACTACATAATTGTTCTTTCAAGAAGTTAATCTGTTGGGAGGTAGTTCATTATGCAACAGCAGAGAGAGAGAGAGAGAGAGAGAGAGAGAGAGAGAGAGAGAGAGAGAGAGAGAGAGAGATGCAAATGTAACAGAGAAGTGGATTTCCTCACCAGCTACTTTTCCTAGGACGTTGCAAGATAAGTTGATGAAATCTCCGGTGGTACCTCAATGAGCACTTCCAGGTGCTATACCATGTGAACCTTCAACTAAGAGGCATCAGCTTTCTCACAACAGACATCATGAAGAACAGTGTCACTGAAAGCCTGCTGCTTGAAACAGGACAGGCACTCATGGATGGGGTACTGAGTGGTACTCAGCATGAAGGGGAGTTCAAGTTAAACCCCTGGCTTCTCCAGGTAGTGCTGGGGAAGACCCCTGCCTGAAATCCTGGAGAGTCACTCTCAGTCAGCATATGCAACACTGACAGCACAATCCTATGCATGTCTACTCAGAAGTCCCATTGTGTTCAATGGGGCTTACTCCCAGGAAAGTGTGCATAGGATTGCAGCCTGAGCCAGAGAGACCAATGGACTGACTCAGTAGAAAACTGTTGCCTATATGAATCTGATCCGATTCCCATACATGGTCAGTCAGCAGGATCTGCTCATGGATACACATCCTCAGGCCACTTGCAAATAAGCACCTTAGGCTGCAATCCTATGTACAGTTTCCTAGGAGAAAGCAGGGCTGGCCCACTCATGAGGCCAGTTACAGCTGCTTTGAGAGGTGGTGAACTGACAAGGGTCTCCTGTATCCCACCTCCCCAGGCACACTGCACTCGAATCCTCTTACTGCTTGGTGAGAGTGGCAACTCACCTCTTCCTCCAGTGCTGCTGCCACAACCAAGCAACTTGCAGTGATGGGGGACAGAGGAAAAAGAAGGGGTCTGCTTCCCTCTTGCTCTGATCACTTTCATGGGGGTGATCAAAAGAGGTAATAGCAGAGCAGTCCTCCTTCCTCACCCAATCACTGCTTCGAAAGAGGTTAGACCGAGCATTCTGGAAGCAGAAGAGGGCCTGTTCCTTCAGCTGCAAGCATGCTCTGTCTGGTCTGTTTTGAAAGAGGGGACAGGTGAGGAATGCAAGGGAGAAGGGGGTCTCCATAAGAACATAAGAAGAGCCCTGCTGGATCAGGGCAAAGGCCCGTCTAGTCCAGCTTCCTGTATCACACAGTGGCCCCACCAGATGCCTCAGGGGAGCACAAGACAACAAGATACTCCAGAGTTGCTCTACCACCTTCCTTGCTTCCCCACCCTCTTCTTCAAAACAGGCTGTGTGGCGCATGCCCAGTAGGCTCTTCCCAGCCTGTCCTGAAGAAGTGACTGGGCAAGATGGCCACAGTGTGGTACAGTGGGCCCTGCTTTAAGCACCCCTTCACCTAGGGCTGGGGCTGGGAATATAGTCCACAGTGAGCCTTACTTTTGAATAAGCATGCATGGGATTGCCCAGATCGTCTGCCATTGCAAATGCCAGGCTGATGAACTTCTCCACAAGAAAGCGTTCCAGCCTGCTGCTTGACACAGCAGGAAAGAGGCCCCATGAAGTACCAAATATGCATCCTTAGCAGTAGAAGAAAAGCTGATCTTTCACTGAGCCTTAAATGTACCAGCTTAGACATTGTCAATGGGACAGACACTGTACAGTACTCATTAAAAGGCCTACAGGGGATATCACTATTTTAATGGCCTTATTTAGTATAAAACCACAAATTATGGCAGTAGTTACATGCTGCTGACAGTATTCCTCTGCTGGTTTTTATCTGCGAGACCTTCCTTTCCCAGCAGCTATGACTCAAGAACTGGAATGCACTCATGCAAGAGAGATCTTCTCAAATGTAAACACTTATTTTAAAATATACGGGGTTCCCCTTCCCACTCCATACTGATTGCAATTATGATTGACCTTGGCTCCAAAACTCTTGCTTCTATAATACCTTAAAAGATTTATCTTAAGCTCCCACAAGCTTATGGAATAAGCATTCTGAAAACATTGAGAGTAAACTGCAGGAAATAAAGACAGCACACGGAGTACTGAAAATATCCTTTTTAGTTTTAAAAAACAAACTGACTTTCCATCTGCAAATCAGCCAATGGATTGTAATATTATGGTATAAAAATGCATGTCTTGTACTACAATCCAGCACAGAGTTGGGCATGTATAAATCCATTAATTTCAGTGAACTTAATTCTATTCTGGCTTGTGAGCCACCATTTTTGCCCGTGTAGACTTTAACATCCAAATGTTTTACACAGTATACTCAATGCTATTGCAGTTTACTGACCTTCTGTTGTAGTTTTAGGATTTTAATGCTATAATCATGAACAGAATTAGGAAGCGTCCCACTGAATTCAGTGAAAATCAGTGCGCAAGCCTATGCATGTCTATGCAGAAGTAAGTCCTACTGAGTCCAATGGGGCTTACTGCCAGATAAGTATGTATAGGATTTCAGCCTTTATTTATTCACATTTTTATACCATCCTTCCTCCAGGGAGCTCACAGTTGTATACATGGTTCCTTTCCTCCTTTTGTCCTCACAACAACCCTGTGAGGTAGGTGAGGCCAAGAGATAGTGACTGGCCCAAGGTCACCCAGGAAGCTTCATGTGGTGATGGCACCTGGCCTAGATGCCTTTAAAAGGGGATTGGACAGATTTATGGAGGAAAGGTCCATCACAGGTTACCTATGGGTTTTGGAAGTAGCCTCTCTCTTAATGCCAGATGCAAGGGAGCGGAAACAGGATACAGGTATCTTGTTGTCTTGTGTGCTCCCTGAAGCATCTGATGAGGCCACTGTGAGATACAGGAAGCTGGACTAGATGGGCCTTTGGCCTGATCCAGCAGGGCTCTTATGTTCTTATAGCTGAGTGGCAATTTGAACCTGGATCTTCCAGGTCCAAGTCCAACTCCCAAACCACTACACCATCCTGGCTCTCTGACTAAACACCTTTTAGGATGGAACTGCATGTTTTCTTTTCTTACTGGCTCTCTGTTTTAATTAGCATGAATAATTCCGGCTATCTTTTGGCAGAAAAGGCAACTCAAATATTAATAAATTCGATACCAGAGCAATTTGAATCTTAAGGGCCCAATTCTATCCAATTTTCCAGTGCTGATGCAGTCGCAATGCAGCTCTGAGGCAAGGGAACAACCGTTCCCTTACCTTGAGGAGGCCTCTGTGACTGTCTCCCCCACCACAGGATGCAGTGTGCGCCCCATTGGCATGGCTGAATCAGTGCTAGAAAGCAGGATAGGATAGGGCCCTAAGAGTCATCGGGTGGACAAACCATCCTTTGCATGCCAGTAGACGGAGGAAAACCATCTCCCATAAAACTGACAGTCCATATCAGGGCCATTCAGAGAAATTTTATCAGGGGGTACAAAGTTACTTTGGGGCCCCTTCCCTACATATGAATTTGGCTCCTGGGCCCCCCTTTTTTGCTCCAGGGCCCCCTTTTTAACCCATTTTTCGCCCTGAGCCCGGGTACAAATTACCCCCTTAACCCCCCTCTCAGAGGCCCTGGTCCGTATAGAATAGATGAATCGTGTCATGCTGCTTCTGCAATTACCATCCCCTCCTGACCTGCTAGTAGGCACTCTGCTCTGGGGGGGGACTCCCCCCCAAAAAACCCTCTAAATGACCCTGTTATACTCTGTGGGTCATTTAGGTACCTTGGAGGCATTACTAAGAACAGAGGTAAAGAAGCATCAGCATCATGGAAAAGTAGGAATAAACTCATGAGAATAATAAACTCATTGTACTTGGCTAATGTCTGTGTTGAATTGATCTTCTATCTTGAGCAAGGACTTTTGGCAGCTAGGGCTGGCGCAGGGACTTCCCATTCCACTCACCCAACTGGAGCAGGGCACAATTTCTGGTGGGGTTCCCCCCAATTTGGCACTTGAAAATTGCTCCTGGATTCACCACTGAGCTATTTGAAGGCCAGTTGGCTTTAGGGGCTCCCACAACAAGCCTAGGGAAGAAAAAGAAGCAAGGATAAATGACAGCAAAAGATCAACCCCTCTAGAGGCCAAACAGGTGTTCATGACAACCCCCCTGGGACCTAGAAAGATACTTAGGTGAACCTGAAATGAATGCTTCTTGTTCACATGATTATAGCAGAGAAGCAGTTTGTGTGTCCATTAACAGCAATGATTCATTACAGGAAGGAGAGAGACTATCAGAATAACTTGATCCTCTGAGACAAGGCAGGCAAGTCATGCTCTGGTTCCTTACTGTGAGAAAAAGAAATATTTTGCAAGTGTGACTCTGAGTTCGATCCCGAAGCACGCTTACTCGGAAGAGGTGCTTTTTTTAAAAGTTCAGTGGTGGCACTTACTCCCGAGTAAGCATGGCCGGGGGAATCAGGATTGTAGCCTCACCAATTTTTTTGTTGTTGTTGTTGTTCTGGCAATGAAAACGGCGCCAGAGAAGCCACGGTGGCTGGACCGACGGGAGACGGCAGCGCCTGGTTCTGCAGCAGACCTGGGCTGGAGGAAAGCGTGGAGGAAAGGAGGCCACCCAACAGCCTCGAGAGGCGAAGAAGAGAGCCACTTCACTTACCATCTGCTGTTGCCATAGCTGTGCAGCAGCACTGAATAGCCAAACAGAGTCC
The DNA here is from genome assembly GCA_026170595.1 of Plestiodon gilberti rubricaudatus. Lineage (NCBI taxonomy): Eukaryota > Metazoa > Chordata > Lepidosauria > Squamata > Scincidae > Plestiodon > Plestiodon gilberti. The sequence continues at coordinate 170,219,665 of JANXHW010000001.1, forward strand.
CATTGAGCCCTCCGAAAATGAGGGGGCTCTGCGTGTCGACGTTGTAGGGCCGACCAGTCGTCGTGCAACAGCTGAGGAACCAAAGCAGCTGCGCAGCCCTTGCAGAGCCAAATCCCTCCTTCAGTGTATTCCAAGCAGCCCTCATCACTGTTGGGTCGGGCTGCAGCTAAGCGGGAAGAAAGCTGGGCTCCCTTCGAGCCCTAAACTTGATGGAAGAAATCTCAGTGTGAACGGCTAGCAGGGTGGGGAGGGCGGAAGGGAACTCCCTGCGTGCGACAGCCGCCTGCAACCGAGAAGGCGCAAAACTCTGGCTGGCTGAGAAGTTTGCCCGCCTGTTGTTATTGCTACTGGTATTGTGCCTTCCTTGCAAACAGAATCCGAGTTTGCTTTTTTTTTTCTTTCCCTTTTTGCGCTGCTTGACTCCGAAATGTTCCCTAGGGGGCGCGCAGAGCCCTTGCGCAGAGTGCCGAAGAGCGCAGGAGGAGCAGAGCTGCTTCCAATTAGGCGTTGTGGTGGGATGTTAGCTGCGGAGGGGAGAGACAGGAAAGTTTGCGTGTCCCGGCGGCAGACGCGCGAAAAGTTGTGACCAAGCGAGGAGAACGGCGATAGGCTAACGGGGGCGGCGGGGCGTGGCATAACCGTGGGATGCAGTTGGACCGAAGGGAAAACCGAGGGAAGAATAGCCGGGAGAACGTGGAAGTGGAGGAGCGAGCAAAGAAGGTGCAAACGGAGCTGAAGCGGCGCATTCCGCAACTGCGCTCGAAGTTTCCACAACGCGCTGGATCTGCTGCAAGACTCGCGCGCCTAACTTCCAGGGCCTATCCCATCTGTTTAATTTAGATATTTTTATATCCCCCTTCGTATTGCATAATAATGCAATGCCCAAGGCAGTTGTACAGCATGGATTTGCAAAGTGCAGCTTTATCAGGACAGAATGCCCTGTTTCAGTTTTGACAAATGTGGTGTGTGCCAACACCTTCCAGTCGTTCCCATCAGCCGTTGGCGTGCGGGTGTGTGTTGTTCCAGATATAAACGTTGGGGTGTATGCGCTGGAGCAGCGCGAGCTCCTTGCAAAAGGAGGGTTTTCTTGGATGGAAATCGATGGGGGAGGGATCTTCAGATGGAAAGACTTATACAGTAGTTGGAAGAAATGCAAGATGAAATAAAAAAACAGGCTGGTCTATAACATTTCAGTGGAGTAGAGTTCATATGAACAAGAACAATACAGGTGGGCCCCCATATCCGCTGGGGATATGTTCCAGGCCCCTCTGTGGATACTTGAAACCGTGGATAAGAGCGAACACCCCCTCCATGGTTTCCTGAGGCCCACCCCACCCTGCCTCCCCTGCAGGCAGGCATGCTTGCCCCCCCCCAGCGCTTATTTTTCTTTCAGCAAGCTTTGTTTCTTCCTTAAAACAGAGAAGCAGCCTCCATTGCAGGCAAGTAGAACGAGACTAAGTCCTAGAGAGGCTCTGCAAGGTTTCTGTTAACCTTGCAGAGCCTCTCTAGTACTTAGTCTTGCTCTACATGCCTGTAACTTCTCCTGTTTCTTTAAGGAAGAAACTAAGCTTACTGGGACAAAAGTAAAAGCCTGGGGGGTCCCCACGATCTGTGGATAACTGAAACAGTGGATAGTGAATCAGTGGATATGGGGGCCCACCTGTACATGCATGTGCTTTTAAGAATGCTTGGTTACAGTTTTTTCTTTCTTTGTTTCTTTTACTGTTCCCACAATTGAGTTTATTGTAGGAAAAATAGAGGAAGGCGGATTAGATAGACTAGTATATTCTCTGGGAGGCACTGTGATAAGATTAAAAATAGGAAACTGTGCATCAGTTCTGCCCACATATAATGTCAACACAAATGCTTCAGTTTCTTTCAAAAATAGTTTACTGCACCATGGCAAAAGAGGGCATATCTTCTTTTGGAGACCACACACTTTGCAGTGATATAATCACATACCCCAGAGTTTGGGGCTTCCCCTCCATCCAGGTCAGTCCTAGTAGGACATGTCTACAGGGGGCCTGCATCCATGCAAGGAGACATACCTGGGTTCGGCTAACTCCTGAGGCAGTGAGGACCTGCTGCCACTGTCTCCCATCAAAAGCTGAGTCATGTACCCCAAGGCTGAGACATCTGGGAATTGTTAGGTAGCACTAGGGCAGTGGTTCCCAAAACTGGGAGGCCATGGAAACCAGCCAGGGGAGCCACGGAGTGCCACAGAATCCTCTTAGAAAACAGTGCAATGCCCATTGACAGGCATCAACAGAATGTAATGGGGAGCCATGGCCAATGGTCGCCAATGGTCAATGGCCAGCCGCAGGTTGAAAAAAGTTTGGGAAACACTGCACTAGGGAATGAAAGAGGGTAGTCTGCTACTAATGCCTCCTCCCTATTGCCTCCCCAGGGGGGCTCTGGGCCCCTGCCTGGCTTACTAGGAGGCAGTGGACCCCCAGCACCATTTTACAAATCCTGCTGCTGCTTCCCACCAATAATGCCAATCGGGGACCTGGGACCCCATGGGAAGGCTTACCCAGGGGGCAATGGGGAGCAGGTGGTAGTACCAAACATGTCTTCCTTTGCAGCATCTTCCATTACTATGTTGGTGCTAATGGAGTCTGTTGCCCAATTGTTGTTCCTGGGCATCATAGGGGTGAGGGTAGCTGGTGGGCATGCATGCTTTCTAAAGCATGATGGGAATGGACCATTGAAATGGCTTTTATCCCAAGCCCTCTCCCCCCCCCCTGGAGCCAAAGCTGCTCCCATCATACTGAAATTTGTAACCCAATCCTATATGAAATTAAGCACTCTTAAGGGTCAAACCGCACATTATATTAATCATGTGTTAAGATGAAATGTGGGTTTTCTCCTGTAAAAAGGGACCATTTTGAGATGGAGAGTTCAGGATTCATAGCTCCCCTGAGGCTACCACCACCAAATAGTAGCTTCTGACCAGTCTCTGGGCAAGCCGGTCCTCTGCAGTGTTCTGGCAAGTGGTGAGAAGTATTTGAGTCCCCTGCTTTCCCAGATTTCTGATAGGTTACAGATGTTTGGCTAATGTTTCATCACCATATCAGTTTACTGAGTGATGGTTACTTGGAAAAATCATCACCTGTATGTATGCCATCTTCTCAGTAGGAGCTTTTCAGTAAATTCTATGTTCTTAACTTTGTCACAAAGTAATAGCCAGGCCCGCTCATCTATGTAATGCTTACATTTATTGAGAAGCCCTTGGGTCAATTCAGATTATCCTTTGACTGAAGTCTGAACTGACTTTATGTGTTAATGTGCAAGCTCAGAGCCTTCAGGTTTCTCTCCTCACAAACCATGTTATCTCCCCCGGTATGATGGAGAAGTTGAATGATGCTCATGTACTCATGATTTATGTACCCTCAATTTTATATTGTTATAAATGCTTTGTTAATGGGCTGTATGTGCCTGCAATGCTTATACTGTATGTGAAACTAGCTTTTTTGTCAGGGATTTAAATTTTCAGCTGAGTCCTTAGTTAAGCAATAATTTTTGGGGAAAAAATATATAGCATCTTTCAGCAGTGATTGTCTCTGAAAGTGTGTGATGATGCTTCACTTCCTCTTTCATTTCTGCATTTTTAGACACACCCTGAAAGTTTAATTTTAAAAAATGTCCTTATGTTGTGAAAGAGGAAAGTACTCCTGCTGAGACTGAAAACAACACTATGTTTTCTTACAGCAGAATACCATATGCTTACCATTTACAGACAGTGGGGTGGGAGGGGCAGGGAGAGTAAGGAAAGATTCATAAATTAATTTAGAATGTTTCATCTAACTTTTGTGTTGTGGTATCTTCTTGCAAATATCTTATTTGTTTAAGCACATGAAATGTGTTGTATTGCAAAGACACACTTCACACATTTATTTGTTAATATGTGGTTCTGGGCGCAATCCTGCGCAAGTCTGGAACGGTGGAGCGAGCGCTCCACTGTTCCAGCCTCGGGAGTAAGGGAGGCCGCCGTTAGGTCACTCCATCGCCGGACCGGCCAAGCGGCTGCCAGAGGAAGGTAAGCGCTCCCCTGGCTGCCGCATGGGTGGTCCGGCGGGCGAGGGAGGGGGCCATTGATCTAGCTGACCCGTGAGGGGGCGGGGGATGGTGCCTACCATATCCTCATCCCCGCCGGGCGGCTAGGCCTCCTCCAACTTCCTCCAGCTATTTAGCTGGCAGAAATCCAAAGAGGCCTATCAGGCTGGCCCCGGTTTACACCCCTGGAAGGGGACAAGTGTCCCCTTCCCCGAGTAGATCTCCGGCCCGTCATTCAACGGGCAGCCTTGGCTCAGGATCCGACGGGTGGCCCTGGGCCGCCGGTCGGATCCTTAGTCAGGATTGTGCTGCCTGACTTCTTTTTCTTTTTTTAGTGCACCCCTACAAATTCAGCAAGTTCTCGCTTACCCGTTGTTTCACTACCCGTTGTTTTGTTTTAATGTTGTTCTCAGGCTGCAGCTGCTACCAGGGTGTGCTGGGCTCACGACTCACTTCTTGGTTCTATTCGCGCCCCAGAATGCCTTGGAGGTAGCTTCTGCAAGGCATTCTGAGACAAGAACAAAGCCAACAAAGTGGGTCACAGTCCCATGCAACCCAGAAGTAGGCTTACCAGATCGTCGACCGGGGACGGAGCAATCTCCCCTTAAGGGGACGGAGCGCGGGCGGGGCCGGTAACGCTAGCATTACCGGCCCTGCCCGCGCTCCGCCCCCTTAAGGGGAGATCGCTCTGTCCTGGTCGACGATCTGGTAAGCCTACCCAGAAGCGATTTTGCAGCGAGCATGCTCAGAACATTACTGAGCCCCCTGAGCGTCACTGAGTCCACTGGTGAGTGTTACTGAAATTGGTTTCATTATAAGTTGTTTCACTTAACATTGCAGTTTCCAGGAAACTATCTACAACCTTAAGTGAGGATTTGCTGTAAATATATAGAATGTCAGTGTGAAACATCTAATATAAAGGTATCTCATCAGAGAACCAGGATTGCTTCAGCTCCCTCTGGAGTATAAAGTGAGGTACTAACCTAGGTTTTACCGATGCAACGAACATGAAAATGAGCGAACTCAGGAAGATAGTGGAGGACAGGAAGGCCTGGCGGGATGTGGTTCATGGGATCATGAAGGGTCGGACACGACTTAACGACTGAACAACAACAACAAACCTAGGTTTGCTTCCCCTTACTTGGAATGGCAGTGAGGAGAGGTGGTGCTTTGTTTTGTTTTTAAAGAAAACATGCTCAGTGAAACTTCTGGTGGCCAAACATGGGTGAGCTATGACACTCTTTAAGCATCTCATCATATTCCATGCATATCATGGAGTGCAGCCCTTCTACACTTCAGAACATAGGTGGAGAATCGCGTCACATGTTGGAATTGTTCTCCCTGAAATGCTAGCTTTCCAAATGTGAAGAATTGTTTTGTTTTAATGTGAGTTGCATTTAAGTGTCTGAGTCCCCCACCTGCATTTTGAAGTTGCCCCAACTTTTGTTCCCAGAACCTGACCAAATTATACTAGCTACATCTTAGCAAGCCACTGGCACAGTAGTATTCAGGTTTTTTTTCATTCCACTATTCAGAAATACATTGCAATCATCTCAATCAATTCTCAAGAAAAAGTCAAACAGTGCAATCCTATACCTACTCAGTAAGGATCTCTCTCTCTCTCTCTCTCTCTCTCTCTCTGTGTGTGTGTGTGTGTGTGTGTGTGTGTGTGTGTGTGTGTGTGAGAGAGAGAGAGAGAGAGGGGGGGGAGGGGAGTTTTTTTAAAAAAAATTATAGTATGGTAGAGGATTCCCTGCACAAACTCTACCAACCTATGTAGACCAATAGCATTAAATATTTGAATGTTAATATGGTTAGGAAGAATTATGAGAAATACATTAATAAAGGTATGTATATGTTCTGGTTGTGGTCCAAGACCAGAATCATTCACCCCACCATATGTGTTTAGCTATATACGAAGAGAACATTAAGAATATGAATTGTTCCTATTGTTAGAAAGCATATCTTGCTCAACACTCAAACTGTATTTATTTATTATTATTTTCTTTTTCCTTTTTTCTGCAACCTGAAGACCAAAACAGCTTACAATAGAACAAAGTTGCCAAATGTCTAGGTATTCACACAACTAGTAAATCTGGTTTGATGTTTTAAATGTGCAAATATATGTGGACTTGATATAACGACCCATTGCTTGCCTTAGTATTTTTCTTCCAGTGTGCTGTCACTTATAAGATTTACAGCCCAATCCTAACCAACTTTCCAGCGCGGATGCAGCCATGCCAACAGGGCACGCACTGCATTTTGTGGCGCGGGGGGGGGCAATAATGGAGGCCTCTTCAAGGTTCCCTTACCTCGGAGCTGCATCGTGGTGGCACTGGCACAGGAACGTTGGTTAGGATTGTGCTGTTGTTCATGTTTGTAAGATCCTGGAAGGGCAGCCAACTGTCTCTTTAAAAAGCCCTCTGTCGTTTGGATGAGCTAGGGTCTAACATTGGCCATCTATGGCTATTTAGGGGAAAGGGAACAGAGTAAATTTGCATCGTAGAGAAAAGAACTTGCAGCTGCAGAAAGGGAGTGAAGAAATATGTTATAACTGTTATACCACAGAGAAGAGCAACGGAAGAAGTCATTCAATCAATATCTTTATTACGGTCAAAGACCAGCCCAGTCATGTATTTTTACATGACTTCCAGCGCAATCCTTTGTAACCTTGCACCAGCGTAACAGCAGATGCACCGGCGTAACAGCAGATGCACTGGTGTAAGTGCACTTACACCGGTGCATCTACTGTTACACCGGTGCAAGAGTTACACAGGATTGCGCTATTCCTCATCCCTGTTGGTTCCATGCTTCTCCAGGGCTGTATGCCAGACAATGAAATCAGATTGAAAGCTATTAGGGGCAAACTAATTTGAAATAGGGGGAGAAAAGAGATGAATGTCATGCACACAGCAGCCACGTCTATTAGTTCAGGTACTTGGCACAACTCGGTCAACTGTGGAAAATGCCAAATGTTTCTATTTTTGATGGCTCAGATTCACATCCGAGGGAGGATTTCAGTTAGTCTTTATGCCGTATGCCTGTGTCTTAGTCCACTGTTCCTTGGTGTCTTGTCTGTTAACTCTTTGGGTGTTAGATTGGAATTTGGAAGACAAAGGAAGACGACTGGACATATTATGATGCTAATTCTGCAATATAGGAGAATTGTACATGTCTGCCAGGATTAGCCAAATTTGGCCACAGCTGACAAATACATGAAAAATGTTTGCAATGATAAAACTGCAGAATTCACAGCGCTCTGTTCCCAGTGAAGCTGAAGCGTGGAGATGTCATTTGAAAACCTAAGGTGCTTCCAGCAATGTGCTGTTTTAAAGAGTTACTTACTGTAAAGTATATACTGTATTCCCATTTTGTATGCTGTTTACTTTAGCACTGAATCATAATCAGACGCATGTGGTTCTTCTAAGAAAAGCATGTTTTATGTTTGTTTCTAAATGGCATCAAAGGAAAGGGCGTACCAACACTTCAATTTAGGAAGGGTCATGGCACTGCCACAGTGAAGGAAACTGTGTTTTAAAAAATTCAGTCATTAATTAAAGTGTGTTTGGTACTGGTGCTGTAATGAAGGAAATGCAAGAGCCTTACTGTCAGCGCAATCCTGTGTAACCTTGCACCAGTGTAACGTTAGATGCACCAGTGTAAGTGCAATTACACTGGCATAAGTGCACTTACACAGGTGCATCTACTGTTACACCTGTGCAAGGTTACACAGGATTGCGCTGTTAGCCATCCCACCTGTATGCATGTTCATTATGCCTTGTGTGAAGTACAGCACACTCCTATTCATGTCTACTCAGACGTAAGTCCCATTGTGTTCAATAAGACTTACTCCCAGGAAAGTGGGTATAGGATTGCAGCCGTACTTTCTTTTGTCTGCCTGCCCTGAACCTGTTGCTAATCGTTGCGAGAGAGGGAGAAAAATGTCTTCTCTATCCACATTCTCCACACTGTTCATAACAATATATAAACAGTATCATGTGTTCCCCTCACTTCTTATGTGTCTTTAGTCATTCTCTCAGCTGTATGGAAGCTGTTTCTCCATGAAATGGTCCCGTGTGGTAGGGAGAACATTTAAATCCCAACCACGTTGGTGTAGTGGGTGGGTTTGGAACCATGGAGATCTTTTCCAGGCTTTAAAAAAAATGCCTTCCACTGCCACCTCATTCTGTTCTCACCCAACCCTGTCCTACCTCCCCTGCCAACTTACCTGTGTAGGTGGGTCCACGACAATCCTCCAGTGCATGGGGAAGGCTTTGACCTTCTCGCCAGTGCTCCTGCAACATGTGAGTCCACGCGCTACTGGAAGGGATTACACGACTGCTGCCGTAAGGCAGTTAACACTGGCAGAACACGTGTTCTACCAGCATTGCAGCCCAATAGAATTGGGCTGTTAGTAATATAAAATAGTAAAAAATGGGTTTTGGTTTAAGTTTACCTCTTTTTTGCTTGTCATCTCCATTGTACAGTATAGCAGGGAATCAGCAAAAGGAGGTCACTAAAATGAGGGAAAAAATATACAAGAGAAACTTCAGGCATTCACTAGGAAACCATGGTAGGGAGTTTTAGTTTGTGGATGTTGAAATGTAATCACCCAGGAGGGAATTGTAAATGTCTCTTTCAGTCACGTTCTCAGAATTGCTTGTTGCCTATTATTGCACATGGAAAAGCTTCTCTCTTGACTTTAATAATCCCATCCTTTCTGTTATCGATCATTTGTTTCTCATGAGATAGCTAGAACTATATATTCTCCATAATCTGCGCAAACTTGGAGGATTGAAAATACTGCAGAACAACATGTATGATACCAGTCTTGCAGGCCCCTGATTGTGGCATTATGACAAATTACAAGTACCATAGTACCTCCGCTAAAAACCAGTAGTATTGGCAGTTTAATTCAGATTTAATTCAGATCCATATGGGACAGTCCGACGCACTGCCACTGGTCGCTGCCTCTTGCGTTGTTTCCACACTAGAGCCCGTTAGCGCTGAGAATTCTGCAGTTAGCTGGAATTCAAACAGGTTCCACATCACCTCAATATACTGTAGTGCTATATTATCTGGCAGTGGCCTTCCCCGTGGCCAAGATCCTCCTATAGTGTTTACGCAAGAAAGTCTCATTGAGCAATGGTCCTGAGCAACTTTAATTAAAACATTTTCTTTGCAGGTTCAGCAAGGAGATTGCTGGGGATTCATGATGCAACCATCTCATAATTTCCAACTGAATGGCTTCAGTTGCTCTAATGTCAGTTTCTGTTTCCACAAGGGGAGGTGGGAGAGAAGCTTTAATGAATATTTCATCTCATGTTACCTTTTTCCTTTTTTATAACAAAATACTGCTTTCACTATTAAGAAAAAAAGAAAGAAAGAAAGAAAGAAAGATTGCAAGGAAATCACATGCCCCCCTTTCTCCCCAATAATATATATAATAATAATATACAGTATTTATATACCGCCTTTCTTGGTCATTGGATTTCTCCTTCGACTTTAATTCAAGGCGGTGTACATTGGGCAGGCTTTCTAAACCCCAAGGGGTTTTTACAATACAATAATGTTCTTATCTTTCGTAGAACCTTTCATTCTAGATGTTGCTTTCACAGTCCAGCTCTCTCTCTCTCTCTCTCTCTCTCTCTCTCTCTCTCTCTCTGGCGTTCGCCTCACCACGCTTCAGCTGGCATGCAAACTTGACTCTCACTCAAGTGCTGCAGCTGCAGTTCCACTCCCCCACAGAGGCTCTGCAACTTATCAGCTCAGTGTGCCGGCAGCCCTCCAACAGACACAGACACTTCCAGCCCTCTTGAACTGCCGTCCTTCAGATCTTCAGGCATTTATGAGACGATCGCTTGCTCCTTACCCCAGTCCTCCAATACTGCCCTTTTTCTTAAGCTTCATTCTACACCAGGGGCTCTCAACCTGTGGTACGCGTACCACCAATGGTACTCCAGCTAACCAGAGGTGGTACGCGGACTGCCGGTCTGCCTGAACCCCACTCCGACACAGCTTCTTCAAAGCCACGTTTTCACTCCCAAGAGACTCCTGCCTTTTGCCGAGCCTCTCGGGAGTGCTGGAAATGGCCCTCCCGCCCGCCTCGAACCTCCTACCTTTTGATCTGGCCAAAAACACTGCCAAAAACCTGGAAGTAAGTGGTGATGAGTTGATGATATCACTGAGGAGGTGGTACATGGCCAGCTGGGGGTTGAGAGCCCCTGTTCTACACCAAGCCCCTCTCTCCAGAAACCACTCCCAAGATTTGGGGACTGTCAGTAGCAGCATTGGATGTGGCATGGAGGGGAATTGCAGAAAGAGAGCAATGCCCAGAAGCTTCAGGAGAACAAGCCAGAAGAAGATGTTGATGCAAGCATAACTCTTTCATTGAGACTGCTGAGCTGGTACTTTCGACATTTGGAAATTAGCAGATTTTAGGTCACAATCTTCTTCCAAACTTCTGCTTTCATTGAAGGAGGATTGTGCAAGATACAAAATAATGGGCAATTTCATTCTGGTGGGGCATGCATGGAATGTCTCAAGTTTCATTCAGCACTGTAGGGTTTGCCTCCACCCTCTAATCTTGTGAAATATGGTAGCTTTTCAGAAGTGCTTAATAAGCATATTTTCATCTTATTTTAATTTTCAGAAAGTAAATATGATAGATTTTTCTAACAATAAATTCTGACACTTGGTGGGCCAGTAAAAACAATAAGTGAATTCAGTTCCTATCAACATTCTAGATTGTAATGTGCAAATAGATTTTGTGGCAATGGTCATGGCAGCAGAGACAATGAATTATCTGGCACTTAGTGGCTGAACTGATGAATCTGCTCAGGAAAGTTGGCTTTATAATGTTCACAACAGTCCAACTTTGTGAATCAAAGTGAGAGTTCACTTGGCTGAGAAAAACCATCACATGGACTAGGGAACTAGAGAAGCTGAAAGACTTCTGTTCTTTTAAGAGTTTGAGATCAAGGGGAATTCTGCCAGCTGCTTGAATTCATTAATTGTTTTAAAGTATGTGTTACCTTTTGCCTCAATCAGGGAGAACTCAAGGCAGCTCACAAAATCAAAATGAAACAACCAAATAATTGTGTGGGTGAGTGGGTGGGTGGCATAGCTCGGCTGGTACCCGGGGCTGCCCTACGTCATTGCCCTCCCCCCGCCCGCTTCTGGAATGGTTCCGATTTGGAGCTAAGTCTCTCATATATAAGCATTACCTTTTCCTCCCCTCTGTGTGTGTGGGGGGGGGCTGCACTGGAACTCTGTGGGTTCTGCCCCATGTGGCAATGCTGCACTCTTGAAAAACAAAAGGGTTCCAGATGAGTATTTGGTCAGCCGTGGCAATGGTTGATGTACTTGGTATTTCTCAAGAGAGAGCAGGTAGTCACTGCTATTAGCTGTTGCAGAAGGAACGATGGCTAGGTAACCCAGTTTCTTGCACTGACACCTTTGTCAACTGATGGAGTGGATGTTCCCCTAGGGCAGTGTTTCCTCAAACATTTTAGCACCGGGACCCACTTTTTAAAATGACACTCCATCGGGACTCACCTAGCATTACAAGACTTTAAAAAGGTGATCTAGAAAGAAATAATATATTTATTTATTTATTTACAAGTAATATTTGCATTTGGGTTATGTCCACCAGTGAAACTTGAGCTATGCCAGTGGAGCTTTGGCTCTGTGGGCAGGGCTGTAGTTGTGCCAGTGTCCAAGAGCATACCCCATATCCTCTAGCAGCACTTAGAATGGCATTTCTGAGGTATAGGATTGGGCTGTTAGCTCCTCTGTTCTACACTGATGGTAGGACAGATTGGAGATTTGTTCTGAACATTTGTTCCCTCTCTCATTCTGATTTGGAGCCTCTTTTGCCTTTTTGATACCCCCAAGTATAGTGAAAAAGATATGCCAGCTCAAGTCTCATAAAAATGGGGCATACTAGCTCCGCTCAGTGAAATGCCCCAGAGCCTAATTAGTTAGCTGTGCTCTACAGATGGCATTAATTAAAAAGAGGGCATTACATTGATCAAGGCTACAATAGTTCCTTGGATTTAAACTGCATTTATCAGGGCACTCCTACCTGCTGTTTGCTGAGCTGTGTTGTGTTTTCAGGCCTGCCAAAAATGTTTGCCTTATTATACATGCAGGCTCCATTCAATAGAGTCTGCTCAAGTCCATAAAAACCATCCCACTGGTATGAGATGTGACGAACTAGATGTGGATGTCCATGAACTCAAGGTCTTCATGAAATTTAGATCATCCTCCTTCATATATAAATATACTGGCAAATATCCATACTTCTTTCTAAGCAATATATAGTAAAGGTAAAGTTATCCCTTGACAATTAAGTCCAGTCGTGTCCGAATCTAGGGTGTGGTGCTCATCCCCATTTCGAGGCTGAAGAGCCAGCGCAGTCCGAAGATGCTTCCATGGTCATGTGGCCAGCATGACTCTCCTTGCCTCAGCGCAAAGCATATATACCCCACTCTTTTTTAACTGGATTTTTTTCCGTTTGTTTATTGCTACATTGTACTTGCTACATTGTTTTATTGCTACATTTTCCGTTTGTTTTATTGTTTCTAAAAGACACACACACACACACACACACACACACACACACACCCTTGTTCTTACACAAATCAAGTAAAATAAGAAATATCAAGTAACAGTGTCAGATGACAAAAAAGAAAACGAATAAGTATACACTTTATATATTTCTCATTCCAGTACTCTATAAAAAAGGGCCATCCTTCTACTAATGTCTTCACATGTCTTCATCTTTTGCCTTAGTATAATGTTTACCATTTATACTATGTTCCACAGTTTCTTTGACCAGCCTGGAACAGGTGGTGGACTGTCCTTTTTCCAAAATTGCACAATTACTGTTCTAGCTGCTGTCAAGGTGAATGGTTAGTTGTAGGTCATCCTTTTTAAAATTACTATTATTATTGTTACTGTTATTGTTACTGTTATTATCATTATTATTATTATTGACGACGACGATGACGACATCCCACCTTTCATTCCATGGTGGAACTCATGACAACGTACATGGGATTTCCAGGTGGTTGACAACTTGAGCACTGACAACAAGTGGTTGACAACAAAGCTAGACCTGCTGAGTATCAGCAAGGTGACTGTATCATATGCCCTCAGGTCATGCTTTGGGACCACCCCTAGGAGCATTTGCACATGAAAATGTTTTATAGTTAGCATAGTATTGCAAGGGAGCCTGTGCTACCTTTCAGGGTCAGACCAAGAGTATCGTTCTCTTTCCAATAGTGGCCAGTGAGCTTCCTCTAGAAGTGCACAAGCAAAACATAAAGGTGGTGCTGAGTCTCTGCATATACTCAACATTATAATACCTTTTGAACATGAAAGACCACTTCAGCTGCCATGGTTAGCAGGCTTTAACAGATCTATCTTGGCTTAATTTATCTAAATCCTTGGCAATCACCATCCTCGTTTCAAAGCAGAGAGCAGCACTTGCTGAGATGATCTTCTAGGACAGGGGTTCTCAACCTGTGGGGGTACGCGGACCACAGGCTGGGGGTACGCGAAGCGCTGCCCGTTATCAGATGCTGCGATCAGCAGCTGAATACATGCAGCTGTAGCTGTTTATTCCGGGTTGTGCGTGAGCGCCACAACCCAGGAAAAACAGCTACAGCCCTCCCAATGTCCCCAGTAGCTGCCCTTACCTTGTCTCCCGGCCGTCGCCATCTTGAACTCGCGAAAATCTCGCAAGATTCAAGATGGCGGCAGCCAAATCTCGTAAGGGCACATGAGGCAGTCTAATGCCTCATATGCCCTTACGAGATTTGGCCACCGCCATCTTGAATCTCGTTAGATTTTCACAAGTTTCAAGAAGGCGACAGCCGGGAGACAAGGTAAGGGCAGCTACTGGGGACATCAGGAGGGCTGTTTTCCCGGACTGCAGTGCGGGTGGGCGGGTCCTCACACCTGCGCTGCAACCTGGAGGGAAAAGCTTTGTAGCTTTAACCTCTGGGCTGCGGAGTGGGCAGGAGGGCCCGCCCACCTGCTTGCGATAATTACTGTTTAAGGAGGTTACGCGGGGGGGCACATGGCGGGTATTTGGGCGTACGCGGGGGGACCGGAGGCCCACCTAGGGGGTATGCGGGCCTGCCAACGTTGAGAACCCCCGTTCTAGGAGATCTAGATGGGTGAGTAAAATCAGTGCAACTAATTGATCCAGGTCAATAAGGAAGCACATTGAATGGCACCTCCTGCAACACAGGCAAACAAATTATTAGAAATAAATCTGACAGGAAAAAGTGTGCCAACATGACATATTTCATAACACAAGAGATCTGGACTATAAGATGGTGAGCAATTATGGTACTACGTTTCAAAAGTGATGCTGTTAATTAGACCTCTTTTGTATAAAAATAAAGAGTTTTGAGATATGTGCTAGGATGCTTGCATTTCAACTAGTGCATGTATTTATTTATTTTTTTGTAATTCCCAAAAGAGAATGCAGAATTAAAAATTCACATGCTGCCGGGAAAACTCGTTTGAAACAATTTATTGTTAATAAAATAATCTCAATAGGTGTTACAGTTTTTCATTACTTAGCATAAACAATATTGGCACTATCCCAGTGAGAATGAGAGACCGGTGATAAAGTGATAAGGAACTGCATGTATGGAATGATCTTATGGTCCACTTGCACCATCTGGAAGGCTATGGTATATCAACCAAGTCCACTGTGTTGCTGGATTACAAAAACTTGTGTCGGAGACTGTAAACTAGCATTTAGGTATAATCCAGTAAACACCAGGATTATACCAGTGTAACATTGCACCAATATAACCACAAAACCAGCAGCCTAGGAACTAGCAGTCTCACTGCAGCGAGACTAGGGAGGCGCTTCCTCTTCCTGATCGCCCTCATGGCTGCACACCGATACAAGATAAGTGCCTTTAATGTTGGTTTTCGCCCCCGCGCCCAGCCGATAACCCCCCCCCGGACTGCGGGGTAGTGCACGAAGCAGTTGCCGCCCAGGGGGCACTGCTGGGGCCGGGAGTGGGCGAAAAAAGGGGGGAAGGGCAAAATTAAAAACGGAAAATAAGAATAAAATTCCCGTCCTCTTGGTGGGCCTCAGCAGGCTGGACGGAATGAGCTCGGGGTCTTAAACGCCCCGCGGGCCGGAGGTTCCCCACCCCTGTTTTAAGAGAAGGAAAAGAAAAAAGGAAGAGAGGCAGAGTCAGCATCATCACCACTTCCATATGTGGGTACCTTTGAGCTGACTGGGCTTTTCTCCCCTCAGAGTGGCCGTAGAATCATCCGCTGCCCTGTGTGGAGAATTTCAAAGAGGAAGAGGAGAAGAAGTCAATGAGGCACAAGCCCCCCCCCCCAAAAAAAATTCCCATTGGTTGATTTTCTGAGTAAGCTGCTCTGGGAGCACTATCAGCTGACAAACAGGATACAAATGCTTTTTTTAAAAAAAAATAAGCAGCACAATAAATTAGGCCAACCAAAGAGACGGTATAGGCTAAAGCACCCCCATTGAATTCAACAGAGAACCCACCACCTCCCACTGTGCTTCCACACCCAAGATGGATCACGGGATGCTAACTCTGCATTCTGAGTGAATTTGGAGCACACAAAGGGGAACTTTGAGGTGGCCACTATGGTGAAAGGGCACTTGGCACGAGAAAGGAGCACTTTGTCCAAACAATGAAGGAGAATAGTAAATATAAGAAGACCATTGCTATTTCTTGCTTACAGTTATTCCACCTCTGGACTCCAGACACACGACACACCCAACGAGAAGTCCTACTCCACTCTTTCAACGTAGGATGCTAGGACAGCACCGTCCATACAATTAAGTGAAAGCTCATGCCTCAATGTATGACTGTTGAAAACATCTCCCATTTTCAGCACTTCCCCTGTATGGGAAAACTGTGTGGTAAACAGTCCTTCCACCCTTAACAGCTAATAACACTGTTTCCCCCGTAGGGTAAGTCCGCATTATCCTGAAAGTGGGGAGCACATATGAATAAACTTCCACCATGCCCCAGTGAAGGAAACAGAGAGCAGAGCCATCTTTCTGGGTGAGCACCAGGTGCTCCACTCTAATCACTGCTACTACTGGCCAAAAAACTCATGACCCCTTTTGCCTTGCAGGATCACAACTGAGCACTTGGATTAGAGCTGGTATGGTTAAGAGAGTGAGCTATAAAAGAGGACTTTTCTTTTTCAAGCCGTGACTCTGCCATAAACACACTAGGTGGCCTTAAGCAAACTGCCCCCTTTCAGCCTTAGCTGCAATAGAGGGATGATGCTCACAGTACAGGTGTCCCCCGCTTAGTGACGGATCGCTTAACGACGATCCGGATATATGATGGAGGTCCCCAGTAAAAAAGACCCAAGGATTTGCAGCTCCCAGCTCATCAGCTGTTTGGCTTTAGATAAGGGCTTTGAAGTTCAGCACTGGGGCTTTAAGCCCAGCGCTGAACTTCAAAGCCCTTATCTAAAGCCAAACAGCTAATGGGCAAGATAGGAGCTTGGATGTTTAACGCCGGGGCTTTAAGCACAGTGCTAAACTTCAAAGCAAAGCAAAACCAGCTTAATGATGGCTTCACTTTACGACGGGGACGGGGATTTCAGAACGTATTGCCGTCGTTAAGCGGGAAACACCTGTACTTACATTGCAGAGTTGTAAGAATAACAAGACAATTCATGTGAACTACTTTGAGCACTCTAAAGCAGCGTTTCCCAACCTTTCTGGCCCACGTACCACCTACGCGGGCCTCCAGCCGTCCACATACCACCAGAAGTGCCATCGACATTTGCTTCTGGGTTCGCGGCCACGTTGGAGCTCCGAAAGGCAAGGTAAGGCACAGGGGAGTGCGGGAGTGCCATACCCTACACCTAGAGCCCATGCACTCAAACTCTACTAGCTCAGCAGAGCTCAAGGCGCTACTTTTTGGACTCCGACGCGGCAGCACACAGCCGGCAGCACACATACCACCAGCCTGTGGTCTGCGTACCACCAGTAGTCCATGTACCACAGGTTGGGAACCTCTGCTCTACAAATGCTTTATACTGCATATACTGCAACTCCCTACATGAGATGGGTGATCATTATCTCACTATAGTACGTGTCCCACCATTGAAGGAGAGAGGCTGGGGCAAGGATTACTATCTCTGTGTCTCTAGGCATTTTTTGGACTAGGACTACCAGACCCAGTTCCTACTGGGACCCTGGAAGTACCTGCTGCCACCACCTTGTCCACCCCCAAAGATATGCACTTTCCTTTGAGGGAAGGGCAACTGGGAGGTGGCAGTGCCTACAACACAAGTGTCTGCATTTGATTTGATAGCTCATGGAAGGCTCAAGCTTTTGCAACACTTTTGAGCCTTGCAAGCATCCGGATCAACCACTCACAAAGACTTGATCACACCTTATTAAAGTATCACACTCTTAAAAACAGCAGTTATCTTGGAAAAGTTGCAGTTTGGGGTATGCTTTGTTTATTTTCTCCCCTGAAAAATTACAGCCTTAGCCCATAGAAACAGGATTTGTAGATGCTGTTCCAATTAGCGATAGGGTAATGTTTGAAAAAAGTGGTGGTGTTAGAATGTTTGTTGCAAGAACAAAGGATTGTTGGCTAACTCTAATGTGTACTTTAATAAGCAAAACACCCATTTCACAACCAAAGGTGAGCAGAAGAGAGATGTTTCCAAAGAGAGAAAGGGAGCCCCTAATATCAGATTAACAGTTTGACCATGTGACACAGCCAGAGGCATTCCAGATCTATGAGCACAACTGCCTGTATTGCTCACAAAATAGCCAGATGTTGTTGCCAGAGTCTTTCAGAGCTTGGCATCTGGGGCCCAGCATGCCTGAAGAAAGACCTTAGGTGCTAACCCCATTGTTGAAATAGGTGCAGAACGAAGGAGAGGGAAGCAGCAAATGAAGAAACCAATTCCTTTCCATAACTAGGTAAGAAATTGTATCGTATATGACATATAAACCCTTTAATTAATAACAGCTTCAAATGTCTAGGAAACCAATGAAATAAATGGCAGAAATAGAAATTCATGTGTGTGCCACAAAAATGCAATTAAACCAAATTTACATCTACTGTACTATAGGTTAAAGATAGTAGGGAAAGAGGTGTGTAAATGGTGGTAATGCACTTGAAAAAGGGCTTCATGGTGCAAGGTGCTGTAGTATAGCAGCAAAGGGTGGAACTCAATTGTAGCCATTACATTACTCCACAGAGGATGCAGGGATGCCATCCACAGCAGTATCCTGGGTCTCTTCTCTTCCCTTTTCTTTACCCTGGTAACACATAAGTAGGCTTACCAGATCTCCAACCGGGACAGAGTGCTAGACCTTTAGGAGAAGGAATGTGGACAGGTGTAGCTTGTTAAACCCTTAGAGCACAATCCTAGGCATGTCTACTCAGAAGCAAGCCCCATTGTGTTCACTGGGACTGGCTTCTGAGTAAACATCCCTAGGACTGTGCTCTGAGGTTTAACAAACTACACCTGTCCACATTCCTTCTCCTAAAGGTCTAGCACTCTGCCCCGGTTGGAGATCTGGTAAGCCTACACATAAGAGAAACGTAACACGTTACATGATATCATCACACTCTGAGTAGGAAAATGGAGAGCATGATGATGTCACATTCTGCATTTTGTTTCTCAGTATGACGTGGGGGGGGAAAGACATAGGTTGCTGCTTTCTTTGGCAACTATACAGCTGTATCATCATCTATCTCAGGGGTGGCCAACCTTTCAACATGAATGCGCCTGGCCCTTTAAATGGTTGCATAAGTGAGGGCATTTCAGTAGGTTCAGCAGCTTTAGCAGCACCATCAGCACTTGCAACTGCCAAAATTCTGTCTTCTACGCAACTCTTAAGAACGCAGAAGCCCTAAAGGTGGAAGGTTGGCCACCCCTGATCTATCTGATAGCCAATTGACTATGTAGCATGGATATTCTCATGATCAGACATATTGCAAAAAAGAGGTAGAGATTTTTATGTGTTTAGAAGATCATGTAAAAAATTTTTATAATATTAAACAAGTAAGAGGAATTCCAGTTTAAAATATATAAAAACACAGAAAAACCACATAAAATGTCAATATCAGTCCCAACGTTTCATCCACTCTCTGGACATTCTCAAGGGAAACACAGGTATGCTGTGCAGTATGAAATTGGCTGCTGGAGCAGAAGCACAAGTTTAAAAAAGGGGAATAGGCTTGAAAAAACTGTAATTGTCAATTGGCAACAGGCTAACAGGGAAGCAATCAATTAAAACGACAGGACCCTCAGAAGTACTGTACTTACATCAACAACCATCTCCATACAGACTATCTATTGAGATACAAATAGTGTGCTCACGCGAACGCAATGGAGCTGCATCTCCAGAGTGTTCTTATCTTTTCTAGCACGGAGCTGACAGTCGCTCCGTAACGAAAGCCTCCAAATTAAAGAGAAAGTAATACATTCAGACAGATCACTTGGAGATCAAAGATCCACTAAACAATCTATTAAGGAAAGGCAGTGCATTCCCACGAATCACAAAGGGGAATACCACTCCAGTTGCTCAGGGACAGCTGCTCGGGACCTAAGCAATTAATTCAATTAAAGGCAACACGCTGAACAAACCACATTAAAGATCACACTTCTAACAAAGAATCCATTGAAGTAAAAGGGGGGGGGGAACCCATAAAAGGAGATACATCTCCAACACCTATTTATTCTTCTTAGCAACGGAGCTGACAGCCACTCTGGACCGAGAGCATCCAATAAACATGAAAGCAATGCGCTCAGACCGGCCAACATTGTGATCACAGCCCACCAAAACAAACTATAACAGTAAAAGAAATACACTCCACCAGACCACATGGAGCTACACCTCCACCCTATTTTTGTTCCTTTCAAAAACCGGTAGCCATATTCTATTAATAAAAGACAGTTCGGTCTGCCTATTAAGAAGTGAATGATTCTTCCTTAAGGAAATTGCTATCGCTTCCAAATTAAGGCGCTGTCTGTGTCTTGTCTCGCTGAACAGGGTTCGAGTGTCATCAAATAAAATCTCATGTCCGGATTCTATGGCATGTTGCGCAACCGCTGACTTTTCACCTTGTGCCAACCGCGTTGCTCTCATGTGCTCCCCCAATCTGGTTTTAATAGATCTCCCCGTTGTACCAATATAAGATGATCCACATTGGCATGGGATTTCATAAATGCCTGGAGTGGACAGTGGGGGTCTTGCATCCTTGGGATTGTGGAGCAATTGTTGTATTTTCGTTGTTGGGGTGAATAAAGTCTTTATATTAAAAGATCTTAGGACCCATGCCATCTTATCCGTTGTAGTTGTATATAAGGCAATGAGATCCAGCGTTGTTCCTGGTTCCTCTGTTCCCCTTCTGTTGTGACCGTATTGGGACCATTTATCTTCTTCACCTGTATATCCCAGCATTTATTTATCTGTGCTGCGCTATAGCCATTGGCTGATAAAGAATTCTGAATAATAGTTTTTTTCATTTTCTAAAGAAGAAGCATCACTGACATGCAATGCCCTATAAACCAGGGAATTAATCAAAGAGTTCTTTTGCGTAGGATGATGGTTCGATGAATGGTGCCGATACCGACCTGTATGAGTAGGTTTCCTGTACACCTCATGTCCAATAGTCAGGTCCTTTTTTCTGGTTACCAATACATCTAAGAAGGCCAAAGCATCATTTTTCTCCAGTTCCATCGTAAACTGTATATCACAGCAAAAATTATTCAAATGTTTTAAAAAATCTTCCAGCTCATTCAAACCATGTTCCCAAATACAAAAAACGTCATCGACGTACCTCAACCAGGTGGCAGGGCGTAATCTAGCAGTCTTTAATACTTCTTTTTCAAAAAATTCCATACAGAGGTTTGCTACTACGGGACTAAGGGGACTTCCCATAGCCACCCCTTCCTTCTGTTCATAAAAAACTCCATCCCATACAAAGTAGGTAGAAGTCAAGCAATGTTCAGACAAAAGAACTAGATCCTGCGGTATGGTTAGTTCCTTTATCAATCTCAAAACTTCCTTCAATGGAACTTTGGTGAATAAAGAGGTAACATCAAAGCTGACCATTACTGAACTAGGGGTTAAACTCATCAGACTTAATAATTCTATAAAATGATACGTATTTTTAACATGGTTAAAAGTGATCTTTTAAACCCATAAAAATCTCAGCCAATTGACTATCTGCCAATTGTCAAACCTTGCCTTGAAACTTTAGCAAGCACTTATTGAGGTGAAACAGACAAGAGGCTTCTCCAGACTTGGCTTTGAGACTAGTCAGTTCCAGCTCTAATACAGTACTACAAAATCCTCACATTACAGGCTATGTGTTCCCTGTCCCATGCATAGGCTTACCAGATCTCCAACCGGGACAGAGTGCTAGACCTTTAGGAGAAGGAATGTGGGCAGGTGTAGCTTGTTAAACCTTAGAGCACAATCCTAGGCATGTCTACTCAGAAGCAAGCCCCATTGTGTTCAGTGGGGCTTGCTTCTGAGTAAACATGCCTAGGATTGTGTTCTAAGGTTAACAAGCTACACTAGCCCACATTTCTTTTCCTAAAGGTCAAGCACTCTGTCCCGGTTGGAGATCTGGTAAGCCTACCCATGCACTGGAGCGCAGCCTTTGAAAAATGCAACTCTCTTTCTGGGGAACAGCAGCACAACTGCCCCACCCCTCATATACACACAAAGCAAGGCTATTAGGGCCTTTAAATGGGGGTTTGCAAACATTTGTATATATATACTGAACACAATGGGGCTTGCTTCTGAGTAGACATGCCTAGGATTGTGCACTAGGACTTAACAAGCTACACCACACCTGCCCACATTCCTTCTCCTAAAGGTCTATGGACCTGGCAGTGCCTTTTGAACCTTGGCATGGAGAGAAGAATGATATAAAATCAATGACTGTCTCTTTCAGCAGAAGCTACATTAGCTCAGCTGTGCCCGCAGCAGATGCTGTGAAACTCGCCACATAACTCCTGACAACTCTGGTGATCGGCCTGATGAAATTACACTGATCTAATTTGCATGCTGTGAAGACATTTGGCATGGGCTGGCATGCGAGCCTTGACGTCTTCATCGGCATGAAATGTACGCTGCTAAGAACGGCGGTGTTACATTTCCACCTCTCCTTTGGCCAGGCTGCAGCCCTTTTAAAGGGATTGTTTCAAGAACATTTCAATCTGGCTTGGGAAAACGCCTGCCACTTTGCTGCACCTGAATGTGCTGAGCCAGGAAAGCTCAGCTGTAAGAAAGTTTGGCACCACCACCAACAGCCCACCGTATACCTGCACCATCCTGTGCAATTTAATTGGCATTCAGTGGGTTGATAAATGGATTGGCTTAATGAGACAATATACTTGACATATGCAGGACTCTCCTGAGAAATAAGATTCATTTTTGCACTCGGAACATCAACGTGCTACAGGTACCAACACAGCCACCTCCAGCAGCTGCGCACGAAACAATGGCCTGCCTTCCCTTGTGCTGTGACCCATAATGCTGCCGCCTCTTTGAACACACACTAGCCCGTCGTTGCTGTCTCTGTAATGCACCTCGTTCGTTCACAGCTTTACACCGCATGATCACAGCAGGTTTACCCAGATGTCAATCTCACAAAAATCATAGGAAAATAACAAGGAATCCCCACATTTCCTTCAAAATCACAAATGGCCTTTCAGCAGAAGCTTCGTCGGAGGGGGGGCGGTGGCCCCCGGGTGGCACGTGGGGGGGCAATGAAGCAGCAGGGGTGACAACCCCACCGCATGGATGGCGGCAGCGGCAGCGGCAGCGCAAAAAGCAGGCGGGTGGCAGTGGAAAGGTTTGGTCCACTGGCCCACCCTGCACCTGGAAAGCTCCTTGCGGTGACATCACTTCTGGCGGCAATGTCACGGGGTGACATTTTTTTGCTGCGCCCCCCCCCTCCCGCAGGGTGTTTTCGTTCGCTACTGCCTTTCAGTTGGGTACCAAGTGCATGTAAATGACTGGAGCTGGGTCAGCTGCACCATTTGAATGGGGGGGGGGGGACTGTAGCTCATTGGTAGAGCGTATGCTTTGCATGCTAAAGGTACTAGGTTCTGTGCCTGGCACCTCCAGGGAGTGCTTGGACCGACCCCTGTCTGAAACCCTGGAGAGCTGCTGACAGTCCAAAGCTAGGTGGCCCAGCTGACTCGCTACAAACCAGCTTCATATGTTCAACTGAAGGCTTGAAGGGACCTCTAGTCCAATGATCTTCTTGCATGGGAAGGAGAATAATTTATTTATTTATTTATTTACAATATTTTTACCCCGCCTTTCTCCCCGAAGGGACCCAAGGCAGCTTACAACATGAAAAAGAATACAATACATGCACATTTTCCCCCATGCACATGATACAAATATTTAAAAAGAGCACAGCTGGGAACACAATGCACCACCAGAAAGTGGGGGTGCAAGGGGGGAATGCAGAGTTTTGACCAAGGGCATCTAGTTATCTGGCACCAGTACTCCCTAAATCAATCAAGTAGGAATGCAGTGAATACCTGAGAATAAGGGGCAAGAGATTCATATTGCTGATGAAGCTCAAGCAACTGAATAAGCTCTGCAGATTCCCTTGCTCTTTCTCCAATCATCTTAATATACATCTCTGGATTCTTGGCAAAAGCATACGCAGCTTCCTTGGAACTAAAAGCATAAGTTTCAGGACTCCAATAGAAGGATTTCCTGGGAGCAGAAAATCAAAACACATTTATCAGATTAGCTCATAGCACCAGGCTTGAATACCCTAGTATGTCAAGAGTGTGTCAAGAGTCAAGAGTATGTCATTGTTTGCCTAGTATGGCAAACAATGGTATGGTGAATGTCTTTGGAAATCAGAAACAAGCAGCAATGACAGGTTAAGGGGGAAAGTCCTGGTGTCACCAGACAATGTGTTCTGATTGAAAATACTGCCCAGATTCCAAATACAGTAACAGCTCTGTTGACACCGGGAATCTGGTCCTGAAAAGCCAAGTGCTATCTCAAACAGCACTATAGGAGAAGTCATTGAAGGAAACTGGTGGCACAATCTTATGCTGTGCCTACGCCGGCGGAACATGCGCTCTGCCGGCGCACACTGTTGCAAATGTGCCATAAAGCACATTGCGACAGCACACCAGGAAGCAGAACTGGCAGGAAGTCTGTATCTTTTCTTCCCGCACCAGCGCCGGGAGCAACACTCGCCAACCCAGGGAAGCCATCCCAGGATGGGGGGGATGGGCAAAAGGGGTGGGGGAGGGCAGCTACAGGGGTGGGTGGATCGGAATTGGGAGGGAGGCGAGATCAGCAGCACTGGCACGTGCCACATCCTATCCCCCTGATTCACCGACACAGGGCAACGCAGACTTGCACCAGTGATATCGCTTTCACAGGCCCAAGTTACCTCATTGTGGCTGCTGAAACTTACCCCAAGGAGACCTCCAGCAGCCAAAATTCCCCGACAGGATGCAGCGTACCCTGTGCCGGCCTTGCTGCATCGGTGCAGGGGAACCTAGGTAGGATTGGGCTATGGGGCTAATAAGCCAGAATCTGCCACTTCCAGTCCCATGGGATATAATAGCTGACAACCAACCAAGGACAAAGAGCACTGTAATGAAGCACTAAAGAAAGTGACATTATTGGAGGTATTACTGTATAGAAGTAAGACCATAACTTGAGTCGTTTTTCAGATATGGAAGTGGGATAGAAGAACAGAACAGAATTGTGTATGAAGATATGTACCAATGTACTCTTGGATTTGTGGTCTGTTCTACTGGTTCAGCTTTAGCCCACTGGGGTGTAAAAAGAATCAATCTTTCAATTATCCCAAAAGCGAAGAATTCGTTCCTCTGATCTGCATCTCCATAGCACTGGGCTCCTGCCACCAGCAGGACTTACCTAGGAGTTTGTCTATAAACAATCAATATCCTCATTTACTATGTTTAATTCTAAAGAGCATTTGGGGAGACATCAATGGACAAGCAAACTAGAAATTAGACACCTAACAGTTTAACATGTGATGGGTTTTTAGTAAGGACTCAAAGAAAGCAATGCATTTTATTTTTTTATAATTTCTGTTAATGTTGATTCTGTTAATGCTGAATTCTGTTTTAAACTCCCGAGCTGCTCCCAAGAGTGCACCGCGGCTGACCAATGCGGGCTGTGGCTTCCGTGGCTTCCGATAAACGAGGCGACTGCGTAGGGCAGCCGTGGTGCACTCTTGGGAGCAGCTCAGGTCTGCTCTAGGATGAAGCCAGCCTCAATTCCGGGACAATGGTAAGCCTAGATATGTTGAGTGTTCATCCAGGAAATACTTTATTTACTGCAACTGTGAGGGAAGTTCCATGAATGGCAACTCAGAGGTAAATTCCACTGAGTTAAATGGGACTTACTCTCAGGTAAGTGTGCATAGGATTGCAACCTTAGACTAAAAAAACCCCATAAGACATTGTTATTTTGTGCAAAAATACACAAGGAATAGTGATCCTGCAGCTTCAGGATGACACAACCCACAATGCAAGTGTCAGCAAAATCAGCATGTGTTGGCAAGGTCATTCTAGAGAACCTGTATTTTAACAGAGCAAAATCTGTGCTAACTTGATGTGATGGAATTCATGGTCCATCATAGAATTTCTTTTGCAGGTTTTGCACATCCCTCAATTCTTTTAGCACTTTAGCATGCCGTGTAGTTTAGATCCTTGTCTTCTGAATTCTTAAAGCAGTCAAGTGAGGCAGATCAGTACTGTTCCTGCTTAATTGGTGGGTCATTCAGAGGGAAAGTGGCCCTTGCCTCAAGTCAGTTGGACTGCAAGCCTATGCACAGTTACTTGGAAGTAAACCCCAATAAATATAGTGAGACCTACTCACTATACAGGATGCCCTCACTTAAAGTTGTTGATAGGTTCTTCTTGGAAACTGCAACTTTAAGCGAAACAACTTATAATGAAACCAATTTTACCATAGGCTAATTGATAAATGTAAACGTTTTCATGGTATTTTCCTATCAACTTTAAATGAAATGACTTTAAACGAAACAACTTTAAGTGAGGACTTACTGTATAGTTAAGGCATATAGTTAATGAGTTAATAACTAAGTAGAGACTAGAACTCTGAGCTCTGCGCTGCAAGTCTAGGACCATGCATGCTGGACTACGCTGGTTTATTAGAAAGCTGACAGTGCAATCCTATCCAACGTCCCCCACCGGTGTAACCAGCAGGGGAGGGCAGGGCGGGAGGCTTTGGAGGGGAGGGGAGATTTAAACCCCCTTTGAATCCCCCTTTGGAGGGGATTTGAATCCCCTTTCCGTTTTGGGGCCTCCCGTTCTCTCTGTACCGCTGGTTACACCGGTGGTGTAAGTTGGATAGGATTGCGCTGTAATATGAATAGTGAAATGAATCCCATTTGGACAATAAGAAATAATGGTCAGTGTAAAAACTGCTGCATTTTTTTTTAATGTGGGCAAGAATACCAGATCTTGGAAATAGGACAAAGCCTGGCTGCATCTGGCTACAGCTAAGCAGAGCTCCAGGCTGCTCCAGTACCTGCCGCTGGCTTCTTGTCCATGAGGTGGAAGAAGCCCACGTGTCACTGCCTCAGATTTAAACGGGGTGCCAGTTTGATGCCTCCAATTCTGCTCGGAGGAAAAGCCGCATCCGTGCAAATAAGCCCAAGGAAACTAAAAAGGGAAACGGTGTGTGACAGTTTCTAATTACTGTGTAAAAAGAACATATGGAAACTTCATTGTCCATTTCATCCCTCAACATGTACTATCAAGTCAGATTTCTTTTGCTCAATCATGTTCTCTGGAGCATTTGGAGCCCTTTCACTTTCACGTGCATTCAAGGGAGGGGGGGGGGGAAGGAAAGATGGTTTGATAGAAGCAATTTGGGTGCTTTTAGTTCTCATTTCAAACTCAGTTATTATCTCACGCAGAATAAATTCCTCTTACTTAGACGCATAGTAAGCCATTGTGTTGTTTCTCAAAGATACTTTCTGAATTCATTTTTGTAATATTTAGTCCATTGTCTGAGTTCTGATCCAAAGATTATAAACGCCACTCAAATGCTCAAAGCCATTTTGCTGAAGTCCATCAAATGTGAGCAGGGCTCAAGCATTAAGCAACATCTCGCTCGCTCGCTAGCAATTTTTTAAAAAGCAAAACCTGAAACCATCTTAGAACACATCTATTTACATAACCCTCTGGGCCCAGAGTTTTCAGCATTTATGGGTGGCCGAGATTTTTCCAGGGCTCATATTTAAATACTAATAATGTAGGCATTAGAGGAAATTTAAAAGGCGATGTTTGGGTCAATGAAGTGAGGCATACATCAAGCCCCATTTCTGAGGAGCAAAAAGCCTTCCAGCTTTTCCTATCATAGCCTCTGGCCACCGGAGCAGAGTCAGTTAATGAATCAGAAAAAAGCTGGTTACCAGATGTCCCAGCTTATTAACACACACATCGCATTCTGTAATGGCATTCACTGAGCAATCTGTGCTAACACAGACTCTTCCTCAGCAAAAAGTATCGCTCAGACTTTCTCTTCTCGTGCTGCATTTCAGGGAATGGCTGTGGTGAGCTTAAGTTTGTTTAAGGAGCCGTTGAGCATTTTGTCAAGTGGGTATTTTTCATGCGCACATGCTGCAAATGCTAAAGAGATTCTGGAGGTGTCAGAACAGACAATATAGCATTCACCCCTGTTCACCTCACTGCAGGGGATTCTTTCTAAGGCTAAATAAATACAAAAATAACCAAACCCAAAGCCTAAAAACTGAAAGGGCAAAAGAAATCAATTCTCCCTGATTGGTTTCCCCTGCTGGTAATTTTAATGCTACCCATTGTTCAGCTTGGAAGTCTAATTTTATGTTAATGTCCTGAAAGTTGTCAAATCTTGGCAAAAACTATGCATAAATTACACAGAAAGTAGCTCACAGGAGGGGGAAAGTAATGACTGTCATGGTTAGCCAAACCCATTAATAGTCTGACAAGCAATAACCCAAGAGCTCTGGTCAACTGCTGCAGACATCTGTGAAACTTTTGCAATTAATTTGGGGGAGGGGGGGAAGGCAGGGGAAGAGGAGGTATCAGCTGCAAAATAGCACATAAATGACTGGTTATGGGCTCTGCTGGTGAGGGCAGACCTGATCAAGCCTCCCTCCTTGTTTAGGAGACAACCTTTGTTGGGATCTTTTTTTTAATTGTATAAGCTCAAGTTTTATACATATCTAATACTTTTTTCAGGCCTAGTCACATGTGCCTCTAATCTAAGCACACAATATTGCCCAGTCAGTGGGTGGATTGTTTATTTTTTAAATAGCAACTAGGGGGGGGGGTGGCAAAACAGAGTTGCACCACGGGGGGGTGGACTTTAGGAGTTTGCCCCTGCTGTGGTTTTGCTCTTGATTCCCCCCACCTGCACTCCATTGGCTTTCAATTTGAAGGACATATCCCTGGGCTGTGAACCAGAGCAGAGACTGCGGCACTAGACGGTTGATGGAAAAGCATGGCAGCCATTTAACTCATGGTTTGCTTGTTTGTTTGTGTTTAAATCCACATAAAAGGGATAAAAATTAGTAATCTAAACGGAATACATAAGACTTCCAAATGTCTAAAATATATCCACCCATCTTCTAAAAATGGCTTCCAAATGTCCAGAAATATATCTATCTGTAATTGCCGTCTATATGTCATACATTCAAATGTTGATAAGCTTAAAAGGTCCTCGATCCACTGAGTAATGATAAGAAGAAGGCACTTGACCTTCCAGTGTTGTAAAATGAGTCTTTCAGCTCAGTAAGGGCACAAGGTGAACATTTCCACCGTCCTGCAGTTAACCTCTATGAAATGAACAGGTAGTTCAAAAGAACATAAATATCAACAAATATCAGTGTTTCTGTAATACGGAGTTAATACAACTAACGACTTCTTCCCAAAAAGATTATATCACTGTACATCATTAACAGCGCAATCCTATCCAACTTACACCACCGATGTAACCAGCGGTGCAGCGAGAACAGGAGGCCCCAGAACGGAAAGGATTCTGGGACCTCCTGTTCTTGCTGCACAACTGGTTTCACCAGTGATGTAAGTAGGATAGGATTGTGCTGTAAATGATGTTCCAGGTAAATTACAACATCAACGGTTAGATCCTTGAATCAACGCCCTTTGTATAAAGGCATTGTGTTGACTCTACAAATATTTTTGTTGTATTAATCGTAATTGGAGATCCATCTATATTGCAGTTATTTAACAGCCATTTAACTCCCTGGCTATACTAGTCAGAGGCACCATTTCAGATTTCAGTGATGGGGGGGGGGATTTCTCAGTAAGATTGAAAATCCAGTTAATTCAAGGTTAAATGGCAAAAGGCCAGACGGCACATCACTTTTGAAAACCAGAAAGCTTTCAAAAGCAGTTTGCAATGATATGGCATTGGGACATCAGCTGTCAAAAAAAGACACAAGTTAATAAAGCCCCAAATCAGTGGCATCCAACCCTTTGGCGCTGTTCTCAGAAGCTCCTTCTACTTGTGGAATGAAAATTGTGCCTGTGCAAGTGGTGGGACAACACATGTCATCATGTCCCAGGTACATGCTGCAGAGGGCGAACACTAAACGTGGGGATGTCATTTTTGATGGCATCCATAAGTTGTTTGCAATACATATCCTGCAATCTTGCCAGCATTAAAATGTGCACGCTTTTTCCATTGACGTTTTTTTTTCCTAGTCCTTCTTCAGGCACCATTCATGATCACCATCTTCTCTTTTAGTTAGGGCTCTTTCACTTATCAAAAGCACCAGTGACTAGACACAAAACGAAAGAGTTTGAAACAATGAGTTTAAGTGTAGCTCTCTGGCTAGAAGTGACCTGTGTTCCAGGGTCAGTCTTAGGAACAAA
Organism: Plestiodon gilberti rubricaudatus; assembly: GCA_026170595.1. NCBI lineage: Eukaryota > Metazoa > Chordata > Lepidosauria > Squamata > Scincidae > Plestiodon > Plestiodon gilberti. The sequence continues at coordinate 170,249,665 of JANXHW010000001.1, forward strand.
ACCAACTTGTCTGAACCACAGTCCTGCTGGGTTACAAAGAGACAAAGGATTCATTGATACTGACAGCAATTCATTGAACGTCTTTTGAGCTATCTCATGCTGCATCTGTGTTTAATTTGATCATTTTGGTGCTGACGACAACAGTCTTGTTGTTCATACTGTGATCGCAAACATGCATGCACATATGCACTCACCATTCAGTGGCTCAGGTCCTATGCGGAAAAGCCATCACCAGACACCTAGACATCAATAAACAGAAGTGGTAAGCAGTTTTTCTATGTTAAAGATATAATAAAACATCATAGTAAGTAATGCTATTATAATCCTACCATTACTAATTCATCTTCAAGGCACTGTCCATGTAAATAATAAAATATAATGAAACCACATTGAACCCCCCCCCCTTTTAAAAAGAGAAAGTGGGCGATGAAAGGGAGAAGAGGTATCAACCAACGCTTTACAACTGTGTAATAAGTAACCTAATTAACCTATGTTTTTACTTCTTTTTTTCTCCCCTGCCAAACTGTCAGGTTTGCAGTCTGGCAAGGGCAGAGATGCCAACCATTTTGCACAATTTAAGAGCCAGCTGGATTTTCTAGAAGCCAGCTTGTAAGGAGGGAGAGATGGAGACGGGTGCATGCCAATCCTATTCTTGCAGATGAGGTCTGCTCTCCCTGTCCCCTTTTCTTCAAGGTGGTGCAGAAAGAAAGAGGCAGCAGGGCTCAGTTGTATCTGCAGTTATAGCCTCTGACTTGGGAGCAGGGATGGGGACTCGAGTCAAATGACTCGACTCGCAAGTGCGACTCAGTCACTTTTTCCCTGACTCGTACTCGTACTCATACTTGTGACCCTCTGACTCACACTCGTACTCATGACCCATGGGTCTCGCACTTGACTCGCACTCGTGGGGGTAACGACTTGCCATTTCCAAGTCATTTTCCAAGTCATAGGGGAAGCCAAGTGGGTGCCTTAAAAGCCTCAGAGGTCCCCACACACACCCCACACAGACAATCACCCACCCCATTTTCAGGGGAAAAAGCCATTTTCCCCAAAGTGACTTGACTCATAACTTGTGACTCATGGTTTTTGGCCTTACTCGTACTCGACTCGCACTCGTGCAAAAATGACTCGCACTTGACTCGTACTTGCCCAAAAATTTTGACACTGACTCGCACTCGTACTTGCACTCGTGCAAAAATGACTCGTACTCGCACTCGCACTCGTGACCTAGTTACTTAGATACATCACTGCTTGGGAGCCCTTCCTTGTGTGAGTGGCTGTGCAAAGGAAGTGCGAGGAGTTGGTGGTGGTGTGGTCCCACGCACAGGAGGAGGAAAACCTTGCTTCCAGCCCTCTTCAGTGATTCAAGTCCTAGGACCAATGTTTTCTGCCGCCTGATTATTTATTTGTTTATTTAAAACATTGTACCCCTCACTTCTGCAATTTGCTTCCAAGGCATCTTCCACAAAATACCAAATAAAAATCATAAGAATTAAAAAAAAAAACATGATATGACATCACAATTAAAACAACAAAAGGAGGGAAAATAGCAGCGAGATCAAAATAAGAGTAGCATCCAAAAGGAACGAAGAAACGAAGTAAAGTACAACAGGGATGTTCCTCAAATGTCAGAAGATTGCCTTACGACTTAACTGACATTTAAAACCCAGTCATGACAGTGCTGGGTAGACATGTCTAGGGACATTATTCCATAATTGGATCACCAGCACAAATGAGACCCTATCAGCCCAATCCTATGGTTTTCCCCGGCATAGCATGCAGCCGTGCCAAAACAGGCTGCGCTGCATGCTATGGTGGAGAGGGGTGATTGGGAGGGGAAAGGGAAATTATTTTCCTTTACTCTGTAAACCTCCTGATCGCCAATGTCTCTCCTCGAACCTGAGCCAGCTCTTTTGCTGGCGCAAGTCCAAAGAGAGAAAGGGGGCATGTCGGAAGGCTAGGAAGGGGATAGCATCCGACGCAAGTCACCCAAGCTGGATGCCACCCCATCCCACGTCTGACATGCCTCGCATCCTCCCCTGTTCCGCCCCCGCCTCTGAGTCACTATCGTTGATGGGTGCTCCTCATCCCGCGATTGCACGCTGGGCCTCCGCGGCCTCTTCAGCAGCAGTCCGGAAGCATGCGGCTCCACGCACTTCCAGAGCACCTTTTGCAACAGTTGGAAAGCGCATTCCGCCTCCAGAATGCTAGTTCTGGTGGCGGCAATGGGGGATAGGATTGGACCATATCTCTGGTCACCTATTCTCTGAAGGTAGGACACCCAGAGAAGGGTTCAAAAGAGGATCTTAAAATATGGACAGGTTCATGCGACAGAAAACAACCTTTGGGTACCCTGAGAGCCCCAGGCCTTTTAGGATTTTATAGGTCTAAGCCAGCATTTTAATTGTGGCCAGAAACCCGTGAAAAACTTCTAGACATTGATATTTATTCAGTCTGGCAAGATGTCGTTAACAACCATGCCACTCTTTCTGAACCTCCTGATGTTTCTGAACAGTTTTCAAAGGGACTAAGGAAAGTCTATATAGAACACATTGCAGTGACCTATCTTTAATTTTACCACTTGGGCAAGGTCATGTTTCTGTGATTAACAGTGCAATCCTAACCAACTTTCCAGTGCCAGTGTAGCCATGCCAACAGGGCACACACTGCATTTTGCACTGCAAGGGCAGTCATGGAGGACTCTTCAAGGTGGGGGAACATTTGTTCCCTTACCTCAGGGCTGCTGCATTGTGGCTGCACCGGCGCTGGAAAATTGGTTAGGATGTTGCTGTAAATGGCCTTTAATTTCTGGCAGGTACTCTAAAGCTACTGGGTTCTGTGCCACACCCTACTGGCTTGGGTGGAGGCTGACAAACAGGGTTTGCGAGGAGGGTTTCAGCTGAGTGGGTGAAGGAGAAGAAAAATAAGAATCTGGAGCTTGCTGGGAAATATAATTAAGTGATTTGGGTCGGCAGAAGCAATTTTGAAGAGATGGGGTAGACATTGGTTTGGAACTCCTGTCTGCATATGTGTTTGCTTTCTATCTACTCAGTATGTACATTTGTACATGCACATGTCCACACACATGCCCAGAAATACATGCAACAAGTTTATCAGAAAAGGAAATATGGGTGGCATCCTAAGAACGTATTCTGTGGAAGAGAAGTGGGCTTGCACAAGCAGAGAGGGGCCATTTTGCTGATCCACCGTTTCCTCTGCAGCCTTTTGTGTGCCCCCTGCAAATTGTTCCTGAGGCTTGGGAAGCTGATTTGGGGGGCACAAGGACTGCAAAGGGAAGGGGAATTAGCAAAAACCATCCCTTCCCCCCTTGCATGAAGAGAACTTGCAGAAGAAATTCTTAGGATACAACCCTGTACAACTCCAATATAAGGGCATCTCCAGTACATTTCTTCATATGGAAACCAATTCTTGCTTTAAAGGCTGCTTTGCAACGTCCTCACATGATAGCGGCTGGAGCTCATGAAAGCATGCTCAGAGAGTTTGGAAGCTGTGCTAGTCTGGTACTCAGATAGTAATAATGCTCTCCAAGCCAATCCCCACTCCACCCTATATAAAATGTAATATAGGACTTACAGAATAAAAGTGCAGGTTGGATTGAAAAGCAAATGTCAATCATACTTGAGGAAGGCTTAAAGGCTTATATTTTCTTCATTGTTACATATCAAAATACTTAGAAATCCAAATACTATCATGAAATGGAAGCTCTTTAAAATGAAGTGCCTGTCTTTAAAACTTCAACACAGGAAAGCAAAAATATCACTATACTATACAAGTTTGGAATAATCCAGTCACACTGTGACTTCACCACCATATGAAACAGTGCAGGTGGCCATATTTCACCATTTGCTTCCTTCCTTTGCTATCCTTTTGGCACCTTAATATATCAATGGTTCTTCTCTAAAATGATATGCACTTCATGAAATATTAATCTACAATGCAGATATTGACAACGCAATCCTGCATAACAATACACCGGCGGAGCGAGTGTTCCGCTGGTGTTAGGCATCACCAAAGTGCCATAAGACACTTATGCAGAGGCTAGCACCACTCACTCCCCTGGTGGCCTGGACCTATGCCGGACGACCCGGGTAAGACCTAGGCCACATGGTGCAGGGGCAGGGATGGGTGGGCCAAGGCAGGATGGCAAAGGAGGGGGACCATTGGCCGACCCAGGTTGGGAGGGAGAGGGGATATCGGCTCTGAGTTGCCCCATGCCCCTTCCCAGCCCGGGTCAGCCTTACACGGCCTCCTCGGATGCATGCCAGTCCCATTGCAGCCCGCGCGGCTTACACTGGGGGAAGGGGACAAACATCCCCTTAGGCCCTTCAATCTACTGTATGTACAGTATTCAGTTCGTTGCCTGAACAGATCCTAGGCTTGTATAAACTGCACGTAGGTAGGCTTGCCCACCAAGTTCATTCTAAGCACGTCTGTCCATTCCCTGAATCATTATTTCACACTTGACTCCCACGGAGGTCTAGAAAAAAAACTTAGTAGATCCCACAAGCCTGAAATATGCCCACCCCTGTTGTGTAGCATATTTCCAGGAAACTGAAAATGTGTTATCAGTCTTTTTAAAAACACCAGTCAATTTGAGCCATTGTCTGAGACATCTTTTGTCATCTGCATATTTGTAGGTTGAATATTGTGGCTAGAGATGTAGGTCTCAAGAACTTCAATCTAAAAGTTAATCTTTGGAAATCAGACTAGAGTGGATTAAAAAAAAACAAGAAAGGGGAAAAATACCCTTTCTACAGGTTAATGAAATGGATGGAATCTAATCCAAAAGAAACGACGTGATTATGAATTGGAGATTACTGTAGAGTAAGTCCTCTGTAAGCCTTTTATACTTGACTTGTGATGTGTGACTTTTCAAAGGCAGGTCTATTTTATTTTAATTCATTCAGCAATTTTCTGTTTTCTAGTGTTTGGGCATTGTTCATAAAGCTAGATCAGTCCATTTTATAGGCTTTCGATTCTAAAGGGCTCATTTGCAAAACTCCTATGGGAAGGCATACATGGACATTTAATAACTGCAGTGCCACAGACAGAAATATCATAATTATATGAAATGTTGTATTGCTATATTCAGAGACTTACAGTACTTAATTTCCAAAGGAAAGAAAGAATTTGCCTGCCAAAAATAATCATGTTTCCATGTAGAACTTGGATCTTATGTGAACAGGCATTGAAAAACTCTGAGTTTCCAATAATTGTTTTAGATTGTTGCCGTGACTGAAGAAATTTAGAATACATATTAGCACAAACAACTCACAGGCTGTTAACATTTGGGTGCAGATTATCTTTACCATCTCTGAGTTTCAGACTGGCTTGCAATCATTGGGTGTTTTTAAAACAACTTTGCTCTAAGGTTCTTCTGTTAGTGTTCATTAGCTTTGAAAACTATTGAGCTCAGGGGGCCATTTAATCCCTGATGCAACTGCAGTAATTTCACTAGAATTCATTGGGGATGAATTTCACCCAATACGTTTAGCTCCAATGAATTAAGCTGCAAGAATGTTAGTGTGTGTGTGTGTGGGGGGGGGGGGAAAGCAAATATGGACTGTATCTTGGAAAGAATGGGGTCCCACTATGCATTGGGTACTAAAGATTGCTTCAGGGTGAATACACACAACTTTTTTTTGTTCAAACTATGACTATGAGATTATTTCCATGCATATGTATTGAACAAAATCCAGCAAAAATTAACCACTTTAAAGTTCCATTGATTGCATCAGCTAACCATCGATTTACTGTAACTTTCTCATTGAGAACCAAGTGCTTAAGGTTGGCTGACCTGTTCCCATTGGCTAAATGGAATTGAGAAGGGAACTGCATGCCAGAAATGTCGGTTTTCATTTCTTGATGACTGGCATGCTTCTTGCTTGATTTCCACAATGCAATTCTGTGAATGGGCCCTCAAGTTCTTAAGTGTCTATAGGGGAGTGAGTGAGGCAAGATCTATTTTCATTGTAGGGATTTAAACACCAAGTGCTTCAGGCCATAAATCTCTAATCCTGAAAACACAGAATGGAATTTCAGTTTTCAGCTGTCAATAAGACTGCAATCCTATCCACATTTACACTGGGAGTAAGCCCCATTGACTGTAATGGGACTGACTTCTGAGTACACATGCATAGGATCGGACTCTGCCTCTAAAGCTGATATTTTATTCTCAAAGCTTTAAAAGAAGCTAAAGCATTATTGTGTAAATGCAGTTTGAAATGAGTGGTTCTTATTTTATGAGAATCCATGTTCAATACAATAAGTGAAAGAGAAAAAAATTATGTTGTTGATTTAGGTAAAGGTGACCCCTGACAATTAAGTCCAGTCGTGTCCGACTCTAGGGTGTGCTGCTCATCCCCATTTCAAAGCCGAAGAGCCAGCGTTGTCCGAAGACGCCTCCGTGGTGGACACCATGTGGCCGGCATGACTCTCCTTGCCGCAGTGCGTAGCATGCGGCTGGAACACGGAGCACTGTTACCTTCCCGCAAGCGGTACCTATTTATCTACTCGCATTGACATGCTTTGGAACTGCTAGGTTGGCAGGAGCTGGCCAAGCAACGAGAGCTCACCCCGTCGCGGATTCGAACTGCCGACCTTTCGATCGACAGCTCATGGTTCAGCGGTTTAACCCACTGCGTCACCCACTGGCCAGTGATTTAGACAGTCATTAAAAAGAAAAGACAGTGGTGTCATGAAAAAACCTCAGAGAGACTTCCTTCCTTCCCTTGTCCTACTAATTCCATATCAGAAAGGAGCCATAATACAGACACCTCCATGGTACAGTTGCCACCCTTTCCCTCTCACGAAAGTCTGTGCTTTGAACAGCTGCAGGACTGGGAGACAGTGAGCATATTCTCCAGTATTGTGTACTCCATACCTGGGGGGGGGAGCTTGGAAGGGTCTAGCTCCCTCTGAGAGATTCCAGGCTCCTGGTAGTTAATTAAAAAAAGAAACCGGGGGGAGGGGGAATTGTCTCTAGCCTTTTTAATAGTGAAGATATGAAGACATTTGTGCAGGCATTATTCTATCCCAGCAGTTCTCAAAGTGGTGGGTCATGACCCACCACTAGAACCAGATGCTGTGTCCCCTGCCACCTTAAAGGACGGGGGTCAGGGACAGCATGGTAGCAATGGCAGTGATCCCGGGGATAGCTGCCTCCGTGGAAAAAAAAGTTTTAAAGTGTAATTTTTACAGTCACCGGGGGTTCTGGAGGAGCATCTACCTCCAGCCAACAGATCAGTAAGTATCTTAGATTTTAAATCTGGGATAGACAGGCTATTGCCAGGTTAATTAGGTGAATTAGCACCTTCAGCAATTTTAACTGTGTTTGTGTGGTCCTTGAACTGGGATATTATTACAATCATGCTCCTGTCTTCATGGGAGAAATGTTGAAGGGTATGATTTCATAATCCAGACAAATACAGCAACAATGCTCTATTCGTTAACATTGCTATCTATCTTTAAATCTTGGGTCTAGGAGTTTTGTAGCATGTAACTGGCTGTAACAAAATAATTTTGCCCCCAAATAAGGGGAACATCTTATCCCTGATGTGTGTCTTATCTGGGCTTTCATATCTGCCCCACTACCAGATCTTTCGCATTTCCATTCTCCAAAAAGTGGCAGCTTTGGAACATCACCATGACCAGCCCCCAAAACCTTACTTATTTATGCAGAGGTCTTTACCAGCCCTGGTACCTGACATCCATATGATGTCAGGTAGATAAGATGACAGAGACTGGGACATTCTGCATGCCACAAGCATCCATATTTCCCTCCACCAGATTGCAAGTAGGCTTACCCCCAAATGCCCAGCCCTGTCACAACTTGGCTACTAACTTAGACATGATGGGGCACCAAGGTTGTTTTTTGTCCCCCTAGAGCTGTGCACAATCTTCTCAACCTGGGGTTGGGAAGAAGGGAAAGATGTGATGGAAGAGAAATGAACACACTACTAAGATATGAACAAATTCAAAGTTTGCTAACTACAAAAACCAATGACTGGGATGAAAAAGGATGAGACAGATTCCTGAGATCCCATGCATTATTATCCAATAACCCACACCCAAAATGGGGACATTTCAGAGTGGCCTCAGATACAACTCAAGAGGAACATGTGGCTGGAATATGACATCCCGCTGCATCATGTACAGATGTACTTGATGTATTGTAAGGTTATTTTATTTCCAGTCAATGTTTTTCATTTGCTTTTGCAACTAATATATTATGGCATTTCTCTGATAATGCTGTTTCATGTACTACATTCATCATTCACATTATTAGAGATTAGAAGTCCAATATAATAAAAATTAAATCACTCTCATATCCTGAAATAAATATGTTAACAGTTACTGAGACAGTTAAATAATTATTATTCAATAAAAGTGGGCATGATCAACATAGCCCCACAAAGTACCTAAAGTTTAACTATAGTTTTCTCAATTTCACTTTTAATATTTTTTTTGGCAAAACCAAGTTGTTTATTTTAATCTACTGACATTTCATTTTGTGATTAATTTTAGACTAACAGTGTAAAAACTACAAATTCATTTTAATGTGACAAGCATTTGGTGATTAATTTTCCAACAATGCTATGGGATTCTAGAAAGCACTCCTCATTTGACATGTATTTTATAATTTATTTTAAAACAATGCTGCACAAATCTGCAAAGACATTATTCATCGGAGAGTTCATTAATTATGCAAATGTGCTGCAATTAACAAATCTGTTCTGAGGATGACATTTGCATAATAATGAACTTCATGTTTGTGACATTATTTAATAAGATACCTTTGTGCATTCCCCCCCCCCCCAACAAAAGGCTCCTGTGGACACTTTGAATCAGGAGGTGGTTAAAACAGAGTATGCATCTTTGAGATTAAAAGATGTAATCCAAGAAACTCTGCTTTAAAAATACACCGATTTTCAATACGAGTACAACTAATATATGAAGACATTGCTATAAAAGCATCGCTTTTTTATTATTAACCTTTGCCTTCCTCAACAGCACTTGGCTTTAATTTACATTTATGTATGGTAAACAATGTAATAGGGACTTATCGGGACAGTGGGAAATAAGTAAAAGTTGCATGCAAATGACTACTTAGCCATTGTGTGACATAAATTGAGTGCATGATTCTTACATGATGGCTATGATAAGAAGGCTTTCTCTATGAAATGGGGAGCCAGTTGACTGATATCAGGCAATGGGTAGCCGTGCCCAATCAAAAATAAAAAAACCTAGTGAAATGAATACACGACTAGACATCTAGATACCAAATGAAATAGCTCTTCCCTGAAGTGCTATACCTCTCAGACTAGTTTCACACATTCCAACAAGTGCTGAAAGAGGAAGCAGGGAAGTCTTCCCAATTCTGTAACATTGAAAAGGTGACTGAGCTTCTCCCTTCAGATACTTGAGCTTCCTATCAGGAGATAGTATGGCAAGCTACCTTTCTGGATAAATGTCACAAACATGTGAAAACATTCATTCAAGCTTCTTGTTTCAGCGATGGTTGGAACATGTGAAGAACCTGTCATTGTATATCAACTGTTGGCTTTCTCAAAGCCATTCATACAGGTGTGGTGAAAGGAAAGGAACCTGTCACCGTTGGGCTGCTTTGGCTGGACCAGAGGTGATCAGACTTGAACCCAGCCTGGAATCTTTTCTAAGGGGGCCTTAGTCAGTGCCCCAGAATCAGTCTCGAGCCACATAGGGTAATATTTGCTGTGATTACAAATGTATAGACTTTATTTTATTAGCTTGCCCCATTGTTCTGTTATCAAAGAAACCCTGTCCCAATCATACTCACACTCGTACAGGTTAAAACCCATTTCTTCCCGGCCCACAGGTGTATATGCATTTGACTCCTGTTGCGTATATACACGTTTGGGAAGAGACGCCTTTTAATTAAGGTGACCAGTCGCAAGCGTATTTAACATGCTGAAGTTGGAGTTCTTTGTATTTGGGTCGAGGGTCTGTTCTTTGTGCACATTCATCTTTGGATCTTTCTGGTCCGTCTTTTAACCCCCTTCTGTCAGACCGCTGCTTCCTGGCAACTTGTGCCTCTTCCTCCTCTCCTCCTCCTTCTTGATCTTTGTCGGTCCAGAGATATCTTTTTTTTTTCTTCATTCAGTGGCCTTACATTGGGGCATATCTTGCACTGCCTCACTTGTCCCTGGCCAAACTCTTTGTTTGTGCCATTGAGATGTTTATGGCACTAGACATTATAGCACTAGGTATTTATTGTCCACTGATGTTTAGGTTTTTCCTGGGAGCCAAAAACAGGGCATCTGAGTTCAAAGGGGCTACATTCCAGGCCTCAGTCTTGCATGTAGCTGGAGAATCTCAGGTTGTCAGAATTCCTCAGCCTGTCTTCAGCCATGTTCTTTGAAAAACATACACACCCCTACTCTACCATAGTCATCTAACAGTGCAATCCTGTGGAACCTTGCACCAGTGTAACAGTAGATGCAATTGCACTTACACGGGTGCATCTGCTGTTACACCGGTGCAAGGTTACACAGGATTGCGCTGTAACATCCATTAAAAAAACATAAACAAATGACTCCCAGCAAACCTATGGTAGCAACTACTTTACTATGTTCATCCCAAAGCTAAGCCACTTGGTAACTTCCTAGTAAAGTCATGGTCCATCCCTGTGAAAAATAAGTGATAAAGGCAGCAGCACTGAGATTTTGTAAAATGCACTAATGCTGACACATTTTAAACACTCTATAGGAAAGACTCTACTCTTTAGGAACCAGGGTACAGCAAATATTTGATGTGTCTTACAGGAGGTGAGCAGCAGTGGATCCTTACTGCTTCAGGGGTTGGCCAGGCATGGGTATGAACCCTTGCATGGGTGGGATGCCCCAGAAGGCCCAAATGTGGAGCTACCCCTGGGCAATACTAAAACTGGGGTCAGTGCACTGTTATGTCAACCTTTAATAAGACACATGTGACATGCTTTTAAATTTGAAACAAAATTCAACAACCAGCCACTTGCCTAGCTTATTTGTTGCAACAGAGGGCAATTTGGTGCATTCTGAACTGAAAGGAAACAAGCAAGATAACCCTTCAAGCTTATCAGAACATCAGACTTGCTCTGCTCCACTTGCTATTTTCCCCTGGAAATTGATCTCCAGATCTTAGACTACATGCCCCTTATTTTCTGACCCAGCAGATAACTAAACTCAAGGTTAAATAAAATGAACCTGAGAGAACATATGGTTTCCAGTTAATGCCATATCAGAGCTGGTGTAGCAATAGTGGCTAGCAATACAATCTATGCATGCATGCCTAGTAGAGGCAAGTTCCACTGGGTTCAATGGGGTTCACTCCCAAGTAAGTGTGTATAGGACTGTAGCTTAACAGCACAATCCTGACTAAGGATCCGGCTGGCGACCCGCTGGATCCATGCCGGGCTGGAGGTCTACTCGGTGAAGGGGACGCTTGTCCCCTTCCACAAGGGGAAACCCAGGCCGGTCCTATCGGGCTCCTCGGATTTCCGCCAGCTAAATAGCTGGCGGAAGTAGAAAAGGCCGTGTAATGGCGTAGCCGCCCCGGCGGGGACAGGGATATGGCCGACACCATCCCCCTCCCCCTCCCGGGCCAGCTAGGCTACTGGCCCCCCTCCCTTGCCCCACCCGGCCGGACCGCCCATGCGGCCAGTGACGGAGTGCTTACCTTCCACCGCCGTCCGTGTGGAGATCCGGTGCCGGAGTGAGGGAGGCTGGCCTCCCTTACTCCTGAGTGGTTGCGAACATGCTTTACGGCATGTTCGTGACGGCTTCCGGCGCCGGAGCGCTCGTTCCGGCACTGGACCTATCATCAGGATTGCACTCTAAGAGACGGAGCTGTACTGATCTGTTCAGCTGGATGGATTGCCCTATTGTTGGGGCACCAATCCTGCAAGGAAGCACCAACCCTATCCCACAGCCAAACACCTCTACCATAATACAACAAATGAGGAAAATGGGGCTGAGCTAGATATTCTTTGATGGAGTAAAAATATTTTCTGAAAGACATTTTATGCGAATAGTCACCATTTTATCCTGCTTGGTGCCACTGATTTCCCTGGTAGGTGGTTTTTTCATCTTTTGGGGTCAATCACATGGGTGATCTCAGCCACCAAGAATCACATAACACACAGGCTAAAGTATGAAAGTTATATAGCCAGTTAGACTTAGCGGGATAATGACATCACTGAGGACAAGTGAAGTCAATTGCAAGTGAGAGTAAGTAACTGAAGAGTCAAAGATTTGCCATAGAATATCGAAGGATGGCCTGAAAAAGGAAAATGTTTTTGCACACAGCCAAAAAGTTGAAAAACTGAGTAGTTTTGGATCAGCCTTAGAAAAGCCTAATTTTGAGACATTTGGAATTATGATTATAGGTACAGACTACATCTTGGCAATACTTAACATTTATTTAAATATAGATATCAACTATATTGGCCCTGTGCTTAGCTGCCTAAAATGAGTCATGACTTTGTCCCATTGCTGTTAATGGGCCTTAAGTTAGTTGCAAACAATTTTCTGCCCCCCCCCCCCCAAAAAAAGGTCTGGGAAAACAATGCCATGCATTCAGTGTCAGCTCTCCATCCCTGACTGTTCCCTGGAAGGACAGGTACTGAGACTGAAACTCAAATATTTTGGCCACCTAATGCGAAGAGAGGACTCTCTGGAGAAGACTCTGATGCTGGGAAAGATTGAAGGCAAAAGGAGAAGGGGAAGGCAAAGGATGAGATGGTTAGACAGCATCACCGATGCAACAAACATGACAATGAGCGAACTCAGGAAGATAGTGGAGGACAGGAAGGCCTGGAGGGATATGGTTCATGGGATCACGAAGGGTCGGACACGACTTAACAACTGAACAACAACAACAACTGACCCTCTGTTACACAACGGAAGAAAGCGGCCCTGCTCCCTCGCCTTTGGAGCCATTCTGGCCGACGAAAGCACTTGCTTGCTTTCGTCAGCCGGGGGGCGGGGCCGCTTTCTCCCGTCGTGTAACGGAGGGTCAGAGCCTGACGGAACTTGGAGCTCCGCCCCCCCCTGCAGTGACGCTGCTGGGTGGAGGAGCAGTAGAGGCAAGTAGGTGAACAGAGATGGGCGCCCCCCACCAATCTGCTGCCTGAGGCTACCACTTCAGTTGGCCTCATGGATGGGCCCGCCCTGCTTCCCTGATATGAGGGATGGCCAACTGTGTGACAGAAGTCTATGATAGTGCCTCCTGTGGCCAATATCAGAATGGCCTCCTCTATGGTAAGGTGCAAAGGAAGTTGGAGCTTCTTTGTTGTGCAAAACAGGACATTTCAGTTGACACACCACCCTTTGCTCCTGCAGAAGCAGCAGCGCCCACATGGCCTTTTCTAAATAACTATGGAAAGAGCAAGTATTCCATTGTCCTCTGCATCTGGTCCCACTCCTTCTTGTCACCTATGATTTTGTTGTTGTTGTTGTTGTTGTTGTTGTTGTTGTTGTTGTTTTTAAATATGTTGCTCCAACACTCCGATATTACATGCATTGAATCACGCTTAAACAAAAAACAAAACACCAACAGTTTTATTATGGCACTTGAAATGACTGCATCGTATTCCTTTAACTTGAATACACACCCATCCATTGCCATACAGTGATATACTCAAAAACCGCTGGGATGATGCCACTCTCATCTCTCATGATCCTCTTAAATGATAAGAAATGGGTCTGCAGACATTCCAAACACACAGAGGCTTGCAGTCTCCCCCCAGACCTGTGTTTATTTTTTATTTATTTATTTTTCACATTTTTTATACCACCCTTCCTCCAAGGAGCTCAGAGTGGTGTACATATTTCCTCCCCTCCTTTTTGTCCTCACAACAACCCTGTGAGGTAGGTGGGGCTGAGAGATAGTGACTGGCCCAAGGTCACCCAGGAAGCTTCGTGGCTGAGCGGGGATTTGAACCTGGATCTTCCAGGTCTAAGTCCGACTCCCAAACCACTACACCATCCTGGCTCAGCTGCAGCAGTCCATTTGCATTCAAAGAGTTTAAATGATTTTGATGGCTTTTCCCTTTGTGATCTAATTACCAGGAACTTGGAAGTCAACCAACTCCGACGACTACTGCAGACTAGGCTCAAGCATTCTGGCTGTCAGTCCCCACAGCTTTTCCCATGCTTATTTGCCATGGATGCTTCGGCACAATTGACAATTTCCTTTAATGGCTGCATTTCTGTGTTTTTTACTGCAGTGCGTCCCCCCCCCCACCATGCTGTGTCCAAGGACCACAGAGATGTCCAATATCTTTTCCCAGATCCACATCCATGAATGAGGATTCCATCCTGGGTGCCAATTTGTCGTCCAAAAGGAGCTGGCATCCTGTTTTGAGAGCTCCTACTGGATTCTTCTGCCAGGCTTGGAAAGAGGCTTTAGGGAGTTTAGGATAACTAAGCCCGATAATTAATTGAATGGAAACAACCTCAGCTATGATGAGGGCACTGAAAAACCAGCAGAACCCGCAACATCAGTTCAGCCCAACTACAGTATGTCAGGAGACATTTCAGTATGTTCGTGGATACCTTTTAGTTTATTTATTTATTTTATTTTATTTTTTCACATTTTTATACTGCCCTTCCTCCAAGGAGCTCAGAGTGGTGTACATATTTCCTCCCCTCCTTTTTGTCCTCACAACAACCCTGTGAGGTAGGTGGGGCTGAGAGATAGTGACTGGCTCAAGGTCACCCAGGAAGCTTCGTGGCTGAGCGGGGATTTGAACCTGGATCTTCCAGGTCTAAGCCCGACTCCCAAACCACTACACCATCCTGGCTTTAGTTTGGTCACATTGGTTGAACACATTCCAGTGCAAAAGGTGCTAGGTAAATTCAGCTTGTTAATGGCATTTTTAAATTACTACTGTACTATCACTGGGAGGTTTGTTTGTTGTGTGTGTGTGTGTGTGTGTGTGTGTGTGTGTGTGTGTGCTTTCAAACTATAGTACATGGTAGCTTTGAGGCAGAGATGATATTGCCATGAGACTGAACAATCCCCAGCTTTGACTGTCACACACTATTTGCAATTTGTGTTGATACAGTGGTATTGTTTGCCGTTCTGTTTTTAAAGAGCTTGTCTGCCTTAACTGGGCAAGGCAGCAACCCATTGCATTCCTGCTTCAGTTGCATTCCTGCTTCAAGAATCAATAGCCTTTCTCCCAGTAGACTTGTCCCAAGGATACCTGGGAATTATTTCCCTTAGGGATCCATATATGTGTAATCCACATTCTGCACAACCTCACATGTCTATTTGGAATGGAGTCATTTGCTCACTCTAACTGCCTTCCTTTCTCACTGGATTTGACTAAGACACAGTATTGTCACCCAAGGGAGGTAAGAAAGTGTAATATAAGCATCTTGGGAGGTTTCATGACTTCAGTCCTGTTTCTGCAAAACTTCAGAAGCCCACCATAATTTTGTTCTTCTACTTGATGGTTTGTCTTTTTGTTGGAAGGTTCACAGCCTAATCCTACAAATGAATGATATTTCTCAGAAGCACACCCCATTGATTTCAGTGTAGGGTTGGCCATTGTAAGTAAGTGTACATAGATTGTGAACCAGGGACTGGGCTCCACCCTGTTGCGAACATACCATAAAAGCACATTGTGACAGCGCGGAGGCCAGCATCGGCAGGTGTCCACTGGGGACGGAGCTGCGCCTGCCAGAGGCAGGTGAGCTCCACGCCGGCCAGCAGGGAGGCAGGGGGGGATGCAGGGAGGAGGCATTCCAGGGCGTGGAGGAGGGCGCATCACACTTGGTAGGGGGCGGGCTCAGCGGAGGCCTAACCCCCGTTCTGGGATTTCAAGCCCAGCACGGGGCTTCTCAGAGCTGCGCCAGCCATTTTGCTGGCATGCCTCTGAGTATCCCCATAAGGGCTGCTGGGGCTCAACACGGGGGAAGGGGATGATTGTCCCCTTCCCTCAAGGAGGCCTCCAGCCCCGTGCTAGATACCGCAGAGCCTGCCCCAGTGCTGCTGCATCCAAACGCGGGGCTTTTAATAGGATTGGACTGTGTGTGACTATAAGGGCGAGATCCAGCCCAAACTTCCGGCGCCGGAGCGAGCGCTCCAGCGCTGGAAGCTGTAGCAAATGTGCTGTAAGGCATGTTTGTGCCTCCTTTAGAGTAAGGGAGGCCGGCACAAGACCGGCTTCCCTCACTCCGTTGCCGGACTGAGGATGCGGCTGCCGGAGGCAGGTAAGGCTCCCGCCGGTGGCCGTGTGGGTGGTCTGGGCAGTGAAGGAGGGGGGCCATTGGGCGAGCTTGCCCAGGAGGGGGTGGGTATGCCGTTGGCCATATCCCTGTCCCTGACGGCATATGGCAGAAATTTCTGCTATTTAGCTGGCAGAAATCCAAGTAGGCCGATTGGGCTGACCCCGGTTTACACCCGGGGAAGGGGACGAACATCCCCGTAGTAGACCTCCGGGGCCCCACATGGCGGTCTGGACACCCAAATCCTGTGTAAGGATCTGGCGGGCGGTCCTTACACAGCATTTGGCTGTAAATCATTTGGGGCCCAACCTGATCGAACATTCCAGCACCGATGCAGCCGCAATGCAGCCCCAAGGTAAAGGAACAAACGTTCCCTTACCTTAAGGAGGCCTCCATGACTGCCCCTCCACTGCAGGATGCAGTTCATGCTCCATTGGCACGGCTGCATCAGCGCTGGAAAGTTGGATAGGATTGGGCCCTTAGATAAATGAATAATAGGGATGAACTTTTTTATATCCAGTGGCATATGAGAAAACAGTCTAGTTCTGCCTCACATTCCCCTTCTATCGATGATGCTGTGGCTGTTGTGGGACCAGCCCTTCCTGGCTCCAAATTTAATCAACTGAGACAGGATCAGTCTGGCCACCATCCATTTGGGCCCCTAGTGTGCGTTAGGATTTGTGCCTGTTGGAACTCACACTTGACCACCATTTGACAAGAGGCAACCTGTGTCACAGTCTTGATATGCACATTTGGTCAATCCAGAGCATTCATGTTTGAATGGTGATTGGAATTGTAACGTTCAGCCTGAAGAGCAGAGTGAATTTAGCAACCCATCAACCATCTGTTTGTTTTCTGGCTGTGCGTTTACTTGCAAAAGTGCTTGTTCAATTGATGTGGATTGTTTGTCGTTCTATATTTAAAGCTACAAGGTGACATTATTATCAGTCAACTTGTGACCTCTTATTATTTCAGTCTTCGTCCAAATACCGTATTGACCTGAGTATAAGACTCACTTTTGTCCCTTAAGGCAAGTTTTTAAAGTAGGAGTGCGGCTTACAATCAAAGTCTAGCATTTTCTGCCTAGAGTTTTCTGCAAAGCGTCCCTTTTTCAAGCCTCTCCAAGTCTCTTTCAAAGGTAAAATGCTTTTTCTTTTTTAAAACTGCAAAGTGCTGTGTTTTCAGCTCTTATTCACTTGCTAAATGGCCACGATCTCTCTAGCAACCTCTAGCCTTAGAGGCATTTGAAAAAAATTAACCCTTAGGTTCCAGCCCCAGGACTCTGTGGAAACTAAGATATTTATTGATCCTGCAGTTTGAAAGTTGAGAGCAAGAGCTCCTGCATAGGCTTATCATATCCAAAGGGGGACAGAGTGCCAACCTTTAATCTGCAATCCTATGCACACCTTCCTGGGAGTAAGCCCCATTGAATGCAATAGGACTTACTTCTGAGTAGACATGCATAGGATTGTGCTGTTAACCACTGAAATTTGGGCAGGTGCAGCTTATCATCATGGAAGGGTGCAACAAGCTGCACCTGCCCAAATTCCAAAGGTTAAAGGTAGGCACTCTGTCCAGTAGCATCACTAGGACGCGCGTCACCCTGGGGCAGGGGGCGTGCGTCACCGTAGTGACGCTACGATATCGCGGCATGGGGGGGACCCGGCTCCCCCCCGCGTCGCCCTCCGGACGCTCCGAGGCCAGCCCGGGAGCCGGCCTCGGAGCGTCCGACCCCGTCGGTTCTCCAGGGCCTTCTGAAAGAAGGCCCAGGCAGCGCGTCCATCCGGGTATTTCCCGGATTTTCGCGCATGCGCAGACCCGTTTTGAGGGCTTTTTGCGGGGTTTTGCGGTGGCGGGGTGGGCGGGGCACCCCCGGGTGACGCGCGCCACCTCCGTGATGCGCGCCACCTCCGTGATGCGCGCCATCCTTCGGACGCTCCGAGGCCAGCCCGGGAGCCGGCCTCGGAGCGTCCGACCCCGTCGGTTCTCCAGGGCCTTCTGAAAGAAGGCCCAGGCAGCGCGTCCATCCGGGTATTTCCCGGATTTTCGCGCATGCGCAGACCCGTTTTGAGGGCTTTTTGCCCTCAAAACGGGTCTGCGCATGCGCGAAAATCCGGGAAATACCCAGATGGACGCGCTGCCTGGGCCTTCTTTCAGAAGGCCCTGGAGCGCCGACGGGGTCGGACGCTCCGAGGCCGGCTCCCGGGCCGGCCTCGGAGCGTCCGAAGGATGGCGCGCATCACGGAGGTGGCGCGCATCACGGAGGTGGCGCGCGTCACCCGGGGGTGCCCCGCCCACCCCGCCACGCTCCAGCGACGCCCCTGACTCTGTCCCCCTTTGGATCTGGGAAGGCTACTTATACTAGGGTGCCCAGATTCAATAAGGGACAGGGTGCCTATGCCTTTAACTGTACTAAAGCTGTACTGTTTTACTGTTCTACTAATGTGCATATTTTCTTTAAGTTAAAAAAAGTTAAACATGTATGTTTTAAAAAATAGCACCAAACTTTAAGGGTGCGGCTTATAATCAGGAGCGTCCTATACTCGGGGCAATACGGTAATAAAAAGGACTGAAAACGGAGTACAAACTTGAGGATATGATCAATTGTGTGTTGAGCAAGGGATTGGACTAGATTACCTCCAAGTTATCTTCCAACACTAATTTTGTGTGATTCTAACAATGTAATGATTTTGTGTCTCATTAAAGAAAACAAATTATATCACACAAAAGCCTTTAATGAAAGTTAAAACTTTCATTCTGGAATCTAAATAGATGAGCAATTAAGCCATAACAACCATCAAATTGTGTCATATAATTAATAACCCCAGACCCGATGGACTATAGAAAAAAATATATTCTCATTGAGTCAGTCACCATTTACAGGTTTTCAAATGCTAGAAAAATCCAGACGCACCTGAGGCTATTTTCACATTCCTACAACCTTTTCAAGAAAAGCAATGAAAATTGAGAGGCCAAAATTTAGCTATAATGCTGGAAGCAATCAAAAAGGCAAGATAGAAAGTCTGAGATTTATGTTACCAGAGAAATGATTGGAATCTTTATGTTGCAGAGCTTGTATTTTTCCATCTTTACATGTACTGCATGCACTGAAATATTACTAGTCTTAACTTCAGAGGAGGGAGTTTGAGAAATATATGCGCAATCTCTAAGCAGGGCTACATCCAAGTTACAACAGCAGGCCCTTTGCAAACTTGCAGTTCTTGGCAGCCCTCTACCTCCTGGGTGCACATGGACAGAGTTATCCTGCCACCAGTATATGAAGGCTGCGGCCACAGAGGTGATTTCAGGGATCAGCCCAGGTCCTCAGTGGGTGTCTAAAGTGGCGTTGCAACTGACACCCTGCGTGAGGGGGGCGGCATAAAAAATGTCCCCCCGTGATGTCACCGCTGGATGTGACGTCACCTGCCCCCGATGACGTCACTACCGCCGCAAAAAAAATGAGTAGAGGGTTGGCGGGTGGGGACATCCTTTCTCACTGCCACCCGCCCGCAAGGACGCTCCTGCTTTGTCGCGTCGCTTTTCCACACCGCTTTGTGGCACTTTCCCTTGCTGCCGCCATGCCGCCGCCGATTAGCCACTGATACGGCGGAGTTGACACACCTCGCTTGTTGATCGGGGACAGACCTCCCCCTCGACTCCCCCATTCCGACACCTCTGGGTGTCTAATGATACCATCCTCTGACACTGGTCCTGTCTCCAAAAGAACATAAAAAGGAAGAATATGATTGCTCTGTACCTTTAAGATTTTCTGCCAGGATAAAATTAATCTAGATATGTTATAGGACAGGGCATACCGTAATTAACAACTTGGTCCACAGCTGATTTGCCATGTTGCTGTGGCACTGTGTGCTGACATTTACCCAGGACTTTACTTTTGTGCAGTCTAGTTATGGCAAGCACAAACATCACCAAGAATATCCATAGGGAAAGTGGGGAATTACTGTAGTTGTGTGGTTCATTTGTGCCCTCTGTTGTTCTCTTTGTGGGAGTCATGCTTGGCACCCCTAAACTGGTACCAGAACACTCTACAACATGAGTACACGCACAAGCTGCTCATTCCATGTGTTGGAGGGCTGGATCACATTCATTTTTTTTTTTTAACAAAAATAGACTGTAGAATATTGTGAACTGGCATGTTTTACTAAACATAATTTCCCGCCTTGATTAGTTCCAGTTCCTGAACACTTATCCACAACTAAATTTGTTTCTTCTAAAATAAATGCGCTTCTAATGAGGCAACAATGCTTTGCCTGGACAAATTCCCTGCTTAGTTTTCTCTTCGTTTTTTTTTTTTTTTAAGTTTTCCAGCAGGGACAATTGTTATACTACAGTACAGTATTTTTCAACAAGCATAGAGAAATGAGTAAAAATCCCACCACACTGTCTCCTAGTATTTACTCTCTGCTTTCCTTTTTGCAAATATTGTTTTAAATGTTGCAGTCATCATGTTTCAGCATTCAAGCATTTCTTTTTCTCCCTGTCTTTGTCAAACTAAAGCTGATTGACAGTGTTGGTTGTTTAGATCCTCGAATCACAGTACTGTCTGTTTCCATGCAGAAGCAACAAGTTGCAAACGCAATCATCAGAACAAACGTGCCCATCATCTTACTTCCTTTTTCAATAGTGTTCCAACTGTGCCATGTGAGTTTTCAAGGCATATGCTTCCTCCTGTATGTAACAGCGGAGTCTAATGGAGGGGCTGTGGCTCAGTAGAGCAACTGTGCATCCAGGCAGTTCTATGTGCAGTTCTAGGTATCTCAACATAGGGGAGAGAAAAAATATTCTCTGAAATCCCGGAGAAGTGTTGACAAACCAATGGACTGACTCAGGGCCCAATCCTATCCAACGTTCCAGCCCTGATGCAGCCGTGCCAATGGGCCATGTGCTGCATCGGGGGGGGGGGGGAGTCATTGAGGCTTCCTCAAGGTAAAGGAATGTTTGTTCCCTTACCTTGGGGGCTGCATTGTGGCTGCATCGGTGCTGGAACATTGATTAGGATTGGGCCCTCAGTATGGCAATGTTCTGTAGCCTGCAGACTTTATTAATTGTGGAGGGAACTACAGGTTTTAGCTGACTTACAATATTCCCTGACCAGTTCTCACAAACAATGGCGCCACCCAAACAAAAGCACCATCCTCTGAACTGAGCTAACAAAGAACTCGCATTCTATTGTTATGGCATGGCACCATAGTTTGCAAAGTTTAACACAAGGCACAAGGCAGCATGTCTTCTTTCCAGGGATTAAATGTATCGACAGTAAGGCAAAGGAGCTTGAATGTAGCTGTTTCTTTGTTCTTTTCTTCCCCACATGCCAGACACCCCACATTGAAGGGGAGGGACTATGGCTCAGTGGAAGTGCACCTGCTTGAAATGACGAAGCTCCCATCTTCAATCCCTGGCCACTCCCCCAGATAGGGCATGTTGCATCAGGGAAGGGGTATCCAAGAATTTTTGAATGACCAATGCCAGGAAGGCTGCTGCTCCCTTCCCCATCGCCCACTAAGCCACAAAATGTTTACCAGTTGATGGGGGAGGGGGGAAAGGAGTGATGGCAGAGGCCAGGTATGCTGTGGCCACCAGGCACAACAGTGGATCCTGGCAGTGTGTGGGCTGCCAGCTCTGATACACACATTGGAGCCCTTGATTGTTGAATCACCAATCCGTCTCACATGTTACATACATATGGGAAGAGAGAGGTCTTGCATGCATTATTCCCATCCCCAGTCTCCATGTGTTCCTGCGATGGTCTGCATAGACGCTATGTATATACAGGAGCGTAACAAGCTCCTGTGCCGCCTGGGGCATGGGAGCTTGCTGCGCCTTGGAAGTGATGTCACGTGACATCACTTCCAGGGTTGGGCGCTATCGGCAGCCCTCGTGTTCCACTCGGAGTGGTCTGAGAGGAATGCGAGGGCTGCCGATTGTCAGCAAGGAGGATGGTGGGCTGGATATCCAAGGAGGATATCACAAGGGTGATATCGATGGCAGCAGCGCACGCTGGTATCCTAACCCCCTTCCCGGCCTTCGATCTCCTGATCTGGGTGCACATGCACCAGCTATAGAGTTGGTGCAGGTCCAAGTAGACCTGGCTGCCCGTAAGTGCCCGGCATGGGAACAAATGCCTTACCCCATGGCTTACCCCAGGGCAGGGGAACAAATACTGATGCCGAAACTCCCTCACGGGATTCAACGGGAGCCACGTTGGAGCTGCTGCATCGTTGCATGGGGAGTTAAGTAGGATTGGTTTTTAAACTGAATTTAAATTGAGCAGCAGCTGAAGAAGAATCATAACCAAAAAACCTTTAGAGGTACGTATGAACACACCACTGTATAAAATAATGCAGAATGTTAAGTTTCCATACATTCTGTTTTACCTCCCAATTCTAAATCATTCCCGCTTTTTAAGCAAAAAGAATGCCCAATATGCGGCAGTCTAACATTGCCATTTAAAACCACCTCACATTAAAATAGCAGAAGGTGGTTTTTTTTTTAATCTTCCATTCTTTATTAAGATGCTTTGTGTAATTAGTAGTGTTTCTATTGGAATAAATGGTAATTTGGACTTCATCCAAATTGAAAACTTAAATGAAAAAGGAGCATTAGCAGTGGGTTGCATGTTAAGAGAGGCAAACTTCTCTAGGGCAGATGTGTTTTGTGCAGTTTGGCCCTGCTTAAATAAAATCTATGGACTCCTGGTGGAATTTAAGATGGAATATCGTAAGTGGGAGGGAAGGGAGCGCAAAGCAAAACAGATTTTCAGCCAGAAGGGCAATTCACTTATAGTTTAATGAAAACCCCTAAAACCAGACAGAATTATGTATGCTACACTGAAATTTGTTTTGGAATTAAAAGAGCCTATAAATAAATGCAAAAATATGACTACATATTTTCCTTTATTGAATTCTTTTTGCATCAAGAGGAGCTGATGTAAAGTCCATGTTGCCAAATGAAATTATGTTGAGTGGATTATTATTTTTTAAATGTGACAGTAATAATAATGACTCTCCTGGAGCTGTTCAGGGAAGATCGTGGCACTAGTTTTAAGTTATAAAATCCAGTGTTTACCATAGTTAGTACCATGACAATTTCAAATTGTGGATTTGGGTGCATTTCAATGGTATACATCAGGGGTTCTCAACCTGTGGTACGGGTACCCCTAGGGGTACGTGGAACATCAGGCGGGGGTACGCGAGAGGCTTCCCCTTATCAGCTAAGATCAGCTGATTGTCAGCGACCAGAGGTGACACAAAAAAATTGCCCTACCCCCAAGCTCTGTAGATAAGAGACTGGGTGGGGTGGGGGGGAGGAGCTGATTTTGGGAAGGGGAAAAGGGAAAAGATGACTTGGAGGGAAAAAAGGAGATCCTGGCATGTGCACAAACATGAGATCAAGCTCTCTGTTTGTTTGGTGTTTTTCCTTCTCTGTGCAGTGCGCTCTCTCTCTCTCTCTCTCTCTCTCTCTCTCTCTCTCTCTCTCTCACACACACACACACACACACACACACACACACACACACACACACACACGAGGGCCCAAGAAGGCTGAGAACTGTCATCAACCATTGCAGCAGCTATTTCTGAATGGACACCAATTGGAATTGTCTTTAAAATACCCAATCTGATGGGTCTTGTATTGCTGCCTCTCTGCTATACAGCATATCCCCAAAATCTACAGTGCAGTTTTACAGTTTGTACAAATAAGGAAGGGGCTGCAGCTCAGACCACTTTCCACACAGAAGGTCCCATGTTGAATCCCTTACATCTTTAGTTCAAGGACCTCTCAAGCCACGGAACTGAGAACGACTGTTGCCTGAAGCATCGGAGTCGCAGCTGCTTACATAAGAACATAAGAACATAAGAAGAGCCCTGCTGGATCAGGCCAAAGGCCCATCTAGTCCAGCGTCCTGTATCACACAGTGGCCCCACCAGATGCCTCAGGGAGCACACAGCCAACAAGATACCTGTATCCTGTCACCACTCCCTTGCACCTAGCACTACTTCTAAAGCCAGGAGGTTGCTTATCCCCATCATGGTTTGCAAGCTGTGATGGACCTTTCCTCCTGCTTGTTTGAATATAACGTTCTGGGCTCAAGTGAACAGTGCTGTGACTTAGCACAATAGTCAAACCAGGTGTTGCTTTAAGCCTGGGACTGGGGGTACTGCAGATGCTTTTAGTTAATAGCAGGTGGATTGAGCCCTCAGGGATCAGGACCTAACCCTGCTTCTGCCACAGGCCCAGTCTGAATGGGGCTCCTACACAGCAGCTATTTGCTCTGGAAATCAATATCCAAATGGGGCCAAGGAGATATCTTTTTCTTCTAGCCACTGCAGAAAGGACTGATACAGGCTGGGATTGTAGCAGGGGGAGAAGATTAAAGCCCCCTCTCTTGTGTCATGGTCCATGCAATCCACAGCACGCACGCTACTGTCTATTACCCCTTGGGGAGGGTGTGCCTACACGGACTCAAAGCTGAAGATATCTAATGCAGCTTCTCTACGGAAACTCCAAGGGGGGTTAAGGAAGCAGAATTGTGCCACCTCCCCCAAGCTGGAAAGCCTTTGAGGGTGACCCTTGTTTATCTCGGGGTGCACACCAAATCCCTATTCCTACTCCCTGTCCCGCAGTATACCTGCCAGCTGTGACCAACCTGGCAAATCACACCACACTCTTAAAACAATCCGGGGTAGGCGAAAAAGCTACTTACCGATATCCTATCAGGTGAGAGGCAAAACAAAACAAAAACCCTACTTGGTTCCGGACAGCACTCGGCTAGCTTCAGACTACCACAAAGGGTGGATGGAAGGACTGCAAGCACACAGCAGCAGTGCCAATGAGGACAAGCTGACCAGGGCCTGTCCCTTTATGCTACATACGTCTTTTCTTTTACCAAGACTCATTGCTGAATGTCGCTTAAACTAAAGAACATTCAAGCTGTCATTCAAATCTCCGTCAACAGTTAAATTGCCCTAGTCTACTCGACAAGAGATGTATGACTTATGCCCCATTTGGGAACTTCATTATACACACGGCACCATGTGCACACGCCTCCAGTCCTGCAGATGAATTTCATGGGCAGCTCTCCTTTCATATAGAGAGAGCAGGACCCTGGACTGGAAAGTTAATTGCATTTAGTCTGAACTAACCTTTGGATTTGCCTCTTGGTAACTCAACTGACGGTGAACAAAATTTCAGTGGCAAAGGGGAAGGAAAAGGCAAGCGACAAGAATTCCCTCTGGATGCAGAATCTATGCAATAATGATGAGACAGATGTTGGATTTTTGAGGCTTCTGCTTCATTGTGTAATAGTTAGCAAGGTGAGAGTTTTTTCCTTCATTCCTGTTTAAATCCCAAGAAGCACGACGTTTATTTTCAATAGGTTGGTTTAAAAAAGATGTTCTCAACTGATTACTAATGAGGCAGACGTGTGTGTGTGTGTGTGTGTGTGTGTGTGTGTGTGTGTGTGTGTGTGTGTGTGTAGTCAAAAGCAGTAGCTTAGTCTGTTGCAGTTTAACCATTCCTTGAATGCTATCCTGAGTTTAGTAATCAGGACTAAAGTGGCGTAGCTAGAGAGGGGGCCAGGCTTCTGGGGGGGGGGGATTGACACCACTAGTGGCCAAAATTATGGTTATATATAATTTGATGCATATTCCACTGCAGAATGTAATGGAACAAACCATATCAAATTATCTGTGTACTATCAAAAGTTATAGTCAAAAAACTGGAACTGGAAAACACAATTGCCTTATGTAGCATTTATTTTCTGGCCATTATATCCATTTCATGTCATAACTATTACTGAAAATAATTTTTTTCGTATGGGGGGTGGCCAAAAATTTATAGGCCCCAGGTGTCAAATTACCTAGCTACGGCTCTAAAGTTGTATCACAACAGTGACTCCCTCTGTGCAATCTTCATAGGATCATATGCTAATGCTGAAGATGCTCTAATAATTAGTTCTTAAGCCCACCGAATGTAACACCTTCCAATTAGCCCTCTGAAGCAGGAAGTCGTCTACCGTTAACATTAAGCAACAAAGACAAAAAAATGGTTATCAGTCCACATACGGTAATATAAAATAATTGATGAAGTTGGAGGGTGTGATTGTTTGTTGGTGAACTTTACAGTTGTGTGTGTGTGTGCACACACATGCATACACACATGCATGTGTGTGTGTGCGCGCACACACACATACAAACACACAGAGGGAAGTATGAGAAACCCCAGTTAGTAGTTAATCTCTGGCTACTTCTTTGAAGATAATGAAATTGGCTTCCTACTGCTGATTATTCATTAACAATTAATTCTTTCTTAGTGATCTGCTTCATTTTCAGCTTCTCACCACAAACATTCAATGGAATAATTACAAGTGGAAATGAAAAAGCAATTAGTGGCAGATAATGCCAACATCTGATTAAAAAGGGGGAAAAACACCCTGTAGAACAGATTAGCAGTTTGGTAACTGGAAGTCTATTGCCTTCAGTGAGAAGATGTGAGTCACCCAAGTCCATTTAAATTCCTGCCGTCTCTCTGTCTCTCTCGTTTATTGTTTCCCCTACATCGTGGTCTGCCACAGCCACCGTTCTCTTTTATTCCAGGGGGCACTGGGTTGTTGTAAATACTTGCTAAAGATTAAATATTAACCTGAGATGGTTTTTCATCCTGAATGGAGAAGTTCTTTTCTAAACAATAACAGACAAGGAGGGCAGCAGGAATAAACAATGGCTCATTGAGATGACAAGACAAGGTACCAAAGGTTCTTTTCTCTGTGTATTAATACGACATGGAGGAAAAATATCTGCCAGTTATGTCAGGCATCTCTGTCTTGTTATTGGCATAATTGCCATTTGCAATCTATGTTCCAGGTCAGGGGTACTTAGGGCAACTGCTGGTGGTACTTGGGCCGCCGAACCACCGGAACCCTGCTCCAACACTATTGGCGATGCATTTTTGCTCCCAAGATGCTCCTGCCTTTGGTCGAGCCTCTTGGGAACTCTGAAAAGGGCCCTCTCACCCACCCAGAGCCTCCTACTTGTGTTTTCTGGCCTCTGAAAACCCGGAAGTAACTGGCGATGATGTCATCGCCAGTTACTTTCGGTGGTACACAGCAGGAGAGTGACCCCGGAGGTGGTACTTGGCCAGGAAGGGGTTGAGAACCCCTTGCCTAGATATTAACATGTACCCCTAGACAAATTTCTCAGTTTGCCTCCTGCTGAGCCCAATGCTTCACAGTGATACCTTAAAAGCAAGGATTGGTCAGGTCAGGCACTGGCTGTGGATCTACAGCAGGGGTCGGCAACATACTGATCTGGTCCACCACCCGAAATCATTCAGCCGTAGATATATCCACCTGGCCTGCGGTGGTCCTAAAAAGAATTCCAGTTTGTAATTCTCTCTCTGTAAGGCTTACAGTGTAAGCAAACCATGAGCAGAAGCTTGCTTTGAGCATCATTCTCTGTCTGGGCATGTGTCTCTCTGCGCCATGCCCATTTCTTTTTTCATAGCTCTATGGCCTAATCAGGAGGTCCGTGCATGTATACCGTGCATGCATTCTTACTATTGATAAACCCGATGTCTGACCCCTATGCAGAAGACCCCTGATCTAATTTTTCGAAAAGAAAATTCAATGCAGATTGGCTTTAACGGCTTGTTGTACACCAGAAATTGTAAATAGTAAAAGAGAAGTGAAGCACACCACAAACCCTCCCGCTGACCAATGCCACAGGCCCACACTGGCAGAAGGGGAAATCCCCACTTGTGCATTGTAGCCCACTTCCTCATTTGCAACTGATGCAAGCCTTGCAGTTGTGCTTTGCCAAAGTCCACGATGGAAGCGTGCTGCCACGAGAGTTACTCATCAAAAAGTGCCCATTGTTGCTCTCACATGAATCACTCACCAAGACAATGTCACACTGGTGGCCATGCTTCACTTATGCATATGGAAAAAGGTTGAGTTTTTATTTTATGGCTTTCTTGTTTGTGGCCAGGTTTTCTTTCCTGCATGCATTCTTATTTTCTTGTAATTTTGTTTTTGATATTCATTTGTTGTTGATTTGCCTTTAAAAATGCTGGTGGGATTTAAATTTTCTAAAATAAAAAAAATAAATGCAAAGAAACATGCAAAATAAAGGGTTTGTGTAGTACTTTTCTGTATGGAGTTGTGTATTCACCATGGTGTCCTATAAAGCATGTGCAAATTTGTATTCATCCCAAAATATTCCAAAAAGCACTTACAGCTCTATCCTAACTAAACCCATCCCTGGCTGCTGATGCAGCTGTGCCAGTGGAGCACGTGCTGCATCCTCGGGGGGGGGGGAGTCACAGAGGTCTCCTCATAGTAAGGGAACTTTTGTTCCTTTACCCTCGGGAAAGCCTCTGCTGCCCCAATGGGCCTCCTCAGTCCTGCGCCAGCCATTTTGCTGTTGCAGAGCCAAGGAGAGTAAGGGAGAGAGAAAAGAAGAGAGAACAGAGATATAATTCTGTAGCACGCCGGTGCTCCCTCCTCTGTTCTGTCTCCCGCCTGCCACCCTCTCCATCCGGACACTCCCCTTTTACTCCACTCCCAGTCCCATTCCTCCCACTGCCTGCCCCCCATACTAGCTTACCTGTGTTCCCCCGGGCAGCCAGTAATGGCAGTGGTCGCTGAGCAGCCATTTGCGGTGGTGGCTTCAAAATGGCCACCAGTGGCGCACTGTGCCGTATGATCATTTACAACAGCAGAACCTCTGTTTCATTGTTGTAACTGCTAGTTAGGCTTGGGCTGTTTGTTTGTTTGTTTGTTTGTTTGTTTAAGTAGCATCAATGAAACTTGAACATGAAAGAGGCTTTAAGAAGCAAGAACTGCAGTCTAGCCATGAGACGAGCATGACTTCCTTTGCTGAGTCAGGATTAGTTTCAGGTTTGAGGGGGCCCTCAGAAAGGTGCCATCTGGTCAGTAGCGTAACAAGGGTGGTTCGCGTGGTTCAGTCGAACCAGGCGCCACCTGCTGCGGGGGCGCCGTGGCGAAGCCGCGGGGCCGGCGCTGGACTCGAGTCGGACTCGAGAGACTCGAGTCGGACTCGAGTCGAGGCGGGGAATTGAAGGAGGGGGGCACGGCACACACACACTCACTGAGTGAGTCGGTCACTTTACTTGAAGAACTTCCGCTCTGCGGGGAAAAGGAGTCCGACGAGGGCAGGCAGGGAATTGAAGGTGGGGGCACACGTTGACGTCACTTCTATGCGCCTGCCGCGCTGCCGGCTGCAGCGTGGCCGGCCGGCGCTTGAAGAACTGAATGGAACCAACTGAACGCACGCCGGGAAAGGAGGTAAGCCGCCCGGGTCTGCACTCGAAGGGGGTGCCCGGTGCAGGGTCCCGCCGGGTCGTCCACCCCCGGAGCAATATTTACTATAAATAGAAAATTCCCTAGGGGCGCCAAATTCCCCCCTGAACCGGGCACCAAATGACCTCATAATGCTACTGCATCTGGTGGTCCACTTCTGAGAGGGCCTTTCTAAGACTTGTGAGTAGTAGCAGGAGTGATTAATCTTTTTTGCTGTTTTAAAAGTGGCTCCTAGCTGGCAGCCACCGTTTTCCCCCATAATGCCCCTGTTGTAAGCATCTTTTGAAGATATTGGGGGGGGGGGAAATGATGCCGCTCCACTGGCAGCTGCCATTTTTTTTCTCTCATAATGCCCTGGAATGACACTATGGTTATTGTCAACATTGTGTGTGTGGGGGGGGGGGATAAATGGCACCATCAAAATGGTGACCAGGGTCCAACCCTTTCTTGGGGGCCACAGGGCAGGCAACAGAACTGTTACACAGACAGGTCCCTAGGTATAGTGTAGAAAAGAGAAAAGAGACAGTAGTAGCCCAAGTAACAGGGCATATTTCATGAAGAAACAAACATTCAACAACTCACTGGCAGCTTGAAGTGGTACAGTCCAGGAAAAGCTTTGTTACTTGATTCTTCTGACTCTACAAACTTTGCCTCAATTCTTCTTCTTCTTCTTCTTCAAAAAAAAAAAAAAAAAGGTTTCGTACTCGCAATGACACCTGTTAATTCTGTAATATCTGTAGTCTGCTTTTTAATTTGAATTATTCTCTTCTGCTTTTGTGACTTCAGTAAGCACAAACACGAAATGAATAAGCAGCCGTCTTTGCGCTACTCTAAATGGGCCTTTCTTCTTTTCTAGCATTTCATTCAAAGTCTGATGACCAAGTGGTAGGAAGTCTTGTCCTGAAGTCAGACTGAATGTGAAAATATTTGTAGAAGTTCCTAGATCTTCAGTTAGGTCAATTTGCATGTGTATCCTTGGTATTATGCACGCTTCCATATGCTCAGCAATATACAATATATATCAGTCATTTTGAGTACTGTCACTGAAGCTGTTTGGGAGTATGTACCGGTATTTGTCTGGCTCATATTGCTTGACTGTATTCAGAATTGGCTCAACATATAAAATGTGATTTTGTACGATTCTGTGTGTGGCCAGACAAGCCCCCCTCCCCAAGCTTGCACTTTGTAGGTTCATGTGCAAATAGGTATTTCATGTTTACCATTTACTTTTAAGGAAACTCGTGTTGATTGTTATAAACTCCATGGCCAGAGCACCTGCCTGACGGGCAGCCCAATCCTGTCCAGGGCCACCACAGCGTGCAAAAGCTGGGCAGGATTGGGCCAGCGCCGGCACAGCAGGAGGTTTGGTGCGCGAAGGCGCCCAAGGGTAAAAAAATTATTTTTAAAAAATGTTTTAAAACTCCCTATCACCCCCTGGTGACTCGAATCACGACTCGGCCAAAAAGGGGCCAAGTTGCGAGTCAAGTCCGAGTCAGTTGCAGTAGTGACTTAAGTTGGACTTGAGAACGAGTCCCACGACTTGAGTCCCCAACCCTGCAATATACAGAGAGAGAGAGAGAGAGAGAGAGAGAGAGAGAGAGAGAGAGAGAGAGAGAGAGAGAGCAGTTCCCCATGGTTCATTTCCATTTATGATTAGCACAGGAGCACTCATGTGAACTGTTGTTATTTCTGTTTCAGATATCTAACATGTAGAACAAAGTTCATCCAATCCTCATAAATGACCTTTACCCCTTCTGTATTTTTTTTCTGGTGCCACCTCTGGATGCAAGTCTTTAGAGGAGGTGCAGGTTTCTGTGACCAAAGTGTGATGTTTATGGACTGTTCACCACCACGTGACAAATGCCCCTTCATGCTGTGCAACATGGTCTTGTGTGTCTATGAAGCCAAACAGGTTACCCAAGCAGAGACAGAAGGAAGCTCTGTCTTTAAAATAGTTCCATATACTGCATATTTACATAGTCTTGCAGCACACAAACAATGTTCTTTTTTAGGTCAGGAATGAAAGCACGTGCATTAGACAGGAAACACAGAAAGCGATAGGCGTTGTCAAAAGAGCAGTTGCAACAAATGTCCTCGGCTGCCTGTTTCGAAGTACAGTACCTGGAAATATGTACTGTACTGAGAATATCGAGGGATCAATGCGTTGCACTCTGTCTCTAGAATAAAGTTACCAACTTTATTTCTTTTGCTCTGTAAACCACTTTGTGAACTTTTTCTTGCAAAGTAGTACAGTACATCAACTTTTTTCAAAATAACTGCTGTTATTATACTAGTCCGGTGGTTCCCAAACTGGAAGGCGTGGCTCCCAGAGGAGCCGCGGATACCAGCCAGGGGAGCCACAGAGGGCCACGGAATCCTCTCGGAAAACAGTGCAATGCCAATTGGCAGGCATCAACATCATGTCATGGGGAGCCGCGGCCAATGGTCACCAATGGTCAAGGGAGCCGCAGGTGGAAAACGTTTGGGAAACATTGTACTAGTCTAACCAGTAAAACGACATAATCAAGCCAGCAAATAATGTTTGCGTCTGCAATGCAATGCACCAGCTTGGAATTTATTTATTTTGACTGTTGGCCCCCCACCCCCTGCCCCTGGCTGCACCCAAACCATCCACATTCTGCCATGCTCCGCACCAGACTTGCCAAAATTCCATCCTGCTTCTGCCACAGCCACCAGGTTCCATCCTTTCTCTGATCCCATCCAGTCGCGTCACAAGGACGCGCATCACCCCAGAGCGGGGCGTGTGCGTCACCTTTAAAGACGCGGCTCCGCCCCTGCGCGTGATGTCACGCGCAGGTGCAGAGTACCCCCCGCGCCGTTTTCGGCTCATTTTGGAGCCAAATGGACGCGAGGGCAGGTGGGCGGGCCCAGCTCCAGCGACAAAATGTAAGTGCTGGGGGGACGCGCGTCACCCTTGTGTGCGCGTCACCCCCGGGCGGCCCGCCCCGCGTGCTTCTCTTTGTCGACGCCCCTGATCCCATCCAAGAAGACAGTTTATATGCAGGTATGGTTATGGTTAAAAAACCAAAGGTTGGTGATGCTGCATCAGAAACATATGCTGCAATCCTATACACATTTCCTGGGAGGAAGTCCGATTAAACACAATGGGACTTACTTTTGTGTAGACATGCATAGAATTGTGCTGATAGTCACTGAAATGGATTGACAATGACATTACAGGTACTTACAATTTCTATTTATTTGTACCTCTAGCATTGTGCTAGATGGAATATTTCATAATATACTATATTATCCTAATTTTTATTACAGAATTCTTGTAGATCATTCCACTCAGCTGTCCCACCTCTAATGTCACATCTAAATATCGTCCTCATCACCATCACCATCCTCATCAGTGGTGTCACAGTCCACCAGATGTTTGGATGAGGTTTTTTGGGTTCTCACTAGTTCAAACTCTACCTAAGAGTTTAAGAACTGGTGAGATATTTCCATATAATGTTTGATGTTCCTAGTAGTGCAGCTCATTGCAGTTGTTCAACTGTTATTGTCTATACCTATATTGGCCAGATATTTCTTAAGGGCCATTGTCGTCGTCGTCGTCGTCGTCGTCGTCGTCGTCGTCGTCGTCATCATCATCATCATCATCATCATGGCTTGTAGGGGGGATGGGATCTCAACCTGAGTTTCACTGCTCCTAGTCTAGAACTCTAACCACTGACTGCCCCTTTAAACTTTAATCTCTTCACATGTGTCATTTTTGTTTGCCTTTGGAAACCATCTGGCATGCTGTATATTGTATTTGGCATGATAGCATCCTATGATTTCAAACCCAAAGTCCATAAATTTAATAAACGTAACCATTTTGACATAATTTAGAACAGCATCTATAGAGACAGCACATTGATTCAGGTTTTGTTTGTTGTGGACCATTAAGGAATGCTGTGCCCATTATCATTTATGTATTTATTTTAAAACATTTATATCCTGCCTTTCCCTTTACATTTAAGATGCCCAAGGTGGTAATTAAAGCAATATAATCAATTAAAAGTGCATAAAATACAACTAAAAACATTAGTAATGCAACGATTAAAATGAGGAGAAGCCACGCAACAGAAATGAAAAGGAAAAGGCTGCACAAAATAAAAAGGTTTTTAGCCCCTGCTGGAAGGTGAACAGGGAGGGGGCAGTTATGGGAGGGGAGGGAGTTCCACAAATCCTCATTCCTGGCAGCGGCCCGCCAGATGATGTCAGGGGGATGGGTTGTCTCATACAGTAGGAGGCAGTCTGTCAGGTAAGGTAAACGTAAAGGTATCCCCTGCTCGAAAGCCAGTCATGTCCAACTCTAGGGTGCGGTGCTCATCTCCGTTTCTAAGGCCGAAGAGCCAGTGCTGTCCGAAGACGCTTCCATGGTCATGTGGCCAGCATGTATAACGGAACGCTGTTACCCTCCCGCTGCAGCGGTACCTATTTATCTACTTGCAATTTCTTGCTTTCTAACTGCTAGGTTGGCAGGAGCTGGGACAGGAGATGGGAGCTCACTCCGTCACACGGCATTCGGGTCTCGAACTGCTGTCCTACCGACCTTCCAGTCTGCAGTTCAGCATCTTAACCACTAAGCCACCGCAGCCCCTTGGCTGGTCAGTTTGTCAGGTACCCTGGTCTTAAGCTGTAAAGGGCTTTTAATGGCAAAACCAACACCTTGAATTGCACCCAGAAATGAACCAACAGGCAGTGCAGCTGTATGAACAGCAGACTGACAGAGTCAAACTGCCGACCCCCCATGGACCACTGCTTTCTGCCTTAATTGCAGTCACTGGACAGTCTCCAAGGACAGCCCCACATAGTTTGCATTGCAGTAATCTAGTCTTAATGCCACCAATCTGTTGATTACTGTGATCAGATCTGATCGGCCTAGGTAAGGCCTCATTTGGTGCACCAACCTAAGCTAGGCAAACAGCTCCCTGACCACTGCTTCCGCTTGTTATCTAGGAAGAGTGAAGAATCCAGGGGGACACGCAAACTGCGAGCTTGTTCCTGTAGAGTGTGACCCCATTCAGAACAGGTTGATAGTCCAGTTCTTTCATCATAGCTTTCTGAACCAAGAGGACCTTGTTTTGTTAGACCTCATCAATTCCCCTACTGCCTCCAGGCAGTGCACAGCCACCCCAGCATTAGATGATGTGGAGTGCTAGAGCTGGGTCATCCATATATTGGTGACACCCAACTCCAAAACTCCAGATGTTCTCACATCTGCCACCAATGCTTTCATGTAGATGTTACACAACACGGGGAACAAGTTGTATCCTTGTGGCACCCTCCCCCCACACACACACCAAAGGCCAGGGTGCCAAACAGGAGTTGCCCAAGACCACCTTCTGGAATCCACCATAAGTCCCAACCCAACCAACCAACCCAGAAGGACACCATGGTCAATGGTGTCAATCGCCACTGAGAGGTCCTGGAGAACCAACAGGGATGCACTGTCTAGCCTCTGGCATAGATCATTCATCAGGGTGTCCAAGACTGTTTCCATCCCAAAGACAGGCCTGAAGCTGGATTGAAAGGGGTCCAAATGATTAGTCACATCCAGGATACTCCAGAGCTGAAATGCCACTATCCACTTGATTACCTTGTCCAGAAACAGAAGGTTAGAAACTGGCTAGAAATGTTCCAATATGATGAGACTGAAGGATTTATTTATTTTGTCAGGAAGGGTGAACCGCCACCATCTTCAGTGCTGGTGACACCTCCATAATAACTCACTCCTGCTTCTTATCCTGTGCTTACAGCTTGCTGGACCTGGAGCAGAGTCGGACCTTGTAAGTCGGTTGTTTGGAAGTCAAACCTGGCCTCCTCCGATAACATGCCCTCTGTTTTCATCAAATGTTTGGGAGGCTGATAACTGTGGTCTGTGGGCAACTGCAGTAAACGTTGACGGCTTCTCAGGGCACCGAATAGGACATGGTTTCTTATCTCCTGGGTGCATTAGTGTGGCAATTAAAGTCCTGTATGCTGAGGCATAAAAACACCTGCAGCAGAGGCTAGAAGAAGAAGCAGGCATGCTTTGCCATTTCCTTCCCCTCGCAGCGTGAAGTTGTTTTGTCTTTCAGTGTTCTGATGGTAACACACACTGCTAATGCTGCTTGTCAGCTCCTTAGCAACAAAGGCAATAACATGTGCCTTTGTGTTCTTCTAGCCAAACCACAACACTTGAAAGAGAACCATTCTTATATAAGAACCTTTCCAGATAAAACGAAAACACACATCCATTTTTATTCTGTGCTTCGAAAGTACCGTAGCACTGATTTTGATCCAGTCTCTCTCTCGCCCCCCCCCAATCGAATTCAAAAGGGAGAGGTAACCTTGCTGCTGTGCACTCCTAGGCTGGACAGGGGGAGTGTGCAACTTCCCAATGAAGCAGGATGCTGCCTTATTGCTCCATCTAGATCAGTATTGCCTATGCTGACTAACAGCAGCTCTCTAAGGTGACCCTACATGAAGACGCCAAGGATTCTAGAGGGATTAGGGCTGTCGTTTGATGGTAGAGCAATATTTTGCATGCAAAAGATTCCAGGTACAGTCCCTGTTATCTCCAGGTAGAACAGAGTAAAGCTCCTGTCTGAAACCCTGGAGAGTTGCTGCCAGTCAGGGCAGGCAACCTGACGTAGACAGATGAATGATCTGACTCAGTATAAAATAGCTTCCTATGTTTCAGCACTGAGCTACTATCTCTAGTCCCTGGCGGGCTGGGCGAGTTGAGTGGCGGGCTGGGTATATATATATATATATGAAGGTGGGAAGTCTCTAATTCTTCAATGCTTTTTCTTTTTTCTTTTGCTTCAAAATAGCTGGCATAGGTCCAAAGAAACCCATTGGGGGGCAGGTGGCCTACGGAGAGGTAAGTTTTATTGACCTCTCCTGGGCCATCTCGTTGCCCTCCCATAGTATGGGGCGTGCACTCTGCCAATGTCTCTGTGTGCTATGGGCTGGTAGGGTATAGACTTGGGCACTAAGTTCCTTTTCTGGGTATATTTATTTTGGTTTGTTATACCAGGTGTCCTACTTCAAGGAGCTCAGAGTCATGCTTTGCCTTACAGCTGCCCTATGAAGCTCGGTCAGACTGAGAGAGCCTGGTGGGCTTCACAGCAGGGCAAAGTATGATGGTTTTCCATCCTTCCTTCCTTCCTTCCTTCCTTCCTTCCTTCCTTCCTTCCTTCCTTCCTTCCCAACGCAGTGCTGTTCCACGGAGCTGCAGCTGTTGTACTGGGCAGAGCTTGCTCATACCCAGCGACTGTAGTTTGCATAGTCAGCTAGGTGGAGCCCATCTGCTAATATTCCAAATGGCAGTTTGTGTTTTCGGCAAGGTTTGTGGTTTAGCAACAGGCTGCTGGGGTGTAATCATCAAGAAAAGCGCCTCCGTGTGTGGTGTGTGGGTGTATTGTGGGAAGGATTCTCAGAGTCACACCCAACATGTTTATGAAGCAAATGTTCAGACTGGTAACTAAGTGGACATAAATGACACTAGCAGGAGAGGAGCAATTCTTCAAAAGCCCACTTAGGATAGATAAGTCCTAACAACGTGAAGGGTCTCCTCCCCTGCATGGACACATTGTTCCCTTGTCCTCTAATGGAGTGCCTGACTTGACTAACCGTCCCAATTCTTTCAGCTGGAGACTGTGCTTCACAGAAGGCTGCCACCAAAAACAGCTGCCCCACTTTGAGTGCTCTTCCCCCCCCCTGCAGTATTTAGCCATACTTAGCCATATTCCTACTGATGTCATATCTGTACGTTTCTTCCATTCCTATGGGCACAAACCAATGATGTGAAATAGGCCGGGGGGGGGGATGGAAAATGTGCAACATGATAGAGGGAAATTCTTCTCTCCCTCTCGCCACTGGCGTAGCTCGAGGTGGGGCGGAAAGCTAAGTTGTGCAGCTTTCCACCCCACTGTTACTCTCCTGCACGAGGCGCCCTGCCCCCTCGTCGTAGGAGCCCGTCAGCGGAGAGAAAGCAATGTGCAGGGACTCGTCAGCGGAGAGAAAGCAATGTGCAGGGACTCTCCTGCACGTTGCTTTCTCTCCGCTGATGGGCTCCTATGACAAGGGGGCGGGGCGCCTCGTACTGGAGAGTAACGGTGGGGCGGAAAGCTGCAGAACCTAGCTTTCCACCCCATCTCGAGAAACGCCAGTGCCTCTCGCACAACACCAGAACCAGGGGACATGCACTAAAATTGAGTGGAGGGAGAGTTAGAACAGATAAAAGAAAATATTTCTTTACCCAGCGTGTAATTCATCTGTGGAACTCCTTGCCACAGGATGTGGTGATGGCACCTGGCCTAGATGCCTTTAAAAGGGGTTTGGACAGATTCATGGAGGAAAAGACCATCACAGGTTACAAGCCATAAGCAACCTCCTGGTTTTAGAAGTAGGTTTTCTCTGTGCCAGGTGCAGGGGAGTGGCAGCAGGAAACAGGTTATCTTGTTTGCTGTGTGCTCCCTGAGTCATCTGGTGGGGCCACTGTGTGATACAGGAAGCTGGACTAGATGGGCCTTTGGCCTGATCCAGCAGGGCTCTTCTTATGTTCTTATGTTCTTATGATGAAATCACAGCATGAGTAAATCTGTCTAAAAGGTAGGAGAAGAGAAGGAAAGACATTGATATTGGTCTCTGATTTGGAATGGTTGGTCCATGTCAAGTGTAACATCAGGTCCTGTCCTTAGGCTGCTAGTGGCTACTTTGCAGACACTGTGGCAGTGTTAAAAGTAAATAAAGGAAGCAAAATCAAATTAAACCTTTGATCTTAAGGCTGCATCATGGGGATTAGTATTTCAGTGACAAATTTCCTACCAACTCACACCCAGTGATATCATGAAGCAGAATTCACCATGTCAGTTGGGGCCTTGGTATGATGGGTTTCCCTGGCCCCAATCCATGTCGACTATGGCTGTGATGTGGATGGAAACACTCGCCATGTGAAGACCTTGACTCATGCAGTGAGCCTGCTTTACAATATGGCCGTGTGTGTGTGTAAGAAACAGAAGGTGGGGATGCCAATCCTCATGGAGAGAATAACATTGGACCCATTCGAATGTTTTTCCAACCAGACCCTGCACACAGCTTACCTTCAGGACCGACTTTAAGCCAATTGGACCAATTGCTCCCAACTGGGCCCCACGCCTAAGGGGGCACTGCACCAGGGTAATCTACTCTAATCTTTTATATTAAAATGTGCTTAGATCCATTAGAATTAAAAAGTAAAAAAAAATCCGAGACATCAGTCCGTTTATTAGGATTAAAAATGCCGGGTCTATTCCTAAAGTTTCGCACAGAGGTATTTTTGGCATCCTCAGAAGTGCAACGATAGTAAAAAGGCTTGATAAAGGACAAGCTGCTGAGCTTCTTTCAACCCAGTGTTCTGGTCTTAAAGACTCTGTGTGAGTCTTTAGGAACAGAACCTGCATTTTTTAATCCTAATAAACAGACTGAAGTCTTGGATTTTTTGATTTTTAATTCTAATGTGTAGACCGTCCGCGAAAACCTGAGAGTGCTTAGATCCATTTGGTTCATTAACACACATGCACGTTTTATGCATATTTTGAAAGCATACTTTGAAAGCATATTTTGATTGCTTTCCATTCTACCATAGAGATGTAAAGCCTATAATACATTTGATTTATATCTCTAAGATTCTACAGACCAGTTGGCTGTGAATCTGGGGCCCCGCAAAAAAATGTTTCCAATTGGGCCCCTCAGCTCCTAAAGCCAGCTCTGCTTACCTCCTCTCTATACAGAGGGGTCAATTCAGGTGAATTGCCTCCCTATATGATTCAGCAAGCCACCCTTGTGCAAAGGGAGGCGAACTGGAGCAGGAAGCGGTAAGCCCTCCCCATCTTTTTCTTTCACACTATCTGAGAGCACAAGTTGAGGATGTGGCAGCCAGATAGTGGGCTGGAGGAAACAACAGGTTAGCATAGTGTGTAGGGCATCTCCCACCAGCTTGTCCCTCCCCCCAGCCCCCACCAGCTTGTCCCTCCCCCCAGCCCCCACCAGCTTGTCCCTCCCCCCAGCCCCCACCAGCTTGTCTCTCCCCCCCCCCCCGGCAAGGGGTCCAACTGATTTCCTGACTTGACTGTCCCTGTGTGGTGACAAGGTTACGTTCCATTCAGTATTATGTTGTATGTGTTGCAGCTCTGTCCTTCTGAGATCAAAGAGACATATACAGCTAGTCTGTGAATTCAGACAATACTTCTCCAACCAGATCAGTCCTGATCAAAGATGACAAGGTGCCATGAGTGCACACGTTTGGGTCCGTCACTGTTTCTTGTACAGTGGCTGCAGAGAATGCTGGGAGCGGAGAGGTTCTGCTCCCAGAATTCTTCCAGCCAAGCCACTTTACAAAAAGCA
This sequence comes from Plestiodon gilberti rubricaudatus, assembly GCA_026170595.1. Classification (NCBI taxonomy): domain Eukaryota; kingdom Metazoa; phylum Chordata; class Lepidosauria; order Squamata; family Scincidae; genus Plestiodon; species Plestiodon gilberti. The sequence goes on from JANXHW010000001.1 coordinate 170,289,664, forward strand.
TGGGTGGAATAGGAGCAGGAGGATGAAGAGGAGGGTAAGGTGCATGCTGGTGGGGCTGGGATGCGCGGACGCACATGTGCTTGTGTGGGTAGGGTAGAGATATTTGGCAGTGAATTTGAGCAGTGGATCATCTTAGACTTCTCTTTCACCATTTCTCAGTAAAGAAAACAGAACACTCTCTGCTTCCTGCCCTGCTGGTTTAGCGCTGCCCTGTCCATAAGTCATTTTTTAATCTGCAAACTGACAGGGTCTCTCTCTAAAAGGAGAAACCAACTAGTCGAATCATCTTGTGGATACCCACCCTTCCTTTCTCATATAATCAGCTTTGAAAGAAGGTATGTGGTTTACATGCCCATTCTCAGCTGAATGGGCGACTTTCCGATTGGGAGGAGGACAAATCCTTAAGAAAAAGTACTTTGACATCCATTACGAAGCACAAAAAGCCCTCTTGAGCCTTACTATCCCAGAGATATTCATGGCATTGCCCCTTACTACCACTGAGGTTACACAAGATTTTTTAATAGCAGCATTACATTGATGAAAAGGGGAGCTTAAGATGCTCTTTATGATAATGCCGCAAAGGGGGGGGGACTAGAAACGCATTGCACGGAATCAAAAGAGACACAGTGTGTATTAGAGTGAAAGGGTGAAAACATCTAGAGCAAACAAACAAAAGAGCTATTGTCATTACTGGGAAGCCTGATTATCCGAAGCAGAGACATGGACATTCCTTTCCTGTCATTTCAATTTGTTTGACTGGTCGCTCAGAATGTCCATATACTTGGGGCGGATGCGGAGAGAAGGAAGCGACCTCCTCTCGTACAACTGATAGTATGACAGCTGCCTTCAGGAGGAAGTGAATAGTTTGGGAGAGCAAAAAGTTAGAGAAAGTCATGCTTGGCAGAAACGGATCCAGGTCCGCGGTGGGCGGGGGCCGCCGCCACCACGCCCCACCCCCACGGCCGCCACCACACCCCACCACCGGCACTTTTTGGCTCCTTTTTGGAGCCAAATGGCACCAGGGAGGGTGGGAGGGCCAAACATGCAGCCATTCTCGGCTGCAAAGAAGTAGTGGGGCGTCGGACGCGGCGGGAAAACAGGTAAGTGCCGCCCGCTGCGAGCCGCGTCCTGGGGCCCAATGCCCCCAGTGGTACGACGCTTCTGATGCTTGGTGAGAGAGGGGAATGCTTTTCCTGCACATACTTGCAAATGGCAAATAGAAACCTTATTGATTTACACCCCAGTCCTAACTAACCCCCTGCACAGCAATGCAGCGGCACCAACGCGGCTACCGCTGTATCCCACAAGGGAGTTTTGGCCTCTGGAGGCCTCCTGGGGGGTAAGGAAACATTTGTTCCCTTGCCCCAATATAAGCCCCAGCAGCCGCTATATGGTGGGTCAACTCAGTCCTGAGCAATGCGCAAGTCCGCATTGAGCCATGCAGGTGGATCAGGCCCAGGAAGGGGGTTAGGATTTGGCAAGCGCCGCTGCTGCCAAACCCGCCCCCTTCTTGGGTAGGATCTGCCCTCCTCCCCACCCCGTCACCACCCCATTCTGCCCACCCCTCCCCTGTTCTGTCCTACCCCCACCCCGTCCCACCTCCCCTGCCGCCTACCTTACGCGGCAGATCTTCGGCCATCCGCTGGTGTCTGGGAGGCTACTCCAGCCTGTCTGACGGTGGCCTGTCAGTGCGCGCCATCGGCGGCTGCTTTACGACAGCTGTAAAGCAGTTACCGCCAGCACAACATGCGTTCCACTGGTAGCCAGGGACTGTAGGATTGGGCCATTACTTTCAAATGGGTGTACAAGGAAAACGAAACAGCTTGGTACGCCATTCATTTTTGTTGATCAAGCCTGCATTTGTTCCAACACTGATCCAGTGAAATCACATTCATTTCATCACAGCTCCCCCCCCCTCGCTTTCGTTTCTTCATTTTTTTTGGGGGGGGTGACTAAGAGGGCCAAGGGGGGGGTGTCTTCAGACACAAAGCAGAGCACTGTGGGCTTTTATCTTTTCTTTAAACTGCTTTAAAGTGTAAAGGGAAAGTCAGAGCTCCTCCCAGTGGCTCCTCCTGGCAGCTGACATGTTTTTCCCTGCAATGCCTTGGATGTTTTAGTGGTCCAGGGCATTGTGGGGAAAAAGCATGTCCGCTGCCACAGAAACATGACTTACGACTTATTTTTCCTATGTTTCCTAGGGGTCCTGGATGCTGCTGTGATGGAGTGGGGAAGAGGTCAGATCAGGCCTGAGAAGGAGGCAGGTTTAGCAGCAATGGAGCCCGCAGAAGCCTAACCCCCTTCCGGGACCCAATCTGCCTTCGTGGGTCCAACTTGCGCTAGCGATATCGCTGGTGCACGTCCAAGTTGACCCATGGGGGCAACGGGGGCTTACTCCAGGGAAGAGAACAAATGTTCCCTTTCCCCAAGGAGGCTTCTGGAGGCCAAAACTCCCCCATGGGATGCAGTAGATGCCACGTTGGCACTGACTGACGCATTGCTGCGCAAGGAGTTAGGTAGGATTGGGCTGTGACTCTCCTCTTTGTCTCAACAACATTTAAGAACTAGGATCTCCCTTAAGTGTCTGGCCAACAGAAATCCTAATGAAGTAAACAGTTCCTGCTCATGGAACGCTTTGAGGAATGGTTATGGGTCATAAAAGACAGCTCTGTTATGTTCTTTTCTTTACACCAAGATAATTCCCTCTTAACTAAATCTTAACTTCCCTGGATTTCAGTGAGGAAAAAAATGCAGCCACATCATTTTTTTGGTCATGTATTCAGATTGTTAAAGATGGGTTTGGGATCTCACATTGAAAGTTTCTTCCAAAATGAGGTGTTTTATTGAGACTGTTTGCAGGATCCTTTTGCATGAAGAACAATAAATGAGAGCTGCTGAGGTTATAGCTTCACGACTTGCATGGTAGTGGTGGGTGTAAGTCATCCTGTTGCTTCCTGGCCTGCTGCCATGTTCTGGCGGGTGGCTCTTCTTTTCTTCTTTTATTGTGTTGAAGACATGACAAAATTGGGCTCTCAGCGCTCAGTGTAGCTGACAGCTTCAGTAGTGCTTCTTTCTAACTAATGAATGATACATGACTTTTATTTTGCATACTGTTCCAAATTGCTTATTTATGTGTTTCTGTTTGTGCCCACTTATCTTAAATTCAAAATGCCTTATGACCCCCAGAGGCATATTTCTTATTGAAACATGAAAGTTAATCATACTGCAATTTTGCCCTTTTAGGACACTGTTGCCAATACCTTGGTTGATAAGTTATCCAAAATGTAGTCAGATATCATGTCCAGTTCATTTTCTGTGAATTAAAATATACCTGGGGTAGAATTTTCACCCCGTGACACTGACAATTTCCGATGGATAAGAAAATAGCCCTAGCTATATTTTCAACAGAGTTGGGTTGTTTCTTGCACTCAGTGTGACCCTGAGAATTGCTAATTGTTTAGCAACACTACGATTAACCGCAAGAGACAGTTAACCTACATGTCAGGAGACCTAATCTGCATTTCTAAGCCGCAAGCCTTTGCAAAATCATAACAAGTGCTCTAAATACCTTTGAAGGGGCCAAATTCTATAGACTATCAGATATTCTTGAAGAAATAATCTACATTTCTAATAAAGGAAGGACGCTTCTCCAGGCAGAATTGCCTGTGCAATTCTAAGGCACCAAATCTTATCAATTTCACAGCAGGGAATTTTTTGCAAAAAAATTTAAAAAAAACAAGTGAGGTTTTGATGTTTGATTCAGAACTAACAGACTGTCTCTGCATAAAAATGTATGCAGTCTCATTTATTGTGGCAATAATAACTTTGGAAAATGGTTGTGCTGTGTTATCTTGCAGCTGAAGTGAGTCATTTCATTGATGATGACTAATTGGAATAGCTTGGGGGAGGAGTCACTTTCCCTAGGTGGGAGGAGTTCAGTCTAGCTTCCTCTGGGCCAAATCCCTGAAGATACGCACAGCTGTGAGCTTGCAAACATAGCTTACAAACAAGGTGAGCTAACAGAAAACAAGGGAGTTTGAGAGTTTAGCGGGGAGGTGTGCAAGGGAGTCCAGAGATTGCTGCTGCTGTGTCTGTAATTCTAAGTAATGAAAACAACATAGAGAACAAGAGAAGCATAGTGATGACGTGCAGTGTACAGTATATGTCATGTTTGTTTCCCTACCTGAGAAAAATATGAATTATACCTGTTTCAAATGCAAGCTAGTCTTCCTACTGGAGAAGGTGATAGGGTTTGAGGCCTGCTTTTCCACACTGGGACTCATTAGGGTAGAGGGGCGGGGAACCTTTTCCCTGGCGAGGGCCGTTTTAAATATTAGAAATTTGCTTGAGGGCCGGCCGTAAGGCCGGGCGCCATTTTTATTTATTTAATTAATTTTTGCCCCCGCCCCCCCCCCCATCGGCCTCCGGAGGCTCCGCACTCACCGTCCGAAGCCGCCGCCGGGTCCACGCGTCACCTCCGGCGTACCATGCCGATAAGGGCAAGAGGGCAAGAGCTTACCCTCATCGGCGTGGTACGCATGTGCGAAACGGCCAACGGCCTGGTGAGAAGGGTTCGAGGCAGCAGCCGGGGAGGACATGCAAAGGCCCTCTCCCGGCCTCCGGAGGTGACGCGCGGACCCGGCGGAGCCTCCAGGGGCCGTTTGGGCGGCCTCCCGGCAATCTCTCCGGGGGCCGGACCGGATGGCCTCGGGGGCCTGATCCGGCCCTGGGGCCGGAGGTTCCCCACCGTAGACAAAGAGTTCCTGGAAAAGGCAGAAGGAACTGTTCGCAAAGGGAGACAGAAAGAGGGGGTTTCTGTTGAGAAAGAGGGAATCTCAGTGGAAGGTGTGGATGCATGGAAGCATGTGACAACAGAGGAACAGGAGAATTAGGATGCATTAGGATGCACCACTAGGGCTGAGCAGCTGATTTGAGCACAGGCTTTCTCTGTGGAGGACAATTCATGCCCTTCTGGACAAGCTGCCTAATCCAGGGACTCTCAGTTACCCAGGGATGAGAGCAGGACTTCTGAGGGGGGGGGGTTAAGGAGGGGGTACAATCATACTCGGGCCCAGGGCCAAAAATGGGTTAAAAGGGGGGCCCAGGAGCAAAAAAGAGAGCCCAGGAGCCACATTCACATGAAGGGAAGGGGCCCAAAAGAAACTTTGTGCCCTCTGGCAAAATTCCTCTGAGTGGCCCTGGATGTGAGGAACCCAAACTCCATCCCAAGGAGGAGACAATGTGCAAAGGTGGTAGGTGAATCCCTATTGAGAGGGACAGAGGCAATATGCAGACCAGACATGTCGTCCTGGGAAGTGTATTGTTTTCCTAGTGAGTGTATCCAGAACGTGGCAGAGAGGTTGCCAAGACTTATCAAATCTGGTGACTACCTCCCCTTCCTGCTGTTCCATGTAGGAACAAATGATACTGCCAGAAGTAGCCTCAGAAGCATCTCTGGGAAAGGAAACAAAGAAATTGTGGGTACAAGTGATGTTTTCCTCTATCCTTCCTGTTGAAGGTCAAGGCACAGCAAGGAAAAGCAGGATCCTGGCAGTGAACAGCTGGCTACAAAGAGGGGAATTCTTGATATCAAGGGATATCCTTGGTTTGGTTTCTTGGACCATGGCCTATGCCCTGAAGGACTCCTGGCAAGAGATGATGGGTCACAAGGATCGGGAGGCATATATTTGGCAAGGACCTTGCAAGCCTCATCAGGAGGACTTTAAACTAAATACAAAGGGGACCGGAGGAAAACAAAACACAGAACCAAATTTAAAGACAGACACTGAAGACAAGAAGGTGAGAGACAAAGGAAGAAGCAGGCTTCAGGGTGATCAGAGACTCTCAAGGAATTGCACCAGGGTAGCTAGTAGGAGAAGTTACCTGTGATATCTGAAGATATACCTACGTGTGATTCTAATGTACAGTGTATGGGAAACAAACATGAGATCCTTATATGAGAAGACAAATATGGTCTGATGGGCATCACAGAAACTTGGTGGGATATGCTTCATGAGGAGCATATAGGACGGGAAGGATTTAACTTGTTCAAAAGGAGCAGACCCATGAAAGGGAGGGGGAGTTGCATTAGAAGTGAAGAATGTATACACTTACACAGAAATTCAGAAATCCGAGCATGGAAGCCTGATAGGAAAGTATCTGGGTAAGAATAAAAGAAGGGGTGGGAATAAGAATGCTACCATTATGGGAGTCTACTATAGACCACCTGGCAAAGCAAAAGTTAAGAATGATACTTTCCTAAAAAGATTACCAAGCTTTCTGAGAGACAAGCCGTAGTAGACTTCAATTATCTTGACATCTTTGTTGTTCAGTCGTTAAGTTGTGTCCGACCCTTCGTGACCCCATGAACCATACCACGCCAGGCCTTCCTGTCCTCCACTACCTCCCGGAGTTTGCTCAAATTCATGTTCATTGCATCAGTGATACTATATCTACCCATCTCATCCTCTGCCTTCCCCGTCTCCTTTTGCCTTCAATCTTTCCCAGCATCAGAGTCTTTTCCAATGAGTCTTGACATCTACTGGAAGTCTAACTCTGCTAAGAGTAGGAGGTTCAAGAAATTCTTAACTTGCCTTGCAGATAATTTTATCATTCAGAAGGTGAAGGAAGGAACAAAGAGGTCTGATATCCTGGACTTTATTCTTACCAGAAGGGAAAGATTGGTCAAGGACATGAAAGTGGCAGGAACTTTGGATGAAAATGACTACATCATCTTGGCATTCATTATATCAAGGGAAAGCAAAGCTAAGGGAGAGTCATATAGTGTACATACTCTGGATTTCAGAAAAGCTGATTTTAATGGGCTTAGAGAAAAATTAAGTCATTTTCCATGGCTAGAACTGAGAAAACGGTCCAAGAGGGATGGGATTTTTTTTCTGAAAAGTGAGATACTGAGGCACGATCACGAACAGTTCACATTAGAAGAATAGTTGGGAGATGTCTAACTTGGAAACCGGTGCGGCTGCACAAAGAGCTTTCTGAAAAACTGAGAAGCAAGAGGAACATGTACAAGAAGTGGAAGTTAACAAAAAGGTTAACAAAGGAACAGTACACAAGTATAGCCCACAGCTGGAGGGATGATGTCAGGAAGGCTAAAGCTTAGTATGAACTGAGGCTGGCAAAGGATTCCAAAAACAGCAAAAGAGGAGGTTTTGTGTGCTTTGTCCAAAAGATGAGGAAGGTCAAGGAAGTGGTAGACCTGTTGTGTAAAGGAAGATGGGGAAGTGGTAACAGATGACAGCGAGGTGGCAGAACTGCTCAATTCTTACTTTGCATCTGTCTTCTCCCAGGGGAAGGTCGCCCAACCTAACAGTTACACTAATGAAAAGCTGAGGACATCACGACTCCAGCTAAGTAAAGAGCTGGTAAGGGCTCATTTAGTTACTTCAAATGAATAAGGAACAGATGAACTAAGCCCTGAAGGAGCTGTTGTCTGTAATCCTGGAGAACTCCTGGAAAATGGGCAAGCCTGGCCCACTGAAGACGTGGACTCAGGGGTGTATAATCCATAAGGCTGACTAGGCTTCAGCTTAGGGGCCCCGCAGGGACAGGGGCCCGCGTCCCTTTAAATAAACCTTTAATTGAAGGTTGTTTTTTTGCATGAGCTCATCGTGAACATAACATAAGAACATAAGAAGAGCCCTGCTGGATCAGGCCAAAAGCCCATCTAGTCCAGCTTCCTGTATCACACAGTGGCCCCACCAGATGCCTCAGGGAGCACAAGACAACACGATAACCTGTTTCTCGTTGACACTCCCTTGCACCTGGCACAGAGAAAACCCACTTCTAAAACCAGGAGGTGGCTTATGGCTTGTAACCTGTGATGGTCTTTTCCTCCATGAATCTGTCCAAACCCCTTTTAAAGGCATCTAGGCCAGGTGCCATCACCACATCCTGTGGCAAGGAGTTCCACAGATGAATTACACGCTGGCTAAAGAAATATTTTCTTTTGTCTGTTCTAACTCTCCCTCCACTCTCTCTCTCTCTCTCTCTCTCTCTCTCTCTCTCTCTCTCTCTCTCTCTCTCACACACACACACACACACACACACACACACACACACACACACACACACACAGTGAAAATAACTTTGAAATTGATTATGCTTTATACATAATAATCAGTAAATGTCCTTTCACTGTATATTGTAAAATTTTCTATTTGATAATAATTTGTTGTCAGCTGTAGTGGGTTGAAAGATTGAAGTGCTGGAGGGGGACCAAAATACCTGAAAGCCTAGGGGCCTAAAACAGGCAGACATAGATGTGGTGATGCAGCTGAAGTGTACCTCGGCACACCAGTGTTATTATGATACAACTTTTCAGTCCTGTCAGCCTCTCAAGCCACTGTAGTCATTATTACTATACTCCACAAAAATATTTTCTAAATTATTCTCAAAGCCTGTAATTCCATCGTTCTTCAAACGTCCTTCCTATCTATCCTCAAGATATTTCCCTTCCCATGTTTTCTTCCAAACAAGATATGGAGGATTCTGCTTGACTGCAATGGAACGGATGGCATGATATTTACAACCCAATCCTAACCAACTTTCCAGCACCGATGCATCTGCAATGCAACCCCGAGGTAAGGGAACCAATGTTCCCTTGAGGAGGCCTCCATGATCTCCTCTCCACCACAGAATGCAGTGTGCGCCCTGTTGGTATGGCTGCATCGGCACTGGAAAGTTGGTTAGGATTGGGGCTGTTAGACTCATTCATTTTGTCCCTTTGGTTTAGAACTTAGAAGTGGCATTCATTGAGGATCCCATTGGGCTCCCATGCAGATGCTGATCAGATCTACATCTGCTTAGTTTCAACAATGCTATACCATTCATTGGGCTTACAGTTTTAGGCCTGATTTAGGTTGAATCAGTATCCTGCTAAACCAGCTCTATATACAGTATTCGGACTTGAAATAATTCTGTGACCTTTTTTAAAAAAAATAAAAATTTCCAGGGGATTTCTACTGCCAACAGCAACATTGTCGCTGGCCTTTCATGGACCTTTTGTCATGGTATTTAGAAAGTCACACTCTAATTAACTTCTTTAAAATGGCAGGACAAGTAAAATAACAATGAAATGACAGATATTTGTCTGCTTTGCTTTATTAAAGCAGTAAGATATTATCCAAAACACTGAGAGGGCAATTTTCGATATCTAAGCTCGAGCTTTTGTGAACAGAAGCTGTTGTATTACTGCCAATCTGGAAGAGATTAATTATCTGGATTTAGAGGGAACAGCTTCTGTGGAACCGTCGGAGTTCATTCCATGTAACCTTTTTGAGCTGCCATATGAGAGCCTTGACAGACCTTAGAATCCTGCTTAGATGCCAAATGAGATTTTTTTGAGATTAAAGGCCTTGGCTAGAAAGAGAATATTAGAGTGAATAGAAGAAAGATGAAAACTTCTAGGCATGGAGGCCTCCCAAATTGCCTCTGTTCTTGAAGTGATTGAAAAGAAGAATCCTCTTTTCTCAAAAGTATCCAGAAAGGCAAAATGTCTAGGTTACAAAATCAGATTCAAAATCATAGGACAAGGATCAAGCACATTCTAAGTGAGATTAAATAGAAGGCTCCTTAGGATAAGAGTCAGACAAGCATAATTTCTTTAAGGGACAAATGCAGCTTTAACCTGTTGATGGTTTGGGTGCAATCAGTAAGAGCTGGTGCCGATTTACTAGTGGACCAATGGTTTGGGCAGTGACCCAAGTCCAGTTCTTCAAGTACACTGGAGGTATGGAGCCACTGCAACCCAGCTCTTTCATGTGCTACCTGTGTAATCTGAAAAGCCTTGGACCATTTTGGAGGAGCCCACACTGGTGCTCCTTTCCTGTCAAGATGTATGTGAGTAAGGCCCAAATCCTCTCCAACTTTCCAGCACTGATGCAGCCACAATGCAGCCCTGAGGTAAGGGAACAAACCTTGAGGAGGCCTCCATGACTGCCCCCCCCCATGGCAGGATGCAGCACATGCCCTGTTGGCACAGCTGCATCGGCACTGGAAAGTTGGATAGGATTGGGCCCTAAGTCTCCAGGAAGGGTAACACTAGCCTGGGGAGACATCACAGCATGAGGTTGTCCCACATGGACTTGGGCTTCTCACGTTTCCCTGGCAGAGACTCCCCCACCACCAGTAATGTAACATGCAAAAACAATCAAGATAAAATGGAGGTCCTGTTGTTTGGAGATCCTACTGACTGGAGGTGTTCAACCCGATTTGGATGAAGTTGCACTCCCCCTAGGGAGGTACAACAGTCACCATTTGTGATTTGTGTGATAGAGGCAATCCCCATGATTTGTGTGATCACAGTGCTTGTGTATATAGCTCCACGTGGAGGCACTATTTCTCGCAAAAGATACTTCTTCATGAGGAGTGCCTGCTGGCCCCTGTGCAGTTTTGAGGCACGCACGTAGGCTGGAAGCTGCTGTAAGTATATGAACCCGACCATTGCATTGCGGGATATATCTTTTGTGACTTATTGTAGCAAACCTCAGACCTATGGCCAGGGGCATAAAATGGCTGACCAGAACAGCTCAAAGACAATCATGAGCATTGCTTTTGGATCCATATCTTTCTTAAACTATCTGTAATCCTACATGACCCAAACTTTCACAATGACCAGGGATGGCCCAAGACCTTCTGACACCTGAGGCGCAAGCCAAATGTTGCCACCCCTTACTTGATGATGTGCCAGCTTGAGCAGCTTCTGCCCCTCCCACTCTCCAATGCTCTAGCTCAGCACTCTCCTCCCCTCCATATTTCCTCTTCCTCTCTGTCATCCTCTTCCTTTTCCAGTCCAGGGAATGGAAAGAGAAGGAAGAACAGTGGTGGCAACTGAGCAAGTAGGCCCTCCACCAATCTGCTGCCTGAGGCAACCACTTCAGTTGGCCTCATGGATGGGCCAGCCCTGACAATGGTCCATAGTGGAAGAAATAGCCATGAACCAAAACTTTCAGATCAGGTCTCAGTGTTCTAGCAAATCTGCCTATATGGCACACACTACTTTAACCTTGAGACACTTCTAACAGAAGGCATTCCACAGCCCAGGGTCATTTATTCTTTGGCTTCCCAGTTGAGGCTGTTAGCCATCATGCCAACCAGCAAGGCAATGTTTTAAAAAGCAATTGCCTATGACTTTGGATGCAGAATAACCATTTCAATTAGGCAGCAGACAGTTAAGCAAGCAGGGGTTTTATTTGGTGATGGGGAAAGCACAATCTCTCTTGTGCCAGGATTTAAATTCATCGCTGCCATAAATGCAGCACAGCCAGTGCATATGCACCAATAAAAAGCAGCAAAAAATGCACCTCATGTTTACGAGAGAGTATGTTGCAGTGGTGGCTCACATAGATTCTTCCAGTGTGATATTAGCCAAATAAGCGGACGCCCAATTGGGGTGTGTGCATGTGCAATACTACCACACACCTCTTGCATGGGCAGAGTTCTCCTCTGCAGAAGATCTGAATATAACAACGTGAATAGTACTTAGTTTGCAAAGTAGTGCTGTTATGTTGTATAATGTAAATAGTACTTAGCAAGCAACCTAACAATAAAGCATATTAATAACCATGGGGAAAATCTGTTTCTGCGTCAAAGATCTCTGTAAACTTAAAAAGTGATTTACACATGCATGTATGTTAGAAAAGGGCAGGGATGTGGATCAAGTCTCTGACTCCAAGTCTCATGTCAAGTCCCAAGTCTCTGGGTCCAAGTCCTGAGTCTTTGGTTGCGAGTTGCCAGTCCCTGTCTACTTAATGGGGGGAATGGGTTTAAAACTGAAGGAAATTCAACTTGTTGTAAAAGGCTCCAAGTCTCGAGTCGAGTCTTTTACCATTGCTTAGTCAAGTCCGAGTCAACAGACTCAAGTCTACATCACTGGAAAAGGGAGGGAAAAAAGAAAGCTGTAAGAGACTCTTCCAGAAGTGTCACAGGGGTAGAGGCGGGGGGCCGTGGGCCCCAAGGCGTTAGACTTGCGTGGACGACGCGTTCTGCTCATCCGTTGCTGCCTCTGTCACTTTCGGTGAGCGGGGGTTTGGCCCGCCCATCCTGGAGCCGTTCAGCTCCGAAATGGTCGGGAAAACGGCATAGGGGGGGCGTGGTTAGAGCTGTGTGATGTCACACCTGGCATCACGTGGGGGCGTAGCGTCAGCGGCCCCCCCCCACGTGAAGGCGCAGCTTCATCTCTGGACTCTTCACTGGTTTTTGAGACTTATGGCCATTGTTTTCAAGTTGTAGCTCATTGAAAATCATGTGTGTTCCAGGTAGAACGTTCTAGATTCCGGCTCTGCCATCTCCCGTTAAACGAGTTTGAGAGCAGACTGGAAAATGCCTCTGCCTGAAACCATGGAGAGAATGACTTAAATGGACTCATAGTCTGATGGTTTAAGGCAGTTTCACACTTTTGCCTCTTAGAGCCCAATTTTATCATCCTCCCTCCCCTGCTGCTGCAGCCGTACCAAAAATGGGTGTGCTTGCTGTATCAAGTGCCGGAGCAGATCAGGAGGCTTCAGAGGTGGGGGGTTTAAATCCCCTTACACCTCTGTAAGCCTCCTGCTCTGCAATGGTCTCCTTGGACTATTGGATGTCACTAGCTAGCGCAAGTCCAAGGAGAGAAAGGGGGTGGTGAAGCTGCAGAAAAGGGGGATAGGATATGGTACACACCATCACTGTTGGATTCACCCCCTCCCGCAGCCTCACTGCCCCCATTATGCTCCCCTCCCCAGCCAGTTTTGCCCCCACCCCGTTCCACCCTCCCCCACCCCTCCCGCCTCTCCCACTGGCTTACCTGCTTCAGTGGGCGGTGGCAGAGCCAACAACGTGGGCAGGAAGGTTGCAGGCTTCCTGCTGGCATCCCGCTGAGTGTGCTGCTGGAAAGCGCTTTACAGCACTTTTGCAGCAGTTAGCGCTGATGGAACATTCATTCTGCCAGCACTAAAACCGAATAGGATTGGGCTGTTAGTGTGACAGTGCATCTGCTGCAAGGGTTGGATTACAGTATCTACCAGATTGTTTGTGTAATATTAATCATACTGAAAATCTGGAATCTAAATTGCTACATTCTAGAGCAGCTATGCAGATTTTTTAAAAGTGGTTTGTTTCCTTGCTCCAATACTGTCAACTGTGTTTGCTGAATTGCTGTAAACAACAGGACATGGGGAAAGTGGACAGTGCGTGAGGAAGCCCAACAAAGGCCTGCGTGCCTCCAAGGGGTGGAGTGATAACCCATGCGGGCATCACACACAAAAGGCCCACGCTATACCAAGCAGATGGAGTGCACTTCTCTAGTGGAGGCAACAACATCTGGCTGCCTGACATGTGTGCCAGCCAGGCATCTGGATGGTGGAGACAGACAAGCGAAGCTGTCTGGCCTCCAGTGGCAGAGGGATGGCAGGCAGAGAAAGAGGATGGGCAGGGGGAACACACCCACCCACCTCCCTGTGAAGCAGAGGGCCCCTTTGAAGAGGCAGAGGAACTGACCAACACAAATTGACAGCTTACTGAACTGCTCACTATTATGGATTGCACCCTCAGCAGACGGGCTGGGGTAAAGCAGCAACAGTAATATTTGGGTTGGTAGCTTAATGGGAGGGGGGCTCTGCCTCTTTTGGTGTGTCATGTGTGAACCATATCTGTAACAAGCAATAAAGGTTTGGCCTGTTTTCACCCTCAAAATGCTGTGTCCACTCATGTCCTCTTCTCCCACCTCCCAGTAGCCCCATTGTGGGCATAATTGGCTTCATTATATTCTAGGTTGGTTTGAGGAATTGATCAAAATTCAGCAAATGGTGCTTTCTTCCACTCTTCCACTCTTTTCATCATTGCAACTGAATTTATGTGCAGGTGCTACATTAACTGCTTGGTGTTGCTCTTTGCAAGGTCACCAGTTTCTACGATATTTACACCCAGCATTCAACAACATATTAAAACTAGATTAAATTCACCAAATGAATGAAACAAGTCTTCAAACGAAGGCCAAACTGGATGCGACACAGGATCCCCATGTCTGAAACTCCCAGTCTTCCCCCCCCCAAAAAAAGCAGCTGTAGCGCCCCCTCTGAATTGGATGGTGGGGGTAGTGCAGAGGGGGTGCAGGGACCTAACCATTGTGTTACCATTCACATGTAAGGGAAGTGTGACACCTTCCAGTGTTTAAAGGTCTTATCCTGTTCATGCCCATATTGTTGTGGTTATCAAGAAGATGTATTATGGTTGAAATTAGTTTCCGAGCCCAATTCAAGGTGCTGGTAATGACCTTTAAAGCCCTTCACGGTTTGGGTCCAGGATATCTGAGGGACCGCCTTCTCCCATACATTCCGGCCCGCTCTCTTAGGTCATCTGAGGGGGCTCTCCTGCGTGTACCACCTCTATCGCAAGTTAGGGGAGTGGCAACACGTGGGCGGGCTTTCTCCGCTGTGGCGCCACAACTGTGGAACTCCCTGCCAGGGGATCTGAGAACCACCCCCTCCCTCATGACTTTTCGGCGAGGGCTCAAAACATTTTTGTTTCGTCTCGCGTTTGGGTGATGGGTTGTAGCCTGCCTCCTGTGTCTCAAGATGCTCTGCCATGCTGCTTTTGTGCTCCCTACTGTTGCCCCCCCCCCAGTGGTTTTTATTGATATTATTGCTTTTATTGTTTTTAAATTATGTATTTAAACTTTCTGTATTTTAAACTGTTTTTAATTTTTGTTGTAAGCCGCCTTGGGCATTTGCCTCGGCATGGGATAAGGCGGGATATAAATTTTTTAAATAAATAAATAAATAAATAAATACTATACACACTTTCCTGGGAGTGAGCCCCATTGAACATGAGACTTACTTCTGAGTAGACGTGCATACGAGTGCTCTGTTGGTGTACTTGATACTCACAAGCTTCAAAGAACCTGTTCACAGCAAATATTCGCTGGCGAAATGTACATGATAGACATGGAAAATCCCAGACTCAAGAGCATATCAAGGTGACAGAAGCCCTGGGCAATTTTCATTTCACATAGAACGAGGGGGGGGGATTGTGGCCATGCCTGCTGCTCCTGCCACCACCACCCACCACCCTCTGCATATTCATGTTGCTCTTTGCACAGTGGCTTACATGGGATCAATACCCTCTAAAATCTGAAAGTGCAGATTGTACACAGGAAGCCTATGCTTATTTGAGGCTATGCACGTAGGCTCTTGTGGAAATGCAACCTTGAACATGCAGGAGTCAAGGGCCAAAACTCATGACCTCAATCCCACATAGGCACACAAACCTGCGAATACCTTGCAGACTTAAGAAGTAAACCGCTGAAAAAAGCGTGGGAAGGAGTAAATTGATTAATCAGGAACGGAGGTGAACGGAGGTGAACGCATCCGTTCCTGATTAATCAATTTACTCCTTCCCGTGCTTTTTTCAGCGGTTTACTTCTTAACTCTGCAAGGTATTTGCCCAGGCATAAGACCATCTGCCGGCTGATGCTGGGTTTATTGCTTTGAAAAAATCCCAAGTGAGGGAAGAAACGTAAGCGGAGGACTAAAAGTTTTTTCTTGTCTGATCTGGATAATCCTTGGACGCTTCACCTCTGGCTTCTGTTAAAGGTGCTGGTTTTGTCGATAAGGAATTTCTCCAGACAAGTTGGTGTGCAAGTATTAAAACTTTATTCTTTCAACAACAAAAATTACATGGCTGATAGTCCCATATTTCCGATTTCTTTACAGATTGTAACATGCCATGAGAATCTCCACTCTACTCACAAACTCATTACTTTGAGCTTGTGAAGGTCAAGCACAAACGATAAAAATGCTTACTGCCAGCATAAGACTGACACGAAAGTATACTGTAAAAATAGAAAGATGCTCCACTGCCCTTGCCAACTGGTGCCTTCCTGCCCCCTCCCTATTATGTTGTCTAACCAGATGCTCAGAAGGAAGAAACCTGCTTCTTTGGTGTGCGCAAAATGCCCCATGATTTGTGCTTTTCCACAGAAGCAGGGAATTGCCAGGGATGGAAGGGAAGGGAGCAGCATTCTCAGCTATCTCCCCTAGTCCCTTTCACTGAGGCATGCATGTGGGATCCTCCTTACTTAAACATTCCTTACAGATAAACCCCTGTTCATAGTGCACTAGAAAGGAAGCAGGCAGCCCAACAAGGTCAAGTTCATTATGCCAGAAGTGCCTGTAGGACCAGTGATGAGCAAATCATTCTTGGTGATTCAAGATGAGATGAAGAAGGAAACCAGCTAGCTGTTCACCTTCTTGCACTGAGGCTGGTACAGTACAGTTACGAATGCAAGAAGCCACAAGCCCTGCTGGGTGTGACTTTAACCCTCAATCATGACTTTATTATGTGGCCTTAGAAAGATTACAGCCCTTTTGGCTCAGACCAAAGGCCCACTTGATCCTTCCTCCTGTTTTCTGCGGTGGCCAACCAGATGTCTCACAACTTCAGGAACAGACCAAACATAATCCCAGGACCGTTTAAGACAATAGTTCTAAAATTGTTAAAAGTTGTGCATGCTCCTGTGCAAACATGTCCTGGACCCTCCCCCCCCCCTGCTTCTTAAGCTTCCCTGGTAAGTATTACTAATTGATGGAGGGAGGGGAGGAAATGGTTCATCCCCCCACCCCTGCACATGCTGCTAAAAAGTGGTAGCTCGGCTGAAGCCGCCCTCCCTGTGTGCAATTAGGAAGATCTCCCGTGTAGTGAAGGGAGGGGCCAGGATATGTGAGTGCACTGCGGCAGGTGGGATGATAAAAGTGTCATCCAAACTCCCACACACACACACAAGTTGGTTTTTAAAAATGAAAACAGCAGTCATCATATAGGCAGCCTCAGCAGTAGCTTCCTGGGGACCCTTAGGCACAAACCCTGTAAGGGCCCCATCTGTTGCAAGCACGCACCAGTTCCCCCCCCTCCCCAACTCAACCAGAAACTGAATAGAAGATACTCAGCAAAAGATCTGTTGCCTGCTGGCTTTTGATACAGAAATTGGGTATTTGACTTGGAGTACACAGATTACTGGGTGACATCGACCCTTTTCATTAGCTCTCCAGAGCTTCTGATCTGTTTAAATTTCCATTCATTAACACTGTGGGTTAGCACCTGTGTCGTGCCCACACAGCCTTATAGTCATACAGAAACTCAGATGATCAAGGCCACAGTTGGAAGACATAATGGCATGTGAAACCCTGAAGGTACTGAATTATGTCATTGGCCAATGTAAGTAATAATGAGCAATGAAAGATGCATTTGTAGTTTTGAAAAGGTAATTGTTACGATTCTGAACCTAGGAACCAAGACTTGCAACATGCACATACTATCAGTAAAAAGGATCAAAGACTGTTATAACCGGCTATAATGTAGAAAGAACAAGACATCTTCGGGATTCACGGTTATAGGAACGAGTTTATAAAATGTAAAATTGTAAAATGCCAGCGACTTTACAAGTCAGATTAAAATCACACATGTGACTAAAAATGCTTTAAAAATCCACAGTTAAAATACAATAAAACATTCCAAAAAACTTCTCAAGCATGACGTTTCGTTCATGAGCTATGAACTTTTTCAAATGCGAAGAAAACTTTTTCAAATGCAAGTACTATCAGTAATAAAAAGGACTCAAGCTGTGAAGTCTCAGGCCAAATTTAGTTCCAAAGGGTCCAGACGTTTCAAAGGTTCCAGAAGCACTAGGGGGTGTGTGCGGACCACACTGGTTGACACCCTCGGGAAGATAACACCACTAGTGGCCAAAATTGTGGAAACTTATGGAAAATTTATATTTATGAATAATAGCATAATGTTATACATCATTGGAAAGGTAATTTAACGCAGAATGTAATGGAATCAGCTGTGTTGAATGATCTGTATTCTATCAAAGGTTATGGCCAGATAACTAGAAAAAGAAAACATAACTGCCTTATGCAACAAAAAGGGAATTTCCTTAACTCAAAATTGACCAATGAGACGGGAGTGTTCTGAGAGCCAATGTGGTGTTGTTATGACACAGCTTGGAACCAATACGGTGTTAGTATGAGTCAGCTCTCATTTCTATGTATCAGAGCTAATAGTAGAACTCTTATTCAGTTGTGTGAGTGTCATCAAGTTGGCTACTAGTTTTTTGTTGGTTACTGGTTTGTTGGGTGACCTGTACTGTTATATATTAAAATAAATAAAATTAATGGGGGTGACACTATGAGTTACCACACTGGGTGACACCAACTCAGTGAGTTCCAGTTCATTGCTGGCTTTCTTCCCATACTTCTGCTCCTTTATCCTTAAGAACAACTTGGTCAACAGGTGATAGATGATGACTTTGATGGATCTTTATATACCCCCGTTCAACAACAACTTCACAAAGTAGTTTTATATCGCAAAACAAATGAAAACCTGGTTTCCTGTCCCAGAAGGGCTCACAACCTTAAAAAAAGACACAAGAGAGACACCAGCAAGAGCCATTAAGATGGACATGATGTTGGGGTGAATGACAGTGGCTCTCCCCCTGCTAAATGTTAGGGATGCACAACAAGTACCCCCCAGCGTACTCAGTGCTAAAGGGCTTGAAGATTTGCACATGTTCTAAGCAAAGGCGCACAGATACCTGAAGCTTTGCAAATGATGACATCAGTCACTCATGAGCTACTTGAGAGCACTTGACCTCTGCTGGTTAGAAGACCTACTAGTATCAACCTTCAAAGCAGAAAATCAGCAGTGATGGAATGATAGGGGAGAAGACAGAAAACGTCTTAGGCTTCAGGCAGTACCTTCAGCATTGCGGAAGGCAGTTGGGCTCAGCTGACTTTGGGGGAGAAAGTCCCTGGTCCCTATTCCAGCCCCACTAATAGGGGTGACATCAAGGGCCAGTCAGGCTGGGCAATAGCTGATGACCTGTAGCCATCAGAGGGCCCACATGGTCCTGAAAGTTCAATACCGGTGGCAGTGGTAGTACCCAGTGCACTATTTGGGACCAGGCTGGAGGCATCATGGGGGTGCCCCTGTGCAGGGCTTTGCCCCCCAACAACCTGGTCACTAAGCCCTTTCACTGCAGTCTCACAGGCAGTGGTAACAATCATGGTGGCTCTGTAGGGCTGGGCTTGAGCGGGGGGAGGACTCAGTGCCAGATTTAGGCATAAGATAAACAAGCCACAGCTTAGGGCCTCACAATCCGCAGTATATACAGTATATGAATGTATATTAAAACTATTTTATAGATTACCTTTTAAGTATTATTTCCAATTGGTATACTACAGGGGTTCTCAACCCTTTCCCAGCCAAGTACCACCTCCAGTGCCACTTTCCTGCTGAGTAGCACCGGAAGTGGCTGGCGATGATATCATTGCCAGTTACCTTGGGTTTTCAGGTTTTCGGAGGCCAGAAAATGCAAGTAGGAGGCTCTGGGTGGGTGGGGGGCTTCACAGCATTCCTGAGAGGCTCAGCCAAAGACAGGAGCCTCTCGGGAGCAAAAACATGCTGCTGAAAGTGTCATGTCGGAGCAGGGTTCTGGTGGTCCGGCGGTCTGAATACCACCAGCAGTCAGCTGAAGTACCACTGGTGGTACTAGTACCACTGGTTGAGAACCCCTGGTATACTATATTATAATCTGTGACAGAGATCAAGGCAACCCGATGATAAGTATGTAATCAGTAAATGCATTCGTTTGAAATAATGTGTATGGTTCACTTTAAATGCCTTACTATTACATAATGCAAAGGCATATATGTTTTCAAGTTTTGTGACACCTTTTGGTTTAATTTTTTTTTTTAACAAGGGGCCTCCAAACTTTATATGTCTAAATCCAGCACTGGCGGGACTAGTGCTCTGCTCTCTCCCCACCAAAGGTCAGGTTGTCCAAGCCATCCATCTCTGTGACTGCTGCAGGGACTGGTTCCTTGGGATAGATGTAGTGGTGGGAGGAGAGTGGAGCACGTGGAGCAGCAGCTCCAGGCGCAGGCGATCCGTGGAGCGCGTCGAGCAGCTGCTCGAGGCGCATGTGGACCGCGGAGCGCATGGAGCAGCAGCTCCAGGCGCAGGAGGACTTACCATTCTCGTCGGGGTGTGGTGTTTTGGCCCTCCCACCCTCCCTGGAGCCCGTACGGCTCCGAAATAGGTAGGAAACTGGCGGGGGCGGGGGCGGTGACGTGCTGGGCGTATCATGTCACCTAGGCTCCGCCCCTTTCTTCCAGGTGCCGGGAGGCCTAGGTACGCCTCTGGATAGATGGCTTGCCTTGGGGCGCTTTTAATGGAACCTGTTGTTGCATACCTCTTGTCTGTTGGTCATGCTGGAAATACAGGGTGATTTAAAAAAAATGGAAATTCAAAATCATTCATCGACACACACACACACACACACACACACACACACACACACACACACACACACACACTACACACTATGGGGAATTACTCCCCATAGTAAAGATATTAGTTCATTGTCTGCAGCAGTTTTCAAGGTGCCAACGTGACGGCTTTCCAGAGGCTTCCCTAGAATGCTATTTGACGCCCCAGCTAGGTAGCCCTGTCAGGAGAATTTTCCAGATGTTTCTTTCCTTAATTTTATCCTTCAATTCCTATTTGTATCCATCTGTCTGTTTTCAATAATTTCTCACCTTTTTGAAGTTTATTTTGGTGTAAAGGTAAAACATCCCATTTCCTCTTCATGGCAATATCAATATTCTCTCATCACTCTTATCCAAAGAATGAATAAATACTACTGTAGTTAAAAATATATGATGTGTCTATATTCTAAATACTAGTTCACATACGCTATTGTTTCCCCACTGGGCAGCAGTTTAATGCTGCAATCCTGTACATGCTTACTTAGGAGAAAGTCCCGTTAATCTCAATGTGGCTTACTTCTGAGTAGACAAGCATATGGTTGCACTGTAAAATGGATTAACAGGATTGTCATTAGAACAAGAGATCACCTTGCTGAAAAAAATGGTCATGTGAATTCACTCTTAAGAATTCTTTAGGTCGGATGATATACGGTAATTACAGTCTATGGATACAGCATATGCTACAAAGGATTTACTTTTACAAAGGATTTACAGAAGAGTCTGGCTGGGCAGAAGAGTCTGACTCAGTTGGGAGAGCTGCTGCCTTCAAAGCCCGAAGACCGGTTAACTTGATCAGTTCGAGACACACCGCCGGCAAAAAGCTGTGAAAGCCTCCAGGAGGAGAGATAAGAGCTTCCAGCTGTGTCGGTCGAGTGTGGGAGGCACCAGCCAGCAGAATTGTCAGACTGTAAAAAGGATACCACCTGGAAAGTAGCCGTTCATGAAAGATTGGACATTTATATATATTGTAAAAAACAAGGGGGGTTAGGACAGCCTGCCCATGTACACCGCCTTGGATTAAAGTCAGAGGAGAAATCCAATGACCAAGAAAGGTGGTATATAAATACTGTATATTATATATTATATTATTATTACTTGGTAAAATTCCAGTCATTTCAGCATAATCCAAACCTTAGTTGGGGCTCTGATATACATACAAAATACTGCATGCTCAGGTTCCTCTCAGTTTTCATTGTTGATGGGAAATGCTCAGAAATCCAAACATTTGTCATGAACATTTCATTCCACGACCAAAGAAGATAACGCAGAAGCTTCCGCATTTACAGTGCTCTGCTTGCACATTAGAGCACTCCACATGCTGTCCCCAGATGTCAATCTTAGCTGACTTGTCCCCAGATGTCAATCTTAGCTGACTATGTTCAAGAATAATTATACTGTAGATCGGGGGTACTTGGTGTACTGGAGAGTACTTACTCTCAATGTATTTGGTGTGGCGTACCACCTACATGTCCACCACCATGCTGAGTACCACTGAAAGTAAGCAGCAATGATGTCATCGCTGCTTACTTCTGGGTTTTCAGCCCTGGTTTTTGGCACAGGAGGCCAGTAAGAGGCTCCGGATGGGCAGGTGGAATGTTTACTTCGCTCCTGAGAGGCTCAGCCATAGGCAGGAGCCTCTCAAGAGCAAAAGCACAGCGGTGAAAGTGCTGCATTTTTGCAGGGGTCCCAGCAGGGTTCAGGGGGTCTCAATGGTCCGAGTACCACCAGGAGAACTCAAAAGTGCTATGCTGTATCCTGGTGGGAATAAAAGCTGCTGGAGGCCTCCATGGGGCAAGGGGACATTTGTCGCCTTGCCCTGGGGCAGAGGCGAACTGAGAACTTTGTGGGGTGGAGGCCACCTCCACCCTGCCTCCATGCCCCGCCCTGCCCCGACGTAGCGCGCCTCCGTGGTGCGGAAATGCCCCGGTGCTTTTTGGCTCCTTTTTTTGAGTCGTTCTTGAGAGCTGATATTCACACAACATCTTCAATAATGGCCCATCTAAGCAAATCAAACCATCTATTGTTTTTATAAATAAAGTTTTTGTTGGTTCAGTTTAATAATGGGTTGTGTGATCACTCCCATGCCTACCCCTTACCAGGTTACCAGGGGAAAGGTTCTTAGTATATGGCGTCAGTGAGCAATTAGTAAAAGAGTCCATAGTGGGAAAGGAAGGAGAGGTTTTGTTTTAGGTGTCCCCCATTACCACTACAAAGGAATTTCCTTTGTGATTTAAGCAGGTGGGATCTTAGTCCCTTGATGCTGTTATTTAAAGAACGGCATGAGGGCAGTTAGCTGACAGGTCGGATGGGGGGTTCTGCCTAACCTGGCCGCCTAACTCATCCCCCACACGGCGTACATGTAACGTGTAGTTTGACAATCGGCACCTGTGCTGCACCAGCTCTCAGCCCTTCCTTTATTCACCAGGGGGTGGAAGCACTTTTAATTCTTCAGCATTGATCATTCCTTCTGCTTCCTCTCCTGTCTGTTCTGATGAGGAGCATCGCCAGTCTCTCCATAAAGGAGGCAGGGTTGGCTAGCAGTCAGCATGACAGAAGGCGATCAGTGCAGCGGAAAATTGGATAATAGGATAAAAAACGAAGGGACCACGGGAAGCCCATCAAAACTGGCTCCTCCTGTCAGATAACAGACAAATGACAAGTACAAATACAAGGTGTTATTTGTATTTTAATATTTATACTGATAATCATACTTCTGCCTACTGGAGGCATCTGCTGAGTGTATTCATTTTAACCTGATATTGGCAAAACTAATACCTTGTAAAGACATTTTCATGAGAATGGTGTTATAACCCGACAGTTGGTAAATCTGGAAATCACAATTCTGGAAAATAGAACGTGTGTGTGTGTGTGTGTGTGTGTGTGTGTGTGTGTGTGTGTGTGAGTGTGTGTGTGTGTGTGTGTGTGTGTGTGTGAGAGAGAGAGAGAGAGAGAGAGAGAGAGAGAGAGAGAGAGAGAGGTTTCATTTTGAAAGCTTATGTTCAACCAGACTATCTTCCACGAGAGATTCTTGCTTGTGTTATGAATAGCTTGCAATGTTCCTTTCCAAACAAAATGTCCCTTCTTTGGATCAGGTGAAATGTTAACATGCCTGCAAGTTTGATGTCATACCGCCGTGAAACTATAGCTGCGGGTACACTCCACATTACTAAGCCTTTATATGCTTGGCACAGCAAGTCTTAGGACGGACGGGTTCACACAAGCGTCCTCATCCCTTCATTGCTCTGCACTGTCTTGCTTTACACTTGAGCCCTAGTCAGATGTTTTGAGTAGAACGAAGGTACGGGGGGGGGGGGAACGACAACAACACTGTGATGTCACACACAATGCACCACCTCCCCATTTGTTTCAATATGAAGCAAGCCTTCATGCATACAAATGGCAGCTCATTTCAGACACTGAAATGAGTAACCTAACATAAGTTAGGGCAGAGATTGCCATTGCCATCTCCTCCCCTCAATGTTTGTTTCACCCAAACGTTTGAAAAGGGCTTTGGTGACTGACAATAACTAGATTGTGAGCTCCTCGGGGCAAAAACCTGCCATGGATCATGCTATGTTATGCTGCATTGACGATAGGTGCCACATAACAATGCTATAATGACAGTAATAAGAGAAGACGTTTCCATGGTCATGTGGCCGACATGACTCAACACCGAGGCGCATGGAACGCTGTTACCCTCCCGCTGATGCGGTACCTATTAATCTACTTGCAATTTCTTGCTTTCAAACTGCTAGGTTGGCAGGAGCCATCGCACGGATTCGAACTGCCGACCTTTCGATTGACAGCTCATAGTTCAGTGGATTAACCCACTGCGCCACCCGCTGGCTCGGCCACTAGCTTACCTGGCTTTAAAAGGGAATTAGACAAATTCATGGAGCAGCCCATCCATGAGGCCAACTAAAGCGTTCACTGAGGCTGCAGATTGGGGGGGGGGACCCATCTCTGTCTGCCTACGTGCCTCCACTGCTCCTCCTCCTCCTTCCACTCCCTGGATTGGAAAAGGAAGAGGGGGACAGAGAGGAAGAGGAACTGTGGAGGGAAGGAGAGTGCTGAGCTAGAACATCAAGGAGTGGGAAAACAGGTACTGGCACATCATTGGATAAAGGAGGGCAGCATTTGGCACGCCACCTCAGGTGTCAGGAGGTCTTGAGCCGGCCTTGTGACAAGACAGAATAATAGTTAAATGCTACCTCCAGGTTTAGAGGCAGTATGCCTTGGAATACCAATGGCAGCAGCAGGGGAACTACGGCAGGAGAGAAATATTGGCCTTCAGTACCTGCCTGTGGGCTTCCCAGTGCTTGGCTGCTCAGAGAAATAAGACGCTGGACTAGATAGGCTTTGGTCCCCATCCAGCAGGGGTCCCTGCCTGCTGCTTTCTCCGCAGGGGAATGGCTCTGACAGTGAGGGGGCGGGGCCGCCTCCTGCTCGTTCGGTAAACGGGACTCCGACCGAACAAAACTTACATCCCCGCCCCTGCCGGAGCGACGCCTCTGGTCCTCTTATGTTCTCTCTCCAGATTTAGGAACCTTGCTTTTACAGGGTTCCTGATCAGAGAGAGAGAGAGAGAGAGAGAGAGAGCTCCATACATACGTTCACACAGATAGGACATATGTGATATCCTGACATATGTGATCACAAGGGTCAATTGTGAACCAACTCAGACCAGATCATAATATTAAAACACAGTATTTCAAACATTTTGTGGGGTCGATCCAGATAAATTAACAGCACAATCCTATCTACCCCTCCCTTCAATGCAGCCATACCACCGGAGCGCACACTGAATCCTGCAGGGGGTGCTGTCCCAGATGTCTCCTCCAGGAACATTTGTTCCCTTGTCCGGAGGTAAGCCTCCGTTGCCACAATGGGTCCGCTCGAAACTGCACCAGCAATTTTTCAGGCACAAGTCCAAGCTGACCCGGGAAAGATCAAGGCCAGGAAGAAGGACAGGATATTGATGGAGCTGCTGCCGCCAATGCCACCCTTCCAAGCCTTGTCATGCACCCTTCGCCCGCCTTGGTCTCTGCTTTGTTCTTCCCCCTTCCCATTCCACCCACTCCCTGCTTCCCTCCTGCCCTGCCCACTGCCCACTCCCCACACTGACTCGCTGACTTTTTTGGAGTCCACTAGAGTGTGGCCACAGCTGCTGACCACTTGTGGTGGCAGCCTGGCTGTGCAGAATAGTGGGTTGCATTTTGCAACTGATGTCAACTGACACATTTTTGCAACCAAGCAGGCCTATAGGATTGGGCCATAAAGCTTGAAAAAAGGCACTTTAATATTGGAGGCTTTAAATCATGCTGAGTATTCTCTCCCATACAAGCACTTTGTTTCATGCTACTGAAATCTAAAATGATTGCAATATAGGTTTATGCCACCATTTAATTAAAATGTTTGCCAAATAAAAGGCACATGGACACAGATAGTATTTGGTCTGCAAACATTGTTGCTCTCTTGAGTGCCTATTCAGTAGGTCTGGATCAAGCCACAACCACATGGAGGTGATTTAAAATAATTGGCCAAGAGTTCGAAGCTGTGGCTAATTCATTACTCACACTTCTCTTGTCGAAGTACTAATTTAAAGTCATGTGTGTCACATTAATTGTAATCTCATTTCAAAGTGACAAGATAAATTTCTCCAAGGTACATAATAAATTATAGACAGGGGTCAAAACCAATGAATATCTAAAGCATATTAATACTAACTGCAAGCAATATGCTGCTGTTATAAATTGAAAAGGGATGTGATGTGTTTAAAATGAGCAGATTGCTCCTTTGCTGTGTCTTGATCAGCATCGCTGCCTTTGGTGTCACCCAGTGTGGTGAATGCACAGACGCAGAAGTAATTGGTGGCAACGTGACGATGTCATCATCACGTCATTGCCAATTACTCTGGCTTGTGAGCCTCTGCAGCTGAAGACTGCCAATGAAAGGCTCTGGTCTTTCTTCAGTGGTGTTCAGCCACTCCAAAACGAGTTGGCAAGTCACTGAGTCAGAACAGCCAAAGACCGCTGAGCCTGGTTGTCACAGCGGGCTGCAGTGGGCTTCTCCTGTGGTGTCACCCCCTCAATGGGTATCACCCGGTGTGGCCTGCACCCACCACACCCCCTTAGATGCCCCTGGTCTTGATACAGTTACAATGTGTTACTGAATATTCAGCCACTGTGATAGAAAGAAATCCAGAAGACTGGCAGTAGCGAGTGTGGTGTCAGCAGTGGACCCTTGCTGGCAGATCTGGGCAGCAAGGAGTTAACAGATGAAGACTTGGACTTTGACAGGACTGGACAGCAAGGGGTTAATACCCAGGACTGCGTGGGTGGAAGCCCACACCTGCAAGCCATTGGGCGTGGCCCCACAGGTGTGGACAATAATGAAGGACTTTGGCTTACAACACTTGCAGCCTACAGCTGCACTCAATTAGCCCTAACTAGGACTGTTTGAGAATATATATTTATGTGGGATTTTTTTTTAACTCACCTTTCAATTTCATTCAAAGCTTTATAAATCCCGTTTACAAATCTTTGAATGTAATTGCTGGCCATGAGAGTTTTAGATTGTTTTCACCTTTCAATGTTTATAGATTTGTTTTAAGCTATTTGAACCCATTCCAAGAGTTTGGGATAAAATGTATTTCATTTAATGATGCAGCTCAATACACTTCAGAATAGAAATGAGTAGCATGGAGAGAAAACCTTCTAATAAAGAAGTTCAAAGTCAATTATTGTTGTCTCATCTTAATAGGGCATGGCTATGGAAGTGTCAGGCCAGCGGGTGGCGCAGCGGGTTAAACCGCTGAACCATAAGCTATCGATCAAAAAGTCGGCAGTTTGATTCCCGTGACGGGGTGAGCACTCGTTGCTTGGCCAGCTCCTGCCAACCTAGCAGTTCCAAAGCATGTCAATGCGAGTAGATAAATAGGTACCGCTTGCGGGAAGGTAAACAGCGCTCCATGTTCCAGCTGCATGCTATGCGCTGCGGCAAGGAGAGTCATGCCGGCCACATGACCACGGAGGTGTCTTCGGACAACGCTGGCTCTTCAGCTTTGAAATGGGGCTGAGCACCACACCCTAGAGTCGGACACGACTGGACTTAATTGTCAGGGGTCACCTTTACCTTTACCTTTATGGAAGTGTCATGATGAGCATGACTGCAACCAAAAGTAGCGCGGAGCAGGGAGGCTGCGTGCTGTACTCCCGGTGAGTAAAGGGAAGGGGCAGGCTGTCCCTGTTACCTGTCCCTGAGGTGATGTGGAGCCACAGGAATTTCCCCCCCCCCTCTTCTTCCAGTAGTGCTGGAGGGAGACGGAGGCTGCCACTGCTATGCTCCTGATTAGCTCTCACCAGGTCAGAACAGAATCAGAGCCCCCACAGACTGGCTGGGGGCTCGTCTGCTCACTGCCCCTCCAAGGGTGCTGTTCCATGAGGCTGGTTCAGGTTGCTTCAAGGCAAGGTCGGCCCTGGGTTGCAGTAGGGAAGGAGTGACCACAAATATAGCACAGATCCAGTTCAACTTCTCCATCTTTCTCAAGGGACAGCAACAACGTCCTCCCTTGCAGCCCTAGTAGAGTGAGAAAAAGGTAGATCAGTTGTCACAAACTGGTTGTGACTGGATTTCTCCCCCCCTACACACACACACGCACGCACACGCACACACACACACACACACACTTCAACATGGTCTTTAGAACAGCATAACATTAGACATTATTTTGTATGTAGTTCTGCTTTGAGAACACTGTGCTGCATCTAGCATATCGTGTCCTCTGAGTAGTGGCAGGAAATAAAAAGTGTAATAGTTTGTCCAACGCCTCATGTCAATAGGTTATCTCCACCACTAGCTAATGTGAAGAAATATTTTTAAATCCTGTGATAATTTTTTGTGTGTATGGAGGTGCAAGCACACTAATTGGGACAAATTAGAACTTTAACGGTGGGAGAAGGAAAAGCAGAGGAAGTGTGAGAAATCTGTGACAGGCCTCTGTGCTTATTAAACATGATGCAATGCACACATAGTGGATTTATTTCCCCCCCCCCCATAAAGAACTTGCAATCTTTTCAAAGCTAAAATTCAGTGTTATTGGGTACTGAATTGAGTCCAGAAATATTAGTGTGTCATTTTTCCATTGTTACTAGAATTTTCTATTGCTCAATGGTAGGCTTACCATATCCAAAGGGGGACAGAGTGCCTACCGCTTTAACCATTGTAAAAAGAGGGAATTTGGGCAGGTGCAGCTTGTTGCACCCTTCCATTGTGAGCTACACCTGCCCAAATTCCCTCTTTTTACAATGGTTAAAGGTGTAGGCACTCTGTCCCCCTTTGGATATGGTAAGCCTACTCAATGGTAAACATGCATAGACTCTATGGCATAGAGCATCAGGGGGCTTACTCCAAGGTAAGAGAGCAAAAGTTCCCTTACCTCAACATAGGTAAACAATAGAAAAAGAAAAAACTGCTGGAGAAACAGAGTCCTTTTTGGCAAAGTGGCAATCCTACTGATACGTGCTGTTGTTATGGATAGCTCTCTCCCCCTTTTTTCCTGTTAGTCACATTATACACCCCCTTTTTCTGTCAGCCATATTATGTCCTCACATTATAATAAAGGACAAAATGGACTCTGATACCAAGCAACATTACTACTACAGTACTAGCTTCATATGCCAACGTAAGTGGATGCTAGTGTGCAAGATGAACTGTTTTCCCAGATTTCTGTGCACAAATGGACAGTAAAGACGCTAATTCTCTGACATACTGGCCATGTTTCTAAAGGACTCTGATCAAGCCAACTTTTGTGTATGTGAAACCCCACCCCACCCAGCATCACACATCCTGGGAGAAAGAAGATAATCTCACTGTCTCCATTGAATACAATCCCGTAATCCTCTCTCTGCATCTCCTGTCTGTATTTACATTTTGTATTTGTATAGTGAATGCAACTTTGGTAATCTCTATATTTTGTATAATCAAACCACCTGCATTTTACCTGTTCTATTGTACCTGCGTTCTGCTTATAGTCTATGTAAACCTCATTTTTCAAGACACCCCCCAAGGGCCACTCTTTGGTGGCCATTATACATCTGCACTTCAGCGGACACTACTAAGCCTTTGAAGTAACCATGTTTACCTACATCCTGATTAGAAATAATTCCCTTATTCATACACTGCTACACATTGAAACAGAACACCCCAAACTTTCCTTACCACCTTAATATCCCCACTAAGTAGCTCTCCCCCAGTCTGCACGTAGCATCAACCCAAAAATCCTTGAATAGTAAGGGATTTTGGTCAGCTGTTGCTCTACCCTGGTTCAACACTCCCTGTGTGTTGCATCAGGATATTGTTTCCACACACTGCTTCCTCATCAAGAATGGGAGGTATGCTTGCTCTTCAAGAATGGTAGGTATGCTTGCTCTTTAAACACTTCCACCTTGCAACTGGGCCATCCCACCCCTGCCTCTCCCTCTATCTCCCTGTCTTTAGCTGCTAGACGCTGGGTTGGAAGAGCAAGGACTCCAGGAATCCTTTCCCTAAACATTGCCCACCTTCTCTACATTTCCTCAGAATGCACAGAATTCACAGCCCCACATGTACCTACCGCCATTAGGAACTTGCAACACTTTGGTTAGGACATAATATGAATCCTTCTTGTACTTCATTTCGTATTATTTCTTAGTAAAGCTATACTCTTTTAAATGGAACTTATTTCTCTCACAGCCCAATCCTATCCCCCTCCAGCTCTCCATAGCATGTAGCCATAACAACGGATCATGCACTGCATGCTATGGCGGGGGGGGGGAAACCAGAAGGCCAACAGAAAGTAAGTAAAAAACATACCTTTTAGTTGGCCACCTGGTTGGCAGGGGGTCTCTTTGGACCCATGCCAGCTATGTAGCTAGCAAACGTCTGAGGAGAGGAAGGGTACATATTGGAAGAGGGGACAGCATCCCACGTAACGTAAGTTGCCATCTCTGGGATCCACCCCCTCCCTCCTCCAAACTGCCCCCAGTTAGTTCCTCCTCCTCCCTGCCCCAAGCCTCCCCTGACCAGCCCATGAACCTCCTGTGCTGCCAACCTACCAGCTCCATCGTGGGGTCCAGGCAGTTCTGGTGTGCACAGGGAGCCGCTGGCTATTTCTGCTGGTGACTCCATCGTGTGCAATGTTTGCGCCATCGCTGAGCATTTTATGACAGTGGATTGGAAGATCCTCTGTTGTACAAGGCCCATAGGATTTGGGCTTTAACTAGGGTAGGTGATTCTTTGCATTATTCTGGTCTGTTATCCAGTTTAAGATCAAATAGAGCTGTACTCTCTCTCTCTCTCTCTCTCTCTCTCTCTCTCTGATCATTACAGTGAAGGGCTTGCCCCCCACCTTAAAGGAGACAGATACATAAATAATTCCCCTCTCCAGCTCTTTTGGTAACACCAAGTGCTCAGAGACAATGACAAGACAAGAATCAGATATCAAATCCTGGACTGATACAACATTGGGAGTGTTCTCAAAATGTCAAGTCGACATCAAAACAGAGAACACTTTTTTGAGAATGGTGTGTGTTATGATGCAGCCATTGTGAGCTAGTATGTGCAATAAAGACCAGCCCAACCAGTGGGCAGGAGAAGGCAGCCTTCCCCAGGAAGTAGGGTCGAGGCTATCGTTCTTATATTTTTATCTTTGGTGTATTTTCATAGTTGGTTTTATTGTTTGCTGTCTTGGGAAAGAGGTCCTTCGAAAAGGTGGGATGCAAGTCTCTGAAATAAAGACTAAAAACCCACGTGAAAAGAAAGAGGTGTGTGTGTATGACAGATAATGAGACTCTATCTCTTCAGCTTTCTTGAAAACTGCTTTCTGCCTCTAGCCATAGAGCCACTTTCAAGTAGTAACTGACTCCTTTCAAGCCCTCTCTCAGCAGGCCATATTCAGGCATCTGTGGGTTATCAAGACAAAGTGTGAACTGAACCAAAGAGCTGTGTGTCTGGGGCTTTATCACCACACCACTCAGGAAAACATGATGTTGCTGGGGCAATGGTCACTAAGGAATAATATTTCACTGTGGTTTAACAGTGACATAAACAGCTGGGAGGATTTTCTCCCCCCCCCCTTTCTTATAGACTGTGCTAGGAAATTAATTTTGCAACTCAGCTGACTAGCAGTCCCTTGACACTAATAAACAACATTCTTTTCACACATTTATTAGGCTTCTGCAAGTTTTTTTTTTTTTTTTAAACAGATTAGGGTTGCTCTAAGTAAGATTTTTGGTGTCTGAAAATAAATGCTACATCCTCCAGCCAATTATATATACTGGAGCCAAAACTTCATGCCCCGACTGCAAGTTTGTGCGAAACATTATATGCCTGTAAAGTGCAGATCTGAAAGAGACTGTGTGTTCTTCGAATATGAATTCAAACACTCAAAACATCACACACACACACACACACACACACACACACACACACACACACACACAGTGGGTATTTGGACAGAGGGAATTCATCCACATTGCCTGTGCAGCCTTGTTTCAATTGTGCATAGTTGACTACAGGACAAAATAAGAATGGGAGGGGGGTGTATTATGTTAAATCTTCACATGGAAGCCACTCTGAAAGGTTTACCCCCAGCACTGAATGAAGCATATAGCATTATGAAAAATGGCTCTCTTCAGAAATTTGGCACACGAATCTTCTATCTGTATTTTGAATTATTTTATCGTATTGCTTTTAAACGATAATGTTGCTTTATTCATCTCTTTGTGCTTTGATTAAAAAGTCAGTATGAGTTGGCCAGAGCAGTCGCGTACCACCAGCCAACAGAGGTTGAGAACAGAACGCCTTGTGAAAGAATGATGGCTGACAGTGAGCATTCTCTGTGCCCAGTGTCACAAACCTGGCCAACATTATATTCAAAACGTTCAGTAAATGGAAAGGTGTATTGTGATGCAAGTGTTTTCCTATCATTTTTTTCTTTTTCTTTCTCTACTTCTTTTGTTGGTACATTTCATTTCAAAATGCACTCTGCAAGAGTTTTGCTTTTTAATTTAAAGAAAGGATGTGTATGTATTGTTTTCTACATTGATGTCTCTAATCTTCAAACCAACAGAAGAGCAACATCACTATCTTCATGTCCAATATTCCACCAGGCACCATCCGAGGTGGGGAAGTAAGGCTGTCCAGGCTCGGGAACGAGCTGCTGTGCTATACTGAAACAGGGTAGTTAGGCATTCTCACAACGAAGGCAATGCTGGGCTTGGAAAGGAGGAGGGCCAAGATGCCTACAAAGCCCTTCTTTCTATATCTGGGGCTGCAAAGAGGAAGCACCTTTGGTGGCATGATTGGCGAGAGGGGCAAGATGCAAACTTCCCCTTCCCTCATGGCTTTTCACCGAGGGCTCAAAAAACGTTTTTGTCTGACTTCTGGGTCTCTCTCACAGTGTTTTGCTCTGCTGCTTCTCTGCTCTATAGTGTGTGTGTGTGTGTGTGTGTGTGTGTGTGTGTGTGTGTGTGTGTGTGTGCACGTGTGTGCACGTGTGTGCACGTGTGTGCATGCGTGGATTTTATGTTTAATTTATCTTATTTATTGTTTTATATATTGTAAATGTTTTTTTTTGGGGGGGGAATCTTTGTATGCCACCTTGGGCATTTGCTTTGGCATGGGATAAGGTGGGTTGTAATTTTTTAAAATAAAATGGCCTGTTAGCGGTGGCCACATAATAATGTGCAATGGCATGGAATTCCCCCTTACATTTGTATGGCTTTGTATGGCTGAAAAGCGTGGTACAGTACTGTATTAAGAGAGGAACAGATGGCTGCAGAACTCCTAGAATCAGGTGATAAATAAGTGATACTGAGATTTCATTAGGGCATGTTCTATTAAACAGAAACAATTCAAAATTGCAAACAAAAAATTGCAAACAGGAAACTGTTGGGAAAGCAAATTCACGGGCTAATGTGTTCAATCTGTTCTGGCCAGCAGTAGCTTTGCAAACAAGACTGGGAATGAAATGCGAAACCGGATATCTCAGATGTAGCTGTAAAAGGCCTTGTTCTCGAGCTATTTAAAGCAAATCTGTGAAATGCATCTCATGAATTCCTGGAAGAGGTGCAGCAAAGAAGTCACCCAACCACGGCTACATGGGGGTCCTTCCCCTCCTGAAATGCTGGGCAGGATTGAGGGAAAAGAAATGACGTCCTTTCTCAAAGTCCTTTCTTTCTTCATTTCATCTGAGCTTTAGGCGAGAAAATACCATATTGGTCTGGGTATAAGACTCACTTTTTTCTCCTAATTTAAGTTTTTAAACTAGGGGTGCGTCTTATAATCAGGCTGTTGCAATTTAATGCCAGTGATTTAATTAATTTTTTTTAATAGCACCAAACTTTAAGGGTGCGTCTTATAATCAGGTGCGTCTTATACTCGGGACAATACGGTACTTGGATTCCTTGCTGGAACCTAGTGCAGGATTTGATGCCTGGATGTGAATATTAGAATAAGAGAGCATTCTCCTACTGCGGGGGGGAGGGCGCCATATCTCTTTGGACATATGAAGCTGCTGTATACCAACCTGTGGTCCGTGTAGCTTATACTAGCCTGCAGTGACTCTGTAGAGCTTCAGACAGGGGTTCTTTCCCAGCCCCACCTGGCTAGGCAAGGGATTGAACTGAGACCCTCTGCCATGCAAAGCAGGCATGTTAGTACCACTGAGCTATAGCCCCTATCCAGGTTGGCAACTCCTGGAGGCACAGTTTAGGAAAGTCGAGGGGGCAGCTGCCTTTGCGTTCAGATGACATGTGAACACCTATTGATTATAAAAATGATTCCACTATTCTTATCTGAATCTCCCCCTTGTTTTCGGAGTTCTAATTATTATTATTATTATTATTATTATTATTATTATTATCATCATCATCATCATCATCATCATCATCATCAACAACAACAACAACAACAACAACAACAACAACAACAACAACCAGGATGGTGTAGTGGTTTGGGAGTCGGACTTAGACCTGGAAGATCCAGGTTCAAATCCCTGCTCAGCCATGAAGCTTCCTGGGTGACCTTGGGTCAGTCACTATCTCTCAGCCCCACCTACCTCACAGGGTTGTTGTGAGGACAAAAAGGAGGGGAGGAAATATGTACACCACTCTGAGCTCCTTGGAGGAAGGGCGGTATAAAAAATGTGAAAAATAAAATAAATATTTATATACCGCTTTTCAACAAAAAGTTCACAACGCAGTTTACAGACGAAATCAAATGATTAAATGGCTCCCTGTCCCAAAAAGGGCTCACAATCTAAAAAAGATGCAGAAAAACACCAGCAAACAGCCACCAGAAAAGACACTGTGCTGGGGTGTTACCTGGTTACTAAGTTACCTGGTCTTGTTTCCAAAGCGAAACAGATATATTAGGAGAGCCCTCATTGTTCCATTTGTTTTCAGTTTCTGAGTTTTGTAGACAGGGCGATGCACACTCAGTTTGCTGCAGCGTTCAGTTCCTCCAGTTGCGCAAGAGTGAATGTGGGTGTTGTCAGAGGAACACCAGCAAAAGAGACCTGATGCAATCATATGTGTGATTATGAATTGGTTTTGTGTTTGTTTGTTTTGCAGTGTTTT
Source organism: Plestiodon gilberti rubricaudatus (assembly GCA_026170595.1). Taxonomy (NCBI): domain Eukaryota; kingdom Metazoa; phylum Chordata; class Lepidosauria; order Squamata; family Scincidae; genus Plestiodon; species Plestiodon gilberti. Next base: position 170,324,600 of record JANXHW010000001.1, read on the forward strand.
ATCAATGAGCATCTTGGCATTGGCAAAGGAACTGAAGGCTGTGGCAAACTGCATGTACTCCAATTTCAGAATTCAATATTCACCCTAGTTCAAGGTGTGTGTGTGTGTGTGTGTGTGTGTGTGTGTGTGTGTGTAGAAACAATAGTCCTTTTCAGACGTTTAAAGTGTATCCAATGAGGGGTGGCAGGCTCTGTCCCGACCCCTGTGGATGCCCATTCACTTGAATGCCTGTAGATGCGTGTGCAAAGGCTCCCTACAGACATGCTGATGAATGTGCTTAGGGCAGTGGGAGAACCTACTCTCCGTTGCGTGCTTTTTGAAAAGCATACAAAGCACTAAGATTTTCCCATCACGTTTTTTTAACACAACATGAGATTTGAAGGAAAATTGAAGGCACTTCCAGAGGCAAAACATCCAAAGAATTCTGAGGGAAGCAAAAACAGATTTGAAGAGGTTATCGACCTTTCTCAGAGAAGTTCCTCCTACCCCTCGTTTTGAGTCGCTGGAGATAAACACCCACATACACATACGTTTTGTGTCATGGAATTACAGAATGCAGGGTATATTTGAAATTCATTCCATAAAATGTGTTACAGGCTTGGAATTCTACTTCAAGCTGGTAAATCAGGTATGTATCATAATCCAAAAGATAACCCTGGGTGGCCTTAGGAATCCTTGTCACTTAGGAATCCTTGTCAGAGATATTACTGTTGTTGTTGTTGTTGTTGTTGTTGTTGTTGTTGTTGTTGTTGTTGATGATGATGTTGCTGCTGCTGCTGATGATGATGATGATGATGATGACGATGACATTTCTATCCAAACATGGAAAGGAGAACTTCTCACATGCACAGCCTCTTCTGGAATGGGAACAAAGGGTGATGGAGCCATGTAACTATGCCCATGATGTCCTTTGTTCTAGCCCCACAGCCATTGACTAGGCCTTATGGTGAGGCTATTGTTGCAAGATCCTTGGAACTACATATTCAGCATCTACAAGATAGATGTGACGTGGAGTTAATGTTTTTTACTTGTCTTTGTTTTTGTGCATGGCAGGGTGGGAATTTTCACCCACCTCAGGCACCAGTCAACTTTCAGCTGGGCCTGATCTGGGAGTATTTGTAGAGGAGAACTGGTGAGCATGGGAAGGGATAGGCATTTGTTCCCTCCCAGCTGCCAGTTCTTCCTTGCAATTGCCCTCCCCCTTCACTTGTCTATGAATCAATATTATGTCCTAAACTGTCCAGTGGCCCAATCCTATTAAAGGTCTATTGCAGCTGATATCATGATCTGCTGCCATAGGCCCTGTTATTGTAGCACAAAAGCTGTACCACCATCACATGCTTTGGAGTCACTGGTGCTTTGCGCATATGCCAAAGCCACCTAGGCACTCTGCCAGTGCAGGTAAGGTGGCAGAGGGGGGAGTTTGTAGGAGAATCAGGGTGGGGATTGGGTCGGGGTATTATGGAAGAGCAGGCCGGGGTGGATCATGGTGGCAGCAGTAGTGCCAATATCCTATGCCCCCAGCCCAGGCCCAACATTCCCCTTGGTCCTACTCAGATTTACGCCAGCAAAAGAGCTGTCATAGATCCAAGTAGGGCCATTGGGGACCAGGGAGCAGCAGAAGAGGTAAGTATAAAAGTTCCAGGGATGTGGATCAAGTCTCTGATTCCAAGTCTCGAGTCAAGTCCCAAGTCTCTGACTCCAAGTCTCAAGTCCCAAGTCTTTGCCCCCAAATCCCGAGTCTTTGGTTGCAAGTCCCTATCTATTTAATGGGGAAAGTGGGTTTAAACTTGAATAAAATTGGACTTGTCATAAAAGACTCCTTGTCGTAAAAGGCTCCAAGTCTCGAGTTGAATCTTTTGAGTCTTTTACGATCACTGAGTCAAGTCCAAGTCAATAGACTCAAGTCTACATCACTGAAACGTTCTGTACCTCTCCACCACTGCCTGGTCCATGGCCATCCCATAGTATGCAATGGAGGCTGTGTCAGCTCTGCTGCACAGTCTGGGCCAGTCCAGGATAGGTTTGGTCCATAAGTTGCCAGCGCTGGCCATGGTTTAATCAGGGAGTCATGGGTCTATGGTGATACATACAACAAGTGCATGTGTCCGTTTACTTCTCTCCTACACAACACGAGCTTTGAATTGGGGACAATGTGTTTGAATTTGGGGGTAACACTTTCTATTTTGGGATGAAATCCAAAATAAACTCGGATGAAATCCAAAATGCATATGACTGTGGGAACATAGCTGAATGCAAGACCATGTGGTTCCAATCTGATCCCCCACTGATGCAGAAAAACAATTTGCCTTTCATGTAATTAAATCTGGCTTTCCATCTTCTTTATATAGTGGCATTTAGGATCAAAAGGTCTTTGGTTTAAGAGAAGAGATAAAGAGATTACAAATCCACTCATGCACCCAAAAGCACAGAGATGGTAAATTAAGGCATTTACCTTAACTTCTGTGCCATGTAACAAGTAATTATACTGTGTTCTACAGCCTCACATATTGTACTTGCCTACAACATAGCTAGGCCAGCGGGTGGCGCAGCAGGTTAAACCGCTGAACCATAAGCTGTCGATCGAAAGGTTGGCAGTTCGATTCCTGCGACGGGGTGAGCGCTCGTTGCTTGGCCAGCTCCAGCCAACCTAGCAGTTCCAAAGCATGTCAATGCGAGTAGATAAATAGGTACCGCTTGTGGGAAGGTAAACAGCGCTCCGTGTTCCAGCCGCATGCTACGCGCTGCGGCAAGGAGAGTCATGCCGGCCACATGACCACAGAGGCGTCTTCGGACAACGCTAGCTCTTCGGCTTTGAAATGGGGATGAGCACCACACCCTAGAGTCAGACATGACTGGACTTAATTGTCAGGGGATACCTTTACCTTTTTTACAACATAGCTGCATTGCACCCTCACTTTTTTAAAAAAATAATAATATACAGTATTTATATACCGCCTTTCTGGTCATTGGATTTCTCCTCTGACTTTATTCAAGGTGGTGTACATGGGCAGGCTGTTCTAAACCCCGAAGGGTTTTTACAATATAATAACGTTCTAATCTTTCATAGAACCCTTCATTTGAGATGTTACTTTCACAGTCCAGCTCTCTCTCTCTCTCTCTGGCGTTCGCCTCAGCACGCTTCAGCCTTCAGCTGCTTCAGCTGCTTTCCCTTGGTCTTTCAGCCCCAGTCTGCTTCCTTTGCAGGTTGGGGCCAATGCTGAAGATAGTAGCCACTACTCCATGTGGAGTAGCATGTGATATGCAAACGTATGCAACGCACTTCACACACAATGTCATGGTTGTGCAAAACACATTTTTGTCCAAGCTAGCTTATATCACTTGCAAGTGAGAGACGTTGCTTCTTCCACAGCATATGGTGCAATTAATTTGCTTCACCTATCAGGCCTTGTACTCAGTAGCGTACAGTGGCGTTGCCAGGGGGCGGGGAGTAGCCCGCCCCCGGCGACACTCCGGGGGGTTGACAAAATGGGCGGTGGCGGCCACAACCACTCCGATTTGGTGGCGGGAGCAGCGGCGATGGGTTTGGGCTACCTGCCCGCCCTGCGCTTCCATCGGGATGTGCACTTCCGGTAGTGATGTCATGGGGGCCACATAGCGACGCCACTGGTAGCATACAGGTAAAGTGGGGAGGGGTTCAGCCAGTGGTGTAGGGTGGTGGTGGAGCCCACCGCCCCGAGTGCCAAGCCATCATGCTCTATGCGGGGTGCCTCCATTTGGGAGTTGTCTGCAGCAAACACTTATGATTGTGGCATCTGAAAAAAAGAACTACCATACACATGCTGCCATGCAAGTCATGGTGGTGATTGACTCAGTTCCCACATGAAAGGGCCAGCTCTTACAAACAGCGCCTCTACATAAGCATTGCTGGACCCCAAGGCGTGCTGTGGCCTTAGGCATTCCTGAGACACCAAAGTGGCAGGCACTATAAACTACGAGATCAAGTGGTGACTTGCATGTGTGAAAGCGTTACCATCAAACTCCACAGACTGAACTGTCACATTGTCTCTAGCATAATATTTTGCACTGGAAACAGGTAACACATTCACAAACAGGTAACACTGGAAAGTCATCCAGTCATATGAAGTGATGAGATACCAAGTGAGAAGTGTGTCGGCCCTGATAATATAGCAAAACTCGGGCAAATACTGTATGTCTTACTGCTCTTTTTTAAAACTTACTTAGCAAGATAATAATGCATTAATAGCCAAATCCAGTGTTTCCCAAACTTTTTTGACCCTCAGCTCCCTTGACCATTGGCAACCCTTGGCCACGGCTCCTCATTACATTATGTTGATGCCTGCCAATTGGCATTGCACTGTATTCAGAGAGGATTCCGTGGCACTCTGCAGCTCCCCTGGCTGGTATCCGCGGCTCCCCTGGGAGCCGCGCCTCCCAGTTTGGGAACCACTGGCCTAATTCTATCTGGGATTGGGCTGTTGGAGGGAGGGCTTTACAACAGCGGAAGAGTCTTTGGTTGTCATAAAATGGTCATTGATGGTGTGCACAGTGCTCTGTAGGCAGCCATTTTTCAAGCGCTGCCGGCATTTTTCAAGCGGCATTTTTCCATCCCACTGATGGACTCCACTGTGCCTGCAGGAGAAGGCAGCAATGGGGGTGGGGGGGCAGAGAGGGGGAGAGAGTGGGAGTATTGAGGGCATAATTAAGAGGAGAGAGGGAGGAACCAGGGCAGGGAGGAGGCAGGAGGGGTTGGATCTGGTGGCCATGGTTCATGCCAGATCCTATCCCTTCCATTACAAACCTCTTGAAAGTGCCAGCTTTCCTCTCCTTGGACATAAGCCACTGAAAGAGGTTGTGTATGTCCAAGGAGAGCCATAGGTGGCCCCAGGGCTTACACGGAGGTAGGTAAAAATGTTTTTTAATTACCCCCCCCATTCACCCTTGGGATGCCCCCCCCTCCCCGCTGGCTCCTTTTCCTTTTGGCGAGCTCCTTTTTGGCACTGCTGCATCAGTGCTGCTGGCAGGGAATAGGACTGGGGCCTAAGTTCATGATTCTGCCCACCTTGGATGTAGTGCTGTGCACAAAACAGTCCTTTATACTCAATACAGTCTGGTTATCCCTCCCCACATCCCTGCAGGATATAGCTAGAAAGTGTATGAAGCAAGTCCCATTGAGCCTTGTACCGATCCCCTTTCGGGAGCACAGCAGCACCCTTGGAGTAGGGATCATGCCTTGAATTTTGAAAGAGTTCAGGGATCATACTAAAAATGCATGGGTGTGTGTGTCACATCTTACACAGCAGGTTCATGTTTGAATGTTCATGTGTGTACTTATTGGGCTAGTGTGCGACCTGGTACACCAACTAAGCATTACAAAGGATCTCTGGTCATTTCCGGTGCCTGCAGTTTAGAGCTGTAGAGAACAAACTGTTCCTTGACTTCTTCACATTTTCCTTGTTTTTATGGAGGATAATCTGTAAAATGAATGGCTCATTATCTGAGCCTTCGTTAGTGTATCTCCCACCTCCCTGAGAGCACTTAGTAAGACCTCAAAGTCCTATTTGTCTTCTGAGATTTGCTGTCCATTTTTTTTTTTGAGAGGAAGCAACTGAACAACTACTCTCTTGTTATCTGCGTCGAATAAAGCTCCAGATGTGTTCATTAAAATTCCTGCACAGGAAATATTTTGCTTGTGATAATACTAAAGTGATAAACTACATGTTTTTCATTTAACGTTGCAGAAACGCATTACATCATAACAATGAAACAAATGGTTCATTGACTTGCTTCATAAGAAGAATTGATACAACAACCTGGACATTAACAAGGTCTACGGTCTGAACTTCAGCAGCTTCGTATCTTTAGAATTCTTACTCAGCCATACAAATGAGGTCACTGGGTGATCTCAGGCAAGGTCTCAATCAAACCTTCCTCAAGAGATTTTTTTTTGGGGGGGGGATAGTGGGGGAAGAACCAAGAAGCCCACTATGTGACTATTCATAGATGAGTTGCTCAGACTGAAGAACAAAGCTCACAGTTATATAAAAAGGTAAAGGTATTCCCTGACAATTAAGTCCAGTCGTGTCCAACTCTAGGGTGTGGTGCTCATCTCCATTTCAAAGCCGAAGAGCCAGCGTTGTCCGAAGACGCCTCCGTGGTCATGTGGCCGGCATGACTCTCCTTGCCGCAGCGCGTAGCATGCAGCTGGAACACGGAGTACTGTTTACCTTCCCGCAAGTGGTACCTATTTATCTACTCGCATTGACATGCTTTGGAACTGCTAGGTTGGCAGGAGCTGGCCAAGCAACGAGCGCTCACCCCGTCGCAGGAATCGAACTGCCGACCTTTCGATCAACGGCTTATAGTTCAGCGGTTTAACTCGCTGCGCCCCCCATTGGTTCTCCAGATCACCTGAACTGAGTAGCAGTACCCTTCCTGCCCATCATCTGGGTTGTACTGCCACCCATCAGGAACTATAGAAGCCCCTAGGCAGACATTTGGACTGGGTTCAGCAGCTGCAGTGACACTGGAGGCTGGGTTAATGGGTGCTCTCCCTGCACAAGTTCACAGAATGCATGGAGGAGAAAGTCTAAAGCAGAGGCTCCCAACCTGTAGTACGCATACCACTAGTGGTATGCAAACCATAGGCTGGTGGTACACAGGTTGCCGGTGGCCAAGATGGCAGCCACCATCTCGGCTTCACAGCGCCGTGTCTTCGGCGTCTCTTCCCCCGCAACCAGGGAAAATAATTCAAAGACGCGGCCGCCCCAGTCTGCCGGTGGCTGCATCTTTGGCATGTATGGAGGAGAAAGTCTAAAGGAATATCCAGACTCATTCTTCTATCACTTGAATTAATGTGTTGCTTGAGATGAAGAACTATGGCTCTGCAGCTTAGCTATTCCAGATCTGCAAGGCTAAAAAAACAGATATATTTTAAAACTTACAGGGTGGTTTAAGATACATTAGGCAAATTCCCTACATTTGGTGGTTCCATTTTTGCTCTCCCATTGGGCTGGTTTAGGTTAAATTCCATTCCCCAACATCATCTGGTTTTGATAAAAAAAGAATGAATGAGAACAAGTGAAGTTGCCTACACTGAGAACATCTGAAGCTGGCAAACTCCCCTGGAGTCCCAGCACATTTTCCAACAAACCACATGAAACAATCAAGGTCTTAATGCCAAATGAGTCAGCAGCTAGCAAGAACACAGCACCGATAGTGAATCAAATCACTTTGGCGTTACACAGAGAGCAAACATCCACCGTTTGCCAGCCATTCTCTAAGGAAAACCTGACATTAAGGAGACACTGAAGACTATGGACACAATCTACTAGGAAGTCCTGTTGTACAAGAGGAGGGGTTGTAGCTCAGTAGCAAAAAGCCCCTGCTTTGACTTCCTAAGTTCAATGTTTGGCATCTCCAGGCAGAGTACAAAAGACCTGTGTGGAGCCCTGCCTGGAGAGTTGGAGTGGATAATGTTGAGCAGGATGGACCAATGGTCTGACTCAGGAGGATGTAGCTTCATAGATTCCACAAGCCCTAATGAAATGAATGGAGTCGTGCAAGAACATGGTTGTGCTCCTGCACAGACCCCAGTCATTTCAATGGGACTTGGGCAGGAGAACGTTCAGTGTTTTGTCTAGATGCGAAAAGCATTGTTTGAAGTTCAATTCAGTTCAGTGCCGATACTGTGGCTGTGCAGAACCATTCCATGATATTTCATTCGTCTTCTCTGAAAAACTCAGTTGTTTCCAACATCAGTGAAATCTGACAGGGAATCACTCATCTATCACTGTTGCATATAAATCCAGCACAAGTGGATCCAGTTGTTTTAAGATGCATGAAATATTGGAATGAAACACTGATTCTCTAGATGTTTTCATTGTAAGCTAGAAGCGTTTGGGATTTTCGTTGCATCCCAATTTTTGTCAGTGCTCATAATAGGATTCAACTTGGACCTATCTGTTTATTGCCCACGGCAAACTGTGACTACTTCAGTTAAATGTCTAATTACTCCACTCAAATGCAAAACACATTTCCACATCAGAAGAGACCCATGAGGCTGCAGTTTGTTTTCAAGATTGCAAGAGAGAGGCTTTTTCATGAGCCAAGCCATGCAACTAGTGTGATAATTTACTACTGCTTTCATTTCCCAAACCCAGAGATTCTAAATCTTTTGTGCTTCTTTCACCCCCAGGAGAATTTCAAACTGCTTACATAGCCCCTAAAATATTTTTGTTTCTTTATTTTCTTTCAATTATTATTATTATTTGCTGTTTGAACTTGCATTGAACATATATGGCAATTTCTGACCGACAGTAGGAAGAACATAAAAGCATAATGAAATGTCTTAGTGCAGTGGTTCCCAAACTGTAAGATGCGGCTCCCCGGAAACCAGCCAGGGGAGCCGTGGAGTGCCATGGAATTCTCTTGGAATACAGTGCAATGCCAATTGGCAGGCATCAACATAATGTAATGGGGAGCCACGGCTAATGGTTGCCAATGGTCAAGGGAGCCACAGGTCGAAAAAGTTTGGGAAAAACTGTCTTAGTGGATTAGTCCAAAGGCCCATCTAGTCCAGTATCCTCTTTCACACAATGGCCAAATCTGGATAGTCCACAAGCAAGCAAGAAAGGCATACTTCACTCCCACCATTGGTCCCCTGCAACTGGTATTCAGAGGCAGACTGCTGCTGAACTTGGAAGTAGCATGTAGCCATCATGATTAGAGGCCATTGATTGACCTGTCCTCCACAAATTTGTCAAATGTGTCCCTTTTAAAGCCATCCACATAAGTGGCCAGCACCACATCGTGTGGTAAAAATTCCACAGACTAACGATGTGCTATGTGAAGAAGTTCCTCCTTTTGCCCATCCTAAATATCTCACCAATAAGCTTCATGGGATGACCTCTGGTTCTAGTATTGTTAGAGAGGGAAAAAAACACACCATCAATACGATGTTGGGATTTTTGCCCCAGTGTACACTACATTTATTGACATTGGACCACATTTGCTATTTGATTACCCAGTTTGGAGAGGACCTTTTGGAGCACTTCACAATCTGCTCTGGTTTTTACCACTCTGAATAGTTTGGCGTCATCTCACCCACCTTGCTGTTTATCCTTAACTCCAGATCATTCACCAAGAATTAAAAAGCATGTGTTCCAGTACAGACTTGGGGGGGGGGGCACTTCTTACTTCCATCCACTGTGAAAATTTCCCATTTATTTTTATACTCTGCTTCCTGTTCTTTTACCCATCCCCTTATTGCATGCTAAGTTACTCAAGAGCCTTTGGTGATATACTGTGTCAAAAGCTTTTTAAAAGTCCAAGTATACAATGTCAACTACAATGACTCTGTCTGTCTGTCTGTCTGTATGTATGTATGTACAGCAAATCCTCCCTTAAAGTTGTCGATAGGTTCTTGGAAACTACAACTTTAAGCGAAATGACTTATAATGAAACTGATTTTACTGTAGGCTAATTGATATATGTAAACAAGAGATTACCAGGGATGTGGATCAAGTCTCTGACTCCAAGTCTCGAGTCAAGTCTCAAGTTCCTGGGTCCAAGTCTCAAATCAAGTCCCAAGTCTTTGCTCCCAAGTTCCAAGTCTTTAGCTGCAAGTCCCTATCTATTTAATGGGGGAAATGGTTCTAAACCTGAATAAAATTGGACTTGTCGTAAAAGGCTCCAAGTCTCAAGTCAAGTCTTTCGAGTCTTTTACAATTGCCTTGTCAAGTCCGAGTCAAGTCATTGACGCGACTTGAGTCCGACTCAAGTCCGAGTCAATAGACTCAAGTCTACATCACTGGAGTTTACGGCATATTTCTGGTCACAAAAACACTTCTACTATTAAACCTTGCAATAAATGTGAGCTTTCTGGGCTGGAGAAAACCCACGCAGACAGGAAGAGACATGGCTGCTATTTGCCTTGCATGGGAAGCCGCCATTGACACCAGAGGCAAATAGTAGCTATTGCAGGGGGAGATTTTCATCAGGACTTCAGAATGGAGGTAAAGAGTTAAGCCTCCTCCTGGCTGCAGTCTCATTCCTGACTGACACCTCCTCTGGGTGCTATTTACAGTTTAAAAAATGAGCGCACAAGGGCCACTGATGAGGTTAATGCCACCTCTAGTTTGGCCCTAAAGTTGAGTCTTCAACATGATGAGGGGATTGTCAAAAAGGAGTCATGGCATTATCCAAGCTTTCAAAAGGCTACAAAAGGGGTTTACTTTTTTTTCCTGGCAGAGGGATCCACTGAGGGATCCCCAGAAAGAAAAGAAACCCAGTCCTACCATCAAGAGCTCCGCACAGTAACATTTGGCAGAACCAAAAAATGACGCATAACCACTGTCAAACAAGGCTTCATTACCACTCCATAAAAATGTACTTCCCAGAGTGAAATGCTAAGCCTCTAAAGTACTTATGGAAATATACTGCCTGCAAGGTCCTTTTCTGATCACTTCTGCTTTGCCTCTCCTTCACCTGGAGTTTTGTAACAGCTGCTGCCTTTCAAGTAATCTCGCTTCCTCCCCGCACATGAACATCATGCGATTTTCCACCCCAGCCGGCAGGTCCCCATCCCTCAACCATCCATCCATCCATCCATGAAGGTGTAAAGAGCTACCTGAATTTCTTCAAAGGCCATCTATAAAATAAACGTAGGCGCCTCAGTCGTGTTTTATTCCCAATCAAAATTTAAGGGGAACAAAATCAGTATTGATGAGAGTTAAGGAAGTGACCTTATTGAAATGCTAAATGTACTCTCTGTGTGTGTGTGTGGGGGGGGAAGGAAATGCTATTTCACTCTCATCGTTTCTTTTGCTCAAATTGCCTACAAACTGGTTTCAGCTCCTCCTTGAGTCTCTCTCTTCTAGTCTTCTAGAAGACTCTTCTAGAGTCTTCTAGAGTCTAACTCTTCTAGAAGCTAATAGGTGTTTTTTTAGGATCTGCCCCCTGACTCGCCAAAACCTACATGGCGGTGCTGCTCCCTGCCCTGCTCAAACCAGCCAGTTCCACTTCTCTGCCTCCTGACCCGTTGATTGCTCTGCTGTTGCATCAGTTACTTTCCAAATCATACACTGACAACCCTCGCTAGTCATCTTGGAGATTCTGCTGTTCACGAGTGTGCAGACACACAACTGTCACACTGTTGCTGTATCCAAAAAATTCAATCTAGCATTCGTTCCTCATGAATAGTTCCTGGTCTCTTTCAATAGGTCCTCTGAGAGCTAAAAATAAGTGCTGCAAAAGGCATACATGAACACCACCGAAGGAGGAGGAAAAAAAATCCTTAGATCTGGTTCTTGCAAACAGAGATCACATGGCAAGCCTGTACTCGGACTGGAGTATGTTAGACTTCAGGTGAGGAATCACAAAATCAATTGCTCCACTGTCCCAATTTTTTTTTTAAAAAAAATTCCCTGCATGTAGACAATTAGATGTTAGGGAGAACAGGTTGTCTCTGAGCCCAACCCTATCCTTTCCTCCCCCTGCTGGTACAGTAGTGCCAAAAATGGGTGTGCTGTATCCAGTGTGGGGGGGATTGGGAGGTTTCAGAGGTGAAAGGGGATTTAAATCCCCTTACATGACCGTAATGGGTCTCCTCAGACCTGTGCTAGCGATTTTGTTAGTGCAAGTCTGAGGAGAGAAAGGGGGCCATCACCACTGGATCTACCTCTTCCCGCAGTCTCTCTGCCCCCGCCACGCCCTTCCCATTCTGCTCTCCCCCTTCTTGCCTCTCCAGCTGCCTTACCTGCTTTGGCGGGAGGCAGGAGAGCCAATGAAACAGGTAGGATGGCTCCAGACTTCCCTCTGGAATCCCGGAAGCGTGCTACTTGGTGCGCTACCAGAAAGCACTTTCCAGCGCTTTCTCAGCAGTGGCTGGCAGCAGCAGAACATGTGTTCCGCTGCTGTCCGAAGCCTATAGAATTGGGTTGTCTCCGACACGCACATTTTCTATGCATGGCAATGTTTTGATATGGATTTTGTCATGTGATCTCCTCAACTGCAGTCTGAAGTGTTTGCTTCCTTGTCTGCTTTTTTGTGCATATTAAGCTTTGGTTAGAATATAAAGTGACATGAGACTAGCAGTGAGAAAATATTAATCTTAATTCTAATCCTTCCACATTATGATTGCCTGAGAGAAAATGAAACAGCCATCACAAAATTAATATCGGTAACACAGCCTTAAATGATCAGTTCCTGAAATCCTCTGATTCACAATAAGTCCACCAAGTTTGCTTTTCTAGATATTACTCTCCCTTCTTCCCTGCCTGTACTGCTCCCTCGTCTTCATGCTAAATCTCTTTAACTCTCAGTAATAAAAGACTTGGGAAAATAATGATTACTTAGGCCACAGTGGAGCTTTCATAACCCTTACAGAAAATGTGGACAGTGGTGTAATTATAGTCTTTTAAACTCCTTCTTATCTACATGCTTAACTAGCAATTTTATGATTAGACAATTCTTGGAACGCCATATTAAGTACACAATCAAGCACCAGCTTTAGCCATCATGTAATTATGTTGTTAAGTTAAACTACCTACATAATTAAATATCAATCTAAAAATAACATGCTTTGCATAGCCACAACATAATTAAAAATATGAACACCTTCTTCTCTTTTAAGCCTTTAAACGTTCCTCAAAACTATTTGTGCCCTTCATGCTTATAAGGCACAGGCTGCCTCCTTGCAGAACTTTGGTAGCGATTTTGTCACAGGTTTAAACACACAACAGTTGGTTGTCATCCAGTTATAGAATTTCTATAAAGCTGAGTTGTTGGTGTTTGGTTAAGGGTGGAGCTACAGCACTGGTGGTGACAGTGTGCGAAGGGTGCGCGAAGGGTGGGGTGCACCGGGTGACACCAATGTTTGGGGTGACACCATGGGGTGTCCTGCGCCACGCAGCACCCCCAGCGGCCATTATTGGCCACTCAGAGCTCCTTTATGTTCTCACAAGAACACAAATGGCGGAGCCAAGGGGGTGTCACCCTTCCCCAGGAGGTGTGACACCCTTGGCTCATTCAGTGGTTTGCCCACACCCCACTCACATGGCTTTGGCTCACAGGCAGACCCATCGAACAGAGCCAAACACAGTCAAGGGGGTGACCTGCATGAGCAAAGCAGCCCCACCCTCAAGAACTTCCATGACTGTGAAAAATGCTTGTACATGGTGGCTGAATGTTATGTATAGACCTCACATGGAGATGCTATTTCTTGTAAGCCACAGCTCTCAAAGGGTGCTTAGTTGTGTTCTCAGGGAACTTGTATGGGAAGCAATGTAAACAGGAATCTGGTTTGTTGTTTACTTCCCCCACCATTGGATGTAGTATGTGCTCTGTCAACATGGCTGCATCATTGTCAATGGTGGGGGATAGGATTGGGCTGCTAATGACATATGTCAGGGCTTCTCAAACTGCGGCTCATGACCCACTTGGTGAGTCACGGCCCGATGCTGAAGTGGGTCAAAAGTTGGGCCCAGTTGCCTGCCCTTGCCTCCATTTGGCTCCAAATTGGCTCCAAATCCATTTGGCTCCAAATCCTCAGAAGGCCTCCAGAAGTGACTTCCGGATCACTTCCAGTTTCGCGGACGCAACTTCCGGTTGCATCTGGAGGCCTCTTTGAGGCCCACAGAGGCCTCCGGAAGGCTGTGCTAGGCCGGGAGCAGCTGCAGGAGGTGGGTCGCGATGCCACTGATGGGGAACAAAGTAAGTCCCGGCCACGCCAAGATTGGGAACCCCTGACATACTGCGGGGGGGGGGGGGGAATCGAGGAATAGATTCAGTCAGAGTGGGCAGGCCTACCTGGAATAGCTGTTTCTGAAAAACACAACACTGAAGATCCAACTGATGGTCCTGTCAAGTCAATCCCACCCTGCAAATGAAAATTGGGATTTCAGTGTCATCCATCTCTGTTTATTTTATGTCTGAGTAAATCTGAATATTCCTTTCAGTAGAAAACAATACAAAACTGTGAGAGTCTTCAAGATGGCAGTTGTAACGTCTTGCCATAGCAGCGTGCAAAAAAGTGATACAGCTTTGTCTGTGACTACTCCAATTTCATTGGGGTCAGAAACAGGCCAGGCTACTGTCACTCCTGTTTCTGAGTTCATGAACTGCAGCAGGAATTTTGCATGTTGTGAACATCTGGCGTTCCTCATTCTCATTCAGCTCCACATTTACATCTGGGAAAACCATTGTTTGAACTATGATATTAAAATAGGACTGCAATCCTATGCATGTTTACTCAGAAGGAAGCATCACTGTGGTTCAATGATACATACTCCCAGGTTTGTGTACATAGAATTGCAGCCTAACAGCCCAATCCTACTTAACTCCTCGGACCACGTGCTGTATCCTGCGGGGGGGGGGGGCAGTCCCAGAGACCTCCTCGATGTAAGGGAACATTTGTTCCTTTATCTTGGGGTAAGCCTCTGCTTCCCTGATAGGACTACTCAGACCTGTGCCAGCTCTTCTGCTGAGTCCAGAGGCGTTTCTACGGTAGGGGCCCTACTGTAAGTTGCGCCCCGTGCTAGTAGCGTGTTTACAAACCGGAGCGAGGAGGCCCCGCCCCCTCGCTGTCGGAGCCATTCCTACGGCTGTTTGCTGTACTGTATCCTTTCTGCATCTTTTCTGAAAGGAAATGATTCCATGGGACATACAGCCATATTTTCATTTATTTTGCTACGTAAACGGCTTTGTGACCTTTTGTTTGTTGAAAAGTGGTACAAACATTTATCATCAACTTTATCATACAGACGAGCTGTGTGTTACACTTTGTTTAACTCATAAAATCCAGGGTCTATTATAGCTCATAGAGTTTGGAGATGCTCAAATGCAGTCCACGGGTTGTAGTTCACCCTGTTTTCCTCTAGGAGGTGCATGTGCACCAGAAGAGCCCGTGTTCTCAAAGCTTAGTGGAGGTGCATTGAGGAGACCTGTCAGATTTTCTAGTATCAATGGCGGAAAACATATGGCTGTGCAGATGCCTGACTCTCTGAGAGGTGCCTTCATTATGGCAACAGATTAATCCAATACCCTACATAATAGTATAGGAAAGAAGAGGAACCGTCTGAGACAGCTTATAGCTCTCTTCTATATAGCAGCGAATCACAGATAAAAGAGGACAAGTGCATCATTCTTTTTTCCCCTTTTTTTTAAAAAAAAATATTGATGTATATATACTGCCCTTTGGTGGAAAATGATCAGGGCAGTTTATAGTACAATAAAAGAACAAGATCAATAAAAATCATTAAATGGTCTTCATACTTTTATTTAAAAAAATTAAGTGAGTTTAAAGCAGTGGCGTTCCTAGAGGGGGCGGTACTGTAAGTCATGCACAAGTCTACTCATGGTGGCGCTGCCCACTCACCGTCAGAGCGATTCCAAGCAGCGAAGGCAACACGCAGGAGACTCCATGTGCGTTGCCTTCGCGGCTCAGAATGGTTCCAATGGCGCGTGGGCGGGGCCACTGTGTAACGCTGAGAACACTTGTGCACGACTTACAGTACCACCACCACCCCTCTAGGAACACCACTGGTATAAAAAACATAAGCACCTGCAGTGCAAGCCACATGGGAATGTGATAATTGTAAGGCCTGCTCAGAGATCTTGGGCTGGGTTGAATGCCCTCATCCAAGTGGCCCTTTGTCATGTGAGATCAAGCACAAGAACACCACTCCTCCCTGCCCACTCCCTTGCAGGATCTCATGCGGTATGTTTCACTCTCTCCCATTGAAATCGATAAGAAACACGTGCTCAGCAGTGCTGGATAGTGCCCAAACTTCATGTGGGTTCCAGTCCAAGTTAGAAGTTTAGGTGCAATCCTGCACCCACACTAACCCAACAGTAGCAGTTCAGAGGATTGGACTTTAACTTCAAAATAAATCTCACTCTGATTAATGGAGTTAACCCCTAGGTGTGTTGGGAGCAGCCCAAACAGGTGTCAAATATTTTTATGCCAAAGAGCGCAACCCACAGAGTACACCACTTTTTATCCTGTCCAAATCCATTTAAAAATAGCCAAGATATACGCTTGGAAAAGCTGCCGCTTTAAAAACCCAGCCAGTTCCTAGAAATATTTGGAGGCGCGTGGCAGCCCTTCTGCAGACTCTCAGTCAAGGAAAAGGTCACTTGCGCGTGGCTCCAATTCAGCCGGAATAACTGAAACTTCTCTTTCGCTTTCTGCGCTAAGCTCTTAAGCGCCCATGCAAACCGCTTAGCGCCCCTTGCAAACCACAGAGCCTGGGTGTCCAGCCAACGAAGTCAGTGTTCCATAAAATCCCTTTAGCACTCGTTTAGCGCAGTAAGGAGAAGCATATGCGGATGACCTAGTTCTTGGTTTTAAAGGGAAAGGCATGCAGATATCGAAGGAGGGCTGTCATTTGGGAATTGTTTCTGTGATTTCTGGCTCATTGTCTCTAGTTATATTCCCGGATTCTTTGCAGGAATCAATGGGGTCTCACCACGGAAGTGTCCCAACCCAGGAGGGATACCATCCTCCTGCCAGGGCATGTCAGTGGGCACCGTTCCTCCTTGCCTGGCAGAGAGTTACTTCTGGAAGGCAATGGGGTTGCCCAGTGGTACAAGTATAGGTGAAAGTTGTATCTCCCTTACTGATGCAAGGGGGGAGAAGGTGGGAGCTTCTCTTCACCAGTTCAGAAGAAGATGAGATTTAATAATATAATATAATATACAGTATTTATATACCACCTTTCTCGGTCATTAGATTTCTCCTCTGACTTTAATCCAAGGTGGTGCACATGGGCAGGCTGTCCTAACCCCCCTTGAGGTTTTTTACAATTATAAATGTCCAATCTTTCATGAACAGCTACTTTCCAGGTGGTATCCTTTTACATTACAGTCTGACTTTTTTCTGCTGGCTGGTGCCTCCCACACTCGACCGACGCAGCTGGAAGCTCTTATCTCTCCTCCTGGAGGCTTTCACAGCTTTTTGCCGGCAGCGTGTCTCGAACTTATCAAGTTCACCGGTCTTCGGGCTTTGAAGGCAGCAGCTCTCCCAACTGAGCCAGACTCTTCTGCCCCATCAATTTAACGTTTTCAGTTGAAATCAGTGGGACTGAAGGGCAGGTCTAGACAGGAGTCTCTCCTCGTTTACAGCAAGAACACTGCCGGGAAGTGCTTTTGGGTGAGACTTTTTAAACAAATATAACTATATAAAATCTACTTTTGTACAACTCTCCTGTGCTGCTGGGCGAGACGCCACCTTACCCTGGCGTCCCCCAAGGAAGCAGGAAAGACAATACCAGTGAGCTGTCTCCAGATGCCAGCTATCTCCTCCTGATTCAATCTGGATTCTGCTGTATTTGCCTCTGCCATTGTAACACTGTAACCTCTTGACCTAATCTCATCAATGTACTCTGTAACCAAATGCCTTTCTACATGTGCCACATTGTAACCTGGGCACCAGTCTTTGTCAAAGTCATTTCTGATTGCATATCTAAATAGCTGTATTGTCTAGACCTGCCCTTCAGTCCCACTGATTTCAACTGAAAGCGTTAAATTGATGGGGCATAATCAATAGGATGATATTCTGCTTCCATTGCTTAAGTTTCAAGATAGCAGTGGCCAGGGCATCTTAGCCCTGGCTTCTAATATTCTCTACTTGCATCATGGTTATCCTTCTCTAACTAATGTTTTGACAATTCAAGAAGTATGAACATATTTATTGCAAAATATCCTGATAGCAGAGGAATGTAAATGATTTGCTCGTTAGGAAGGTGGAGAGCCACAATAAGACATTTGCAGACTCCCGCAACACAAGGAAGTGCCACAAGCTGTGACTTTGTCCTGGATACAAGTTACAAGCAAGGCCACAACCAACATTCTGTTTGACATGCTGTGTTGTATTTGATGTCCTGGATTTCTTTGGGATTAGAAGCCAAGGAATGCAACAAGGGCATATGGAAACCCACATGCCTCCAGAAGCAGATGGGATGCCTCTTAAAGAACACAGCAAAGGTTTGTATGCCAGCTTCCCTTCCTGTGTACAGAAGAATTGTCTTTGGCGGCAAAATGTTTACACTGATCTTCCTACACTTCATGATTCCATCTGCTTCTGGTGACATGTTAATACTGTGTGTTAACCTAGAAAAACTGGAAGCAAGATGGAGGATTACCAAATAGGGTTGATGGGGCATTTATCGGAGAAAACATGTCTACACAACCAATCATCATAGCTTCTGCTTTGCCTGTCAAATAATCAGCCATCATCAACCTCCCCTAGATATATTTTCAATCCTGCCCATACAGAGTAATTAATTAATGATGGCAATATTACACGGTTTAAAATGTTCTGGGGTAACTGGAGGATAATCAATACACCATTTCTCCTCTGGATTGAAATGTTTCGTACTACATCTTTCAACAATGTTTCAAAACATCTGAGCTTTCAGCAGGACTAGGGTTTTGGGGCAGCATTGTTAAGCGACTGCTGAGGGTGTAGAGCCTTCTGTGAGATACTTGTCTCTGAGACCACCCCTGTGCCCATAGTTTTCATCTGGAGGTGGTGGAATGAGTCTCTTGGGTAGGTGAGAACTCATGGAGGGCAGTTTGCCAAGCACCCCCTGATACCTGGAGCTAACCTTTGTTTAAGGTAGTCCCCCCACAGGGGGACTACATGTTACAACTGACACCGTGAAACAGTGCCTGTGAAAACAGCATTCCAGTATCAAGTTTTCTCCAGTAATGTTTAACTTGTATTGTACGGTGTGTTTCCTTGCCCACTGCATTATGACATCACAATATGGCATAAATACTATTTTCATGGCAGCCCTCTAAGGAGTGCAGTGGGTACCTCTGCCTAGGCTTACCGTATTTTGAGGTGCCCAACTCAACGGTGTTGAGGTGACACCATGAGTTACCACACCGGGTGACACAAACACTAGTGAAGCCTCTGGAAGAGCAATACTATCCAAAACGGCACCATAACCTCAATCATCCAAGTCTGAAATCAAGAGGGCTTTTGAAGGCGGCGGACTCACTCAGTGGTATCATTCAGACCACGATTAACTGCTCAGCATACAATTACCCCTTCAGAATGTATTGAAGCCATGTCACAATGTGATCTGGGTTTGCCAATAATCAAATTCAGTTACAAGCACTCCATCACTTTTTTAAGATACGAGTACAGGAAGCAAGCTAAAAAGATTAAATGTAGACTCTGGGAGCGAGTGAGGGCCTGCAGTTGGAAGGATGTTGCTGCCATGCTGAGGCTGCTTCTGCCTCTGTCTTTGGAACTAACTTCCACAAAGTGCAGAGCTATATTTGAAGCCTACTATTCATCATAGAGCTCCTCTGATTTCTATAGGAGTCCTTTTCAACGAACACAACCTCTCATCTTCTCAGTTAATACAGCACTACCGCTTGTTAGCCACAATCTAACTCTAGCGGCTCCACATCCAGTCCCCAAGTGTTGAAAAGTAGTCTTGCTGAGGGCATGATATACAGGCTGTATATATAAGGCCACATGGCATCAGTTCATGGCATTGTCTGAGACTTTGGGAGGCAGAGCCAGTTAGCCTTGAACAAGACAGACCAGTGGTCTGGCTCGCTATGGCAGCTTCTTAAACCCCTGCACCATGTTGTTGCCTGCTCTCTGGCTCAACTGAAGAGAGGCGAAAACATCTCAAGATGTTGGGTTTGCATATGTGCTGTAACACATCCTAGATTGATTGGCACTTTCTCAAACATTATAGGACTTGAGTTCTGGAATGCTTTCCAAAAAGATTGCCCTCCACTGTTCTAAAACTTGTAGCATGGTTTGAAATTATTTTCTTGTTTGCATTTGTATTTCATTCTTATTTTATGAGAACTGCTATTGCTTTGCTACTGCTCTTACTAGTAATAGCAGCAGCAGCAGCAGCAGCAGCAGCAGCAGCCGCCGCCAAATAATAATGCCAGAGGAGCAACTGTATTATTATGTAATGGAAGCATTAACTGGGACTCTTGCACTGAAAAGTGTGCTTATTGCTATAAAAATGCCACCACAGTTCTTACAAAGCACTATTTCTTGCTCACGCCTGGAACGTCTGTGCAAATATACATCATCATTCAGCTTCCAGTATGTTTACTCTTCTCCTAGGCGCTCTCTGCTTATACCAATAAATACATTTGGTGTGCATTTTCATGTCAGACTAGAGGTCGTGTGAAAGTGTTACATCAGTCTTATGAATGAAACGGCCGTGACCTTTGCTTCCACGTCAACTTCCTGTTGTTCTTACAAGCAGGAAGTAGTGAGATGTAGTCAAGAGCTCTGTCTTTTATTTAGCCTGCCTGCTATTCTTTATCCCAGCTGAAAAATGTATGACAGGCTATATTATGGGTTACAAATTTTTGCCCAAAGTGCTCAGATTTCATTGTGGGAATTTTCAGTGCACATGGGAAGTGCGGGGGGGGGGGCGGGCGGCAGACACAGTTCTGGTGCGAAGGCTGCTTTCCCACAAAACTCTGCTTAAGCATAGCTGTCTCTCAAGAGCAAAAGGAGTACATCATTTTTCAAATCTTTGTATTCACAGCTGAAGCCTTAATATTTGTGGGAAACTTGATATGCACATAACAAATGACCTGGATCCAAATTCGTCCTATTTTGCAAAGTTTGCAGTGGACATTTGTTTGTGGAGTTGTCTCATTTTCCAAATAAAATACATAAACAGAATGAAGTAAGAGGTGAATGAATGAATGAATGAATGAATGAATGAGAATATACTTGAATGCAGAATACATTTGGATTAGTGAATACAATCATGTGGTTGTGTCAGTGTGATTAGTTCACTGAGAAATGAAGCAAGAAAGACAAAATTAAATAATGACAAACATCTCAAATGCAAAAGATGTGCAGAAAAGCTGAAGATCTGACTATGACCTGGGAAGCTTGGGAATTTTTGTCATCATCTAGGCTGCGTTGATTTTTCAGCTTCTAGTAGAGGTGGTTTTTTTCTCCTTCTAGCACGGTAGGGTCGTGTTCGTTTTTCACCTTCTATCACCTTCTAGCATGCTCGCCACGCTCACAATCTTTCCTTCCAGCTTGAAGCTATTAAACATGGCAGCCTCATACACCAATAAGAAGGCTGTTCATCTACAAAGGAGCTTGGGAATTGTAGTGCAAGGGACAAGGAAATAACAGTGGACTTTCAGCCAGGGCTTATGTCGACAGAATATTCATTCAAAAAGCTAAGGTGGCTTGCAACTACACTTTGTCATCTTCATATGTCGCATCCAGCTCTTTTAAATAAGCACTTAAACCGTGAAAGCACCATGTCAGTTCATTGCCATTTTCAATTCCATTTTTAAATGAACCGTGCTAGAAGCATGCTAGAGGCATACTAGCGACGTCACTTCCTGCTATTTTCTAGACAAAAACAAACAAACGCAGTCCTAATTTCATGTGCTACTGTTCAAATGGAAGAAAATAGTGTAGTAAAATAGACTTACCATTAAATTGCATCGTTTCCCAAAATAAATGGAAAAAGAGCAGATAGCAATAATATATCCATTCAGTGGAGACTACTGTACCACAAACTCTCAAAGTTATCAAATCAATGGCAAGGACTTGGCAGACTTAAATCTGGGGATTGTCTGTAATACTGTATAGGTAAAAGCCTGGGGTCCCTGGGCATTGTAACAAGGATCCTGCAGTGCACCTCACAGTTCTCACCCCCTCCACCTCCCATAGAAACAAGTGACTTCACTTACTTCTATAAAAGAAGGTTACAGGGCTGTAGTTGGGCGGACTGTTGAAGTGATGGTAGGTAGCAATCCTTTTATTTGAAGGTGGAGGCCAGACCCCAAATTCTCTGTAGAAGACAGGGAGGGCCAGTCGAAGACCTCCTGGCACCTGAGGCGGTGTGCCAAAAATGCTGTGCCTGGTGATGTGCCAGACTCTGCTCCTTCCACTCCCTGGATTGGACAATGAAGAGAGTACAGAGCGGAATAGGAAATGCGGAGGAGTGAAAAGTGGTGGGCTAGAATGTCAGAGATGCTCTTTGGTCCCCCTCTTCCAATCCAGGGAGTGGAAGGAGGATGAGAAGAAGCAATAGAGATGGGTGAGCCGAAGGAGGTGAGCACCTCTTGCACCAATATGCTGCCTGAGGTCAACTGCCTCAGTTGACCTCATGGATGGGCCAGCCCTGAAGACATGTTGTACCCACTTCTTTAGTGTGTCACAGATTGCAGCTTCTTTACTTTCCCCCTAGACATTGGTGAAACTAAGTCTTGAAGTCCTTCACTTTTACAGGAGAACGTACACGCCCAAAGGCACCATGCTTCTTTCATCTAAGAAGTCAGAATGAATGTGTAGCCTACTTTTCAGGCTAACATTTTGGTTCCATTGACAACAACATACTCAATGGTATTGCAAGCTTCCAGCTATGCTCTCCCAGCACTTGAGTAGGTAACATTTCAGGGCCACCATGGATTCCTTGTTATTCCCCATCCTTAGACCCATGTCATCCAGCTATAAACCTCTGACCACCTGCTGCTGATGGACAGTCACTACATCCTCCAGAGTTCTGTCCTATGCAAAAAACAACAACTGATGTTTAGCTTATCTTGAGAGCAGAAAATAGCTCTCCCCAAGGGCATTTCTCCTCACATGCTGTCCAAATCTTGACATAGGAGCAACTTCCTTTGTAGCAATTTTCCTGCTTCTTCCCATCAGAATAATAGTTTATTCTCACGCCTGTCTCTGCCTGCTACAACCATGGGGAGGGGGGATCAATGTGTGCTGGCTGTCCCCTGCATCAGCCCATGGTTGGCCTGCAAAACGCATGACTCATCAAGGCAACTGCAAGACATCAGTCTTGTGTTCTGGCCTGCACTATTTTTTCAGTCCCAGGCAGGCAGCAACACTGTAAGGTTTATTGAGCCCCTAATGATAGTTTATTGAGCCCCTAATGATAGCCATAGGTAAAGGTAAAGGTGACCCCTGACAATTAAGTCCAGTTATGTCTGACTCTAGGGTGTGGTGCTCATCCCCATTTCAAAGCCGAAGAGCCAGCGTTGTCCGAAGACGCCTCCGTGGTCATGTGGCTGGCATGACTCTCCTTGTCGCAGCGCATAGCATGCGGCTGGAACATGGAGCGCTGTTTACCTTTCCGCAAGCGGTACCTATTTATCTACTCGCATTAACATGCTTTAGAACTGTTAGGTTGGCAGGAGCTGGCCAAGCAACGAGAGCTCACCCTGTCGCTGATTCAAACTGCCGACCTTTCGATTGACAGCTCATGGTTCAGCGGTTTAACCCACTGCGCCACCCGCTGGCCTAAATGATAACCATAGATCCATGCAATTCTTTTGGCAGGTAGAGATTTCAGCAGATCTGTCCCATGGCAAGGCAATGGTGTGCAAGCCACTAGCAAACATGTGGTTCCACTGGGATCGTTTTGTTGACGCACCTCTGCAATCATACCGTTCTGATTCTTCATAGTGGTGTGTCAAGAGGTTGTCAAGTATGGAATAATGACTCTTGTGTGTGCTCTGAGGGAGGTGACTTCTCCCCAAGGCCTCCAAATGCTGAGACAGTCACGAGAACAGACCCTTTATTTGATATATCAGTATCTTAGGTCTATTAGGTCTATATGTAGCAGTAGACATGAAATATTTGCATAGGCACGGGGAAAAAGAAGTGTGATGATGCATTGGGGTTAAAAATGAGAACATGATATTTGCAACACATCTTGGCCTTAATCTTGACACATACAACTAACAGCCCTGAACAGGGATGAACCAGCATCTCAATCTGCAGCAAAAGATGCACCTAGCCAGATCAGGTCCCAGATGGATGTATCCACATATCAGCTGCACGGAAATCTGTTTGGACACTTGGATTTAAGTCTTAAGAGAGATGTTTGCAAGGGATTAAGCAATTGTTTCTCAGATCAGATATATCTCATGAGATCCTAATGAGTGATAGCAGTGAGGGGATCACTGGACTATGGTGTATGTAATAACCTTCAGCACCCTCTGCGGTTTTTACAAGTTTGTGGTTTCATCTGTTTCTAATAATGCCTCCAAAATAACATAACGTGTTATGCATTTTACATACGGAGACAGCGTAGCATAGTGGCGACCCGGCTGAGCTGCAAATCAGGACTTGCTGGTTCAAATCTCACCTCTGCCATGAACTCATTAGGTGGGCTTAGGCAAGCCGCTGCCTCTCAGCCCTGGCTGCAATACGGGGATAACAAGAATGACTTGTGTTACGGAGTTGTTGTAAGGTCGGTGTCACTGTAATCTCTAGGAACTCCTTTGCATGTTCTGAAAGTTGTAAACCGACTCTAGGGTGTGGTGCTCTTAATTGCAAATTATGTTTGCAATAAAGTCGGAGGAGAAATCCGATGACCAGAGAAAGGCAGTATAAAAATACTGGGATGATGATGATGATGATACAAAGTATAAATCAGCTCTGAAAATGAAATTGTGCTAGTCCGTACGCCTTCCTTCCTATCCCCCTTTCTCAGAACTCAATCAAAGGTTATTTCCCCAGCTCCATCCACATGAGTGCTACTGAGTTCTCCCTCAGAGCAGTACTCCATGAGGCCATGGTCACATCTCAACCCTTTTCACCACATGCCTCTGTCCAACCATGCGCCAGCAGCACCAGCCAGGCTGTCCTAGGACACTGCATGCTTTTGGGCAGGGACACTGCTATAGACTTTCTGAAGCTGCTGCTTCTGATGTTTCATGAGTGAAGAGTTTCTTGGTGGCACATAGTGTTACAGGGGGACAGTCGCAACATTTGTTCTGGCCCTCAGCTGGCTAGGAATAAATGGTCCAATCCTGTGCAAATCAGCACCTGCGGAGGACGTGCTCCATAGGCACCGGGTGTCATAAATGCACCATAAAGCACATTTTCGACACCTGGAGAGTAAGGGCCACCAGCGCGGAGGCTGGCAGCCCTGCCTCGCCCTGGACCCAGCACCCACCGGTGCACCGGTCAGTGCATGGCCGGGGGGAGGGCAGGCCGGGCGGCAAGGGAGGGCGACCATTGGGCGAGCTGGGCCAGGAGGAGGCGGGGATATCAGTGGCGAGCTCCACCGATATCCCGCGCCCAGCCTGGGACGCCTTTACCCAATGTCCCCTTACAAACGTCCCCTTCTCCTGAGATGTCCCCAGGTTGCGTCGACGCATCGACGGAAGAGCGATGGATACTGAGGCCGACTCTTTAGGCCAGCCGCATATCTTTAAGCAGGATTGGACTGAAAACTATTTGTTCAGAATGCCCCCAGTTCTCTTTATTCAACAGGAAGCCCACCCTTCAACGGTCATCTGAAATTCCTGTTGTTCAAGGAAGGGAAAGTACATTTTCTGGTTTTGCTTTTCAGACCACTTAAAGCCATTAGGATTTCAATGGCTTATCTTCTTTAAAATGTCATATTTATGACAAACATTTCTTTAACCTCCTGCATCTGTAATGACCCAAACTGGTTTCAAATGTCCCTTACAATCAAGTTAGATGTTTAGCAGAGCCCATGATGATCTGGGACACTTTGAAAAAGCAGCTGAGGAGAACCTGATTCAAAGGGAGAACCAAAGACCAATGGGGTGGGGGTGGGTGGGAGATGTTACCTGCTTCTCCTTGACACCTCCCTTCCTACAATATTTTGCTCCTAACCACAAATGACACATGTCTGAGAACCCCAGCTAAGCAAAAGAGAAGTGGATGGTGGCAGGAATGCAGAGCTCCCCCCCCCCCCCCTTGTGCCTGCTCCACTAACAATAGCTGCTGTTTCAATGTTTGGTAATCCAAGATCTGAAATCTTTTCGTTTCCAGTTACTAATGATCCAATTTAATTCAGGAAGCTTTTCATATATTCCTTCAATTTTCAGTGTTACAATCATCATTCTTGCGAATTATGTTTGCAAGCTATGCAGAGCCTTCTCTTCACACGCACACACACACACACACACACACACACACACACACACACACACACACACACACACACACACTCCTTCCCCAGTCAAAACTGGAGATGATGAAGAGGCAGGGACAACAGGACATGAATACAGACACCCGCTACAAGCTAATTCCCAGTGGACATAGTTGTGCTCATTTGCACTTCTTACAAGCCCCACTCAGACTATTTTACACCTTTGCACCTTTTTAAAGAAAGGAAGCAGCAGTATTTTTGCTACCTAGTGAGAAGAGGAAGGTGTTACCCTGCAGAAACTGTCAAAGTAGAAATGAAACCAGGGGCAGCGATATATGCTCATTCTGCCCAGAGAACCAAACCCTGCAAAATGTGGAGTCATTTCCAGGTCAGCTTATCAGTAGTTTTGAACTCTCGTTCAGACATGGTACATCTTCAAAAGGGTACCCAATTCAGGCACTTTGAACCTGTTCAAATGCATGTCATGCAGAATAATATCCAACTTGTTCACTTGCAATGTAAGTCTATAACATGAATACAACAGCAATGATTTAACATGAGGGGGAAACACTTTTTTTAAAAAAACTGCTTCTTTTTGAACTTTCACAATAGGTTTTTACAAATGAAATACATACAAAAAGACACAGAACACAAGACATTACCGGTAGTTACCGTATTTATCGGCGTATAAAACGCACCGGCGTATAAGACGCATCTTCCTTTTGGCCCTGGGTTTCAAGAAAAAAAGATTTAAAGCATTTTTGGGCCACTTGGCCACTTACTGCTTGGCTGCTTAATTAGCTAATTTACATAAATTGCACAAAAATACCAGGATCTCTTTTAAAACACACAGCAATAAGACACATGAACAAAATGCACCAGAATTTAAATCCCAAGTACAAAAAAAAACCCAGACTCAACTCTTTTTCCCCCAACCCACCCATGCAGTTTCCAAAGTAAAAAAACATTTACCCCAAGTACAAAAAACCCCAGACTCAACTCTTTTTCCCCCAACCCACCCATGCAGTTTCCAAAGTAAAAAACATTTACCCCAAGTACAAAAAACCCCAGACTCAACTCTTTTCCCCCCACCCCACCCCACCCCACCCCACCCCACCCCACCCCTACAGTTTCCACAGTATAAAACATAAAAGTACAAAAAAAAAACCAGACTCAACTCTTACCACCTTACCACCCCCAGACTCAACTCTTACCAACTCTTAAACAACATAAATCCCAAATACAAAAACCCCAGACTCAACTCTTTTCCCCCACCCCACCTATGCATTTTTCAAAGCCTCCCAACTAGGCCCAGTTCAGAAGCTTACCCATGCTGCATTCAAGAGCAGGCCCTCGGCAGCTCAGCTGAACTGAACTGAGCACAGCGCCCTCTGCTGGCTGCTGAGAAGCTCAACTCATGCACGTGCATAAATTAAACCCGACAAACAGCTGTAGATCGGATAGATTAGTTAGGGAAGAAAGCACAAGGGAGCTCACAGGCTCCGGAAAAACGCGGTAAGCCCAAAAATGCTTTAAAACGGGCAAGGGGGGGAAAGGGATTTTTTAGTATTGGCGTATAAAACGCACCCTACTATTTTGGGTCACAAATGTAGACAAAAAAGTGTGTCTTATACGCCAATAAATACGGCATACACTCGTGGATTGCAAGCTTCCTGATTATTGAGGCACGTATTTTGAATTGGTTACCACTTTTTGTGTTTAGGGGCTTTAGGCAACCAAGAAATGTTACATTTGGGTTCCATTCCAGTTCAGTGATTAATAACCTAAATGGCTGGCTGCTGCATCATGTGCAGAATGCGGGTCATGCCAGCGCAGCCCGGGCTCACCTCAGGGGAAGGAGATGTTTGTCCCCTTCCCCCGGTGTACCAATGGGCCTCCTCAAATGCACGGCAGCTCTGTACAGCTCTGTATGGCGCACGTCCGGGGAGACTGTGTAAGGCCGGTCCGGTCTGGGAAGAGGCGTTAGATATCAGTGCAACCCAGCGCCGATATCCGCGCCTCCTCCCAGGCCGGGCCAGCTCCCCTTCAATGCTCTGAAATGATGCTGCATCCAGGGCACTGTGGATACATCATAATGGAAACCAGCAGCTGTACGGAGGAACTCCCTGGCCATCGAGAAAGGAAGGCCACCTGGCACAGATGACTATGAATTGGCTTCCACACATGACCCTTGTCTGTACCTTTAATTCGACATACACTCAATTGGGTATGAAGACAATCAAACGGAATGGACTCCAGTTCGGCTCAATGCTTCATTGTTTTAGAAACCCTAACAGAGGAGAGATTTCCTGGCTCATGCTTGGCCCCTATATTGGATGTGTCCATGTTTCAGACAGAGATGGGCGCACCCGCCAATACGCTGCCTCAGAAGCGGTGGATGGAGGGGGCGGGGGCCCCAGGCGACAAAGCGGGCGGTGGGGTGTGAATCCGCCCATTTTTTCAGGGGAAGAGTGGGCAGCAGCAGCAGCGCAGAAGGTGATTGTTTTGGCCCTCCTGCCCGCCCTGTGTCTCTGAGGGGATTATAGCGCCAGTGGCGGTGACGTCACCCCCGGATGTGATGTCACCGAGGGGCCACTTAGCTACGCCTCTGCGCTGCCTGAGGGGACCGCCTCAGGCAGCCTCATGGATGGACCGGCCTTGACTGCACTGCTTGGATTTCAATCGATAGTCCCCAATAAATTGACTTTATTATAAGTTATATTTATATCCCACTTGGCAGCCAAGTGTGGCTCCCAAAAAGCAACTGACAATTAAAATGCACACAAAGCTACAGCTGTAGCAGGGATACACGTGGGATTATGTGTTGAAGGCTCTACTCATCCAGGCAACCGATGACAAAGTCCAGCTTCCAGACTCTTTCCCGTAGAAGCAGCTCTTCCTTTCATTCCTGTTTAAACGAAAGATTCAAACGGAAGTACCCACTGAAATGTCAGACATGACGAGAAGTTTCAGGCTGCCTGTTACATTTCACTAGGAAGCTTCAAAGTTTTCAGTCTTGTCGGCAGAAGCAACTATAGAAATTTTATTCTCATTTCCCCCCCCCCTCCAACAATAAGCCAGAAGATACGTTCTAAATTGCAAACCCTTTACAGTTATCTTTTTATATGCCCTTCCTATTTGATAGTACTTGGAATAACTCTTTATCATGCTATTTTTTTCCCCTGCTCCATAATAATCCGCAGCACAAGAATTTTTGATGATAGTCTCCAAAGCTCTGTGAAGCAGACCTTGACTATGATCGAGCTCTGGGCTCTTATGTTTAACTGCCTGGACCTGCCAATCACAGAAGGGCTGCCGGCATTCTCATGTCAACTCTGGTTTATGTAGGACAACTACAGCATACAAAAGGGCCAGCTACACAAGCTAACCGACACAACAGCAGAAGCACTGATCTGCCGTGCGCACTGCATCTTTCAGGCAGTTGACTCAGACAAACAAATCATATGATCAAAACTCTTTCATGACTGTACTACTTGGGGCAATGTTTGATTGAATACTCCAGACCAGTGGTTCCCAAACTGGGAGGCGTGCCTCTCAGGGGAGCCACGGAAACCAGCCAGGTGAGCCGCGGAGTGACCCAGAATCCTCTCGGAAAACAGTGCAATGCCAACTGGCAAGTATCAACTAATGGGGAGCTGCAGCCAATGGTCACCAATGGTCAAAGGAGCCACAGGTCAAAAATGTTTGGGAAACACTGCTCCAGACAATAAAAAAACCAATCCTGCATGAGAGTCGGGGGGTGGGGTGGGGGTCGGGGGCTAGACCGGCATGCTCTCTGGCAGTTTTCAAGGGATGGATTTTATTGGCAGAGTATTCCAACGTACGATCCTTACCACCACCATCTCATCTGAAGTAGCACCAGACCTGGCCTGAAGGTTGACTGAGCTGAGCACTGGGTGGGAGGAAGTGGAACTGTTGCCACCACTTGGTGACTCAAGGGTGGCAGCATGAGCTTCTCCTCCTCCTCAACATTGCCGAAGAGGGATCAATAAAGGATGACTCCTTCTCCCAGCTTCTGAGGGCAGGGGGCGAAGCTGTCAACCAAATATTTCCTCCCATTCACCAGTGAGGAAGGTAGAAGAGCTGACTTTGACACTGAAGACTCCTTCCGTTTGCAAATTCCCCAACAGTGAAGAGGGAGGATTGGTGGCGATAGGAACAGAAGGAGGAGGAGAAGGAGCTGCTGCTGAATGTCCTAATGTGTGGCCGAATCCTATCCCCCTTCCCTCTCCCTTATTCTCTTTGTTTCTGTGCCAGCAAAATAGCTGGTACAGAAACAAAGTGGTGTTCACCCCCGGAATACCCCCTGCGCCGGCCGAGTTGCGCTGGCGTCTGTCCTGCGTCCGAACTGCGCATACGCGGCATCTGAAGGGGGTTACGCCAGTGTCCATCATGCGTCCGTCGGTGTATGGCAAGTTACACTGGCATAAGTGTACTTACACCGATGGATCTACTGTTACACCGGTGCAAGAGTTACACAGAATTGCACCCATAGTCTGTATGCTGGGTGGATTGGTACAAACAGAATTTAGTATCAGGAGCAGAATTTGACACTCAAGAATCACTTCTCTTTTTTAACAACAAAAAAAGAAGTTTTTAGACTTCACGGAGGGACGTTAAGGTGAAAATATGAAAGAATCACATAGTCCTACCAGCATATAAATTAATGAAAATGTTATTAATGAATAATTAAATGAAAATGTTATTAATGAAAATTAATTAATTTTCATAAATTAATGAAAATGAAAAAGTTAGATATGGAATATGTTTACTTGGTTTTTTAAAAAAAGGAAAAGTGAAAAAGTTATTTTCCCCATCTCTAAGGACAGCGCCCCTTCTTTCCAGATCCCACCTTAGACCGTCATTTGTCCAGCTGTTGTGCTAAAAGTGCCCCCTCTTTTTTGACAGTGAGTTTCAAACTCCTATTGATTTTTTTTTTGTTTTTGTTGTTTGGTGGTTTGCTTAACATCTCTGAGGGAAATGGTTTGTCTCTTCACCCCACCCTTTCCTGCCGCAAGTCTGGCAAGTCCTGAGAACAGCAGCCTGGCCACCCAGTTTGCACCTCTGAAACGGTTATCAGAACTGAGTGCAGCTTTTTCACAATGTGACTCACCTGCAAAGGGCAACGTTTAAGGCCATCTGCCCAACGCCTGAGCATTCATATACAGAAATCCATGATGTTGTGGCCTGTGGCGGCGAAGGGTTTCTCTCTCTATTTATATCCGGATATGCATATCTGAGACCCTCTCAGTCCACATAGCTGATCAAGCAGGCTGTGCTCTGCAAATGCTCGCGTGAGGGTAGTTAGCCTCTGAACCTTCAGGGTCAGTTTCACATTTCCAGGCAGTTTGGTATTGGGTGGGTAGGTGTGTGTGTGTGTGTGTGTGTGTGTGTGTGTGTGTGTGTGTGTGTGTGTGTGTGTGTGTGTGTGTAGCAGCCAGGTTGCAAACAGCACGGTGTGACTCTGCTTTGGACCTGGTGGCCAGTGCCTGTTCCGGAGAAGCTTGCTTAACCTTTGATATGGCCCAGAACCATATGCAGTGCAATGGAGAGCTGCAGGCTGCTTTCCACCACCCACAAAAGAGAGCAAGAGGTCAGGCCCACTTTCAGCCTGGAAATGACACAACAAACGGCCCAATCCTATCCGCTGGCGGAAGTGACCGTCTCCTTGGCCAAGCTGCTTAATGGGGTTGAGGGAGGACAAGGGTGGTGCTTGGGGGAGCAGCAGGGAGAATCCTCTGGGAAGAATCCTTCCTAAGACAGCTCATTTGTTTGTGCTGCTACAGAATAACATGGCTGCTGCTAAAAAAAAAAAAAAAAAAGTAGTTTTCCAATGAAGTGAGGCTAGTGTCAATGGCATCTTCTTCCTCTTGAAAACAGGAACTTCACATGGGCTCCAGTACATTCAAAAGGGCAGTACCGTACATCCTTTGACAAGAGAAATCTAAAAACAGAAGGATTAAATACTGATAGGCAGTTCTCATTCAGCGACGTATTACTGTATTTCTCATAAGATATTTTTCCACCCCCTCCAAAAATCAAAACCAAACAAGAAAATGGAACAAGGGAGGCAGGGTGGGACAGAAAAAAGGAACCTCTTTATGTATTTGAAATTGTATGCAATTGTATGACATTCTTCCTCCTGAAACCAGGAACTTCAGCTGGATTTCTGTTTTTTCAAAACGGAAGTAGATTCTTTTACAACAGAGATCTAAAAATAGAATGATTAAATACTGATTTGCAGTCATCATTCAGAGGCATGTTCTTTTGCCAGGATATCCACTTCTGATAAACTGAATGTTTCTGCTCTCCCCCCCCCCCACAAAGGATGGAAAGGAGGGAGGGAGGACAAGACAAAGAGAGGACATCTCTTCATGTATTTCAAAAGGCTGACTGTCTAGTAAGACCAAATAAGCAATTTTAATCCACCTTAAAAGCAGATCATGCAGGTATTGCATCTCACATTTTTCTCGGCCACAGTTGGACAAGGGTTGTGCTTAAAGTCTGTGGCACTTACGCCATTTCCAAAGGCTCTACCAGTGAGCAGTGGAATCCTAATAAATACTGATGCTGTAATTCAGCAAAGCTCCCACTGGCCGTAACCTTTTGTGAGGAGCACAAAGAAATCCACTCACACCAAGATTGAGAAGCTGCTTGTCATTCCGTTGCAATGCTTCCAACCCAAGATGACAGGATGCTGTTGCTTCACTTTGGGCCAGATCCTCAAAAAGGCACTCTGGGCTGCCTCACGGCAAGGCTCTTAGAGATGCTGGCACCTTCTCACTATCACAAACAAAGTTTTCATAAGTCCAAAAGAATAATGCAAAGAGATAAAAATGTACTACTACATGCTTGCTTCCAACCCAACCCACACGAGTCCCATCATGTATTCCAATGGAGCTTATGCAGGAGTAGTTCTCAATGGCTTGAAAACTCCTCATGTGGACACTCATGAAAGTTAGGAAGGGACACAACATAAAGCTGCAGCAATGTGAGAAAAAAGACATCAAAATCCCTAGGGCTGATCGAGAAAATCCCTACGGCTGATCCTAGGGCTTCCATGGGCATGATGCAGACCTCCTGCAGGCATAGGAGGCGCCATCTATTTCAGCAGTGCTGATAGCCTCTCCTCAGGCAAGAATTGTATGGCCTCTGTCCATGCATTAGTGGGGGCACATCTGCTAGCCTTACCTCGACCTCACCCCGTACAGTGTTTTCTCCACTTCCTCAGGGAGCCTCCAGAAAATAATTTCATGTGGTGGTTGTCACCAGAGGGTAAGCATATCAAGTTGCCTATACTGAGTCAACCCACTGGTCCATGTAGCTTAGCATTGCTTTCTGAACTGACTGGCAGATGCTCTCCAGAGCTTCAGAGCAGGGTCTTCCTCAGCCCTACCCAGAGATGCCAGGGATTGAACCTGGGACCTTCAGCATGCAAAGCATGGACTCCATCACTGAGCTACAGCGCCACCCTATCACACATGGGGACCTGTTTGAATGTAGTAGTTGATCACCATACAGATTGAGCGTTTTCTCCCAAACGCTGCAAGTGGCCCCCTCAAGGCCTGCAGCGGTATTGCGAAGTCAACACTATGTGGTGTGGTGACCCCCCCCCACACACACACATGTGACTAACTTGTCACATGCTGTTACCGACCATAGAGAGCAATTAAGGACATCTCCCCTGTGATGCCAATAGCTTGTGGAGAGTTGGCTTTGACAAACTGATGTCTCTCAGCATTAGTTTTACATCTGCAAAGGGAGAAGAAGCGTGATCTATCTCACACAGCACTGTGGCAAAGGGCAAACATGATTGTCTAGCACTGGGGGCACTATAACTTTTCACATGATGATAAATAATACTGAGAAATAATAATTCAGAGCCAGCCCAAGGACCTCCTGACGCCAGAGGGAGAAGGAGGTTGCCAACTCTGACTGAAGCTATGCCAGAAGATTTATTTTCTACCATGATGGAAATTCCTGGAGGTCCTGTTAAAATGTTCAAAATTACTTATAATAGTCACCTGAGATTGATGCTGATTCCCAGAAACTCAGGTTATTCTGAAGGGTTGGCAATCTTAGACACAAGCAGGTCCCATTGCATATTTGGCAATGATATGGTTATGTGTTGATACATAATCATATGTATCACACATAATCACACATATCATATGTGCTGCTGATATGGTTTGAGGGTGTTGAGTAGTTAATTGTGATGCAAGAGATAATGGGAGTGAAGATCTGATAATAGTGAATTCTCACTTTCAAGACATTCCAAGCTTTCATAGATGCAGCTAGTGGGAACAAAAGCAAAAAAGAAAAAGAAAAAAATAAACCTCTACAAAAAGTCACAAATCATTTTACATTGATAAGAGCAGTCATTGCTACATTTCCTTCCTTGTAAATTTGTTGATGAACACACACACACACGCGCACACACACACACACACACACACACACACACGCACACACGCACGCACGCACACCTCCCATATTGCCACCAAAAAAGGATGTAGGGAAAGATTCCCTCGTGGGATTTTGAAAGCAGATGTATAAACACAACTGTTTTCTTAACCACTATTTTGTTTGAAAATTAAGATTTTTTAACATCTTCTCCCACTCTTCCAAAGAAGATTTGAACAGTGGAAGTGAGAGTTATTCTAGCCTGTGATTATGAGCCTGTGAGCCTGTGCTTATGAGAATATTCCAAGTTGCTTCATCATATATATTCAGGAGCAAAGAAGAATGTTTAGCCACCATGAACCTTACATATGGTGGCATTTAAATAATCCAGTCTTAAGATTTGCTGTACAAGCAAAAGGCCCCAGTGACTTAAGATGCCTTCAAGTACAGCAGGGGGTTAACTATGGCAGGCTATGAAACTTATTGGATGGCATTCCAAATACCGCTGGCCCTTGCAGCCCCGCCTCATGTCATACCCATACCTTTGTCAAGGGTCCTCTGACATTCAGCAGCAGATGGACGGGGTGATAAGGGAGCTCGATGCTGATTCATCCTGGAGACCCCTGGCAGGTTGGCAGCCCTCTCCCGCGTGTTCATGGAGTCTTGCCTTCTACTGTCAGCTACGGCACCTGGTTGCCCATGATGAGGCTTGCAGGTTTAGAATGAGTGTGTTGTTCCTTTCCAGTATTAATAAAACAAAAGGAAAAAAAAAAAGATTAGTGCTGCACTGTTTCAAGGGCACAAATACCTTCCTTACCTTTGTTGTTCAGTCGTTAAGTTTTGTCCGACCTTTCGTGATCCCATGAACCACATCCCGCCAGGCCTTCCTGTCCTCCACTATCTTCCTGAGTTCGCTCATTTTCATGTTCGTTGCATCGGTGATGCTGTCTTTGTATGATACACTTGATGATGATCATTGATTGGTGATGATGTCCTTACCTTGACTCATACTTAAGAGCCATTTTCATCAGAACTGTGCCAGGGAAATGTGGCTGGAAGTTCTAGAAACACCAGTATCAGCACACTAGTATCAGCAGATCCAGACCAGGATGATCTTTCTATTCCCAAGGAACACAATGGAAGTTCAGCATAAATCACAGAAAAATAGAAGCAGAATGCTCACAGCATGTTTTCCTGAAGAGTTAACATTTTTAAATAATGAACATTTCTAAAAGTCACAACATCAACATAAAATGGTGTCAAGCAGCTGTTGTGATGCTCAACATCAATTTTATATAGACTCAACTTCTAAACAGAAATCACTATGACATCCCTTAGGATAGGAAGCATATTTAAAGGGAACAATTGGAACAATTTTGAAAGGCCCAGCAATACCAAACAAGGCCATAATATGCATGCCTGTTGGAGTCTTCCTAGCTGTACTCCTCCAGCACCATCTAGTGGTCAAACTCAATAGCATTTCTTTTAAGAAGAGCTAAACGCAAACTAACAGGACTAAATCCAGTGGAAAAAGTTCAGCACTTTTAAGTCTCATTAATTCAATGCATGTGCTCAACTCCTGCTGAAAGCCATGAGACTCAAAAATGTGTAATGTAGGCCGAATCGTGTCCGTAGAGATGTGTCTCTTTATCTGAATACGCACTTGAATAGTGGTAAGGGTGGGTGCGGAATATTTTTTTCCCAGGTGTTCTACTGATATGTCATCTGGTCAGAGGTTTCTCTGCATTGGCCCTTCCTGCAAATTATGTAAGCTCTAGTATAGAATCTCTTCCTCATATGATCCTACATTGCGAGACTCCATCTGGTTCTCCATAAGAAACTTTTAGCTCCCCTGCTGAGTAAGTGGGAAGGTTGTTCAGGTTGTATTGTATTAAGGAACATCTTATCATCTGAGGATTCTGGTATAATTGAGACAGTGGGAACTTTCCTAAAATATCTTTTGACGCATTGGATGCTCAGACCTAGGATGGTTGGCAGAGGCGTAGCTAAGCGGCTCCCCGGTGACATCACTGCCAGAAGTGACATTACCGCTGCCGCTGCTACAATCACCTCAGATGCGCAGGGCGGGAGGGAGGGCCAAAACAATCGCCCTCTCCACTGCTGCCGCCCACTTTTCCCCCCGGCGAAACGTCACAATTCACGCCCCCGCCGCCCGCTTTGTTGCCCCCTGCGTGCCACCTGGGGTTGCCCCACATGCCACATGGGGGACCACCCCCCGCCCCCCTCCAGCCACCACTTCTGGTGGTTGGGCATCCCAGGATTCCACTTCCCATAGTGCCAAACCACTCTAGATGTGCCATACATGCTCGAGAGCTTCCAAGGCCTCTTTAGACCCAGCATCCCTCCCAGCATGGGTGGATCACATCCCACTTCTCCTATTCCCATGACAATTAGCGCAAGACATAACAGACAGTGGGCAAGTCCCATTCATTCTGGGAGGGGCTCTGAACAACAACAAAAAGGAGAGTGGTGGGGAAGCCTCTCTCATTCAAAATAAGCTCTCTTAAAGGTGGACCCCCCAAGAGTATCTGTTTTAAAGGACCCATTCCAAATCAAACAAAGGGGCCCCCAACCATCATTACCCTTCCATCTGCGCCTTTCCAGAACTTTCTATATTGATTATCCTCTGGCCTTCTAAATAAATTATTCATAGAAGTACATTTTGTAATCACTTTTGTTTTATTAGTGTTACTAGCATAATTGTGACTGACACAAGCAGTTAATAGATTATGTGCTACGAGCAATATCAATTTAAAATGCTCTAGGTTTTCTTCTTTTTTTAACACACACCATTTACCATATTTGTATGTTTAACATTTTATGGAAATTGCTTGTTGAAATATGGATAAAAGATTTCCTCTGAATTCAAGTATGCTCTTTGAACAGCAAATTCCTTTAAATCTTTATGAAGAAGTGAGTGCCTTTTTGCATTACAAGTCTATAACACGATATATCATCTGTTATTTGGGTTGGAGCAAGAATACAGAACAAAAATGAAGCTCAAGTGGTAAGATCAAAATGCTGTGCGAAGGAGCAGATGGGGACTAAATGGGGAGGCAGGACCGGGGATCGGTCCACCGGGGATTGGGCGGGGTGGTGGTTCTGGTGGATCGGGCCTGGGAGGGCGTGGGACCAGCATCTTCATCAGACGCCGTATCCTATCCTCCCTCCCAGGCCTCAAGCCCCAAGACGGGACTGCTTGGTTCGATGGCAGCTAAAGAATTGGCGGAGAACAGAGTAGCCCCATTGCAGTGGCTGGGGGTTTACCCAGGGTAAGTGGGCAAATGACCGCTTACCTCGAGTAGACCCCCCCCCCCGCTGCCTCCTTCTCTGGATAGGATACGGCGTCAGCTGAGCAGATGCAGAGGGTACAGCAACAGGAACTGTCAATGCAGAGTCCAAGTCACAACATATACCCTGTTTCCCTGAAAATAAGACCTCCCCCAAAAGTAAGACCTACTGTCATTTTTGTGTGATTTTTGCTGGCACTCATAAATATAAGACCTCCTCTGAAAAGACCTAGCTAGGATCATCAGCCAGACGGACGCTACCCCCCGGCACCCCCCGCTACCCCCCCCAGCACTTACTTTGACCGATTTAAGCTTTATTCTTTCCCGAGGGTGCAAGGCCCTGCAAGGCCTGGAAGGCCTGCACTCGAGTCCTCCACCATGGAGACAACATGCTAGAGCAGGGGCGGGGAACCTTTTCCCTGGCAAGGGCCGTTTTAAATATTAGAAATTTGCTTGAGGGCCGGCTGTAAGGCCGGGCGGCATTTTTATTTATTTAATTAATTTTTGCCCCCGCCCCCCATCGGTCTCTGGAGGCTCCGCGCTCACCGTCTGAAGCAGCCGCCGGGTCCGCGCGTCATCTCCGGCGTACCATGCCGATGAGGGCAAGAGCTTGCCTTCATCGGCGTGGTACGCATGTGCGAAATGGCCAACGGCCTGGTGAGAAGGGGTCAAGGCGGCGGCCGGGGAGGACATGCAAAGGCCCTCTCCCGGCCTCCGGAGGTGACGCGCGGACCCGGCGGAGCCTCCAGGGGCCGGTTGGGCAGCCTCCCGGCAATCTCTCCGGGGGCCAGACCGGATGGCCTCGGGGGCCTGATCCAGCCCTGGGGCCTGAGGTTCCCCACCGCTGTGCTAGAGAGACTCTGCAAGTTTGCAGCCTCCTTGCAGGCCTTGCTGGCCTCTCTAGCACGTCATCGCCATGGTGGAAGACTCAAGTGCAGGCCTTCCAGAGCATTGCACCCTCAGGAAAGAATGAAGCTTTAATCAGTCAAAAGAAGTGCCGGGGGGGGGGGGGGTGTCACGCCACAGGTTGGGAAAAAAGACCTACTGCATTTTTGGAGCCAAAACAAAAAAATAAGACTGTCTTATTTTTGGGGAAACACGGTCCAAGCAATTTTATCCACGCAACATCTTGCAAATTGGTCACTGCAGGCCACTGATGTGTCTTCATCTTCCTTTTGTGTAACACAAATGTCATCACATGCAATTTCCTTTCCTCAGCCCCACATCTTTAGCTGCTTCTGGCAAGAGCAGAGAAAGGCATGATATCACATCATGGCATAAGTGCTACTACTACATGTGACAGGGCGTTGGGGGAACTCAACATAGAGCTGCTGTTTTTGACGGAAGCTTTCTCACTCTCGTAATGTGTAGCTGTGTGCTGAACAGAGGCGTCATTGCGGTGGGGGGTGATTGGGGTGGTGGGCCCCAAGCAACGGGTCGCGGGGGGTGTACCTGCCGCCAGATCCATTGCTCTATCCTGCGCTGGCTCCTCTTCTTGCAGCCGTTCCTAGCTGCAAGTTCCCCCCCCCGCCCCCGGGTGCTGTTTGGCTCCAAAAAGGGGCAAAAAAGCGCCAGGGGTGTTTCCGTGCTGTGGCGGCGTGTGAGGATGATGTCCCACCCTTGGGGTGGGGCGTGTGGCATCCCATGGGGGGGGTGTCGTGGCAGCGGCCCCCAAGCGGGGTGTAGGACTGCTACTGGTGCTGAGACTGGGGACAAGCCAAGGAAGCAAGTAGCATGTCTACCTGAATGTCTCTCAAGGAGGGCTATGCCAGAGTTCTTCACCTGCTCTCTTTTGCTCCTTGCAAAAACAAATCGAAACACAAGACATTTGGGCGAGGTGGATATTGGTAGAATTGCACCTGAGTCTTCAACTTTGAAATGTGGACAACAGAAAGATGACCCGCCACACAACTTCCCTTTCTGCTATTTGCTCTGTAGGCAGTTTAGGTGATGTGTTTTCCTTGCTCATGCTGTTGCATCGCTGAAATACTTTCAAGGATCTATCGATCTTCTCAATACACTAATAATGCTAACGTCTTTCATTAGCGCTAACGAGAAATGTCCAGGCACATCAACTAGAGGATGCGTCTTCCTGAGTGATACAGATAGGGTCTTATCCTGTAAGAGAAGGAGAAAATGTGTTAACAAAACATTTGGGTGGCGATAGTGCTGGGCATGATCACAATTATTTGCATCCCAAGGACCAATTTCCCAATCCTTACTTCCACAAACTGCAAGTCAAAAAGCTGCCACAGCTTCAGTCCAACTTGGAAAAGAACATGTTTCATTACAATTAGAGTTGTCGCGGAATTTCACCTAGTGCAACATTTCAAGCCATGGATGCAAGTTCTGGCTTGAACAAAAAGGGGCAAGTATTCTACAGGAATACTTCAGGGGCCACGGTGGCTCAGTGGTTAAGATGCTGAACTGCAAGACTGGAAGGTAGGCAGGACAGCAGTTCGAGACCTGAGTGTCGCATGTCGGTGTGAGCTACCATCTTCGGCTCCAGCTCCTGCCAACCTAGCAGTTTGAAAGCAAGAAATTGCAGGTACATTAATAGGTACCACTTCATTGGGAAGGTAACAGCGTTCCGTGCGCCTCGGCGTTGTGTCATGCTGGCCACATGACCACGGAAGCGCCTTCGGACATCGCTGGCTCTTCAGCTTTGAAATGGGGATGAGCACTGCCCCTACAGTCGGGAACGACTAGCTCTCAAGCAAGGGGAACCTTTGCCTTTATTCTGAAAGAAGCAAATGGAGTTTTGACTGGTGAGAGTTTTTAGGAGAATCCCACACATCCATAAGAACCAGAGGCGTCGCTCCGGTAGGGGCGGGGCTGTAAGTTTTGCTTGGTCGGAGTCCCGTTTACCGAACGAGCAGGAGGCGGCCCTGCCCCCTCACTGTCAGAGCCATTCCCCTGCGGAGAAAGCAGCAGTCTTGCCTGCTGCTTTCTCCGCAGGGGAATGGCTCTGACAGTGAGGGGGCGGGGCCGCCTCCTGCTCGTTCGGTAAACGGGACTCCGACCAAGCAAAACTTACAGCCCCGCCCCTACCGGAGCGACGCCTCTGATAAGAACATAAGAAGAGCCCTGCTCACTAAGTTGTTTTTTAACCATGTTTTTCCTAACACATACTGTTGTGATGAATGTGGAAGGTCCTGTTTGTGTGAACTGTACCAAGAATTTGGAGGGAAACTAGCTCTGTTTGGATATCATACAAAATGGGAGCTCACTGGCTAGCCCTGTCCCAAGTTGATATGCTCCATAGCTGTGCCTCCAGCTTCGCCCAAATTCATCATTTGTTTGCAAAGGCAAACGCTGTAGCAGGGGAGAGCTTCTCCTCATGATCTGGAACATTCCAAATCACGGGGAGAAAGTTCCAAGTTTGCCGCTACTGATAAATGCTGCACTTTGGGAGAACCGGGGAAAAGGTTACAGTACAGATTGGCGGGCGGGGGGGGGGTGTTAACAAGCATGCTCCCGTTCCTCCTGTACCTGGGTGCACCGTATCCAGTTCGTATAATGTCTAAACAGACCTACAAACAGTTTTGAACTGATCAGATTAGTGGTGTGTGTGTGTGTGTGTGTGTGTGTGTGTGTGTGTGTGTGTGACTGACCCAGTTGATCCTCTAGAGGACCTGTGACATGGGTCAAGAGAGTCTGGTGGGAGAGACTAGCTCCCACAAGTGGGCAAAGTGCTTTCACAGCCTGTTCTGAGACTCACCCCTTGCTTTTAGCTCTTGACTGAAACAGTTCAAATGTCACATTACAGCTGAGCATCCATGACTAGAAAAAGTTGGTGTTGCTTGATGCTCTCACTTAGCCAGTTCCCCACCACACAGCTTGTGTGCAACGAACTGACCACCTGAGGAAATCCTTACGGACAGGTGGGCAGTGCAGGATGAAATGAAACCAAGGCACTGCACATTTATGGAAGAAAAATCCAGACTTAGCAACCAAGCAACGCATCTGAAAAGCAGAACATTCCTGGACGACACATTCTCTGGTTTCATATGCACACTTGCAAGCAACAGATGCACAGGGAGATGAACAAAAACACATCTTATAACAATGAGGAGGAGGATGGTTGCTTTCGTCCGGAGGTAATTTTAAGCTCAAAGTAGCTTTTGGACTATTTCCTGTAAACCTCGAACTCCTGCTACACAATTATGCCTCTGTGTGTGTGTGTGTGTGTGTGTGTGTGTGTGTGTGTGAATTTTTCTAATTAAGGATCCAGCAACATAAATGCAGCACAGCTAATTTAGAATTAAAAAATGGACTAACGCGCCAGGGTGATATAATAAAGCAATGTTTATTGTGTTGCTACAGTAGGAGTATTTTTACAATGACCAGCCCTAATGTCAGGAAATGAGTAGTTTTTACATAAATTAAACCACAAACATCTGTACAGTATTTGACTAACTTAACGGTCTCGTATCAAGAAAGAACAATAAGAAAATTCACAGTCAAGACCAAAACCACAGGCTGCTATTCTTTTTGCAACGTCCTGACCCATCCTGAGGGAAGAACCGTTATAGATCACTTCAGATACAAACATGTGGTTGGTTTTTGCACAAAACCTGTAGAACTGGAAATCCTGTCTTCCAACCATCCCAATGAAATTTGCCCCCAATCTTTGAAAACATTCAGTTTTGAAATCCTGTTGTGTCAATTCTGGCTTGGCTCACAGTTAAACCGTTCAGAGTAAAATTCACAACATAACCAACACAGCTCAAAAACAAAACACCCAGCCATCTTTTCCATGATTTCTCGGTGATCTAGGGCTGTGGACAAGGGGTGAGTCTAGAAAAAGGCCATGGATATAATAATAATTTATTTATACACTGCTTTTCAACAAAAAGTAGTTCGGAAAGTGGTTTACATAACAAATCAATAAATGGTTCCCTGTCCCCAAAGGGCTCACAGTCTAAAAAGAGATGCAGAAGAGACACCAGCAACGTCAGCCACTAGAAACGACATGCAGCTATGGCTTGGAGGGCTGAGTGAGTGAACCTTTTTCTGCTTCTCTGCTTTTTGTTGGAGGCCCAAGGTCAGCCCCTCTCCACACTCCCTGACCGATCCTTCAAGCCCTCCAAAATAGGGCTTTTATATCCCCCTCAGTCAAAAGTGTTTGTTTGGTGGGAGAGACTAGCTCCCATTCCACAAGTGGGTGAAGTGCATTCACCTTCCCTCTTCACCCCAGCATGGTGTATTTTTTACCCCAGGGCAAGGGGACAAATGTAACCTTACCCCAAGGAGACCTCCAACAGCCAAAAATCCCCAGCGGGATGCCCTGGGGTAAGCCCCAG
Organism: Plestiodon gilberti rubricaudatus; assembly: GCA_026170595.1. NCBI lineage: Eukaryota > Metazoa > Chordata > Lepidosauria > Squamata > Scincidae > Plestiodon > Plestiodon gilberti. Next base: position 170,367,518 of record JANXHW010000001.1, read on the forward strand.
CAACCACTATAGGGCGTACTCCCAGGTAAGTGTGTATAGAATTGCAGTCTTAGATGCTTTAGAGTGCTGTAGCTTTGGAGGATTATTTAGCTTTGCAGTTCTTTTCAGGGAGCCTCATAACACATCATGTAGAAGACTGACCTACAGAGGTCAGTCATACATTATACCCAAGTAACAGCTCAATCCTATGCTTCCCCCACACCAAAACAGCTTGTGCTGCATCCTGCGGAGGTTCCGGGAACATTTGTTCCCTTACCTTACCTGTGGGTAAGCCTCTGCGACCCAGAGGGGTCTACTCGAACTTGTGCCAGCGAAATCGTTGCTGCAGGTATGCATGGACCTGGGCTGCAGGACCGGGAAGGAGTTTCCTATTCGGTGGCCACCGCTGCTGCCGAAACCGCCCCCTTCCTGGACCTGATCCACCTTCCTCCCCACCCCCATCGCTGTCCCATTCTGCCCTCCCCCCACCCCTGTTCCACCCTCCCCCTGCCCCGTCCTGCCCCTCCGTCAACTTACCTGGGTCGGCAGGCCAGTCCGGCATACTTGCCATGCGTGTGGTCACTGTGGCCTCCCCACCGGTGCTCCAGCAGCGCACAGCTTTGCGCAGTGCTGGAGGCCCTTCTGCAACTGCCGTAAGGCAATTGCTGGCGTTCGTACCTAATAGGATTGGGCTGCTAGTGTGCTTGGACTGCAGCTCTGCTTTGCGTAGTATCGTGTATCATGTTGAAGAGAGTGCAATCCAATCGTTAACTAACAGAGGACAGGCTGTCAGCTCTAACTATGTATTCTATTTTATTGGGGTGTATATATACACGTTATAGTTGGAGCACGTTGTAACACCGCTCATTACATAGATACAATCAAATTATGTTGTGTCAGGCCATGAAGGGTTTTTATAGAGACAGCAGCAGATACATGATTCTGGAGTCATGAATGGCAAAAAGTGCTTGAAGCGTCTGTGCACGTCAGTGATTCCAAAGAAGTGCTGTGAATATTAATGAAATGTCTTTCTTGACATAAACGTACGTGCTGCAATAAAATAGCATCACTTGTTTGGAAGGAGGAGGAGAGCAGTTCTTTCAATGGGACTATACCCCTGTAGTTCTGTTTAAAAGTCTCTGCAACCCACACAGACATATTTTATTTATTTTTTATTTAAAGAATTTATACCCCGCCTTTATCCCAGCAAGGGCACATACAGACCGTCTAATTAGCCAAGCCCTTTATTCAATTTTTTTTTCCAGGATTTCAATATCATCATCTAAAGTTACCAAATCATTGTTCTCCTTCCTTAACAAAAATACCATCAAATGCTCCCAGATCTTCACAAAATTAGAAAGTGTCTTTTCCTTTAATAAACTCGTAAGTTTATCCATTTCAGCAAAGCTTATGACTTTTAACAACCATTCTTCCATTCTAGGTATTACCGTGATCTTCCAATATTTAGCATACAGAATTCTTGCTGCACTTACCACGTAGGCAAATAAGGTAGCAAGATCCTTATCCAAATCTTCTTTCTGCATTCCTAACAGAAAAGTCTCTGGCTTCATCTTTATATTTACTTGTAGGATCATTCGTATCTGGGATTGTATCATAATCCAATAGGGCCTTTTCAGTAGTGGCACCAACCCTATGGAATTCCCTCCCTCTTGACTTACGTACTGCTCCCTCCCTGGAGACCTTCCGGCGAGGCCTGAAAACTTTCCTGTTTAAGGAAGCCTTCTGAGTCCTTGCCTTTTTTTAACATCCTGCTGGTACAGGTGGAGTGCTGCTGTTTTTTATGCTCTTGTTTTAATTGTAATTTGATCTGTTTTTATTAATTTTTAGATGATGTTTTTTTACTAGTTTTTGTGAATTGTTTTTATTGTTTTAAATGTGATTATTTTTTTGTATTGTATTGTATTCCTTTCCCATGTTGTAAGCTGCCTTGGGTCCCTTCGGGGAGAAAGGCGGGGTAAAAATACTGCAAATAAATAAATAAATAAATAAATAAATAAATAAATAAATAAATAAATTTAGCTTTAGGACACGTCCACCACATATGGTAAAACGTCCCCTCCTGTTTTTCACATTTCCAACATTTATTTGATTGATTACCATACATTTGGGATAATTTACTTGGGGTCATATACCATCTGTAAAACATTTTATAAATATTTTCCTTTATGTTAACATTTAACGTGAATTTCAATTGTTTCACCCATACTTTTCAATGTTTTCTAATCATCTGGCCAGCTATTGTATTTCAGAGTAAGAATAATGCCAAAGCAGCAGCCCCGCTGGTGCCCAAAGGATTTGCCAGTGACCATTCAGCGCAGCCAGAATACTGTCTTTAACTACAGTACAGTTACCGTTTTATATACGTATTTTTTACAGATACTTGTCACAGAAGGGTAAGAAAACAATACTGTGCATCCTCAGGCATTATGGTGAACTTCTGTATACGTACAAACAAGGGACCGTTTGCTGCAACTGTGCTCACCTCTATTCAATGGAATCTGTTTTCCAATTTCTGATGGTGACTTGGGGAACCAGCGCTGAAACGCTTTGCGCCCAGAAGCCAGGCTGACTTAGAAATTACTGCTGTACTTATGATCCAGGTACAGAGCCAAACCCAACTGAAAAAGCACTGTGGCATCAATAAAGTTGACCTATGCCCAAGACGGCCGTTCAAGCCATTATGGCAGTGTTTCCCAAACTTTTTCGACCCACAGCTCCCTTGACCATTGGTGACCCTTGGCCGCGGCTCCCTATTACATTATGTTGATGCCTGCCAATTGGCATTGCACTGTTTTCCGAGAGGATTCCTTGGCACTCCGCGGCTCCCCTGGTGGGTATCTGCAGCTCCCCTGGGAGCCACGCCTCCCAGTTTGAGAATCACTGCATTATGGTGATGCCTGCTGGACAGGCGGAAGGTTTTACACAGCAAGGCATTCCTTGCTGCTGTTGCTGCATTCATACTCACAGCAAAATACCCCCCCCCCCAATGGTGACTGTTTTCACATGTTTTCACTTAAGGGCAAGGGCCACAGGAGGACAAAACGTGTGTGCTTTATCCACTTTATCCATGCTGTGTCTAACTAGCAGGATGGGGAAAACCCAACAAAGCGCTTGTGCAATAGCACAGTTCGGATTGAACCCTGGCTCCATTAAAATAATTGTCAAAACTTGCACTGGACAGCCTCTAGAGAAGCCGGCAGGAGAAAGGAATCAATTAAATAGGCCTCGCGAGTGATTTGCACTAAAGGCAGAAAGATTTCAACAACCATTTCAAGAGCTATTATAAGCTCCAGTAACAGACACTCTCTGTAATTTTGTTTTTCCTGAATTAAAGGCGGACTCATTTTGAATGTCACTCTGATGTATTGAGAAGAAATAATAATCATGATTATGGCATTCTTGACTGCCAGGCAGTTAAACTCTACCTGTATCCAGGGTTCTCATATTTGTAATTTAATACAATCCAACAATGCAATTAAGATGAAGCAGAAAAATCTCATAGAAAAAAGAGAGAAGGCATGATTAGCCTGTCTGATCTATAGGGCCTTCCTCCACCAGGGTGCCGGGTCTTTGAGTCTGGGTCCTAATGAAAGGGGGGGGGGCTTGTCTGCCTCCCTGGCACCAGCTCTTGACTCACCACTTCCTCTGGTCCTGACCTCTCCAAGGGCTCCTTGGCAGGAGGTGGCCAGACTTTCTGTCCCCCTCCCCTTTATTTCTTGTGATCCTGCTTCTGTCCCAGGTCCCTTGCCTTCCTCCTCCCTCTGGGCTCCCTTGCATTCTTCTCTTAAGCTTTCATTGGCCCCCCTTTCTGCCAACTCTGGGGTCTGTTTCTTCTCCACCTTGGCTACTTCAGCAACCTCTCCACAGTTTTATTCCTCGTCTTCTCCTCACTCACCTCCTTCCCCTGTCCTCTCTCTTTCCTGCTCCATTTCCCTCCACCAATGTTCCTCTGTCTGCCTTTCTTTGTCTCCTTCCATCTCTCCCCCTATTTCTCCGCCACTGGTGGCTCTCCTTGAGGAGAGCCTCCCCCCCCAGCTGCCATCTTTTGCAGCTGATGAGCAGCCAGAGATCTGTCATTCAGCTCTGGTCCAGACAATGATGTCATCACCATGTGCCTCCAGGTGTCAATGATGCCAAATGATGATGTCATCACCAGGTGCCTCCAAGGCAGATGGCAGCAAGCCTTGGCAATGAGAAGCTCGTGAGGTACCGTGGAGGTTTGCAGACCATCACAGTCTGTTAAAAAAATAATAATCACTGATCAAATTAACCTCCAGGGTCATTGACTAAAGAAAGTGACTGATGAGGAAGCAGCAAAATAATGCCACTGGCAACAGTTTTTTCTGTAAGATGAAATCTACGCTTATCTAAATGCTATGGACTGAGGGGCCTCCAATGGAACAGGAACATGTTCTTTGAAGCTGTTTGGTTCAAAGTTGTTAAACAGTCATTTCCACAATAAAGCACAAGAGCATATGCTACGTGCAACCAAGCCTGAGCCACTAGTGCCTACTCTGTCATGTTCAGCATTTGATAGCTTTGTATTGTCTCAGGGCTCTGCTCCAACATAAACCTACAAGTCTGCAAACAACAAATAAAGAAACCACAATCAGTTTGTAGATGATATGTTTTGCTGCGTGCAAAGAGATCCCTCTTGCAGATCTCCTGGGCAGCCTGGCTGGACCAGATCACCACAATGACACAATGCTCTGTAGCTTACAAATATACAGACATTGTGGACATGGCGATTCTGAATAGGGACTAGAGGCTCATGAGTCCATGCTATTCTCCTCTCTGCTAAGGAATGTCCTCTCCTTTTTATTGATGCGCACTGTTAGCCAAAATGCCTGTTAATTTTGGGGAATAGCTTTAAATAGAGCAATTTGGCATGTTCTGGGATCTTTACCTGTGTATACCAGAGTCCAGCTTCACAGAATTCCGTTTTAAATAATATTGAGAACACAACGTGGTTGCTTTCCAATATTTACTAAATAGTTCAGGCAGAGTCATACACAAATACAATCATACACATCATACAGATCTGGGAGACTTAGACAGAAAGGTATAGAAGACATTTGCATTAGCAGGTTCCCTTTTGAAGCGTTGGGGGTAATATTCACCTGTTCCTGGAGTCCTTGGCAGCAGTGATGGAGTGAGTGAGTGAGTGAGAGAGAGAGAGAGAGAGAGAGAGAGAGAGAGAGGAAGAAGAAGAAGAAGAAGAAGAAGGAGAGGGGTAGGGATGGCTAGGGCTCCAACCAGCATAGCACAAGCTAGGAGGAGGCCTGAGGCACAAAGAAGCTAGGCCAAGGAGAGGGGGTGGTGCACAAGGGCACGCAGAGTCATAGTTCAGGAGGTAAGGGTCAAGAAAAAGAAATTGGCTGGCTGCCTGCCCTCTTAAAACCTGCACACAGGGGAGGAGTTTTTTTGGCTCTTACGCTGCAAAAAGAAATACCTTGATTGGGCTGGAGGTAAATCTGTGGGAGGGGGCATGAGAGAGTGGGGAGGAGGGAGAGGACAGATGACTTCATTGTTGCTCATGTGGATTGGCCCTCCTTGGGAGCCAGACAGTTGTTTTTTAGCATATTGTCTCCTTCCTGGTAGAGTAGTTTGCACCTCATTAGCAGAGGGGGGAGAATAGACTGTGCTTCCATGGCTACGTGCCGTGAGCACCTTGATTCATGGCGTGCTGAAATGCTGAATGGTGATCAGATCCTTCCCTTCCTGGCTTCTCTTAGCCTTCTGGAGGAACTCTGGTACAGCCTGGTGCATGGTGCTGGAACACAAACGGCATGACCCTCGCTTGTGTCATAACACAGTCCAGCTCACAAGTCCAGCTCACAAGTCCTTAGCATTCAAAGTCTCTTTGGCATACAAAGTCACTTTGGTAGCCTTCTCATTTCATAGGGCAACAGCACACCCTCTGTTTTTACCTTTCTCCACTAATCCAGGAAACTGTCAAATAATTGCCATTCCTGTTGATTGTGCCCAAGGTCTGAAACATCATGAGCTCCAAATATACTTAAAAAAAACCCCTCACTTAGTATGTTTAATAAAGAAAAATGTGCTTAATTAAAAGCTATTGCTCCCCATAGTTTGGCCTGTCAGGGAGGGAGATTTTGGTTGTTCTACTCACAGTGCCATCATAACTAGCAGGCTGGCAGAGCGAGTGCTCCACCGGCTTAAGGTGTCGCAAAAGTGCCATAAGGCACTTTCATGGCTCCTCAGGAGTAAGCGGTACTGGCGTGGAGGCCGGAGCCGCTCACTCCACTGTTGCCCAGGACCTAAGTCCTAGGCTGGTCAGCAGGAGGGCATGGGAGGTCAGGCTGGGGTGGTGGGGAAGGGGGTCATTGGTTGGCCCAGCCTGGGAGGGGGCGGGGATATCGGCACTGGGTTGCTAAAGATCTGGCGCGCATTCGAGGAGTCCCATCGGCGTCCCCTTCCCCCCGAGTGTCGCCTTCCCCCGAGGTGAGCCTCGGCCTCACCAGCGCAGCCTACTTACTACCTCTGAAAGTAGGTCTCATGTTTTGGTTGGAGTCCAGGTGGCTCCCAGGTCTGAAGAGGTTTGCTCTAAGGAAGGAGAAGACCAAGAGCAGGAAAATAACATGAGGATCATGACAGATGAAGCTAGGGCCAGACCAAGGTCTTCTGGCACCTGAGGCGAGGTGCCAAACGCTGCTCCCTTTTCCTGGTCATGCACCAGCCTCCACTCCTCCTCCCATGTTCTAGACTGGACAAGGAAGAGGGGCCAGTGTGGAAGAGGAAACATGGAGGAGAAGAGATGCTAGTCTAGCCCACCCCTCTTCTCTTCTCCACACTCCCTCTTCTGCTCTAGCCCTCTCTTTTTCTGTCAATTCAGGGAGTGGGCAGAGCAGTGGATGGATGTGAGTGGACAGATGGAGGGAGGGAGGCATCCCCTGCAAATCTGCTGCCTGAGGCTACTGCCTCAGTTTGCCTCATGGATGGGCTGGCTCTGGATGAAGCTTCAAACGTCTCTTTACTGTTCAAAGGGGTCAGCAGCGGCTACCCTTTAATACACAGCAGAAAGGTTCAGTATCCTCATGCAAGAATTACATTTTCCCTGGATTATAATTATCCCCCCCCCCTCTGCTTACTACAGATATTCCAGAAAGGGGCCCAATGAATGGACTGAAGACAACTCATCCTGTGGCATTACTGGAACCAGACAAAACAGACCTCATCAGTAACCTGAACAGGAGAGCAGTGGAACCCCATGTCACAAAGGGATACAGTAAATCCTCACTTAAAGTCGTTTCATTTTAAAGTTGATGGGGAAATGCCATAGGAGCTTTTTATCTTTATCAATTAACCTATGGTAAAATTGGTTTCGTTATAAGTTGTTCCGCCTAAAGTCACAGTTTCCAAGAAGAACCTATCGACAACTTTAAGTGAGGACTTGCTGTATATACATATAACAAACACCTATTTAAAACAATGGAAAGGAAACCCATTGCGTGACTGGAATGAAGCCCTCCAAGCCAGAGTTGTACAATTTTAAATTCTGTCTTATGCGTATTGCAAAACAGGGTTACACTGACATCTAGTGGAGATGACGTTAATTTTCATGACCCCCCCCCCCCCCAAATCTGCAATTGTTCTGAGAGAAGCAGGGAAAAACAAGTCCTTTAATGAAAGGATCCACAGTCCTTCCAAGAAATCAGTTCTCAAAAGGGGACAAGCCTCTGGAAACTTCAGACACCGAGTTAAATGTCCTTAGAAAAACCCAGTGGTGGTGACCCAGTTCTGAAGGATGGCCATTTCCTGCATGAATTTTCCTGTCACCCTGTCTTCTGATGGGTGGTGACCAAGGAAAGGACCTTTTCTGCTGTGCTGCCTGTGTGATAGAATGTTCTCCTCAGGGCTGGCCCATCCATGAGGCCAACTGAAGCAGTCGCCTCAGGCAGCAGATAAGCGTTTTGTTTTTTTTTTGCCTATTTCTGTTCTCTTACTTGCCTCCACCCATCCTTTTTCTCCTTCCACTTCCTGGATTGGAAAAGAAAGAAGAAATGTTGAGGGGAGGAGGAGAGTGCTTAGCAAGAAAAGAGGGAGAGTGGGAGGAACAGAGCCTGGCACATCATTGGGCAAGGAGGGCAGCATTTGGCATGCAGCCTCAGGTGTCTGGAGATCGTGGGCTGACCCTGGTTCTCCTCATGGGGGCTTGCCTAGCACTGGCTCTGTTCTGTTTTTGGCTCTAGCCTCCCTTTTGTTTGCCCAAGTCTATTAATGGTAATTTCCGGGTTAGATGTGGCACAAGGAAACCTGGGTTCAAATCCTCACTCAGCTGTGAAGCTCACTAGGAGAACTTTGAGCATCACCATTGCTCAGCAAGGATGCTATGCGCGGTTCATATGTCATCTCAAGTATAGAGCCCTGGGGAAACCATTATGGCTGAAATATGGAGTTCATGCCAGTGTCGGCTTCTCTACTTATTTTCTCTGGTAATGGTCATAACTAAGAACATTTGCTTGTATGTGTGTTTGTTAGCCTGTGACAGGGGCTTTTGTAAACATTTATTTTGCTATATAAACAGCTTTGTGAACTTTTGTTCAAAACTGGTAAATAAATAGTTTGAACAATGACTTAAATTAATAACGGTGCACTTCTTTCTCGGTGGGGCTTAAAGTCAATTACACTTGTTGTAGAAAGTGTCTACATATTTACTGTTGTCCCCCCCCCCCCAGAAGTTAAACCTTTAATTGGACTGTAGAATGATATTTGCTACTTCCTTAATATTTCTTGGCATTTGTGTCTCTTCATTATTTTTTTCTCTGGTTATGTGCATGTTGTATTAATCGCAGCCTGTGAATGCTAAAAACTGAAAATCAAATTGCAGAAATAAAAGGTGATCATTCTTTACTTTGCATTTTGTCTGTGATCTCAAAAGCATTGGAAAAAACTTGAAAATGGAAAAAAGTTTTTTCAAAACTACAAAAAAAATCCTTGAAAGAACCACTTCTCATATTCAATCCAGTCCATATTTGTGAAGACAGGAGATTGATTTGAATCCTTTATCGCCTGCACCAGGAAATTGGGGCTTTCCCTATAATTGTATGGGGGGGGGCAGTTCTTGCAATAAGGTGTTGCCTGAATCAGCCTAGAGTTGGAGGTGGCAAAGAGGTTGAGCTATCTTTGAAGGGGATGCCTCACACGTTGCCTGTGAAACTACTGCCATCAACCACAAGATCTACATCTAGCCTCTGCAACCAAGATTCTTTCAAAACAGATGTTTGGATGACTATCCCGCATTAATGGAATTTGCCCCATAAAAATGCACTTAGGAAAAATTACTCACAAGTAGTCCCATTGACTGCCGTCAGCGACACCTGCTCTATTGTGGTTGTGTGAACGAGCGCCTCCCAGATGATTTGCAAACTTCCATACAGTCCTCAGCTCCTGCACTATAAATCAAACTCTGTATGTAAGTTTCTTCTTTTTGTGATGATGCCACTGTGCCGCATGTGTGGTAGAATGTTCACTTCAGGGCCGGCCCATCCATGAGGCCAACTGAAGCAGTCGCCTCAGGCCACTGATGCATTGCAAGAAGCTAAAGTGCTTTGGTATCATTGCATGGAGAATGCTGCCCCATGCTAAGCTATGCAGCAGATAGCATCAGGGGCCACAGCAGCTAATTCATTTATAGAGATAATTCTATAAGGTGTAAAACAAGCCCTCTTCCACCACAAGCAGCTACTTCTGTCTGTCGAAACGCTGTAATGGAACTGTTCAATTCAACCGCTGTTTATTGACCCAATTTCTCTTTCTCCTTATCGTTGACTGGTTCCTCTGATAAATAATGAATTCTTCATGTCTTATTCATTTACTTTATGTCCAGTTCATGCATTTAAAAATAACAAATTCTCACAGCACCCCAGAGGTTTTCCCCTCCACACACTGAAGGGACAGTCCGGAAAACTGAGCCATGATGATTCCAATAGCATGCAAAAATGTCTGAAACTTGTAATGTCTTCAGTTCATCTTTGAACGACAACTTGGCTTTTGTGAATGTAAATACAACAAAGACTCCATTGATAATAGCCTCCGTTTGTACCAATTACATGTTAGGTAACAGAGCCACATGGCAATGCAAACAACCCATTATTTTTTTGAAAAAGAGCATGTTTCAGATCTTTTTTCTCTGAGCCAGAGGAAAGAAACCTCTCACCCTTGGAAAAAACCACCTTAAGGTGCAGTCTTATACTCCACAAAGGAGTAGTAGTTGAGCACTTGTTATTTCACAGCAGCAGCAACCCCCCCCCCCTTTTAAGCACCACCTCTATGCCCTGGCATAGCACCACCTCTATGGCATATGGTTAAAGAAACACTGCCACTAGGAGGCAGTGGTGCTCTGGAGCTCATGCTACTGTCAACACAGACGACAGTGAAAACTGCTTGTAAAAGCAAGGATTAAAAAATGTTAAAATGAATGGGTGGGAAAATGAATTGGAACCCTATTAAGAGCTCTGAAACAAATGGCCCCAGTGACACCATCAGAGAGTGGGCATACCCAGGCATAGGCCCAGGACCCATGCCCCCAAAAGGGCCCTGTAAGCCATCGCCAGGCAGTAGTGGAGGAATGCCTGGGGTGAGGGGGCAGCCTGCCCCCAAGCAGCACCGGCGGGCAGCTTACCGACGGCAGCACAGACATGAGCAGGCGGCGGCGAAAAAGACGCGTGCTTTTTGGCCTGCCCATCTGGAGCGTTGGTTGAGCCTTTGGCTCACATTCCGTGTGGCCGCAGCATTCCGGATGGCATCAGCATCAGGCGGGGGAGGCGGTGCAACACGTGCGGCGGTCCCACCCACCCTGTGTCCATGACACTGTCGCCAGGAATGATGGGAAAATCCAGAGATGCATAGTGACTCAAGATTTTCTTAACTCTATGTGTGCATCATTGCATAGGGTTCAGTACAGAGAGAAACAGGCATGCCTCAGGACTGATTTAAACATGCATTCTATGGCATGGTGCAGCTGTCTCATGAAATTGCACCATCTCAGCTTTCAATGTGTGTGATTGTGGCCACTCAAGAAAGGGCTGCTGCAACAACACAGATTCTGGGAATGGATTATAGATAGCTACCCCTGACCTGGAAGTGCTGGTTCTACATCTCCTTGTAACCTCAGCCAAGTCATGAGACCCACCAGTGCCCATTCATTCCTGAGGGTTGTCATGTGGAAGTCTCCAGCAGAAACAGGTCCCAAAGTCTCACTTGCGCAGGTCTCCTGATGATGTCAATTCCATGTGAATCTTCCGTGTAGCTCCACATCTATGTCAATGTTACCCACATTTTTCTGGGCTTCTCATGATCCAAACACCGTGGGTGTGTTTTCTAGAGCTAGACCAGAGACAGATGAGGGTGTTGTCCTGATGACAGGTCAGATAATGCACGGTCACATATTTCTGCATCAGTTTGGACCTGCTTTAAAAATACGGCTCAAAGGACCCTCCCCCTCCGTGCCCCCAAGTGAAATCAGAGATGGGAAAACGTCCTCCCCTAATCCCACAGAAACAGGCACACATTCTCGTTTAACAACTAATTGATTTATTTAACAATACAAATTTCTTTCTCCTGCTTCATGTTAGCAGAGAAAAGTTGAGGAACAAAAGTATTTTTTTTAATGTTTACACAAAAAAACCCCCAACCTCTTACTTCAGTAAATATAAAATTTACAGACAAAAAACTACATTAAAAAGAACAAAGTTGTGACAAACTGATGACAGGAAGGGAATGCAGAATCAATAACAACATGTGTAGCAAAGAAAGGAACGGGGGCAATATTGAGAAAGCATCTCACTTATATACCAAGGTTTCTGAGACTGGAGGTGCAATAGGAAACTAAGTACATGAAAAACAAGAATAAGATTTTTAGTTATACTATATACTTTGTGATATAAATATTTGAAAGCTTCGTAGGTCACATATTTAATATGTGAAATATACATTTTGCTCCCTACTGTAAATTCATAGGCATGTTGAACATGCGAAATATGGATGCGTGACACTGGCGCATGGTAACCAGCAAGGTCTTTGGAGCCTCTCCCCATGCTCTAGTTGCCTAAAAATCATTGTTCCTTAATCCTCAGAAGCCTAGGGCAAATCTACATAGCATGGATGCAGTGTCAGCTCCATTCGTTTCTGTGGGACCTACCAAGACCCACTGAAATGAATGAAGAGTGCACGGTAGAAGTGCCTGACAGATCGCACCTGTAATGCTTTTCTAAGTACACCATACTCTTTCATGACGCAACCCAATGGAAGTTTAGCACTCTAGCGGGAAGGCTGCGTTAGTGCTGTAGACTCCGCGTGGGGACTCATAGAACTGAACGCTGCTCCGTACGAAGACATTTCCAGGGAGGCATTTCCTCCATACAGAGACAAAGACAAGCAAGTCAGGAAGAAGTCTAGGTAAGAATTCTTCTCCCTGACATCTAGTTTTCTACATGGAAGGAACTTTTTGGGTTGGAGGAGTATTCAGTCACAAGAGCCCTCACCTGAAGGCTGAGGGAGTAACTGCCCAGATACTGGTTTATCGCCTCAGTTAGAAATTGGCCTTACCGAGAACCTAGGTATACAGCAGAGTGTTTGCCTCCACCAGTTGACTATTAAATTGTTTGCTGTACAAGACAACCCCCATATTTTTCATTGACTTCCATGTCAGGGTCTGAAATGGAACTTGCGCTGTTAACAAACCCATCTCAAAATACCAGTGAAGATGGCTTTTGGTTGAGAAATCAATGACATATCATTTGAATCACCTCTCAGAATACAAAGGTATATATTTATACTGTATAATCAAGTAATGTTACTCTAGACATCATAGTCTGGAGACCACAGATCTTATACATCTTAGACCTCTTGAAGCCTCCATATTTTGACAATACTTAGATATTAAAAATACTGAAATGCAACTATCAATAAATTTTAAGCACCCGACTGTTTGACAGAAGTACTCAAAACTTTCCAAAATCCACAGCAATGTTGGTGGGTAAGGAGGAGCTAAGAGTCAGCCAATGAGTCACAACAAATCAATTAAGATTTTTTTTTTCCTCAGCTTTGTCAATACTAAAGTGATAAGGAACAGAAAAATAATTAGTTACTACAAATCAAGTATCTAGAATTCATAGCCTGTGTCTTAAGTCCAATTCATACATTATCCTGCCGGGACAATGGTTTTGAACTGGTAATATATGGATGTTTTGAGGATAATTTTCATGTCATTAGCTCTATTCACAGGCTTCAGTTGATGTATTCAACTGAAGAGCAGTTGTGGAGAAGAGCAGGATTGTGCCCCCTCCATATCCTGGGCAGAAAATGAGAAAGGGTTCTATGCATATTGAATTGTACATGTGTAGAGTTTGTACCAATGGTTGGGAACCCTGAACATGCCAAGGCGCCTGAGCATGTGTAGACTCCACGCACATACGGAACTATTTTCTCCCATTCTACCCCATGTGCAGAGGTTAGGAGCAGAGTCAGTGGCCACACACAGGTTGGGGGCAAGGCCCAGTGGCCACGATCCCACTCTCCTCCACCACATACTGAAGACTAATGCCAGTCACTTTCATGATAGCGGAACAGTGATGTGATCTGAGCTACTCGCATGAGCTAAACACCCACATATTTCTTATGTGGTGTTAGGAGTCCATCATGCTAGAGGTGTGGGGTGGCCATCACATTGCAAAATTAATGTATGAATCAGACAGACAAAGGGTGTAATCCACTGGGAAGTCCTCCTGAGCAGCCCCCCATTGAAATGAATGAGAGCTGTGCAAGAATACCTCTCTTTAGGAGATCCCATTTGTTTCACTGGGGGCTTGCATGGGAGTCCTTCCGATTGGGTTGTGTTTAGAATTACCAGTCAATTCAACGTACATTTCGCTTATAAAAGTGCATTTTGCCTCAACAGTGTTTTTCATCTTTGTCTTTTTTTAATATTACAGTTTCAGATTAACGGTATGTTACTTATTCCATTTTGAGATATGTTACTTAAGCTGGTAAGTAGGGCATGCAATCATGCTGTTTCGGAAGACAGTTTAACAGGACCAAATAATTGCTACCTGAAACCTACGTCTAAAGCACTGAACTGCCTGCAACCAGATACAAATTTGAAAATTATTGGGGAAAAAAAGACCTTAGCAACTTCTATGCAAACAAAACTGAGCACAGGTCCCAAGAGCTCTTCATTTTGCCTTGCAAAAGCTAGCTTGTTTAAGGTAAATCAGAGGAAGAAATAACTAATGGTGAAAGATGGAAAAGGAAACAAAGCAGCTGACTTGTTCATTCACATTGGATTTGCGATGAAGCAAATCCCCCTCTCCCTAGCAACTGTACCTTCATTGGTTCTGTTGACACTGAGTGAATGCAGATGGTTATTCAACCAAGACCATCTTACTCCAGTGTACGTGCAACCACAGGATCAGCTGGTCATGTAAATCGCCCCGCCAAGTAGGGAGAAGAATCTCACCATGTCCTTATTTCCCTGAATTTCTGATCAGGTGCAGAAGTTCCTGATAAGGCTCCTGCTTTGTACAGTACTGGGGCAGAAAGGTGGGATACACGTTTTTAAAAACAAATAAATAAAGCAAGCAAGAGGATTCACCTCACAAAACAATAGAGGGTGGATGACTTATCAGGTGGTTAGATGGACACTGTGGTATGGATTGGCAAAGGCCACTCGTGTACTGTATTCACTCATTGTGCCAAGCTTGTCTGCACTGGAACAGCTAAAGATTCAGTATTAATGACATCTCCGCAGTTCTGTTTCATCTTTCAAACGAGGACCAAACTACGCATTAGGTTAAACATGTCACTGGGAATGATATGCTTAATTTTTCTTGGATAAATAGCAGATGTCCAGGGATAGGGTGTGGGGAGCAGGGCTTGAAGCCTTTGCCCCTCTGAGTCCTGATCTGCCAATGGGAGCTTTCATCCTCAGTCAAACAGCAGCCATCTTGGGGTGGGTGGGTGGGACCCAGATAAATGAGTCAGACCAGGTTAAATGCCTCTCCCCCACTCCACAGTTCCAATCCAGCTTGCCCCACTCCCCGTAGCTGCTATTAACCAAAGAAAGGTGAGGCATGTCACTCCCAATGACACATTTAATGAAGCATGTAATTTGCCCTAAAACTGAGAGGAACAACATCCCATTGATCTGAGGCAAGCTACAAGCGTGAAGAATATCTGCAGGTCTCATGCTCGGGGCCCTTTCTTCCTTACATGAGTTTTCCATAGGGGATCCATATATAGAAACAGCCTCGCAATTCTAATCTATTACAGTATGCTCCCATTTGAATTTAAAATATGAAAACAAAGAAAACTATTCCTTGGGGAACATGTTTATTGTGTTTGAGATGATACACTGGATGCTCTCTGAGCTACAAGGTGGTGGCGATGGGAAGGGGGGGGGGGAAGATAAAAGGAAACCCTTTCATTACAAACTGACAAAGGAAAAAGTTTAAAACAGTTTTCACAACAGCATGTACCACATATCGGAAATAGATCTGGGCGTAATACAAATGACGTCATTCCTAATAATCTACAGCTACCTTTAATAACTTCATACAGATAATGAATTAGGCTAAAATGCACTATAATATTTGGTTGACTTCAGGAAACAGTATCCTTAGTTACATCACAAAATACATTTTGATATCCCAAAGAAGCAAGACTTGCAAGTAGGCATTTTAAACATAACTAATCTACAGCTACAAAGTTCTACTCTTGATAGCATTTACCTTTCTTTTTTGGGGGGGGGGGAGAGGGGGGGAGAGGGAAGGAGGGAAGGAAAGCAGAATCCCAATCTTCAAAAGGATAAAAGCAGAGAGTAGAATCAGTATAACATATACACAGAAGTCCGTATTGTAAAGGCTATAAAGATTGGTTGCACACTGCAAAGCTGCATCCCCGCACCTTCACACTGCACAAAGTAGTCACGTCACTTATGTTGCGTATCTCTTGGTCCACTGTCTGGCTATCCTGTCATGTTCTGCTCTGTTGGTCAGGTACTGAGTGGCTATGCTTCCCACCAGAGGATCAGCTGCAAGAGTGTGGCAGAGAACAAGAGGGAATAGGGAAGGAGGAAGGGAGGGAGAAGGTACGTTAGGAGCCATTCTCAAAACAGACACATCAGCATTGCTTTCTTTACCAGCACGGCTTCCATTCAAGCTCTAGGAAATACCACTTAGTTCACTCAGCAGATCACATGCTAAAACATTTTCCTGGATTGTGCCATATCCGACTGCAGCTACGCCACTGTAGTGCGAAGAACAGTGTCATGTAGTGGCGAGAGTGCCAGACCAGGATCACCACTGATTCTGAAGCTGTTTTCCCTAGGAAATGCACCATCAATGACCTGGGCGGGGGGGGGGGGGAATACATGATACCGCCACATTAAAAAAAACAAAAACCCTCTCTGCATGTACCAGGAGGAAGGAGCCCAGCCTAGCCTTTTCCCTCACAGCTATGAGCAGGGATACTTCCCCCCCCCCCGGGAAATTCTGCATCTGCGACCTGAAATGGTACAATCCAACGTTAGTTTAATGTCATCTGCTGTTTGTTGCAGACCCACCTCAGGACCACCTGTAGACCCACCTATAGGTTTAAAGAGTTCTTACTTTCACGTAAGCGTGCGTAATTCCGAAACCTTGGTGGAACACAAGTTTGAAGGAGAAAATGCACATGGCAAAATGACTATACAAAGGTGCTGAGTCAGTTTACGTTGTCTTTACACTGGAACAGTTATATTAGTTCAAACGTCTGCTATGCAGCTATGCTCAGACGTTACAGCATTTTC
Source organism: Plestiodon gilberti rubricaudatus (assembly GCA_026170595.1). Taxonomy (NCBI): domain Eukaryota; kingdom Metazoa; phylum Chordata; class Lepidosauria; order Squamata; family Scincidae; genus Plestiodon; species Plestiodon gilberti. The sequence continues at coordinate 170,384,325 of JANXHW010000001.1, forward strand.
CTCTAGCCAAAACGATACAGAAGTCAATTGGAGGACTGTGTGTCATTTTGTTCTTGGCAAAAACGACTTTGTTCAGTTTCATATTTCAGTAATTATAGCAGCAGCAGTAATGTCGCTCATAAAGTAGTTTAGGTTTACATTTTAAGAGGCTACATGTTTTCATGCTTTTGCACATCACATCTGTTTGCAGCCTTTAGCCTCTCAGATATTTCAAAATATCTGTGTGGGTTTTAGTGGAATCCAGTGGCTCTGTTAGAGGCAAACTAATCATGCGGCTGACCTTGGAGTGCATGCCCCTCCCCCAACAAAAGGGCACAGGAGAGGGGGATACACCACAGATGAGTAAGCCTAGAACTGACTGAAATAGGAGAAGAAAGCACCCAGAGGAGTCCCTCTTGGACCATACCACCTCAGAGTACAAGTTCCTGAAAGTAAGAAAGAGTGAGTGAGTGTTACACTTGCCACTGGCAACAAGGAACCACTTACTGGTGATTCATGATTATGGATGAGGACAAAGAAAGAGACCCTTCCTCTTCACACTAGGACAAAAGAGGAAGGTCTCCTGTTTTCTGTCCCTCTGGCCAGATTGATCCTGACCCTCCTTCGAGGCCTCATCCTCTCACTTCATGCAGTACTGGCAGGTGCTTAGAAGCAGCAAGAGAAGTTCTTGTCACCTCTTGTGGAAGAAGAGGCCATCTTCATTGGTAGAGCACAAGCTTTGCATTTAGAAGTCCCTAGTTTCAATCTGTGGCAACTGCAGGTAGGGCTGGGAAAGACCACTGCCTGGAGAGCTGCCACCAGCTAGCGCAGGCAATACTGATCTAGACCAGGGGTTCTCAACCCCTTCCCGGCCGAGTACCACCTCCGGCGGAACTCACCTGCTGCATACCACCGGAAGTGACTGGTGATGACATCATTGCCAGTTACTTCCGGGTTTTCAGAGGCTCTGGGCGGGTGGGAGGGCCCTTCTCAGCATTCCCAAGAGGCTCGGCCAAAGGCAGTAGCCTCTCAGGAGTGAAAACACAGCACCAAAAGCACTTTGTCGGAGCGGGGTTCTGGCACTCTAGCGGTCCAAGTACCACCAGCAGTCAGCCGAAGTACCACTGGTTGGGAACCCCTGATCTAGATGGATCAGCTTTCCACATTCATATGCTCTGAGTGTCCAAAGCACAGCGTAAAGCAAGAGACTGATTCCGTTCCTCAAGGGCTCACTGCATACTGGGCTGGCACACACTTGGAAGTGGTGAGAATATCTCTTGAGTACGTCTCCATTCCTCTTAGTCAATACTGTGCCACTGGAGGCACTCAGAAGCTGCAAGAAGGACTGGTGTCAGGAGTCAGCATTGTTGGGCACCAGACCAGGGCTCCCAAAAGGGTGCTGATCCCTGAAACCACATCTGTGCCCACAGGCTTCATGTAGCGGTGGCAGAGTGACTCTCTGAGAGTTCAGTCACCACAGATGAGACACTAATTTTGCCATTAAGTTCAGCATTAAGTGTGAAAGATCAACTGAACTGAGGTCAAGGCCCCCAGAAGTTTACAGATAACCCAAACAGGATGGGGCGTATCCGGACTGCACGGGAAACAATCAACGGAATGCAGGTTGGATCCCATGCATGCCAACTTTATGCAATGTTTATGCAGTCAATATACTTTGAGCAACATTTTTCCATGGCTGCGCATAGGAAATTTTCTGGCTCTGCTTGCTGCACAATTTAGTCACGCTTATTTATTAATTAAAAAGATCACCGCCTTACCAGGATTGCAGTCTGTCAAGAGGGAACAAATAGACAGCAAAACCTTTGAAATAGTCAAAGCAGGGCTCCAGTTGTCTTTCAGAATATCCAGACAGATGACTCCCTGACTGTTGATGTTGCAGTGATAGATCCTAGTACGGAACGTAACCTAAAGCCAGAAGCACAAAAGACATGTACATGTGTGTGTGCAGGAGAGAAATCATTACATGCTTTTCATGCATAGCTTGTTACCAGTCTTTTGAAACTCGTCTGAATTATTCACCCTCAGACGGAGAATTTTCCCATGGAGGCCTTTTCATTTTTGTTACTCATTCTGGAAGACTCATCTGAAAAAACTCGTCTCCCCACCCTTTTGCAAAACGCTATCTTATTTATGTCTGTTGTGAATATCTCAAAGTTAAAGACTTTTTTGTGGCTTTTGCTGGCAAGCCAACAGCATGCACTCCCACTTCTGGACCCGGAAAGAAAGCACTGGAATATTTTACATTACTCTTTTTTATTTGTTTATATATAGGGCACTCAAATGCCTTCCCTGTTCACGTTCAGCGCAACTTAGAACTGCAAAGATGGTTCGTTCTCGTCATGTCAAAAAATGTTCTTTAAAACGGTTTCACTCTGCTCCTCAGTGGTTTTGTAACGATTTGATAAAAGTGGCTATGTCAACAAAATTTCTGTAGAATATATGCTGTTATTTCTTACACCGGTCACCTTGGGGCATCCAAGCTAGTGGGTAGCCTCAGGGAGCACTGTGCCTCCGGGTCCAATGCACACTGGTCCAATAGGCCCCCTTCCCTGACAGGCTTTGGTTGTTGTGAAAACGTGGTGTCTTCTGGCTACTTTAGATTGCTTTCTTTCAGCGCCTTACATTTCTGGCTGCCTGATTTGTCTTTATAAGCAGACATGACTGTAAGACATGTACTGTATGTATATTAATTATACCAGAGTGATAAATGCCCTTTAATCACTGTTCTCTGTCTCTGGGATCCAGCAGCAGATCTTCTATACATTCTGGAGGCCAGACGCCCAACTCATTTACACACACATAGAGCCTATAAATCAGCCCAAGTTGCCACAGTGCTTTGAATTTCAATGTCCCTAATGCTTATGGTGTTTGTTCCTCCCTCCTGCTGCCAGTCGGCTAACACCCCCTGCGAGCTCCTCCTGAGACAGCCATATTAAGGAGACATACATCTCTCTCTCCCTCTCTCTCTCTGACCACTAATTTCCTGAAGAAGCTCTCTCTGATCTAGAAGAGGGCCTGGCTGTTCAGAATTGTTATTTGTTCTGCTCTAACATTGCTTCTGATTGGCTCTATAAGATCTTACAAGACCTGGATGCACTTGAGAAATACAGGGAAATCAATTTGCATGACCTACATTTCAGCCATCACTTTTGCCTCCTGAAAATATACTTGCTGCCCAGGACCAGCTTCTCAAGGATTGCCGGGCTGGGATAAAATCCTCCCATCCTTCCCCTGCATATGTGCCCCAACAGTGGTCAATAAGGACCAGTTCATACATTCCTTGAATGACACATTTGCCCCGGACACATCTCAAGACAATTTGCGGCTGGTGTGAAGTCACCATGGAGTCCCTATGATTCAGGCCAATTCTTACTATGGTTGTAAAAAGGGTTTCCCTGGCATGATCAACACTGGTCCCAAACACTTAAGCAGTTATGTGGCTCAGGTTCTCAGCAGCAACCACAACGCTCAGCTACTGTGTGTAGTGAGCCAGCATGCCAGAGGAGACCAAACATTTTTCCCAAGAGCAATCTGGGAAAGAAGCATCCTATTACCTGGAACAAGTTCATTGTGTCTCCATCAATTCCCTTCCACCACTAAATAGAGTGCAAGCATATGAACGGAGATTTCATAGCAGCCAAACCTGAGATGACTACAACATTACATATGGAACATGCTTTACAGTTGTGAAATGTCCAATGTTAACATTCTCTTGAAAGTCTTTCCAAGATGAAAAAGGGTGTTCATCTTCAAAGTATTCGAAATTCCTAAGTTTTCACAACCACCCTGATAGACAGAATTCTAATGCATGATGCATTTTTGTGCTTTTGAATTGTGTCCTCATTCTGCTCTGACGTCCTTTTATACTGACATTCTTTATCAATGTAGCACAGGGTTGAAGTGTCTTATGACACAATCCTATTTGACCGCTGCACCAGCGTACAGTGTCACAAATGTGTCATAAAGCACATTTCAACAAAGGAGAGCCGGCGGATGGCATCATCGGCACTTACTTCGTGGCTAAGAATTCCGGAGCTCGGAAAGTCAAGGTAAGGCACAGGGGAGGGCCATTCCCTGCACTTAGAGCCTGCGCACTTGAGCTTTGCTGCCTTTTGGGATCCAACGCGGTGCTGTTCAGCTAAGATGGTGGCCGCCAACTTGGCAGACCCGCGTACCACCAGCCTGTGGTCTGAGTACCACCAGTGGTCCAAGTACCACAGATTGGGGACCTCTGGTTTAAAGGAATCATTATCACAGAGTTTGGGGGGGGGCAGGGCAAAGGAAATTTGCAGCCTCAGGCTTAAGGTCATGTTTCTGATCCAAACTAATCATACTTCATTGGATCGTGTGACTGACCTTGTGGTTGGGATCTAGAGAATTGTACCATTCGTCTTGCTAATTGTGCAAAAGGGGGCTTTGGGACCTGTTTTAGCAGCAGCACCTACTGCCATATGGAAAGCTGCTTTTGAAACTTACCAGGACTTTCTAAATTAGCTTGTGGTCTGGCATGGGGATTTGTGATTCAGAGGAAAAAATTAAAAAAAAACCCTCAAGTCATGCAAGCCTTTGGCATACCTAAAATAACTTTTGGGATCTCAGCCAAAATACACAATTTGTTTGAGGATTTTTTTTTCTGTTTCCTGCCTTATCTATCACTTGATTTCTGCAGTGTGTGTTCAACATATTAACCCGTTTAGTAAACCTAAAATTTGGCCTATTTGTTCAATACTGGATCGTCTTCATCAAACATCTGCTACACAGCTGCAATTTTTGAACAAACATTTATGCTGGCATAAATATCTGTATCATATGATCAAGAACATGACATTTTAGCTGATGTTTGAGGCAATTTTAAGTATATCTGGCACACTTTTTTTTTCTAAGTAACAGGGTCAAACAAACAGATCAGTAGCAGGTACATAGCATTTAAAGTGATAATTCATTCCAACACTGAATTTTCATTTGGCAGAAAATTACAGGTATTAACTGGTAGCCTTTTCTAACTGCTCATACTTTTGTTCAATTACTATGAAAACGTTGTTCTTGAGAAGTTACTTTTCATTTAATAGATTTTGTTTCATCAATTATTTACCAGCATAATTTTTTTCTTTGCAGAATTATGACAGTGATGACACGTTGACAACTGTTACCAGAATTACTGGTAGAAACCAGACAGTTTTCAGTAATCAAAAAGCATGTTTTTTGAGGTTAATCAACGGGACTGAAATTCAGTACACATTTTTACAAAAACTTAAGTACCACTGAAATCAGTGCAGAGTAAGTGTCTCACAGCCCAATTCTATACAGTTGACCCCCTGTATCCGCAACTTCAGCATCCGCGGATTTGTCTCACCGTGGATGCTTCACGGATATGGGGGGCCAACCTAAAAAAGTTTGAAAAGAAAAAAAAGGATAAAAGATCCTATCAGATGCAAACCGCTCCATCATCTTCCTTTAACGAGCTTAAATCACGCTACGGAAGCCTCTTCCAGGTCGTGCAACTTCCCTTCCCTCTCCCAAAATAGCTCCAGAATGCATTGCAATGCATTCTGGGGTGATCTTGTGAGAGGGGAGTGGGGAATCGTGCAACCCAGAAGAGGCTTCCGGAGCACAATTTACGGCGCAATCCTGAGTAAAGATCCGCCTGCGGAACGCGCGCTCCGCAGACGGAGAGTAAAAATGTTTTGTCATCCTTTGTTCCACTTCAGGATGGAGACAGTTGAAAGTACATATACAGCAAACTCTTTGAAAAGTTTGTTTTGAGGAGTATAGAAATGTATAGATAGTCACATCCTTACCTTTGGTGGTTTAAATGGATAATCAGATGAAAATGTAATATCCAGAAAAAAGACGCCACCTTCATAAACAGAACCTGGGGGGCCAAGGATAGTAGATCTCCATTCATAAATGTTATCACCTTTAGGCCCAGCACTATTGAAATGAGAGAGAGGGGGGGGGGAGAGAATATGAGCTGGAGGCTTTGTGAGCATTTAGTCATCACTTCTTCTTTCATTCTGTTGAATGGCATCTGTTGCTTATATATGACTTTGTGCTTTTGTCTGCGTTTGCTATGAATGAAGAAACTGCATATCAACTGCATTGCTGTCAGTGCTTCCAACACAAGGCCCATCTTTGTCTTTTGTTATATTTCGCTGTGTAGCCTTTTGTCTGCTGCTCTTTCCAGTACATGAGGCACACACAGAAAGACAGAAATAAAATTATGCTTTAAATACAAGGGCTACAATGCAAGGCAGGGTTAGACATACAGTACTTAAGACCATTCATCTATCTTTTCCTCCCTGCCTCCAAGGAGGTTAGGGCAGTGTCCACCATGGGATAATTGCAATCTATCTCCACAAGCCAATGAATTAGGTTAAGCTGCAAAGAGAACGCAACATGCCTAAACACCCAATAAGCTGAGTGGGAATTTGAACCCCAGTGTCTCCAGTGCTGGCCGAACATTCTATTCGCTACACCACTAAGCTGGCTGAACATTCTATTCGCTACACCACTAAGTGCGAACATTCTATTCGCTACACCACTAACCAAAACGACAGCTGTGCTGGATTGTAGTCAGCAGAATCTAGGCACTACTGAAGCGCACGGCAAAACTCCTTTTGAGTGGCACAGGACTGCAAATGAATGTTCTAAGGCCGCAAGGGACAGTCCCAAACATGATGCTATTTTTTCCTTGAAGCCACAATGCTCTTGTGATTTTGCTGCACAGTCAGTTCCAAGTCACTTCCCAGGATCCTAAAAACGTGCACACACTTTCTGACAACCCTCAAAATTCGACAGTCCTATCCAGAAAAACCTTTCTGACCTTCCGAATGAAGACGTGAAAGAACAACGTTCTGAAACTGCCATTTTGCAGAATGTAACATTATAGGATAGTGATGGCACTGGAAACTTTAATGGTTTAATACAGATCAGCAGGCTGTTTTAGTGTCATTATACAGTATGATACAGTACACAGAATTGACGCAGCTGGCCATTTTTATAATTGGAAAAGTTATTCCAGGGACCCTCAGATGCTTATTTTAAGAGTGGGAAAAATAAAATAAAAAATCCCTGCATTACAACAAAGCACCAGCAATGACACCACCACTAATCTAAACTTGCGCCCATTTGAAAGGCTTGAGGAATGATTATTTTATAAATAATATGATTTTGACAGAGGAATGATTACTTTATAAATATGTCTGCAAAGGTGCTGAAAAAGTAATACCTGTACATACATTTTCAGGTTAGCATTGTAAGAATTTCTGCATTTGTATAGCTTTAAGAGGGCACCATGTCTTTTCCCCTAACTACTGTATTATACCTTGATTCAGAAACAACTTCTGAAAGGTATATCTCACACACACATAACCAAACCATTTTATGATAAGGCCTTTAAAGTATTTATTTACCACAGGTATATGGAAACATCAACGCCCTTAAGAAGCTCCCTATTTACAAATATATCATTTTTTCAAAAATAAGCTAGTTTTACAACTATGGAATTAGACTTTTTCCCAGTTTTGGGAGGAATTAAGGTAAGCTCCAGTGAACAGTACCATACTGGAAATGATAGCGAGACAAAATATATAGAACAGGGGTTCTCAACCAGTGGTACTCGTACCACCAGTGGTACTTCAGCCGATTGCTGGTGGTACATGGTCGATAGAACCCCACTCAGACGCGCCACTTTTGGCGCTGCATTTTCATTCTTAAGAGGCTTCTGCCTTTGGCTGAACCTCTCAGAAACACTGATAAGAGCCCTCCCACCCTCTGAGATCCTCCTACCTGTGTCTTCTGGCCTCTGAAAACCCGGAAGTAACTGGCAATGCTATCACCAGTCACTTCTGGTGGTACACAGCAGGAGAATGGTGCCAGAGGTGGTACTCAGCCGGGAAGGGGATGAGAACCCAATATAGAAGACAGACAAGGGAGAACAATTGCTCATAGCCTGTTTATAGAGGGAGGGACAAGAAGAGCAGTTTCTCCCCATCAAAACCATTTTTTGGATCCCCCTTCCTTTTAAATTTAGGCCTGGCAGAGCAGAACTGGGAGGTGGGAATGGGAGAAGAGGACACAGTTTAAATCTCCCAAAAGGGCCTGCCTCTACAATTTCATTCCTCATATGAGATGGCAGAGGAAATTCAAACCATCAACAGGGTTTTTTTCCCTTTTAAATCTGTGTTCCATTCACAACGGACATGATATAAATAAATATCAGGAGAATTAAGGCTGAGAAGAGACAACAGGCCACAAGGCTTAACTAATTCACAAGGACCTGGAACGTCACTGCATTAAATTATCCTGCCCATATTTGCCAAAGGATCAAAACAGAATTAAATAAATAAAAAACTGGAGCTATGATGAAAATATTTAAAGCCCATGAGCAGGCCATTGGGTGTTCCAATTAACTCTTGACATCCATTAAGCATATATCGTTTAATTAGCTTTAAGCTTGGAAGTCAAATTTCTCTGGAACAATTCAATTTTGGCACCGGTTTCCTTAATGGCTATTTTATAGCTTAATGCAGAGGTTAGTGCTCCTATATCATCTGTCAGCTACCTTTCCTTCAAACACCTCTAATAGCTGGATGCAATTCAATCAGTTTAATGAAACAGCTGAATTGACTTAGCAACATATTTCAGCCAAATTAATCAGTCACAATTAAGGTTACAGCCCCTAGCCGTGTGCCAAACTACCTAGTAATCACTCAAAGAGTTAGAACAAGGGCATCTATCAATTAAATAGTCAAGCATCTTAAAGCAATAACTCCTAAGTTACTATTTACAATCATCCACTACGTTACCATTAACACCACTTACAATTGTAAAGGTGGAGAGAGGGATTCCTCTGCAAAATTTCAAACATTTTAACAGTGTAGAGTGTGTTTTGCTGAAGCTGGATACATCTGTGTTGCTTCAGCATGTGCACTGGCATTGCTGAAGGTGGGGCGGAATGCTAAGTTCCACACCACTCTGACCCTCCGTTACAACGGTGCACGAGGTGGCCCCGCCCCCTCGCCTTCGGAGCCATTCAGTGGGGCAAAGACTCCCTGCGCGTTGTCTTTGCCCCACTGAATGGCTCCGAAGGCGAGGGGACGAGACTGCCCTGTGCACCGTTGTAACGGAGGGTCAGAGTGGTGCAGAACTTAGCGTTCTGCCCCACCTTCAGCGACACTGTTGAGCATGTGACTGTAGATAACAGTGCTCTCCCCCACTGCTCAATGATGACGGCAGTGGTGAGAACCACTTTCTTTGTGAGTAGTCTCCATCTTGAGTCAGAACTTGTAAGCGTGCATGTAAGCGATCTTCCTTCTCTTTTTGGAGGGTTTGTCCGGCTTTGAGTTGGTTCACTGGCAGTGCAACATTGCAATACCCTGTACTCAGAAATCAGTTTCATTGTATTCAATAGGGCTTACTCCCAGGAAACTTTGCATAGGGTTGTAAACTAAGAATTTGTAGTAATGTCCTTGTCCTGTGGATTGTTTTGAAACATGCCTACTGGTAAATATTTGTGTGAGTTGATTTACGGGGCACTGGTATTTGTTTGCAGATCAAGAGTGCCTACAATAATTACTTTCTGCAGTTGATTGTTCTCTCTCTTTTGTCCCCATGGCTATAACTCTTTGCGCCTTCCTTCGTAGCTCAACTTGAAATTTATACACAGAGCTATTAAGAAGTGCTTCTGCCAGATCTTAGCATTCTGTCCTTAAGTGTATTCTTTGTGTGTGTGTGTGTGTGTGTGTGTGTGTGTGTGTGTGTGTGTGTGTGTGTGTGTGTGTGTGTGTGTGTGTGTAAAAAATTGCCCAATCCTGCGGAACTATTTGCCTGTGGAGAGTGCGCTCCGCAGGTGGAGAGTGCCGTAAACACACCATAAAGCACGTTTTCGGCACCCTTGGAGTAAGGCCCAATGGCGTGCAGGTCGGCAGGCCTCACTCCGCCGCGGACCTGACGTGTAGCCACCAGAGCAAGGGTTACACTGGTAGGTGCAGGGGCAGGGCAGGCCGTGCTGTGAGGGAGGGCGGCCATTGTCTGAGCTGGCCTGGGAAGGGGCAGGGATGTCAGCAGAGATATCCCCGTTCCTGGCGGCCCTTTCTCCGCCGCCCTGAATGTACATTGGTTCGAGAGTCGGCATACATTCGAGGAGGCCCACTGGGCTCGGGCAGCCCTACACTGAGGGAAGGGGACAAACGTCCCCTTCTCCCAAGAAGTCCCTGGGCTGCGCTGGAGCAGCCCAGGAAGGGCTGAGGATCCTGCGGCCAGCCCTATGGGCCAGCTGCGGATCCGCATGCAGGATCAGGCTTTAAAATACACCAACTTATTCTACAACCATGTTAAAAAAAAAACCAACCCAAAATATGTAAGGCTTTTTCAGTCTGTCACTGGAGCCCTCCTACACTCAGGTCACAACCTGGAGTGGATCCAGGAACAGTGCTGCTGGAAAGTGTCTCTCTGGAAAACTTGCAACTTTTTCCCTAGCTGGAGTACTGGATTTATGTAATTCCAGTGCTATACCACTAATGAAGCTGCATTTTTTTTAAATCCACCATTGTGTACTTGGTTGTCAGTGGCTGACCTATAATCGGTACATGCTGAAAGAATAGTTTCTTGTTACAAGCGAGTTTTTTTTTTTGCAAAGGACGCTTCTGGGGTATAAAAAAATGAATTATTGAATTCTGGAGCATGCTTTCCAGACTGGAATGTGCTCTGCTAGAGAAGAAGTGAACTCCTTCTACAGAATCCATCTGTACTTGTAATGTAGACCCTTAAGAGCCTAAACTTTGCACTTTGAAAACACTGTTGTTCAGACACCACCCCTGATCCCAGAATTTCTTACAAATGTAACAATGACCTTCCTAGATCAGACTAACATCAAACTTATACAGAATTCTGTTCCCATCAGTGGCCAGCCAAAGCCCTCTGGAAGTTCAGAAGCAGGGCATGATTGCAATAGCCAACTCCTGTTGTTTATACTGGTAGCTCTCGATTTACAGAGTCTTTACAGCGCCTTTTGAAATAACACGATTTACAAATTAATACTGGAAGTGTGATTTGTGCTGGCTTGTTTTTGCAACAGCACAGCTAAGCTTTCCGTGCTTTCACATGTTTAGCCAGGAAGAGGGACACATTTCAGATGAAATCAGATTATTCCTTTCTGCTGACTCTCTCTCCCCCCTCCCTCCTCCATCCCCCCCCCCCCGCCTCTCCTCTGCTCCCAGCTACTTAGCTGTTGCTGAGCCGCAGAGAAGAGAGCCTAGGCTCCTCCTGGTACAATCCTCGACTTGCCTGGCTCTTTGGGCTGGAGGAGCCTAAGTCCACAGGCTGCCAGGATCTCGCCATCCACCACCATTCTCCATCTCAACCCGTGCTTCTCCATCAGATCTGGCAGCAGTGGCGTAGGAATGCGCCCCCGGCTGAGGGCCACAAGCTGCAATTACACCCCCCGGTGGAAGCCCCCAGGTGATGTCAACGGCCTGTCACAGGCCAAAAACGGCGGCACAGGATGGGCGGGAAGACTGGAAATGCCCCCACCCTCCGGAAGCCTTGGCAGCGGTGCTGCGAGACCTGCCGCAGCACCAAGGCCAGTGCGGCGCCGCAAAAGCGGTTTGACAAACTCGGCATCGCCCCTGCCACCGACTTTTGGGTGATCGTGCACCCCCACAGGTGGTCATGCAGCCCACCACTGGAGTGGCGAAACTCCCTCCCCCAGCCAATTCTGAGGCCTGTGAGGATGCCAACCCCTGGGAGAGGACGATCTCCCCAGAGAGGCCAACAAGTAGTCCCAATCCCCAGGGCACCTACCACGGTGTGATTTTCCAGGAACATAACCCCATGTAAATTGAGAGCTGCCTATACAGTCAATTGAGACTGTATAGTCTCTGAACATGGAAGTTCTATTTATTATGGCTACTACAGTAGTTACTGATAGACCTTTCTGTATATTTGTGATAGCCATCACAACCTTATGTGGTATGACAATTGCTGTCATGAAGTGAAGACTGCAGGATGTTTCCAACATGCCAGGAAACATCTCCCCCCCCCCTCTTCCTGCTTCCCCTTTTCTTTTTGCTGTACATCTAGAGAGAGGATGAGTTCTGGGGAACTTTGAAGTTCACTTACTACTTCAAGACATTTCAGTTGGTCTGAAGGTATCATTTCACTTTTGGATCTATTCTAATGGTCCACAGTAATTATCAATATTTTTGGCTTCTCTGATACTGAACCCCAAGAAAAAGGACTTTAAAACAGCGTAAGAAAAAGAGGTGTTGTCTGAAGGTGAGTTGATTCCTATTTATAAGATAGTGAGAATTAAAAAACCATTTATTATGGCTACTACAGTAGTTACTGATAGACCTTTCTGTATATTTGTGATAGCCATCACAACCTCATGTGGTATGACAATTGCTGTCATGAAGTGAAGACTGCAGGATGTTTCCAACATGCCAGGAAACATCTCCCCCCCCCCCCTCTTCCTGCTTCCCCTTTTCTTTTTGCTGTACATCTAGAGAGAGGATGAGTTCTGGGGAACTTTGAAGTTCACTTACTACTTCAAGACATTTCAGTTGGTCTGAAGGTATCATTTCACTTTTGGATCTATTCTAATGGTCCACAGTAATTATCAATATTTTTGGCTTCTCTGATACTGAACCCCAAGAAAAAGGACTTTAAAACAGCGTAAGAAAAAGAGGTGTTGTCTGAAGGTGAGTTGATTCCTATTTATAAGATAGTGAGAATTAAAAAACAGAAATACCTCAGGGCATTTTTTCCCGTGACATAAGCCATTGAAGACTGGAGTTACCTGTATTTGTCCAAGGGTAGAGAAAGTGGAGAGGGGAGGGAGAGAGTTATGAGCAAAAACGACTGGTACATACCATATTATGTGTGGGATTCACGGATGTTATAGCTACAGGGAGGGCATCAAACTCACAAGGCTTATCTTGGGGATTCACTAGGAGACTGGGGCATAGGCCAAGAGAATAAACCACTCAGTGCCAGATAGTTGTATTTCAAGTGAAACTGACAAGCATTTAATAAGGTATTTCATCTTTAATAATGAGCCTTAAAATCCAAGGACATGTTATCATCACATAATAGCGGATTAGGATAACAAAAGGGAAAAGAAAGAAAGTGTAATGTAGTTTATGACCCGACATGAAGTTCAAGGCTTTAGTAGCAATAAGAGCTGGTCTAGACCCACAGAATGGTAACAATTCAGGCCAATGTGAATCCCCAAGACATGAACTGATGCAGGCTAAAGTCTGCCTCACAGGGCTGCTGCATAGGCTGAGACTGAACATCTGTACATAGATTATTACACGCAATGAACATACACACATCTCTTTCATGGTGAGCTGGTGGAAACAAATGCTGGTTCCCTCTGAATTGTTGTTAAGAGACTGGGGGAGTAACATGGGATTGTGTGCTCCCTCTCCACAACACACTCGCAACCCCTTAACAGAGGTTTGGAGTAAGCCAGCATCACCTGTGTACTGTGTTGGTAATGTCCTGCCAATGATGCACATAAAGGTAGAGAAAAAGACAGTTGTGCAATTTACATCACACATGGAAAAACACCAAGTGATTTTCCTTTATTTTCTATGTTCTCCATGTAAGACCATTCAATTCAGACACTCTGAATGCCCCCAAGCCCTAAACATGTACCAGAAACTTTGACAGAGGCTTCTATATCAAGCCATGGACAAACAGCAGGAAAACCATTATATATAGTAAGGGCTAATACAGATGACTTCTGTAAAAAAAAAAAAAAACCAAGGCATCAGCTGAGGGCACATGATGCTGCTGCCTTGCTAATGCTAAGCAGGTCTGGGTATGGTCAGAGCCTAGATGGGAGACTACCAGGGAACGCTATGTAAGCTGCCTTGAGCTCTATGACCTAAGAAAATTTGGATATAGATATAACATCATAAATAAAATTGCAAAGTTTTCCCATCATCAGAATTCCGGAGGTGATCAGTAAGCAAGTGGTTAATACCAAGTCATTCACTGGTGAAAATTTAAAACCATTAAAAAAAATCCTTTGCCCCAAAGCCAAAAGAAGCAGAAAAGGGAATACTGTACTTGTAGATCAGCAACTAGTTGAAAGCAAGGAAGTGGTGGTGGTGGTGGCACAAAACGTCAGCTGCATTATGTCAACATAAAAACTCAACTCCACTTTGTCCACTGGGCAGGGAAGAGACAGCCTGCCTGCCCATCCATGAGACTGACTGAAGTGGAGTGACCCTCAGGCAGTTCGTGGGAGGTGTCCATCCGCCTCCACTGCTCCGCTCCCTCTAGCCCATCACTCTCTTCTGCTCTGCTCCCCTTCTTCTTGCTCCAATTGAGTGAGCAGAAAGAGCAGAGGCGTACTAGTATATGGATGTACACACATAAACATCAGGTCATATAATGCACTGTGTGCACATTGAAGAGCACCGATGAACCTGAGACATGACCCACGGCATGACCCACTGCGCCGTTGTTTGTGTGACCTTGAGTTTTTTTTAAAACATATTGCACAATTCTAAGAAGATAGCACATAGATGAGGAGGTGCCTCCGTTGTTCCCATATAGCCCTTACAACGGCTGCTAGATCAGTGTTTCTCAAAGTTCTCCCTGCAAGGCGGAGAGAACTGAGTGCTTACGGGGTCGGGGTCAGTGGATCGCCGCCACCATGGGATTTTTTTTTAAATGCAATTTGCAGGCTTACCGGGGGTCCTGGAGCCCTCTGGAGGGTTCGGGAAGGCGTGCGCTACCCTCCGCAGGCCCCCTGAGCTTCAGATCGCCATGGAGCGGCAATTTTTGACCCGGTTTTCAAAAAGGCCTCCCCAAACCCTCTGGAAGGCTCGAGGACCCCCAGTAAATTTGCAAATTGCATTTAAATATTTTTCACAGCAGCAATCCTTGAGCTCTAAGACCGCTGCCATTCTGTCCCCTTAAGGGGGCAGCTTTGGGCACCAATCGTGGGTCATGACCCACCACTTTAAGAACCATTGCGCTAGAGCATCACTACGTAAGGTGGAGAAGTAGTATTTGGTACTGTTTCAGGTGCCAGATGGTCTAGGGCGGGCCCTGCTACTAGGGCAACCAAAAACAGCTGGTTGAGGCCCTCTCAAATTCATCCTAACGCTGAGGGACATCCTTTGCTGAGTAGCTGTGATGTGAAGACACTATACACAGTTACATGGTGGAAGCCTCCATAGCTTCAGGTGTGGAACATAAACCTTTGCTTCTCTTTGGGAAACTTTCTGATATACAGTATTAAGAGAATGGGAATATAATGGCCTGTACTCCCTGAAAGCAGATAACAATATGATTGCTAATTACTAGGAGAGTGTTTCTAGCTGGGAAAGAAACGCAATTCACACACCCCCATACAGCAACAGCAGAGGGTGTGCCTAACCCATGAGCTCTAAGATGAGGAATCTCTGGTGGTAGCCTCAAGGGATGATGAATCTTGTTTCAATGAAAGCCACAGGCTGATGTTATCTCTGGACCTTAGCCCAGCCAAGGATTAAAACTGAGTGTTGTGCTCTTATTAAGGAGGAATGTTTGTCGGAAACTGTGCTGGTGCCAGTCCTTGAAGTCAGCAAAACTGTTGAAAAAGAGGAAGACATGAGATTTGGGGGTGCGCAACCCACTGTAAAGTTGCCTTTACAGTGGGGTACATGGACACATGACTGAAGACTTTAAAGACAACCATCTCCAAGACATGCATTTTTTAAAAAAACTGATGCTAGCGCTGCCTCACAACTACAGCCTTGCCTTTTACTCAGTTTAGCTTACGTAAGGACAAACTGATATGCTTAGCTAAGTTCACTCCCTGCCTGACTCATCAAGGAAGCCAGCAAAGTGCACTGCGGTAGGTTCAAACTGCTGAAAGAAATGCACCCAACCATCGTTCATCTGAACATACCATCACAGTCTATTCTCTGCATCACTTTGTCCTCCCAGAGAACCTTTGTCTTCAGCATACTACAGAGTAAAAGGTAAAGGTATCCCTTGCCATTTAAGTCCAGTCGTGTTAGACTCCGGCGCTCATCCCCATTACAAGCCAAAGAGACAGCGCTGTCTGAAGACGCTGCTGTGGACAGGTGGCCGGCATGACTCTCCTTGCCGCAGCGCGGAGCGTGCGACTAGACAAGGAACGCCGTTACCTTCCCACAAGTGGTACTTATTTATCTACTCACATTAACATACTTTCGAACTGCTAGGTTGGCAGGAGCTGGGCCAAGCAGCGAGAGCTCACCCCGTCGTGCGGATTCGAACTTCTGACCTTTCGATCGACAGCTCACAGTTCAGTGGTTTAACCCACTGCGCCACCCCGCGGCCCATACTATAGTGTAGTCATTTTCAAATGGTATTTATTAAAGTACCCGGGCTTCCTGTGATGCTCCCCTGGGATTCTGCAACAAAAGGATTGGTAATGGTGAAGAAAGTGCCCAAAAGAGAGCTTGTCCACCATCAGCAATCTTCTCTGGCAATGGGCACCTGCTGTGGAGTGTCATGCGTATTCTAGGGTTAACTGGGCAGTTAACTGGGCAGACACGTTAGAGGATTCTGGGCCATGTACTGTGAATGCGTAGGGGCTCTTCTCTGCCAGGAAAGCTAATGTGAAAAGTATTCTGTAAAAAGCATTGCATTTGAAATCCACTGGTACAATGTCACCTTTCCTGGGAAAAACACACACAAACAGTCAAACATGATGATGGCTTAATGGCATCAGCAGCCAGTACTTTAGAATCCCAATAGTTACTCGGCTGCTAGGTAATGGATACCATTTGTAGACATCCAAGTTTGTTTGGATGCTGGATATAATAATTGCTTTTCTAAAACTTGGATACTAAAGTACATGTTTAACAAGCTAGATTTCAAACACCAGTATTACGAATTCCCGACGTATGGCTGTTTCTTTTAAAAATAACACTTACCAGTTCTTTCTACAGCTGGTGCTGTCTATTTAAGTCACAATGCAAACATCAGCTGAATGTGAACAGTTATTTAGTATTTCTGAATCATTCATAAAAGAGGCTGGCATATGGAGTGTTGTTCGCCACATGGCAGTGGTTGTACATGCCATTAAGCTCAAAAGTCTAGAAATTGCTGCTGGGGGGGGGGAACACCCCCATTTCTTCACCTTATTTATCTGTTGCTCATGCAGTTTTTTTCGTAACAAAGTGGCACAATGCTGACACCAAAACACACGAGAAACACCGTGAAGATTTTCTAAAGTTACCAACCCTGCCATTTTCTCCATTCTAAAAGAGAAACCACTATGTATTTGACAGCAGTGTAATTATGTGGTACCATTAATGTCACCTATAGAGCTACCCAAAGCAATGCATTGTTACGAAACACACCCACTGCTATGAACTGAGCCTCATTTTTACCTGAGTTATTTAGCACATTCCTACAACGCCAGGGCTATCAGGCGGAAACCCTGTCATCCTTGAAGTAGTACCCTGTTTTCCAAAAGTAAGACCTATCCTGAAAGTAAGACCTAGTGTGTTTTTCCCAGTTATGTCCCATGACTGTCTCAATATAAGACCTACCCCAAAAGTAAGACCTAGCGTCCTGCTCAGTGCTGTCGCATGCGTCCAGGGCAGGCCCGTCTTTACGTATAGGCAGTTGCCTCCCCCTTCTTGTGGTGTTAAAAGTAACCATAACATAACTGAGGCAATAGTGTAGATCCAACAAGGACAGAATAAATTTCTTCTGACTCCATTTCCTGTAGAACCATTGGCCCCAATCTCTCATGTCCAGCAATAGAACGCTCCTTAAATGAACACTTCTTGTCCAGGTAGAGTTGGATGTTGTCTGGCTGTGAAAATCTAATCTGTGAAGACTGTCCTTAGTGTAGCCTGGGCATTTTTAAAGTAGGAGGACATACCCTTGGGGGGGGGGGAAAGAGGGAGAGAGACAGGGGAAATAATTTCTTCTGTCCTTGTTGTTATTTCCTCTGTCTCTCTCCCTCTCTTCCCCCCCCCCAAAAAAAGGTATGTCCTCCTGACTTATTTTAAAAATGCCTAGGCTACACCAAGGAGAATCGCCACTGACTCATGTTTCTGACTGAATTCCTTAGGTGTAGTGACCACAACACTGCATCTTGCTGGGGGTGTTGTTGATGGTGAAAAAAGTGTACTGTTTGTATGAATGAACTGTGCCAGGAGCCCCTGTGTTTTCCCCCTCCCATCACACATATGACCTTCTCCACCCATAGTTGCTGCCCTATGGGGAAACTCTGATCTGGTGGGCAGAGACACAGGACAGGGCTTTTTCATTTGCAGCATTCAAGTTATAGCGGGATCTTCTTGCCCCAGAAGGCTGAACTAGCCCCTTTGAGAGCGACATTTTGCCATTTTAATCAACATCTTTTTGTTTCACTGCACTTTAGGATTGGTTTGATCTTTTTCTCCCTTTCCCCCGTTTCCGTTCTGTGATTTTTGACTGCTATCCTGTCCTCTAGTTACTGTTTGGGTTTATTAGATTTTTTTTAAAAAAATTGGTGGTTGTATTTTCATAGATGTTCTGCGAGTAACCTTGGGAAGTGGGAGGATATAAAAAACAAATAAAAATGGGTCGGTTTGGACAGTTCTTTGTCTGTTGTTCCCTCTTTGTGTGTTTGTGGGATGAACATGCACACTCAGTCAATAAATCTAAGTCCACAGCAGCCACTGAGCAATACACAATGGTACATCCCAGACTGAACGTTTACACCATGGTGGTCCAACGTGGTGGGCCTCTGCTGTGGCCCCCGGCTGCTCTTGGAGCTCCCCTCCCCCGCAGTCACCCATGCTCCCCTGATGATCAGAAAGGCGGTCGGGAGCAGACTGCCTTTTCAATCTTCAGGGGAGCGTGGGTAGGGCATGCTAGACACCAGGGTGGGGCATGCATGGTCATTATTATTAATTAATTAATTTATTGTGCGGCCCCCGGGTTTCATGTCAAAGTTCGCATGCGGCCCTCAAGGTACGAAACATTGGACCACCCTGGTTTACACAGACTGAAGCTGCATATTACACAAACCAAGTGACAGAGTCATTAAAGGCTAACTTTTAATTGCATTGTAACTAACGGCACTTGAAGGGCTGAATAGCCACTTCAGGGGTGTTCTTTTTGGTGGGAAAACTGTGTGTGGAGGGAAAGGATAAATATCTTACACTGCATCGATAAACATCCACACTGCAGTCCTATGTCCAAACTGAATTCACACCATGTTAGTTTTTGTTGGGGGGGTGGAGGTGGTGAAAAGTCAGGTTCTCAAACATTATTATTATTACATATTAACAGTATTTATATACCGCTTTTCAACAAAAAAATTCACAAAGCGGTTTACAGACAAAATCAAATGATTAAATGGCTCCCTGTCCCAAAATGGCTCACAATCTAAAAAAGATGCAGAGCCCCACCAGCCAACAGTCACCAGAAAAGAGACTGTGCTGGGGTGAAAGGGGAGCAGTTACTCTCCCTGGCCAGGGACGGGGACATGATTCAGTGTGCGCTACTGACGCTGATCCTGCCCCCTCCGCAGTCTGGTCTTCTCCCATTGCCACGCTCCCCCTGCCCCAGAATGTTGCGGTGAGGACCTACCAGCTCATTGCTGCCTGCCATGCAGATCTGGCACAGAGCGTAATCCTGACTACAATTAGAACGTTCCAAGCCGTTGCGAACATGTCGTAAAACATTTCGCGACGACTTTCAAGTAAGGGCGGCTGGCGCAGAGGCTGGCTGCCCTGACTCTGTTGCTAGATCGTCCCTGCGGCAGCCAGAGAAGGTAAGTGATCCCCCAGCGGGCGTGGGGGCAGTCCGGGCGGAGAGGGAGGGGGCCATTGGCCGATCTGGCCTGGGGGGGCGGTGATGGCAGCCGCCATATCCCTGTCCCGTTCCCAGGCCAGTTTTGCCATTACCCGGCCTCCTTGGACTTGCGCCAGTTAAATAGCTGGCAGAATTCCTCCCCGCGTTACACCAGGGGAAGGAGACAAATGTTCCCTTCCCCCGAGTAGACCTCTGGGCTGCTCCCAGAACGGGGATAGGATCCGCTGGATACTTACAGAGGACTGGGCTGCCAGGC
The DNA here is from genome assembly GCA_026170595.1 of Plestiodon gilberti rubricaudatus. NCBI lineage: Eukaryota > Metazoa > Chordata > Lepidosauria > Squamata > Scincidae > Plestiodon > Plestiodon gilberti. The sequence continues at coordinate 170,404,393 of JANXHW010000001.1, forward strand.
CAGTGTAGGCCTCTGCACCAGCCTAGAGCTGATGCAACTGCCTTGCCCTGACAGCAGCTTTTGCGTCAACTCTGGGCCAGCACAGGATGCGCTAACGCAGGCCCAGCGCTACAGAGGATTGCACCCTTGGTCAATTACAATAGCAAAAGAATGGAGAATTTTTCCTCATAGACATTCTTTTTTTCTGATCAATTTTATTTGTTGGGAAGGATCTAGCTAACATCGGCAATCCTAGGTGATCATCATATAAGAATAAAAATAAACAGCATATGGATCTCCTAATCAACACAGGGCACTGCCCATGCAGAGCCAAAAGTCTGCAGAGAAGCATGCACACAAGAGGCGGTTATGTGCAGTTTATTTATTATCCTGACTTCCTTCAACGGTGGAACTTATACCATTTTTACCCAAGGGTGTACATAATGTACACATCTGGAGTTAAATGCGTACACCTGTGGGCTGGGAGGAAATGGGTTTTTAAGCTGGCTATCATGGAGTTTCCAGGCATCAACCAGACCCAACCCTGTTTAGCTTCAGCAAGGCTCTGCAGTCATGTGCCCCCAGTAGGACTACTACATTACAAGGAACTGGGTGTCTGCATCCTTCACTCTCAACACTACATTGGGAAGGCTGAGACCCAGCTGTGTCAAGCTGAGAATGGGAGAGGAGGACAAGGCAGAGGTGAGCTGAAGCAGGGCTGAAGCAGTCTGTAGCACAAGACCACAAGAGAAGAATCACTTAGAGCAGTAAGCTAAAGCTATGCCCAGAAAAAAAGCTTTCATGAAAACCAGGGAGCATTATCTGACCCACTGTTCGTTGGGCTGGTCCCCTGCAGTTCCTTCTTTTGGCCAGAGGTGGGCGGTGGTGTACAGGTTTAAAGACCCAAGTTTAAGACATAATGTCCTGACACAGTGCTGAACAAATGGGCAGTGCTGTCAAAATTGTGCAAAAGTATGAATTGATTTTACCTGCTGGTTTTCGTATTGTTTGTATTATATTTTACTGCAGTGTGTTGTCTAACTTGCTAGTTGCCTTGGGACTGATATGTATCAGGACGGCAAGATATAAATCCTAACCCTAACCCAATCCTAATTCTAATAATAATAACATGGAGGGGATGGAGGATTGAATCCCAGGTCTCCTTCCCTGAAAGGGAAGTGAGTGAGGGCTTGGGTTCAGGATTTCTATTCCTCCCAAAGGAACGATTAGGACAGTCAGTGTTGACAGAATCTGATACTTAGACTAAGTGTGCATAGATTTCAATGCAGAGCAGTGTGCAGCTGCATGTGCTTCTCACTGGATTGGGGTTCAAAGTAAAAATGTGGATTTGGGAATCACAACTGTAGGAATCCAATCATTCTGTTACAGGCATGATTAGCATTTGTCATTAAATTAACACTACTGACAGCGTAATCCTGTCTGAAGTCATGCCAGCGGAGTGCCGGCTCTGCCGGTGCTGGGTGTTGTAAACATGCCATAAGGCCCGTTTGACACCTGGTGAGTAGGCCCCACTGGCACCGAAGCCTGCCTGCCTACCCACCTCACATCCAGCCTGTCCGCCACGCCAAGCAGGTAAGTCCCCCGCTGGACAGTGGAGGGGCGAAGGGAGGGTAGACTGAGGTATTCTGGGGGTGGGTGGGATTGGCCAGCCAGGCCAGGGATGGGTGAGGGATCATCGGTGGTGTGCTCCGCCAAATCCTATCCCCCGTCCTGAGCCTGGTCGGCCTTACACCGGCTCCTCAGATTTGTGCCGACCATTGGGCCTGCTGGGGCTCTCCCTGGGGGAAAGGGACGAACATCCCTTTCTCCGGAGGTGGGCTCCAGCTGTGCCAATGCTGGCCTGATCCTGCTTTTGCACGCTGCGGCAGCCCTAGACAGGATTGGGCTTCCCATAAAGTACTAACAACTTTACACCACATGGAGGATTCCACAAGAATCCCTTGTTAAGTAAAATCTCAAAGACAAAATTTCTTAATTTGAGCACAGTCCCATTTATTCCCCTCAGAATGTTTTTGAACCAAGTGATTCAAGTGAACGTCTCTGCATTTTGGTTGCAAGGATTGGTTGCCCTGGGTCGAAGTGAAGCAGTTGATCCAACACCAAAGAGCCTCACAGTAATTCCACCCAGAAGCACCTATACCATTATAATGACATAAAGGTCACAATGAGGTCCTGGCGTCATTGCTATTTTACATTTCGTTTGTCTGCCACATCAAAACACTTGCCACAAAACACTTGCTACTGTGGTTTCAAAGCGTTGTGCTTGGCTCTTAATCAAATCCCATATTCATCAGCTAACATTTAATGTGAAGGAGGGGAGGGGAGGAGGGGAATCAACTACTAAGGCACTGGGGAAAAAGAACGCAAGAGAGACGCATCGCAATAGGAGGAAAGAGGTACATAGGCAGGCTTCGGGAAAGCAATTCTGGGCATTTGGGATGAAAATGGATTTAAAGAGCTGCTTTGCCTTTTTTTTTGTTCCGCTGAATGCCCAAAGCTGTATCATGAACTCATCATTTGAAAATCCCCTTAGATTCAAAAGTTGCACGCTATGCAAAACGGAAGGCTGTTGTTTGCAAAACCCAAAGTAGAGGACTGGGGTCCAAATTCCCATGCCCCCATCCCTTTGCTTGCACCAAGGAATACTTCCTACCTCTAATGCAAGCAAGGACAAAGGGAATGTTTCTGAGCATGATGCACCAGGAGAACAGAGATGTGCTGGCTGTCGAAAGTCCGACTCAAGCAAGGCACATAGCCTGCGCTAAATTATTTTCGCTTCATGGAAAGCACTCGAACAGTTGTAAATTCTCTTTAACCACACACGCTGAAAATATGCCACCACAAAATTAAAAAATAAAATAAAAATTAAAGCTGACATATCCAGCACTCTTGACAGACACAGATGCCTTGCTAGAAAGCCAGATGCTATAATTCACAGTAAAATCGTAGCCACAGAGGTTTCAAAAAAATATCCAAATGTATTTTTCTCCTCTCCCAATAAGAAAAAATAAATAAATAAATAAATCTTGTGTCGGCATAACATACAGCAATCTCACGTGTTCTTTCAAGAGTTCTTTTAAATTCTGCTCTCCAACTTCAGATTATCTCCAAATCCTATCCAACTTTCAACATCCTTGATGTAAGGGCCCAAATCCTATCCAACTTTCCAGCACCGATGCAGCCACAAGGTAAGGGAACAAATGTTCTCTTACCTCAAGGAGGCCTTCGTGACTGCCACCCCCCCCCCCCACAGGATGCAGTGCATGTCCCACTGGCATGGCTGCATCGGTACTGGAAAGTTGAATAGGATTGGGCCCTAAATGTGTGAGCATGAGCTTTAAAACGTCTATCAAAAATATGGAGGAAGTAAATAATAATAATAATAATAATACTACAGTAATTGCATTTAGATGAGATCCCTAGGCTTAATTTAAGAAAAAGCTCTCTAAGTAATAAAAGTTCAAAACAGCACAAACAGTTATTTCCAGAAAGAAGAGCAAAGTGGCCCTTCACAGTTGGCTCCTTCCAACCGTGGGAAAAAGGCACAGGCACTTAACACAATATCATCAAGAAGCTCAACTGCAACATACGGTAGATGCAAATCCTGCTAACTGCACACACCTGCACCAATGAACGATTGGACACTATTGTCTCACTGAAAGACCAGACCAGGAGTACAGATCCTCAATATAAAGTAAGTTCAATTGGTATGATCCAGAGGTGCCAGTACTGGTGCTGGGAAACTGGACCTGTCACAACTAACCTTAGTTGGCTGCATTAAAGGTGCAAGCCACAACTACCAAAACCATCAGCTGGATATTTGTCATTAATGTCAATACGCGACAGGCCGCAACATGAATGGACTGCTAGGTAACATAGTCATGTTATCTTTCATCAGACACTATTGTCTCACTGAAAGACAAGACCAGAAGTACAGCTCCTTGATAGAACAAAATGAAACAACGCTAGAAATGTTTAGGTAAGATCTTTGCTGTGCTGTTTGCTTTAAATCTCACTCACATAAGTTAGAGATTCAAGTTATCATCATAGCTATTTTGTTTGATGATCAGAAAATCAAAGTAGCCTATTCTCCCATCGTTGTCAGCTAAAATTCCATCTTAAGCCAATAGCGATCATAGAGTGCTGAAGGAGTGGCAGATTCTATAGCTAATGATGCACAGCTACTGGATGTGGTTTGCTGTCTTTAAGAGACAGGTTTCAAATTAAGAAACAATCTTCGTTAGGGCTGCTTCACATACAATGCATTTCCCACATGGCACAGCATAGAACCAGAATGCATGGCCATCTGCTATGAATTGTCACAGGTATGTACACATATGTGACATTGGTGTACCATGATTTAAATATAGATTGCATTGCAACGCTCCACATAGGAAATACTAACAGCACAATCCAGTGTAAAGATCCAGGGGTAGCCCTAGGGCCGCCCACCGGATCCTATCCCTGTTCAGATCCGATCATGATCAGCCTGGAGGTCTACTCGGGGGAAGGGGACGTTCATCCCCTTTCCCCGGTGTAGCGCGGGGAGGCCCCAATGAGCCTCCTTGGATTTCCACCAGCTATGAAGCTGGCGTAAGTCCGAAGAGGCCATGTAAGTGCCACGCTGGCGCGGGAACAGGACAGGGATATGGTGGCTGCCATCTCCACCCTTCCCGTGCTGGCTCGGTGAACGGCCACCCTCCCTCACTGCCCGGACCATCCCCATGCCCGCTGCTGGGAGCCTTACCTTCTCCAGTGGCTGCAGGGACGATCTGGCACCGAAGTGAGGGCTGCTGGCCTCCGTGCAGGCGCCCTTACTCACGAGTCATCGCAAACGTGCATTATGGCACGTTTGCGACGGCTTAGAGCGGTGGAGCACTCTCTCTGCCGCTCTATATTTAATAGGGATTGCGTTCTAAATGTGTTCTAAGTTGGCCCAATGCTCTAAAGATGGGATTGATCAGTCCCTGTCCTCTTGGACTATTATGTTCTGTCTCTCTAAGGCTGATGAACTGTGCTACAAATGCTAAATGAATGGGGCATTCCCTTCACTTACAGCTGGTTCAAATATGAAGGTGGTCGTCATTTGATGTCTGCTATAATGAACTATGTGTGTGAGATGGGACCATCACAGATGTAACAACACTGACCAAATTTTCATAGCATCTCAAAGAACAGTTCAGTGAAACTTATTCACTCAGCAATTAAAAGCAAATAAAAGTGCAGATGGCAATGAAGTGTAGAGATAAATCAAGTTATATACCGTATTAGTCTGGGTATAAGACTCACTTTTTTCTCCTAATTTAAGTTTTTAAACTAGGGGTGCGTCTTATAATCAGGCTGTTGCAATTTAATGCCAGTGATTTAATTAAATTTTTTTAATAGCACCAAACTTTAAGGGTGCGTCTTATAATCAGGTGCGTCTTATTTTCGGGACAATACGGTACATGTGTGTTTGCACTAGGGATGGATGGGTCTCTCTCTTTCAGTTCTGTCCATTAAAATCCTGGGATTTTTTTCCCTGTCACTAGAAGAAGAAAATCTTAAATACCCCCCCCCCCCGGTATTTTCACATATTTCCATCCCAATAGCCGATGCGATAATACACTGCAAAGTGCACATTTAAATACACACTTTTCAGCAAATGTGCCAATACACCGAACCGACAGCCATTTCTGCATCTTATAAAATCTGATCTGCCCGGAAACAGGAGGGTTCCCAAACCATACATTCCATTGGAACCATTGGCAAGAGAGGACTTTGGTCATATCTTTAGCTTGAAGCTGTCTGGCCAACACTCATCTACCAATGCCTCTGATTTCTCCCCCTCCAAGAATCAAGAACTCACATACAAGGGTATGTGTCAATATTTTCCAGAGTTATGAAGGAACATCTCGCCTTTGTTCTCCTAGCTGTGAGATTCCTGCTTCCCATCCTGGATTCTGAAGCCATAAACATTGCTGTGTTGTCTCAAGCACACTGCTACCATAAGTGGCCAAAAGAAATTATGATGAATTGAAGTTGCTCCTGTGAATGCATTCCGTAGTGAACCGTATCGATGGAAGCCCTTGACGTTTTCACAGTGCTGGGCTTTGAATGGCTCCCTTTATAATGGCAGAAAAACAAACAAACCCTGCTTTCTCCAAAACAGAGGCAAGAGAAGGAGGTAGCACGCAGCGATGCTTTGAAGCCGGGACAAATGCTGTCTCGGAAACACAGGAGCCGCTCTCGTGATCAAACATACACCACCAAACCAGCATAGAATTTAAATGTGTTGGCTTGAGGAAAGTCACAATGGCTGCCACTGGGACAATTAGAATTAATTATTACTTGGGTCATTTCGGGAGGTGTGAAAGCAAGCTGTGCCATGGCTTAACATGTTCCAGTCCATTCCAGTCCAGGTTCTGTAGCACCCAACTGGCTTAACTAAGTGAGCATGAAGCTATTGTTAAAATAGGAAACAAAGCACCAAGAAGGTACTTCCTGCAGGAGATTGGATGTGCAAGAAACAAAGACCAAAGCAAGCATTGCATTGCTGGAAAAGGATGGTCTGTTTTACAAAGAGAGGGGTAAAGCAGTTTTAAGCAGAACAACAAAAGATCAGGGAAGGGAAGAAAGTTAAAGGTATTAGACCAATGAAATCTACTCATATGGTACTATAACAGACTTTATCCTCATAAGAATGTAAGACAGGGAATACTTACCATGATGTAAATGGTTCTCTCAATGGAAATGATTTAGGCCCCAATCCTATTGAGGTCTTGTACTGCCAGAACTAGCGTTCCATCAGTGCAAGGCACTTTGCAGTGGTGCAAAAGCCAAGCCATTGTTGCGTGCTTCTAGGCCACTGCTGGAAATGGCTTAAGCCTTAGAAGCACGCAGCGGCATGGCGTGTGCAACAGCAGCTCCAGAGCCCTCTTTTGGCACCGGTAAGTTGGCGGTGAAGGCATATCATGGGGAAGGAGTTGCAGGGAGGTTTGGAGGAGGGCAGGAGGCAGAGGAGTGGATCTTGGTGGCACTGGCACGCGCCGCTCCGTCTGCCCAAATCCAAGACCTGCGCTCACCAGGAAAGGTAAGATTTCTGCTGATTGGGGCAGGGGCAGGGTCAGGGGGAAAGAGAAGAGGGAGCATTCCGGGGGGGGGGGACTAGATTGGCCTGCTAGGCCTGGGAGGGATCCTCGGTGGTGTGCTCCGCCGGATCCTATCCCCCAGGCCTGGCTGGTGTAACATGGGCCACTCAGATTTGCACTGGCCATTTTGCCGGCACACATCTGAGGAGACCCATAGGGGCAGCTCCTCTGAGGCGGTCTCCCCCTGCGCTGGCACTGGACTGGTGCAGCATGCTTTTGGACAGAATTGGTCCAAAATTCGGCCCTGGACAGAATTGGGCTGCCCATTAATTTGATTTGCGACTCCAGAAACATTTTACTAATACTCAGTATGTTAACAAAGAGATATGCAAGTTGTTTCATGTGTCTAAGCATTCTATCAATGCCAATCAAGTTCTACTGCAGTGTATGATAGTGACATTAACATACAAACAAGTTTTCACATCACAACATTTTATCGAACCTTCAAGTATAACAGCAAACATTTCAGTAGGGCTGTAAAAGTACCGATTTTTTTTTCAAAGAGGAGATTATAATTATAGAAACAAACAACCAAACTTTTCTCCTACTATGTTATTATTCAATTAATAATCCCAAGAGACCATGACAAGAAGCATGACACAAATAACCTTAAGCCTTTTTGGAGGGGGAGGGGTAATTTCCTCAATACAACTGAATACTTGGTGACTGCCAATGACACAATTTTTTCTTTATTATTAATTAGTAGGAGGTTTCTAGAGCTTTTGTTTATTCCATGACATGACTGAACATGCCTCTCGTTTCTTGCCATAAGAAAAAATCCCTGTGTTTCTAGAACTAGAGTCTAAACTGCTTTTGAAACTGATGGGAGCTTGAGAAACAGTTTGAAATATAGGCTCGTCTTCAAAGAAAAGAAAAAAGTCAACAATTCTATTTGAACCCCCAAAGTGTATTTTGAAGTTCTAGTCAAACCATATAAATTATATACAATTATCTATGAAACGTCTCATTTTTACTATATGATTTGCTACCATAAGAAACCCTTAGTCTGCAATCTACAAGAACTATTTTAAAAGTTGCTTAGTTTAAATATATACCTACCGGTATATCACAGAAATGATTACTAGATATTGACTGATTAATATTGATAAAAAATATATTATACTACCCTTATTTAAAATTCTAGTTTATTACATAAGTACTACGTTCAGGAAGAACAAGAAATTCGGGGGGGGGGAAATCATCATGTTTTGCAGGTTCGGTGGAGCAGAGATCAAAACCAATGGATGCTGAAATGTGTGTGCACTTGGTGCAAAGCTTATGCATTCAGAATTCTGAATCAATTAAGTGATAATTCAGGGGTCTGTAAAATGTCTGCATATTAAGCACACTTGCATAATATTTACTTATTTCGCATAACTGGCTTCTGCTAATTAGCAAGGGACAAGGAGCAATGCAGGACACCAAGGTCAAAAGCACAAAATCTGGCACTGGATATCCCTACCACACCACAACCACTGGAAATTTTACTCATCCCTCCCTCCAGTTCTGGCTTCTGGCAGTTAGCAAGCGTTGTCCACAGTCTAATACATACCACACAGTGTGGTTACAACGAAATCATAAATAAGATTAGAACTTTCTAGTATTCTCTCTCATTTTATTGTACAATCTTAATTTGCCAAAAGGCGGTGATATAGACTTGAGTCTATTGACTTGGACTCAAGTCGGACTCAAGTCTTTTCAATGACTCGACTCAAGACTTGACTCGGTGATTGTAAAAGACCCGACTCGAGACTTGGAGCCTTTTACGACAAGTCCAATTTTATTCAGGTTTAAACCCATTTTCCCCATTAAATAGATAGGAACTCGCAACCAAAGACTCGGGACTTGGGGGCAAAGACTTGGGACTTGACTTGAGACTTGGAGTTAGAGACTTGATCCACATCCCTGCCAAAAGGCCAGGCAAATCCAATTACAGGGCTGTAGACGACGCTGACTTTGCTTGCTGCTAAAGCAGAGAACGTCCTGCCTTCCAGAATGATTGGAATCAGTTCCCAGGCAGGTCTTCAGTAAGGACGAATTATTCGTTTCTTCATCTGGCCACAAAATATTAACACGGCCTCATAGTCAATGGCCTCTTGCCAGTTTCTTGAGGGCACTGGATTTTTCCCAACAATGGGTTAGCCTGTTCAGAAGGACGGAGGAAGAAAATCTGGTGGACATTATATGGGGGTCATTTCCTGGCATATTCCAGAGGGAAGAAATTAGCGACTGGCAAGAGCTGCCGGGAAAGCTATCACCACTACAAGTGCTGCGGCTGTCCATAAAGATGCAGTGAAAAAGGTTTAAGGAAAGAAAGAAAAAATCTCACTGTCCCCAACGTTTAAACAACAACAACACCCTCCATCTTCTGAAGCAGAGAATTAAAGGTTTGGGCAAATACTGCTTGTGCGAATACAAGGGATTTGGGTTCCTTATTTCCCCCCCCCCCTTGTGATAACTTTTTGTGCTACCTCTAAAACGGCTCTTCTGCAAGCACTAGAGCCTTTCTGCATGCAGAAGGGCATCTCTGGATTTAACTCTAAGAATTAAAGGCAGTCAATTAATCTAACCTGCAAAACGTAGGCTGTAAACATAAGGGCACTTTCTCAAAAAAAAAAGTCATTGAAATCCATGAAACTTACTTCTAATTAATCATGGTTACGCCTGAGCTATAAATCTAGACTTATGTTTCATGTCACATGTTCTGAAAGTTTTATAGAGTTTAAAATCCCAGTCCTTATTTGGAAAAATACAATTAACAAAAATTAAACACAGACCTTACATTTTTTTTTAAAGAAGAAACTTGAAAAGGACAAAAATCCAGATGTTAACACTTGCAATATGAATACATTTAGTTTTCTTTAGGATTTGAGTCAACTGCTGGCAAATCCAGATTTATGTATAAATTTATTAATCTTTTAATATACTCTTTGGGTATTGCTTAAGATAACAAACGGAGCTGAACTGTAGGAAGGAATGCCAACAATGCTTTTAAATCACTTTAAATGCCAAACAGAATATAAGGGCACTAAATAAACTTCTATTGAATGTGTCTACAGAGGGCTTTTCAAAGAACTGGTCTTCTCCTTCATGGACGAAGTCTAGCCTTGAAGAGCTGTTCACACAGTTTACACTCAGAAGGAAAACTCAATTATCCTGAGCTGTCACCTGTTACAGCACAATCCTCACTAAATTTCGACTGGCAGAGCTCTCGCTCCACTGACCTAAAGCGTCGCAAACATGCCGTAAAGCACGTTTGTGACGACTTGGGTGTAAGCGGTGCTGGTATGGAGGCTGGCACCGCTCACAACCCCGGCAGCCCGGACCTGCACCAGATGACCCAGGTAAGGCCTAGGTTGCTCGGTACGGGGTGGAGACGGGCGGGCCGGCGAGGGAGGGGGACCATTGGCTGGCCCGGGCTGGGAGGTGGCGGTGATATCGATGGCACGTTCCGCGCCGCTTACAGACCTCCGGGCCGCGTCAGCGCGGCCCTTAGTTAGGATTGGGCTGTATATGTATTCACATACAGAGCAATCATATGTACACTATACACACACTGAATGTAACCTGTGAACAAGGCTGTAAAATGACTGTACCAGAATGTTTGTAGACAGCAATCACATTCAATTCTCCTTGCTATCAATGCCATAGACAGGGTGTGTGTGTGTCTGTTCCTAAACCTATAGTGATCTCTGGAGAAGCTCAGAGGAAAGTCACCAGGGACTATCTAGCCATCTGGGTTGTTGTTTTTTTTTTACACAAACTTGTAATCCTGAGCAGCTTTAGATTCTGCCTTGTTAAGTCTTTATGTTATATGGGTTCAGGAAAATGCCGCATTGAGAAGCAAGCTGTGTAAATATTCCAATCTGTATTTACTTTCGGTAATGGTGCCCTTGCCTTCTGCAGAGCAACAGACACTTGCCAGATTTCCAATATGCATGTGAGGACAGTTTGACACTGAAGAGTGCCTCTTGCCATATGTCAGAGGAGAGGTGGATTCAGCATGTGGTTTCCCAGTGACATCATTCATTTACTTGTGGCAAATGTTCCATCACCCTTTTAATGGGGTTATAATATCCTGTACCACTGGCAGTCCTTTTTGCTTACATTGGTTCCAATTGGAAAATGTGGCAATAACGTGGTAAATCCTCCACAGACACGTATCCTAGCAGTGGCTACCAAACCAACCAAAGGAAAAATGATTCAGGCCTGTACATATCAAACAGGGTGACAAAACAATAGCAAACTGGTGACAAGGCTAGGTGGTCATCATACTGTTCACGTGGTGAACCCCAGAAGCATGAGGTAAATATGCTTAGGGAAACACCTCAAAACAATATTAACAATAATAAGTTCTTCAAACATTCGTCTTCAATGACATGTTCTATCTAGAACATTATCAAAGGAATGCAACAGTGACATGATGCAAGATGTGAGGGAATTAGTTAAACAGCCGGAAATAGCTAGTTTAAGCTACCTCTGCTACCTCCCCTTCCTATTTACCCCCTCACATTGTTCTTTAAATACCATAATAAGGTAAAGGTGACCCCTGACAATTAAGTCCAGTCGTGTCCGACTCTAGGGTAGGCTCATCCCCATTTCAAAGCCAAAGAGTCAGCGTTGTCCGAAGATGCCTCCGTGGTCATGTGGCTGGCATGACTCTCCTTGCCGCAGCGCGTAGCATGCAGCTGGAACACAGAGCGCTGTTTACCTTCTCGCAAGTGGTACCTATTTATCTACTCGCATTAACATGCTTTGGAATTGCTAGGTTGGCAGGAGCTGGCCAAGCAACGAGAGCTTACCCCGTCGCGGATTCGAACTGCCGACCTTTCGATCGACAGGGAATTCTCAAATCACATCCCCACTCAAATAGATGTCAAAGAGGTGTCCCTACAGCCCAATCCTACACTCCAGATACGTCTGCTTATCCCTATGTACACCGGTGCAACCACAGCCCTGCTGGCATAGAAGTCAGCCCACTGATAGACATGCTACAGGTGCTGACGCAATGCCAGAAAAATGCTGCATTGATGTAGGTCAGATGTCACTCGGACGCCAGTGCAAGTCCACTGGTGGAGAGGTTAAAACAGTGAGGAGCTTGGGGTGCGACATGGGAGGGACGTAGCAGGGACATGGGAGGGACGAGGAGGAGTCAACGTACACTCCTATTTATTTATTTTTCACATTTTATACCACCCTTCCTCCAAGGAGCTCAGGGTGGTGTACATACAGTAGTTCCTTCCAGCCTTTGGTCCTTACAACAACCCTGGAAGGTAGGTAAGGGATAGTGACCGGCCGAAGGTCACCCAGGAGGCGTCATAGCTAAGCAGGGATTTGAACCAGGTCGAAGTCCAACTCCAGAACCACTACACCATCCTGGCTACACATTCTACGTATCCTCGCCCCCTTCAGATGATGCCCCCAATGACAACAGCAAAGCTATTAGTAGGATGAATCACATAAGAAACAATGGCAAAAGGGTAAACTGCAGGAAATTGCACCTTCCACTTCCCCTCTGCCCTGCCCACTTTCCTACAACAGCGCATAGGATGCAGACTACATTTGGCGGTCTACCAACCCCAATACAAAAGCCCCTGCTAGGGAGGCTACATCACACGCGAGGCATGGGGCTATACCTCTCTGGTGTCTCAAGGGGGAACTTCGGAGATGGGAACCATAGTGCCTGCCTCCACCTCTGCTTGCTTCACCCTGGCGATGTTTCTCTGGTGGCCAGTGTTGAGGCTGATTGTATACGGTGATTGGCTCCTGGACATCACACCGATAATGCGCTAATGTCCCAGCAATGATGCATTGATGACACACCGACATCTCACCAACAATATTCCGATGTCAGGAAGCTGCTCCATATAGATAATGGGCTATGTGGGTGTTTCCATGGATGCTGGAGGTGTTACTGGGAAGGGCGGAGCCAGCATTGCTTTGCCTCAGTTCTCTTTTCCCACTGTAACTAAGCGTAAAGGCCGACCCACAAACACGATTTCCAACGTGTCCCAGACGTGCACGGAGCTGTGCTGAGCTGTGTGGTCACCATTCCGGAAGAAAGCAGCTGAACGTGGAGCAGCTGCGCTCTCCCGAGTTCCAGCACGAGCGAAATTGTTTGTTGCACATCTTTGAGGGGGCGAGTACACGGAGCTACTGCAGTCACCAATCAGATGAGAGGGCGGGATGAAAGGGGTTGTCAATCAATCGGAACTCACTTGAGTCTCCGATTTCTCTTAGATCCATTTCTCCTTCTCATAAAAGTTAGCAAGATGAATTCTATTTCCAGCACAAATTGTTTTGTTAGTTTTCTCTCCTTCCTGCCCCTCTCTCTCTTTTCTCGCGTATCGGACCGCACTTGTGCTTAGTGAATCACCGCTGCGCTTTCTAAGAAGGCGGGACAACAGGAGGGACTATTCGCTGGGAGACACTCGTGGAGATGAGGTCAGCGCGTGGAGGCGAGCGGCCAGGTACCTACGCTCGCTCGCCTCTGTGCCAGAGCTCGTGCGGTGTGTGTCGGGCTTAAGTCTGGGTAACTGAAAACTACTTGTTCTCTTCCTGCCTCCAGGACTATTTTATTCCTGCATTTATATAATCACCACTCCCCCTTATAAGAAGAACATTACATTGGAGGAGTTTCACACACAGATCTCCAGCGTAATGTGTAGTTTGCCCTCTGTTAACTGTCACTACGAAGCAATGAAATGAAACTCTGAACAACAGCAGTCCATCATTATTTATATGCAAATATAATGGCATGTGGGGGAAAACCCATAAAAGCAATGATATTCAAGAAAGCGAATGGTTCTTCTTGGCTTTCATCCCGGAACCCCAGGAATAACCCAAACAGTTCCCAAACTGTTCCAAAACAAAATAAAAACATGGACAACAACTATAAACAACAACGTTGGTTTTTAAATGTGGTCCTGATTATAACACAGGGCAGGGGGAAATCTGCTCTAAAATAAAATATGTGTCTTGGGAGGGTTCCCGGCTCGTCTTGAAGGGTCCTTCCTTTCTCTCTCTGGCCCTTGCTGTCAAATGACTTCATGACTCAATTAAAATGAAAACATAGACCACTACCTACAGAAGAGCTTTCTTGGCTCCAATGAATATTTCCAAATACTTGACCAACCTTGCAAACAAATCTGAAATTTACTAGCCTGCCAAAAAAAAAAGTATTAACTAGGCTGCCCACACATTCAGCGTTACTTATTTCCCCAGCTGTGCCTTTAATTTGCTTCTTTTATAGTGTTCACAAACTTTGGAGGTGCAGCTTGAAGATGCAACCTGCCACACAACACTGGAAGACAGGGTTGGTCACCCTATTGTCTAAGAAATGAGGCAACTCCCTCTCTTCTTGCACTCCGCTGAAAGTCACAGCGTAATTCAAGAAGTCATCTCAGCAAAGCACAATTTGCACAATTCCACGGTCACCTAGGCAAAGCAGAGCATGTTCCCTTGCTACCAGCACACTGAGTGAACCATTTGGTACATCTTCGAAACTCCACACCCCAAATCATTGACAAAAAGTGGGTAGCGGCTTTGTAGCCTGCCAATGAATCTGGAAAGCTAGTGCTTACACGTTAGTTCAGCAAAAGAAGTACCGTAGCCAATTGGAGGGGAAATACTTGTTCCTTTCCTGACAAGCTAGCATCAGCCTGTCCCCCTTGTTCAGTGTCATTTGAAGGAAATAGGAATACACATGTTGATTTTCTTACATCAGTACAACATAGTCCCAGAGTTGGATTTGTGCAGGCAACCAGACAGCATGTTTTCTGCTTTTCATTTTCCTCTCCATATTGAAAGAAGTGTGGAGTGAAGGTGGTATTAAAATGTGAAACACAGAATAGCACTATGAATGTGTGTACCAGATTTTGCCCCAACATTTCAATGGTCAGTGAAGTTACTGAATTAACAACACACAGAATGATGGTCAAGTTAAACCACCTTGTACAGATGATTATGAATAAGGATGATGATGACAAAATGCTAATGATATTAGGATTACCATCATCCCTCTTCCGAAAATATTCAAAAAGCAGAAATTTCAGAAGAGATACTCTTTCAAAACCACAGGCACAGGCATATTTGTTTCCCTGAGCCCCCCCAAGGCAGCCTATCAATATTGGGGAAAGCATTTTAAATTGCAAAATGGGATCATTCCCAGCATATCACTTCAAATGTGCCTAAATGTTTGCCTTGAAAAGCACTTTGAAACAAACAACATCAGAACTGCCACTGGAGAACAATTTTGGATGGCAATGAAACATTTTTGAAATATTCACTCTTGCACGTAAAATGTGAAGTTATAGACAATTTGCACAGAGCATCACTTAACTACTCATTCAGTTGTGAAAGCACCCCAGTTATGCCAAGAAACATCTGCTCCCCTGTAATAAAACTGACCGGAGCCAAAGAGTTTGGAATGCTTGTTGCTGCCCAGATAACAACAGGTTCACAGCCAACCAGAACACACAATGAGCTTGCCTAGAACTATGACATGATCATTACAGGCCACGTAATATATATTTTACAAAACCTTCTATTTTTCTTTTATTGAGGCTTACAGAGCTAATATGAACATCTCAATAACGAAGCACATATAGTGACAAGGTATAGAGTGAACGGTGCCATGTCTTTCTTATTGTCTCGCCTTACACTGACAGCGCAATCATGCACACGTTGCAGCGGCCAGTCTAAATGGCCAGCCACTGCATCCTGCGCAGGATGCGGCCAGCACCAGCACACCTGGGCTCACCTCAAGGGGGTTCGTCCCCTTCCCTCGGTGTCTTCCCCCTTCCCTCAGCACGGGCCCCAGTGGGCCTCCTCGGATGCATGCCAGCTGTTTAGATGGTGCACAACCGGGAAGGCTTAACAGCTTCAGATGGGGGTCATCCTTCAGCCAACCTGAGGGTGCGCTGAATCTAGCCCCGGGGGGGGGGGATATTGGAAGGCTTCAGCAGGGAAAGGGGATTTAAAACCCCTTACCCATACATAAGCCTCCTGACTTGCAATGAGTCTCCTTGGACCATTAGTAAATCCAAGGAGAGAAAGGTGATGGGGAGGCAGCAAAAATGGAGGGTAGGATCCGGTGCACCGCCAGATCTACCAATCCCGCAGCTTCCCCATCCCCGTCACGCCCCCCTCTCTACTCCTGTTCCAACCTCCCCTCACCCCTCCAGCCTCCTGCGGTGGCTTACCTGCTCCTATGAGTGGCTGGAGCTCCAGTGATGTTAGGCAGGATCATCCGGGTAGTGTGTTACTGCAACGTGCTTTCCGGCACTTTTTCAGCAGTGGCCAGTAGCGGAACACACGTTCCACTGCCCGCCAGAGCCCATAGGGGGTTGGGCTGTTAGTAGTGAGGTCCTGCTCTCAGGCCCTGAGGGTTCCAGTTCACATCCCAGTCCTCTTGAACAATCTGAGCCATTCAGTAGGATGCTGGCTTCTGTTCCAATATCTCTCTTACCCATCAAAAGTAGTTGTTCTATGCAAACAAGGCTTTGGGTTTCGTTTTCATGAACTGGTCAAATAGAACATAGGGTTGTTAAATGAAACTAAGTGAGGAAGTGGAACAGCCAACTCATCGAGTTTGAACAGGAATATATATTATTGCCATTGAGGAAAAGCATGCCAACTGATTTAAATTACTGGGCAATAAAAAAAAGTGAAAGATAGGAATTTTGCTCCTCTTGCTCCTTCCTGCAGAACTCTATTGCCCTGACTCAGGAACGTCATAAAAAGAAGGGAGACGAAAACAACACGAAGGGAAATAAATCATCGACCTACCTAATCCAGAACTTAACTGGGGTTTAACTAAAAGTCATATTAATCATCACTCATACATTTTTTTTTCCACAGACTTGGTGCCAAAGCATTTGAGCAATATAAGAAATTGCCTAAGGAAGATTGCTCTCTTTTCAACAGACCTACAAAAAGGAGGGGACGGACGGATGGACCTGGTACTACCCAGCTGCCCACTGAATAGTGAGAACTGTGCATGAAAATGTGGTCCAGGGACCAGCCAGTTCCAGAATGGCGAGCAGAATTCTGGGCTAGCTTTTCTTTCCCTTACTTATATTAGTAATTTGTGTGACAATGAAAGCCTGAAAAAGAAAAAGAAACATCTCCTCCAAACTGCACATGGTCTGGTCCCCTTGCAGATGATTCTTAATTTACAACCAAATCAACGGCGCAATCCTGTGTAAGGATCCGGTGGGTGGCCCAGGCCGCCCGCTGGATCCTATGCTCCGCTGCAGCCAGGCTGCCGCTCGGCCGGAGGTCTACTCAGGGAAGGGGAGGCTCGTCTCCTTCTCAGAATGTGTAAATGGCGCCCGGGCCGATCCGTCTCCTTGGATTTCCGCCAGCGAAATCACTGGCGGAAGTCGGAGGAGGCCATGTAACGGCTCAGCCGCTCAGCGGGGATGGGATGTGGCCGAAGCCATTCCCTTCCCCAACTGGCTGGGCCAATGGACCCCCTCCCACTACCGCCGGACCGACCCCGGACTGTTTACGGCACATTTGCGACTACTTTGGGCGGCAGAACGCTCGTTCCGCTGCCCTAGTTTCCGTCAGGATTGCGCTGCCCGAAAAGGAAAACACAGTACAAAAATTACAATGATTGCCCACAAATATTGGGTTGGCTCATTACCCAGCTTCTATCTGCATTCACTATCAATCCCCCCTCCCATCACCTGAGCCCTCTGGCAAGCATGGGAGAAGACACCTGTTGTTTCTTATCAAACCCAGAACAAAGGAGATGGTCCTACCTCTCGTCCTCTGAGCGTGGCAGAAAAGTTGGAAGAGATATATTTTCTTAATTGTGCTGTTCACCGGGGAAGACAAGAGATAGCTAGAGAAACTCCAGTCCCTTAACATGAAAGGAAATTTGTGGACACCTGCATAGCCACTCTAGAATTTAAGATCCCCAGGATGGAAATGTGTTTCATATTTTCTTTCCTTTAAAACGAATGCATACCTATTCATATCAAAAGTGCCTGCCATCTGTTTTCAGCATGCAGGGTAAACTTGCTACGGAGCTCCGCCAGTGGCTTGGGATACAATGACCTAGTCTGCCGCTATGTCATTCACACTCTGTCAGATCAGAGAGAAAAATGAGCTCGTGTGCCCGTATACCGAGTACAAGAGAAGAACTACAATACAGTGACACATTACATACAGGAGGGGGGCTATATCTGCAAATCTGTCTTTAGTCACAATGTCTCTTTGACAAGGAGCTCAGAGCAAGTGAGATAATGCTGCCATTTTGACCTAACCATATATTAAACTACAGATACACACTCTCTCTCTCTCTCACACACACACACACACACACACACACACGATATACCAGTACATGGTGCAGTGCCGAAAAGAGTACAGTACAGGATTTCAGAATGCAGTGGGGAGAACCACATGTGCGAATGCTCTCTCATACCAAACACATGATCCTGCACTGGAAACCACACATCAGCAACGGAAAGCATCCAGGTTTCCACCACAGGGAAGTACTGACGTGGAGAGGTCTTCAGACATGCACCAACTGAACCTGTCATCAGAAAAGGCGCAGGGTCAAACCAGACATTGCTTTAAGACATTGCCTCCTTGCTTCTTAGTGTAAAATAGCAGCCAGGTGGATCAAGCAACCTTGTGGATCAGGACTGTGGTGGTGGAGGGGAGCCTTAATACGGTACTTTCCCTTGCTGCAGTTCTGAACTAAATCTCATCGCCCCCACCAATGAGAGCGTGACACCCTTGGCAAATATAGCTGCTGCCAGAATGAAACCCTGGCAGTGTTAAAAATAAAGCTCCCCACATCACAGTCCTGCTCTGCAGCAGGCCTCCATGTGGCTTGTATTTAACATGAAAAAAGCACATGCTTTGCAAGTAATGTGTAATTTGACCCAGAGTCACTCCAGAAGAGCACTATGTGCTTATCCTGAATGTCTGAATTGACCCCCACATGAAGTCTTCCTTAATTCTTCAGCAAGTCCAGTCCAAGGGGAAGAAGCAACCAGAAAAGTTTACCCAAGTCTGAACACAGCAAATAACGCCAGTATTCAAATAATAAATTTGATAAATGTAGTAAAGGGGGGGGGCAGGAGTGTCCCAAGAAAGCATACTCTGCCACAGCGGACCAAACAGCAGTTTGGTTGAGACGAAACAAAGCTAAGAGTAATTTAGATAAAAACAAATGCTCAGCTCAATCGACTTACAAGTCGTGTTTTACAGTTCTGTGATGTTTTCAGAATAGCTCAGACCATGTAGACATAAAAATATCATCAGGTTAATTTGCTGTTCTTTCAAGCAAAGAAGCAGCTCTTATTGTCTGAATGTTCAGTAAACAGATTACACAGCCCCAGATGCCATTATTGTGCTACAGATGCCAGTCACACCGAACCTCACACGTTATGCCAACAATGATCTCACACCCCTTTTCAGTACCAGCAAAACTACCCAGCAGGGCTGATTGATTTAAATCTGCGATTTGAATCATGAGTTAAGTCATCAAGGGGGGGGGAGGGGAAGGGTAGATTTAAGTCAGTAATCTAAATCAGTTTCTCATTTTTTAATTCGTAAGTTTCCTACGAAAGCGTAGTAATTAGTTGCTATGACAATTAAACGATTTTCTCTAGCATATAGACAGAGGCGTCGCTATGGTGGGGGACTAGGACGGCGCGAAACCTACAGTACCGCCCCCACCGTAGTGACGCCTCTGCATATAGAGAGCCACCCAGGTGTATAATCCACAATCTTTGGCCATGTAGCCCACATCCTGGTGCACTACAGAATTACATCCACTTAGAGACAAGGGAACCAATTGTGCCAGATCTGTTTGGTGGGTCTGCGTACTTGCTAGGATACTAATATACAATCCTCCACTTGACCTCTTTTGAACTGCCTCTAATTCGTCCAATTCCACGTTCTCAAGGTATTTGCCTTTGGTTTTTCCAGTTCCAGAGCAGTAAAAGCCTCCTTCAGCCTCTAACAGAGCATTAGATTCTTCCAATTATGAGTGGGCACAATTAGCTCTATAGCTCAAAGTTTCCTGCTTGCTCCTAGGTAAACATCAGCCTGACATCCTGCTTCCAGAATCTTTGACAAAAAAGCACAAGAAGCAAAGAGGCGACTGCTCCAACTCCACCTCCGATTCTCCAGTGACTCCAAGAGGCACTTCTTGGATGATTTCAATAGTCTCAAGATCATCCAAGGATGATCTTGAATGTCTTCCACTGATTTCTAAGAAGCTATTCTATGTTCTTTTGTGTGTTTTCTATAACTGGGTTCTGCACTGTGACCGAAGTACCCAGACTTTCCAGAAGCCAGGGCTGATACTTACAGGGCCAAACAGAGTTTTGGAGGGAAAGTAAGGGAAAGTAAGGGTCCACGCTCTTTGGTTGATAGAGACATATTATACAGGAAGGCTAGTGCCTGTATAGTTAAACCCAGGAAAAAACCAAAACAGGATTCCACTATTATAAGCCCTGAGCACTCTATTGCTGAACATTCAACCCCCCCCCCCCCCAATCCTTTTCAAATTTGGCACAGAGGAGCTGGTGAACAGCCTCCAGCATTCTACCAAATTTGGTGTTAATCTGTTGAAAAATGAGAGCGTTACAGCAGCTTTCTGCTTAGCTTTTGAACCATCACACAGTTTGCATCCAGAATTTAGGCTACAATTTTCCTCTTGAGGTTTACATCCCTGAACCCTTTTTTTTAAATTTGTGTGTGTGATTTTCTAAAAGACGTTCTTTTGTAATTTGGAAGAAAATCCATGATATATAGTGAGTTTTTTATTCGCTTGCATCCCCATTATTTCTAATAGGGAAACTGAATGTCGACTCAGTCTACTGGGGGCTTTGAGGGAGTGTTCTTACGCTAAACAAACATGCTTGCCACCTGAAGGGTAACTTCAGTCACCCAGATCTTAGTGGCTCCTAATTCAGAGACAGTTAGACAACAGAATCAATCACCCATAAAAAAGCAAGAAAGAGGAGGAGGAGGAGGAGGAGGAGATAAGCCCTGCATTTCTGAGGTCACATATAGAGGACTGGGTTCACTGACTAAAGTGAATTACAGGTGGGCCCCCATATCCACTGATCCGCTATCCACAGTTTCAGTTATCCACGGATTGCGGGGACCCCCCCCCCAGGCTTTTACTTTTTTCCCCCAGTAAGCTTCGTTTCTTCCTTAAACAAACAGGAGAAGCAGCCTCTGGCTGCTTAACCTTGCAGAGCCTCTCTAAGACTTAAGGCTGCTCCACACTACACGCGTTCGCGGAGCTTCTCCATTCATTTTCGAAGCAAGCGTAGGCGAGGCGACCTCCCCACGGCAGGCGCGTAAAAGTAGGCAGGAGTCCTACTTTTCAGGGGGCGGGGACGCAGAGCTAGGGGGCGGTTCGTGGAGCTACTGCAGCCTGCCAATCGCAGGAGAGGGGGGAGAGTGGCCTCCAATCACCTTCTTAAGAAGGCGGGACAACATGAGGGACAACAGGCTGGAAGACACTCCCCCAATTCCAGCGCGGAGTGGAGGCAGCGGCAGAGCCTCCGCCTATAGTGTGAAGCAGCCTTTAGTCTCGTTCTACTTGCCTGCAATGGAGGCTGCTTCTCTGTTCTGTTTTAAGGAAGAAACAAAAGCTTGCTGAAAGAAAAATAAGAGCTGCGGCAGGGCACATGCTTACCCTCAAGGGAGGCAGGGCAGGGGGCCCTCAGGAAATCATGGAGTGGGTGTTCGCTCCTATCCACGGTGGGGCCTGGAACATATCCCCACTGGATATGGGGGGAGTACTATATTTAAAAGGATAGAATTTACAAGTTGAGTAGCTCTACAACTATAATACTCTGAAAATGTTGGAGACGTAACAGTGTTGCTTTTGATTTTAGTTAAGCATACACAGAATTGCCTACCACAGTCTAGTTCTGAGATTGTAATGGAAATAATAGGCTTACGTTTGACAGACTTTGAGGTTAGAATGTCAGACAGACTGTGAAGGTCCAGATTCAGAACGGATCAGCCATGAAACTCACTGCACAATCTTGGGCCTATCACTGTTTGTGGCTAACCTGCCTCACAGGATTGTTGTAGGGATAAATAAGAAAGGCAAAGAACTACAGTATGTGTACCTCCCTGAAATTCTTTGAGCAGGGGGCCTCAATTTTGTGGAGTCCGTGGGCACCTGCGGAATTTTGAGAAGGGGAGGCAGGAACCATTACAAAATGGCTGTCAATGAATATGCTTGGCCAGTCACAAATATATCTGATAAATCAATGCACTCTTTGAAGTACTCGATATCATTATTTGTATTAGACTGCAATGAAATTTTTAGAAATTAATATATCTGTATTTTTTTAAAAAAGATTAAAAATCTGATTGAACATTGTAAAAATCTTATCTGAAATCTTCTGTAATTCTTAGAAATATGCTTTAGCTTAGTTATAATCAATTTTCATCCCTCCACATACATACACAACCCGTTCACAAGACACAGACACCAGCTACTGTTAGTTATGCAACACATCACAAATCCTGCAATAATCTTTCCATCCATTTGAGACATTTACACGTTCAAATATTGAAACGCCCCATGTAACTATTATGTGATGTGGAAGAGTATGAACATCATCACCCCACCGATGCCTTCTGCAGACTTTACTAAATCCGCTTAATACAATTTTAAACCAATCTTCTCAGCAAGTGGTATACTATCTATAGGTAATAGGCCTTCTTTCACATTCTGGAAGATATTCATTTATTTCTTTAACTTTAAATATATGCATACTGCTCATGTTTCCACATTTCATCTAACACTGGGGAACTTTACATCCCTTCCAACCACAATTGAAGCACATTTTACCTGTGCTAAAATCAGAGCTACCATTCTGTGCTACTAGCAACTCAGTCCTGTGTCAATAGCTGAAACATCACACTTGCCTCTCTCTCTCTCTCTCTCTCTCTCTCTCATGTCAATTTTTCCTCCAAACTTCCTCTTAGGCTCACGGCTCCCTGCCTGAGTGAATCTTTTTCTCAGAGAACGGTTATACACCATGTTAAATCAGACAGTGGCTTTAAACATTTCCAGTATATAATAAATATTTAAAATAGGCTTCAGGTGTACTGTACAACCATTCTTCACTTCCTTCAATCTCTCACAAATTCCTAACCTTCCAACTTTGCTCAAACTCTGTCAGCTTACTATTTCTCTTGCTGCCTTCATTAGATCTTAAGGAAAGCAGGATCCACAGGAGGGTCTACAGGAATGAAGCCAGAGCTACACTGTCCACGTTCGCATTCCGTGTGCGTCTGGTGTCCCGTCCCCAGGTCAAACAACGGCTCTGATTGGCCGGACGTAGCGCGGACGCAGCAAAAGTCGAGTCCAGCACGACTTTTGCTGCATCCGCACTACGTCTGGCCAATCAGAGCCAGTTGTTTGACCTGGGGGCGGGACACCGGCTTGAGTTAGCCAGGGCCAGCCCAAGACTTCCTGGTACCTGAGGCGGCATACCAAATGCTGCCCCCCCCCCACTCGATATCTTGCCAGTCTGCACTCTGGTCCCCTCCACATTTCCTCTTCCTCTCCCCCTCTTCCTTTTCCAATCCAGGGACTGGAAGGAGAAGGAGGGGCAGTGGAGGCAAGTAGATGGATAGTGATGGATGCCCTCCTCCAATCTGCTACATGAGAACACCACTTCAGTGTGTCTTATAGATGGGCTGGCAATGGAGCTAGCTTTTCTTTTATCTTTCGAAAAGATGGAACTTGTACCAAGAATACATTTATGAATCTACCTACATCGAGTAATATCCAGAACTCAAACTATCTTTGGAGAATGGTAAACAACCCCAAATCCTGACTCTTGGAGTCAGAAAAGATGAGGGGTAGGAAAGGAATAATACAATGGTTCATATTGAAAGTATAGGGCTGATGACACTGGGGGAACAGGCTCCCACACTGTAGGTCGGCTGGTGAACAGGTCAGCCAGGAAAAGTTTACTTACGTCTCTCACAGATGCCTGGTCCCCTACGGGCCTACTCAGATCTATGCCAGCTCTTAGATCAGTGAGCTGGTGTACATCCGTTACGCGGAAGGGGGCATGTCAGGCCCGGGACATACTGCCCAGTATACTGCCACTGAGATATGCCCTGTCCCACCCCAATCCACCCCTATTGCCAGTAAAACCATGGCAGCGGCCCGCCTGCGGGGCACTGTTGGCGGTGCACAGCCTTCTACATCCTGCACCAGTGCAGACCGGCAAAGAGGCTGCTGCAACAGCATACCATGCAGGTAGGATTGGGCCGTTAGTAAAGGGATGCAGTTAAACCCAGCCAAGCATAAACATCTGACTCGTTCAAATTTCAGAGCCTTCAAGACACCATTCTAATATCATAAGACTTCTACTGTACGTTGTACTGTCTCAAAGACTCCACAGTTGATGTTGGGACTATTCCCAACCCAACTGACTGAAAATAATTCCAAGGACTCTAGTGGCACTGGAGATAATGCTGGCAAAGTTTAGGTTGGGCAATTGGGGCAAAACAGGCTGCACTATAATGACAAAACTCTCGCTTTAGATTCTGGGATCCACACTTTATTTCACATTGCGGCCCAGGGATGCTGATATTCTCCCCAGTAAACAAGTCAAGGAGAGAAGTGTAGCTCTACACAGTAGACACATACCCAGCGGGGGGGGGGGGAGACCAATTGCTGATCCCCAGTGCATGTCTTTAAACAGTTGGGGGAAATGCATCTCGTCTTGCACTTTACATGTTTACAGTACGAAAAAACTGCTGTACCTGGACTGCTATATGAAGCATGAGGAGGAGGTTAAAGCAAAGACACACTTAGGAGAAGGATCCAAAGCATGTCATAAATGGAATATTCAGATCAAAACAGTCTGGTCCGAGGTTTCCTCGGCAGGCTCAGTGTAGGAATGCAAAAACCGGGCAAATGAGTAACAAGTTCTCATAATACAAAGCGTGTCAAATTCCAGCCTTCAAAACACACACCTAAATGGAATTCTCTTGTCTACATGGGCCCACTGAAACTTAATAACAGCAGCTTTCACAATTTCGGTTACCTCTTCCCCTTTGCCGGTCAACCTTTAAAAAACTTCTATCAAGTGTCTCTGGATCTTTTTTTTTTCCCAGTTCAGTTATGCCGAACACAACTAGCCTTGCTCCTTGAA
Organism: Plestiodon gilberti rubricaudatus; assembly: GCA_026170595.1. Lineage (NCBI taxonomy): Eukaryota > Metazoa > Chordata > Lepidosauria > Squamata > Scincidae > Plestiodon > Plestiodon gilberti. The sequence goes on from JANXHW010000001.1 coordinate 170,429,702, forward strand.
CATTTGAAATCGAGGCAGCAGAGGGAAGAGAGAGAGGGGAAGGAGCTGTGTTTATACTGCTTGTAATCTAAGTTGGACTGATGGCATGGGGTTGCCCTCACATCTCTAAGGAGAGAGGCCAGCTGTCTCACTTCTTCAAAGCCCTGCCAATAATGACTGGGCCATGCAATTCTGGGGGGAGGGGGGGAGGAAGAGAGAGAGAAAGTTGCCCAGTTGCCCTTCTACTAGGAAAGAGTTATGGAGACAATCATGTAGCCTTCTTTAGGTTTGTTTTTTCTGCTTTCCATGCAATTTAATCAATGCTGCTCTCTTTAGCTCACAAACATTTTACTTCAAGTAGAAAATGCTTATTTCATTGTGAATACTAAGAAAGTTCAGTCCCAACTACCACACTGGAAGTAAGGCATAAACCACACATAGGGTTCCCATGGGGTAGGTAGTTCGCGCAGCAGAGGAGTCCCAACATGCATAAACTACATCACACAACATGGGCAGCCATTCTGCTGTTGTAGCCTTGACAACCTACAGACAAACATCACCTCAGCTGCGGAACATGACCAGGCGCAAATACAGTAAACCATGTACTAAGTGAAATATTAGCCTCTGAACGCCTGTTTCCAAGAAGCAACTGAAGGAGATGGGAAGGGCATGCCTTCATGTCGCTCTGTGGACTTCCCAGACGCAGCTGGAAACTGTAGCCTACAGTAGGAATTAGGACGCTGGGCTAGATGGGTCACTGGTCTGGCCCAGCAGGGCGCTTCTTATGTTCTTAATTGGTAACTTAGCACAGTGAGCATATATAACCATTTGGCAAACTGGCTAGCTGTTTTGTCTTGCCAAGTGGCAAGGAGAATGTTACCACTTCTGGCTTTTCTAGATTTGTGATCAGGAAAGTGTGATGAGATCCCCCTCGCCACACGACAATACAGACGACCATCTCCATCAGGTGCTTGCACATATGTAATCTCTATATGACAGTCCCACCTGGTAAAGGATCACCAATATTTACACGGTATCACGCACTAGAAAGGGCAAAAGCTTGGCTTTTAGAAAGTGTTCACCTGGGCATCTGTGGAATCGACAAAGCAAGAAACTCATGGAAATACTCCCCCCATGCACTTCATAGTGTAACTGTGACTAATAATTCCTGACATATCACTGCAATGAGCAGTGCCAAAAAAAAAAAAATGTGGAAAAACCCAGCTGTTTTTGAATGCAGGAAGAAGGACCCAAAAAGGGGAAAATAAATAAATAAAATAATTTAGTTTTAGTTGTATTTATTTATTTTTCACATTTTTATACCGCCCTTCCTCCAAGGAGCTCAGAGTGGTGTACGTATTTCCTCCCCTCCTTTTGTCCTCACAACAACCCTGTGAGGTAGGTGGGGCTGAGAGATAGTGACTGGCCCAAGGTCACCCAGGAAGCTTCGTGGCTGAGCGGGGATTTGAACCTGGATCTTCCAGGTCTAAGTCCAACTCTCAAACCACTACACCATCCTGGCTCTATTTCTGATTTATAAAGAGTATTTCTGATTTATAAACCATTTCTGATTTATAAAGAGTATTTAGTTATCTCCAGGTAACTTCAAAGAAGCATTTTTTCCTTTCTTCCACAAAAAAGACAAACCACCACCCAAAAAAACCTTTTTGCACAAACGGCAGCCTGCACCTTTTCTCAGAGGTCAAGTGCCATTGTTTTCAGTGGGACTTACTCCCAGGTAAATGTGCACAGGATTGTAGCCAGGCAAACAGCAAGAGGCTTCAGGTGCAAAAGTGAAAGTGCCAGCTCAGCCATTCGTGCAAGGCAGCTGAAGGCTCAGTGAATCCTGAACTGAGCACATGCAATGGATTTATTCCCGTTTTGAAGGACCAGGATCACCATAAAGATAAGCTGCAAAGGGAGACCCTTAAACAACCCTGGGGTCAACACAGTCAGGCAATTTATTAGCTGCTCTGGAAACAGTAATACTGAAATACAAGGTACAGTATTCATTTGTTACAAACAAGCAAATAAATAAAATATCATAGTGAACAAGGCAAGCTGCAATTTGAAAGCCTGGCACACATAAAAGTGGAATAGCTTGCATGCAACAAAGATGTGTGTCATGCAGGATTTGTGATAGAGGCTGGCACTGACCATGGCACCTTCTGGCCTTGTCCAGTGCAGACACAACAGTAGTTTTTTGTTTTGCAAACCATGGTTTGCAAATCAGGAGCCAACCTCAGGAACAGGCACTTCCTTCCCCTTCCTGCTTGGTACAAATATTAACCTCCCTTGACCTTGTCAACTTTCACCATAGTTTTAGACTGTGGGCCCTTTGAGTACAGGGAACTATTTACATTTACAGAATTTGTCTGGTGATGCAAAGCACTTTGCGAATGACTTTTTGTTGAAAAGCAGTACAGTAAATATTCTTAACAACAACCGTTTAGCATTGCATTAACCAGAATTTACCGTATTGTCCTGAGTATAAGACGCACCCTTAAAGTTTGGTGCTATTAAAAAAATTTAAGTAAATCACTGGCATTAAATTGCAACAGCCTGATTATAAGACGCACCCATAGTTTAAAAACTTAAATTAGGAGAAAAAAGTGAGTCTTATACTCAGACCAATACGGTACATCGAGTCTGTACACCCTGGTTATGAGGAGTCCTGATTGGCATAAACCAGGGGTTCTCAACCTTTGGAGGCCTGGGTACCCCCAATGAAGGCCAAAATTTTTGGAGTACCCCTGGCTAATTAGCTAATTTACATAAATTGCACAAAAATGCCAGGATCTCTTTTAAAAAACACACAGCAATTTTGTGCAAAACACACATTTTGACACATGAACAAAATGCAAAAAAAAAAAAGGCAAGGATCTTTTTTTAAAAAACACAGCAATAAGACACATGCACAAAATGCACGCTGAAATAGATGCTGAAAAGATGGGGTGGACCTTACAAAAAGAAACTCAGACAAACTTGCAGCCACAGAAAGGAGAGGAGGACCCAAAAAAAGGGTTTCCAAAGTAAAAAAAAAAAAACATAAATCCCATGTACAACCCCCCCCAACTGAACTCTTTCCCTACCCCACCCCACCCATGCACAGTTACCAAAGTAAAAAACATAAATCCAAAGTACAAAAAACCCAAAACTGAACTCTTTCCCCACCCATGCACAGTTTCCAAAGTAAAAACATAAATCCAAAGTACAAAAGCCCCCAAACTAAACTCTTCCCCCACCCCACCCCACCCCTGCACTTACCCAAGTGATGTCGGTATTAGCAAAATAAAAAACACTAATCCTGCAGCAGGAGCTGCATCGGAGGAGAGCTGGGAGGCAGGAGCGTGCACAACGCCCTCTGCTGGCTGCTGAGAAGCTCAACCTAATTTATGCATGTGCATAAATTAACCCGACCATCAGCTGAAGATCAGATAGATTAGCTACTAAAAAAAGCAAAACAGAGCTCCCCGGCTCCGAAAAAATCCGGAAAAAATAAATAAATCAAAACTTATTTAACAGTTAATTAAGTGTTAATGGGGCACCCCCAGCCTGCATTTGGCTTACCCCCAGCCACGTGGTACGCGTACCCCTAGGGGTACACGTACCACAGGTTGAGAACCTCTGGCATAAACAAGCATTAGCATAAGCACAGATTTAACATCAGATCATGGTTAAAGCAAACAAGAGCAGTGAGGAAGAATGTTGTGCCAGAGAAGGGAGGAAGGGGAACAGAGCAATATTCATGAAGTTGGAATTTGCTGATTTATAAGCCACATTTTGCAGGGAGCCAGTATTCTGTCTACACCAGACCACAGTGGAAAATATATGTCACTGTACGAAGTGTGGGGTCTTAACAATACAGACCCATTGATTGCAACAGAACGTTTTGCATTCACACATGACATGGGGGAAGACGTCTTTGTTGCAGCGATCATGAAGGAGAAGTGCCACGTTTTGAGTCTTTTTGCTTCCCTTGCTGCTACCCACGAGTTTACAGACAGAATGCTAACAACATTGTCCACTCTTCCTCCTCTTTTCCTTGGGCACATTGGACATCCGAGTTACTATTTTTCTGCACTTTTAGCCCTTCAGCACTTAGAAGACAAAAAGAAATGCCCTCAAGTCATGAGTATGGAAAATATCCAGTCTATTGTGAAGGCGAAACATTAGCCAGGTTCACCCTAGACCAGGGGTTCTCAACTACTGGTTCTAGTACCACCAGTGGTACTCCAGCCAACTGCTGGTGGTACTTGGACCGCCAGACCACCGGAACCTCGCTCCAATGTGTTGCTTTCAGTGGCATGTTTTCGCTCCCAAGAGGCTCCTGCCTTTGGCTGTGCCTCTTGGGAACGCTGAGAAGGGCCCTCCAACCCGCCCAGAGTCTCCTACCTGCGCTTTCTGATCTCCGAAAACCTGAACGCCCAAAAGTAACTGGCGATGATGCCATTGCCAGTCACTTCCGGTGGTACGCAGCAGGAGAGTGGCGCCAGAGGTGGTACTCGTCCGGGAAAGGGTTGAGAACCCCTGCCCTAGACGGAATGACAAAAGCTTAACTGCTCCACAGTTTTGCAGGGGGAATCAAAATAATCTGCAGAAAAGTATAACAGCATTGCATTACAGCCAACCACGTCCCCAGATTCCCATATACTGCAAGAAAGGAATTTAATTCCTATTAAGTATATGTGGGAGAGAAAGGCCGATTTTTAAAAGGGAGGAGCGGAGGGTAGCTGAGATTGGGAAGACGAAGAAATGGTACAGCTCCCAGAACACAGTACACAGTAGCTCAGAAAGCAGAGTGGGAGACAGGGCTTTATCGTCCTTGGGGGCCTTTGCTCTAAGTCGCCTGTGTTACATTCTCTGTCTGCAACACATCTTCTTTGAACGGTGAGATGTCAGGATGAAATTTGGCATGCATGCATGGGATATAATTCTGCATTTCCAGTTCAAAAAACCAACTCGATCCTAATATCAATTTTCAAGGTGTGTGTGTGTGTGTGGGGGGGGGGGGGAACGACGACAACAACAACAACAGAATAATTTCTGCCTTGCAAACTGAGATATCTGAATGAAAGCTAGCCTACACATTCTGGACATAATTCTCCATTTTATGTTCATGTCATCGCTTGACACCCCCACCTCCACTTTTCAATGGGGTCAGGAAAGCAGAACAATGTGTTGTAATGCAGGATTTGTCATACATTCTTAAATATCAGTTCAGGGCACAATTCTATGCTTCAGGTTCAAATACCACCGCAATTCCTACTCCCATTATCAAGGGGGCCAGGAAAGATGCTAAATAAATCGAAATGGATATCTAAACTGAGGCCTCTCAGCCACTGCCAACTGACAATGAAATGTTTCCCCATCCCATTGCGATTGCTTTCACAGAGGAGAGAAGGAGCAGTTAAAAAAAAAATCAGCCGTGATGCACGTTTTCGGCACCCAGAGAGTAAGGTCTGTCGGCACACATGCTGGCAGGCCTCACTCCGCTGCAAACTGGACCTGCTCCCACCGGAGGAAGGTAGGGGTTGCTCCGGTGGGAGCAGGGACGGGGGAGGGTGGTCTGGGTGGCAAAGGAAGCCGGCCGTTGACCAAGCCGGCCCAGGAGGGGGCAGGGATGTCAGCTGCAATATCCCCATCCCCAGGCTTTGGTGGCCCTTACACCGCCGCCTCAGATATCCGCCAGCTCGAGAGCTGGCAGACATCCAAGTCGGCCCATGAGGGCCTTTCAGCCCTACACAGGAGGAGCCCAACAGGGAGGGTTCAGTTCTTAATTCAACAGGGAGGGAGTTCCACAGCTGTGACACCTCTACAGAGAACATTCTTACTCCTGTTCCTGCCAACTGAACCTTGGAGAACAGCAGCACACACAAGAGGGCCGCCCCAGATGACCTGAGAGGATGGGCCATCTCATGTGGGAAGAATCTATTACAGTATTCAAGTCTTCATGTCACTGATGTGTGGACCATTGTGGTCATGTTTGATCAATTCAGGTATGACTGCAGTTGACATACTAGCCTACACTGTACAGGGTGAAAAGAATCCATAACAATGGGACTGACAGAAGTACAGGGACATCAACTGGAAGTGTTAACATGGAGTCCAAGTCACAATAGAGGCAAGTGATTTAATCTGCAAAACGACTAGCAAACTGGTCACAGCAAGACACCAAGTTTTCCTCCCCACGATGGGGCGCCACATGAAGTAGTACAACCGAATAGTCTGGAACGCATCAGCTGTACGACTCACCACGGATGCCAGGATGGCACAGAGAATCACCTTCTTCACTGCCATCACCTCCACAAAGTAGGCCCCATATGGGCTCTGACCTGTGTGTGGTCGGATTCATCATGAGCTTTCCTCCACCATTGCTCAAGAAGTCTACCGTTTCACAAATTAATGGATAAAAATAGTATCTTTAACTTCTGGCTCTGAATCTTAGTCTGCTTTTTTTTCCCTTCTTCGTTTTGGCTAATGCAGTTTCACTATTGATTGGAAGCTCTTACTTTAATATAAAGCTTTTTCGTTTTATTTTGTTTTAAATAATAAAGTTGTTACCCGTTTTGATTCCTAAAAAGTTGTTGGAGGGGAAAAAAATAAATGCAATTTGCACTGACAAGCTAAAAGCATTAAGCTGTAGAATACGGATTTGTTTGGTTTCCTGAAATGGTACTCCAGGAATCCTCTGAATAAACTGCTACGGAAATCTGCAAATATACCAAGTATACAGTGTCTGTTTTCCAAGCATTCATAAAACCTCCTCTTCAGTCAGGATTGTGGTAAGTGGCAATGAAGCAAAAGACAAAACATGAAAAGCCAGTAACTGAGGAAATAAACCAGGGCTATTATCTAGAAGTCTATGGCTGAAATCATATACCAACTTATCTTGGTCTGAGCACCACTGATCAACGTGAGTCTTACCATGGTTCTTGCTACCATGCTACAGGATAAATACTGTATGCATTAGGTCGGGCTGCATGTTAGCGTAAGTGCCAGAGGTGTTCCTACAGTGGGGGCGGTACTATAAGTTGCGTCCCACCTTAGTCCCCGTTTACAAGCTGGCACGAGGCGGCCCTGCCTCCTCGCCATCGGGGTCATTCCGTGCGGAGAAGGCAATGTGCCTTTTCCGCACGGAATGGCTCCGACGGCGAGGGGGCGGGGCTGCCTCGTGCCAGGTTGTAAACGGGGACTAGGGCAGGACGCAACTTACAGTACCGCCCTCACCGTAGGAACACTTCTGACAAGTGTGCACTGTAGAAGAAACCAAGAGGGAAAGGGTTCAGAGTTAACTGGTCAACACATAAACTCAAACCATCTCAAGAATGTACATAATTGTTTGGTTAATTGCCCCAAAGCAGAATCAGATAGGTGGTAAAGAAACTGGAATCCAGAGCATCCTAGCTTTTGTTTTAAAAAAGGCAAAACAAAAAATGACTAGCTCCCAAATGACTAGCTCTGAAAGATCCCAACAGCGACTTGGGAAGATGGGAGCAGTTTTCAGTAAAAGCTCAAAGAGGTGGATCTGGGCAGGCCTTCAGTGGTTTGAATTCATGCTTTGCTACCCACACAGTTCCTTGTTTTTCCCATGTGAATTATTCAGTACTCAGAACTTCCCTTCTCTGCTCATTAATCCCTGGTACCTATACAGTACTCTGCCTTTCCTTCCCTGTCCCTCCTCTGCTTTCTACCATATTCTGAACCGGATTCTTGAAAGCAGAACTATGCAAAGAATATATAAGCTCATTCATTTAATTTAGATGTGTTGGCCCTATTACAAAATTAGGAAATCATTGTTGCAGAATACAGATTTCCTGCGTAGACAAAGTTCACTATGCTCAGAAGAGTGTGTTAAGCAAGTAGCACAAATATGCTAAGGTCTCCATTAGAGTTGCAATGAATGTTTTCCTTGTTTTGATTTTCAGGGTGAAAAATAAGCACTTTTGCTGGGGCTGAAATGCTTCCCTCGCTGTCCTCTCCCAAATCTTTAAAATACTGTGGCTGTGTGTGGCTGTTCAAAGCCATTGCTTCTCTCCTCCACAGCTGCTTCAGCGACATTTTAACAGCGTCTCTGTGCTAGAGCGATTCCAGTCAATCAGAAATCACATACGTATTATTAAATGTAGTGACATCACAGCACCACGCAGCGAAGCTGTTTTGGCTAGGTGATGGCAACACTGACGGCAACGCTGACGGCCAAAATCGGTTCAGAATGTGAGCACTTCTTCATGTAATACTTTGCCCTCACTCTAAATGGGTGGACACTTTTGGACACTTTCAACATTACCCCCTGCCTCACTCCCCATCCAAAAATAAAAAAGCCCAAAAGGAATGTTTTCTGCCACTGCCAGAAGATCTCCTGAAAAGCACCTGTCTCCATTCTGGTTCAGTTCTAGTCCACACACACAATCACACTGCGCGGGGGTTGCTCATGTCTAGAAGGCCCTTTAAATGTGAATCAGAGCTTACGCAACACATACCTATAAATGCCTATATGAAGAAGAGGCTCCACTCACATGCCCCTGGCACACATGAGCAGGGCCTGAAGAGGCAGCCACTTGCCACTTCTGTGTACAGCGGAAGAGGAAACACGAGCTTGAGGCTCATTCCTGTGCTCTGCTGGGAGCACAAAAATTCCTGTGCTCTGCTGGGAGCACACTGCTCCCATGTACAAACTTAAAAAAAATGCTTAAAAACACAGATTTTTCATCATTTAACACAATCTCCCTTGTCATCGAGTGGCCTACAATCTGCTATGTGGGACTGCCTCATACGTCAAAACTGTAAACCATTATTGCCTTGGGAAAATACAAGAAGGCCATTCACTTAGTTACCACCATTTCCCATGTGTACAGGGAACATGGGGGTGGGGGAAGAGTGAGACTGTGTCTGCAGACACATACCCATCAATGTACCCGACGACCATACGCCCCGATATCCACCCACTCAGGGAAACTCATGAAAGGGGCCAACACACATATACTTATATGCCATAAAGCTCCTCCACACCATTGAATGGCCAAATATGTGTTCGCTAGAGTCCTAGGCACATATGCTTGTATGCATGTAGGTCTCTACAGGCCTGCAGTCTTCAGGAATCTGCATCCATCTCCAAGTGCTGAAAGCAATCTTGGAGCTTTTAACAAGGCCTCCCTGGCTAAAGGACATGACATCATGTTGGAAGAAAAAGTCTCCAGGAAACAGTTTTGGTCAGAGTTGACAATCCTACACACTCCACTGAATGTGTGGACACTGGAGAGGGTGGTCATCATGCAAACCAACATCGGAGGACAGGGCCAGGGAGCACAGTCCCACGCCCCCAGGAACCAACGAGAACAGCTCTTACATACACAGTCCAGTAGGAATCAGGGTCGTTTTACTGTGCCGAGCCCTCTGATTCAGCTACCAGAGAATTCCTGCTATAGGTAAAGGTAAAGGTATCCCGTGACAATTAAGTTCAGTCGTGTCCGACTCTAGGGAGCGGTGCTCATCTCCGTTTCAAAGCCTAAGAGCCAGCGCTGTCCGAAGACGTTTCCATGGTCATGTGGCTGGCATGACTCAACACCGAGGCGCATGGAACGCTGTTACCGTCCCGCTGACGCGGTACCTATTAATCTACTTGCAATTTCTTGTTTTCGAACTGCTAGGTTGGCAGGAGCCGTTGCACGGATTCGAACTGCCAACCTTTCGATCGACAGCTCATGGTTCAGTGGTTTAACCCACTGCGCCACGGTAAATGACTGATGCCTGCTGTTGGCCTACAGGTTGATTACCCCTTATCCGGACATCCGAAATCCAGACTATTCTGAAATCCAGACATTTTGGGGGTTATGACTTAAAAAAAAAAAAACTTTTCCCAGCACCTGGCTGGCATAGCGCAAGGCATGCTGGGGCACAAAATTATTAAAAATATTGTATAACATTACCTTCAGACTATGTGTATAAAAGGTGTATATGAGACATAAATGAATTTGGTGTTTAGACTTGGATCCCATCCCCCAAGATATCTCGTTATATTTATGCAAATATTCCAAAATCTAGAAAAATCCAAAACCCAGACAAAATCCAGCATTCTGGATAAGGGATACTCAACCTGTACTATGTTCACATTAAAGTGAGAAGTAAAAACTTTATCAGGTGAGTGCTAGTCCATCCAAGACTGAACCCACTTCCCTCCCAACCGCTGGGAGGACAGTTACTGTGTAACCTCCTGTGTAACCTCCACAATTAGGAACCACATGAGTTACACTCAAACATGGACAAAGCCACATCAATGTTGACAAAACAGTACACTCCGACTGAGAGGAAAAAAATACAACACTGATACAGGATGCAGGGAGAAAGAAAGGGGAAGTCTCAAAGGAGCAGCCAGCCTCCAGACCTCTCAGACTCTTAAAAAGCCCTTGTTCATAGCAGAACATAAGCACACATGTGCTCACTTGGGAGCAAACATTAATATAACAAGTCCCTCCTAAAACGTTTTCAAAGGACAAGGTTCTAAGTATTTATACATGTGCTCTGTGAAGGAATGCTAGTAAAAAAAAATGCCTGTGGCAGATTTGTAAGGCTTTATATAAACTCTATCTTCCAAGGAGTTGATGTGGGTGTCAGGAAAGGAGAGAAGATGAGATGTTTTAGGTTAATGCCTGTTCAGGGAGGTGATGTATTCCATCAAAGACCAGTGGGACTGGGGAGGGGGAGGGGGAGAGAGAGAGCAATCCTACCCAGCTCCTCCACTGGTGCAGCAGTGGTGGAGGGCAGAAAGGGAGGCTTTGGAAGGGAAAGGGGATTTAAATCCCCTTTACATCCCCCTTTAAAGGGGATTTAAATCCCCTTTCCCTCCCAAAGCCTCCAGTTCTCCCTCCACCACTGCTGCACCAGTGGAACCAGTGGAAGTATAAATCAATTGGCTCTGCTTCCTCCTTATAAGAAAATAGAGTTTGGAGGCTGCATCCCAGATTGATAGATCTAAGAAACCAAAGCCAAAATTATAAGCAGGGAAACTTCCCTTCTCTGTGGGCCAATTGACTCTAAGTATGTAAATAACTTTTTTGCCCAGCCATCGTCAGCTATAGCTTTCAAACTGCAATTGTTGGAGAACAGGAGCAACCGCCTGATGCTTAATTCTCTATCTTCAACCTGTGCCCTTAATGCCCATAGAGGAGTCGCAGTTGAAGTTGAACCAGAGTTTTGCAGGAGGACGTACAGAGAATGGCACAGCTCTGGGAAAGACTCGTTCGATCATCTGCGACCACTAGAGAATGGAAGGATTCGTGCCATGGTCATCATCTTGCTAAAGTACTGACACAAAGGTGTATCTTACACCAAAGGATGGGGGGAGGAAGAGAGAGAAGTATTCAAGGGCTAGAGAAGAAGGTGCAAAGGACAAAAACCAGCAGAAGGAACCCTATGTCAGTCAGTACACTGCGATCTTTTTGTCCAGGCAGATTTCCCCAAGAACTAACCTGCCAACAAGAAAGACCTGTACAAACCCTGCTGACAACCACCACTGAAACTGCAAAGATGTTAAATCCCCACTGGAATGTCCATTCCAAGTAGATCGTTATTAAAAGGATCTGGACTGAAGCCCAAGTCCTACATTTGGGGGGGGGGGCAGGTTGGACAAGGGAGGTCATGTGGCGGAGACTGAATAAACTGGTGGTCTCTGGGAGGAGGGGATAACTCACAAAATAGTGTACCATTCTTTAAGTCCAGATACAACCCATCCCTTAGATCCCTTTCCCAGTGGCAGCGGTTGGAGATGATTTCCCAACACCTGTGCGTTGCCACCAGCCACCCCACCCCAGACCCTGCCACTGGCTCCGTTATCACTCACATTTTCAACAGGAGCAAATGAGCTGAGCAACGTTTGCCTATGCGCACTTCCTCATTAAAAGGAATGAGCATCTACAGTTGCTGACTCTGTCCGAGAAGGACCACAGGCTGACAACTGTAGGAGGTACACTTCCTATAATCCAGCACATCCTTATATCTCAGAGAACAACAAGATGGGGGAATGACACCATAGTCCCATGCATGTCTACTCAGAAGTAAATATTTCAACAGGACTTACTCTAAGGTAAGTGTCCATAGGCAAATGTCATCTCTACCTAACTGCATGGCTTGCATCACATAAAGCAGCTACTCCAGATTAAGAACATAAGAAGAGCCCTGCTGGATCAGCCAAAGGCCCATCTAGTCCAGCTTCCTGTATCTCACAGTGGCCCCACCAGATGCCTTATTAGTGTTCCTCAGTCTAAATGGACAACGATATCATCAGTTTCTCTCAAGGCTGAGGCGAATTTACAATTCCTGTTGACGTATCAATGTGCAAAATTCACACCAATTTCAAAGTTTACGTTACCCACTTCAAAGGATTTAGGTGCTTGTTCGGGGGGGGGGGGGGAAGGGACGACTAAAATACTTTTCTGCTCCACAGCATGCAACAAGGCTAAAAAAACAAGCCATATGTGGATGAGACTACCAAAATCTGTTAATGAATCGTCTAGCGTTTGGTTGCTTTCAGATGTTGAAAATTTCAGGAGGAGGAGAGGAGGCCAGACAAGTTGGAGAATGCACCCAGCACTTCACATAACATTTATAATGTGCTTAAAAAGAGTCGAGGTTAGTCAGGCGGAAACACAGGCATGAGAAAGTAACCTTTCTGAGTCAAAAATAGACACACTGTACAACAATTCAAATTTATGTCGACACTTCCACAATAAAAGTGTAACTAGTTACTACTCTGCGGTGCTTCATAAACAGTGATCCGACACCGGCTAGCAGGGCTGCTTTCATCTTCAGAAGCATATGCACTCACACACACACAAACCCAAAAAAATCCCACTCTTTTTTTCAAAACCCACATCCTCTTCTTGCTAATGCGGTGGCAAAAAAAAGTAGTAAAGGGATTTGAATGGGGGATTTGTTTCACTAGTCTTGTTCATCTTCAAGTCTTCCTCCAAATTCATTTCATAGAGAAACACATTCAAAATATAATAGTGACTGCTTAAAAAAAAAAAAAAGAGAGAGAGAGAGAAGTTAGCACTCCTCCTCCCCCCAAGAGATAAAAATGCAGAATCCAGTTGATAAAGTGAGTGATGATGTAGGGCTTAGAGTCTCAGAGCAGAACAGAGAAGATTTAGGTTCAAGTCCTCATTCAGGGCCCATTCACACTTGACTGCGGATGTCCCTGCTGTGCGCTTCACGGACCCGCGCTGAGCTATTTTGCATATTCATATATGCAAATATTGAAATAGGACACCATTCCGGAGCAGCTACGCTTCCGTCATCCCAGTTGGTTTGGGGCCAACTTTTGCGGAGCTTGTTCATGGAGCTTGTGGGCGGGTTCGCAGAGCTACTGCAGCCACCAATCGCGTGAGAGGGGGGGAGAGTGGTTGCATGCCAATCAGAAGTAGCTCCAATCGCAGCAGAGGTTATTATTCCACTGTTCTTCCGAGAAGGGAAACACAGGACGAGGAGAGAGCAGAACGACACTCCCCTGCTCCAAGCGTGTACGCTGGGTACTCCAGCGCCTATGCTGGGGCAGGGACATCTGCCATCAAGTGTGAATGGGACCTCATTCAGTGATGAAGTAACCTTAGGCCAGTCGCGCGCTCTCAGCCTACCCTACCTTGCAGGATTGTTTTGAGAGTAAAATGGGAGGAGGGAAGAACCATGCACACTGCCCTGAGCTTCTTGGAGGAAAGGTGGGATAGAAGTGTAATTTTAAAAGCATTTTCACTAGAACGTCTGTCTACAAGTGACATACCTGCAACCAGACCCAGACCTTACACATGTTCACTCAGAAGGGATTTTCACCGAGTTCAATGAGACCTTCTCCCAAGTAAAGGAGAACTCACTCTAGGAGAAGTGCAAAAGCAAAATTACACCCCAAAAGCCTCCGCAAGTATCATTTGTTTCTCAGAAGCTCCCGGGGGGGGGGGAATGACTGCGACCACACTCAAAGACAGCTTGATTCAAACACGAAGTACAATGAAAACATTTACCATAAGACTCATTAAGTGTATCTGTGAGAAATAACTGGTCTTTTACATGCATGCATGCTCAGCAGCCAGCTGACTTTGTACCAGCATAGCAAAAGTGCTGCCATGGCCCATGAATAGCATTAGCCTGGTGGTTTTCCAACAGAAAGCTGATGAGTTGCCCAAAGGAACTTATTTTCTATCATCCCTCCATGTACAGCATGTTAGTGCTATGCACTGAAACGGAAAGCAAGGCTGTAATCCTATACTGTATATACATTTTGGGGAGTAAACTCCATTTAACACAACTAATACTTACTTTTGAGCAAACTTGCATAGGATTGTCCTCCAAGTTTGAGTTGTGCTGCATTATATGAAAAGAATGCTAGGGATAAATATACTCACAGCCCAATAGTGGGCTGCCACACCGGCAGAACACATGTTCCGCCAGCTCCGGCTGTTGTAAAGGTAAAGTTGCAGGGGGTAAAGTTGTTGCAGGGGGTTGGAGGAGGTAAGGCGCGCTCCAGCAATGCTAGAGTCTTCCCGTGCATACCGACGGATCTATGGAGACCAGCTGGAGGAGGTAAGTCCATGCAGGCGGTTGGAGGGAGGCAGAGAGGAGGGTGAATAGAGCAGGGGTGGGAGGAGTGGTGGAGGGGGTGGGCAGAACAGGGCGGTGATGGGGCGGGGAGGAGTGCGGATTAGGCCCAGGAGGGGGGGTGGGATCAGTGGTGGCAGGGCAAGGCAAATCCCAACCCCCTCCCTGGGCCTACAGAGCTGGTGCAAGTCTGAGTCGACCTATAGCAGCTGCTGAGGTTTACCCCAGGGCAAAGGGACAAATGTCCTCTTACCCTGAGAAGACCTCAAGCAGCCAAAACTCTCCTGTGAATGCAGCGGAAGCTGCGCCAGCACCGCTGCATTGCTGCGCCAGCACCGCTGCATTAGGGAGTTGGATAAGATCGGGCCATCAATCATGGTCACCACTGCAGGTCTGGGACACGCTTATTACGTTTTCCACATGCATATCCCTCACTGGGATGGAAACTGCAGGCACAAAGCAGATGGGTATGTGGACACCCATCTGCAACGCAATGCACAAAACAGAACTGATGCATTATATGTGCTATACATTCTTGATGGGTCCACACATTTCTATCTGCATTGCAATACGGACAGGGATGCACACACCATATTCTGTTTGGGACCACTAAATTGTACCAAAAAACAAATTCTTGTGTGCATCTACAGCTGGATCAGTAAGTTTAAAGGTAAAGGTAAAGGTGACCCCTGACAATTAAGTCCAGTCGTGTCAGACTCTAGGGTGTGGTGCTCATCCCCATTTCAAAGCCGAAGAGCCAGCGTTGTCCGAAGACGCCTCCGTGGTGGACGCCATGTGGACGCATAGCATGCGGCTGGAACACGGAGCGCTGTTTATCTTCCCGCAAGCGGTACCTATTTATCTACTCACATTAACATGCTTTGGAACTGCTAGGTTGGCAGTAAGTTTAGGATTCACCAAACACACCACAACCACCATTTGTTCAATGTTTCAGATGCAAAGGATGGAAGAGGAAAGTTAATACCCCTCAAATACTTGGAATGCTCAGCCAAATGGAATCACAATTAACATAGCGTAACTGTTGACACAAGGCTACCTGTGAGACACAATGAAGCTGGATATACAAGAAGGCAGAGGTAAGTCGGGATACCTTTCCATACCAGCACTAGCTACATGCCATAAAGCAAAGCCAGAGAGGATGTGTGGCTCACAAGTGTGAAATGCATTCGTCAAATGAGAAATTACAGGCAGAGTGCGCAGCTTTAATCATCCCAGCCGTTAACAGGGGGAAAGGTGTCAGCAACATTGTTTAGCGCTGACATTAATTTTCCAAGATGAATGCAAGAGCCCCAAAGCCCCACCGGCAAAAAAGAAAAACCCACCTTAAATGACCAAGTGCTAGAACTGAAGCAGACCATCCCATAAGCGAGCATAAATTCTTAGGCACAGGCTTGGTTTACATTTGAAACATTTTCAAAATATTGTTTTAGCTGGCTGTAATAGACCACTGTAAGATCTGACACATAGCAAACACAGGGCTTCAATTAAGCAGCTGGCAAGCAGCCAGGCACAGATAAAGGCCCAGCCTGTCACTCGCTAGACAATATATATGGCTATTTTGGCAGCCAAAATTGAATGTGATAATTGAGCCATGACGTATTAAAAAGACACATGCTTTCAGAAAAGAAGCATTCTGGAGTTCTCAAACTAGATGGCACTTTTAACCAATGCATTACACAACTGAACAAAGGTGCTGAAATAATGATGCAATTCAGTCGCTTATATTTCAGTCATGCAAAAACAAATGCAGACAGGAACAATGGGCAGCCGACAGACTGGAGAGTCTTCCAGAAAACGCTGGGAACCCCCAGCTTTCTGCTTAAAGAAATGAAGGATTCTAGTCCATGTCCTTATGCAAGCAAATGGCTGTGCAAAATTATATGCTAATAAGTGAGATTAAAAAAACATCCAAAATCCATACTGTCCTCTAAATCTCATGCCACAAACTGTGAAATCATAATTGTTGTACTAACAGAAGATTTTTGATTATCTGGGGGTTGAAATTTTTGGGAGAATACAACCAAACTAATGTGGTTTGCTGTTCACAACATTCATGCAAGTTACACACACGTTCATTTGCTGTGTGAAATATGCATGTTAACCCTGGTGCCCCAGGTCACAAGAGGCACCCAATGCCATTCAGTGTTCACTGGTCAACATAATTTGTTTTCCCTCTAAGTACACTGGGAACCAGTTTTCAATTGCATTGGCACACAGTGGTATAAAAACATAAGAAGAGCCCTGCTGGATCAGGCAAAGGCCCATTTAGTCCAGCATCCTATTTCCCAAGTCATTTGCCTCTGGGTAGAGAAAATTAAGGCAAACCCCTGCCCCACCCTGGCTCCTCTGCAACTGGTATTCAGAGGCACATTGCCCCGATCATGGCGGTAGCATACAGCCATCATGACTTGTCGCAAGTGGTAGACCTGCCCTCCATGAATTTGCCTAACTCCCAATCTACACAGAGTAATACCTCCTCAACTTGCGGCTAATAGACCAGGTAGCTCACATTTCTCTCACAGACCTGTGCTAAGAAGCAAGATACAATTATTTTACACACAGGAAATGTAGGAAATAAAGCTCCTGGTTTATTTGTTTTTAATTGTTTTTAATTAAAAGCAACCTTGGGAGCTTGAGACTTCAAGAGTGGTAAGAAGAGGATCTGCTCAACCCTTTACCCTCTGGCCGTCAATCCCACAATTGCTTCTCCCCCCCCCCCACATACCTGCGCACACACACAGTTCCAGGTACATGTTTCAGTGGGGTGCACAGGGAAGATTTTCCATGGAAGCACAGACAGCACTTCATGCTCAAAACTGCCACCTCTTGAAGCTGTTTTTCATTTAGGAAACAAAAAATGGAGCTTTCATGACACACATTTGTGTGTAACATGTAGTTGGCCCCTTCACAAAATACGACCGGGGGGGGGGGGATTTCCTTCATTATTTTGGCTTCACTGATGTTCATAAGAGAACCACCAACATGCATATATATTCTAGTTATTTTAAGAACGGACATTAACGCAGCACATTTACTCATGTACACAATAAACATATCACCTAAGTCAGCTTTGAGAAAATTTGCTGCTTGGGAAACACACATCCCCTCAGCTGTTATTTCGTATGCTGTTCTGAGACTACATTGTCTCCCTGCATGGTTTTATTAAATAATTCAAGGATACCATAATGAACGAACGTGCTAGATAAACACAAGGTTTTAAGTTAACACCAAATAGTTATGTAAAGTCTCGCTGTTATTGGGATTAGTCAAATTTCCCTGCTGAGACGGACGAGGTTCCTTCTGGAATAAGAAGCGTGAAAGAGGCTGATGCACACATCCCGGTAGCCAATTTAATGTAAAATAGGCTGTAAAATGCAGTACATTCGCTATATTAAAGACAAAGTGAGTGGAAAAAAAGATACAGACACAGAATCGCTGGCAAACCTCAATGTGACGCTATCAACTGCCACAAGCAGATTTTCCTATTTCAGGCAGGGGGTTGGACTGGGTGGCCTTGAAGGCCCCTTCCAACATGATTTCTATGAATTTGGAAGAGTGGAAAGATCCTTGTGCGGATCAGAGAAAGAGCTCAAAGCAAGAACCCAAGGAGGCAACTCATGCAATGAGGCAGTTTCATTGGCCATGCGACCAGTCATTTGAATGCCATGACATGACACAGACATGCTGCATGTGGCTCACATGCAGCTCACCATGTTCCTGAAAAACAGTGTCAGGCTTGTCCGGGATGTGTAGGAGTTTTCCAACGATGCTTACACAACGTCAGCCTATTACAGCTTCACACCTGTTGTCTCTTTCATAAACTGTCATAACGTCTTTCCCAATGTTCCAACAATGAGATCTTGATCCTGCACAAATATTGACTAAACTTTTCAATCATGTCAGTCACCCAGCAGCACTAGAGCTACCGACAGCGCCAGGGGTAAGTCTCAAAACACCGCCTTAACAGGGCCAGGAGGCTTCAGGTACTGGGCTGCATTGGGAAACAAAGTGCAACGGGGTGCAGTTCTGGCAACAGGGCTTTCCAGCCTCCTCCTCCTCCCCACTGCAGCCCTCTGCACTCCCTGAAAATCCACTCTGTGGGGTCGAGGGGACCATCAGTCACAGTGTCAGATGTGATGCGGGAAGATTCAATAGGAGAAGGGAATTGGGGGAACCCAATTTGCACGAGCAAAAGTGCCTTTTTGGCTGTGCGAGGCACATTTGGATCCAGCCCATTATGTTTAATATGCAAATATCGCTGAGCTGTGGGCAAAAAAATCTAAATAAAATCTGAATTTTGCAGTATACGGTGCAAACAGGTCACCCTGTCCCTGTGCAGGCCTAGCGATAGGAGATGGGCAACTGCAGCCAATTCCCTGAACAGGACAACTGGTCTGCAGTGAGCAATCACAGTTGCTCTCTCTCTCTCTCGCCTTTTCTCGCCTTTCCGTCCAGCAGCTGCAACTCTGCCACTTGCACACGCTTCTAATTTTTGGGAAAGATTTTTTGTTTTGTTTTTAAAGCAAAATGTATGCTTAAGCCACTGGATTGACTAAGGAAAAAAACACACACAACTGTTTGATAAAGAAGTCATTTGTAAGAAGCTTTCAAAAAAACAATCCACAAGCATGACAGTATCACTGAGGAAACGGTGGACAGCAACCAAGAGGGACAGATGTTTGTGATGCTACCTAAGATGAATGTCATGCTGAATTCACAAAGTTCAAACAGCTTCCATCCAGAAGCCCAGAGGAAGGACACACAGGATCCATGGCAAAGCTATTTGCATTCTTGGTATCCAAGTTCATGTGAGGCTGTTACACCAAGACACACAGAAACATCGACCACTGTCAGCAAAGCACAAAACAGCTGAGTCCAAACACTGCATCCGATTAAGGAAAGCCTGGAAATATTTTTGGGTATTATTCCTTGCTCTCCCCAAGGAAATGGTGAGCTCTGAACTCCTGGCATTTAAGCAACAGCTGGGGAGGGGGAGAAAAAATAACCTTCAAATCTGGATGTGGAAACTGAAGAAACTGCAGCCAGGGCCCACAAAATTAATGGAAACGGCCCAAGCGCTATTAGGAATATGTGAAAATGAAAACAAGGACTTAATAGGAACCAGAAAACATACGACTTGCTGTAAAAGATTATAATATTTTGAATTCCTCTCAGATGGAGAATCTAGCTGTGAAGGGTATATTCACAGTAGGGTGGGAATTCATTTGTGCAGTTAAGAAAGGCTCAGAGAGAGCACAATGGGGAAAACACACGCTTTCACAGAAAACTATAAATAAAAGCATGATGTAAGGTGGAGCAGCACACATATTGGTTGAAAGCGGACAGAGCCTAGGCTAGAAAAAGCTCTCAGTGTTACAGGCCAGCTCTACTCGACTTTGATGCGGCACTAGGTCTTCCCTGCTAGCCTAGGACTCTGCAAGTCAGTACTTTAGCCATTACAAAATGGAAAGGAGGGAGCACAAGCGGAACTTGAAGGAAGCTGAAGGATCCCACCTCACGAAACAAACACAGCACTCATCTTGGTAATTCTGACAGTTACAGACTGGAACCTCTCACAGCATGTCTGCTGGCTCCAGACTGCCTGTTTGTTTACAAACTCTTATGGAGGAAGAATGAATTGGTAAATGAATCAACCAATGCTTCAATCCAAGATAACCACCTCCTTAATCATTGGGGCTGAGAACAAACAAAGAGGCAAGACACTGGAAAAGCAGACCCCCTCGGCTGGCCAGGCAAACCAGCCAGCTTATCACCTGTACAAAATTAGTAAATTAAATGGAAAAGTCCATTAAATATGGCTTTCCCCTACAGTCCGCATCCAAATCTCCTCCCGCCCCGCTCCCAAAAAAAGCCTACATGGTGACTTTACAACAGCAGCCTGCAAAGTTTAGAACCCAGCAAACCAAACACAGTCTCCTAACCATGCAAGGAATTCATGAGGGTTAGGGTTAGAAAGGCAGGATAGAAATGCAATAAATAATAAAAAATAATAATAGTCCCACCCCCTAACCACAATCCCACACTGACTTTCACACAAAGCTAACGTACACAAGACTCAATGCTAAGTATTGTCAGTGGGCCCATTTGCCTCCCTCTTGTCTAATATTCAGACTGCCTCGGAATGCATTTGTCAACCCCTGCCGTAGAAAATGGTTATGTAAGACTACAGCTATTACAGCAAATTCAACATCTATTTTGGATTAAATATAACTTAACAGCCAAAGGAACAAGGCAGTGCGACAGCCTAATTCTGCATTACAATTCTGCCTGAAGGTGATACAAGTAAACTGAAATCCTTTAATGCTTTAATATCAAACATTTTTCAACCTTCTGCTAACTGCAGCAGCAGGAAGTGTAAACAATTTAAGGTCACAAACTTTTTCTCCCTCTCTTCCCCCCCTTTATTTATTAAAATAAATGCTTATTTTATTACATAAAAATACTATTCTTTTTCAACACCGCTTTTGACATGGTGTAATGCAGCAACCAGCATATCTGAGACTGACACACAAGCCTATCCCTGACAGACACGCTTGCGTCGCATCTTCTTCAAACAGTTCTTATAATAATGCTAGTCCTCTTTGTTCATGTTTCCTCTATTAGTCACAACGAAGAGAGAAGCCTGGACTGCTATTCTACAGTGACTAGCAGCCTGACATAATATCCAAGAAATGCAACATGGACAAAATACATCATCTGGAAACCAGCTGGTGGAGAGTAAATATTGCACCCAGGTGAACCAGCAAGAAGTAGCTTCTTTGTGGGTTTTTTTGTTTTGTTTTGTTTTGTTTCCCAGATCATCAAAGTGCTGCAACATGTGAACAAGTAGGCCAGTTGTGTAAAAACGTTTGGGGGACTTGTATACAAGGTACACTAATGCAAACACACATTCTTGAAACACACATTCAAGCCCCATGATTTTCAAACTAGGACTCCTCCGGGAACACTTTCCCAGTTGACTTGTCCGCCAAGCAACTACTATGCATCTGCTGCGGAATCCATGTGTGCTGCTGCAGACAATTATGTGGAATGTTCTAGGGCAGGCCATGGACACAGTTCATTGAATCATAGCGTGTTCAAGCTGGAAGGGACCCTGCAGGTCATCAACCCTCTGCTCAGGGCAGGCAGCTACAGCATCCCTGACAGCGACCTCTGCTTGGAAACCTCCAGTGAGGGAGAGCCCACAACTGCACATGGCAGACTGTTCCAGTGCTGACAGCTCTTAACAGTTCAGAAATTCGTCCTCGTGTCCAGCCTAACAGCGCAATCCTATTCAACGTACACCACCGGTGTAACCAGCGGTGCAGCGAGAACGGGAGGCTCCTTTAGAGGGGATTTGAATCCCCTTTCCATTCTGGGACCTTCCGTTCTCGCTGCACCGGTGGTGTAAGCTGGATAGGATTGCGCTGCCAATCTACTTCCCTATAGCTTCAGCGCGCTGCTTCTAGTCCTGCCACCAGGAACCACAGAAAGTAAGTCCTCGCTTTCTTCTGTGTGCAGCCCTTCAGATACCTGCTATCGTTATCTCCCCTTAGTCTCTCCTACCAAGTTCATTTAACTGTTCTTCATAGCACTTGGCTTCCAGAACCCGACCAAATTAGCTGCCCTCTTCTGAACCCACTCCAGCTTAAAGTTTGGTGCATAGAACCAGAGTTAGTATTTCAAGTGACGTCTGGCTAGTGCAGAATAGAATGGAGCTATTAGTTCTTGTGATCCAGACTCTACACCTCTTCTAATGTAACACAGCAATGCATTCACATTTTTTGCAGCCGCATCACACTGCTGGCTCATGTTAAGTGTCCTGTCCACTAAAACACCGAGATCTTTTTCATGCAAGCTGATGCCAAGCCAGGTTCCCTCCATCCCGTACTTGTGCCTCTGATTTCCCATCCCTACGTACAACAGGACTTTACATTTGTCTCTGTTGAACTTCATCTTGTTGGTATGGGTCAGCCATTGAGCCTGTCAAGATCATTTTGAATTCTGATTCAGAATTCCAGGGTGTTATCGCCCTCAGCTTTGTGTCATCTGCAAATTTGATAAGCACACCCTCTACCCCAGCTCATTTAGAAAATGTCGAACTGCACAGGGCCCAAGACAGTTTGCTGAGACACTTCACTCGATACCTCTCTTCAGGGTTGGTGTGGAGACATTTAATAGCACTTGTCGGGAACTGATTGTTTAGCCAGCTTTGAACCCACCTATCAGGACTTAGGCCAATTAGGTTGGGACTCCTTGTGGCCACACCACCCCCACCCCCTGGAACAGAGAGTGAACTGTGAAACACTCCCATTCGTCTGCACAATCCTGGACAACCTCTGGAGTGGTGGGAAAGCTGTGTGCTGAGAAGTCTGACCACCACCATTCCCCTTTATTTATTGTTTCTATACCTTGCTTTTCAGCCACAGTTGGCTTCTAGAACAGCTTGCAATTAAAATCCACACAAAGAGAGAATATAGCCAGGGGTATGTTTGGGTGAGGGGCAGTCTTTTCTGGCCCGCGTTAGTTGGGGATACATTCCAGGTGTCAGGCTCATCCCTCCAAGAGGAAGGGGTGGATGGACTGATAATAAAGCTGATAATAAAGATATGAACCCCAAGAAGCAGCCCTCTCATTGATCCCTGAGGAACCCAGATAAGCGTCCGAGGGATCCCATGTAGCCTGGAACACAGCTGCATCCAGAGACTGAAAATGCTCCCATTCTGCATGTTGAACATGGCCCACGGCCCAGACCAAACATGCAGCTATTCCATGGGAAAACATCTTTTAACCCATTTCAACCCACATGGGTTTTGCAATCACATGGTCACTGCAATCCAGTGTGCAATCGGCCCTCGTCCAAAGGGTCACTGCAATCAGCCCTCGTCGAAACAAAAATCTGTCTCACTTTTTTACATTTTGGAAAATCTAGCAAGTAGGATTCCCTCAGCTCAGCTGCACTATTTGGCTACTGTCTGTTCAACTGAACCAAGCCAATCAAGTTAGTTGCTGCAATCCAGGGCCGAAGACCGTACTGTCATTCAGTGCTGCGCAGTACTGGCAGCCGGTACTGCGCAGTATTGGCATTTTTGTGCAACTGAAATTCACAAGTAAGGGAGGAGGGCCAGAAATAGCAAAACCTGTTGCTACTATATACAGTATCTTCAGGGATACATATTTTTAAAAGTCAGCAGGAAAAAAGAAGAACACCCGTGGATGGGTGTGTATAAGTGGAATGTGTAAAACTTACTCTCTGGCAAGGAACATTTCCTGCAGTCATCTTCCATTGTTTGACTCTTAAAACATTTCATGGAAAGTTCAATGCCCAAGGAAAACTGCCTTTTTCACCGAGTTTGTGTAACCTTTGATACAGATGATACACTACATTCAAGCAAGCGGCTATGCCACCTTCCTCAAACGCTCCGTTTGCCAGGCAGCAAGCAAGAATGTACACATACCAAGCACTCCCTTTCAATCACTCTGATTCAGCACCAGGGGGATTCAGCGTTGGCTGCCCTTTTTCCTTTACCGAGGGATTTGATTTCAGCAACAAAGAACACCGTCACTTTCCTTTTAGAGCAAAATAAAGCTGGAAATCAGTCAACCAAGGCCTCAGCGCAGGGAGCTCCCCACCAAATAAATCAAAGAGGGTTTTGTGTGCTCCTGAGATTGCCCCTTTAGTGTACATATCCTCCTCTAACACTGTATACTGCAATCTTTATGAATGTTTGTCTCCAATGAGATGGAGGGGGAGAAAGCCAGCTGATAATCATTCACTTAATCAAAAGCTCCAGAAGGCACACTGCTTCCAAGTGTGAACCAACAGCAGAGAAATACATTCTTCCATTTCTTTCTTGCTGCTATCAGGATGCATAGTGCAGGCAATTTATTTCCACCCTCCCACCCCAACAATTTTTAAATCCAAGTTCAGCAAACAAAAGATAAATCTCCCTTCCATCACTTACTCTGAGTTGCAGACAGGAAAAGATTAGACCACCAGGCATATGGGATATGAATTCAAAAGTCTGCATGGAAGAATAGTTTTACTTTGTCATCCAGTCAGCCTGCAAATTATTCTGCTTGGGAAAGAGAAAACCGAATGAGGAATGCCCTTTCAATCCGGATGATTCTTCAGGAAGTACTTCCCTGTTCCTTTCAGTCTCAGTGACTTAAATGGGACTTAAGCAAGCCTAACAGCGCAATCCTACAGAACAATCAGGCGGCGGAACGAGCGCTCCGTCACCCGAAGCCGTCGAGAACGTGTCATAAAGCACATTTGCGATGACTCAGGAGTAAGGCCCTCACTCCAGCGCCGGATTGTCCCTGCGGCCACCGAAGGAGGTAAGTCCAGCTCCAGCGGGGGTGGTCTGGGCAGCAAGGGAAGGGGGCCATTGGCCGAGCCAGCCCGGGGGGGGCGGGGACGGTGGCCACCATATCCCCGTCTCCCTCCGGGCCGGCTTGGCCGTTACACGGCCTCCTCTTAGTTCCGCCAGCTAAACAGCTGGTGGAAATCCGAGAAGCCTCCCCATTCTATACCGGGGGAAGGGGAAGAAGGTCCCTTTTCCTCAGGTAGACCTTCGGGCTGCTCCAGAACGACCACAAACAGGGATAGCATCCGGCGTGTAGCCCTGGGCCGCCCGCTGGATAGTTAGGACTGGGCTGCCCCCCTAACTAACTATGCTGGAAAAGGATAATCTAATACTTGAAAATGACACTAGAACAGGGGTTCTCAACCAGTGGTATTAGTACCACCAGTGGTACTTTGGCCGACTGCTGGTGGTACATGGACCGCTGGAACCCTGCTCTGATGCACGCTTTCGGCAGCACATTTTCACTCCCAAGAAGCTCTTGTCTTTGGCTGAGCCTCTTGGAAACACTGAGAAGGGCCCCTCCACCACCACCCCGAGCCTCCTATTTGCCTTTTCTGGCCTCCGAAAACCTGAAAACCCAGAAGTAACTGGCGATGAAGAAAACTAATGACTTCACCAAACCATGACAACAAAAAAGTAGACCGTGCAAAAAAGAATTGTTTGGAAGGTTTTACAAATCTGTGCAGGGGAAAGGAGCTCCATAAGCTGGCTGTGACCACAAAGAAGGTTTTACCCTAAATCCCTGCCAATCTTACCTCTGGTTGTCAGGTTCCAAAGAACTATACGGGGGGGGGGGGAACTATCCACGGATCCACTATCCACAGATCCACTTATCTGTGGATAATGGGAGCTCCCCTCCCCACATGCCCCCCAGTCATTATTTTATACGTTAAAAGCTTGTCCATGTCTTCCTTGAAACAGATGGTATAAGCAGCCAGCTTATAGCAGAGACGCTGGCTGAGTGTTAGAGAGGCTCAGCTGAAGAACAGGAAGCAGGAACAGGAACTGCTTCCTGTTCTTCGGCTGAGCCTCTCTAGCACTCAGCACTAGTGTCTGTGGTATAAGCAGCATGCTGCTGCTTATAGCATTTGTTTCAAGGAAGACACGGACAAGCTTTTAAGGTAAAATAATGGCCGGAAGGCGCAGCGGGATTCTCCATTATCCGTGGGGGGCTGGAACAGATCTCCCACGGATACTGGGGCCTCCCCTCTATCTCTAGCTCCATAAGCTAAAAGAGGATTGATTGATTGATTGATTACATTATTATCCTGTCTTTTGGTCTCAGGTGGCTAACAATTTTAGTACCGTCGGGCCACATCTTACGCAAGGATTACATTCCAGAGTCAGCACATAAAGCTAAAATCACCTATACTCAAAATTGCCTTGAAAATCTGATATCCGGAAAATGCACACTGTGTCTTTAAAAATCATAGACACAGGCAGGAACTGAGACTGAACAGCAGTGTCATTCTCCAATTTCAAGCTCCCTCTTGGGCAGCGATTTTCAACCTTTGTCATCAAAGAGCACACTGAGAAGAAGCTAAAATTTTCAGGGCACACCATCAGGGTTTTTTTTTTTTTTTTTACAATTGACAAGGCACGCCACACTGCAGGTACACCAATAAATTACCCTGCCCCAAACTTCCGTAGCACACCTGCGGACCATTTGTGACACACCAATGTGACGGTTGAAAATTGCTGCCCATGCATTTAGTAAGCAGAATGGCAGGCGGAATCACCTGTACTATTTAAACTGCTGGTTTTTGGTTTTCTGACAGCATGAAGTTGAATTCGTGCAAGTCTACTGCGCACAAGTTGTGGGCTGACTGTAATAAAAACAGTAATAGGAACAAATGTAGCCAACTACAGATAATGCAAAAAACAACACAGCCACAACCGAAGAACACTAAAGCAAGGGTCTAGAACTTAACTGACCCCAGCCCACATTGCCAGCTGGAAAAGCTACCTCTTCTTCACTGCTCATCAAACCACAAGCAACACAGAAGATAAGCAGGCAGGCTTCTCTGGGAAAGGCATATTCCACGACTTAGGTGTTGCAACCAAGAAAGCCATGTACCATGTTCCCATTTGCCATAATTCTGATGGCAGACAGAAAATCAACAATTCCATTGTTAATCTAATTGCATGGGCTGGTTCATGTGAAAAAAGGTGGTCCTTTGGATATGCTGGCCCAGACCATTTAAACAAGTGGTTCTCAAACTTTTTAGCACCAGGATCCACTTTTATGACACTCTTATCGGGACCCACCTAGCTTTACGACTTTAAAAAAAGGAGATCTAGAAAGAATATATTTATTTATTTACAGGTAATATTTTATTTATTTGCACACAAAAAAACACATCAATCCGTTTCTCATAATGAGGCAGCCCTAATGAATAGCCTCAAGGCTTCAGGAGCGTAGCTACCTAGCCTTCACCTGCCCCCACGACCTGTCATTGACAGACTTGGAAAAACACACACCAGAAAAAAAAGACATTACTCAAACATTTATCTCCCTATATTTACACAAGCTTGCAAACTGCAGCAGTTTGCAGGGTAATTAGCCGCCATCTTGCAAACTGCAGGAGCTTAGCTCTTTGAAGGGCAACTAGCAGCTATCTGATTTTTGAATAGCCTCAGGGCTTGAGGCAATTACTTACCTGATCTTTCCCACCAGAAATCAGGTCGCGACCCACCAAGGGGGTCCCGACCCACAGTTTGAAAAAAACTGGTTTAAATTAAAGCCTTGAAGACCAGCACTTTGAATCATCAGCCAATCACTTTAGACCTGAGCAGCATCTCCTCTTCCCCATGCTGCATGGCAAACTGCTGTTGAAAATGAAGAGAGGGTCAAAAGTTCCATTGGAGTTAACACAAGCCCCTAGCATCAACCTAAGCAATTCTTTGGATCTCTGCCATAGCTCCGTGAAAACACACACACACACACACACACACACACACACACACACACACAGAGTAGTTGTGTATTCTATTTTAATTCATTACTCTCCTACTTATCCTTTTCTGAGAGTGCTGTTATGCGCCAAACAAAAGGATGTCAAACTCAAAATGCTAAACACACACGCACAATTTTGTGAAAACAATTGCAGCTTCGACATGTTTTTACATCAAAGGAAGGCTGGCGCTCTCTCCAAAGATATTTACATATCAAAATCAAATACGGGCTAAAACGATGTTTTTTTACACTGAGTTATCTGGGAGAAAATATGCTCTAATCATCCCTAAGGGTAGCAAGCGAGAAGCAACCTCCTGAACTCCAAGCCTTGTCAAGTCTGCTAAATTAATAACACTCTTAAGATTCTATTAGGCAACTAATTGCCTCAAAATTCTACTATGCTTAGTATCTTGTACTATAGCTACTTGCCTTAAGTACTGTACTAGTTACCCTGAAGGACCAAGAGGTGTCAGAAAGGGAGGCATAATGACTGAAACAAAATAATAGATTTGTTGCAATGGCTGCTGTACTAAATGGCATCATGTGTCTTTTTTTTTTTTTAAGTTTACCGCTCCAAAATTAAATCACTGGGTTCGTCCCCAATACACCAATAAATCACTTACTAATAATAGCTATGGGTAAATAAAGGTTGTCATTAGTTAAACACATCTTTAAATGGACACAACTCATTGATTTACCTTCCAAAAAGATTAACGATGAAGAAAGTAGCAGTCAGAGCAGACAGTCCTGCCACCGGGATCAGCGAGCTAAATGCTTTGTCAAACTCTGTTCAGCTACAGGCATGGACCAAGGGCCCATCAAGAGCACCACTCTGTCTCCAGCACTGGCCAGTCAGATGGCCAAAGGAAGCTCAGCAGCTCAGTCCGCCCACCCACCCCAGGGAAGCTGCGCAATTCTCCTTCCCTTTCTTTCTCCTTCCTCCACCATACAAAAAACCATTCTTGAAAGACTTGCTTTTGCTCCACCTTGTTGCCAAGGGTTCACTAGCCCAGAAGAAGCACATGTTTATGGTAAATTCCGACAAACACACGTTTTATTCCCTTGTGGTCTAACCACCTGGTCCTTGGTCAGAGAGTTGTGTTGTCCTTTTGGGGGGACAAAGTGCTATGCAAGAAAGCAAGTCAAACACCGGTTTCGCAAGAGCCAATGTAGATAAATGCGAAGCCCTCGGACGACGAGGCAAAGTATAAACGGCACCATTTAGAGACAGCTCCTATAGTCAGGAATCAGTAAGAACGAGAATAAGCTACTGTGACAGCTGACAGCATTATCTGACAGTATGTCAAAAATAAAAGGTAGCACCAATAACACCCCCCTCCCTCTAGACACACACACACACACACACACACACACACACACACACACAACTTATGGTCAGTACTAAATTTGTAAAGAGTAATCTTGCACAGACCAAGATACTCCGGACCCAGCAATTCTTGTAATCTTGAGAACAGTAATGGAATCATGAATATTCCACAATTCTGTATTGAATGTACAATTCAACATCCAAATATCCAACAGTTTCCCTTGTTTTTTGTTTTTAAAAAAACACAAGAGCCAGATCCAGGCACAATTCAGCATTATTGCTCTCACTGATTTAACGCAATAAAATCTGCAGGGATTAGCAGTGCTTATTTTGGGCTGTGTCACCTTCAAGTTTCTAGCTCCTCTTGGTTGTAAACACTGGCATGAAAGTTGTGAGGAGCACCTGGTGAAACAGTTTTAGTATTCTTTCTTCCCCTTTCTCATGATGACTATCAGGAGTAGAATTGTGCACATAACAGAAATATGCCGATATTAATTAGTGTAATTTATACAAGTCCTGGGATTCAGATTTTCTTGGCTCACAACCTGGGTTACACGGCTGCAGAGCTTTGATCTTCAGAACAGAATACGGAATGGCCATTGTGAGCCAAGGTTTCTATCTGCAAACACATTTTGAGGCAGCTGTATAATACCCGAGGTCAACCACAGGCATTGTAAACCACGTCGTCATCATCGCTTAGAAGACCAAATGCCACAGCTGTTCTTATCTGTAGTTACTACTGGAGTGCTATCCAAAGACAGCGTTCTTCTCGGTTCTGTGTCCTACCTACACGCCCACTCTCACACACAAGAAAAGAGGGAACGATGAGAGGGAATCAAATTCAGAAACAAAGAGGAGAGATCTTAGAGATGCACAGAGGATGAACTATTGGTCCAACTCATGTTAAGTGAGGGAGTTCTCAGGGGCTGATTTAGCCCTTTCAAAAGATAACCAAACCTACCTTCCACATAATCTCAGAAACAGATCAGTTCTCCCTGGGGAACACTCATTAGACTCTAAATGCATTGGGCTGAAAAGCCGTCCTCATGCACAGAACAAGGTCTCCTCTTTTCATTACTGCACACACACAGAAACTACAGAAAACCTAAAGAAACAGCATTGCAATCCTATGCATGTCTACTCAGAAATCCCATTGAGTTCAATGGATCCTACTTCCATGCCAACGTGTATAGGGTTGCAGCCTGAATGTATTTACACATGGGGGAAATCCGGGAACAGAACTGGTGTTTTTAAGATGGTACAACAGAAAAAGTCAACTCAGCTTTAGCTTAAATGTCAGCGAGTTGTCCAAACAACCGCATCATTTGGAACTGTTTCTCCCTAATAGTGAAAGGGAAAAAAGAAAACCGTGAAAACCCATTTCAAAAGGAAGGAAATTCCACACTGCCAAACACGATTCAAGGAATCTGCTTACATCTACAGCCAAGTGTGAATTTTCCCTAGGACAAGGCACCATCAGTTTCCTTCAAATTAAAAGTTCATCCCCTTGCAGGCCTCTTGTCCTTACAGGAAGCTACCCCTGAAAGCAAAGAGCAAGTGAGCTGCTTTTACACTACCGTACAGAAGATAACCATATAAATGGTAAGGACTTGGCTAATCTCCACCTAATTTGCAAAACTCCATACATAACAGATACGGAAAATAGGACTAGAAAAAGCGGAGGTCAAGGACTAATTACGACTAATTCAGGAGTCAGGAAAAAAAATGATTGCAGTGGAGCAGTCACCCACTCTCTCCTTTTTCCAGCACTTATTTGCTATCCTTTCCCCCCACACACACACACATAAGAAAAGCTGTGCTGGATCAGGCCAAAGGCCCATCTAGTCCAGCTTCCTGTATCACACAGTGGCCCCACCAGATGCCTCAGGGAGCACACAGCCAACAAGATAACCCGTTTCCTGCTGTCACTCCCCTGCACCTGCCACAGAGAAAACCTACTTCTAAAACCAGGAGGTTGCTTATGGCTTGTAACCTGTGATGGTCTTTTCATCTCACTCACTCTCACTCACTCTCACTCACTCTCTCTCTCTCACACACACACACACACACACACACACCTTCCAACAGGAGGTTCTGAGGTGTACAAAAGAAGGTTTATTTCCTTCTTTTCAGATAATGCACCTTCCACAGCAGGAATGGCTGGAGGGCCCTGAAGCTTTAGCAGAGAGCTGATACAAAAAGATAGCACATGTACACCAAATCCAAGGACAGCTCCTGGATAAGGAGCTCCTCCTCCTCCCTCCTATTTTATGATAAGCCAGATAACTGTCTCACTTGAGTACAATTTCTGGACAAGTAAATGGCAAAGATTTCCTGTCAGACTTGGGCTTAATAGGGCTTAGTTATCAATTGAATATTATGACCAGCTGTCTCGGCAGACATGTCAGCCCGCAACGTGAAGCAAAAAGTTGATTGTTTGTGTGGGCTAAGGGACTATAACAAAATATACATCCAAGGAAAACAGCTAACTGGAAGAAGTGACCACAATTTACAGCAGCCAAAGTTTACTCTAGTCTAGGTTCTGTGGGCAACTACTGTATTTCCAAACCCCACACCGACTGCCTTTTCCTAAATGCTGAGTAGTAGTTTAGCGAAGCACAACCGTAGCGCGACTCTCAGAAAAACCTTATCAACCAATCTGCCAGTCTCAAGCCAACAGTTATACGTCATCAACTCAAAGAAGGACCATCTGCTGGAGTCACAGCACATCTCCACAGTTTCTAAACCCCCGCTGCTGAGGTTAGAGGAGACTTCAGGGATTTTTCCTAGGAAATCCAGCAAGTCGTCTTGATCCAAGGAAATCCAACAAGGAAATTTACATGCGAGAAGGAATTGAGACTCAGTGATAGAGCATTTTGCATGCAGAAAGCTGCAGGTTCAATCCCTAGCATCTCCATCCACTGAGTTGGCATCTCCATCCACTAAGCATCTTCATCCCTAGCATCTCCAAAGATGTAGGACATTTTTCAGACCATTATTGGAAGTCCTGGAGGCCCATTTTTCCATCAGACTGAACAATACAGCGGCCTCAATGGAACAATAGTCTGACTCAGTATAAGGAAATTCACTAGGTTTCTATGCGTGTATTTCATAAAAAGAGCCAGTGGTGTTTCCACTTGAAGCACATAGCATTGAAGCACATCGCCAATGCTACATTTTGAGATGAGACCTCCTTGAGAGAAATGGCGCAAATGAAGCTTTGGAAAGCTTGGGCTTGCACTACCCAAAGCACACATGAACGTCTGCTGAAGCACAGCACATCACTATAA
This sequence comes from Plestiodon gilberti rubricaudatus, assembly GCA_026170595.1. Taxonomy (NCBI): domain Eukaryota; kingdom Metazoa; phylum Chordata; class Lepidosauria; order Squamata; family Scincidae; genus Plestiodon; species Plestiodon gilberti. Next base: position 170,462,231 of record JANXHW010000001.1, read on the forward strand.
AAAGTCAAATTAATCCAAGGGGAAGAATATTTCAGTATAAAGTCTCTTATTCCCCCCCCCCCTTTGGATCCTAGCATTTTTAAAGCACACATCACATCCTCAGTTATTAGCATGAAAACTTCCAAATAAAACTGCTTGTTTGGACTTTTACTATTATGCCATATCCCAAGTCCTCTGCATGGATAGTAGCACTGTAAAAATCAAAAGCATAAAAATAAATTCATTTTAAAAAATAATTGTCAATAAGTCCTTCCAAATCTCAACTAAGGCCTTTTCCTCTTCCTGCATCAGCCCACCCAACATATCCTGCTGGGCCCCCAGAACAAGGAAATCCCATAATTATAGGGTGGGCGGTCCTTGATTACATGATCACATCACACAGGCTTGACCAAGGGGTGTCTCCTCAGTCACTCGGAGAAATAGTGATGAAAAGGATTGGGTGATGGAAGCTGTAGATCTTGTGGGTCTTTAGAACTCAAGCTCTTTAGCTAGACAGAACCCAGAGAGACAGGAGACCAATTCAGACATTAGCCAGAGCAGTGGTTTGCAAGAGGGAGGGGACGATTGACCAGCCAGGCCAGGGACGGGGGAGGGACTCTGGCGAATCCTATCCTCCGTCCCGGGCCTGACCGGCCTTACACCAGCTCCTCCGATTTACACCAGCCATTTTGCTGGTGCACATCTGAGGAGGCCCATTGGGCCTGCTGGAGCTCTACCAGGGGAAAGAGACAAACGTCCCTTTCCCCCAAGGAATGCTCCAGCTCCACCAGCATGGGCCCAATCCTGACTAGGATGCAGCGGCTGCCTTAGGTGTGCCACCGCTGCATTCTAGACAGGATTGGGCTGTTACAGTCCCACATTTAACATAAGTTGACTCAAGAAGCCTACAGTGTCTTAAATGCAAGTCAGAACTGCAGAAAAAGATCTATGCAGAAATTATTTTTCTGAACAAACCTAAAAATCCTCACACACCCCAACTTAAATTACATCTTCATCACTGTAACAAGCACCTCCTTGGGTACAGAGTTGGATAAGTATAGATAATGCTCATTTTGCGCATTCGAAGGTGGCTTTGAAACCAGCTGAACACCCAGGAAAATCCCTTCAGTTCTTCACATACAAACTACATTTCACTAAAAATGCCAATGCCACATACCACAGGCACAGTAATTCGCCAGCAACAAAGACAACCAAGTGCCAAGATTTTTTCACTGACTTTGGTACTGAACAGCTGATAATATTGATTTCAGGGAACCTTGCACAGAAACAGTAGTCAAGACTCAGGACAGGTAAATTAAAAGGAACGTTTAAAAAAAATCTTATCAGACAAAATAAAAACATAGCAAAAAATTCAAACGAATTGAGATAAATTAAAATTATTTAAACTCTGCCTATTCTGAATTAATCCTAACCTCTCCAGAACTTAGCCTATACAACTGATTCGAGCTATTTGCTTACAACTTATTACTTAGGTTTTTTGTCAGTGAGGAGGAAGATAGGCCTGACAATAAGGAAGGAATCTCCACATTTAGGGGCAGTATACCTCTAAATACCAGACACTGGACACAAACAACAGAGGATGAATGGCAGGCTGTTGTTGGAGGCAGAATGTTGCTGGAGCCAGGCCGGCTTTTGTCTGATCCAGCTGATGTTTGAAGCTGCTATGTAAGATTCACAAGATTTTTTTCTGCACACTTTACTCAGAGCCGCAAATGGAAAGAAACTATACAACTAGTTTTAACTACAACAACAACAACTCTTGAAGATTTCTGCTTCCCACTGAGAAACCTCTGCTCTCCAGTGGCTGATACATTCAAATCTATAGTCAGGGATGTGCGCAGGGACCTGGATAAGACTCTGCCCTTTAGTCTAGGTCTAAACAGGTGTAGCACTTAGGATCCCTTCATCACTAGCACCCTCTTCCCCTCATCCGATGCCACCAGGTGTAGCTGTTTCTACAACAGCTGCTGTCTCAATATTAAATCAAAGTATTCTGGAAGATGCCAAAGGAAGCAGATAAGGTACAGAACAGCACTGCTCATTCAAACTCGACAGACTTGAATCCAGCACCCTTTGCATAACCCTACTACCCACTAAATAAAACTTTGGCAGCTAAATGAATTAGCAGTCGGTGCAGCAGCTAATCGCTCATTGCACTTCTGCTACAAAAAGCTAGGAACATCCTCAGTGGTAGATCATGTGCAAAAAATAATTATGTTTAATTACGGCAAAAAGATTCCACTGCACTTCCAAGATTCTGTGGTCTGCTCATGCTAATTTTACAGTAACCACTATTGCACGATACTAATACGTTCCTCCTTACAGGTCTCAGAAGTAGTGGGCTAGAGACTATAGACTTTTGACTATAGAAAAGTGAGATGTGGGGGGGGAAGAAGGAAGTAATGCTGTCTTTGTACATGCATTCAAAGGATGCATGACAGCATCTGTTACATTTAGCTTAGAACTCAAGAGCTAACTTTCCATATGTAAATTCAGACAAGGATGCTTTTCAAACAGAGAGCCCACACCTATATCGGAAAGTCCCATGACCTCTTGTCCCAAAACCTGGTGGTTCGTGGTGGTACACACGTTTCACAACCTTTCACTTTTGTTAAATTCCACACAATGGAATTCCTCTTCAGTAAAGCAGGGACCCTATCTGACCTAGGGATGCTGCTCAACAGGACTACTTAAGGGGGCTATTTTTCAGATCTGTCATCAAGTGCACAGTCAACAAAGAGCTATAGCCCATCACAGCTCCATAAAGGGTGTTCCCTTTAAGACACATGTGTATGCCTGGCTCATTCACACTTTACATTTGGCTCATTCACACTTTACATTTAAAACACCTTGGGTATGCTTTAACAAATGTGTTGTGTGAAGTGGCCCAGTTATCTCCAAGTGTGGAGTACAAGCAGAATAAATCTGGCAAAATATCAGGAACCATTAAATGAGAATGCTAAGTGGACAACAAAAAAGCTTGAAAGAGAAAATAGAAATTAAAATCTAGCAGAAATTTTGCTGTGTGTGTGGAGGTATATGGTAATATAGCTCCAGCTCCGACAAACAAATAAATGACAAAATCAATGAGTGCAAGCAAAATTGTCAGCAGACCACTGAATATTCACATTCATCAGCTAAAGGGTGTTAAATGTAATTGTATTATGGAGCAAGCAGTGATGTTTGCAATGCTCATAGTCAATGAGGAAAGCTAACGTTTGTTGCATGGCAAATTATCCCCAATTACATTTACCAGAGTGGCTCCCTAATTATACATATAAACAAAATAATGCAAAGCAATCCTAAAGTAATTCAATCATTTCTTTTACACGTTAGCATCATTTTTGGCACCAGAACAAGTCAAGCTTCCTTTTACCATTTGTGGATAACTTTTAACTTGGACAATGAAACATCACGCTTGGCTGATACGAACTGTTGTGTTGTGAATCCCTCTCACCCTGAAATGCTGCAGCTTTAAACAATGAAAATGCAGGTTTTCCATTCAAAGCAGAACACGTTTTTCCAAAGCAGAGCCAAAAAGTTCTATGTAGAGTCTATTTTTGTTTTAAATGCCTCAATCTATTTTTTACAACAGAGAACCAACCAATGTGGTTCAGGTAGATGCTGACCGACATTTTAAAGAAAAGCTGTGGACAATTCAAAACCAAAACGTTTGGCCTGCAATGACAATAGACACCCATGTGGTTTTCCTGTTTGTTGGGCAATTTTGCCAATGTAACCTACCAGAAAAAGGTATTACAACGTTCTCCTGCTGCTTTAAACTCAAGGCATTTTCACAAGTGATGCTAAGAAGGCCATTTAAATCTGGAATGTATCACTTGTGACAACCGTTAATGCAAAGCAGAAAACAGAGGAAGTCACTTCCAAATCAAATGTAAATGCTAGTCAAATACAGCTTTTTATTCAATTCACAGAGGAAGAGCATGCAAAAACTGGCAAGCGTTACTTGAGGAAACAACTTCAGCCTTACACAATGCTGTGACACAGTTGCTCAGGATGATTGAGAAAACGAGTGTCACGTGGTGGCTAAGGGCAAACTAAATGAGATGCGGGTGTTCCATCGTCGGAACTCATAATAACTTTTTCTTTTTTTCAAAACGTAGACATCAAAACGTAGACAAAACTGTTTTCAAAACAGCCATCTGGATGGGGGATGGGGCATTTCCCTTGTGCCACCATGATCCTGATCCAAACTGTCCCCTCAGGTGCTATTAAGAGGAAAACTTATGGGCACAAAAAATGTGCACACGTGTTCCCCTCTGCAGCAAGTGGCTGCTTGGGGGGGGGGGGACTTACATTAGGGAACTGGTGTGGGAGCAAAGGATTAACCCCCCTCCCCAGCACTATGGTCCAGATCCAAACTGTCCTCCACGCATGGCTGCTTTTTGAAAAACAAAAAGGCATTCAGGATCCCACACAAAAAACTCCTGAATCACACTCAGTATGAGCTGTGAGCCAAGATGTCCTTAGTTCGATTCACACCTCAGCCACCAACTCACCAGATGGCCTTAGGCAAGCCACTATTCCCTTGGTCTCAACCTCCTATCTGCCATATAGGAACAGCAACAATACTATACAGTCCGCCCACATTATCCACGAGGTTCCATTCCGGGGGCAAAACACGGATGCTGGAGTCTGCGGGAGGAGGGGCTTACCCGAGGGTCACACCAGCCCTCTGGAGGTCATGCGGGGCCCACAGCTCACTCTGTGGGCCTCTCTTGCCTCATCTGAAAACTGGAAGAGGCTTTTGATTGCATCTGGAAGCTGTTCTGAGGTTCATGGACGCCCATGAAGTGGGCCGCAGGCCTCCCCGCGCTTCAGAACTCCTACAGGATGCGATCAGTCGTGTCCAAAAACCGGAAGTGGCTTCCGATCACATCTTGGAGCTGTTCTAAGGCGTGGGGAGGTCACTCATGGTTACACGGGACGTGGGCTTCCCATCAGCGGATGGTCAAATCCGCAAGTGGCAAATCCGCGTATAATGAGGGGGCAGTGTACAACAATATCTGCCTTTACTGCCAGAAGGGCTGTGAGGATGTTACAAAGACTGATGCAATAAAGTGTGTGAAGCACTTTGAACACTTGAAATGCGCTACATAAATACAAAGACTGCTATCGTTATTGGCATCCACATGTGCAAATTGGGGTTTTTGCCAAAATACACACCAGACAAGGCTTCCCAGTCACTGGTCACATACACTTTGCAAGCACTCCCTTCGTAAGTGATACCATGCACAAGTATCTGTCTACTTGGGAGCTGGTTTCCAAGGACAACATGCAGTTTATGAAGCAGTGCTCAAAAGCTTTTAAAAGTACTTTTGTAAGCCATACTGACTTCTAACACATTGCAAAAAAAAAAAATGCCATTCCCTAATAAAATAACTCCCACTACGTGACCTTCTAATTGGAGATAGACATCTCTTTCACTTACCTTACATAGAGTACAATATTTATTTTGCCAAACCGCTGCTGTGATAGAAGAGTCTAATTGCCTCTAAAAGTGGAAGACTTTGAACACATTTATTTTGGGCGCTGGAAATATCCGCTCCCATAAGCTGCAGAGGAAAATTCAAGTATTCAAGCAGTTTTGCTCTTCCCTTCAAGCCTTCAAAAAGGCCACTAGATTGATAGTTTATCTTAAACTTTTATCTCTATGGATTTCTTAAAGACCAGCTGAGTCCCACAAACATGGTTGCCAGGTCACCACAGGAAACCATGAAATGTTGATTGACTGACCGCCTATCCAATCCCTGAAGGACATGAGGGCCCCTCCCTGAGTTCTCCACAGATCACTGAGAATTCGGAGAGGGGAAGGCCCTCACCAGGGACAGCTCTAGGATTCTGGGGGCCCTCAAGGAAAAGACCCTTAACTTGGAACATGCAATCAAAAATTATTTCATGGTGCCTCCAACCTTCTCAGGTGCCCCATTCAAAGTAAGAAAAGCAGCCTAGATGGGACATGGGAAATGAATTTCAATAGGACTTAGTTTTCTTCAGATATGATCCTCCTGGATGTTCTTTAAATTTTTGTTGAAAAAGAGATACACTATTGCTTCCCTCCTTAATATAATCTTTCCCTTTAAAAAAAATCCATGTTCATATATTTTCATGCAATTTTACTGTATCACAAAGTTCCTCATATGCCATCCTAAAGAAGAGCAGGATGGCCATTAAATACATTACTTACAGGACAATCCGAAGCACTTCTACTCAGAAGTAAGTCCCAATGAGGTCAATGAAACGTATTCCCAAGAAAATGTTACAGGATTTCAGCCTACTGTTGTCATTTGCTTTCTAAGGAGCTTGTCCCATGCAAGGTCATGAAATGGGAACAACTCTCTTTGGCACAAAGTAACATTCATACAGTGTTTTTGTATACAATTACAGGTTGATTACCCCTTACCCGGACATCCAAAATCCAGACTATTCCGAAATCCAGACATTTGGGGGGCTATGACTTTAAAAAAAAAAAACGTTTTCCCAGCACCTGGCTGGCATAGCGCAAGGCATGCTGGGGCACAAAATTATTTAAAATATTGTATAACATTATCTCCAGGCTATTTGTATAAGGTGAATATGAGACATACACAATTTTTATGTTTAGACTTGGGTTCCATCTCCAAGATCTCATTATATTTATGCAAATATTCCAAAATCCAGACAAATCCGAAATCCAAACAACTTCCCATCCCAAGCAGTCCGGATGATGACGATGATGATGATGATGAACAACAATATTTATATACCGCTTTTCAACAAAAAGTTCACAAAGTATTCCTAAACCCATGTTCCCTATTTCTTATAAAAAAGTTCACAAAGTGGTTTACAGACAAAATCAAATGATTAAATGGCGCCCTGTCCCAAAAGGGCTCGCAATCTAAAAAAGGGATAAGGGATACTCAACCTGTATATGTTAATTAGGCCTTTCAGACTGCAACCAAGAACTTGCCCTTGTGTCCTGAAATTAACAAGGGAATGGGAAGATGAGGCAGCAGTGACAAATTCGGACTCGGTTCCTCTGTCCCAAGTCCTTTCCCCCACCTGCTACAGCACAGGATTACAGATATGCCACACAAATTCAGTCATTAATTTAAAGGGACAGGAGCAATCTTCAGGTTACAACCTAGCAACCCTGATCTCAGTAATCCCTACAAAAACACTACAAGGTTGCAAGGATATTATTACTTCCAGAAAGAACACTGGCTTGCCTAAAGCTAACCATTGTGACTATGACTCCGGTGAGATTTGAACCAAGGACCTCACAGTTCACAGCTCTCTTCACCACTGGCTTCAGTGTTTGATTTCCCCCCCCCCCCTTGAAAATACTCCTACAGCATCACACCAGGCAGTTCCCATTGAAGGGTGCCACAACCATGAATCTGGACCAACTACACAACAGCATCAAAAGACCACAACTACAAAGCACAAGCAATGTGCACCTGTTGCAGGAGAGCCACAACACAAACGTACATGCAGCTTTAAACCTACACCAGAGAAACCAATTATTTTATCAATTCCTAGCTTCTAGACTGCTTTTCATAACAGGTATGAAAAAGTGATAACAACTGCATTTGGACTGAAGTGCTTTAAAGAGAAAGACACTAGGACAAAAAGCCACCCCTACTTTGACAGTTATTTCCCCGGAATCCAATTAAATATCAAATCTCCTCAGAACGGTACAATATCCCCACACACGAGCAATGCTTCCCGCGTAAATGGCCACTGTAAACAGCAATCCCTCAGCAATAGCAAAACCATACAACAAATTCATTAAACACAAGAGTCAATAGCGGTATCATGCGCAGCCCAGAATAGCTTTCTTTACCAAATTCCAACACTGGATATTTTACAACCCATCATCATGGTTTTTTTCCCTTAATAAATCCACACCGCAACTGACAATTTTTTTCAACAAGTTGAAAAAGACTGAGTTGGCAAAGCTGTTCATTGAGCTTTTGCACAGTACTCATGTTAAACGAGTGAATCACTCATTTGCCCAAACTCATAATTTTCCTTCCCTGAAAACTACCATCTCTCTCAGAGCTGCGAACTTGTTTTTCCTATATCACCTTATCACAGCACACCCATCTACCCAGGAGACGAACTATGTTTAACACTTTAACTTTCTTTTTAAGAGCATGGCAGCATCACAGCGTGGGAAAACATTATTTTGATTCCAAAACCAAACGCTACTCCATTTTATAAGCCTCAAGACTCCTAAACGAATAAGTGCCAAAGCATCATAACTATTTGGCTTACACAGACCATAACACAGGAAAACACTTGTCAACAAAGGCTACTATTTCCACCCAATGTGACACGTATCCCGTGTATCTGACAATCCAAGCTTCATCGTACATTCTCCCAAGCATCTGCCTACACTTGTTCCATTTGTCTTACACAATTCCTGCTTTATCTTATATCCACTTACAAACATTACAGAGCAGCCACATCTGTTATGCTGAGCACTTCTCCATTCATATTAACTTTTTTCCTACCAGCACATCCCCACATTTCATAAGTTTAGTCAGCTGGGGCTTTTTTTCCCCTACCTGCAGTTAGGAGGTGGATCCAGGGTAATTTCGGCTAGCTCCTTCTGAATTCTGTTGGCAAAATGAGAACAGACACAAAGCATTTGAGATAGTCTACAGAATAAATCAGGGAATTACACTGCCCTCTACCACCATGCAGTTAAATGCAAGATTGGTTTTGCCTTCAGTAATGCTAACATGGCTGCTTCCTCTTTGTTCTCAGAGGCATAACCCAAATCCCATAACAGAAAAAAAAAAACTTTGCAGCTTTTTTTCTGAGCTGTGACGGTAAACAGACAGGACATTTACACCTCAGTCTGGTAGGAAGCCCCAGAGAGTTCTCAGAAAAGTGAGACTGAGGGATTTCCAGCCACTTTTTACATCAGAATTTTTCTTTTTAATCTTATATGCAAATGAGACCAGGAAGGGAGGGGAGAGGAAGGAGGAAATACAAGCATATTTGTGAATGACTTTATACCAACATTACCCGAACTGCAGCCAAGGTAGCTACATAGTAAACAACGACACGTTTTTGGCAAGGTTTTACCTGCTGCTGATAGTGCATTTCAACATCTGAATCAAGCTGGTAAATATGCAGTCAGGTAATCAGCGCTAAACCCAGGGCTTATTTTTCCTTCTGTTCTTCCTTCACCCCCAAACCCATGAAACATTTTTATTTGCCAGAGACCTTGTAGAATAAAACAAATACTGATCTATCAGTGATTTTTCCAGCCCAGACGATGTCTCTGGACAACAGTTATAAAGATGTTAGTATCTAAAGAAAATGTTTCATCAGTCTTATCACAGTTTAGTATAAGTTATATAAAAAAGAACCTTTGTCATTTTGCTCCATGAACAAAATATTCTTTTTTTTTACATAACTTCAGGCAATGTATAGTTTGCCAGCAGAAGCTCTGTAACAATAACAAGTGGTCTGGATGTAATTTAGATACTCTGGATTTGCACCCTATGAGAATGTACACAAGACGTCAAGCCAAACAACACATAGAGGTAAGATTTTACAAGATCAAACATGATAGAAGACACACTCACTGGATCAGATATATTTCAGCTGCAAAATATGCTGTATGAGAGCTTTGTACACAGCTAAGTTACCTTAAATGCATGAGAAGTTCTCTCTCTCAAAAAAAAAATCACACTCCCTATCACTTTTCTAACTACAATCATCTAATATAAGTATCTTTATTTCAAGTCTCTGTTCAATTTACCGTTTTCAGCTTAAAAGCAGCAGATGGTAAAAGTTAACCTGCTCCTCAAGTAATTTTTGTAGCACTTAAGCTGCAATTCAAAATCTCAGAGCTGCTAATGAATGTGTGGATTATGAACAGCAGCATTTTTCCTCGCAAACACAGGGTCCCACTAAAATCAATGGCAAAACTCCTGTTACCTTTAATGAGGGTGGATTTCACCCAGAAATACCTTGCTAGATTTGCTACTGGATAACATAACATGGATTCCAAGCTAAGAGTGAACTCCAGGGAAAGGATTGCTCAGTTATCTCCAAAGAGGCACAGATCAAGGCATCTTAAAAGTCTGCCCAATTCACAAGAAAATTAATAGTGCATGCACACCCTGAAAGATAAACTGTCAGAAAATATATGTGCAGATACTGACAGTGATCACTCAGAAGTAACCTATGAAAGGTTGCTCAAGTTTTTGAAACTTCAAAGATCCAAGGACTCATTAATTTCTAGTCTGAAAGTCCCGATCTCTCTGAGGCAAGAAACACTCAAGTATCTTTGCTTGCATTTCAACAAAGCAACCCATGTTAATGTAATATACACATTACATAAGCTGACAAGCACTGAAGTTCTACAAAAGGAGCAAACACCAAAATATCACCTTTTTTGTGAAGCCTTCTTTTTCAGTCAATGGGACACAAGTCAAAGGATGCAATATAGCCTATTTCCTCTTCACACACACACACCCAATAGCTAAAGGATATAGGCTCAGATGCGAATATACATGGATGAATGAATCACTTCCAAGGATATCACATCACTTGCATGAAAAATGAGCCACTTTGCATGTCCAAATTACAGGCCAAGTGGATCAAGGCACAGTCCAGCACATAGCAAAGCTATCACGTGACACTTTTTCCCAGTTCACAGTTCAACCCACATGATTCACGCCCACTTTCGACAGTGTGCAATAAATAATAAGCATGGATTCAATCCATCCAGTTAAGCATGTGCTGCAGAACTCTGCCAGGATTCATTCAACCCATATCCTGAGCATGGCCATTTGGTTGTGTGAACCAGCCTGGAAACACCAAAAGGGATGAGGAGACATTGTCAACGAAAGGATTCCACTGCAAATATATCCAGAAGTTTACTACAGTACGTGTCTTCTCATCCCCAAAGTGACAAGCATGTCAAAGTTTGCTGCAAGTGTCTCGTCAATCAACAAGATTTCTTCCCCCTCCAAAAAAATAAGTCTTATCAGAAGTTTTTGGAGTTACAGTATTACCTTTTAGCACTAGTGGATAGCTTAGCAGTAGTTTTGCTGGAGAGTTTGGTATTTTTCTTCTGCTGAGTAGCAGAAGGTTTTCTTTCTTCCTGCTCCTCAGGTTCAGGTGCTGGTGGGTCCCTCTGATCTGCATCTGAACTACCACTGCTGGTACTTGGACTTTCGTCATCTGACCTTTGTCTGTCACTGGACATCTTGGAAAACTTTGGGGGAAGGAGAAACATAAAACAGAGAAGGGCCAAAGGAAGTAAATTAACTCAGCAAAGTGCTATTCAATCTCGCCGCCCCCCCCCTATCATCCCAAACAGAATTCAGCACCCTTCAAACTGGTCATGATTCTCTGAAAAGGAGAAGGGTGTGGGAGGGGAGAGATCACAGAAAGAACATCCCAGTTTGAGGGTTGAGTTGAAGCACAACACAGTTCCAGTGTTTACAGGCAAAATCTAAGAACGTGTTTACAGGTTTGTTTGGTCCAAAAAAAAAAAAAAAAAAAAGGAGAGGTCTCAATATTGTAGAGAGTATGTAATTTTTTTCCTTTCCAAATCCCAATCACATCCAGCTCCTTCCCAATTCTTCAGACAGTATGTCAATTGTCTACTTTGTTCGAAGGCATGAGACAGATTTAGCAGAGTACTCGGGCAACGAGCATTAATAACTTATGACACGTTGTAAATAGCAGAGCTTGCCAAAAATTGTTGTTGGTTTTTTTTTAAAGTCACTAATACCCTGTAAATATTTACCCAGGAGCAGAAAGGGTCAAAGCAGCCACATTTCCCCTCCTTTTCTCCCTCTGACAATATATTGCCAACAACAAACACCTGAGCTGCTATACACACTGGGGGGCAATTTCTATTTTTTCTACCCCCCCCCCACTCCCTCCTGTCTCTGTGCATTTAGAGGGCTGCAGAGGATTTACGATTTCAGAGTCCAGTGCTTTCCCCCCTCAATCCAGAAAGCAACGAGCTCCGGTTCTATTTACACGGCCAGCAGCAAGAATTGCATTTGGCCACCACCGAGCAGGCTGGAAAGGGGGGAAGGGGGGGAGGGAGAGAGAGAGAGAGAGAAAGAAGAAGCATAATTCAAACTGCACCTTCTGCAACGCTTTCAACGCCACCGAGTCTTGATCAGTTTCTACAAAACAGACCGACATATTTTTTTTCTGTCCCTCTCGGGAAAAAAATACAGCCAGGAAGGCTCAAATGGAGGATTTAAATATTTGTCTTATATAAATAAATAAGCGGCGATGATCCTCGTAGGAAATTGCAGCAGAGCAAAAATTGCTGCTTTGCTGTCTCGCTCGCTCGCTCGCTCGCTCTCTCTCTCTCACACACACACACACACACACACACAGAGTCGTCGTCCCCCCTCGCTCCCCCCGCTTGGCTTTGTGGGGAGAGCCAAGCTCCCAGCCAGGAGGGTATGGAGGGGCTGTTATGGTAGGAAGCTTTCCACCACGATCAGCGTGGTGTGTGTGCACCAAGTGAGGCGTGAACTCAGTCCCGGCTCCTCTGGCTCTCCTGGCCACCGCCAGGCAGCGAGCGCTGAAAACAAGAACAAAGCTCCCTCCACCAATCTCTCTCCCCCCCCCTTTTTTTCCCTCCTCCTATCTCCTCCTCCCCCCACCAAGCTCGCCCAGACTCCTGCTGCAGCCACCTAACCCGTTTCTCCTTTACCTTCGCAGGCGTCCTGTCCCGATGTTAGATCGGAGGGGAGGGATGGAGGGGGGGAGGGAAGGGGATAAAATGTCCTTGGAGGGGATGCAAGCAGCCGGGGGAAAATAAAGCAGCAGAGGAGGCTCTGTGGCCGGGCAGTGTGGAACATTGAGAGTCGGAGCGGGGGGGTGGGGGGGAGAGAGAGAGAAAGGGGGAGGTGCAGTGCGCCTCGCTTGCCGGAGGGTGGCGCTGCTGATGCCTCCCTTTTCCTTTTCTCTTTTTTTCTCTCCAAGCGGGCTCCCGCGGCGGGGCAAGGGGTAACGTGGACCGGGGATCGCGAGTTCCCCCCCCCCGCCCTCCTCCGCGAAGGAGACCGGATGGAATGAGGGAAGAATCGAACGTTCTACCGCCTCCGCCCCCTTGTGTCGTTACGTTCGGCTTCAGATCGTTGCAGTCAGCAAAGTTCCAAACGAATAGGGGGGCGGTAGGGAAGGGGGACGGCGCTCGCTCGTTCCCTTTTCTCGCCTGGCGAGCGCGCCCCCCTGTGGGCTGGGGCGCGCGCACGCGCTCTCTTTACCTTGGCAGCGTGCGTGCTTTCCCCGTGCTAGCCAAGGACAAAGAGTTTGTGCCTGTGTAGACCTCAAGTTTGCACCCTGGCTGTTGCTTAAGCAGTGCCTCATGTACCTCATCATCCCCAGATATCCCAATTCAGGCATCTTGTTTTCATGTGCAGCCAGTGGCAGCTACTCAAAGGAGGGGGGCCGGGGGGTGGGGGGATACGGATACATAGATAGATACAATCGTGGGGGGAGGCTGTGAGCGGCGAAATCGTGAATCTGCTGGTGTGAGCTGACAGCTGTCTTGCAGTTGTGATGAAATTGACTGGGAGAAGGAATTAGTTCTGTTACAGTCTGTGTCCCCTTACACACCCAACTGCTCTTTATGAGACTGGCTTCTAACCCTGGCGTGGAGGAGACAGTTAAAGTAGTTAGCTGATCTACTTTACAATGAGTTGATGATGGGATACTGGACTGTCCCAATATTATGCAATAAGAGGTCAGCTATGCTTTGCCATGCACAACGCTGCAGAGTTGACCACAGCAACTTGCCCCATCAAACTATTTATTGAGCTTAACTCTTCCTGCTTCATAAACCAAAACGGTGCACCTTGATCTAGGGCCGCTTCCCAGCTGAAGATGTCAACCACTTCCCAGCTGAAGATGTCAAAACGATGAAATGCTGTGGAGTTGATGAGATTTTTCTGATGTTTCAATATGAAACATACACATAAGTAAGAGATCCCATAGTCATTAAGCAAGTCTCTATAAAACAAGTCGAAATAACCAGCACAACAGTATTGGTGAAAGTCTACTTCATTTAGCCAAGTCTGGCTACTTCTACACACATACATACATACAATCTACCCTCCTTCTCCTCCTCCTCCACCATCATCACCACCACCACAACAGCGACTTCTTTTTCTTTGTAGATATGTATACAGCAGACTCCAGCAAATACTCCCCTAGATTAGCCTTACCATATCCAAAGGGGGATAGAGTGCCTACACATTTAACCATTGTAAAAAGAGGGAATTTGGGCAGGTGTAGCTCATAATGGAAGGGTGCAACAAGCTGCACCTGCCCAAATTCCATCTTTTTACAATGGTTAAAGGTGTAGGCACTCTGTCCCCCTTTGGATATGGTAAGAATTGAACCTAAGGTTGAAAATCAAGCCAGCTCTTTAGCTGTTCCATCTTGGGCCTGCTCTACACATGCAGCAGAAAGTGGTGACACGGATGCTGAGGGAAGAGAACAGACTGGCCTACTTCAGACTACAGCAGACTGTCTTATTCTCTCTGCCCCCCTCCCCAGCAGTACCATTTTACAATTCCTGGATGTCCTGTAACCCCAACACTGTGCAGGGATTGGGACATCCAGAAAAGGTCAAATACCATGAGGGAAAGAGAGAGGATGGTCCACTGTGACCACCTGCTACCCATGACCTCCCAGCAAGCTTCCCCATTGGTTTCTGGCCTCCTGGCTGGCTTACTAGGAGTAAGTGGGGAGCTGCGTAACAGCAAACCTGTATTCTCTTCCCTAAGCGCCATTTATAGATCCAGCTGCCACTGTTACCCAGGAAGCCAGCCCACTGAGGAGGAGGCTCACCACCAGGGGACACTGGGGAGCAGCAGTGGAAGCAAGTCTCCCTTTACGCCACCACCCATAACTGTGGTGGCGACAGTGAAGGAAGGTTGTCGCCTCTCCACTGCCCGGTTCCCCTAGGCATCATGGAGGGGAGGTAGCTGGGGCATGTATATGCTTTTCCAAGTCCCACACACACACACACACCCAAGCAGGAGGCAAGATTAACAAATACATACAACAAAATGCTTATGTAAACCAGACTGGCACTAGTACCTGGAGCAAGTCTTCTGACCTACCCTGGGGCCAAACTAGACGTTATCTTCAAGCTTTCTTTAATGGATGAGGTTATCTTCAAGCTTTCTTTAACGGATGAGGTTAAATTCAGAAGTGGACCAGAAGTGGTTCTTTGAAGCTCCAGAACAGCTGTGAGGAGGGCTTGATTAAATGCAGGAGCATGGCATGCTGTGAGAGTGGTTAATGCTTTCCTCCTTCATTGCTTTTGCATTGAACATCCCCCCCAAATTGCAATTTGTCCCCTAAAGTAGTGATTTATGGGTATTGAGGCAAATAATCAACTGGGCAGGCAATTTTTGCTACCAAAACAGTAAGTGGGAAAAGCATTAATCCCCCCCCCCGCCATGGTGTGCTGTGCTTTTGCACCAAATTGCACCCCTCCAAGGTCGTTTGGAATCTTCAGGTGTCCACTTTCAGTTCACTTCCAGCTCTAAACCCATCTATTACAAATAGGTTGACAGAAACATCTAGTTTGGCACAAACTGATAGTAGACTATTGAAAATAATGGTTGAATCGCTAGATCTCCAAGTGTTGGTTGACCTTGCATGCATCAGTACTGCTGGGGGGGGGGGGGGCACAGCATGGACAGTACTCCATTCACAGCCTCCTCAAAGTTTTTTAAATTGCTACAAAGGCTTAGAGGCCCAGATCTGTATGAACTCCTGTCCAGTCTCCAGCTCATAATCTCAGATGTAAATCTGGCCTAGCATTGTCGCCCATGTACTACTGCCCTCTCAATCTGCATTCACTGGTACTACTCTTTGTAGAAGTGGGTGTCTTTGCACAACATCCCTGTAGATGTGAGAACCCCTAGGCTACATAACACCTGAGTAATATCAAGTACTTCTGCAATGCATTAGTACACACCCACCCTTTTGTGCCTGTGCAGCTATTAGTGGGTGCAGTTATAAACATCAAAGCTTTACTTACACAATCAAGGCTATGGAATTATCATAAAGTTTCTATCTGGAGGCAACATCTTATGTGACCAAGGAGCAAGTCCATTCACATAGCCCCAATATGTACAGTTGCCCCTCATCTTACACAAGGGTTACGTTCCAAACTCAGTGCATAAAGCTAAAATTGCGTATACTCAAAATTACATTGAAAATCCCTTACATCTGGAAAATACATACTGGCTCTTTAAATACAGTATTATGAGAGACAGGTGGGCACCAAGAGAAAAGCAGCTTCATTCTCTGATCTTGGGCTCACTCTGAGGTACGTACCGGACTGAGGTAATTTCCGGAACCGTCCAGGATCGGTCCCGGCCTGTTAGAAGTCTCTGCCTCCGGTCTTCCGAGGCTTGAAATTTTAAAACTTACCTTTTTACCTTTTGCGGCCATCTTGGATCTCACGAAATCTCGCGAGATCCAAGATGGCGGAGCCCAAATCTCGTAAGGGCACACGAGGCAGTACTGAGATTTCGTGAGATCCAACATGGCCACAGAAGGAAAAAAGGTAAGTTTTAAAATTTCAAACCTCGGAAAAGCAGCAGTGGCTGCGGTTCAGGCAGCTGCGGGGACAGCAAAACTCCCTCCCACAGGAGGTAGGATTGGTGCCACCTTTATTGTCATGGCTATATGCTTGCTTTGGTCATTGCTATCTTTAATATATGTGCTTTTGGAACCGAATGGAAATCATGCTGTTTAAGCAAGCCATAAGCGAGCCCTGAGAGGCAGAGGTGGGGGAAATGGCCAGTTTTCCCATCCCTCTGATTGCTAGTAGAAAAGAGTTAAAGTGGGACATTGTGAGAAAATGACATGGTTAATTCCCCCCCCCCCCCGTGGTTCCTTCTAATCATAATCTCCACTTGCCCATCTCCCTGGCCCTGGGAGGATAGCGGATGGACGGAGGGGTTCCGTCTCTCCTTTCTGGTGAACCATCTGATTGTGTTTTTTTTGTCTTTACTTTTTTGTCTTTACTTTTTTGTTTTATCTTGTTGTTATGTATCTTATTTTCTGTAAGCTGCCTTGCCTGATGAGAGTGGAAAAAAGGAGTACTTATTTAGGTACTTATTTAATAAATGAAATCAATCAATACAATGTAAATCATCCCCCCCCCGCTTCCTTCCAGCGTCTCCTTCGATCTCTCTCTCTCTCTCTCTCTCTGCCCCCTTCCTTCCAGCATTTCTCCCTCTCCCAAGGTAAGTGGCAGCAGTGGCAAAAATTGCCATTTTTGTGGCCTTAAATAAATAAATTGGACGCCCTTCGGGCGGCAAAAGCACACTTCACACACACACACACACACAAAGATTTTTAACATTTAATTTATTTAATTAATTAATTGGGGGGGGGGGTGTCCCAGTTTAGAACCAAGACAATCTGGTAAGCCTATACGTACCATATCTAGAATCGCACGCGTGATTCTCGCAAGATCTCGGCCCAGCCAAGATGGCAGCACGGTGCCACCATAACATACCGCCGTGGAAGAAGTACTGGGATGCTGAAGGCACCATGACCAGGGTACATTTGAGAACCGTTGGTTTAAACTGTTGTTTTTCTTAGGGGGTGGGGGGGGGGCTTGCCAACCATGTGTAGTTGAATTCCTGCAAGTCAGATGCATGTAAAGGCTGAGCTACATTAGAGGCAGAGGCTCTGCCGCCGCCTCTGCCTACGCGCCTGCCTGTTGTCCCTCCTGTTGTCCCGCCTTCTTAAGAAGGTAATTGGAGGGAGTTCTGATTGGCATGCAGCCACTCTCCCCACTCTCCTACGATTGGTAGGCTGCAGTAGCTCTGCGAACCGCCCCCTAGCTCTGCGTGCCCGCCCCCTGAAAAGTAGGATTCCAGCTTTAGGTGCGCGCCGGCCGTGTGGAGGTCGCAGCGGCTCCGCCTGCTTCAAAAATCAGGTCAGAAGCTCCGCAACGCGTGTAATGTAGCTCCGGCTTAAGATGAGAGGCGATTGTATGTTCTATAAAGCAGTGATGCTCAGGTGTGAGCCTTGGCTTTTCATGCTCCTCAACATCCAATCAATACGCCAGTGTGAACCATTTGTTGGACCACCCCTTTTTTGAGAGGGATTGATCACACGCACAGGGCCTGTTGCAGGACAAATGCACACACCTAGGCCTCGGTTCATACCAACTGTTCGGCGGATTGAAGGGGGGAGGTGTGGGCTTGAGTCTCTCATGCTTCTCGCTGCATGTCAATTAGACTCTGTGTAAATTGTTATACAATATTTCAGCCATGTAACTTTGTTGAGACTAATTTGGCTCATATTCACTCTGTTTCTCAGTGGACTTGCAGTCTCTGTACCCATCAGAAATCACAAATTATGTCCTGGAATGACACAATGTGAGTCAAGAGTCCCTGATCTTGCCAGCTCTTGTTGATTCTCTCCACTTACTTAAGTCTTTGTCTGTAAATAGATTAAGGATTGAAGCAATTCAGAAGTTATCTCAGGACAATTGATTGGGTAAATAGATACCGGTAGATCCTGATAAACTGCACTGTGAGTTAGAGCATTATTACTCCCATTCCCATAGTAAGAATTTGAACTCAGGCTCCATATAGTACAAGTCAACGGCTGAACTGAAATGTTAACCAAGGTCTCCGCAGCCTAAGGACAACAGTGCCCTGGAAGAAATTAATGTAAATGAAATATTAATTTTAGTAATAAAGTAATGGGAAATAACTATCATTCTGAAAGTATGGCTAATCAATTATGAAGCAATAAGGAAATGTGCCATTTGTGCTGGGAGGTGGTGTTGGGGAATCAAGAGATGTCACCAGGAGAATTGTGCCATTAGTCATGGTGGAAAATCATTTCCTTCCTCTCTAGCCATGCATTCGGCATTCTGATTATCACTGCTTCAGTGTACATTGTAGCCTAATCACAAGCATCTGTCATATATCTGTTTTTAAAAGTATATGACAATATTTGGAATTGCCTTTGTTTCTTTTGTCATTCTTCCTTTGCCCTTATTCCTCTGCCCTTTCCAGTCCATTAGAAAAACAGAGCCTCTTAGGTAACTGTCTCTGTTGCCGGCTCCATAGAACATTACAGCCCAATCCTACTGGGCTTTAACACTGGCGGAATGTGTGTTCCGCCAGCAAGAACTTTTTTATGGCAGTCGTGAAAGTCACTCCAACAGCACGCGGAAGTGTGCACTGCCAGAGCACTGGTGGGAAAGCTGCTGCTGTCTCATGTGCAGCAGCGGCCCTGTTGGGACCTGCCAAGGCAAGGTAAGTTGGCAGGAGAGGCGGGATGGGGTGGGGGGAGGCAGAACTGGGTTGGGAGAGAGCAGAACGAGGCAGTGATAAGGGCAGGGAAGGGCCAAACTGGGAGGCAATGAGGGCAGAGGAAGGGCCGATCAGCTCCAGGAAGGGGGCAGGTTCGGTGGCAGCAGCAGCCACCAAATCCTAGCCTCCTTCCCGGACCCAATCCCGTGGCCTGGTAAGAACTTCTGGGGGGGGGGGAGAGGTTTTACTCATCCTTCATATAATAAGCCCAAATAAATGCATAAAACCTAATACCAGAAAGTGGTCTGTCTTGTGTCTGAATTGAACGCATTCTCCGAGACCCTGCTTCTCCTTGGCCTACAAAGGCCAGGGAAGATGTGGTTTTTCATGATGCAGAGACAGCTCATAGCACAGAGGAGTTGTGTAGGTTGTGTTTCAGATGTTCTAAGTAAGCATGGGCAGTGAAAGTGGGACTCACTTGAAATTCCTCTCTCCCCCCCCCTCCCTTTATGCTTGTTTAGAACATCCAAATCTACTCAGGTTTATTATTTTTTAAATAAACGATAATGATGATGACATTGACAGTAGGAGAAGAGGAGGCACAGATATATACATAACACGGCTGTAAATATAAATGTAGGCATGCTTGTGCAACAAACTGTCTAGTTTAAAAACTGGGGAGGATGCCAGCCAGAGCAAAAAGAGTTCCATGGTTCTAATGGAATCCATTGCCATCAAACACATGGGATAATGCATAAAGGACATAATATGCCAGGGACTGGGGGCAGGGACAATATAAGACTATATTAGAGCTGCATGTGCTGATGGGATAACTCCACCAAACAGAGCCACGTGAAAAATAGTGTCCTGGAGTGACAGACCCAAATGCAAAACAATTGCTCTGGCAGTAACTACTGCATCTCACGACATACACTGGGATGACTTGCAACTAAATTCAAATCTTCATCTGAGATAGTACAGACCAGGTATTCCAACAGCTTAATCTAGGAGAAGAAAACCTTTTTTATTGTTGCTATTGTTAAATAACCAGGAGCCAGAAACCCTTGCCAATCTACCGCAAACCATCCAGTGATCTACCAAGCATATCCTAATTTAACTTTCATCCACCCAGTATTAGGCTGTGTCTTATGTTCAGGCTATTTCTTATGTTTAGGCTGTTTGTGTTCTGGATGTTCTGCAATGATTTCTTCCATTAGCCCCACTCCCTCACCACAACATTTCTGGCTGTGTGCCTAGAGGGTGGTAACAGCTGTTGCCATTGGTTTTACTACTGTATATTTATTAGTTTTGATGTG
Source organism: Plestiodon gilberti rubricaudatus (assembly GCA_026170595.1). Lineage (NCBI taxonomy): Eukaryota > Metazoa > Chordata > Lepidosauria > Squamata > Scincidae > Plestiodon > Plestiodon gilberti. The sequence continues at coordinate 170,482,860 of JANXHW010000001.1, forward strand.
ACTTTTAACGGCCAACTGTATGAAAGTGTCATTAGTCCTGCAAATAGGAACAATTTTAAGGGGTAAATAGCAGCCAGATTGGGGTCCCTAGTGGGTGGGACCCTGGCAGGAGGAGGTAAGGTTAAAGTCACTTTACCCCTGCTTCAGGCCCAATCTGAGAGGAACCTGATCCAATTGCCATTCCTTAAAAAAAACAAAACCCATCTCACTAGGGCAAATGACTCTTAGACATCATGTGTAGTTTGGCTCTAAGTTTCAGTTCCATTTGTATTATTTTAGGCTGTGTTTGTTTTTCGGCTAGAAAATAGCCAGAAGTGACATCGCTAGCATGCCTCTAGCATGCTTCTAGTACAGTTCATTTAAAAACAGAAGCGAAAAATGGCGTATAGCTATACTTTCTTCCTTTCAATGACATTAAGAAGCCCGAGAGCACATACTGTACTTGAAAGGTTATGAACTAGTAGTCATCATGAACGACTGCAGTTCACACAAATGAAAAGCATACGGTAAGTTTCTAGAGGGGCAACATGGAGTAATAGGAAAGGTTTGTTTGTGTTTCAACAAAAATAAAGTGGGCCTGCTACCCACTACAGGCAAACTGCCCCCGAGACCTGCGGTAGAAAATGCCTAGCATAAACAGTCTCTCAAATGATGAGCAGCCTGGGCATAATTAGTAAGAGAGAGACAGGACAACATCAGAAACCTATCCGTCAGCAGTGCGAACCGTTCATTAAGCTGCTGCTGCTACCGATGCCAAATGAGACTTGGGAGATTAGGGGGAACTCTGAATGTCAGGATTAAGCATTTAGAATTGTATTTGATCAAAGGTGAAAATTAATGATGCAACAAGTGTTGAAACGAACATGGCTTTTTTTTCTATGTCGCAAATCAAATCTCGCAGCACTCCCTCTGCTTCCTGTCCATTTAGGAAGGGAGAACATGACATTTGTCCATAATTAAAAGGTGCCCAGAAGAGGGAAAGGTAACTGTGAAGCCCAAAGCATTGTGTGAATCACATAATTACTGAGGGACGTTAAGCATGTCCAGGAAAAGAAAGGCTCCCTCTTAGGTCATGCTCACATATACTTCAGTTTAGGAAACTGCAGAAAGTTCTGGACATCTTTGAGGCATTCCAGGGTGAAGGATTCCTCATTTTAAAGGCATTCTTTCCAAACTTTTTATTCATGTGAATATTCAGAGCGTACAAGCCCTCCTGACTTCATTCCCAGGGTGCCCCTGTCTATGAGAGAGAGAGAGAGAGAGAGAGAGAGAGAGAGAGAGAGAGGATTCTCTAGTACCATAAAGCAGAGAGTGATTGCCTTTATTTTAGATCGCAAGCTGATGAAGGTGGCAGGCAGATATAGGATGCAGGGTACACACACACACCAGTTTACCCCCTGTCTCCCACTCAAATCAACCACTTCACCTGGCCTCATGGGTGGGCCGGCCTTGATCATCAGAGGACAGGAGGGGGCACAGCGGAGGGCTTTGCCCCATGACCAACAACTTGGCACTGGGCAAACCCTCCTGAATAACCCCTGCAGAGGTCTCTAAGGGTGTGTACAGGTGTCCATCATTTTAGTACTGAGCCGCTGTTGAAGCACACTCACCACATTTTGTTCAGCAACATTCTCTCCCATGCCCAGCAGAATCTGCTTCTGTGTGACTGCTGCAGAAGCCAGCTGGGTGTGATACTGATTGGCTAAATCCAGTGATGTCACGAAGTCACCTCCTCCATTAACCTCAGATTATTGTTATTTTTGACATTTTAAGAAAAAGCTTGCTTTTGTTTTTATGAGGTGATGGAATCCTTTTTATTTCCTAATGAGGAATAAACAAAAGCAGTCTTCTGGTTTGTCCTTTTATAGTTGGGTGGGAGTTATGTAGTTGGAAGATTGGAACAGATTGGAACAGCCCAATCCTATTGTGAGCCAGCCCACAATGTGCAGCAGCACAGGCGCAGTTTCCGCTGCATGCTATAGGCTGGCCAGGGACCAGGCAGCAATGGAGAAGGAAGTAAAACCTTTTTTGTTTACCTACTCCTCTGCTGCCCTGTTCCTAATGGGCCTACTTGGATCTGTGCCAGCTTTTTAGTTTGCATAAATCCAAGTGGGTCGGGGGAGGGGGTGTTGAGCCCAGGCCGGGGGCATAGGATATCGGTGCTGCCACTTCTGCTGACATCTGCCCCCAGCCTGCCCTTGACACTCCCCTAGCGGATCCCATTCCCTCCCCAATCCTCCCCCGGAACACTCCCTCTATGATTTACCTGCTCCAGCAGGGGCTCTAGAGGTCATTGGCACACGCAAGTCCCAGATAGGATAGGACTAGAAATAAAGTTGTTTGCTTTTGACCATGGGAGTGTAGTTTCAAAGTCAGGTTTCAAAAGTGTAGTTTCAAAAACAGTTCAGGAAACCCATTTGGGGCCATATACATGTGACCTGTGCCAATTTGTTCTATTCGCTCACACTGAGAGCAGCTTTACACAAGACACTCTCTTTGTGCAATTGTATAACTTGTTTAGTTTGGCACAGGTGATGCAAGTGCATATGTTTCTTGCGCAGGTACCCTGTTTCCCTGAAAATCAGACTTCCCCCGAAAGTAAGACCTACCAGCATTTTTGCGTGATTTTTGCTGGCACTCATAAATATAAGACCTCCCCTGAAAATAAGACCTAGCTAGGATCATCAGCCAGATGGACGCGACATCCCCCGCAACCCCTCGGCACTTTCTTTGACCGATTTAAGCTTCATTCTTTCCCGAGGGTGCAAGGCTCTGGAAGGCCTGCACTTGAGTCCTCCCACCATAGAGACGACATGCTAGAGAGGCCAGCAAGGCCTGCAAGGAGGCTGCAACCTTGCAGAGTCTCTCTAGCATGTCGTCTCCATGGTGGAGGACTCAAGTGCAGGTCTTCCAGGCCTTGCAGAGCCTTGCACCTTCGGGAAAGAATGAAGTTTTAATCGGTCAAAGTGCCGGGGTGGCGCGGGGGTGGGGTCATGCCACAGGCTGGGAAAATAAGACCTCCCTGAAAATAAGACCACCTGCATTTTTTGGAGCCAAAATTAATATAAGACACTGTCTTATTTTCAGGGAAACATGGTACATATGTCTCTCTTGCGCAGGTACATATATACAGTGCCAGGTTGTTGAAGGCCCTTGGGCAAAGTTCTGCATAGTGCCTCCTTAGTATCTCCCACCCACACCTGATGATACACTGGGCACTACCACTGACACTGGTACTGAAGATTCAGGGGTTGGCATGGCCAGATGGTCGTCTAGTGGGTGTGGGCCCTTGGTCAGTGCCCTATCTGACCGACCCCTAATGTCACCATAGGCCATGTGTACATGAAGTGTGACTCCACTTCCCATGTGCATTGAAATAGACAGATGCGCTTTAATCATGCATGGTTAATTACACCTGGGATTCCTGCAATTTCCCATCCACAATCTTCCATGTCTTGTGTATTGGTCCTAAATGTGTGTATGGCAAAGCGATCAGTGGTACAGTCAGTTTCTTATGCCTTCCAAAAGCATTTTTAGGGGAGCACTTGCACAAATGTATTGCATGCACGTTCATCCTGGGCAGACAGGAAACGTCAGTGTGGTTGAATATAAACCAGAAATGAGTTGTGTGTATTAGCCCTAACAGGGGATTTACTGTATATGTTTCTTCTTTCAAAGAGTTGGATTCCCTTCATGCAGATCCATCAAAGTAACCAAGATCAAAGTGTGCTGTGAAGATTCATTTCAGCTTTAGTTATGCTTTAAGTGTACCTAAATGTTTATGAAACAATACGACGTGCAGGAATAAAAAAAGTAGTCCAAGGGTATCAGCCTGCATCTTTTAGGCCACCGACTATACACACTCAGCCTACTCTAGCATGTGTGATGTTCTCTGCCCCCCCCCCGCTTTTCCTCGAAGCCCATTTAGCAGAGGCTAATTGAAAAGCCCAGTTTTGATGCGATTTTCTATCCCTTTGTAATCGCCCGTTTATGACAGTGCCCAGCTGATTAAACGTGTTTATTTGAATGAAAATGCATTTCTTTTCGTTTTCTGTCAAGCCAAGAAATATTACATGCACTAATAGGAAATAGGATTTTTTTTGTCTCTGTCGAAAGTACTTTATTGAACAACCACCTACCTGCTTTCAAGGAACTTCAAGACACATGACACACATAGATTGCTCTTATTCGAAACTTCAGTGTTGTGGCACAAATCTCTGCAACTTAGAGGAGACAAGCGGTTGGCAGCTGTTCCCTTGTTCTGCTTCTTGTCCACAACTCACAACAACAAGTCTCTTGCATGGCAGAGAAACTGCCGTAGTAGAGCACGGATGCAGCAGAGCTTCACTAGCTCAGGAGACCAAGAATGACTTGCAGCATTGGTGCAAGAGGCTGAAGGTTCCTCTTGCAACAGTGAAAGGAACTTTGTATACTCAGTGCTCTACGCTGATGATGGGAAGCAAGCTCTGTATTGACGCCTCTGTCTTAAAGCCAAACTACATGTTACATTAGGCACAGTATTTGCTTTTGCATGCTTGGTTTGTTTAAAAAAAGGTAAAGGTGACCCCTGACAATTAAGTCCAGTCGTGTCCGACTCTAGGGTGTGGTGCTCATCCCCATTTCAAAGCCGAAGAGTCAGCGGTGTCCGAAGACGCCTCCGTGGTCATGTGGCCAGCATGACTTTCCTTGCCGCAGCACGTAGCATGCGGCTGGAACACGGAGCGCTGCTTACCTTCCCGCAAGTGGTACCTATTTATCTACTCACATTAACATGCTTTGGAACTGCTAGGTTGGCAGGAGCTGGCCAAGCAACAAGCGCTCACCCCGTCGCGGATTCGAACTGCCGACCTTTCAATCAACAGCTCATGGTTCAGCGGTTTAACCCACTGCTCCACCCGCTGGCCTTGGTTTGTTTACTTTTCATTTTGGGGCAAGGATTAAATCCCCTCTCCTTCCACTAATCTCCTGATCTTGATCACCTCCCCCTTGAACCCAGTTGCTTTTTTGTTTGTTTGTTTGTTTACTTTTCCCCTAAAAAGCAACTGAGTTCAAGGGGGAGGTGATCAAGATCAGGAGATTAGTGGAAGGAGAGGGGATTTAATCCTTGCCCCAAAATGGACTCACACACACAGAACTTTTTTCCCCAGGAGAGAAGCTGCCATTGGAACAAATGCCAGCTTCCCTCATGCAACAAATAACGGGCTGAGGGGGCACAAATCCAGATTGGGAGTAGGGCAGGTGCAAAAGGTTAGCCCTTTTCCCCACACCATAGTCCTGATCCATACCCCATCCCACCCCCACCAGTGACTATTTAAGAAGAAACACAAAAGGGCCAATGATGTACGTAACATAAAGTGCTGTTGGGCCCTTAGCATCCTAGAGTTGAATGCACATGTCACACTCTTTTTCGTATACGCTTGTATCTGTGGAGATATACTCCGCCATAGGAGATTGTAGATTCATTAAATGCCTCTCTGAAGGGTTCTGATGAAACAAGGAGTTCACATTTTTCAGGGGGACCATTCCTGTAAGTGATTTCAAGTCTAGGTGACCCCAAAATGTAATGGGCATGTAATGCATGAAGTGTCTTACCAATGAACTCATGTATTAGATGGAGCACACAATTCCTAGAGAAGCGCAGTTTTTTTTATAGCACATTCATAAGTAAAAATTTCTCAAGTTTCTAAATATTGATAATAAATCCAGGAAAATGTAACCTATGACTATGATTGTGTAGTGGCTGCATCATCCTGGTAAGACTGACAAACAGATCAGTAGCATGCTACATCAAAAGCGTCACTCTAATGGCACTACACTACTGGCAGTATAATGTAATCTTAGAAGTGTGCATTCGTTTTCAGAATGGAATGGGGACTGAATCAAATGGGACACATTCAGAGCCAATCCTTTTCTTTCCACACCCCCTGGCTAATGCAGCGGCATCAAAATGGCTATTGTTGCATCCTGTGGGGGGAGGGGCAGTTGCTGAGGTCTCCTCTGGGTAAGGGAATAATCTTTCCCTTACCTGAGGGTAAGCCTCTGAGGCGGGGGGGGGGGGGTCTACTCGGACCTGTGCTAGCTAAATAGCTGGCACAGGTCCACGTGAACCTGTGCCATGGGATCGGGTCCAAGAAGGAGGTTAAGATTCGGTGGCCCCCTCTACTGCCAAGCCTGCCCAGTTCCCGGATCCGATCTGCCCCATCGCTGTTCTGTTCCGCCCTCCCCCCTGTCCTATCACCACATTGTTTCACCCTCCTTGGCCTATTTCACCCTCTCCTGCCTCCCCCACTACCTTCGGTGGCGGGCAGCTCCGGATCCGCTGCCGCTGGCGGGAAGGCCCCAGCCTTCCCACCAGTGTTCCTGGCAGCGTGCTACTGAGCGCCTTTTACAACTGTTGCTGACTGCTTTATGGCAGTCAGCACCAGCAGAAGAGGCGCACCAACATCGGCCAGCCCTGTTTGTTCCTAAATGAACAGTGGAGAACCTGAATGGCTACAAATGGGATTTGTTTTCATAACCATCCCCATTCATCGTCATTGCTTTTCAGGGTTTAAAAAGATAAAAGTAACAGAAAGATTCTTATTTGCACAGGGATTTTTGCCACCCCTTGTGTTTTTGGGCAGCAGGAGCTGCCCTGCACAACCACCCCCTCATGGATATGATATTCAAAACCTATTCTGTTCCAGAATTCAGCACTGTCCCAGAGCAGTGTAGATTTTTAAAAAAATGGCTGCAGCCATGAAATATGGTGGTCACCATGTAGCAGCCACCAATTTTTCATGGCGGAAGACTTGCTTTACCCACACTGCCTCGGAACTGTGCAGCATCACATTAAAGATGGCAACCGCCACAAGTCAGCTGCGTAGGGCGGCTCCTGCAACCACCAACACAGCTGGTGGCAAAAACTCCTGTGAAAGTAAAAATGTTTTTGTTTTTTGTAACAGGACAGGGAAAACAAATTGGGACTCTACAAATGGGTCCCAAAATGAAGAGAGCGGGTTCAAATGGACTCAAACTATAACAAAAATGGGAACCCTGAAAACAAACAATCTAAAACTGACCTGAAATGACAGCATACTCCTAAAAACGATTCGTAGTTAGCTTAGGGCCTCTTCTGACATAGATGGTAGTGTTTGGCGTCGGTCCCACAGGTGTGAAACTATTTTGTCATAATTGGTCCTCTGCTTAGGTTGCTTCAAGGCAGTCAGGTGAACAGGATATGTTTTTCATTCCATTCATCATGCATGCATCCATCCACAGCAGTAATTCCAGAAGTCAACCCATGAGTGCACACTTTACATCACAACAAGCTCTTAGCGCCGAGAACAATTGGAGCTGTTCCTTTCTCTGCTAGCTGTAGTGAATTGCTCCATTAGCTCAGCTGATAAAGCTTTGAGGAAAAATGTAAATACATGACTTGTTCTCTGTATATATTTGAGTTTGCTTAGTCTAGACAAAAAAATGATAGGACAAGTACTGTCGACAGTGTCCAATATTCAAAAGGATGTCAGAAAGAGATGGAGCGGGAGGCATTTTGTCTAATACATTCATTGAAAAAATGGGGATGAAGCACACAATCCGGCTGAAATCAAACACTTTCAAGTCTGAAATTTCATTGATGGAGATTTAAGCATGTGTTTCTATGGCAGCCCAATCCTAATTAAATTCCCACACGGCAATGCAGTGGTGCCAGCTCGGGTTACCTTGCATCCCACAGGGGAATTTAGCATGCTGGAGGTCTCCTTAGGGTAAGAGGATATTTGCAAGCCCCAGCAGCAGGCATGAGTCAACTCGGACCTGCACCAGAAATATTGCTGGAGCAAGTCCACGTCGATCCATGTTGGCGGATCAGGTCTGGGAGGGGGATAGGATACGGTACACGCTGGTGCCACTGATCCCACCCCCTCCTGGGCCCAATTCGCTCACCCCAGCCCCCATCATTGCCCTCCCCCCAGCCTGTTCAGTACCCTCCCCGCCCTCCCCCTGTCCCATTCTGCCCCCTGCATGGACACCTACTTTGGCGGGCGTCTGTGTGACCACCGGTGCCAGTGGGAAGGCTCTGACCTTCCTGTCGGCACAAGTCCCTACCCTGTCACAAAGCAAGTGCAAGGAGGGGATAGGATTGGGCCATAGACCTGTTAAACATTTATCAAAAACAGTTCAACGATAGAACGAAGAAGAAGGAGAAGTTGTGCAATCATTTTGCTTTGAAGAGACATTTCACATTTTGAATATTTTACAAATTGGTTATCCTGTTTCAGAGCAGGAGGTTAGACTAGATTGCCAGGAGTTTCTTCCAACTGTAAAACTGAAATAGACCTTATACCAGAAAGCAAAAGAAATACGCATCTGCTTCCGTTCAACAGGACGCAACATCATTATGTAGAATGTCTACTTATTTATTGGGCCACTAATGGCTGCTAGATGTGGTTACTGAGACATTTTGTTCTAAAGAACTGCCAGCACATAATGAACCACAGGAACAAACACATTCCTGCAAAAAATAGTCAAAGAACAGTAAGCAAAAAGCATGCTACCTATAGTCACCGATTAGTTTTAGTGTGGTTCTGACAGAATAAAATCAATGAAAATTGTAAATTCTTTGCACCCCACTGATGAGTGTAACACCAGTGTAAGGATGGCATCTACTCAAATAATAGTAATGTGTAGTAGTATTTATATCGCACTTTAGAATGTTCAAAGAAGCACACCTTATCACCATAATCTTATAGCAACCATGTAAAGTAACCACTTCCAGAGAGATGGCATGGGGGGGGGGTGCCATGCTTGCCCCCAAGTTGATGCACTTCCAAAGCTCCCCTCCAGCCTCCCTGTGAGCAACATTTGACTGCTGCAACACACACTGCATATGGAGAGAACGCCTCCCTATGATCGCCACCTGGATGACTCTTCATGGTCCACATTCATCACTGCAGACAAATGCTGATTACAGGCAGGGCAGCAAGGCAGGGCGGCAGGGCAGTGAGGCAGGGCTTCAGTGGCGCATCAGCATGGGGACAGGGGAAAGAGGAGGTGTGGTCCCGAGATTGAACTGCCTGAAGACTGCCGGAAACTAAGCAGGAACAGTCAGTTTTCGTGCTGGAAGGGAGACCAGGAAGTCACTGATAAGCTGTCATGACCCTCGGTGGCAGAGAGGTCGCTGTTGCATGGTGCGGTGAGAGAACAGACTGGAATGCTGAGAGTGTCAGTGACAGAGCGATGACAACTGGAAAAATGTTTCCCTGTTCAGCATGATCTGTGGCGTCCTGCAGAGAGCTCGAGGCTTGTGTTCAGCAGCTAGTGAAGATGACTACACCATGGAGGAAACCAGCTAGAATTGTAGGGTTCTATACAGAACAATATTGTAAAGATCCTTATCGGATCTAGATAAGCCTGCCTATGTAAACCGCCTTGAATAACATCTGAAAAGCAATCTGAGGATAAGAAAGGCGGTATATAAATGCAGAAATAAATAAATAAATAAATAAAGAGGTGATCTTAAGGACTTCTGAACAGGGCAGCAAAAACCAGTCTTGTGGCACCTTCAGGACATGTACATACACTTATAGGAAAGAGTATATAGAGAAACAGGGAAGCAATGCAAACGGCGGGATCAAAAGACAGACTCTCCTTGCTGTGACCATTTCTGTGGTAGTCATTCTCTTACCCACACTGCCCCATCACAATGCTGATGATTCTGGTAAAAGGAAGATACACTTGTTTTTTTCTCAAACAAAAGAAAAAAAAGTATCAATGCATCAAAACAGTAATGAAACAAAAAAAATGCATGAATGGAAAATGAAACAAAAGAACATAAACAATTAAAATAGAAAATGATTGTTTTCCTTGCACACCTTTATCTTAAATCACATGGGCTATTCCTCAATTTATTCCTAAATCCATCCCGAACAGTGGTGGGCATTTGTTGGAATCTCAATCGGGTGAAGACTCTCCTCTTTGGAAACACTCTCAGATCCCATAAATATATTTCCTTTAATAAATAGATATGGCACATTGTGACCCAGTTGCCCTCCTGCCATAAAGCCCTAATGCTACTATTAGTAATGACAGTTACAAAATATACGTGATCACAGACACAAAAATCGATGGGACAGCTCCAACATCACTGATAATGAAATGTGGCTTTCATGTCTCAGGCTAGCTTCTCCTTTCATTTAATGGAGGCAGCTAATCTGCTCGTATATTCCTTTGCTTGCATGGATCAATTCATCAGTGGAAACTAATGGGAGACCCTTAAGAGACTAGTCACTAGGTACTCCATGTATGCACCAGAGTACACATGGAACTCGGGGGGGGGGGGGGACGACACTTGCATTCAAAACTCTATGCAAAAATTCACAATACTTTGATGAGGTGGAAAGTACCTACTTTGGGGTGTGTGCACTTCTTATATACCGGTATGTCAAAAGAAACAGGGTCAGATGGGTGCATCTGAACAGATTCAGTTTTATAATGAATCTGCTTGTAACACAGCTTTTAGCAACAAAAAAAAAATCTTTTATATACATGGGAGCAGAGCCTCACTCTGCAACTGTTTATTATTTCACTGATCCCATGGAGTTCTTACATTCTATTGTGTAAATTCTTTCTGCTCTGTGTATTATCGATGCAAAGAAAACTGTAATGGTCCGTTTAGAGTTCTTATAGTCATTCATATAAATCCATGGTTTGTGTATACAAAGAGTGTGTCGATGCTGGGAAAAAGATCCCATACATATTTTTTTTTAAAATGAAGCATGTGCAGCAGATTATTTTTAACTTCAGTAATTGGGGGTAGAAAAAACATTGGCTGGTATCCTAAGAAGTGAGCATGGAAAGAAGCTTACAGAAGTGAACTTCCTGGCTGCCTTCTGGGCACAGCAGCCCTCTGAGCCTTCTAAAAATCCACTCCAGAGGGTCAGGGAACCTCCCCCCTCCCCAAAAAAATATAGCCTGCACAGAGCACAAAGGGCTGCAGAATAAGGTGAAATCAGCAAAAATCCATCACCTTGCATGACAGAAGTGCTTCCCATTAGCAGAAAAGTAACTTAAGATACAAGCCATTAAAATTAATGTTAACATTAAAATCATCAGACAAACATAAACCATGGCATTTATTTATTTATTTATTTATTTATTTATTTATTTATTTATTTCTAGAATTCAATTTCTGAGATATAGGACTTAATTGGTGGAGAGCTTCTGGCACGTATTTGCATAAGGTAAGGTTTCACATTATTATCATATACTTTGGAATGAAATATTCTGTGGTGGGAGTGTTGGATGCCTTTTATCAATTGCCCCAAAGTCAATGATGCATCTATAAGATGGAATCTCATTAAAATCCTGAAGACGTTTTCTCCTTGATTCCTATTTGGCTATGTCACAATGCAAAAAATAAGTCCTCAGGCCATCGATTTAGCAAAAATAATCAGTCTGCCAGCAAACCTACAAACAAATTCCACATGGGTTTGGAGGGAGCTCATCTCATTTTAGGAGTGTTCTAATGAACACCTAGGAGAATCCGCTTCTACCTCTGTGTATTTCTCTTAAATTATGCCCTTATCTGAGGGCAAGAAGAAATGTTCAACCAGTGAAGCTGGCTTTTAATTTTGTGAGTGGTTGCGGTGGTGGGTTTTTAAAAAGGAACCATTACCCTGACGAAGGAAGGAGGGAGCCTTGTTCCCTCTGCCACTCAGCCAACCAATGGACCAGGGGACAAAACGATGAATTAAAAGTGGGAGGAAACTACGTACTAGCAAAACAAATAGACTTCAAAACACAGCCGTAACAAGTAACATAGCACCACAACACAATTTCCCTGCAAATAAATATAGATTATTGCTGAATCATAAACTGGAGATTAAAATGAGGCTGCAGTTAGGATTGCCAGATCAGATGCATCCAAAACCTGTTATTTCTGAGGTGGGGCCAGGTAATGTCACAGGACGCCTGTTTGTTTACTCTTTCAACTCCTGTTTTTATATATATTTTTATGTATTGTGCTGTGTTTTTAGATTATATTAATGTTTTGAGAGTTTTATATTACAGTACATATTTATATGATTTATATGTATTTTATTGTTGTAAGCCGCTTTGAGAGTCCCCCCCTATGGGGGGGAGAAAGCGGGATAGAAATCTAAATAATAATAATAATAATAATAATAATAATAATAATAATAATAATAATACTCGGCCAGGAAGGGGTTGAGAAACCCTGCTCTAGGGCAAAGCCCTGCACTGAGCCCTCATGATGCTTCCTACTTGCCCCTGAGTGGCATACTGGCTGCTACCACTGCCACCAGTACTGACAAGAGTTCACCTGGCCAGGTGGGCCTTTTGATGAGTGTGGGCAGGGTGGTATTTGGTACCCCACTTTCAGGCACCTGAAGGTCTTGGACCACCACCCCTCTTGCTCACATGCTTTTACCAAGGAGTACACCATTAGAAGTTCAGCATTATTTGTCAGCTCTTCTAACTAGATGTAGATGCATCTTGAACCTCCAATGGTAAATTGTTCTCGTTACCAACACTGACTTCCCACAGGATGATGATCATATCCAGGAAACTAGAACAGAGGGAAGGGTGGGGTCCTAGCAAGAAAATCGACTGAGAAGATATTTGGTGTTAATGCAGCTGATTTGAAAGTGAACAGGCACTGATGTGTTTCTGGGTCATGTTCCATTACAGAGGCAAGAGGAGCCATGGGGGGGGGGGGAGAGAGAGAGAGATGCTGTCATTGTGAAAAGCTGCAGAGGTGGCAAGAGCAGCAATGACTGGAGTCGTCTCGCAGTGGCAATGGGTGAAAAGTAGCTTCCCGTCAGCTCCCTTTCCCATGGAATTCTGGCTCAGTGTTTGACATTGCTGAAGTTCCCTGGCACAGACTCCATTCAACAGAGCTCTTTGCCAAAAGCTTGTGTGTTTCCCATGCATTGTATGTCTTCTGTGTAAACTGTGGTGTCAGCTTTTAATCCCATAAACTTGTCACTATTAAGAGCAGCAAAAATCCCAACCCTTGGGGTCTCTTTCTTTTGTCCTTAAATACAGGATGGCATGCATCACTGTTGACTTTACAGTGCCTTGGCCATCCTGCTAATGCACTAGGGCTGCAATCCGATACGTACTTTCCTGGGAGTAAGCCCCATTGAACACAATGGGACTTACTTCTGAGTAGTCATGCATAGGTTTGTGCTGTAAGTATATTTCTTTACTGTGGATCTACATTCCTTATATACTAGAATACTGTAGCCTCTGCTTGTGACATTTTTTCTTCTTCTTATACATTTTCATCATTTCTTGGCACTCCCAGTCAAATGTAGCAGTTCAAAATTTTGTTTTGATGATTGTTATTCTGAGAAGAAGCAAGCAAGCAAGCAAGCAAGCAAGCAAGCAAGCAAGCAAGCAAGCAAGCAAGCAAGAAAGAAAGAAAGAAAGAAAGAAAGAAAGAAAGAAGAGAGTTCTTATTGCCATGTTTCTTTCTCATAACAAATGTTGTAGTTTGTGACTCAATGAATCATAAGTAACCATTACACTGTGTACTTTTTGTGTGTTTTTAGGCAGTTCTTTATGACACAAAATGCAACTATGAAAACTGGAGTCAGTAAATGCATTCAGATGTTTCAAGGAAGGGAAAAAGAAAAAGTCCAAGTTTCACACACACACGCACCTGCAAACACTACAGTGAAAAATGCCCTGCCCCAACTATGTGTACTGTCTTATACACTTCACTGCTTCCACTGGAGATAGATGTGGATCCTGGGCTTCAGGGAAAGTCAACATTCATCCTCTAAAGCCTTTCTCTGTCGATGCACACAGATAATATCCTTTTAAAATGTTTTGTATGGACCACATGACAACGGAGGCGTCTTCGGACAACGCTGCCTCTTCGGCTTTGAAATGGGGATGAGCACCACACCCTAGAATCGGACACGACTGGACTTAATTGTCAGGGGTCACCTTTACCTTTAAGCAGGCTTACCAGATTGCCGACCGGGACGTTCCTTTTTGCCCTTAAGGGCGGCGGAGGGGAGGGGCGATGGGAGACGGAGAGCTCTCCGTCTCCCATCGCCCCTCCCCCCCACCGCCCTTAAGGGCAAAAAGGAACGTCCCGGTCGGCAATCTGGTAAGCCTGCCTTTAAGCAAGTTCACCGAACAGCACTGTTTTACCATGTTTGTTCACTTGTCATTTCATTTATAAGTTTAATTTCAAATCTTTATTATGCTTGCCTCATCAGTTGAACAATCCACTTGCTGGACAAGCAATTCTCACATCCTACACCAAGCAGATGCATAACGGCGGGGGGTGGGTGGGGGGTGGCCCTCTAGTTAGCGTTATTCCTGTGCTGCTTCATGTGGGTGGAAATCATCCATCTTCTCTAGCAGAAAGCAACTATGGGACTCTTTCGCTATGCAGGAAAGCCATTGCTTCTCCGTTCACATGGAGAAGCTCTGCATAATCATCAATTAGGTCTATGAAATCACATTTGAAAAATCAGGAGCAAGTGTAAAAAGAAAACCAAACAGGAACCATTACTAAAGCTGGCTTAGCTTAGGAAGGCCCATAACTATTCCAGAATGGGAAGGTGTAGGCACAATGTGTGTAAAGCACAGGATTCACTAACGGAGAGGATGCGGAGAGTCCTTGTCTTCAGATGAGATATGGCATATTCTTAGTGCAGAACCTGACTGCCCCATATCAATTAAGAACAAAGATAAAGGTGCATTGCCTTGGCAGCTGGGTTTCTCATAGGTGGGAAGTTGGGAACCTTCTGGTGCCAGTCATCCAATGGCAACGCATGCTGCTGGCAGGCTAATCATTCAGTTTGCCTGCATCTACTGGAGAGCATCCCCTTTTCAGCACCATAGTAGCCCTGAAATAATCTTTAGAGAAGAGATCTCTTTAGAAAAGAGAAGTGTGAGATTGAGCACCTCTCGCCAAGTCAGGAGGACAGGCAAAATCCAGGAAAGAAGACAAGCCTGGGAGATGCAAACTGAGATGAAGGAAAGGCTATGGAAAGTCTGTAGCAGGGAGTCATAGCAAGCTACCCATTTGCTACTAAGCTTAAAGAGCTGCTGCCACCAGGTATGCTTTGGGTACAGAGAAAGGGGTGACAGTTCAAGGTTTAAGGGCGTGTGGGCAGGGCTGGCCCATCCACGATGCGACTAAGGCCATCTTGCATTGGGAGATGGATTGAGGCCCCAGCAGAAGCCCAACAGACACCCTCCACCTCCCCCCCACACACACACACACTCCACTGCTGCAGATGGAGCCAGCCTCCTTACAAGCCCCTTGCAGTTGTCCAATCCATGCAGTTGTCTAATCCAAGTAGGCAAAGCGTGGTGTGCTCCAAGCACAACCTACGTTGCTTGCTGTGTAAGGAGCCCGCCTGGAGGAAGGAGTGAGATCACTGCATTCCAGTCACCTGAGGCACAGCGATCTGGCTCCCTCACCTTCCTCCACCAGGCACTGTGGAAGAGCCCAGTGCGGGAGGAAGCAAGATAGCTCTTTCCTCTGTGCAGGCTCTTTAAACAACAGAGAAAATGCAGGGTGCCCTGGAAGCGATCCTGGCTTGCATCACATGTCCTGCTTTGAGTCAAGAGTCCACATGAAAGAAGGAGCCAGGTGTGTGTGTGTGTGTGTGGGGGGGAAAGACAGTGGAGCTATGTGCTGCCTAATAGCTTCAGCTTGCCCTGCTTGTGGGTTTGGAATCTCATGGGTGAGACTGGGAGGTTCATGGGGGGGGGCAACCCTCAATTTTACTCCAGATTACCTCATTTGATTACATTTTCTGATTTTTTGTTGGTGTTAAATAGTTTGTATTTGCCAAGACGAGTTCTGAACAACAGGGAATTTGTCTATTACTGTGTGCGGTGTGTGCCCCCAATCTAACGCTTTTTAAACATAAGCCACCTATCCTCTAGCTAGCCTCTACTTAAAATTTCAAAACCCATTCCAGCTAAGATATGAGGGGCATAGAAGAGGGGTTTTTTTTCCCAATGGTAGCCCTGGGGCTTTGGTATCCGATCCCTGAAGAGGGTCAGCAGTGCTCCTCAATAATCCGTTTTTAAAAGAAAAGTAATGCTTGTCTCACAGATGTTTGAGAGGAGAAATTGATGGGATCTGTTGTCATCGTTGACTGGCTCTCTTCTTCCCTCACTTTCTAGCTGGAACTTACAGCACTTTTTTTTTAAGCAAGTACATTTTAAATATAACTGTGTGAGCCACCTAGAAGAACAGGAGAGGTAGGACATAAATATTTTAAACACATATATACATACAAGCAAACATAGGGCGCAATCCAAACCTACTTAGGCCGCCATTGTAACCAGCGGCACAGCGAAAACGGGAGGCCCCAGAACAGAAAGGTGATTCAAATCCCCTTTGAATTCCCCTTTTGGAGGGGATTTGAATCCCCTTTCCGTTCTGAGGCCTCCCGTTTTCGCTGCGCCGCTGGTTACAACAGCGGCCTAAGTAGGTTTGGATTGCGCCCATACATACATAAAGACAGGTTACCATGTAGGGCTGGTTCAGGCTTAAAAATATTGTCCCAACTGGCCTGACGTCTTAAATAAAATTCCTGAAATGTGCAGTGCTGTTCCCCAGCTGCACCATAGGGAATTTTACAAGCATTGTCAGCAGTTGTTGCTTTTTAATTTTCTAGGCCTCTGAAAGCCACATCAAAGTACCAGTCGAGCATATTTTTGTGTGTGTGTGTGTGGGGGGGGAATATTAGGCTTGTTTTGCTTTTTCACTAAGCAAATTTGTATAAGGCATCTATGAGCACTGGAAGATCGTTTATTGGCACAAGAGGTCAATACATTTTTCCACTCAGTTTCTGAAGCGTGACTCTTTCCTTTTCTTTTCACAAAAAATAAAAATAAAAATGTACAGTACTAACAAATCCAAGACATTGAACCTAAAACATTACGGCTTAGACTTTTCAAGGAGAGTTTCACCAAAGTTTTAAATCATAAAACAGTGCAGACAGAGAGTGTGTCTTCACGACTTAGCATCACCATAGCAACACTATAATAGTGTCTTATTATACAAAGATGCCTAAATGTGCTTGAGAAAAGTTATACAATAATTAAATATAATATAGTCTTTGGTGCCAAGACTAAAAATTGAAAATTGAAAATCTGAGCAAAATGAGATGTCAGTGTTCAAGGCAGCCTTTAATGTAGCCGTTTTTTTCCTCCCCAGTGTTCTTTCATCTGCCATGAAATTATGTAATATACTGATCGAGATTTTTCTAGATTTCAGAGAAAGGAGCTTTTGTCTACAGCCCCTCAAGACTTTATTTTGAGTGAAGTAGTCTATATTAATAGACTCTTCCTTGTTATACATGCTCAGATAGTTTCACTACTTCTTTTGTTGCTTGCTTGTTTGATGTTTGTTAAAATGTCCACTAAAAAGAGGCCTATATTATCTTTACTCTGGCTCTGCCTCTTATTTTTGAGTATTTGAATGATACTCTGATAACATACAGACTTCATTAGGCAGAGTTGCTGCGGCCAAACCTGTCCCCTTCCTGCATCTGATCCACCCTCCCCCACCTCATCACCGTACCATTCTGCCCTCCCCCACTCCCATTGCTGCCTCGTTCTGCCTTCCCTCGCCCCCCCTGTTCCACCTCCCCCACCCCATCCCGCCTCCCCCATTGTCTTACCTGCCTCAGCGGGTGGCTGGCAATCCCCTGATGTGCGCAGGAATGCTCTGGCCATCCCGCCAGAGCTCCAGAAGCACGCTACTTCTCTCACTGCCGGAAGCACTTTTACAACTGCCATAATGCAGGTAGTGTTGGCAAGCGCTTGTTCCGCCAGCGCTACAAGACCATAGGATTGGGCTGTAAGTACGTATAGGATTGCAGC
Source organism: Plestiodon gilberti rubricaudatus (assembly GCA_026170595.1). Classification (NCBI taxonomy): domain Eukaryota; kingdom Metazoa; phylum Chordata; class Lepidosauria; order Squamata; family Scincidae; genus Plestiodon; species Plestiodon gilberti. Next base: position 170,500,731 of record JANXHW010000001.1, read on the forward strand.
CTAAAACCATTATGGTATGTTTATGAGATGAGAAGGTATGGGTTTTACAGCATGTCTGTGTTCAAGGCAGCCACTGAGGCCTAAACTGAGAGGTGGACAGTCTGGAAAGCTGTGCGCAAACAGGTAGGAAGCACAGTGTGGCCAGAGTGGTGGTGAACAGCTGCAGCAGGACCAAATAAGAACATGAGGCGCATCAATGGGGTGCACGGTTGTTGTATCTCTCCCCCCCTCCCGCAAATCTTGAAACACGAAGAGCTGCTAGGGAGGGCAAATGTGGTCTCCAACTCATCCGTTGCAGTGATTGTGAACCACTTTCCCAGATTTTAGTGGTGTGGTGATCCTCCAGAAGGCATCGTCTGTGGACTCAACTAAAGAAAAGTTTGGACTCATCAGTTTGGAACATTTGTAAGAAGAACAAAATGTGTTCAAAACACAAAACATCCTTCATGAGAGCTTCCATCTTTTTTCCTTCCAATTTGTTCTCAACATGTCCCCAAATCAAATGCTCATGGGCCATCTGATTCCAGTTTCGATAAGATTCCTGTGGCCCTGAGGAATTGTTTTACTGCTTTCTCAGTTATGTATTTTGCCCATCTGTTTCTTTTCATGCTTTTCCTATAACCTTTGCATCAACCACTTCAACTTATTTGACATCTTCCTTAAACGGGTTTAGTTGTAATATACATTTCTTCGGCCATAATTGTCCTTATTGTTACTTTTGATTTGCTGAAACCAGCATTGAAAAGTACTTAGTGGGTGGTCACATTTTAAGACTTTAAAAGCTGCTCTGCTGAACTTAGTGGTGCAATCATTTTCAGATGGTGTTTCACCTTCAACACCAGCCGACCATATGGGATTCACTTTTCATCTCTCTCTCTCTCTCTCTCTCTCTCTCTCTCTCTCTCTCTCTCTCTCTCTCTCCCCACTTTCTCCCTAATTCCCGATCCTCATTTTTCTGCTTTCCTGTATTTTCTTTTATATATCCAAAATAAATTAGTGGTTGTGCTCCTGACTTGATACAGTTTAGGTTGTTCCATGATCCAATTTGAGATCCCAATCTGTCCATAAATAATAATAAGGTTTGACCAGAAATGACAGAAGCCCTCCCAGTGCCCGGAGCAAGGACAGGGCCTGCGTGACGAAACGTCGATGCCCCCCCCCCGCCGCCGCCGGTTTTGGTGTCATTTCAGAGCCAAACGGGCTCCAGGGAGGGAGGGCCGAAACGAAGATGGCCAAAGCGGAGGCAGCGCATCGTGAGGGTAAGTACGCCCCCCCATGCCCGGAGCAGCTCCACGCGCTCCGCACATCATTAAAGTGCTTGAAAATGCACCATGAGTTTGGTTTAAGCCTGTCATGAAGTGAGGGCAGGGAAGACCCAGCCATAAAACTGGTTGAACCCTTGGTCTTAAGCTCTGCACCCAGTGCCCACCCATGACCTACCCAGGTCCACCATCTGCCCTGCTGCTCTACCGGACTGCTTCAGCTTTTTCTTGCGCTTTTACCTCCTCCTGGTCCAGCTCCACTTCTGCTTCTTGTAAAGTGGTCAGGATGTTGGGAGCAGGATGTTGGGAGCAGGATGTTGGGAGCAGAGAGATGCTACTCCCAAGGTTCTTCTTCCCAAACCACTTTACAAAAAGCAGCTACAGAAATAGAGCAGGAGGGCAAAGATGGTGAGGTGCGTATTGGTGGAGAGGAGTGGGCGGCGACATTTGGGGGTGTATTTGGGCAATGGATTGGCTTGGACTGTTCCAGAGGAAGGGGAGACTACACAAGAACTGCACGTGCCCACCAGGTTCTACCATTCAAAGTAAATAGTTGGGGGGGGGGAATAGTACAACCAATGACAGAGAATGGCCTTTCAGACGGAACCAATGCACGTCACTGGCCATTCACTGTCATTCATTCTACTATGTCCCAAATAGATGGGGATTTTTCTTTTCTGAGGCAAGCTGCTGACGGACAAAAATAGATTTTCTTTGGTGCTTCTTCAAAGGCCCTAAAGAATTTGATACAAGTCACTGGGAAATAAAAGATGGATTATTGGAGTTTTAATTGTGTGTGTATGTTATTGTCATATTCTATCACAAGTTTACTTTATAGCATTCAAAGGACAAACAAACAAACACAACCCTCCCATTTGGATTTCTTTCCCACTACTGAATAAAATTTACAAGATAAAGAAGATGAGATTTTCCTCGACTGCGATCAATATGAGAGGAACTTATTATTGCCTCTTTTATGTAACAGCCTAATATTTACTTAGATTTATTTTATATTCCGATTCATTTTCTTGTCAATAAGCAATCTTGGGGTTGTGGGGTATTTTGTACCGAGACTGTCTTAAAAATGTCTTTGACGTGACTCACTGAGTTACCCGGAAAGAAACCCATACTGCGATAGATTACAAAAGCTATTTTCCGTTAAGCTGGTTGCTTTGTCTATTCCCAGGCAATGCTCAAATTCGTAATTCTCATAATGACAGTGAAATGCATTCTTAGGTTGGAGCTAAACAGCTTCCACTCAGCAGAATCCAACTGTATCCTACATGGTTTTTTTTTTCCCCACTCTGGTGTATGTAATCCTCACCCTGTAACATAATTAACTCGTAATTCAGCCTTGTATGCTGCAAGTTCAATATCCTCCACTTACTCAGTAGGAGTTGCACAGCTGTGTCCTCAGAGTGATTATGGGCATGGGACTAATGCAGCCAACACTCTTTGTACCAGAGGGACAGCGCACTAATGGGAGGACTTGCAGAGCCGTACATATGCCCATTGGCTCATTGGTTCTGTGGTACTGGCATTTCAGGTCTATGCAACTGTCAGTTTCAGACCCTGACAAAGCTAGGAGTTAGTGCTAGGTCCAGTAGATTTCTTTCTTTCAATTGTATCCTACTCTTTCCCTTCCTGTTAGGGAGATGCTCAAGGACGCTAACACCATTGAACACCTAACACATAGTTGAAAAACAGACCTAAAATAAAAAATGCAAGAATAAAACAGCACTACAGGTTGGTCACCTGTTATCTGGACATCCGAAATCCAGACTATTCCAAAATCCAGACATTTTTGGCACTATGACTTAAAAAAACAAACCTTTTTCCAGCACCTGACTGGCATAGCGCAAGGCATAAAAAGGTAAAGGTAACCCCTGACAATTAAGTCCAGTCGTGTCCGACTCTAGGATGTGGTGCTCATCCCCATTTCAAAGCCAAAGAGCCAGCGTTGTCTGAAGACGCCTCCGTGGTCATGTGGCCGGCATGACTCTCCTTGCCGCAGCGCGTAACATGCTATGTGTATAAGGTGAATACGAGACATACAGTAAATGAATTCCGTGTTTAGACTTGGGTCCCATCCCCAAGGTATCTCATATTTATGCAAATATTCAAATCCGAAATCCAGACATTATCCCGTCCCAAGCTGTCCGGATAAGGGATACTCAACCTGTATCAGAATAGCAGCAGACAAAGTACAAAACAACACCAGAAATTAAGACAAGAAGATTAATTGAAGGAAAAACAGTTTTTAGCTGGTGACGAAACTGCAATGGTGAAGGCACCAACCTTGCCTTTTTTAGGAGGGAGTTCCACAATTTGGGTGCCAACACCAAGGAAGCCCTTTCTCATGTTCTCCACAAATGTACTTCTTTCAGCAGAGGAACACACACAAAGGCCTCTTTGATGATCTCTGGGGATAGGCAGTTTCATGAGGGGGAGGCGGTCCTTCAGATATTCTGATGCTGCTTAGGGAATTTAAAGGTCAAAACTGGCACCATGAATTGCATTTAGAAATGAACCGGCAACCAGTGCAGATGGAGCAGCACAGGTGTGTTCTCCAAACATCAAGAATTGATGCAGTAGCAATTGATGCAGGTCAAGAATTGTGCAGTAGCATTCTGCTCAAGCTGGCATTTCCAAGTGGTCTTCCAGGGCAGTCCACAGGGAAGGAAAGTCATCCTATTGAGTCATTGAGATTTATAATGAATGCATGGACAACCATGGTTAGAATGCAGCTAGCACACCAAGCTAAGCTGAGTGAAAGCACCCCAGGTGCATCCAGGTGCAAGGCTAGCTCCAGAGGTACTCCCAAGCTGCAAACCTAGTCTTTCAAGCGGAGCGCAACCCCTTCCAGAGCAGGCTGACAATCAACATCAATCTCCAGCTACCTACTGAAAGCAATCCTGCAGATTTGAACAGATTTTAACCTCTCTGTCCCTGTCTAAATGACATTGCATTATGTTGTGGGAGAGGGGGAACCAAAACTCCAGGAATCGTTCAGTCAGCAACCTATTCATACCTGACCCAGAAACCACCAGAGTCTCAAATACACTTCTAATGGCCCAATCCTAACCCCCACCACGATACAGCATGCAGCCACACCAGCAGAGACTGCGCTGCATGCTGTGGTGAGAGGGTGATGATACGATAGCGATGATAAGATAGCCTGCAGGAGATAAGTAAAAGTAAAAAGTTTGTACTTACCTCCTGATAGGCTGCCCGATCGCCTATGGGTCTCCTCGGACCTACGCCAGCTATTTGGGTGGGATATGTCCAAGAAGAGAAAAGGAGCAGTGAGGTTTTTAAGAGGGGATAAGACCCCTCATGCATGACTGCCACCGGATACACCGGATACACCGGATAAGACCCCTCATGCATGACTGCCACCGGATATTTCCCTGGTAAGTCCCCTGGATAAGACCCCAGATAAGACCCCTGTATCCGACTGCCACCGGATACACCCCTTCCTTTCCCTGGTAAGTCCCCTGGATAAGACCCCAGATAAGACCCCTGTATCCGACTGCCACCAGATACACCCCTTCCTCCCCCAACATGCCCTGTTACTCCCCCTCCCTGTTACTCCCCTCTGCCCACTGCACATGCCCTCCACTGGCTTTTCTGCACCAGAGCTGGTTGCCGGCTGCAACAGCAAGTCACTGATGCTGATGCCGCTTTGTGACGGCGGCTCAAAAATGGCCACTACCTGCGCACTCGGTAGGCCGTACAGAAGATGATAGGATTGGGCTGTTATTGTAATGCATAAAACACCCTTAATGACATGTACAAGCATGGAGACTCCAGACTGAGCAATCCTACAGTATAATGTATTTTTGCCAGGCAAGGATTGCAGTTTACTGAGCCTACATATATAAGATTCTGTGCACACGTGAAGCAGTTATATGTTACATCCAACACATGGGCATAAGCTGGGCAGGCACAATCTGCTTCTCTGCTGCATTTCATTTGCCACAGTTTGCCTGATGTGTGAATAATTGTGTCATTAAACTTTGGTTAAACTGTCCGATGGTTGTTTAGATATTGAGCCAGATGTCTTTCACTAATTAGCAGCTAAATGTCTAGGAAACTTGCACTATCCTAAAGAAAGAGAATGTTTGTTTGACTGAATAATAGATGGAAATATGATATGCAATGGGAAGTAATGGAATTAATTATGTCACCAAGTGATTAGAAATGGTAATTATAAATTACATATCTGCTAATTATAAATTACATGTCTGTGTAACGAGCATACACCACCGTTCTTTAAAAATAAAGAGTATCGAAGTAAACCAAGTGCCTAGAAACACATCTCTTGACAAGAACTCTTGCTTGGAGAATAATATTGCCACATATGGATCAATTTTTATCTGACGGGCAGCCCAATCCTGCCTAAGATCCGTCGCAGCGCACTAAGCACACTGTAACATTGCACAGGATTGCGCCGCGATTCTGCATCTATTAGACATTTGTACCAACATATACATATTTGCTTCCAACACAGGACAAAAACACCAGCGGTGAATCAAGAGTCATGGTGCTGCAATAGTAAGGTGTTGTGTAGATCCAGCCGAAGCATTTATTCATAAAGGCAACGATCCTGGGGATCTACTGGGCTCCAGCATTGGTGATCCAATTTACATTTATGTGAATAGCTTGACATTTATTTATTTATTTATTTATTTATTTATTTATTTATTTATTTATTTATTTATTCACATTGTTATACCGCCCTTCCTCCAAGGAGCTCAGAGTGGTGTACATATTTCCTCCCCTCCTTTTTGTCCTCACAACAACCCTGTGTGGTAGGTGGGGCTGAGAGATAGTGACTGGCCCAAGGTCACCCAGGAAGCTTCGTGGCTGAGCGGGGATTTGAACCTGGATCTTCCAGGTCTAAGCCCGACTCCCAAACCACTACACCATCCTGGCTCCAATTGCGCTTCAATTCTCATAGGATTTTGAACTTCAAAAGCCACTCTGATGCAGGCCTGATGTTTAGCTTAATACTTGAATGTGAAGCAGGAGTGTGAGCAACAAAACTTATTTGCATTCACTAAACGGTAAAGCAGATATCTGTACCACGCTTTTGGAAGACATTGAAATCAATGAATTTAGGTTTCAACAGAACACATAATGGCTCAGCCTTAGATACCTATGCTTAGATGTACATTGATATATCTTCTGGCAGAGGGTGGTTCGATGGTGGGAGGGGATGGATCTTGACAGCAGTCGCACATACCAAGGTCCTATCTCCCTTTTCTTGGCCTGACATGCCCCCTAAGGCACCTCAGACGTACGTCAGCTAAATAACTGGCATTATGGCATAGGCCCAAGGAGACCCATTGGTGACCAGGTAGCTAATGGGGAGGTAAGTAAATAATATTACCTCTGCTGGGCCAACTGGTTCCCCCCATACACACCATGCAGCATGCGGTCCGTTGGCGCCGCTGCATCATGTAGGCTGATGGGGGATAGGGTTAGGGCACTAATCCTATAAAACAGCACAATCTCACTAATCCAAAAGGTCAAAAAGACAGCTAAAACAATGGGTTAAATGTTAAGGTTAAAATGGGGTAAATGGTTTAAATAAATGGGAATTCTGCATACAGTGTCCTAGGACTATCTGGAAAACCCAAGTTTAGATCATAGAGGCTCTACAATAAAAGTTCCCCCACCCAAGTTTTAACAACAGTAACAATGACATTCAGTTTGTGGAGGAATATGTGAAATTCATTTGTCATTATAATTTATTACTCGTGTAAAACTCTAGGAGTGAAGAGCCCTTGCTTTTATTTTTCACATTTTTATACCGCCCTTCCTCCAAGGAGCTCAGAGTGGTGTACATATTTCCTCCCCTCCTTTTGTCCTCACAACAAGCCTGTGAGGTAGGTGGGGCTGAGAGATAGTGACTGGCCCAAGGTCACCTAGGAAGCTTCGTGGCTGAGCGGGGATTTGAACCTGGATCTTCCAGGTCTAAGTCCGACTCCCAAACCACTACACCATCCTGGATATATATATAGAGAGAGTAAACACAGTGTTAGTAATAAGGTATACATGCCAACATTCTTTTGGCGAGGAAGATAAATCTGCAAATTAATGTGTATTCCTAAGTAGGTTAATTGATAACCATTTAAAAACTATATCAAGCTGAGAGCTAATCTGCATAATCATCTTCTTTATTTGTTCCTGATTTTTCATTTTTGAAATTATGAGATAGATGAGGAAGTGCAAATCCCTTTGTAAGCAAAGAGACAATTCTTTCTATAATCTTTCTAGCCAACTCTGATGCAGCAGTAGCTGTGGACAGGGCTGACCTATGCTGTGTAGGCAGGTAGCACTGCTGCCAACAACACATGAGATTGTTAATGGGAACAGCACAACGACTGGATAAGTAATGGAAACTGGAGAAGAGCACAGTGGTGTTGCTGGAGGGGATGTGGCACTGTAAATGGTGCAAGGCGCTGCACCACACCTTGCAAATGTGGTGTAACATGGCCCCTCCCACTCACCCCCTTCGCCGCTGGAATGGCTCTGGGGGGGCGAGTGGGAGGGGCCACGTTACACCATGTTTGCAAGGTGCAGTGCAGCATCTTGCACCACTTATGATGCTTCATCCTTTCCAGCAACGCCACTGGCTAACAGTGAGCAAGAAGAAGATTTGGGGCAGTGGAAGTTTCCTTTGTGCTGGGCTACACTGTACACATTCCTATATGTGTACACCTATACATTCCTGGAAGTAAGCTCCGTTGAACATAATGGGACTTACTTCTGAGTAGGCCCAGTGCCACCCTCAGTGCAGTTATTCTGTGAGAAATGCTGATTTCCACATGGGTTTTGAATGTGTAGTCTGGGACTAATGCATCAGTGAGAAAGAAAGAAATACTGCTGGTTACTTTTCTATATCTCATAATTTTAGAAGGGCTTAACAGTGGTGTCGCTATAGCGGGGCCGGGGAAGCCAATGCCCCCGGGTGATAACCACGGTCTCCTCTCGAGGAGGACCTGTGGTGGGGGTTTTGGGTTCCGTGGATGCTTTTTTGCAGCTGGAGGGCTGTGTTTGCAGCCGCAGAGCTGAAACGTGCCAAAATTTTATTGGACCTCCCACTTGCCCTGGCATTTTCAAACGAAGCCTTCCAGGAGCACCGGGGGGTGGTGGTGATGATGCAAAACGCGTCATCACCCCCCCCCACACACACACACACATACGTGACCCTGCTAGCAATGCAACTGGTTATCAACACATTGAACGGCCATCAGTGGCTGGTATCAGTGAGCAGTGGCTGAGGACCGAGGCCACTGCTGATTCTTGAGATGACCTCTGTGCCCAGAGCATTCCAGTCATGGCAACAGAGAGTCTCTCTTGGGACCCACCCAGGTAAGGAGGAGGCCTATGGAAGGCAATTTCTCAAGGGTCCGCTGAAACCTGGAGCTGGCCCTGTTGGCAAGCATATTTAGTACCTAGGCCCATTTAATTGTTACAGCAGCCATTCAAAATGCAAACTCAGTGTGCATCACATATACAGGTGCTATAGCAAGGTAGGGAAAGTAGGAGATACAATAGAGTCTTTCATGTACAATTATCTCAATTTAAAATAGCTCATGGACTGACATTGTTTCAAAACAAAGACTTCTCGGAAAATCAATCCACCTTTACGATCCTGTCGCTCAACAAGAGAACAATGACCTGGCATAATAAGTAGCAACAAACCCCTATCAGTGTCCAAGAATTCATTTGAAACAATTCCCATTCTTATTCTCCATTTGTCTAAAGCACAAGTAGCACATTAAAAGTCCTCTGAGAAAATGAGTTTACTTAACATATACATTTCTTCTTAGACAAGCCAAGTTTGTTTCAATGATTCTTGTACACCCATGGGAGTTTGTTGCTACTTTTCAGTCACATGAGTATGTTTAGTAAGTGAGCAGGCTTACAACTGCACCCAACCCTTGATTTTAAGCATATTTACTAGCAAGTGAATCCTGTTGTTGAATTGAATGAAACACATTTTCCCTCTGGTGTGTTTAGGAAATTTGCCTTACTTGGAAGTACTGTGTGTCCTATTCTCCAGCTCTAAGGAGAGGAGCTTGTGGGAAGACCCTGCGAAAATGTTGAGGCATGGCTTCAGATACCACAAGTGTGTCAATTAAGTCTGTGACACCTCTTTATTCAAGGTTATACCAGTCTATTGAAATGTTGTGCGAAACAAGGTGTTTCATTGTCATTTTCTTCCGTTCTTTAATACACAAGCTTTTTTCCCCCTTTCCTGTACCAATTTTTGGGCTCCCCACCACACATGCTCGCTCTCTCTCTCTCTCTCTCTCTCTCTCTCTCTCTCTCTCTCTCTCTCTCTCTCTCTCTCTCTCTCTCTCTCTCATTGCTTCTTGCCAATGTCAATTTTTCGATTTAAATCTCTGTATTTCCCTGTCATCAAGAAGAGAGGGAATTTTCCATTTTACCCACCCTATCCTTCAACAGAGTAATATGTGATATAAAACCCTTCAATTTTGGATCTATCATCTTTTGCAGAGCATTAATAGCTTTTACCAGAGTATAGGAGAGCGATCTGAAAGCACGACAAATTACTTCCATAAGCAGAGAGATGTGCTAGTGTCAAAAGAGAAGGGGCAAGGAGTAGCCTGTTTTCCTAAAGTGGCTGCCAGAGACCTTACAAGGATGTTAAATGGTCTCTGGGTTTTCTTTGATTTCTGAGGTTTCATGAAAAATCCAACTGTAGATTAATGCTCTTTTGCTTGCCTACGGGTGGAAGAGAGCACCAAGGAAATACTATTTCTATAAGCAGGGCTCCAGGACCTCAGTCAGGTATAATGTCCCTCATGTTCTATGCGTTGTACAGATCAATAATGCATAGGAGGACAAGTCTCACTACAAAAACTGTTTGCCATCAAAGAGCCAATCAAAATTAATAGGAGGGCAAAATTTTAGCAGAGTGCTGGAAAAAAACAATGTAGATATCACAATTGGCTTAACTGTCAAACAAGTTCCCTACTACAAGCACAAACTGAATTTCTTTTCTGTTCCCATTTTAGGTGGATAAGTGACACTGAAGTTCCCACGATGAAGCTAGTGTAGATAAATATTCTGATTTTGTACAGACAATTTAAAAAAAATAGTATCATCAAGAACAATCTTTTTTCAGATGGGAAAATGCCTTTTAACATATAAGATACATATGGCAAAGGAAATATACACATTTTAAACACTTTGGATAAAAGCATCCTAAACATGTGGTTGGTGAGGGGGATTGGGAAACTGACAGCCCCTAATCCTATGGTTAAGCTGCGCTGCCAGAATCTGCGTTCTGAAAGCACAGCCTGACTTACGGAGTCACAAAATGCAACACTCTACAGTGCGCTGCCAGAAATGGCAAGTGATGCTGGCCGCCCAGCAGCGGCCTTCCTGGGGCCTCTGGCACTGGTAAGTCAGTAGCGGGGGCAGATCGTGGGTGGGGAGGGGGAGGAACTAGGGGTGAGGAGGAGGTAGGGGGTAGATCCAGCGGCAATGGCACATGCTGGATGTTACTCTCTTTTTAAAACTTCCCCGCACCTTTTCCCTCCTCACACATATGCCACCAAAAGGGGTGGTGTATGTCTGAGGCCAGCGGGTGGCGCAGCGGGTTAAACCGCTGAACCATAAGCTGTCGATCGAAAGGTCGGCAGTTTGATTCCCGTGACGGGGTGAGCGCTCGTTGCTTGGCCAGCTCCTGCCAACCTAGCAGTTCCAAAGCATGTCAATGCGAGTAGATAAATAGGTACCGCTTGCAGGAAGGTAAACAGCGCTCCGTGTTCCAGCTGCATGCTACGCGCTGCGGCAAGGAGAGTCATGCCGGCCACATGACCACGGAGGCGTCTTCGGACAACGCTGGCTCTTCGGCTTTGAAATGGGGATGAGCACCACACCCTAGAGTCGGACACGACTGGACTTAATTGTCAGGGGATACCTTTACCTTTTACCTTATGTCTGAGGAGACCCATAGGTGGCCCCAGGGCTTATGCGGAGACAAGTAAAATTTTTTACTTACTTTCAGTTTGCCCTCAAGTCACCCACACCACCACCATTGGATGCAGCAAGCGCCTTTTTAGCACGGCTGCATCTGCACTTGTGGTGGGGAAAACGTTTTGGGCCCTAAGCACAATCCTATGTGCAATCCTTTGCATGCCTATCCAGAAGTAAGTCCTATTAAACTTTGAGGGACTTCTTCTCAGGTAAGCGAGCAGAAGACTACAGCCTCGGAGTGCAAGACAGCAAACATCTAAATACAAGATTTGTAATGTATTTATATTTATTTCTGATGTTTATGTCCCACAGTTCTTCCATAGTTGCCCATTCTCCTTCGCTTCAGCAAAATTGCTTCCTTCAGTTTCCTGTAGACCAGATGCTGGGATTTAACTTAATGTTAATATATGAATGGATTTGAATAAAGTGGGAAAAAAGTAAGTGTCAAATTGTTCAAGAAACCTTTCAATGCTTTGCTGTCGCTAGCCAGAACACTGCTAAGGTAGGAGCAGGCTTATTTTTTACTTACGACGCAATCCTGATGAAAAATAGGGCAGTGGAACGAGTGTTCCGCCACCCAAAGTAGTCGCAAATGTGCCGGCCTCCCCTGCTCCGCCGCCGGAGTGCCCGAAGGACCGCCGCTGGACCCAGGTAAGGATCCAGCGAGCGGGGGGTGGCGGATTGGCAGGGTAGGGAGGGTGCCCATAGGCCCAGCCAGCCCAGGAGGGGGCGGGAGATGGCCTCAGCCGTATCCCGTTCCCTGCCGGGCGACTGGGCCATTACATGGCCTCCTCTGACTTCCGCCAGTGATTTTGCTGGTGGAAATCTGAGGAGGCTGATCGGCCAGACCTGGCTTTACATACCTCTGGCCAAGTGGGAGCCTGGCCGCAGCGGAGTTCAGGATCCGGAGGGTAGCCTGGGCCGCCCGGAGGATCCTTACACAGGATTGCTCTGCCCGTCATATACAGTACAGATAATACATATCTTTACAAAAAATGCAGGCTGAAAATTCAGAGCAAGTGGTAAGGGAATGTCCCTGACAGTCTCACCCCCCTCCACTCATGCCCAAGTCCTGATCTGTACTTTGAAAGATGTCATACTCTGTCAATGATTAATGAGAATTTCCTCTGTATAGTGGAGAACATGTGTTCTCTCATACATTCATACTATTTTTTTAAAAACCAGTATTTATATACCACCTTTTCTTTGGTCATCAGATTTCTCCTCTGACTTTAATTCAAAGGCAGTTTACATGGGCAGGCTTTCTAAACCCCAAGGGGTTTTACAATGGAAGAAGATGTATGCTTAAAACACACTGCAGCGATTGATGTAATATAGCCTATAGCTACATTATAAAATCCCTTCTCTACGTACCTACTCCTGCCATGCAGATTCTTGACTTCATGTTGCTCCCCACTGGCATCGCTGGAGGTGGGGCGGAAAGATAAGTTCTGCAGCTTTCCGCCCCACCGTTACTCTCCGGTACGAGGCACCCCGCCCCCTCGTCATACGAGCCCGTCAGCGGAGAGAAAGCAACACGCAGGAGAGTCCCTGTGCATTGCTTTCTCTCCACTGACGGCTCCTACGATGAGGGGGCGGGGCGCCTCGTACCGGAGAGTAACGGTGGGGCGGAAAGCTGCAGAACTTAGCTTTCCGCCCCACCTCCAGCGACGCCAGTGTTGCTCCCCACAAGCTACATGGAATGGCAGGGAAGAAAATGGACTGAAGAAATACTTGCTGTTCTGAAGGGGGAGAAAAATTGAAGAACCCATGCTATTCCCAACATGGCATCACTCTACATGCACCATCAGACTATGCCATCTCATAGCTCAATGAGAAAACACCTTGGATCTACCATCTGGCCTTGCAAGGTGATATGCTGTCTGCAACATTGCTGTGTGTGCAAATTATGAAGATATAAAAGAAAGTGTGATTAGTGGCCTCTGGGGAGGGGTTTGCCACGGGGGTGTGTGTGTGCCATTTTAATAATAAATTATTTATTATTTATTGAATTGTTTATTGAATTTATATCCCACCTTTCTCCCCCATAGGGGGACCCATTTTTATTAGGGTATGTACTGTACTGTAAGGGACTGGGGGGGATGAAATGTTACATTTCTGTGAATGTTTTGGGATTATTATTATTAATTAATTATTAATTATTAGCGTAGTTAATGTTATACATAATGAGTTTGTTGGGACTTCAGGGGGGGGGTGCAAAAATTTCATGGGCACCGGGTGCACCGGACCCTAGCTCCTCTGAGTGTGATGTATCATCCTGCTTCACTGAAGGATAGATTAGGATTACAACGCAAGCGGCCACATATTACAACTCCATCAAGGGATCACTGTGTTGCAAAGGACCTAGATTCCATCTCATCCAGACATTTATTCTGAATGTGTCCTTTTCTTCCAAATATCCCTAACATTCTGATTGGTTTCCTTCAAGTTGTGTGCTCTGCAATCATTTTGCACAATGGACAACGAGGGGAAAAGTGCCATTTGCTTTGCAAAGTGGAATGTATTTGCTTCCTGTCTTTCAGTTATGATGCTGGTAAAGACATACAGAAGGGAAAAAATATCTCTGTACTGTAGTGATTGGCTGTAACTAAATGCTTAAGATAGAAAAAGGCATCGGAAATATCCACAAAGAAGCTCCCAAGAGCAACAAAGACATGAACAAAATACATGTACCGTGGCAACAGAAAACAAATTGCCAGCTATTGTAAATCCTATTATTTTCTCAATGCGTCTAAATACTGTACTACCAGGACTCCCACTGACATTACCAGCATGGAAATATAATATTATTGTGAACATATTTTCAAAATAATACAGAAGGCACTGGAGTCAAAGTAATTTTCAGTGCCATATAGAATATTATGACGCTGGAAGCTTTTCTCCTCCTTTTGATGTCAAAGTGCATCACTTGTTATGAACTTTGCTTTTGGGTGCAACATATAAAAATGCTTTGGGAGGGCTGTTTACACGGAGTTTTCAATTAATACCTTATTGGGGTCATTTTGCTATGTGTTATCTATTGCTTTGCCTTATCTAGTCTTTGCCTTATGGTTTCTATGAAACCAATGGGACGGGAAGTAGTGGAAAAATTCACTGTAATGTCAGAGCCATAGGCCATGATCCAGTGAATTGCTTTTGCGACTTGCTCCCATTGTTAGCAGTGAAAGGCAAGGATCCACTAACACCAGTGGTTCTAATGCTAACAAGGAGAATTCAGCTGGATTCATGGTACTCACCTGATAGATTGTCTCTGAATGGTTTACAGAAACTGGACTTCTCAGCCACTTATCTGGGCAAGGCCTACTGACCTATAATAGGCATAACTTACAACCCAATCCTATGCGGCTGCCACACTGAGAGTGAACGGCCACCGATGCAATGGCACCTGAATCAAACCCAGCGCACCCACCGGGTGAGTGTTGCACCCCCTTTTTCTTGGCGGTGGCATGATCCCAGAAGTACCACTGCCATCTCCACACACACGCACCCTACAAAGACTTACAAGGGAGGGGAAAGTTTGGGAACCTTTGGACTACCGTAAATTGTTTGTGTGAAGATCAGTGGTGTCGCTAGTGCATGGCGGGGGGGCAGGTCGCCGTGGCTGATGCACCAGGAGGGGGTGACGTGCCCAAGGCCCACTTAGTGAGCCGTATCTTCTTTGGCGGCTCGGCCACTTCTAACTAGGCCAGGCAAGGCTGAAAATGGCATGCGCACAACGCCGCTTGAAACCTTGCCCTCAGAAGGGCCGAAGACCCAATCGCATCTTTGTTCAGCCCTTCTGGGGACAAGGCTTCAAGCGGCATTGTGCGCATGCGCCGCTTTCAGCCTTACCTGATCTAGTTAGAAGTGGCCGAGTCGCCGAAGAAGATTATCCAATTATCCATGGCAATGATGAAACTATAATGAAATATTTGAGCCCACACCATTGCCTCTTTTTTCCTTCAAGGACCAAAACTAATTTCCCTTTGCCACAAACAACGTTTGCAAAGTGTGATTGCCAAATGGAACCTGGAATGAGATTTCCTATTGCCAAAGTGACATTTCTGAAGACTTGAGGCAAATCTGTACCACCCTACCTTTTGTGTGCCCAGCTGGAGATCCAAATGAATTCTCCAAAAGGCAACTTGGAACTTTTTCCAAGTCTTTATTTTATATAATGAGGTCATAAAGAGAGCATCAAACACAATGTAACTATTAGCACAATAAACAATTCTGAAGTTCACATAAGATTTTCAAATGATGTTTGGAATAGAGCAAACAACAAAAACTGTATATTAAATACAATTCTTAAAGACAGCTAATGTATCAAGCACACTTCAGCAGGTTGGTAATGTTCCGAGCAAACAATGCAAATTCAAGACTATGCAAAATGAATTATTCAAAATATAGATGCCGCGTGTGGCTCCCCACCACAAACATACAATATCCCACCATGCCTGGAATGCTAATGTTGTTGTAAATGCACAGCGCCAGTTTCATAGTGCACCGAATTCAGGTTTCAAGCAAAATGATTCAATATCGTGTGCAAATATTATAAAGTACAGCCCAATGATTGCATAATGGCCCCATCATATGAATCGGGTATAAACAGCTGGAGCTTAACCATCACCACCCAAATTGGTACCATTTCACCTAAAGAAGTGACTCAAGGTACTAACAGTGATTGAAATAGATGTAAAAAATGTGTCTGCCAGGCTGTCCTTGATTTGTGTCAGAAATTACTCTGCCTAGTGCACTAGCATAGCAGACTGTATGACAAAATAGATAGCAGTAGTATACTACTATACTGTACTATATAGTACATATAGTACATATAGTACATGCTGTATATCGTATACGTAGTACATATAGTACTGCTATAGTGGTATTATTATTATTTCCGGGCAGCTTTTGCAGATACTGGAATCCGCGGAAGCAGAACCTGTAAATAACGAGGCCCCACTGTATATATAGTACATATAGTTCTAGTATAGTTCTAGTATATATGGTATGCTATAGTAGTATATTAGCAGTATAGAATGCTATATACCAGGGGCAGCCAAACGGTGGCGCCACATGCAGCACAAATATAATGTGTGGCTCTTAAATATGTTGGCTGAGCTCCTTTTTGCATCACAATATAAACGATAAATAAGAAATGTTCAAGCTTTATTATTATTTACTTGGAATAAACTGAGAGTCCACTGGATTAAAACATGTTTAATGTTCATAGTGAGTAAATATATTTCAGAATTTAAATGCTTCTTAAATATTGCGGCTCTCAAACATCTGAAGTTTATCATATGTGGTTCTTACATTAAGCAAGTTTGGCCACCCCGCTATAGTCTATATAGTATGATAGTATAACAAAATATTCTGCTACATATTCAAAATGGTTAAAAATTTTTACCCAACCCTGTCAAATACCAATTCAACTCAGCCTTCACTCATTTGTTTCCATTGGTTCTCAGTGGTCCTCCCAGACTTCAAGTAGCTCCTCCAAAGGAAAATAGCAAGAGGCTACTGACAAGCTGGACAGTAGCTCTTACCCGGAGTCCTGTGCTCAAAATTCTTAACCTTTGCGGAGAAGCCACCTTGCTTCACCTTGCCATATCACATGAGCATTTTCTTCTTCTGTCATGGTTCCCTTCAAGTCATGTCTGTCCTGAATTCCATATAGTCAGAGGCGTTTCTATGGTAGAGGCGGTACCGTACGTTGTGCCCTGTCCTAGTCCCCATTTACAAACTGGAACGAGGAAGCCGCCCCCTCACCGTCAGAGCCATTCCGCGCGGCAAAGGCAACAGGCAGGGAGTCTCCTGCCCATCGCCTTCGCAGCACGGAATGGCTCTGACGGCAAGGGGGGGGGCCTCCTCGTTCCAGTTTGTAAACAGGGACTAGGACGGGGCGCAACGTACGGTACCGCCCCTACCGTAGAAACACCTCTGCATATAGTCCTTGTCTTGATCAAACTTACTTCCCACATTCCAAGCCAGTGAAAGCTCTTGCATCCCAGCAAGTGCCCTGACATTGAAGAAGTGATTTTAATCCTCTCTTTATTATGAGTCATTGTTTCTGTGCATAATGTAATGATAACATGCTATTTAACATCTACATGAAACCGCTGGGAGAGGTCATCCGGGGATTTGGAGTTGGGTGCTATCAATATGCTGATGACACCCAGCTCTATCTCTCCTTTCCACCTGATTCCAGGGTGGCTTTTGAGGTTCTGGAGCACTGCCTGGAGGTGGTTGGGACCTGGATGAGGGCTAATAAGCTGAAACTAAACCAAAAAAAGACAGAGGTTCTCCTGGTCCGGAAATCCACGATGCAGGTGCCAGAGTATCGTCCTGCTCTGAA
Organism: Plestiodon gilberti rubricaudatus; assembly: GCA_026170595.1. NCBI lineage: Eukaryota > Metazoa > Chordata > Lepidosauria > Squamata > Scincidae > Plestiodon > Plestiodon gilberti. Next base: position 170,518,374 of record JANXHW010000001.1, read on the forward strand.
GGGGGTTGCACTCCCTCTGAAGGAGCAGGTCCGCAGCTTCGGGGTCCGCCTAGATCCGCAGCTGCTCCTGGATTCCCAGGTGGCGGCTGTGGCCAGGGGGGCCTTTGCCCAGCTTCGACTGGTGCGCCAGCTGCGACCATACCTGGATTGTGCAGACCTGACCACAGTGATCCATGCCACGGTGACATTGTGACTAGATTATTGTAACGCGCTCTACGTGGGGCTGCCCTTGAAGACGGTTCGGAAACTGCAATTAGTGCAGAATGCGGCGGCCCGTGTAGTCACTGGAGGTAGACGGTTCGACTCTGTCGGGCCGCTCCTCTGACAGCTGCACTGGCTGCCGATTCGTTTCCGGGCCCAATTTCAAAGTGCTGGTTTTGACCTTTAAAGCCCTATACGGCTTGGGGCCAGGATATTTGAGAGACCACCTACTTCTATATAGTCCGGCCTGTCTCGTTAGATCATCAGAGAAGGCCCTTTTGCGGGTGCCATCGCCCAGGGAGGTGCGAGGGGTGGTGGCCAGAAATAGGGCCTTCTCAGTAGTGGCACCAACCTTATGAAATTCCCTCCCTTTGACTTACGAACTGCTCCCTCCTTGGACACTTTCCGGCGAGGCCTAAAAACCTTCTTGTTCAAAGAAGCCTTCTGAGTCCTTGTCTTTTTTTAACATTCTGCTGGTACAGGTGGGGCGCTGCTGTTTTTATGATCTGCTTTAATTGTAATAATTTTTAAATCAATTTTTAGATGTTGTTTTTATTAGTTTTTGTTAACTGTTTTTTATTGTTTTGAAACTAACTATTTATGTATGTATTTTGGGGGGGGGTATTGTATTTTTAACATCTTTTTAACATGTATTTTCTTCCGTTGTAAGCTGCCTTGGGTCCCTTCGGGGAGAAAGGCGGGATAGAAATATTGTAAATAAATAAATAAATAAATAAATAAATAACGGCCAACTGGTTTTACATGAAAAGGGCAGGAACTGACAGCTAGGTGGTCCCAGGACATAGTGTGATGGCACATGAGACAGTCCCCTTGCTGAAGCTAAGCAAACGTAGGTCTGGTCAGTGCCTAAATCGTTGATCACCTGGGAACCCTGTGTGAACCACCCTGAGTTTTGTGAAGAAAGGATATGGTTGGGACATACATGTACTAAAGATAAATAGTTGCTCCTAATGGAGCCAGGTTCCTCTTATCTGGCTATTACTTGAGAAAACTTGACCTTTACAAGGTGAGCAGCATGGTGGAGGCACTGCTGTATAGAGAAATACTGTCTCTAGAGGGCCACCCATTGAAAACGTCTCCTGCGTATCTCATTGAAATGAATGGGTCATGCACAAAATCCAAGACACATAAAACCAGGAAAACGCTCTGTTGCCCAGGCAAAGCCCCACCATCACATTTATCTGAGACCTCTCCAACCTTACTCTCATCTATTGGGGAGCCATCATGTGCTTAGCGGTGATAATTTTACAGCTCCATTACCAGCCCAGGTCTTAAAAGGGTTCCTGTCTGTTGCTATTGCCAGTCTTGGGTGGTTTGGTAGGTTAATGGCCCGATCCTATTGATTGCCTATGGCAGCAGATAGCAAACGCCGCAGTCATAAGCTTCGTTCCAGGGTGTGAATGCTGCGTCATCACCGTACACTTTGGAGCCACCAGCGCAAACAGCTGGAGGCCCTACACATGCATGCCAACAGCTCCCAGACATTCCTCCAGAGCAGGTAAGGTGGCAGTGGCGGTGATTCAGGAGTGATTCGGGGGGTGGGGGTGGAGACCAGGTGAAATTGGGGGCAGGAGGGAGAGGATCTCAGTGGCAGCGGTGCATACCAAGATCCGATCCCCCCTTTCCCGGCCCAATGTGCCCACTGAGGCTCCTTACAGCAGCAAAATAGCTGGCCGGAGGAGACCCATCTGAGGAGACCCAGGCAGCCTATGGGGAGGTACGGTAATTAAAAAAGAATTTAATTACTGGTACCTCTCCCAAGCTGTCCAGTCCCTCCCCCACCATAGCACGCAGCATGCTCTTTCGGTGGCGCTGCATGCTATGGGCTGGCGGGGATAGGACTGAGCTGCTTGTTTCTTCATATGGAATTGAGAATCTCATATTCAAGATCCCAGCATTATCCATCTGTGGAATTTCTTTTTTACTACAGTAACTACCCATCAACTGTGAGACACACATGCCAATATCTTACATCTCAAAGAAAACACAAGATGATTCAATTCTGTAGCATCCAGATCACAACTCATCACATCATGAAAAACTATTGAACATGGTTAGGCATGACATGGAAACATGTGGAACTATTCACAAAAAACCAAGTCCTGCCTGTTTTTGTTGGTACTTCTCACTCATCAAGAGAGGGATTGGCTGTTTTGTGGATGTGAGTGATGATTGGTCTGGTCTTCAGCTGTTTGGGAATGGATGTCACTCATCCTGAAAAGATGCTTTCAGAGCATGTACTTCCCTACTCATGTTCATGATTTAATTGGTGTTGACTGTTTTGAGGACGAGACTGCCCCTCGGTGGCACAATGGAAAAGGACATGGGTACTGCGTTATTATGGAAAGGTGATCACAAAGATTCAAGTCCTTTTAGTGATATTTAATAAAGCAGCCAATTATAGTCATCTGTTCCTAGTGTTCCAGCATGATGCCTTTTATGCCCATTTTCTTGAATGCTCATTCATCTTTTATGCTTATGCCCATTTACTGGAATATCTGTACACAGCTGGAGCACTGTGGGGATGGACTATGCTACTGATTGTTTTAAGTGGCAAGATAAAGTATACAAGGTGCTTTGGAATGACAAAGAATTGTATGATAGGTGCTAACTTTTGGAATGACAAAGAATTGTATGATAGGTGCTAACTACGTGTAGTAAATACTCATCTTGAACTTTCTTTCATTTTTGGGAATGGATCCACCTCTCTCTCTCTCTCTCTCTCTCTCTCTCTCTCTCTCGCTCGCTCGCTCGCTCGCTCCTAAATGTATATTATTTTACTTTTCAGCACCCATCCAGAGAATGATACACTCCAGCTGTCCAATTCTATTCCCTGCCAAGCTGAAGCATTCTTCAGACACTCCATGGAGGGGTGCACTGCATGCTATGCTGAGAGGGCGATCAGAAGGCCTGTGAGAGGTAAGGGGAAATATAGGCCCCTGATGGCCTATGGGTTTCCTCGGAACTACGCCAATGATATAGATGTCCCCCCCCCCAAAGAAAAATACTTTTAAAATTTTATTTATTTATTTATTTAATTGTTGGGGGGGGGTTGTCCCGGTTTAGAACCGGGAAAATCTGGTAAGCCTATTTAATGGTGACATCAGGTGATGGCTGGGGCCTAGGGTGCATTGCACAGCCTCGGCTGATACACCCGCTGAAGGCAAGTCTGTGTCTGTCCTAAGGCTGCAATCGTATGCATTCTTATTTGGGAATAGGGCCATTAAATTCAGCAGGACTTAACACTGATTAAACATGCATAGGATTGGACTGCAATTTTCCCTTCAGTTTATCTACTTGGGGCTCTATTCATTCATCTTGATGCCCTGATCTATAAGCATCCATTCATACTACAGTACATCTGTCTGCAGCTTCTTCTCCCGCTGCTGTCTGGAGGGAAGAGGCTAGACCTTGGATTATGTCATCAACTGCAGTGGATAAAAAAAAGGAGGTGATCTTAAGGTCCAAAGCAGAAGACAATTTATTGTCTACTGAGTTTTCAGTACTAATCTCTTCCTTAGAGGTGACTCTGATTCAACTATTTCAAAGGGAAACCTATAATACAGGGGTGCACAACTTGGAAGTAGGCAGGGGCCAAAATGAACAGGCCAAACTTTTCCGGGGCCGCACGGGGGGCGTGTCAAGAAACCGTGATGGCACTTCCTCAGGAAGTGACATCACAGGAGACGTGTCCAGGAACCGCGATGTCACTTCCTCAGGAAGTGACATCACAGGGGGCGTGTCCATGGGCCGGAAAATATCCAGAAAAAATATTTATATAAATATATATAAAGAAATATACAATAAATAAAAATAAAATATACACAGCAAGCCACTTGTGTGTGTGTGTGTGATATCTTTATCCAGGATTAATTTGCGATAAACGAGGCTGTGCGCACAGCCTAATCTGCCCACCTGTGCACCCCCAGGCTTGAGAAGCGACACCATCCCGCTTGAGCCGGTTCCCTGACTGTAAAAGACGATATTTGTGCCCCAGCACCATTGGCGACATTGACGCCGACGGCACTTGCGCGATCGCTTGCTGCGTGGTGCCCCGAAGGCGGCAGCAGCCTATTGCTTTAAAAAAAAATCGGAGAGTAAATCCTTCACAGTTTCCAACAGTGTATCCAAGTCCGAGAGCGATTTAAAAAAAAAAATCCTCAAGACAGGTGGATCGGCTACTGTCCGGATCCGGGGCGCAGACTTGCAGTGCCCTCCCCCCCCCAGATCAAGCAGGCTGAGAGAGTTTCCTCGCTGGAGCTACTGCGTGCTGCTAGGAGAGAGCGGCGCGGAAGCCCCCATCAAGCAACCCCCTCCTCAAAGCAGCCTTCTTCTGCCTTTCTCCAACAACGCCAGCAGCAGCAGGGGGGGGGAGAGAGAGAGACCACATTGGGATAGCCCCGGCGGCACGCACACATGTGTCCCGCCCCAAGCCCGGATCCCCCACCGCGTTCATCAGCCTCCCTCTCCTCACCCGGCGGCCTGCTCGGTTCTCCATCTTCCTGGCACGGCGGCTGCTGCCCTCACCTCCTGGTCCACCTCCTTCCAGAGCCAGCAGCAGCAGCCCAGCCCGTGGCGCATCGGCAGTGGTGCTGCCTGGCTGGAGCGGAGGAGCGTACGTGGCTTGCAAAGAGCCTCTGCCGGACGGGACGCGCTGCAGCTCTGGCCGACCGCCACCAAAGGGCAGCTTCGTTGAACAGCTTCGTTGAACTCCAGCAAACAGGCAACGGTGCTCACCGCTCCAAGACACCGCGGTGCAACTGCAATAGCAGCCCGCGAGTTCCGGCCCCTCAATCCCCCGTTCCGTTCGTTAGCCTGCTGCCACGGGAAATGGCAGTTGCCGCTCATTCTACTCCTGACGCGGCTCATTCGGCTCTTGGCTGAACACCAGGAGACTCAGCTGATTGGCGGCGATCAAAGTGCCTCCTGGAGTCTCCTGGCGTTCGGCCAGGAGCTGAATGAGCCGCGTCAGGAGTAGAATGAGCGGCAACTGCCATTTCCCGTGGCCCACGAAGAACTTGGGGATCCCAGAGAGCGCCAAAATCTTTTAAATAAAATAAAATAAATAAAATGAATGATGGGCCATACAAATATAAATGAGACCCTCTGTATTTGGCATGACAGTGGCCAACACTAAATGCAGTGTCAGTGCCTGTATGCTAGGGCCTTGGGGCAATGCCCTGCACTGCCCCTGGGCCTAATGGCACTGCCCACCTGCCCTCTGATAGGGCTGCCACCAGGGCTTGGGGTCAACCTAGGTGGGTCCTCTGATGGGCATGTGGGCCCTCACTCAGTCATTGCCTAGCCTGGTCAACCTCTGACACCACCCCTGATTGGATGGCACCACTGATGCATGCAACTAATGTTAGATATCAGCAAGAGGTCCACAAGAGATCGTTTACAGCAGAAGGCATTTCCTATAAGTACTCCAACACTATCTCAAGGCATAGCCAGCTTCAGTAAGATTGGGTGCATGTAGGCCAGACATGCATTAAGATTAATGCCTTCAAAGAAATATGGACTGCATCCCATGCTATCAAGTTCAGATTGCAAAATATTCCCCCACACAAATAATCTGTGATGACTCTACATTTGATGAAGAGACATAGGGGATTTCAATGTCAGCAGTAACCTCAGCTTTTTGCCGTCATAGTCGGTGGGTCAAAACAGAAGGGTAATCAGATCTCCCTGGTGTTCCTTTTTTTTTTTTAACCAGTTGCAGGGTCTGATCAGCAGTGTGGCACTGAGACAGTGCAGTTTTCCTCGTTTAATGTGCCCTCCCCAGCTATTATTAGCCTCAATGGAGAAACAGACCATATCATGTTTGCATCCCCACCCCCAGCATGACTGATTGTTTCCACAGAAGACACAAGTCACACACACTCACACACAGCATCCCAGCTCCAATCAAAATCAGAGCTGTCCACAACTGCTTTTTTTTTTTAAGTCAGGAGATCTGATAATGGATCTTTCACATCACTGTTTGTTTTGACTTTGCAATTCAACCCCAAAAAAGTAGATTTCCAAACATGCATTATAGTTGTTAGCAAATTTCATTTTCAACAGTTCATATTCTAGAGAGTTCCCAGTATTTCATATTTTATCAGTTTTATTTCAGCTCACTTTTCTACACTACAGTACTCCTGTCTTGACTGATGAGGACAGCAGAAGCAGTTGAAAAGTCACTTGTAAAAAGAGTTATGTTATCTATCGGGCTAAAACCTCTAATCTTGTCATTTATCACTCATGTGTTTCCCATCCAGTAACACAGAGACACAAAGTGAATCAAATCTTCGGAGAAAATGCTTGTCTTCAGCTTTTGTGTTAACCTCCTGTGCAGATACTATCATTTTTAGAGCCCAAGAACATAAGACCCAGTCCAGTATCCTGTTTCCCACAAAGGCCTCCCAGCTGCCTCTGGGATTATTTCTCTCCTGCCATTGCTTCCCTGCAACTGGTATTGCTGAATCTGAAGGGAGTGCATGGCCATCGCAACTAGTAGCCATTGATCCATCTGTCCTCCATACAGGGCCCATGAGAGGGGGGTAAAGGGGGTAAATTGTACCTAGGCCCAGGGTCAAAAAGGGGGCCCAGGAGTCAAAGGAGGGGCACCAGAAAGTTCCTGGGATCTCAGCTGGCCTCATGGAGAGTGAAAAATGGTGGCTGGGCCAGGTCTACCGGGCAGGTAGACTTGGGCGCTGCATCAGGAAGCCTGGTAGACCTGGGCTCCGGAGACTTTTCTGGCTATTGCTCCCCCCCACCACCCTGTTTTACTACCTCCCCCTTTTACAAAGCCCAAGAGAAACTTTGCACCCCTTGATAAAATGCCTCTCAGAGGCCCTGCCTCCATGAATTTGTCCAATCCCCTTCTAAAGCCATTCAAGCTAATGGCCGTTGTCACCACATCTTGGAAATGGAAATCGCGCACTACTACAACACTTTCTCCTCTGAATGCCTCCCTGCTTTCTTTCTCCAAATCAAAATCACCCTCAGAATTTTGACCAGGAGGGTGATAGCATGTCCCAGGTATCAGGTTATTTGGATCTGGTCTTTCTACCCATAATGTTTCTGTGGAAGAGTCTGGTCCCCTTATTCTAGTTTGTTGGCATCTATATTTCCAAAGCATGTCAATGCGAGTAGATAAATAGGTACGGCTTGCGGGAAGGTAAACAGCGCTCTGTGTTCCAGCTGCATGCTACGTGCTGCGGCAAGGAGAGTCATGCCGGCCACATGACCACAGAGGCGTCTTCGGACAACGCTGGCTCTTCGGCTTTGAAATGGGGATGAGCACCACACCCCAGAGTCAGACACGACTGGACTTAATTGTCAGGGGTCACCTTTACCTTTATATTTGACATACAGAGCTACACCCCAATACACCCTTTCTGCCCTTTCTTGTTATAACTGTATCCCACTGGTTCTCTCTGTTCTACCAGGTTGCTGTTGTGCACACTACAGTATATCTATGTTCTCATTTACAGCCAAGCACTCCAGATCCCCACTTGGTGACTCAGAGGCTTCTAGCATTTGCATATGAACACCTATCCATTATGTTCTCTTCCAAAGAGCGGTTGGCATGTGCCTTTTCCTCTGTGACTTTTTACACTCTTTGACCAGATGTCCTGCTCTATCATATGCTCATTTCCAAATTGCACCCTTTTCCCTTCTGGATGTTATAGATTAGAACATTTACACCCTCATCCTTTAGGAGGATTTGGCCCAAACCTGATGCTGCCAGCTCCCTGCTAGACAGCTCCCTGCTAGCTTTCAAATAGGCTTCCTTCTAAACCTGCTCCACTACCTTTTTGATGTTAAGCACCAGCAGTCTGGTTCCATGTCAGTTCAAGCGGAGCCTGTCCTTTTTGAACAGGCTCAACTTGTCCCAAAAACGCTGAACAAATCCAAACCCCTCTGATTATATTTCTGATTCAGAAAAAAATGTATGAAGCCAACCTTCCAAAAAGTGATCAGATTGGGGTAGTAGCCTCCGTCTGAACTCAAATGAATTTAAAAAGATTCTGCTTGTGCAGCAAAGTAGAAGGCTACACTATATTCTCCCTCCAGTTGTGTAATTTTTTAAAAGGGATGAAATATATTTTAAGATGACTTTTATATCCAAGTGGGAAAAAAATGCTGGCTACGTATCATCAAACAGCTTGGATTATAGGTCATTGAGGCAAACGTGCTCTTTTCAATCTCTGAATGCTGCGTGAAGAATAAATGTGAATATCTGCCTCCTGCATTACAGTTAATGGGCTTTCAACAGTTGTCAGGAGAACTGCTTTTTCAGACAATTGGCGCCTCTTATTTGTAACTACAAAAACGCTTTCAGCTTCCACACAAGGATTCAACTTCTGCCATTGTTTTACTATGTTTGGGAAACCATTTTTAACACAAATTCTATTGCAGACAGCTAAATATCTTTCTGGAACGAAATGCAAAATTGGTTATGAATTCTTACCCATGTATAACAGTAATTAACAACCCCTCCCCCCCAAAAAAATGTGTTTTGTTCAAATAAGGATGATAAAAATGGACATTTTGTGAGTGTCATTCTTTTAGTCAGTTAACAATCTGCCTCTCAACCAATTATTTGGTTGTAAATAAATGTTATAAATGATAACTGCAATATAGATGCTTCTTTGACATACTGAAGAGAATGTGAGAACAACGACGACGACAACAACAACAACAATATACAGTATTTATATACCAACTTTCTTGGTCATTGGATTTCTCCTCTGACTTTAATCCAAGGCAGTTTACATGGGCAGGCTTTTTTCCCAACCCCCCTAATGTTTTGGTTTTTTTTACAATACAGGTGGGCCCCCATATCCGCTGGGGATATGTTCCAGGCCCCTCCGTGGATACTTGAAACCGTGGATAAGAGCGAACACCCCCTCCATGGTTTCCTGAGGGCCCCCCCACCCTGCCTCCCCTGCAGGCAGGCATGCTTGCCCCCCCAGCTCTTATTTTTCTTTCAGCAAGCTTTTTTTCTTCCTTAAAACAAACAGAGAAGCAGCCTCCATTGCAGGCAAATAGAACAAGACTAAGTCCTAGAGAGGCTCTGCAAGGTTTCTGTTAACCGTGCAGAGCCTCTCTAGTACTTAATCTCGTTCTACTTGCCTGTAATAAGCAGCCTCTGGCTGCTTCTCCTGTTTCTTTAAGGAAGAAACGAAGCTTACTGGGAAAAAAAGTAAAAGCCTGGGGGGACCCCATGATCCGTGGATAACTGAAACCGTGGATAGCGAATCAGTGGATATGGGGGCCCACCTGTATATAGATGTTAAATCTTTCATGAACAACTACATTCCAGATGGTATCCTTTTTGAGTCTGGCCTCTCACTGGCCTTTGCCTCCCACGCTCGGCCGACGCAATTGGCAGCTTTATCTCTCCTCTCAGAGGGTTTCACAGCTCTTTGTCAGCGGCGTGTCTCAAACTGCCATTCACCGATCTTCAGGCTTACGAGGCGGCAACACTACCAACTGAGCCAGACCTCCAGAGAATTTACATTTGAGTAAATATAAGTGTGATGCTCAGGGGTGATGGGGGAAGCCTTGGTGCTGGTGCCTCCCCCCCCCCTTTGCCTAATTTGCCTCTATGCCATAACCAAAATTGGTAAACTCCACTGTCACTCTGAGAACAAAGCCCAGCAGAGGGAGACTCTCCTGGTTACATGGAGAATTCCCCCCAAACATAACAAATAGTGTGTAGCTCAGCATCGAGGAGGACTGGGGCAAGGCTCTGACTTAGTTCAACTAACCATAGGCAAGTAAAGAGTCAAAACATCATTTTTAAAAAATACAACTGGGGGGGGATTGGACAATGCAAGGAGGAAAGAATAGAACAAGCAAACTTAGGAAATGGCTTGGGTGCTGGCAATGCCTGGGGAGATCTTAGCTAAAATACAAACAGGCCATTACAACCAAACTCTGTTCAGTATATACTGAGTAACAATTCTGGGGTTTCTGCTGTGTCATGTGTGAACTGTCCTTTAGAAATGGCTTCCTCCTCTGTGCCACACTGTGATCTTAAAGATCTATCAAAGACTTCATGTGGGCCAGAGTTCAACAACGGATGACAGCATTCAACCTTTAAAAATGTGAAATGATGTGTACAGTATGTTGGCCTTTATCTGAAGGAGCTCCAAGTAGTGTTTTAACATTTCACAGTCTTGTGGGGGGTGGGCTAGCTAGACTGAGAGAGACTGCTTCCCCAAGGTTACCCAATGAGTTGCATGGCTGGGGACTGAGACATGAGTTCCCTGTATCCAAGTCCATACACCACAGCCAGTACACCACCGTGGTTTAAATCAAGTGCTGGATCAGCCAAGAAGATCCTTGCTATTATTCCATCCATCCATGCACCAAATCCGGAACAAAAAGCTGCAGAACGAGGCATCTTTCAAGGACAGGCTGTAACACAATTATAGTTCTTCCAGCTCCCAACTGTATACAAAAACCCAATCCTGGGCTTCTGTTCAAAGTTATAATTTAATAGGACCAACGGCCTTGAAATGGACATCATGGTTTTGTGGGTGTTTGGCATTTTGTGGGTGTTCGTCAAACAGCAAGCAGGGAGCAGGTCATACCCAGAAGGCAAGAACCACGTGGTGAAAATGACTGAATGCCACATTGGCACATGGCACATTTCAAATATACATTTCTGCCTTGGGGAAACTTTTCCAACAAGCCAAGCTTGAGTTCAGTGCTGTTTTCTTATCCATCCAGCAGTTGAAGAACTCCCCGTGAAGAAGAATTGTACATTTTGAAATGTGCTGGATATCAGCTTGACATTCAATCATGTTTGCACCCAGGGATTCTTGCCTTTCAAGCCTGTCATTTCAGACGTCCACAGCATGGGGAAATGGGCACTCTTGCCCATGATGGTAGCTTTCGATCTGCAAGAATAACTAGTACCACTCCTGCAAAGCACTTCATCGTTCACTTCTTGGTTCTGCAGCTCCCTAGAAGCGACATAGTAAGCATCTACATCATAAGTATCATTCAGATTCAAATTCCATCATTACCATAATGTTCCACTTATATTAATATGCTTTTAGAGTAGCAGGTTGGCTATCTAATATGGAACACGGCATTCATGTCATCTTAGATATTAAAAGAATGAATAATATAGTAGTTGGAATGTGGAGGCTTCTTGCCTCGCCAGTCTATGGGATGCTTTATCTAGCTTCTTTGGTTCACTCGATATTAATCATCATAGATATTTAAAATGCATGTCTTATGATTAAGGCATGATAGGTAACTCGCATGGTATTGTTTCTTTGCCCCGGCTGAATGAACCTTGTAAGTACTCCTGGGGCAAATTAGCTGAGAAAGGCATTTAAAACCCACTTTTTGTAAATGGCCCAAAATGTTAATTGGAAATGTAGCTCTGCAAGGCATTTGTATAATTAAAATGGTTGTTGGACTTACTGAAACAGGAAGCTTAAAAGGGGTCCTTCAGATGCAGCTCTGAAGCAGCAAGAGTTCAATGAAGCCAACGCGATGTGACAGCCTGGCAGGCACAGCGCTTGCTAGGAGGTGTTTCGCTCTGTTACCAATGCAGAAGGTTCTCCATGCAACAGAAGACTCTACGATGCCTCTAACATGAGGGAACATAGTTGTGAATGCAATTAGATGGGTCCATCACCAATGCAACGAACATGAAAATGAGCAAACTCAGGAAGATAGTGGAGGACAGGAAGGCCTGGCAGGATATGGTTCATGGGATCACGAAGAGTCGGACACGACTTAACGACTGAACAAAATGTTTCGGTGGGCTGTCAAAACCTGGAAAAAACTGGCAAATGACATCATTGCCAGTCACTTCCGGTGGCACGCAGCAAGAGAGTGGTGCTGGAGGTGGTACTTGGCTGGGAATTGGTTGAGAACCCCTGCCCTACACTGTATGCTTTGAGGTGCTGGGAGAAAACATGTTTTCTTACATCTTCTAACTTGAGTCAAGTTAGACCAAACTTGTGGTCTGTATCCTATGCTCCATTGTGAGGGAGTGGGCAAGGCGGGGGGGAGGGTGACAGGAGTTGCACTTTTTGGTTGTTTTCCCCTTCTCCATTGTTCCCTATGGGAATCCTCCTACCCAGGTCTGTCATTGGTATAGTATTTTTCCAGCATCAGGGGCATGTCCATCATCTGAAGGGGGGGGGGTTCAGATCTGGTATATGTTGACTCCTCTTCATTCCTCCCACATCCCTCCCATGCTATGCCCCCATCTCCTCCCTGTTTTAGCCTCTCCGCTAGCAGAGTTGTGCTGGTGTCAGAACGGTGTCCGAGTTACACCTGCACATCATTTTTCTGACACTGTGCCAGCGACCATGAACTTTCCACTGGCGGGGGGACTTCTACACTAGCAGGGCTGCTGCGCTGGTGTATGTGGCGGGGCACCAGCGTATCTTGAGGATAAGGTTGGGCCTTTAGTCACTGAAGCGGAAATAAAGCGATAATCACTCAAAAGCTGAAATCACAGAAGAGTTATAACTTATTATACTGGGCTGGTCAACTTTCTCACATGTCTTCTGCTCCCCTCTCTTTTTCTTGGATATTCCTGGTCATTAGCCCAGAGCCTAACTCAGCTAAACAAGCCTGAGCAACCAACTCAGTGCTCCAGGTACCAACTCATCTCAGTAAATTGGGATACATAATCTTGGCCAGTGACTCCTCTAACGTATTTTCATATTTCCCATGTGCAGTCTGTTGACCATGCAGCTCTCTCTCTCTCTCTCTCTCTCTCTCTCTCTCTCTCTCTCTCTCTTGTTTAGGGTCATTCTTGTCATATTTTTCAAACCACATAGATAAGAGCTCAGAAATCAGCCTCCAGGCTGTCTAGAACTGAGGTCCCTTAAGCGATCTAGCAAGACGGCTGAGCACATAAAGCTTTCTGTAGTGGAATGGCAGCCTTTGTCTGCAAGGACTGGAAATGACTACCATCCTCTGAGGGATTGAGACATCAGCTAAGAGTTCCTTACCATGAGTGAATAATGAGAAAATTTTGGTCTCCTCCCTCTTCGTCTCCACTTTCCAACTCATTGCATACACTGAGCCATCAATGCGCCCTTATGCTTTGGCCAAGCTCATCATTCCTTCATGCCTTGTGCCCTGTTTTCCTACTCACCCTACAGCTTGTTCTTCCTGAAAATCCCTCTTGTCCTCTTGGAGAGACCACCTAATAACCATTTGCTCTAGCACGCACCAATAAACACATGAGTCAAGTATATGGATGAAAAGGGCCACTTTATTGAAAAGAGATACAGAGAAGAGGAATAGGAGATCCGCAGGCTCAGGCCAGAGTAATACACACACATGTGAGAAGCGCTGAAGTGGGGGCACATCCTAAGGACTGCCCGGGCGGACATTACAGCCCTGACTCCAAGCCACCGCCTCTTTACGAAGAAGGCAGGCTCATCACCATCAACCCCTAACGGGCCAGGGCAGCAGGAACAGTTGCACCACCCTGAGCCAGAGGGCATCTAGGGCAGGCTCACGTGATCCAGGCCATGGGACCCCCCAGCAGACCCCCATGCCGGAGGGCAGCTGGGAGATGGAGAACATAGGGGGGCATCCCCTAACCTTGCTGCCCCATAGTTCACACCTATAGCCCAACTTACAGTGACCAGTTAGTGACATGAATAACAGAGCCCCACTACATTCAGAGGTAGGTGAAAAAACTACACACCTAGGCCAATCAGGTGTGCAGAACAATTCCTACCCGGTCCCCAACAGGGCAGCCAACATAGCCCAGACTGTAAACAAGGGAGGGAGGGCGGGTTAACAACTGTTGTGGCTCAAGGAGAAACATGAAGGAGTGGGGCAAGGAGCCAGAATATAACCCCCTAGCTCCGCCCACACTCCAGATGATTCAAGGGGGCGGTACCACCACCCCATGTGTTTCAGGAACCGCATAGCAAAACCCGAGCCCTGTGCCAAGGGTACGGCTTAGAAAACACACCAGTGTCTTTCCCATTCAGCATGATTTCCAACTTCTCCCATCTCCCTCCTTCTTCCTCTATAGAAACCACACCCATACCCCTCTTCTCCCCTTTCTCCTTTAAGTATCAAGCCACTGTTAGATAATTCTTTGGGCTGAAATACATGTGCAGCTCATTCTAAGCAGGATTGGTGGTGTAATATTGCTTCCCCCCCCCCATGTGCAATTGTTTTGCCTCTCCTTATATTGTTATTGCCTTTCCTTTCCTACTGCATTTATTTTGATTTCCCCTCCTATTATTGTAACCAATCACAAAATGAACTGGGTATTGTGATTTGAACCCTTTGGTTTCTCTCTGTTCTTTTCTCTCACAAATACCAATTAATCCATAAGTGCACCATGACCAGTGGTCCACATTACCTTAACGCGCTTGTTTGGGAACTCATGTAGGTCCATGTCTACATGTTCCTGAGCAGATGTGGCAACAGATGGCTTTTTAAGTACATTTTTCATGCTGCTTGAGACTGATGTTTTTAAGGATGCTGCTGAGATTTTTTGTTCAGTAATTTATCTCAGCGATTGCTCTGTTGTAAGTTATAATGATTGTTTGCTATTGGTTTATTGATAGTTTTTATGAATGATTGCTAGCCTTTCTGGTTCTTGAGGGATAAAAGTGGGGACAAACCATTTAACTAAATAATAAATAATTAAATGTCTAGAGTTCTAAAAACTGAAGGACCTCTCTCTCTCTCTCTCTCTCTCTCTCTCTCTCTCTCTCTCTCTCACACACACACACACACACACACACACACACACACACACACACACACACAACCGGGAATTGTGGACCAGGAAGCCCAGTTCAGACATCACACAGCACCAGGGTTAAATCCAGATTTGATGGGGCATATCCTACCCTCTGGCACGCATACTATGTTACATGAAAGGAGAGGAATGATTTTCCTATGACAGCTAAACCAGATGATTCTGATTTATTCTAACTGAATATCTGATGAATTCTAACTCAGTATCTGAAGCTGGGATTGTGGGGTAGACAGAGCCATCCCTAGAGTTGGTGTCACCCGGTGTGGTAACTCATGTCACCCCCATTAACTTTATTTGAATATATAACA
Source organism: Plestiodon gilberti rubricaudatus (assembly GCA_026170595.1). Lineage (NCBI taxonomy): Eukaryota > Metazoa > Chordata > Lepidosauria > Squamata > Scincidae > Plestiodon > Plestiodon gilberti. The sequence continues at coordinate 170,533,674 of JANXHW010000001.1, forward strand.
GTAAAGGTCACCCAACAAATCAGTAACCAACAACAACAACAACAACAAAATATGTGGCCAACTGTGTTGCATAAGCATCTGCACATTGCAGGCATTACTAGCAATAATTGTTCTTAGTGAACATGTTTTTCATATATGGCTGTCGTGGTATGTATTGTAGTGCAATGGGAGTAGGGACTATTCATGATGTCAGGGGTGTAGCTAGACCGGGGCGGCGGCAAGTAGTTCTTCAAGACTCCATTACACCGGAGTCAGCGGCCCCTCCCCTTGCCATTAGAGCCATTCTGGCAGTGACAACAATGCACAGGACACGCACACCCCCGTCGCCACCGGAATGGCTCCAACAGCAAAGGGGAGGGGCCGCTGACTCCGGTGTAATGGAGTCTTGCAGAACTACTTGCTGCCACCCCAGTCCAGCTACGCCACTGGTTAAAGTTTCATTAAAAAAGGTTAACTGCATACGGATTACATAGTTCTTTATCATGCCTGATAAACATGGCATCTGCTCACCTTAGTTGTGATGCATGAGCAGAACCTCAGTTACTGCCCATTTTTATACTACAGTGGTTATAAACTGTGCAGGTTGTTAGCTGTTCTATGCAGTGGAGAAAAAAAAATAGAGGGAACATTGCTTCCCCCCCATACACACCACCTATAGCCATTTAAAATAATATGAAACACTAATAATAATAATAATAATAATAATAATAATAATAATAATAATAATAATAATAATAATATACAGTATTTATATACCGCCTTTCTTGGTCATAATCCAGGGCAGTGTACATGGGAGGGCTTTCCTGCCCCCCCTAATGTTTTTCTCTTTTTTTTTTACAATATATAAGTGTCCAATCTTTCGTGAACAGCTACATTCCAGGTGGTATCCTTTTGCAGTCTGGCTTTTTTCCGCTGGCCGTCGCCTCTGACACTCAACCGACACAGCTGGGATCTCTTATCTCTCCTCATGGAGGCTTTCACAGCTTTTTGTCGGCGCCGTGTCTTGAACTTGCCATTTGCCGATCTTCAGGCTTTGCAAGGCGGCGGCTCTACCGACTGAGCCAGACCCCTTTGCCACTAGCATGTGATAACGGTATGGGATTGTTGAGACTACTTCCCTCTTTTCCTTTGCAGTTAGAGTCCATCAAACTGGAAGGGTTGAGCATCGTGGGTGTGGGATAATCGAGGAGAAGTACGGGGTTGACCTCCTGAAACAATTTAAGCAGAAATTCAGTTGTGCAAGCGATTTGGGAATTCCAGCCACAGTATCAATTGCGGGTTATGAAATCCCCGATTTTTCCAGCCTTTTAAAAAATTTAATAAGAAGGGTTGTTTTCATTTTTAATAAATGAAACATTATGAAAAGAAAGTGGCATCCTTAATCATGAAAACATCACTTGCATTAATTTATGATACTTATGTTTCAAGCACCATCACAACATTGCTTGCGTTGAGGGAATGACAGTTCCAGCCTGAGAAAGTGATCCATCAGAAAGCCCATTTACATTAAAACACTTTGACAGCTGCAGTAATTAAACCATTTCACAGGTGCAAGGAAGTGTCTTAAATGCCCCTCTGGCTACAGCGCTACCCAGGTTTGTCTGCCTTTCTAAGTAACCGGAAAGATTGTCAAAAGGCAGGAATACACGGATGTGTCAGGCATTCCAGGGGGCCACGAGCGTTTTTGAAACACCAACGTGTACCTTCGGTGACACTTGCCATTGGATAGTGCTGAAAAATTAATTTGGGACTGCAGAGGACACGGAGAAGAAGGAAATCCTTGCAGTATTGTTTGCAGTGTTGTGCTGCATTTGTGACAGGTAGAAATTACTGCAACTGTTTTGGGTGGTCCTGCTGGAGAAGAAGTTGTGCAAATGTCTATTAAAGAAATCATGGCTTTGGACTCCTTCCAAGAGCTTGCACATTAGAACTGTAAAAATGCAGCATGGAACACGATAATACTATTACTAAGAATACCTTGATGGCTTTTCTTAAGTGCATATACTGTATATTACCTCCAGACTCCAGTAACACTTTATTTCATAGAGTGTATAGGAGAATTTATCTCCCGCCTTTCTGCTCAAGTGTCCAGAGAGGCTAACAATTCAAACAAAAGCAGTTCATAATATAATGCATCAAAGAATTTAAAACAGAAATGACAATAATAGATAATCAAAATCAAGCCCAAGGGAAAGCAGAAGCTCTGTATGGCAGTAGCAACGCCTTTGTTCTTCAATTGTTCTTATTCAGCAACAGCACAGAGGATGAGCTTTAATATGGAGAGTTGCACAACCAGGGAAGTTGCCTGGCCTGCATTCCCATGTACCTTTCCAAGAACAACCTGTGCCAACTCAACAATAATACAAGATGAGCTAATGACAGAACAATGTGGACCAGTACATGCTTGAACTGGACATTTTTTTACCTTACATACACGATGGACGAAACTGATCTTTCCCTCCACTGGCCTAACTTCTTCCGTAAAGAGCCAGATCTTTTACATTGTTCGAGCCCACTGGTGGGAAGCTGAGTTGGTTGGTTGGTTGGTGCATGCAGAGGCGTCGCTGGAGCGCGGCGGGAAGGGCGGACCACCTGGGGGCGACGCGCGCAATGGGTGATGCGCAGTCGTGCGCGTGCACCCGCGCGTCGCACGCAGGCGGTCCGCCCTTCCTGCCGCGATCCAGCGACGCCTCGGAGGAGGCCTCAGAGCGTCCCCCCTCGGACGCAAATCTGCCCTCAGAAACGTACTGCGCATGCGCGAAACCTTCTAAATATGACGTTGCATCGGGCCTCCCTCAGAAGGCCTTGGAGCTCCGCCGAGTGCAGACGCTCCGAGACCTCCTCCTGCCCAAGACAGCCGGCCGGAGAGCATGTCTCCGGAGCCGGCAGCAGCGGAGGCTTCACTGCTGCCGGCTCTGGAGACATCCTCGCTGGCCGGCTGTCGGGCGGCACGGGGGTCATTAGGGTGGCGCGCGCACCCTCGTACAGGGCGGCGCGCGCCCTAGTGACGCCGCTGGGTGCATGCAGCCACAAAGTATACGGATGATCAACAATTGGAAGCTCCCAGGCCAGCCTGGCCCTTTATTGGCTATTGGTTGCCCCCTTACTCCTACTGTTGCCCATTTAGGTGCAGAAGAGAACAGTGAAGGCAAGGGAGTAGCACCTATGGAAACAGGATTGAACACCAGAAAGAGGAGACTACAAGTAGAACTTGGGGAGGGGTCAGTTCCTTTCACCTACATGCCACTTTTGCTCTAGAAATCAGACACTTACAGCACAGTCCTGCGCATCTTTACGTGGCCAACGAAGGCCACGTACACAGTATCCTGAGCCTGTTCCCGGGCCGTGCTGGTGCGGCCCAGGAACACCTCAGGAGAAGGTCCCCTTCCCCGAGTGTAGGGCTGCCTAGGGCCTATGAGCCTCCACGGATATATACCAGCTCTGAAGCTGACATACATCCAAGGTGGCGGGGTAAGTCCGAATTGGGTTGGGAAAGGTCCTAGGATATCGGCGGAGCATCCCACCAATATCCCCGCCCTCTCCCAGCCTAGTTCAGACAATGGCCCCCCTCCCTCGCTGCCCGGCCCAGCCTCCCCCTGCTCCTGCAATGACCAGTGCAAGACTTACCTCCACCGGTGGGTGCCGGGTCCAGAGGTCGGTGGAGTAAGGGCTGCCGGCCTCTGCGCCGGTGGCCCTTTCTCCAGAGTCATTGCAAACGTGCTTTCTGGCACGTTTGTGACAGCCTAAAGTGGCAGAGAGAGCGCTCCTCTGCTCTAAGAGTTACGCAGGATTGGGCTGCCCGACATGGTATGGGGACAGACCCAGAATTAAATAAACCAGTCTGCCAAAACCATGTCTAGTTTGACCCTGAATGTAAGAACCTTAACTAGGTTTGTTGTATAGAGCAGCACAATAGGAAGCACTACAACTGCTGGGAACCATAGGAATGTTAAGGGAGGAGTTAGCTCTATTCATGGACAGAAACTTCCATGTCTCACCTTCATCTGAGGTGTGATTAATGAGCACAAAGGAAGGGGGCTTACCAGTAAGGGTGCCTGATTATGCAACACCTTGCCAATGGGAAATTCCACTGCCATCCCCTCTATGCCTCCAGGCACGAACCAATAACTTGCCTTTATGCACCCTTTTCAGTAACTGGTTGGTTTGTATGTTGCTTACTGTTTTAATGATCTGTCATTATAGTTCCTTGTGACTCTTGTTTAAAGTTTCTTTTTCGTTGTTTTAAAATTGTATATGCATTTAGTAGGTCAGTAGTTTTATTTGGTGGTTTTTCTTGTTATTTTTGAAGTCTTTTAATGATGTGCAGCACCTTGAACATTTTAGAATGGAGAGGAGGGATATGAATAAAACAAAATAAATCAAAAATAAACGATTGCTACTATTGCTTCCGATCTGACAGCATTGATCATTTATTTCCCTCTGCCTCAAATTACTTTAATAAATGTAGTAATAACTGCCTGAAGACTGCCGGAAGCTAAGCAGGAACAGCCTGTTTTTGTGCTGGAAGGGAGACCAGGAAGTCACTGATAAGCTGTCATGACCCTCGGTGGCAGAGAGGAGTTGCTGTTGTGTGCTACGGTGAGAGAACAGACTGGAATGCTGAGAGTGTCAGTGACAGAGTGATGACAACTGGAAAAATGTTTCCCTGTTCAGCATGATCTGTGGCGTCCTGCAGAGAGCTCGAGGCTTGAGTTCAGCAGCTAGTGAAGATGACTACACCATGGAGGAAACCAGCTGGAATTGTAGGGTTCTATACAGAACAATATTGTAAAGATCCTTATCGGATCTAGATAAGCCTGCCTATGTAAACCGCCTTGAATAACATCTGAAGAGCAATCTGAGGATAAGAAAGGTAAAGGTATCCCTTGACAATTAAGTCCAGTCGTGTCCGACTCTAGGGAGCGGTGTTCATCTCCGTTTCAAAGCCGAAGAGCCAGCGCTGTCCGAAGACATTTCCATGGTCATGTGGCCGGCATGACTCAACACCGAGGTGCATGGAACGCTGTTACCGTCCTGCTAACGCGGTACCTATTAATCTACTTGCAATTTCTTGCTTTCGAACTGCTAGGTTGGCAGGAGCCGTCGCACGGATTCGAACTGCCGACCTTTCGATCGACAGCTCATGGTTCAGTGGTATATAAATACAGAAAATAAAAATAAAAATAAGTAAATGTGAATGAGATTACATAATCAGAGGCTATGTGGAATCATTTCCCTTTATCTGTATCCAATGCTCATCTTTGATTGTTTGAATTCAAAGCCAAAAGGTTGTAGAGAGCACATTGAAAGATTTCTGCCCTCATGGTTCCAGGTTCATATTAAACGAATATGGTCTGAGCCAGTTTGCAGCAATAATCTTGCAGAAGTGTTTGTTTACAACAACTGAAACAAAGTTGGAGCACCCTTAGGCTGGACATAACATAACATGCCAGACGTACATTGTATCTTCTCAGGAGTTTGCAAAACACCCTCCTCCCCACAAGTTCTATAACCCATTGGAACTGCAAAATAGAGGATTTATCAAGCATCTGCTGGATTTCAGTACATGGCTGATGTGCTACACAGCAGGCCTGGTTAGGTTTACACTGCTTTCAGAGAGTTTTAGCCGATCTAATGTGAGCAGCTGGCTCATCTGTGGAAATATTTATGGTATAGCTTCACAGGATCATTGAGTTCAAACCATTGGCTGGCAAAGCATGTATCGTTTCAGAAGCTAACAGTGGATATAAAATATCATCATACATAGCAAATGAAAACACATTTTACAGTTCAGCTGATCTTTTAAAATATTCTAGGAAAAGGAAACATCCGTTGTGGGGTGTGTGGGTGTGTAGGGATGGGATGTGTGTAGGGATTGCTGCATTTCCAGGCATCATCCATGTGGTCCATTTCATCTTGCTCAGGTGGTCTGGGGTGTATTTTTGACTGCGTAGGATTGTCTCCAGGCTAGCCCTTTTCCCTGGAATCGCTATCCTTTGTTTATTCACTTGTTAAAAATAAGTTAGAGGACATGATTATCAAATGGTTGCAGTCAAATGTTGAGGTCAAGTCTCTCTGTGTTGTCCTTCTGTATTTTTTCCCGACCTGATTTGTAGTCATTTTTGCCAAGTAAAATGCACTTGCAGCACCAGCCAATGCAATGAGGACATGCAATTTGCTTTTGGTGTTAAAAGGTTCCTGAGCCTTTAATTAGAAATGTCCAGTTGAAGCCTCTGACTGTTTTGTTGCTCTTTGTTGATTGTGGCTCCAGGATTAGTAATGAATAGCCTCTTGAGTAGCCTCTCTGACCAAGTGTCATTTTCTATTTCCATGAGGCAGTAAGGTTTTAGTTACAGATTTTTTCTTCTTTTTATTTTATGTTCATCTTTGAATACTGAAATAATGCTATTCTACTATAAAAAAATGAAAATAAAAGAATGCAAGGAAACAAGTAATTAAAGCCTCATTCCCACCCCGCATAGGAACAGAAATTAGGCAATTAAAAGAGGCTATTCAAGTGGCAATCAAGAGGCTAATCACTACCAGCTGTAATCAACAAGAAGCAATAGAATGAGTTGGACCTGCAAATAAGCATCCACTTAGCATTGAAAAGGACCTTTGCTGTATGTGACTTACTTGTGAGTAAACATTATAGCAACATCTTGGCTGGTGGGAAAGGCATTGCTGGATCATAAAGCGCTATAATAAATGGTGTGTGGATCCTCGATTTTAATTTCACTGCCAGCTAATGATGGAAAAGCAATGCCTCAGCAGCACTAAAGGGCTCTGGTGTGAAAACAATCTAGGAGATTGTTAAACCTTAGAGCACAATCCTATGGTAGGTATGCCTACTCAGAAGCAAGCCCCATTGTGTTCAGTGGGGCTTGCTTCTGAGTAGACATGTCTAGGATTGTGCTCTAAAGTTGAACAAGCTACACCTGTCCACATTCCTTCTCCTAAAGGTCTAGCACTCTGGCCTGGTTGGAGATCTGGTAAGTCTATCCATAATGTACAGACAGGGGCGGGGCTCAGCAGCAGACAAGAAAGGGGCTCCCTTGGCAGAGACATACCTAGGGTTTGCGTCACACGGTGCAGGAGGTTAGTGCCTCCCCCTCCCCATGCACCAGGTGATGCAGCAGGGAGGGGTGATGTGCGATTGGAAGCTGAAACAAGAAGTGGCTTCTAATCATGGGGCTCAGACCTGTTCTGAGGTGCATGGAGGCCTGTAGCGTGGGCTGGAGTCCTCCCTGAGCTTCAAAACAGGTCTAAGACATGATTGGAAGCCACTTCCGGTTTTGGCTTCCAATTGCACGTCACCCCTCCCGGGTGTGCCACCCAGTGCGGGCAGCAACCCCTGCACTCCCCTAATGTCGCTTGGAGGAACATGTGACAATAGCTGCACCAGGTAAAAGGCCAATTGGAGGAAGAGGAGGAAAAGAAGGAGGAGGCGGCAGTTTTGCTGGTAAATATTGGGCAGGGGAAAGTTGTAAAGAGACTGAAAGGAAGGGAAAGCAAAACAGAGAAAAGGGAGCATCTATTCAGTTTCCAACTTAAAAGGGCTTATGCTTTTTGTTGCTTCCAGGATTTCATTGACACTTTGTTAGCCTTTCTTTTTCTATCACTTGAGAAACTGGAATGCCTTTCAGCAGCATCGTAACAGCCCAGCAAGCACTCTCCACTCTGTTGCTTATATAAAATCTAAATGTGGAATATGGAGCACTCATGGTTTCATATTTGCTACACGAATTTGTGCAGAAGGCAGCTAAGCTCACCATGGCCACCTGCTGGAGCGCAATCTGGCACTTTGCAAGGAGTGGGTAATTTAAAACTGCCACTTATTCTCCCACTTTTCCTCCACAAACTCACTACAGCTGAGGCTGTACCAATCCATTTCTCCAATACAGCTAACCCTTTCACCACCTTTTCAGATCTGTGTGGACAGAAGTCGCCAGGTAAAGTTTCTGTTGTTGCATGACTCAATCCTATGGGCTACGGGCACCAGTGTTGCAGCTGCAGCGCTGGTGACGGGTGTTGCAAACATGCCATAAGGCATGTTTCAACACCCAGAGAGGAGGCAACACCAGCAGGAAGGTCTGTGCCTCCTTGCTGGCGCCATATCCAGGTCCTGTGCTCTCCGGAGCAGGTAAGGCCGCTGCAAGCAGCACAGGGGATGGGGGGTGGGCAGATTGGGCCTCGGAGGAGGGTGGGACCAGCATTTGTGGTGGACACTGTATCCTTTCCCCCCTTCCCAGGCCTCCAACCCCGACACGGGGCTGTTCAGTCCTATGCCAGCTAAAGAGTTGGTGTAGAACCGAATAGCCCCATTGCACAGGCTGGGAGTTTACACAGGGTAAGCAGGCAAAGCAAATGCCCACTTACCCCGAGTAGACCTCCAGCCATGGCCTTCCACAGATAGGATTCAGCATGGCCCACGCTGAAGAGTTTACGCTGGGGAAGGATAGGATTGGGCTGCCCAAGTAGTTGTGCATTTGCACTGTAACATTTTATCTGGTTGTTTAAAAACCACAAGTTTTAATTATAAAAGGAGAGCCTGTTATCAAAAATTGTGTGATTTCTTTCAAATACTCAAACCTTATAGATTTTTTTCCCCCTGATAATTTGCAGATTTTGGATGTTGGAGCATGTGACGACGTACTCCAGAATGTGCATATATCCATCATACGTGGCAGAGCAGCTGCAAGAGCCATGCATAAGCAGGAGAAAGGAACGACTGTGACTGGCAGTCCAATCTGATGCATGCAATGAAAGGGTTGTGGCTGCCACACCAGCACTTATACCGCTGCAGGCTAGTTGGCATCCTGTTTCTCAATAGCATTCTGAATCCTGGAATTTAACATGTACCAGGAAATTAATCCAGATTACTTCCATTCCCCTTGTTTTTTCTTGAACATGCAGGCATGGGTGGAGTGGAGTTCGTGGCACGGTTCAGTTGTGTGGGCTTTTGTATTACCTGGTTGGTGTTTGGTAGGCTGCTACTCAGGCCTGGCCCAAGACTTCCTGAGGCTGCATGCCAAATGCTGCCCCCCCCTTACCTGATAATAGGTGAGTCTCTGTTCCTCCCTCTCTCCCATGTGCTAGCTCAGCACTCTCCTCTCCTCCATATTTCCTCTTCCTCTCTGACTCTCTCTTCCAATTCAAGGAATCGAAGGAAAAGGAGGAGCAGGGAAGACAAGTAGTCAGACAGAGATGACTGCCCCCCCTCACCAATCTGCTGCCTGAGGCGACTGTTTCGATTGGCCTCATGGTTGGGCCAGCCCTGCTGCTGCCTCTGTGTCCATCTCTACTCTTCTCTCGGGGGGGGGGGGGTATTTAGGTGTTGGCCTCCTTGCCACATGCTCTTGCCCTAGTGTTCATAATACTGGACTAGTACAGGGCAGGTCCCTGGTTCTCCTGACATGTGTAGGTAAGTGCATTTCATTTAGTCTAGTTCTTGTCCTCTGCTTCCCTTCCTTCCTACAGCTGATTCATACACTATCATATTGACAAAACACTTTTCCGTAAGTGCTCCAAGCATTTCACACATAACACTGATGACCAGTAGCTTCCACATTCCACAGTATTTTCAGGTTGTACCCACTTATTCAGTACATTCATAATTGCATTCGCAACACTTTGTCAGGAATCTCCCTGTATGCATTCAGGTTTTATAATAAAAATGTTAGCACACTATTTACTTCTTAGAAATACCTATTAAAAATAACCTAAAGTCCTATAGCCATTGAGGCTGCAATTCTATACATTCTTTCCTGGGAGTAAGCCCCATTAAACACACTGGGGCTTACTTCTGAGTAGACATGCCTAGGCTTGTGCTGTTAGTGCTCCAAAGATCATAGATAAAACCAAATATGGTGACTTCAAAGTAAAAAAGAAAAGCAGTAGAATGTCCTTCCCCCCCCCCCTCCACCATGCCCCCGGAAATTCCAACCAATAAAATTACTTCCTACAAAAGGGTAGTTCAATACATCAACACTGAACTACAGCAAAGCTCCCTCTAGTGAACTCCAAAGGTAATGCTCAGCTTCACCAATGATATTTAAGTGATTAATCAGAACTAGTTGACATGAGTGTTGTGTAATAACTCTGAAGACGTTGTTTCAAAAAAATAGCCACAATAGGCAAAAAGTCTGCGGACACCTGACGGAGCCATAACACATATAAATCCTTCATTGTTTACAAATGCCTGGGAGTGAAATTGCTGCTTTGACTCAGGGAAGGGAGCTTGTGCAAGCCGAGTGGGATTTCTGACTGTTTTCTTGGAATGGCAGATCCTCTTGCCAGATCACAAACTACTTTTGGAAGTCAGCTCAGATCCTCTTTGAGAAAAACGCACCTAAAACCCTGCCTGGGTTTACAGAACTAATTTCATGGTTCTTTGGATCCTGGCCAATACCACCTGACAAAGGCATCAACTTTATGAAGGGGGAAAGGGTTAGAAAAGCCCTTCTTCTCCCTCACCTTATTCATAGAGACCAGCACACACTCCAGCTCTTCCTACCTACCAGGGATAATTCCAATTTTCAAATGCCTGTCCCTAGTAAGTCACTGCCCCTATTTCTGCCTATTGGGGATGCCTTGTTAGCTTTGTCTTTTTATATACAGCCCCCCCATCTGAAAATTCACTTATCTGCAGTTAGCAGATCCCCCCCCCCCGGTCCCCGTGTGTGACTTCCCCCAGGCTCTTACTTCAGCAAAGTTCATTTCTTTCTTAACAAACGCGATACTTACTGCTATATAGATACTTACTGCTATATATATTACTGCTATATAGCAAGTAGAGTGAGACTAAGTGCTAGATAGGCTCAGCAAGGTTAGTATTTGCTCCTATTCGCGGTTTTCATGTATCCACGGGGGCAGGGCCTCTGAGAGGGGGGGTGAAGGATAGGCTTACCATCCGTCCCGGAAAACACGGGACCGCCCCAATTTCCGGGCTCCGGTCCCAGGTCGGTCCTGGACTTTCCGGGCCTGGTGGACGCCTCCGCTGCCGCCGCTTTAAAGGTGTAAAAAGTCACCTTTTTTCCGGCGGCACGATCTTGGATCTTGTGAAATCTCGTGAGATCCAAGATGGCTGCGCCCAAATCTTGTAATGGCACATGAGGCAGTACTGCGCTGCCTCCTCTCTGGGTGTTGAAACATGCCTTATGGCACATTTGCAACACCCATCACTAGCCCATAGAATTGAGCCATTAATCATGCAACAACAGAAACCTTACCTGGCGACTTCTGTCCACACAGATCTGAAAAGGTGGTGAAAGGGTTAGCTGTATTGGAGAAATGGATTGGTACAGCCTCAGCTGTAGTGAGTTTGTGGAGGAAAAGTGGGAGAATAAGTGGCAGTTTTAAATTACCCACTCCTTGCAAAGTGCCAGATTGCGCTCCAGCAGGTGGCCATGGTGAGCTTAGCTGCCTTCTGCACAAATTCGTGTAGCAAATATGAAACCATGAGTGCTCCATATTCCACATTTAGATTTTATATAAGCAACAGAGTGGAGAGTGCTTGCTGGGCTGTTACGGTGCTGCTGAAAGGCATCCAAGATGGTGCTGCTGGAAAAAAAGGTGACTTTTTACACTCTTGAAGCGGAGGCAGCGGTGGCGGAGGCTCTGGGGCAGCAGGAGTCCAGGCCAGCTCGGATGCAGCCGGTCATGCTCTAGAGGACGACGACAGATGCGGCAGTGGCAGTAGCGACAACAGAGGCACAGCGACGATGACCAGGAGGAAGGCGGTGGCAAGATGGCGGCGGTGAGGAGGACGATGGAGGTGGCAAGATGATGGTAAGTGGCAGCGGCGGTGGCAAAACAGCCATTTAAATGGCCAGAAATAAATAAATAAAATTTCGGGCGCCTTTTGGGTAGCAAGTGGGTGCTTTGAGCACACAAAAAACCATTTTTATTTATTTATTTATTTAGATTAATTAATCACTCAATCAATTAATTAACTTGGACGTGAGCATGTGCCAGGGCTACGATGTAGCAGGCTTGCTTCTTGGCTAGACTGCAAGCTGTTTGCCTCCCTCTGATGCTCACCTTGTATATTTGTACAGTATATAAACCAAACATTGCAAGCAGCCTTCCCTGTATGCTGTGCGGCCGCATGGCCCCACAGCTGTAATGGAAGACCCGTGCTGCTGAGAAAGGTTGCCACACACTATGAGAGGGCAGTGCAGCGGCAAGAGGGCAGGTGTTTCGGCTCCAAAGCTGATGGCCATTGAGCTCAGGCTTGGCCGGGCTGAATGGGGTAGGTGATGGTGGCGTTTGAGTCTTCCAGTCTCCATTGGCTTCTCCTCCTTGGTGCTCCAGAGCTCGGTGATGATGTCATCATCATCACCCCAGATGGCTGCTATACCTCCCTGATCCACCGCCTCTCCACCAGAGCTAACACCCCAGATTAGCCTTACCATCGTCTTGGAATCAAGCCTGGCTTCGGCCTTGAGCGGACCTGAGGCACTCCCAAGGGTGCACTGCGGCTGTCCAATGGGGTTCCTGCTTCTGTCGCATCATTGACCGGAAGTGCCGGAAGGTGGAAGCCCATTGGACAGCCACAGTGCACCCTTGGGATCGGCTCGGGTCCGCTCTAGGCCGAAGCCAGGCTCGATTCCAGGACGATGGTAAGGCTACCCCAGATGGCAACAGTGCACCCACTCAGCCACTGTAGTGGTCCACATACTAAAGGAAAATTATTAGCGTGTAATTCATCTGTGGAACTCCTTGCCACAGGATGTGGTGATGGCACCTGGCCTAGATGCCTTTAAAAGGGGTTTGGACAGATTCATGGAGGAAAAGACCATCACAGGTTACAAGCCATAAGCAACCTCCTGGTTTTAGAAGTAGGTTTTAGAAGTAGGTTTTCTCTGTGCCAGGTGCAAGGGAGTGTCAATGGGAAACAGGTTGTCTTGTGCTCCCTGAGGCATTTGGTGGGGCCACTGTGTGATACAGGAAGCTGGACTAGATGGGCCTTTGGCCTGATCCAGCAGGGCTCTTCTTATGTTCTTAAAAAAAAATTAGAGGGAACATTTATTGCAAGGATATAAGTCTCCAGGGATCTCTTCTCCCAAGGAAGCTATTATGGATGCCCTCTATTTTTTCCCAAATTTTTATTTTTGGACACTTCTAGCCCCTTGGAGGAGCTCAGGATGTTACAGCCTCCCAACGATACTGCCTGGCATCCATGATGCAGGATTCATTCCCTTGGGATGCACCTCCATCCTGAAGTTCTTTGTTTAAAGTGCCATTCCCCAAAAGCCACATGTGCAAGATGTGGATTGATCTCACCTGGGATCTACTGAAGCCAATAACTCCTAGCCAGTCATCCAGCTGAGATTGGCACATCCCCACTGATTGGGTAGCTGACACCATCTGGCTAGGGCTATGATAGAGCAGCAAGTGGTTTCTCCTCATCCAATCAGGTAACCCCATGACAACATCAGACTTAAGTGATATAAGTTCCTGTGTGTAGCTGGAGAGGTGTGTTTTACCAGATCTGTTGTTGGAATGGGCTGTTGGTTTGTGGAAGGCACACCTGCTTACACCGTCCCAGTAAGTACAGAAAGCCAGTATTCCTGGGACAACCTAAGTAGATTAGAAATAAGGACTGAATTTCTAGCTGGATGCATTTAGGGAATTAATTTTGTTTTGCTTGCTCTTTTCATTTCAAGCCAGTCTGCCAAATGTCCCATGTATAAAGGCACATGGGAATTTTGTATGCTTTTCTCATAAGTAGCTATCTGACTCCCCCTGCTGGGTGTTACTAGTTATATCTAATTTGGTCAAGCTATCTCTTTGTGACCATCCAGACAAGTCCAGGCATTTTTCACCAGCCTACTGTTTGGTACCTCTCTCCACCCCTTCCCCATTTTAATTCTGTTTTTCTTTTTCTTTTAGGTTTTTACTACACTGGTTATATTTTGATGTCTGTCTGCCTCGTCTATGTTCATTAATAACTGAGTGGGTTGTCCTGTTTCCAGAGCCACCTGGGTTCACTCCTGCAATTTGGTTTTAAACAAGAACCACTACATTTGTGCTCTCCTGGGGGGGGGGGGGCAGCGGTTTCCCCCTGCTTGGTTTTCCCAGCCTGGGATGCTGGCTGTGGATATTTATAAATTTCCCTCCCTGCCATCCATTAGCTACTGACTCGGTCAATCACTTAGCACTCTGCACTAACTACTAAGTGCATTTCCCCTTGGTTAGCCTTCAACTTCCCTAACAGAAGTCAAAACCTGGGGATCGCTGTCCCTGAAACTTCTCCCACTCATGATAGTTGGGCAACTGTGTTGCAATATTACAGGACCAACTAAAGGCATCATTCTGAAAACAGAGCAAGAGAATTAAAGTCAAATCCACCTGCACTGCCACTGAAATCAACAGCAAAACTCCCACTGACTTTAACAGAGCTGGATTGCACTTAGGAAAGTTAGCAGCAGGTAAAGCAAGGAGGGGGAAAAAATCCTCCTCCCATGCCAACTATTTTAAGCTGTCTTGAAATCTGAATTAGATTAACAGAGTTTCAATCCTTTTAGCAATCCACAGTGCCATGTGGCAGAATGACAGAGCCACAGCCTGGATGCTTTTTGCCTTGTTCCTGCAGAGTTATTTGTGCTGACTGTGGCAAAGAAAGATCAATGCAGAGGAAAAGAGAAAAGCTGCTCGGGGATTCTGGGACCTTGAAGTCGGTGCTGACCCCAGCGGGGGGAACTCACAAAAGCAAGGAACCTGGGTGAAAAAGGAAAAGAAAATACAAACACCAGGACAGATTTATTTTATTTTTTTAAGTAAGAAGTACACTCTGGGAACAGAGTCTTCAGTAATTCAACCCTGCCAAAAAGTACTAGTGCTATGTAGCATACATAAGAAATCCCAAACGCATAGATGCCGGGTGACTTTGGCATTGCTGTAAGAAGGTGTTGCTGAAATACTGGGGTGGGCGGAAGTTGTGGGGGACAAAGGGTGAACTAAGAAGAACTTAGGACAAAGGGTGAACTAAGAAGAACTGCAAGGGAGTGGCGACAGGAAACAGGTTATCTTGTTGTCTGTGTGCTCCCTGAGGCATCTGGTGGGGCCACTGTGTGATACAGGAAGCTGGACTAGATGGGCCTTTGGCCTGATCCAGCAGGGCTCTTCTTATGTTCTTATGTAACTATACCTGGAAGGGGTTGAGGTACCGAGAAGCTGAGAGAACCACCTCAGGGCTTGTCAGCAGCAAGAGGGAAAAGAGGGGAGCACTCTAGAAACTGCAGGACCTTATGAGGAACAGAACTGCAAAACAGTTTGGGGTGGCAAGTGGGGAGGCTGGAAAAGGCAAGTTGCGACAGAAAGATTCGGAGAGTAGCTGAGAGTGGCTACAAACATGAGCAGGAAAGTCCCCTGTTCAGAACTCACTGCCTCCATGAACTCACTGGGATGCCCTAAACAAGTTGCGATATCTTGGCTCTCCGTTTGCAATACGGGGATAGTCATACTGCTGCATATTACTATGCTGCTGTAAGGATTACTATAGTCTATAGCGAGCAATGGAAAATGCTTTGAACTCTCTAAGAAGCTTTATAATGGGGACAAGCCATCCCGTTGGCAAGGTTTCCTTTGTGAGTGCACTTTTACCTGTACATGAAACACTGTGATGGGAGAAAAAAAAATGCAACCAATCATGCTGGCTACATGACCAAGGAAGCATCTTCGGACAGCGCTGGCTCTTCGGCTTCATAATGGGGATGAGCACCGCACCCTGGAGTTGGACACAATGGGACTTAAATGTCAAGGGATACCTTTACCTTTACTAACAATGAACGTCCTCAAAATACTTCCAGGACTTGCATATCAGTTCTGCTTGACTCCTTTGTAAAGGTAGAGCTTTCTTGGTGCATCCACTGGTGACATTTATTCTGCCAGAATCTGAACAGTTCACTTGTCATGATATAATGAAACTCACTGTCAACACAGTCTAACTCTTTAGATTAGAGAATATTACACTCAGCAACACAACGCATGATTCACAAATGAATCAAAAGGCCATAGGCAACTCTCATTCAGGGATAATGAAGCATGAAATGATGTTTTGGAATGAAATTTACATCAGGGGAAAAAAGGAGATTCAAAACCCAAAAAATAATAATAATAATAATTAGTAGTAGTTAAATTGTGGAGCAAAACTACAAAATGTATACTTTCTGAGATTATTAGAAGAGAGCAAGCAAACAGCTCACCATCTCTTTGATTTCCAATTTACACAGATCTGTACATTTTTTAAGAACTTGGGTATTCAGGATCTCTTTGATAAAGGTATTCTCTCTCTCTCTCTCTCTCCCTCTCCCCGATTTGTGGATCTAGACAGCACAGCCTACCTTCTAAATCCATGATGTCTAAGGAAGAGAATACTGTATGTGGGCACACCCAGCTGGGGCTGCCAGGTCTGTAGGGCTACACAGAGACTGTACCTTAAAGAGACAAAACAATGCATATGCACAAGGAGAGGTTGTTCCTGCCAAGACTCTTGTTCCTTCTCAGGCACCATTGCTCACTTTGCCTCTTCCCCCAATCCACTGCAACAAGCAGGATTTCATGTTCAGACCATAGCAAATAGGGGAAGATGATGATTGATGGGCCTTGGGAAAAAATAGGGCATAGCACAGCAGTGGCACCATCTCCAGCTGCATAGGTATCTGAAGGGTGGCCTGCTTTCATATGAACCTAAAAGGTAAAGGTGACCCCTGACAATTAAGTCCAGTCGTGTCCGACTCTAGGGTGTGTTGCTCAGCCCCATTTCAAAGCCGAAGAGCCAGCGTTGTCCGAAGACGCCTCCGTGGTCTTGTGGCCGGCATGACTCTCCTTGCCGCAGCGCGTAGCATGCAGCTGGAACACGGAGCGATGTTTACCTTCCCGCAAGCGGCACCTATTTATCTACTCGCATTAACATGCTTTGGAACTGCTAGGTTGGCAGGAGCTGGCCAAGCAACGAGAGCTCACCCCGTCGCGGATTCGAACTGCAGACCTTTCGATCGACAGCTCATGGTTCAGCGTTTTAACCCACTG
Organism: Plestiodon gilberti rubricaudatus; assembly: GCA_026170595.1. Classification (NCBI taxonomy): domain Eukaryota; kingdom Metazoa; phylum Chordata; class Lepidosauria; order Squamata; family Scincidae; genus Plestiodon; species Plestiodon gilberti. Next base: position 170,550,711 of record JANXHW010000001.1, read on the forward strand.
CACCACCTGCTGGCCACCCACTGGCATATGAACCTACCCAGCCATTAATTAAGATCCACATCAGAGGCCCTGCTTGCTTCAGTGTCACAGCCTTCCTAGGTGACTGGAGATAGGGCCTTTTTGGTGGAAGTGTCCCAGTTGTCACTACCCAGTTGTGGTAGTGACTGGAGATAAGGCCTTTTTGGTGGTTGTGTCCCAGTTGTCACTCCCCCCAGGGCACTTTGCAAATGCTCATTCTGTGCCTTTAGGCTTTTAGACATCAGACAAAGACAGCAGGCAGCCCAATCATAAGCTGCCTTTATGCCACAGGAAATAGCATTCTGGCGGCGTAAGGCACTGTAAGGCTGGCTGTCACAAACGCAAGACGCCATCAGGAGCAGTTGGGCTGCTGCCACAAGTGGCAACAGCATCCTGCCAACAGACCACAGCCCCTGGCACTTGTAAGTCAGCACGGGGGGGGGGCAGGAGGGAGGCAGAGAGGGGGTCAAAAGAGGGAGGAATAGGGAGGAGATGGGGTGGAATGGGGCAGAATGAGGGCTGGAAGGGGGCAGTATCAGCGGCGGCGGCACCACCGATATCCTATGCCCCTTCTGAGCCTTGATCTGTCTTCCAGGGTCCACTCGGACTTGTGTCAGTGAAATCACTGGCGCAGGTCTGAATAGACCCATAGAGGCTTACCCTCAGGTAAGGGAACACATGTTCCCTTACCCAGAGGAGACCTCCAGAACAGCCCCCCCCTTACAGGATGCAATGAGTGTTCTGACAGCACAGCTGCATTGGTGGGGGGAAGGAAAGGATAGTATTGGGGCCTTATTTTCCTAACCTTTGAATGGATGGAATATTTATTCCTGTTTGCTTTTATTGCTGTATTTGCAGCGGTGTTGAATTGTTAAAGTGCTATGTTGTTTTAATGTTTAATTTTTATTATTAGCTGCCTTGGTGGGACAGAAGTCTTATAAACAAACAAGCAGGCATGCAAGGCATTCCATAAATCATGTCCAATGCAAAAGGTTGCGGGCTGGTAACGTGGGCTGAGAAACATCACGGTATTTCCCATTCAACTGATCACCAAACTGGGTATCACCCCCTGGGTAGGCACTGATAAAGCCAGCGTTTGGATACACAACTGTTATGAAACAATACATCTTCAGGGCTGACTTTAAAGGATTGTCATGATTATACACATCTGGGAAGACAAGAGCAGGAGAGCTGGAAGGAGATGTTTCCAGAAAACGGATAGGAAAAAGACAATCTCTTTCCTTCTCAGGCTGTTTTGAGTGCTCCTCTTTTTCAAAGGGAATTGCCTTGACCGACAAGAAAAGCAGTTGTATCTGCTCACTCTCTCAATGCTCATTGTCAAAAACACATCTTCATGCCTCTGAAGGTAAGATAGGAATATATCTGCACCGAACCACTTCAAAAATGGCGACTGATTGAAACACACTTAACAGTTTTATCCTTTTGGTAAGACAATTTCCCTTGAAAAAGAGAAATACATCAGGAATAGACGATACATTTTCCTTTACAGCTGCTGCTGTTTTGCTTTTGCATCTTCTTGTTTCCAAAGAAGACTCCCCTACTACCATGAAAAGTGGAGGGAGGAAAGAGAAGAAGAAGGGTGTTTATGGTTCCTTTTATTGGCAGGGATGCGCTCTTTCATTATTTCCACTGTATGTACATATTGTTCATTTGCAAGGGTAATATCCATGGGATGGGGGGTGAATTTTTCTTCGGTGTTATCATAACTTTTAATGAAGGATAAATCACTGGAGAAGTTAGGACAGCAAAGACCTCGATCAATGTATGCGCTCCCAAGTTAGCTGTGGTGTTTATGCAGTTCAGGAAAGCAAAAAATGAAAATTCCATCCAATAGGGACATTGCAATATACCTATTTTATTTATTTAAAGAATTTTTATCCCACCTTTCTCCTGATAAGGGCAATCAAGGTGACTTACAATTAAAACATGTTAAAATACATAATACAATACAATAACAATAATTAAAACAGGTAATTAAAACCATTAAAACTTGGGACTTCCACCTTCTGTGTTACGCGCATAGAGACGCTTCAAGGGATGAACTACAAGGTGACTCAAGGGGCTCATCTAGTTCTATACAGTTCTAGTCATCTAGTCCTATAAAGCTTCCTGGAAATTAAACTTTATGGTCCATGCCTTACTGCAGCCAAAAGCAGCAGTCCCGTATCTCCTCCTCTCTCTCCCCATTGCATCTACTCACATAACATGTGTGACGTGAGTTTTCCCACACCCCATAAACAGCCAGCAGAGAAGCGAAGTGGTGGGGGTGGAGAAACCTATAACATGATGCTCTTATCTCCCACTTTTTTTATTGCTAGATATTCCTGAGGGAGAGAGGCAGAAGATACATGGAGCTGCTGCTTTCAGGGGCAGTCGCGAGTATAGGAAAATATTAAGGTCTCATCTTCCCCGAGCAACGTTTTGCCCTGTTATTCTCAGACTGCCCATCCACAACTAGTGCCTGTTTTCCTCCATGCTGCCATCTTGACAGACCCTGCCTTGTCTGATGACTCTCAGTCAATCAGTATACATATTGATCTGTATTATTATCCATAATAGTGAAACAGAACATATCACCACCTATAGCCCAGTGTTTCTTTTTCAACCTGCGGCTCCCTTGACCATTGGCGACCATTGGCCACGGCTCCCCATTACATTATGTGAATGCCTGCCAATTCCAAGAGGGTTCCGTGGCACTCCGCGGCTCCCCTGGCTGGTATCCGCAGCTACACTGGGAGCCACGCCTCCCACTTTGGGAACCACTGATCTAGCCAAATATGCCAGAGGTAATGGGTGGAGGTTGTGTATGTGTAGAGAAGGCAACGTGTTTGGCATTCTGCACATACAATCTTTTAAGCAAAAAAAGTGGTGAGAAAAGAGGGGAATATCCTACTGATCAGCAATTTTGGAACTTTGCAGCCAGGGCTGGCCCATTTACAAGCCAACTGGAGCGGTTGCCTCAGGCAGCATAAGGGGCACCCCGCCCATCTCTGTCCGCCTACTTACCTCTACGCTCCTCCTTCAATTTCTTGGATTGCAAAAAGAAGACGGGGAAAGAGAGGAAGAGGAAATGTGGTGGGGGGGAAGAGTGCTGAGCAAGAAAATTGGAGAGTGGGAGGAGCAGAGACTGGCACGTCAGAGGGTAAGGGGGGGCAGCATTTCGCTGCGTGCTACCTCAGGAGTTCTTGGGCCAGCCTTGCTTGCAGCTAATTTCTATCAGCTGATATTGCATATAAGACCTAACATTGATCCTAAGTCCATCTTTCTACAAATCTATACCTTTTTTTGTAAAAACGATCCTGGCTTCCTTCATATATAACTTTTGGAAAGAGGAAGACAGTTCAATAATCCATCAAAAAAATCAATGGATGAAGATGATTTGGGAATGTATGAACAAACTCACTCAATGAGTTACAGCCCAATCCTATCCTTTCCCCTGCCATAGCATGCAGCCATGGCAAAATGGGCTGCACTGCATGCTGGGGTGGGGGGGGATGGGGACTGATCCTGAGGCTTGGGACATGTAAGGGGAAATATTTTCCCTTACCCCTCAGTAAGCCCCATGACTGCCAATGGGACCTGCACCAGCTATTTAGCTGGCAAAAGTCTGAGAAGACCAAGGGGGCATGTTGACTTGCTCCAAAGGGGACAGCATCTGGTGCTAGTTGCCTGCACAGGGTGCCACCCTCGCCTGCTTCCAATATGCCCTCGGCCCTCCCCCTGTTCCTCTCAAACCCCTCCCCCCATTATGGCCACCCTGCTGACTTACCAAAGTTGCCGGGATCCTCTTCAATGCCTCTATGCATGGGGCCCTCCCTGCCATTTGCGCCGGCACCCTGGAAACACACAACTCCATGTGCACATACAGCTCCACGCTAACATTTCACGATGCACATACCACCGCTGAAATGCTAATTCCAGCTGCAGTAGTGCTGCAAAAGGTTGGGGCTTTAAGCAGGCAAGAAACCGAAGCTGGAATACCAAGACAATGGCAATTGTTTGCCCTTTTCTATTTTAAAGCTCTTCCCCCAATAACGTGTATCTTCTAGATACAAATGTATGTTATACTAATTGGCTACAGTTCCTGAAATTCTTATCCTTTCCTTTTGCTCCTCAACCTGTAGACATCATTTGCTTGCTTGATCATGTTTTAATTCAAAACAACCACACATATTTCTCATTAAGCAGTTGGCCGAGAGAGAGAGAGAGAGAGAGAGGAGTCAGAGGCTGGCTGGAAAACACTGAAAGATATGAAGGGGCACCCCCTGCCAGTCTGCCACCCCAAGCCGCCACTACACCCCACCTCACGCAAGGGCTGACCCTGCTGGAAATTTCCATGTATGCTACTTTGAGATCCATTGATGGAAGATGTGAATAAATGAGTTAAATTCAAAAGTTTCTGGTGCAATATTACAATGTTTGGGAAACACTGAGTGTTCCCCAGTGAGGCATACATGTTCAGACTTACGCTCTTTTGCTTAGGCTCCTTTGCTACAGCACTGACAAAGAGTCTTTTAAGGCCTCTTCTCAAACAGAGCCAAAAAATATTAACGAATACCTCGTCAATGATGCCAATGACATCTAGGGCACTTTTTTATGTGCATGTTTTTTGTCTTTTGTTGTGCAATGCTCTACCTCCTGTGCTCCACTATACATCGGCCAATAAGTTAGAGCTTGGCTATGTTTTGAAGGCTGTCTTTCTAGTGTCACACTTGCTGTTTATGTGAAGCTGATTTATTGCAATGGAAAGCTGTATTAACTATGATCCTTTCACCTCTTTGTATAGCACAGACCACAGAAACCATCATGTTCTAACAATATAAACACTGACAGGCTGAAAAGGGCTGGGGACAAGCTCTGGCAATTCGTATAGCACAATTCCAAGAGCTGATATTACAGTCCAAGATCAAGTAAAGATCAGGTGTAACCTTAGCCCTCTTCCCACATAATTTCCCATGCATTGAGGACTGAAGGGGGGGGGGAGACTGCATTTTCTGGTCCCACTCCCAGATACCCACAAGCCTGCTCTGGCAGCTGCATGTTTGGTTTTCATGAGAAAGGAGTCCAACGTTTTGTGGCATTGAGCATCCCATAATTGGAATTGGAAAGTGGGATAAAAATGTTTTTCGTACATACATATATAACTCCATGTTCCACATATTTATCCATAGAAATATTGTGGAACATGGAGTTATATATGTATGTACGAAAAACATTTTTATCCCACTTTCCAATTCCAATTATGGGATGCTCAATGCCACAAAACGTTGGACTCCTTTCTCATGAAAACCAAACATCCCCCTGCTAACTGGGTAAGTGGCACTTTTTCAATTGGTGCTCCTCTTATATTTAGCAGGGGGAGAGTAACTGCTCCCCTTTCACCCCAGCACAGTGTCTTTTCTGGTGGCTGTTTGCTGGTGTTCTTCTGCATCTTTTTTAGATTGCGAGCCCTTTTGGGACAGGGAGCCGTTTAATCATTTCTTTTTGTCTGTAAATCGCTTTGTGAACTTTTGGTTGAAAAGCAGTATATAAATACTGTTAATAATAATTAATAATATTTATATAATAAATATATTATTATATTATATATATTTGTGGCGGCAAACCAGAAGCGCACAGTTCCACATGCTTCCAGAAGGCATTTCACGATGCATATACCACCGCCATAATAATAATAATAATAATAATAATAATAATAATAATAATAATAATAATAATAATAATCCATGAACAGCTGTTCCAGCTTGCATGGAGTACATTGGAAAGGGTCTTCTGCCCTGAAACCTGAACATGTATGGGCACATTGGCACCAGGGGTAGGACCAGAAGCTACAGTCCCATTCCCGTCCCACCTCCTATATAATGAGTGGGGAACGTGGCTTTTGTTTTAAGCCTTGTGGCTTATTACCTTAATGACTCCAAATGTTACTTTTTAGATAGTGACGTTAGCACGGAAATAAGTTCAGATCTCCCTGCAAGTACAAAATGCAAAGCACATGCCAGTGCCAAAGTAACGTTAGCATGCCCAGATAATTAGACCGTAGACAGAGCCATTATTTTCCATGGAAGTAAGTTGCTCTTGGTAACCCAGTTGTCTCCTAATAGAAGAGCCCGTATTCCCTCTTCACAATAACACTTGTCCACTGCCAAGATGAAGTGTTTCCCTGAATGCTTTATTGCTGTACCTCCATTGCTGGTGCTCAGTGCGGCTACTCATTTGAATGATGCATTGCGTGTCCCCGCTTCAGTGAATGCTGTTGCTCATTATTATGTAAGAATTCGCTTTCCAAGGTCGTGTTAAGTGCATTTTCGTCATTCATATTCTGCAACTGGGTCAAAACTTTACCTCTAATTAAAAGAATATGAATTAGATTACGATGTTCTCTGCTCACCTTTCCACCAGCTGATCTGGAGGCACTGTAGTCATCAACCTCCTGGAATAAAATACTGTTCTGCTTGTAACTTCTGTAGAACCGTATTGAACAGATAGGTATTCAACAGGTAGATAGGAGTGCAGAATGCAAAGCCTGAGGAAGATGGGGAAAGGTATGGCTCAGAGAACATTATGTAAGCACTTCACAGGAGATCAGAACTGAAGTAGATTGTTCTTATATCAAGTATAGTGCATACAAGGTGGATGGTTTTATTTCACATGCAGGGATGTCATGTCTTCTCCCATTCTACTTGCACCTGTGGCAGGTCTGGGTATCCCAAAGGGGCCAAGGTCCCTCTATCCTTCACTACTCCTCAATTTCCTCTGAAGGAAAAGCAGGAGAGAAGGGGTCAACCTGCACCCAGTTGTTTGACCTCAGCATTTCTTCCTTTCCTGGGAGGGAAGAGGGGTTAGCCATCACTAATTTCCCCTTCCAACAGGACAGGTTTCCTGGGCTATTCATTCTTCCTTACTCCATGTTTCCTGGAGTCCTTGGCCTTCTGCCTGCCTGTCTCATCACAGGCCTTTAGCTGAGTTTTTAAAGCCCTTTTGACATTCAGCCCAGGTGTCCTTCCCTCCTTCTGCTCACAGGAGGCTGGATCAAGTATCTCTGTTGCCAAGGCAACAGAAGTGATGATCAGTGCATCCTCACACTGCTCAGGTGTCCCTGAGACGTGGCTTCTACTGCCAGCTGCTCCCTGAGCTGTAAAAATGGAGGGGCGTACCCCAAAGAGGGTGATTCAGGCCAGGTGGCCCTGGAGTCTTGGGCAAACCCAGACATCCCTTTCACAAACACTCGATGGGATACACCAGATGGGTTGATGACACACATGATCATGATCTACCATGGCAATCCAGATCTTCAAACTGGGTGCCAGATCCCCCTGAGGTTGCCCTGGTGTGGGAATCAACCCGACCATTGATCACATTCAGAGAAGCCCCTACATGGAAAAAGGTATAAACATAATCTGTTCAAGATTCCACATTGCTCAGGACTGAAACTGGAATGGTTTAGAGTGGAGGAGCAGGCTCTTCTAGTCCTATCCAATGCACGTTTTCCCAAAAATAAGCTCAATGCGTCATACCAATAGCAAATAGGCCTAGGACGACTGTGTGAGTGATTGTCACATGACCCTATAATATGAATTTGCCTGATTGTTGCAGACCATTCCCACTCCCATCAATCCTGGTATTATCTCTCTTCTATCTATACTGATATTGTCTGCAGCAGCGACTGGCAGCACCATCCCAAAGACTCAGGCAGACTAGGGACTATCCCAGCCTTTGCTAGCTGAGATCCTTTGAACTGAAGCTGGAACTTCCTGCATACAAAGCAAATTCTTCGCTGCTGCTGCTGCTGCTGCTGCACTTTATCATCTTCGATCACAATCCACAGTGCTGAAAAAACCATGCTAGAGAAACATGCTAGAGAGTCAATGTGGTATAGTTAGTGACTATAATGCTGGGCTAGTGGTCCAATCCTATGGGCCTTTTATGACAGTGGGATGAATGTTCCACTGTCATAAAGGGCCCAGCAACTGCACGGACATCATACCACTGCCAGGCCAGTCACAGCCACAGCTGCAACGTGGCAACAGCTTCACACCCCTGCCAACGCAGAGCCCGGGTTGTGCTGGCTGTGGTAGGTCAGAGGCAAGGGTGTGTCATGGGCAGAGAGCAGAGGGCAGAGGGGTTTTGGGGACTGGAAGGGGAGGGTGGAGGGCAGGGGTGGATCCTGGTAGCACCAGTGTGCACCAGGATCCTATCCCCTCTTTTGGAACCCACCCTGCCCCTTTTTTCTCCTCAGACTTATGCCAACTACATAGCTGGCGTAGGTCTGAGGAAACACAGAAGCCACCAGGAGGCCTACACAACAAGAGTAAGTAGAAAATATTTTTACTTACCTCGGGCAGGCCTCCTGATCACTGCCACACCACTGGATGCAACGCATGCTCTGTCAACATGGCTGCCTGCATCATTGTTAATGGTGGGGCATAAGATTGGGGCTTTAGATGACGAAGACCTGGGTTCAAATCCTGCTGAGTCATGAAACTTCCTGGGTGACCTTGGAGATCTCTCTCTCTCTCTCTCTCTCTCTCTCTCTCTCTCTCTCTCAGCCTAACTTAACTTGTAGAGTTGTGAGGATAAAAGGGGTGGGAGGAACCACATATATATAGCACTCTCAGCTCCTTGGAGGAAGGCTGGAATAGAAATGTGAATGACAGTGCTTTTGCACAGTCCCTATTCATTTCAATGGAAGAGTTCTTAGTGGATTGCTCTGTAAGACAACTGAGGGCCAAATGACACGTGTTGTTCAGTGCATCACTGGCCCTCATGCATTCCCCCCCCCCCCCGCAAATAGTAGCCAGATTGCCTCTTGCTGCAGATCAGGATCATGGGGGGGGGGGGTTTGCAGGGCTTTAACCAGGGGTAGCCCAACCATGAGGTGACTTGAAGTGGCTTGCATCAGCTGTGAATTGTGAGGGGAGTGAGAGACTGGCAGATTTGGGGTGCCCTTCACCCCAAGTCTGCTACCATCTCCCTCCAGCCTGCCATGGATACAAGTTGCATTGATCCACTTTTCACTTGAGCGAGAAGCAGACCACCTGCCTCTTTACTGTGCTCCTCGCATGGTTTCTTCAAACCCGGAAGTGTGGGACTTCTAGTTCTATTTAAAAGGATTGTGCAAACAAAGGAGTTTCATTTATGCAGTCTCTTTAAATAAAACTGGAAGTCCTGCATTTCCGGGTTTGAGGAAACCATGAGAGGATCGTAGCAAGGGCCCCCTTTTTTTTTCTTCCAGCGCATCATGGCAGAGGTGGCAGCAGGCAGTATCCGAGATCACGCCGCCTGTGGCTTTAACTGTACCTGGGCCATGGTTCTGGCATACTACTGCCCTTGCTGCTCCGGTGCCAATGAGAGCTGTCTTACCCTTGATAAATAGCAGCCTGATTCGGACCAGACAGTGATGGGGTAGTAGTGTTAGAGCCCCCCTCCCCATGCCATCTTCCCAATTCTGTTGCTATTGACCAAAGAAACTGAAAACACCTCAGGACAAGCAACAAGTCACTTTTGTTCCAAAAATAGTGCATCCAAACTCCCAAATGAGTCCGTGGTAACCTGAACGTAACCTGAAGATCAAATCAGTCAATCCTAAATGAAATCAACCCTGACTGTTCCCTGGAAGGACAGGTACTGAGGCTGAAACTCAAATATTTTGGCCACCTAATGCGAAGAGAGGACTCTCTGGAGAAGACTCTGATGCTGGGAAAGATTGAAGGCAAAAGGAGAAGGGGAAGGCAAAGGATGAGATGGTTAGACAGCATCACCGATGCAACGAACATGAAAATGAGCGAACTCAGGAAGATAGTGGAGGACAGCAAGGCCTGGCGGGATGTGGTTCATGGAATCACGAAGGGTCGGACACGACTTAACGACTGAACAACAACAAAAACCTGAAGTCACAGCTGAGATGCTCTTTTATTTCTGTAAGTGTTTCCTACAGGTTCTTCTTTAAACCAAGGCAGCCTGGGCAGGCTGCAAAAGAGTGGAGGAGGGGCAAGTGGAAGAAGTGAAAAGAGACTGCTTAACTCTTTGATCTCCAGTATTCTGTGCAAAAGTCACCCTCCCCAAACTACTTTTTCCCCCTCTATGGGAAAAGATAGGGGCACATCATTGCTTCCCCATATCTTCTCAGGGTGAAAAAGTAGCTTGGGAAGTGAGGTTTTGAGTCCACACTCACCCCAAAGAAGCTACTGCCTTCTACTCTAAGTAACCCAGCATGCTTTGACTTAAAAAAATTATGCAGAGGAAAGAATCATCACAGAGCTCAATGTACAGCCCAATCCTAGGTGGGTCTACTCTGAAGTAAGTCCTATTGTGTTCAATGGGGCCTACTCCCAGGAAAGTGTGCATAGGATTGTAGCCAATATGTGCTTGAGCCTTAGTAAGCATAGGAAGAATCCCTGATTACAAAACATTAGCAGCTGTATAAATTTCCAACATGGGAACCCTCTCCCATGAAGGACATACAAATTTAGCTTGAAAAAAATTCCAACTATTACTGATTTGCTCTGGCAAGAAGCTCAGTGGATTCATTACTAAACCTTATTATAAACCTGTTCTCAACTGATCATAAATTACCACCCTCACAACATTGGCCTTAAAGAGAAAATGTACCTGCTAATGATTTCATATTACAGTATTTGTTAGTGACTGTCATAGACATAAAAATGTTAGATAGCATACTTTGATTCCTGTGAACATTTTGTATTGACTATTTTGGCACACTGGGTAAAGTACAATTTGAATACAATATACCTAAGTGATAATTCATTGGGGGTGTGAGGCTGTGCAGGGGGGGCGTGCATGCATGTATGTATGTGTGTGTGCGCATGACTGCAGGGGTGTGTGTTACCCCTGCTAACTGGGCAAGAGGCACTTTTTCAATGGGTGCTCCTCTTCTATTTAGCAGGGGGAGAGTAACTGCCCCCCCTTTCACCCCAGCACAGTGTCTTTCTGGTGATTGTTTACTGGTGGTGTTCTGCATCTTTTTTAGATTGTGAGCCCTTTTGGGACAAGGAGCCATTTAATCATTTGATTTTGTCTGTAAACCACTTTGTGAACTTTTTGTTGAAAAGCGGTATATAAATACTGTTTAATAATAATAATAATAATAATAATAATAATAATAATAATAATAATAATAATAATGACTAGGCAGTAACGATGATGATGATGACTAGGCAACATTTTGACAATCCACAATTAAGTAATATGTACGGTAACCTAAATGATAATTAATCTAATTTCAATCTCCCAAACATAGACTCTTACGATGACACTTAACCCCAGCAAAACCAAAATGCATTAATGGGATTTATAATTGGAGTCGTTGAGAGTGTTAAGAAAAATGGCTTAATTGCTTATTGCCTCCTAATCTATTTTCAGCAAACCATGTCTAGCAGCCCAATCCTATCCAGTGCCGGTGCAGTGGGCCCATGCGGCCCATGCTGTATCCTGAGCAAAGGCGACGCAGAATTGGGTGTGGTGGTGGTGTGGTGGGCCCCAGGGTGTAGGGCGCTGAGGCTGGGGGGGTGGGGCGTAGGCCTCCTTAAGTTTCGTTTTAGTTTTCATGGTTTTTTTGTTTTTTTCTCCATTTTTAACTATTTCACGGACAGCTGCCGCCCCCCGCTGCTTCCCAGGGCGTCAGCTGTGTCGTGTGCCCCCCCCAGGGTGTGTGTGTGCTTTTGGGGTACTTAGCTTGTCTCGGCCGGGCAGCAGGCAGCATTTTCCCGGATTGGCGGCATCCATCTTGAATGGGCGGGACTCTCTATGAATCTCTCTCCATCTCGTTGGTCTTGCTGGTCGGTCCTCCAGAGCCCTAGACAGAAATACAGATTTATCATCATCATCATCATCATCATCATCATCATCATCATCTCTGCCAGCTCAATCGCTGGCGCAGTGTTGGGCTTTCAAGCCTGGGAGGGGGGGATAGGATATGGCATGTGCAGAGGCCGCCAATCTCTCCCCCCCAGGCCCGATCTGTCCATCAAGCTCGATCTGCTGGCTCTTTATTAATCTTTGCACAATATGATCTGTGAACAGACATTTCCATCTATGGCTCTGCGTTCTTATCCTCGAGTGTGCATGCTTTTACAATGTAAATAAAAAAAGTGGCTGCATTGTGCAAAATATCCCAGCCTGATGGTCTCTGGGATCTTAAGTAGCTTTCAAGCTATGTAGTTGCTATAACATGATGAGCATTGTGTTTGCCTGATAGCACAAATGCTCCCCCCCCTGCTCTCAGAACCTTTAAAACATTCAGAAACTTGACACTTCTCTTGCAGCTTTTGTTTTGTTTTGTTTTTTGTATATTGTTACTTTTGACAGGCTACCTTTCAAATGACATGTAACAAAAATTAGATATGGGGAAAGAGTTTTTTGTAGCACTGAGTTCATCCCCCAGTCAAAAACAACATCAACAAAAGATTTGTGATAATAGATGGATGTATAATGAACAATATTGCCTGCATTTTTCCCTACAAGCTTCAGAAACTGAACCATAAGCCACGATAATTAGGCAAATTTCAACAAACATACATTAATTTTCTCATTATTGCCAGCTGCAAAACCTTTCTACTGTTATGAAGATAAGATAGATGAATGATACATCTTCCTAAGTTGCCTGAAAGATGCTTCAAATTTAAGTACATTGCATGTAAATAAGAAATGGCTATTCATATGCAATATATATAAAACTAAACTGCAGCAGAGAATATTGCTTTATTATAAGAATAATAATTGGCACTGAAAAGTGTGGTGAATATAAAACATTCTCATTTCCATTACATGTGGAATTATCTCATCAGTTTAAGTATCTTCATTGAGATGCTGCCAGACACTTTGAGTACAGGAGAGCACTTCGATCCAGTCCTATCTTTGGAGTCCCGCGTGACCTCAGTGATACAAAGCACCTGCCACGTGTGATGACTGGGGCGCCAGTTGTGGCCCTTCTTAGACAGAGATCACCTTGGCCACAGTGATCCACATGCTGGTAACATTTCGTTTAGATTCTTGCAATGTGTTGTATGTGTGGGGCTGCCTTGGAAGATTGTTTGAAAACTACAGCTAGCGCAAAATACAGTTGCATGCATTGACTAGGACCAAGTGGCAGGAACATAGTATGCCGGTTTTTAAATAGCTTACGCTGGCTTCAGATCCATTTCTGGGCACGATTTGAATGGTTGGTTTTCAACTTTACTGCTCAATCCTATCCCCGACCACTGGCACCAATGTAGCTGTGCTGATGAAGTGCGCTCTGAATCCGGTGGTGGTGGTGGTGGTGGTGGTGGTGGTGGTGGTGGTGGTGTGTGTGTGTGTGTGTGTGTGTGTGTGTGTGTGTGTGTGTGTGTGTGTGTGATCAGACAGCAAGCAGGAGGTAAGTAAAAATACTTGAAAAAATGTTTCACTTACCCACCGGTAGGCTGCCTGATTGCCTATGGGTCTCCTCGGACCTACACCCAGCCATTTTGCTGGCGTAAATCTGAGGAGATAAAAGGGCAGGGATGTGGATCAAGTCTCTGACTCCAAGTCTCAAGTCAAGTCCCAAATCTTTGCCCCCAAGTCCTGAGTCTTTGGTTGCGAGTTGCGAGTCCCTATCTATTTAATGGGGGAAACGGGTTTAAACCTGAATAAAATTGGACTTGTCGTAAAAGGCTCCAAGTCTCGAATTGGGTCTTTCAAGTCTTTTTCAATCGCTGAGTCAAGTCTGAGTCAAGTCATTGACGTGACTTGAATCTGACTCGAGTCCAAGTCAATAGACTCAAGTCCATATCACAAGAAAAGGGGTGGGGTGGTCTGGTAAAAGAAGGAATAGGATCTGCTGCATGGTGGTGCTGCCAAGATCCACCCCTCCCTCACCCTCCCCACCCACGACATGCATCCACCATCAACTTACAAGCACCCACAGAGGTTTCAGGAGCCACTGCTGTGCATGATGCACCACTGCCCGTTACAGGGCCTTTTTTGTTGTGGCACACTGGCTGTGGAACTCCCTCCCCAAACAACCCCATCTGGTACCATTCTTTTATCATTTTTGACACCAGTTTAAAATGTTTTTATTTGCTCAGGCCTTGTCAAATTCTTTGTGCTGGAATTTTAATTGTTCTCTTGGCCTGTTTTTTTTTTTCATCTTTTATATTTTATTTCGGTTTTTAACTGCATTTTTAAGCTTGTCTGAGCACTATAGTCACAAACACATACATCTATAGCAACATCTGGATTCTTTGCTAAGGTTTTGTAGGGTTGTGGAATGCCCCTAAGAAATGTTGCTAGTCTTGCTCAGAGTCTTTTTGCTTCCCTCAAAATTCTTCAGATGACTTGCCCAAATGGGAACTGCTGAATCTATATCAGATATGTGGATGCCTCTGAGAAACCTGAAATTCTTTTTTGCATTCCTCAAAATTCTCCAAATGTTTCACAGATGCAGAAGTCACCAAATTCCATCAAACATTTTTTGTTTGTCGAGAAATTGAATGACGACTCAAAAAAACTCCCCCATTGTTCAGACTAATTTGTTGGAGACTTCTTCTGCTGCTCTGGAAGCCACCTATACGGTACCTTATCTTTTCAAAATGCCACTAGCCTAGGCTTACCAGATCTCCAACCGGGACAGAGTGCTAGACCTTTAGGAGAAGGAATGTGGGCAGGTGTAGCTTGTTAAACCTTAGAGCACAATCCTAGGCATGTCTACTCAGAAGCAAGCCCCACTGAACACAATGGGGCTTGCTTCTGAGTAGACATGCCTAGGATTGTGCTCTAAGGTTTAACAAGCTACACCTGCCCACATTCCTTCTCCTAAAGGTTTAGCACTCTGTCCCGGTTGGAGATCTGGTAAGCCTACACTAGCCCAGTGGTGGCCAACCTTTCAACATGAATGCTGGCCCTTTAAATGGTTGCATAGGTGAGGGCATTTCAGCAGGTGCAGCTGCTTTAGCAGCACCATCAGCACTTGCAGCTGCCAAGATTCTGTCTTCTACACAACTCTTAAGAACACAGTAGCCCTAATGGTGGAAGGTTGGCCACCCCTGCACTAGCCTAATCCAGGAGCTTCCTGTCTGTGTAGGAAATTCAATGCTTTGCTGCTTGGAAGGACATCCCCCGTGACTCCAGTGTCGGGGGAAGATTTATACACATATCTCCGTTTCTTATATTGTGCTGCTGCCCCCAGACACTGCCCAACACAACATTATGTTGTAATGAGCAAACAAAGTTGCAATGAGAGAGGGTCTCAAGCAAAGTAACGGAAGGATAGTGGCTAAATACTTGTGGCCCTGCTTGAGTCTGCTTGAAAGCACCCTAGGCCATTTATTTAATTTTTTGTGGGCGAGGTACATTGCAGACTCCTAGCTTTACTAATGACCTAGAGATGTAAGAATAGAATGTTTGTTTGTTTTAGTTGAGTATTAACTATTGACATGTTCCACTGGACTGATAGTGGCTGTGTATTGGTGTACTTAAATTTGGATGTTTGTTTGTGATGCCAATAAAGGTTTGATTGATTGATTGATTGATTGATTGATTGATTGAAGTAACATAAGCACATGCAGCTGACCCAGATTACAGACCAGTGTGCCGAAAGGGCCAAAGTCTCTGCCAAGGAACCAGCTGTAGAGGACAAAGGAAGAGGAATGCTGTCAAGATTCACCAAAAGGGCAGGAGCTTGGAAGTGGGGCTGCTATGGTAGGAGGCTGCAAGCAAGCAGGCTTCACTCATGCAATCCATCTGCCATGAAAATGGTTGGCTAGATTGTGTGAGCCTTTACACACTTATGTCCCAGATCACAGTAAAGCTACACATAGTCAGTATACAAGCTACATGTCATGTGTGAACAGACTCCCAAGCCAATCTTGTTTCTGCCTGTAGTGTAATGAAACTATAATAAACACTGACATTCCTGGCCCTTTTGCAAGAAGGCATGTCAAGAGGGGTTGGTCCCAGGTACTAGCATGTTTCTGCAAGAGCTACCAAATACAGTTCTTTTTGCGCACCTCTTCAGACACACAGATCTTCCGTACTGGGAGACTGCAAGGTGAATATGACTTGATAGAAACCCCTGCAAGCAGTCAGTCTTTGGATTTCCCTGCTATTTGCTTATGCCTTGGAGTTCAGCACTGTTTTTCATCTGCTTTGCTGAAAGATAATGAAAGAGATATACACTGAAGGCCTGATCCTCCGCTAGTTAGCTTCATTGATGTTTGTGGAGTTAGCATCAGCATACACCCAGCTGAGAATGTTTTGCCTTGGGTGTCTCCTAGGCTTTAAACAGGCTTCTTTAAAAAAATTAATTTAACAACAAGAGAGAATACAACAGAGCATGGCATGAGGGTAAAAGAAACCCAAAAACAAACAGCAGCTTCTAAAGTTCTCTTTCAAATGGGATTTTAGGTCACTTAGGCATTTATATAAGCAAGGCAGGAATATTTAAAGATCATGGGTAAGAGGAGAACTGTATAAATGTTTTTTTAGTACTAGGGATCTATGCCAAGGAATTGGATAGCCCAGCTATATAAGAAATGCAAATATTTGACTTATTTAGTAAATGAAATGCCACTAAGGCTGCAGAGTCAATAAGCTCTCTTCTACGAAGTTGTTCCCGTCCAGTTTTTAAAGTGGAAACTTTTCCCTTTTTTTCTTCTTTTAACAGGCTTCTTCTAGTCAAGCTAGGCCTGGCTCCATTTTTTTGACTTATGGGTGAACCCTTTCCATTTGGAATTACAAGTTTGCTGAAAGTGCATTCTTGACTCCCCCTTTCCTGTTGGTGAAAAGGACAAAGGAGATGGATGCAGGAAGAGTGTGAACCCAGATAACAGGGCAAGAGGTTTCTCCTTTGCCTGAGAAACCATGTCACAGGAAGATCTCACAGATAAGAAGGAGACCCTATGTGAAAACATCCATAACTCATGTCATAAGGGGGGCTTGGGTTTTGTCTCTAATGGCACGTAAGCTGTTTGTCCTATTGTAATTTTGGATTGTACCACCCTTCATGAATATGTAAAATGTATAGGTATAAGACCATGCTCAGTCCTTTGTTGGTTGCCCAGCCTATCTATTCGCAAGGGCTGGGTCCATGCATGTAAAATTGATATTAAACAAATATCCTTGAAATCTCCTCTCTATGGTTTTTTCAATCTTTCGGGTATTCACTCAGCCCCTAGGAGAAAAAGCTGCCTAGCGGCAACAAAGTCAGTCCCAGTAAAATGAGAAGCGCAAGTCTATGCATGTCTACTTGAAAGTAACAGCACAATCCTATGCATGTGTACTCAGAAGCAGGCGCATCACTGTAGCGTGGTGGGCGGGGTGGGCCTCCGGGGGGCGACACGTGCAAAGGGTGACGCGCGCGCACCCGTGCGCGTTGCACCCGTTCCACGCAGAGGCTCCGAGGCCGGAAGAAGGCCTAGGAGCGGCCGCCCCGTCCAGCAGTCCGGGGCCTTCTGAGAAGGCCCAATGCGTCGACGTATCATTTATTAGCTTTTTCGTGCATGCGCAGACCGTTTCTGAGGGCAAAAGGGCAGCCCTTGCATTCAGAAACGGTCTGCGCATGCGCGGAAAAGCTAATAAATGACGCGTCGACGCATTGGGCCTTCTTGGAAGGCCCCGGACCGCCGGACAGGGCAGACGCTCTGCAGCAGCGGGGGCAAGTGTCACCCTAGGGCAGGGGTGATGTGCGCGCCCCTGCTCCAGGGTGACTCGCCCCCTAGTGACGATAATGATTAGTCCCACTGTGTTCAATGAGACTTACTCCCAGGAAAGTGTGGATAGGATTGCAGCCTAAGTGCTGTTGTGTTCAACAGGGCTAATTCTCAGGTAAGCACGTCCAGGATGAGGCTGGTTGGGTACGAATTGCACTGCGATATTGTGATAAGCAGAAACTGCACAGAGTTTTATTGCACAATGAACTTCCGTTTTATTCTTATTATTATTTTATCGCTCTTCACAAAGATGGTACATTTAACACGACAATAAAGAGGGAAGGGAAGGGAAAACAGAAGGAATAGTCACGCCAGAGATTCAGATAAATGCTGATCAAGATGCAGAAAAAGGGTTTCCTAAGACAGTGACACTTCTGACATCATATTCATGATTACCAAATCAAAGAGCTGTGATGGGACACAAGTGCTCTGGAAGTGTCTGCGGAGCTGCCTTACACCTGCCGAAGTAGGTAAGGCCGTGGCGGGGCGGACAAAATGGGGCAGGGAGAGGTGTGATGGGGTGGGGAGGCTCCAGGAGCAGTTGGATCCATCTCCGAAGGCATGCGCCGGATCCTATCCCCCGCTCCCTTTCTCTCCTCGGACCTGTGCTAGCAAAATCGCTAGCACAGGTCCGAGGATACCCGTTGAGGGTCAGTAGGCTTACACAGGGGTATGGGGATTTAAATCCCTTTTCCCTGCTGAAGCCTTTCGATCTGCCCCCCCCCACTGCAGGATGAGGCGTGCCTGTTGGCACATCTGCATCAGCGGGGGTGGTGGTGATGGTGGATAGGATTGGGCTCTAAATGTTCCCTGGCTGGTTTTCAAAGAAAAAAAGACCAAGGTAACAACTGTTGCATTGGTGGAGCCTTGTCTTTATACTGAACCCTGAAAATTGGGTTGAGAATATAGTACTCTAGTAGTATAGTACACTACAACAGTAGTTGAATATAGTATCACACAAGCAATAGGACCTTGGTTCCTTGGTTCTTATGTTCTTATGTTCTTATGGTAAAGAAAGTTCCGTTATCCTAACATCTGATTGCCTGAAAGTTATGTCTGTCGTCAGGCCATCTGGAGAAATGAGGGCATACTACAATCCCAGTAGAATCCAAGAGAACATGTTTTACAAACTAAATTAATGAACTATAATTGGCAGCAAGGCAGACTCTGTAAAAAAAAAAAAGATTGGTAACAAAGCTAAGTAAGATCTCAGCTGAGGTCTCAATGTCACCGAATAAGTGGATTCTTAATAGTTAAGAATGCTCTGTTTTAAGTCATGCTCCCCTCAAGAGGTCATGCTTTTGTTAATTATCCCCAGTCCATATTGCTATATGAGAGATTTCTCCCATTCACCCCACTGTTAGAGATCCATTTTGCTTGGTGTCATGCACCTCAAAGACACTGATGCTTTTTTCCCTAGACATTGATCAGATTGTATTCTGCCCATAATTCAGTGTCATCAATACAGATTGGTAGTGGCATTCAGGATTTCAGAGACAATTATTTCTCTGCTCTACCTGGAGGTGCCAAGAATTGAACCTGGCACATTCTGCATGCCAAGTATGTGCTCTTCCACTGCATCATGGCCCTTCATCATTTCTCCCATGTGTACCCTTTACATAAGGGCACCCAAGATCTGCAAGGTAAAAATTTCACAACCCATTAGAGGGAAGTGATCTCTTTAGTCTGGTGTGTGTACACACACACACACACACACACACACACACACACACACACACACACACACACACACGTGTACATCACTTGTCTTTTCATTACATGACAACCAATTCTGATGCCCCAACCCTATCCCCCACCCCCCAACCTACGTGATGCAGGGGCGCCAATGGAGTGCATGCTGCATCCTATAATGGGGGGGGAGGGGAACCAGATGGCCTGGGAGAGGTAAGTAAACTATTTTTTACTTAGCTCCACATACGCTGCCTGACCACCAATGTGTCTCCTCAGACCTATGCCAGCTAACAAGCCCAAGGAGCCTTAGGGGGCATGTTGGGCAAAGGGGGCTAGGATCCCAGCATGCCCAACAGCTGCCAGGATCCGCCCTCTCCATATGTGCATTGGTGGTTATAAACCCGATAACTATGGCCATCAAGTAATTAGCATGCATGTACGACTTAGCCATCAGCATTTATGTTATTCTTCCCATTGTGCAAAAATAAAAAGGAAGACATTCACTCCAGGAGGTAGGTTATGTCTGTAAAAAGGAAAAAAATAATAATTGTGTGATAAATGTGTGTGAGAGTAGAAGGATGGTGTGGGGGAAGTGTTATCTTGTCTAGAGGTAATACTGGGAAATGACATATCAACTCAGCCCAAAACATTGTGGAATTCAAGTTGAAGAAGTCAAAGGCGATGGAATTTTTCTCCAGCCACATCATTCCCTTGTGTACCACAACGAATTGTGACTTAATAAGCCAGACAGCTTGAGGATGATCTCTGCCTGAATACTACCAGTTTATCTAAAATATTCAATTATTCCATTGTCTCAGATATTTCTATACCCCAGTCCATCTAATAGGAGTGTGCTGTATTCTAAAATGACAATTATTTGCAGTAGTTCCTGCCCTCCCTACCCCCCCCCCACACCATTCAAGGAAAATTTCTGAAGACGTCTTCTATAAAACCCACATTTATTTCGTATTTACCACAGTATGTCATGATATGGGCTTAAGAACATAAGAAGAGCCCAACTGGATCAGGCCAAAGGCCCATCTAGTCCAGCTTCTTGTATCGCACAGTGGCCCCACCAGAAGCCTCAGGGAGCTTCTTACAGCCCAATCCTGTTCTGCCAGAGTAGACTGCCTTACAGCACTCACAAACACTTCTCCAGCTGTGTGCAGAGTCATGCACTGGCGTAGAACTGGCAGAGAGGCCATAGCCTTCCCCTGCGTGCCGGCGGATCTATGAAAACCCACCAATACAGATAGGATGGCGGGGGAGGTGGGGCAGGGGTCAAGTGAAAATGAGCAGGGGTGGAACAAAAGCAAACAGGGGCAGGGGGAGGGCTGACAAGTCTGGGAAGGGGACAGGTTCAGCAGCAGTGGCAGCCACTGAATGCAAATCCTCTTCCCGGATCCTATCCCGTGGCATGGGTCCATGCAGACCTGCAGCAGC
The DNA here is from genome assembly GCA_026170595.1 of Plestiodon gilberti rubricaudatus. Lineage (NCBI taxonomy): Eukaryota > Metazoa > Chordata > Lepidosauria > Squamata > Scincidae > Plestiodon > Plestiodon gilberti. The sequence continues at coordinate 170,571,572 of JANXHW010000001.1, forward strand.
AATATCGCTAGCCGAGTAGGAGGTTTGAGTAGACCTATCCACGCCATGGAGGCTTATAACTGGGTAAGGGATTGAATGTTTCCTTACCCATAGGAGACCTCTGAGACTGCCCCCCCCCTGCACAGCATACGGTGGTAGCCATCTTGGCATCACTGCATTGGCAGGGGGAGGAGGGAATGGATAGGATTGGGCTGTAAGCCTCCTAAAACCCATCTGGTTATTTCTCTGTGAAAGTCTATGTCAACGTCCAGCCACATGCTCTTTTCCAAAAGCACTGGGACCTTAAAGCAGCAGAAATTTTCTTCTGTTTTTACACATTCATATGACTTTTCAGAAATAGAGGTAAAGTTAAGCAATCTGAGCAAGGAAAGAAACTAAGGATGGAAATTACCTGAAAGCTAGAATGGAACGGCTTTATAGATTCTCAAACAACTGATGAACTGGCGTTTCTTTGTGAATGTTGATAAAAGATAATCGAAATATGGATTCATTTCCACTCCGAGGTTGCAAAGACCATCACAGAGCCACTGGAAAGAAAGTGAACTTCACTTTCAGAAATGGCTAAGAGTAGGCTGTGTCTTTACTCAACCCAAATGTGAATGTTGTTTCGGAGTCTTCAGTGAGAATTCCACGATGGCCACCATACAACCATTCCTCGACCGCCAAGACAACCCTTCTGCCCTTCTTCACCATTTGCAATGGCCTCTTCAACGTGGGAGGGATGAATCGAATGTGATTTCTATTTATATCGGGAAGCTCTGAACAACACCCGTTTGGCATCTTAATTTTTATTCGCATTCAGAAGTCAGACAACATTGAGAGACTCAGAAGGAGTGAGATTTGGCTCATGCCCGCATTTGCTGACTTGTGTTTGTAGGTGAGCTATCACAGATTGCATGCTATGACAAATAAGCAATGAGAGACCGAGTAAGGTGGGCTAGTGCATTGGATTAGGATTAGAGAATACCCCGGCTCAAACCCCGTTTTGCCACAATGCCCCCTCAGTGAAGTTGGGCTCGTCACTGTCCTTCAGCATGGTGGTTAAAAGGAGGTATTCCGAAGTCTTTGGAGGAAGGACAAAATGTGATTAACAATAAAGTACACACAGCTGTGACCCACCCACAGTTTATTAATTTACATTGTGCTCTCACATCCATCAGTTCTTTCTTAGCTGAGGACACTGCGCAAAATAATTCAGCATTCATTTTAACAACTTCTGAAAGCTTGGAAGACTTATACTAAAATGTCAGTAAGTAACACAAAAACTGTTTTCTCTGTAGTTCAAGGATGTGGGTGAGGATATTACTCAGCAGTAGCAACTGATGTAATGCCCTCTGTGGTATTCCATCTATGGAAAACATCTACTCTGCCAGTGTTTAAATAACCAACAAGGGGGGGAAAATCACTGGTGGGATTTGGTTATGTGTATGGGGTTATGTGTATGGGGCGGTGGTGGCTTAGTGGTTAAGACGCTGAACTGCAGACCGGAAGGTTGGTAGGACAGCAGTTCGAGATCTGAGTGCCACGTGACTGAGTGAGCTCCCAGCTCCTGCCAACCTAGCAGTTTGAAAGCAAGAAATTGAAAGTAGATAAATAGGTACACGCCGGCCACATGACCATGGAAGTGTCTTTGGACAGTGCCGGCTCTTTGGCCTTAGAAACAGAGATGAGCACCACACCCTAAAGTCGGACATGACTGGCTTTCAAGCAGGGGATACGTTTGGGGCATCAAAGGTGTGGCCAAGACCATGACTTGCGTTCAAAAAGGTTAAGCCAAGGGTTCCACCCCACTGACTCATTCAAATGTGCAGAGTCTAGTTGGGGTGATTCAGTGTTGAGGGAGAGGTGCTCCTCCCTATTGTTAATTCAGACTGACCAGGTCTTTGCTCTGCTACGTCCAGAAAGGAATCTGTGGCAAACTCTTATGAGAACAACCTCCAAGTAGACTTGAAGCCTTATGACACAACGCATGCGCGGCGGCGCATCGGCAAGCAGCGCGAAGAATTCAGTGTGTCTTGCTTTCTTGTACTTCGTGCGGCAACACATGAGAGCTGCATTGCCGTGCAACAGAAGATGGAAAAATTAAACTTCGGCCAACCAGAGGGCAAGTTCAGGGCAGTGGGGATGGGATGCTTAGGAAGCATTCAGCCAATTAGAATCGAGTCTGAAAAGACTCAATTCTGATTGGTTGAAAGGCCAAGATGAGGGATGACGGAGAGCCATGCAGAGATGACAGAGAGAGCGATTCCAGGCCAGTATAGACAGGAAGCGGCGTGAAGTGAAGCAAAGTCCGGCTTCGCCTTGCTTCGTGCCACACCGCAGGCAGTGTGCAACAGGCTTGACTGTTTCCTCACCAAGAGCCTTCGCATGCAGTTGCCAATAAGTGGCACCACCAATGTTAATCAGTTGTGCGATAGCACAGCTTAATTTTCTTCTGTCTCATTCCCCTAATGATGTGCATCGATTGCTGTAACTGCAGAATAAATATACCCAAACAAATAAACAAACCCTGTAGCTGCAGAGTAGTTGCTGCTACCATCCCCCCCAAAAGACAGAAAATATTATGTGTTTATATAGCCAAGAAAAAAAATGCAGTACCATCAGGGTTATTCCTTTACTGCTGATAATAAGTGGATGTATATATAATTTCTGAATAGCTTTTTTTTCCTTTCTTGAAAAGCAAGAGCATCAGTTCTGTTTGTTGTTGTTAATTTGCAGCCTTGTCCACTCTGTTGTCATTCTTTTACCTTGATCCACCACCCTGCCACCAAAAGCAATTCGTCTCTCATTGTTCAGAGCTGGTGACGGCCCTCCTTAAATCTCTACACTGGCTTCCTGCTCACTTTTGGATCCAGCATTAAAGGACCTGTTACCTTTAAAGCCCTCTGGGGTCTGACCTCCCCCTTATCTCCTGCCCTCTGGGGTCTGGCCTCCCCCTTATCTCCTGTCCTCATAGCCCAATATATCTCTGCCTATGATTGCAGCTCTTCCAACTCCAACAGTCTCCTGATTCCTTGAAGAACTGTGCCCTTTTGTCCCTTGATGCCCCTTATGCCAGGAACTCCCCCCCCCAGAACATCTTTGTGATGTTGCTTCTCTTTTCCTTCAACGCCCTCTTACAGCCCACCTTTTTTTGTGAAGCTTTGGCTTAACTTATGGTCTTCGTTCCCTACTGAAAGGAATGGCCCAATCCTATGGGCCACTTATACTGGCAGAACCCCCTGTCCACAGCTTTAAGTGCTGCCTCAGTGTCATAAAAGGCGCACTGCTGCTGAGCACTTCCGGAGGTCCCATGCGCATGGCAGCCAGACACCACACCAGTGCAGGGGGGGGGGGCATTTCAAGGGCAGAAGTGCAAGGAGGAGCAGGGTGGGCAGGGATATTTGGGGGGTGCAGCACACACCAGGATGCTATCTCGGTTTTCCCAGCCCAACACACCCTCTGCCTCTCCTTGGATTTATGCCAGCAAAATAGCTGGCATGGGTCTGAGGAGACCCATTGGTGACTAGCGACCTACCAGGAGGTAAGTAAAAAATATTTTACTTACCTCTCCCAGGTATCTGATTGCGTGCGCGTACGTACGTACATACGCACACACACACACACACACACACACACACACACACACCATAGCATGCAGCATGCGCTCCATCAGTGGCTCTGTATGCTGTGGACTGGCAGGAGAAAGGATTGGGCTGTGAGCCTATGTGTGAGCAACTGTACTAAACACACACTCTTGCCCATTACTTTCAATCCCTCTTCATCCCCTCTCTTTGTTACCTCTTCCTGTGTTGATTTTAGATTGTGCAGTGCCCATGACAGCGATTTTTCTTTTTCCAGGAACCTTTATGGCAACACATAACATATTAATGAATCAATGGTTTAATTCTAAGTGATGTTGCGAACACTTTTGTCTCAAGCACGGCGCCTCCAAACTTTCAACTGCCAGGGCTGCGTTATTCAGTCTTGCTCTTATAATGGGCTGGAGTGGGTCAATTATAGAAAATAATATACACATTTTGTACATAACTGCTAAGAATTTTTATAGTAGAAGAAAAATATTTGCAACTGCAGGGCTGGTTGTTAACGCTCTCTCTCGCGCTCTCTCTCTCTCTCTCTCTCTCTCTCTCTCTCTCTCCTCCGCCCCCCCCCCAGAGGGATCTCAGCAAGAGTGACCCAGCCCAGCAGTCACTTCATCCAACAGGAGGAAGAAGGTGCCTGGCGCCTGGCAGTGGGCAGAAGAGGAAGGTGAAAAAAAGAATGGGGGAGCACATACAGTTATAATGTCACTGGCCTCAGCAGGTTGATCAAATACGTTGGTGGGCCGGATATGTGTTATGGATCTTACAACCCAATCCGTGTAAGTATCTGGCGGGCGGCCCAGGACACCCGCCGGATCCTATCCCCATTCCTCTAGGTCTACTCAATCTACTCGGGGGACATTCGTCCCCTTCCCCCTTTGTAACGCGGGGAGGCCCCAATGAGCCTCCTCAGACTTCTGCCAGCTATTTAGCTGGCACAAGTCCAAGGAGGCCGTGTAATGGTGGAGCCGGCCTGGGAAGGGGACGGGTATATGGCGTCCGCCACCCCCACCCCCCAGGCCAGTTCAGCCAATGGCCCCCCTCCCTCGCCGCCCAGACTGCCCACTGGGGATCACTTACCTTCTCCGGTGGCCACGGGGATGATCCGATGGTGAAGTGAGGTGGAAAATTATTTATTTATTTATAGTTATAAAAAATTAATTAATTAAATTCACTTGCCATTCTTGGCTCGGCCCGCCTGCTCGGCCGGCTCGGCCCGCCGGCTCACTCAGCTTGGTCGCTCGCCTGGCCTGCCGGCGCCAGTTTTAAATTATAGAAACTTACCCAGGCGCCAGCATCTTGGATCGTGAAATCTCGCGAGATACAAGATGTCGGTGCCCAAATCTCGTGAGGGCATGATGCATCTTGGATCGCAAAATCTTGGTGCATCTTGGATCGCAAAATCTCACGAGATACAAGATGTCAGTGACCAAATCTCATGAGGGCATGATGCCCTCACGAGATTTGGGCGCCGACACGTTGGATCTCGCAAGATTTCGCGATCCAAGATGCCGGCGCCAGGGTAAGTTTCTATATTTTAAAAATGGCAGCGGCAGAGGCTTTCCAATCAGCCCGGAATCATTCTGGGACCATTCCGGGAGCCGAGCCCAGATTCCGGTACGGTCCCGGAAATTCCGGAACGGACAGTAAGCCTATTCATAAGGAGCAGGAAAACATGTGAGCACCATATCATTCATACTGAATAGCCACTTTTATCCTTCAAATAAAAATGACTTCCCACCCCCACTTCACATATCATGGCAACCCTCTCAGCAATGTGCGAGTGTGAGTGTGAGTGCGAGTATGAGAGAGAGATGCATCACTTGTGAAAGCACCCTGACACATTAAAAAGAAGTCAGAAAAAGAGACTTGTTTAATCCAGAAGGCACTGCTTTTAATTGTGCACTGTTGAAACCTTCACTGTTGAAACGCACATCATAGAGGAAGGATGCAGAGAGACCAAAAGAATGTCACTAGGTGGAGGTGCTATGTTCTGCCTCCTTCATTCCCAGTCAGCTAATACTGTATGTCTGTTTCTGGAAAAAAAAAAACCTAGTGCCTTTCACTTCTTGGATAGAATCCAAACAATCTCTTTCATCTAAAAATTAATCCATCATCAAACAGCATGACTCAAACAGAACTAGAATAGTAAGGCTGCAATACTATAGCAGTTTCCCAGGAGTAAGCCCTATTGAACACAATGAGACTTACTTCAGAGTAGACATGCATTAGATTGTGCTTTCCGGAATTTATATTTCTAGCCACTCTGTCTCACTATGGCACTTCCTTTCCTTTTACTAATCCTTTTCAGATATTCATTGAACCGGGGGGGGGGGGAAGAGAAGAGGGGAATCAGGATCGCAACTGCTGTCCTGCTCGTAGCCTCCACCCATTGGTCTGATTGTCTATGCATGTACAACTTGCACCCACACAGCTCTCCCCACGTGACTAAGAATCCTGGAAAACGCAGGGTACAAATTGCACAGAGACAGCCTAAGAGTATACAAGTTGCACACATTTAGAGGATGTTCAAACAATCAGATGAATGCAGGGCTGGAGGCTGGGAGAAGGTATCACAGCATACACAATCCTGTCCCATTCCCCCCCTACACACACACACACACACACACACACACACACACACACACACACACACACACACACACACACACACACACACACTGAATATCTGAAACAGGTTATAAATAGTTATCCTGGATTTATATTGCTGCTCCAGAATATCAAATATCTCCCCTTTTTCATTTTCATAATTTATACTATAGTCAACAAGAATACATCCAACAAGAATTCTGTTTATGGAAGACTTGCTGACTTCAGAGAATGTCCTGTTGACATCATTTCATAATGTGCCTTGAAGCCCAATCCTATTGCTGCCGTACACTGCTGGAACAAGCGTTCAGGTGCTGTTAGGTGCTTTCTGGCTGTTGCAAAAGGCAACATGCCAGAGTGCACGGGCTGGCCACCGCTGCAGGTGGTGAGTGGCCGGCTCCGCGTGCCAGTGGACTCCGGATGCTCGCAGCCTGCCAGCTCCAATAAGTAAACGTAAGGGGTGAGAGGGAGGTGCGGTGTCAGAACAGGGCAGAGATGGTGGCAGGGAGGAGGGCTGATCAGGACTGGGTCCAAAAAACCATTCCAGGGTTCAATCCGCCTTCACGGGTCCATGCGGATTTGCGCCAATGATATCACTAGCGCAGGTCCAATTTGACCCACCAGGATGGCAGGGGCTTACCCCGGGACAAGGGAACAAATGTTCTCTTACCCTGAGGAGGCCTATGGAGGACAAAAAAAAAAAAAACCATAGGATACAGCAGGCACCACGCTGGCGCCACTGCATGGGGAAATAGTTAGGAATAGGGTGTAAGACTCACCTTCTGTTCAGGATACAAAAGTGAAATCCGGAATCCAATTACTTCAGCATCCATGCCTGAGAAATGCTAAAGCTCATGCCTGCCACCAAGTCACACTTTCCCTCAGAAACCCTTCCTACTGAGCTCAGCATAGGAGGCTGACTGCAGTTATTCACATGTGAAGGAAATGGATTCTATACATGCTCTTGGGATCTCTCATTATTATTACATCACATGCCAGAGGGATGAGAACAGGGGATTTCTGGCTCAAGGTTAACAGTGCAATTCTATGCTTTCCCCTGCCATGGGGGGGGGGGAGATGGGAGGGGAAAGGGAAAATGATTTCTTTTACCCCTCTGTAAGCCTCTTTAGCTGGCTCAAGTCCAAGGAGACAAAGGAGGCATGACGGCTCACTCCGGAGGGGAAAGCATCTGGTGCTCGTCACTGGCACTGGGTGCCACCCTCTCCCACCTCCAACACGCCCCGGCCCTCCCCCCGTTCTGCCCCAATCCTCCCATTCCCCAGCCCCATTACACCCACCCTGCCAACTAACCAGAATCTGAGAAGAAGCTCCTCTTCGCCACTGCCATGCCCAGGGTCCTCCCCACCATCTGCAGCAGCGGCCCAGAAGTTTGTGCGTGGCTCTGTGCACTTCCAGTAGGCATTCTGCAACGCTGTAAAGTGTCTACCACCATTGGAACACTAGTTCTGGTGTCAGTACAGCCCAAAAGTCCTGTCAGTAACTATATGATAATTGAATCAGGGGGGGGGGGGAGGAGAAGAAAGATTTCCTTCCACTTTGAAATGACAAAAGTGACTTCATCCCTCCTTTCTAATGCCATCTTTCTCATGTCAAGAGAAATGTCCTGGCCCACATGCTGGTCCAATCATGGGACGACTATGAGTCTTCTGTGGGATCGCTGTGAATTGGGGATGTTCTTCAGTGGGGGCTTGAATCCTTAACCCATAGAGGGAAATCCGCCTCGCAGGACCTAAAGGAGAGTGTTAGTAATACACACTAGCAATGAGACTAACCCAACATCAAGGGCAAAAAGGGAACATTCTGATGATTCCTTGTAGGCACAGAGACTGTGAACACATAGGACTTATCCATCTGCAAGAACTTCCCCACTCCCCAGGGCCTGGGGGGGGGGCAGTTTCCATTTGCTCAAAGAGAAACCTTACAGTACGTGCACCAGAACCACACAGTGCTTCAGAACAGAATGGATAACGGTTAGCTCACACAAGTTTATTTTCTTCATGCAGTCATGTGCTTGGCAACACAACTGTCTAGAGAGATATGAATACGAAACAGCCACTTAAACAGAGGGAGAACTGTAGTAATTTTGTACTGATATTAGCAGCAATATTAACATGGGAGTAGACTGAGGTGTCGTTACATCAGTGTTAAGTGCTGTGCGCAATAGCAAGCACAGAATAAAATTTGATTGGAGCTCCCATTTCATATCATAAAAAATAACACACATTCCTTTTATTTGAAATCTTTGTTAAGTCCAGATCAAAGAGAGGGATTATACAGTAGGCCCACTTTAAGGCACAGCTAACATTAAATTGCATACAGAAATACTTAAACTAGTAGAATCTGATGTATTGGTCGAGAGAGAGTTTACTGCCAAATCTGGTTCAGCTAAAACAGAGATAATTTGTGAAAGAGGTTCTAAAATATGCTCCTGGATTGGAAAGTAAATCCATAGACTGTAAAAAGAGCCCTGCTGGATCAGGCCAAGGGCCCCCCTAGTCCCTCATTTTTAGGCTTACCAGATCTCCAACCGGGACAGAGTGCTAGACCTTTAGGAGAAGGAATGTGGGCAGGTGTAGCTTGTTAAACCTTAAGGCACAATTCTAGGCATGTCTACTCAGAAGCAAGTCCCATTGTGTTCAGTGGGACTGGCTTCTGAGTAGACATCCGTAGGATTGTGCTCTAAGGGTTTAACAAGCTACTCCTGCCCACATTCCTTCTCCTAAAGGGCTACACTCTGTCCCGGCAAGACATCTGGTAAGCCTTCCCCTTTATGGTTGCCACAGTGGCCCACCAGCTGCCTCTAGGAAGCTCACAAGCAAATGAAGGCAAATAGGCCTCTTCTGCTGGTGCTCCCCAGTTTCTGGTATTCAGTGGGGTTCTCCTTGTGGACATGGAGGTAGAAGGAGCATCAGCAGTAGTATCATCTTATGTAGCAGATATCTCTTTGTATTTAGAATCATACTTGATTACCTTAGTTATACATTCCAGAAGGGCCACCCTTTTAGTTTGTTGCAGCAAAACTGACACAGAGCGTGACAGCTTAAAAAAATAACGCGTTTAGCATCAGCTTTTGTGGATTAGAGTCCACTACATCAGACATATCCACAGTTGGCCAGCATCCACATATGTTATACAACAATAAATCTCTCTTTATGTCACTCTGGTAGACCTAGTGGTACTGCAGAAAACATAAGCAGGGTTTTTGTCTGTCCTGGGCAGGGTGAATCCACAAAATTCTCCACCGTTTGAGACCCCGATTCTAAGCATAATCTTCGCGCTTCTATACCTTGTCATATTCTTAAATTCCCTAGGCCGTTTGTAATCCCAGGATTGCACAAGAACTCATGTGTGCATCAGAGGAGGTTTTCCGTCAGGATTAGCACTTGACCTGTGGATTCATTATATCACCACCACTGATGCGTGGGCCAGCGAGGGGGAAATAACAACCTCCACTTCCTTTTCAGGTCAGCCAGGCAGCTTTGAAGACAAGCTGTGAGGGGATTCAGATTATCATTTCAATTCTTACCTAAGCAACTCACAGCTGCTACCTTTGGAGACAGAATCAATATGGAATGCCATGATACTGTTTTTATACAGTTACTTGTCAGAGAGGACACACAACATTCACAGAAAAAGAATCTGCAGCTGTGTCTCTGGAGTCCTCTTACAATACAAAACTCGTGTCTTCCCCCCCCCCCCAAGAAGCACATTTTTAAAAAAAAAAAAAAAACACGTGTTTTACTTTTAAAGTTTATTCCAAAGTACGATTGCAGTTCATCCCCTCCGCATTCAGAGGAGGGGAAGCTGGTAGAGTGAGTGGGACCAGTGGTGAAGGATTGCCCTGTCCAGCAGATTCTCCTCCTCCTCTTTCTCCACAGGGGATAGGGAGGGAGTAATTACCTGGTTCAGAAGGCATTTTTTCTGATGGTTCAGGAAGCAGCAGCAGGCTGTTTGCATCACCCATGGCTTGGACAACTTGACTGGTGCAGAAGGTCCTGCCTATGAAGACTCCTTTGGGAACAAGGCTCAGGATCATGTCTTCCTCACCATCCACTTCTTCCCCTACATCCCTTGGCACAACATTTCACCTCTGCTGCACCACCCTTGAGCCACTCATGTGAGATATGCCCACTCCATTGTCCATACAGCAGAGGAACTGGTCAAGGATGTTGAAGAAGGCAGGGCACATGGTTGTCCTGGAGCACCTAGAAGAGTGACTGCCCTCCTCCACTTTGTAGTTCCTCCTCAGGTGAGGGGGAGGAGATGGCTGCCCTTTAAAAGTCAAAAACAAGCAGAGGACCAGCTGTGGTAAAGGAGGGCACTGCAGGAAACAGTCTAGAAGAGCACTGTCTCACCTCCTCCTCCAGCAGCTGTCTAGAACCTGTTCTCAGACATTGGCTTTGGCAGGGCTGGGAAGTCCTGGAGGCTTTGCTGTAGGGTGATTTGCTGTAGGGTGATTAAATGGAGCCATAGTAGGGTGTTCTCCTGCACCATGGGGGTTTCAAAGAGGAGGAATGCTTGAAGTCAGAGGTGGGGAGACAGACAGGGCTCCTCAGATAAAGCAAATACCAGCAATGCTTGCTCCTGATATTCACCTTTCATGGGAGTCTCTGGCAAGGTACCTATTTTTTGATGCCTTCTCTGGACATGGTTCATGCTCCCAGTCTTCCATACCACCCACATCCATGACATTTTCCATTTCTTCACAGGGAACTCTGGGCAAGATCAGATAAGCTATTCCTGCAAGCCCCTCCAGCCTTATCCACCTGTATTGTTGGTAGTAGAAGGGAGTCTTCTTTAGCATTCCAAAACCAAGGGAGGAATTCAAACGTGCATGTTCCCACCAAGGTAAGGTGAACTAGACCTTGAAACCACAACTTTTAGGCATCTAGACAGAGGTCTAAAATGCATCAAATTGTGTGGTTGTTTCTGAGTTACTTGTTTTAGATAAGTTAATGGAAATGTGAACTCTCTCAAATATCCTATCTTTTATATTTTTCCACCTTTCATTTACAGAGGCTTGAGTTCTAAATAATTATGATTGCTAGTGGCTAACAGATTTAACAAGAGATCAGATTTCACCTTAGCATGCCATTATTTACCATTAGTCCAGCTTTATTTGACTCCTACTTCTAATTAATCAGTCAATCTGGAGGACACTGGTATGTGTGAAAAGAGTATCAGAATTAAACTGTTAGACTCAAAGCACAATCCTATACACATTTACTCAGAAGTAAGTCCCACCAAATTCAATGGGGCTTACTTCCAGGTAAGTGTGTGCTGGCTTGCAGCCCAAGACTGTTCTCATTCCCAGTTATACTATTTCACAATCTAGGCTTGCAACCCAAGGAAGAATTGTTCATAATTAATCAACTGGAAAAAGAGACTGCCGGCGCAATCCTATGCTGTTGTTAGACTGGCATAGCAGTGTTGCGCCAGCCCAGGGTGTTGTAAACATGTTGTAAAGCACGTTTGCGGCACCAGGAGAGCAAGTAGCGCTGGCAGGAAGGCATGTGGTGTCCTGATGCTGCTGAATCCACACACACACACACACACACACACACACACACATGCATTGGAGCAGGTAAGGCCACCCCACGCCACACAGGGGCTGGGGAAGGGCGGGGAAGGGCAGAATGGGACGGAGTGGGCAGATTGGGCTTGAGAGGGGGTGGGACCAGCATCCTCGTCAAACACTATATCATATCCCCTCTCCCAGGCTCTTTCTGCCAAGATGGGCTGCTTGATGCTCCACCAGCTAAAGAGCCGGTGGAGACTGAGTAGCCCCATTGCAGTAGTTGGGGGTTACCTGGGGTAAGCGGAGAAATGTCCACTTTCCCCAAGTAGACCTCCAGCAAGGTCCTTCCACAGATACGATGCAGCATGGGCCGCGCGACCCACACTGCATGGCCCACTCCAGGGGAGGATAGGATTGGGCTGTGCATCTTGTACTGTATTAACTGGCTTTCATCACTGTGAACCTTTCAAATAAGAAATGCTGTGTTAAATGGAGCCATATGAACTAGTTCACAGTGTTAATCAAAGATCATGGGGGGGGGGAAATGATTGCATGTGAAGTTCCAACAGGAGCCTTCACTTTTCATAATTATTCTGCTCTCTTTTTATTATACAGATGCACTCCTACACATAGAAGAATATATGCTTCTTATTAATGCTGTGCAGTTCTAAGAAAGAGCTGACAAACAATATCCATTCAACACCTACCACATGCGGAAAGACCAAGAAGGACCCCAACAAGCACACCCACACACCAAGACACCAAGACAGCCACTTGCACACGCTTGCCAATATGGGAAACTGCAGAAGGGGAGGGAAGAAGCATTATTTTTTTAAAAAAATCATGAAAACATTGGTTCAGCGAAACCATTGCCAGCGTTTACATAATAGCACACTACGCAGCACAGAGAAAGACATGTGTCACATTTACTCATTTCCAATTTCTCCTCCCACCACCACCCCTCTGATGATTGGGTGTAACATGATTAGACAATCCTCAGTCGCAGTCTAAATGTATGAGGAACAGATACAGATATTAGCAAGGCCTGAAGTTATGGTTATGTGATCCCCAGTACAAAGTTCCTGAATTGGTGGCATCTCCTGTGGACTGATAATACTGAGAACTCTGAAAGAGGGCTCCTGAGCATGTTAAGAGTGCTTTCCTTATTGTAATGTGCTGCATAACATATCTATTCAGAACCTGCTTCTAAGCTAAGACATAGAGTGACATATTAACAGACACTTTAGCTTCTGCCAGCTCCTGCAAGAGGAAATGTAGGTAACCACAAAGCCTACACTGTACCTGTCAGCTAGCTCAGGAAACGTGTAACAGAGGCAGAAATGAAAGCTTGATTGCTTCTAGGCTTGTAGCTTAAGTGGAAAAATGCAGAAACTTCTTAACTTCTCTCTACCTTGCGTTAACTCTTTTGCCTAGTGATATATGACATGATACCTGTAGATGGAGATGTGGCCAATGAAAGAGTGAAATGCTTTTTGGAAGTAGTGACACACTTCCTTGCTTCTTGTAACTGCTTTGCAGAGTATAAAACAGTATGAGAACAGTAGCCAGTGTGCTTCTGCTTTGTGACATCAGTCCCAGTAAGCACCAGCATATATGCTTCAATAAAAAAAGTCTGATCTTCTGGCATATTGGTTGCATGCATGGTTGTTCGCCGTGCTACAACTCCTTTAAACATGCACACATAGCTGCTCTGCTTTGGAGTAATCATCGGGGGGGGGGGGGTCATCAGAGGACAGCCAGACTGCACACTAGTTGAAGGCCCTTGCCTAAGCTTACCAGATCTCCAACCAAGACAGAGTGCTAGACCTTTAGGAGAAGGAATGTGGGCAGGTGTAGCTTGTTAAACCTTAGAGCACAATCCTAGGCATGTCTACTCAGAAGCAAGCCCCATTGTGTTCAGTGGGGCTTGCTTCTGAGTAGACATGCCTAGGATTGTGCTCTAAGGTTTAGCAAGCTACACCTGCCCACATTCCTTCTCCTAAAGGTCTAGCACTCTGTCCCGGCAAGAAACCTGGTAAGCCTACCCATGCCCATCAGAGGAGATGCCAGGCCAGACTGACCCTCCTGAACCCTCGGTCCTGGCACCAGTAGTAGTGCCCAAAGCATCACAGGTGGCAGGGAAGAGTGCCATGGGGGACCCAGCACACAGTTTGACCCCTTGGCCCCCAACCTGGCACTAGTTACCAGACGTGCAACCCTTTCAAATACAGCAACAAAAATTGGTCCTGAAGCTCAGGTTCTGCCAAACCTTGCATGGTTTAAGCCCACTTTTGTAAAATGTGGGGTAGGTGGTCTTATACTAACTCAATAAACATTACAAAATAAACTCTGATAATTGACCTCTTTAAAAAAAAAAGCCAGGGCGGGGATCAAAAACCATTACATCCAATTAAATCCAATGGTACAAATCTAATATAAAACGGAGATCATTTTAAAAACATGGTTTATATATTGGGAGAACTGTGCTCAAGAGTTATTGCTGCATATCGCTCTCTCAGATCTGAACACCCCATCTCACCCATTTAAGGTTTTATGCAGTCGATTTACGAGATGCCAGGGGCAGGTAGAGGCTCATTTACTCTGCGCAGTAAAAATGTAAGACAAATCCTCACAAAAGCTTAGTGTTGTTATAATAAGGAATGAGAAAGAGTTCAAACGCTGCATTTGCTTTCCAAATGGACCTTCAATAAAGCTGAATTACACTGTATATAGCTGTAGTCAGTTTCTAGAAGACGTGTGGGCGCACACAACACCTGCTCTTTTGATCATTATGTACTACAGCCTGCTAGTACAGTTAATGAGCCTTACGGCTTGCAAAGACTCTTATAAACTGCTGCCCATGGTGGCAATCACCATGCAGCAGCCATTTTGGGTGCCGTGGCTCGCCACGTGGCATGTTTCTTTGTGCCACTGCTAACCAGGCTTTTCAGGGTGTCATTTGTGGCGGCATGAAGAAGAATATTGAGTCTGCCTGATAAGCTGCTGCCCACCAAGGGATTCATTGTGTGGTGATGACTACTGTATGGCCTTCATGTAGCATGCAAGCATCCTCATTTTTCTGAAATCTCTTCCTGTTTTCTAACAGCCCAATCTCATCTTCTGGCCTTCGCCAGCGGAACATGCATTCTGCTGGCGGAAGCGCCAGGATCCAGGCAGGTGGCTGGATCCTGGCAAGCATCACGTGATGTCATCATGCTCCCCGACGTTGCTAGAGAGCGCAATGAGGCCACCAACGCGGTTGTGGGTGGCCGTGTGCGCACTCACCAGGGCAGGTGAGTCATTGGTGGGGGGCGGGCAATGGGAGGGATGGGGAAGGAGTGGAAGGAACAGGGATGTTTCTGGGCAGGGAGGAGGAGGAACTGGAGTGCGGTGGAGGGGGGGTAGATTCAGTGGCAACGACACATGCTGGATCTTATCCCCTCCTTTATAAATCTCCCCGCCCTTTTCCTCTCCTCGGACATACGCCACCAAAATAGGTGGCATATGTCCGAGGAGACTCATTGGTGATTAGGCAGCCTATCAGTGGCGTTCCCAGCCCTCCCGGCACCCGGGGGGGCGGGGGTTGGAGCGCCCCCCCCAAGCAGCCGGACTCGGGGCTGAGCGCCCACTCGGTGCATCCCCGGCTTCCGGAGGCTCCGCTCCGAGGCCGGGGACAAGCCCTCCTCAAAGCGACCGCCCCGTTCGGCGGTCAAGGGCTTTATGAGAAGTCTGAACTCGGCGCCTGGGGTGGAGCACACCAGTTCCCCCCATGAAAGAACGCCACTGCAGTACAAAATGTTTTTACTTACCAGTTGCAAGCTGTCTGATCACCTCCACCATGCGTGTCCTTTTGGTGCAGCGGCATTGGTGCTGGTGGCAGGGGATAAGATTGGGGCCTTAATATCCAAGGGGGAATCTCCATACGGCAGGGGTTAGACACATTCATGGGGGAGAAGTCTGTGGCTACTAATGATGAAAGCTACATCATTAGTTACTGCCTCCATGTTCAGAGGCAGTAACGCCTCTAAATACCATTTGTTAAGGATCAAAGCAGGAGAGGGTTATAGACTAGAAGCCCTGCTTGTGTGTTTCTGGCCACTGTGGGACGCAGAAGGGTGGACTAGATCGTTCTTTGATCTGATGAAGCAGGACTCTTCCCAAGTTCTCAATACAAGCAACTGTTTTTGTGGGTGCCTTCCTTCTACATATAGCACAACGTTCAAATGTTTTTGACCATGTTAAAAAAATTAAAGAGATCATTGCATCAATCAAAATACAGTTTATACATTTGTCTTTTTTCAATTATGAGAGAGGCTTCCTGCAAGTATGTCAGTAAAGCAGCTGTGATTCTCATCACTACCCAAAAAAAAAAAATGATTCAATATTTGGCACCATATTCACAATTCGTTTATATGGAAATAGGCAGCTCAATCAATATCTATCAGTATTGCTTGTAATTTAAAGGTAGCTGTGATTATTTGGTCTTTTCAAGCTTGCTGAGATCATTTGCTCGTTGAATAACATAACACAGTGTTTCTCAAACTGTGGGCAGTCGGGACCCATTTGGTGGGTTGCAACCTGATATCTGTTGGGTCCCACAGAGCCTCCAGTGAAAACATGGGTGATGAAAAGATCAGATAAGTAATTGCCTCAAGCCCTGAGGCTATTCAAAAATCAGATAGCTGCTAATTGCTCAAAGAGCTGAGCTCCTGCAGTTTGCAAGCTTGTGTAAATATAGGGAGTTAAATGTTTGAGCATCTTTTGCTCAAAAAACAACTACACTGGTGTTTTTGTTTTTTTCCTAGTCCAGCAATGACCATGTTGACATGCAGCCATGCTGACAAACACTTAAACAAAGTGTGACTTTAAATGATTGAATGATGTATGGGGTGCCTCTCTATATTCCATATGCATTAAACTTGCCATTTTTTACATTAAACACCCATCACATTTCAAGAGTTCTCTTGTATCTAGAGACTGGCTATATATCAGGCAGGTTGATCCAGGCCCAAAATGTACACAAAAACACAAGGTGGGGATAACTCTGAATGTTTGCGGGGGTGGGGACAGCGGCGGCAGCAATCACAGGGACTGCCGCCACCCGGAAAAATGCCCCCCCCAATGTCTTTGTTTCACTTACCAGGGCTGGGGGTGCTTCGGGGAGGCCTGTGCAACTAGTTTAGTCAAATTCATTAGCTCAGAATTTACTGGCTCCCCAGGGATCTATTTACATGAACCCATACAAGACACATTGCACTGCTCATAAATCAAGGAACACCATTCTGTGTTCTTTTCCAATGAATTAAAGTTTATTCACTTTTCATTATGACAGGAATAGAGGCCGAGGTAACGGAGGGCTTGAACAGGTTTTGCTACTCATCATGGGGGGAAAGGATGAAATGAAAGCATTAGCAGCACCCATAAAATAAATATCAATATATTATTACGGATTTAGACAATGGGTGATCTTGCAGTTGCATTAACTTCCATCCAAGGTGTCTAAGTGGACGCAATGAACCAAGGGTGATATACAATAGAATTAAATGTTGTTCTAGCATTCCCTGCATTCATAAAAATGGAGAGTAAATAAAATAAAACAGTCTTGAGTGAGACAACTGCAGACATGAAATAGTGGAGAGTGAGGCTTTTGACACATCAGTGGCATTCCTAGAGGGGGGGGCGGTACTGTAAGTTGCGCACAGGTCTACTCACTTGCCATTGGAGCCATTCCTAACAGCGAAGGAAACACATTGCCTTCACTGCTCGGAATGGTTCCGACGGCGAGTGGGCGGGGCCACCGTGTAACGCTGAGTAGACCTGTGCACAACTTACCGTACCGCCCCCCCTCTAGGAACGCCACTGTGACACATGCAAGCAGAGATATTCACTGCCCCACAAGTTTCCTCTTTCCAGAACCTAAGGAAATGCACAAAACCTGGAGTGGAATAAGTGAGAGGGAGGGAATTCTTTCTCATTTTACTAGGGTTCAAAGACATTCACAGCCCATTCCAACCCAAGTGCTAAGCAGCCCAAGTCAGACCTAAAGTCAGCCTAAGTCGTTTAGGTCGAAGTTAGGTCTGGAACGCAACCATTTAGGACAAAGTTAGGTCAAAGTTAGGTCGAAGTTACGACCAACTGACTAAGAACAGCCCATTCCAACCCAAGGGCTAAGCAGCACAAGTCAGACCTAAAGTTGACCTAAAAGTGGGCGGAACATGGGCGGACCGTGGGTGTAACGGGGGCGGCAACCAATTAACGTTGGATTCCAGACCCTGGCAAGCACAGACACGCCCCCTCCAACACAAATGCTGACACAAATTTTAGGTCGACCAAAAAGGTGGACCCAAATTCGAGGAGACCCATAGGAGCCATTTTACCTTACCCAAGCCAGCCCTCTCCTGAAAATTTCTAACACCCTACTCCTGAGTTAGGTCAGAGTTAGGACGGAGTTGGGCCTGCTAGGTCTGGAAACGACAGAGTTATGCCTAAAATAGGGAGTCTATCAGCACCCAGCCCCACCCAGCCTCTTTCCCACAAAAGCCCAGCCCCAGACCTCCAGTCTCTCTCTCTCTCTCTCTCTGAGCACGTGGCGTGGGGCTCTGTCCCCCACAGCCACAAAGTGGGACTTTGTCGGTGGAGGGCAAAATTCACAAACACCCCACTTCTCTCTTCTCCTCTCTGCCTCCCTCTAGGGCAGAGAGGGCTGTTCTGGCTGTGGCCAACCTGTTTACAGCTGTGCCTGGGCAGCTGCCTCCATGCAAGTGTTTGCTAACCCATGTCTTTCTCCCAGCCCCTCTTCCCCCCCCCCACAGGCAACAACACCAGCAGGTAAGAGCAGGGTTTGTGCTGACATGTGGTCTGACTGCTGCCTCTTTGCATTTAGAAATATAGGAAGGATACATGCCTCTTTACCAATATGTTGTCTCATAGCTGTCTGCATAGCCTGCCATGACATGCCTCTCTACCAATGTGTTGTCTCATAGCTGCCTGCTTTGCCTGCTATGATATATAGGATACATGCCTCTTTACCACTGTTGTGTCTGATTGCTGCCTGTAGTCATGTGAGCAGACAATGCCACAAGTGTGGAACTGTTAGCCTTATGTAGGCACCAGCTGTTCCCCCCCCCTTTTCTCCACAGGGTCTACTGACAGGTCAGTATTGCTAGGTTTGCCATGGTTGTGACCCCCAAGTTGTGTTGTTGTCTCTCTCTTTGACCCTTTTCCCTTACAGGATCATGCTCTCCTTACACCCAGGTAAGCAGCTCAGACCATGCTATGTGTGTCACACCTATCAGCTGTGTTTTATTTCTCTTCCTGCAGGCTTTTGCAACCGACACACTGGCTTGTCGTCAATGGTGACTGCTTCCACATACCAGCTGCCATGTAACACCCCCTTGTTTTTTGTCTCCCCAGGAACGTCCACTATCACCTACCTTCCTGGGAGCACCCCTGGGCCCACAGTCTGATTGCCCCACGGTCCTCTGCCTCGCTGCTGCCAGAGGTCAGAGAGCCAGCCCTGCAACCCTCCTCAGCTGCCGGTGCTGCTGTTGCTGCTCCACCTCCCTGGCTGCCTACTTGCTGTCCCTCCCCTTTCTATGGAGCAGGCAGTGGTTCCATAGGGGCAGAGCCTGCATCTCCAGGTCCATGGGGCAGGGCTGCTGCTGCTGCTTTCAGATTGGCTGCTGTGACGACTACCCCTTGCATCCTCGCCTGGCCATCTCTGCTAACGTTCCAGAACAATAAAGATGCCCCTCGGGCAGAGCCTCCTTGAAACATATGTGCCCAGTGTTACACAAGCATTGCCCTCCACACACAGACAGCCCCCAGTACTGAAGCCCCTGCATGAATCCCTTCCAGGGACTGCCACTTCCTTCCCAGGGAGAACACAGCAGGGAGGCTGCCAGACCTCCATGGGACAGAGGGGAGGGGGAGTTGGGGGGGGGCCTCTCAGGCAGGCAAACAGTGACAGGCGCCACGGAGCCCATAGCGGGGCTGCTTGTGGCCACTGCATCTGTGTAGTGGCCGCTCAGCAACCGGGGATCTCGCCAGCCAGGGCGTCCGCCCGTAATGCAGGCGCTTCTGTCGAAGGTCCGCCCGTAATGCAGGCGCTTCCGTCGAAGGTCCGCCCGTAATGCAGCCGCTTCCGCCCACAGTCCGTCTGCATAAGAGGCGCCTGTTTCTGCATTGCCTTCATCTGCGGAGCAACCCCTGTGTCCCTATTGGGCTCTGCAGACCCCTCTCTCGGAATCTCTCTCCCACCAGCTTTGTTGTCTGTCTGTCTGTCTCTGACCCACCCGTGCCCCTCCCCAGCACCCACTGTCTTGCCTGCCTGTGTGTCTGCCTCCCCTCCCACTCCCTGATGATGGCTGCTGGCCACCCCCCACCCTGCCAGAGCGCCTGCCGAGAGGCGCCATCGTCACCCCATCTGGGGGCGTGATGAGCTGCGTGAGCCCTTCACGCTCGCAGCAGACAAGCCCAAGGCATCTCTCGGTCTTGGCCGGGGCACAGAGCAGAACGCACGCCGGGATGCCTTCTTTGTGGGCATTGCCCCGGCCCTGGAGGTCCAGGGCTTCAGGCAGCGCACGGGCAAGTCATGTCAGAGGCAGTTCCAAACATCATGAGCCCCCCCTTGTGTTTGACGTTCCAACCCCCTCCTTCCCTTCCCTCCCCTGCTCCCCCCCATGACTCCCATGTGCAGCCTCAACATGGCATGGGGGTGGCATCGCCTTCTGCAGGAGGGGGGACGGCCACTCTCCCCTGCAGCAGGTGGCTGATGCACAGGGTGCCCTGTGGCAGCTGGCTCGGGCACCTCGCTCACCTGTCACCTGCCCTGCGTCCACCACATGACTGGCGCAACCCCCCTGCTTGCGGTCAGCCCCTTTGCGACCGGGCTGAGACAGACACTGCAGCAGCTGCCATGGATGGACGCTGACACATGCAGACACACAGGCCTGCACATGCCCGAGCCAGACACCGAGCCTGGAGAAGAGCCTGCCTGCCTGCCTGCCTGGGAGGTAAGTGTTGCCTGGATCCTGGGGTGGTGCTGGGCCACAGAAACTGCAGCCTGCCTAACTCAGGCATACCTCTGACCTAACTCAGACATAATTTCTGCCTAACTTAGGCTGCACTTAGGCCACACTTATGCCTGACTTGGAGAGGAGTTGGGTTGGAATGGGCTGTCAGTAGAACTGACTGGCTGTATGTTCAGGTGATGCAGATGATGAAAATATGTCTTCACACAAAACATAATTGACTGCTGGAATGTTCTGTTTCCAGACAGCTGATGATACTGAATTAGAACCAAGACATTCTGCCCCTAACTTTGTGACCTCATCTACAGGTTGTAAGGTTGGGGGGGGGGGGAGAAGAGAGGTTTTGCAGAGCAACTCCAAAGACGTTTTAGAAACTTTTGGCTCAACTCAGCATTGCACATCTGATGATCAATGGGCAGACCTGACAGCTGCCAGGAACTTTGCTGATTTTCCATATTCATATCCCTACCCCTAATCACTCTGGGAAAACTGGGATGACAGGCACACTGGAGTGTTGCCTCCCCCACTCCTACATCTTTCTTTCCATAGCCTTTCTCCCTGATAGCGAACAGACACAAAATTCCACATGTCTCTGGGTCCCATTTGTCTGGACACCTCTTCCTGCACCTGCAAATCCTAAAACCACCTACGGTCATTCTGCGTCCAAAACTCATGGTTACAGATTCAAGATTCATTGCTACTGATTCAAACACTGTTATATTCTCAAAGAGGTCCCCAAATGCTTTAAAAATCAGTTCTGATATATCATGCAGGAGCAAATCTATTGAACATGGCCATGGGAGGTGAAATACACCTCTTGAACACACTGTTAGCTGTACTTTATTTCTGACCAGAGGCATTGGCTGATGGGGGGCAGGGGGCGGTGGGCCCCCAGGCGCGGGTTGCAGGGCCCCGGGGATGGGGCGGGGCTCCCTAAGTTTCGTTTTTGTTTTCCCCATTTTTCGGGGTTTTTTTTTTACTGTTTTCGTGCTTTTCCCCCACTTATCTTGTATCTCTGAGCCGATCGGAAGCTGTGTGTATGCTTTCTCCCCACTTATCTTGTAACTCTGAGCCGATCGGAAGCTGATGCGACCGGCTTGAAAGCGCCCTGTAACTCCGGCAAGCACCCAAAACTTCGTCGATTGGATTGGAAACTTTGTCGTTCTGCGCCTGCGCTAACTGTAAAAGACTTGCGCAAGTGCAGAACGACGAAGTTCTGGGCACTTGCTGGAGTTCTGGGCGCTCGCAGCAGCTTCCGATCAGCTCAGAGATACAAGATCAGTGGGGGGAAAGCACACACACAGCACACACACACCCAGATACCACTCCCCCCCCCCGAAAACAGTAAAAAAAAAACCGAAAAGTTAAAAAAAAACAGGGAAAACGAAACCGAAACCTAAAATTTTATTGTTTTATTGGGGGGCACAGGGGGGCCTCCCCAACCTCGTGGGGTGCGTAGGAATGCCTCTGTTTCTGACATCCTGACAGACGCTGCATCCTGTGTCGGGATGGGGGGAGACCAGGAGGCTTCCACAGGGCAAGGGGAAGTTCAATCCCCTTACCCCTAGGTAAGCCTCTCGACCCGCAATGGGTTTCCTCGGAGTTATGGTTGCTATTTAGCTAGTGTGTGTAACTCCAAGAAGAGGAAAGGGGTGGGGAGGCTGCAGGGAAGGGAGATAGGATCCAGCGCAGGCTGTTTGTGGTGGATCCTCCCCCTCCTGTGGCCTCCCTGCCCACTGTTATGCCCCCGTTCTGCCCTCTCCCCGCCCCGTTCCACCCTCCCCCCACTTCCCCGCCAGCTTACCCTTCTCGGTGCACGTCCAAGCGTCCTCCAGCGCGTCCAGGAAGCAGGAGGCCTTCCCACCGGCATCCCTGGCAGTGTGCTGGTCAGCGCACAGTCGGGAAGACCTTTACAATTGCGAGGGAGGCGTGCCACCTTTGGGGGGCACGCATAAGATTGGCCTGTAAGTCTTGTGTCCAAGCTGAAGAAGTGTCCAAGCTCACTGAAGAAAACAGATTAACTTTTCATTTTTGCTAGCTAGAATACTAAATTACAATTTTTTTGTATTATTTTACAATTCAGTGATCGCTCTTAGGAAGTCATGATGTCATGTGAAATGGAATGGAGCTGAAATGTAAAAGAGGCTGCACAGCTTGAGTTAAGCAATTTCAAATTAAGTAACCAACATGTCTGGAAAGAAATATTAAAGGGCTTCATAATAGCACATAATAATTTGAACAGAAAAGCATTTGTAAAATAAAAGCACCGGATTACAAATTTGTATTATACATCTTCTCAGCCTAATGTGGTACATATTGCTGCACAGCATATACATCTTGGCCTCAGATCCATTACTATTTTCTGACATTAGTTACAGACACCAGTAGTATAATGATATTTTATGTGACTCCACTCAAGTGACTATGTACCAGGATGAGAAGCTCTTATGCTCTTTATGAGAAGGAGCTTAAACCTCCTGCCTACAAAAAACATTTTATTGACCGAGATGCTCCCATGTCGACTGCTAGTGAGGGATTAGCAATGGACAAAAAACACATTATTTTGGGTTAAAGTCATTGTCGCACCTCTTCCACTATCAGTGACTGCAGTAAAGCAGTCAGCTCCAGTCTTGAAAGGCATTCCAGCAGCGCACTATTGTGTGGTGTGCTGCCAGAGATGCTGGCAGGAAGGCCTGCTCCTTCCTGCTGGTGCCAACGAATCCCCAGCTGCCCACCGAAACAGGTCAGATGGCGGGGAGGCGGGAGGGTGGAATGGAGGTAGGGGAGGATGAAACGAGGTGGCGATAGGGTCAGGGGAGTGCAGAATAGGGTGGTTATGGGGCAGGGGATGAGGGGATTGGGTCTGGGAAGGGGTGGGTTCATTGGCAGCGGCTGCCGCTGAACCCTAACCCCCTTCCTGGACCTGATTCCACGATGTTGGTCCACGTGGACCTGCACCAGCTATTTAGCTAGAGCAGGTCCAAATAGACCCCCCACACACCGCAGAGACTTAACCCCCGGGTAAAGGAATGATTGTTCCCTTACCTAGAGGAAAGCTCCACAATTGCCCCCCTCCCACCTTAGGATGCATCAGTAGCCATTTTGGTGCTGCTGCATCAGCAGGAGGCGAAATAATAGGATTGGGCTGTTAATCATGTTAATAACGCAATCCTAACCCTCTTCCTAGGTATTCCCATATATCTCATCCAATCCTAAACAGGATTACAAGAACCCACACAACTAGTTTTGCACTCCCAGCAGAACTGTGGCACTTGAATACCAGTGCAGTCCTCTTCCTTTTACGGCAATGCCTTTTAGATCCCAGTGGAATTTCTAAAGTAGTTGTGATCTGGCATGAGGCTCTGCTGTTTAACAGAGGAAAAAGTCAAAAATATCACTGGTGTGCTTAGGTCCACATAAAGTTGTTCTTCAAAGTCTTAACTTTTAGCACAAATAAGTACTGTTGACATTGACACTTCCAGTTAAATTGCCACAGCTTGATGTTTTCTTGTGGGTGCAGGAGCTCCACTGTGCACATGGAGCTTCTCCCTGTGAAAGAGATTCCCCCATTCACTTCAATGGTCCACATATGCATTCCTTTGTGTGCTCCCTCCTGTGGTCTGGGTGATAAACGGAAAGCACATGCAGGGTTCTAGAAAGGGTGAATTGCTTAGGTTTGTGGTTTAGACTTAGTGGCAGTGTCATATATTACTATTACTAATCAGGCAGAGGCATCTTTTTTTTAAGTGATGGCTCTCCTATAGTTATCTGGGGAAAATCAACTCTCTTTATTCATCATCCCCAAAGTAAAGCACTTTGAGAACATTTTTAGTTGTTGAAAAGTGGTATATAAACATACTAAATAACCAAAATAATAATAAGTAAAATACAGTATTTTGTACCAAAAGACACTTAGCAGAACCTCTTTCATCATTTTTGGACAAGACAAGGAAGCACACCTTCCTTGTGCTGTTTATGCCATGTTTGAATACTGTTTAATGCAGGGGAGAAAGCAAGCAAGAAACTGCCTTTTCAGTGTCACCAAGTGCCAATATATGTTTTGCATTCACATGAAAGACAGATTTAAGAAAAAGCAGATGGAAGCTTCACATATGAATATATGCCCTTGATGTGCACCAGCATGTTTCTTTCCTTTAAAAAACAAAACCAAAAAAGAGAATAAAAGCTGAAGCCTCACACAATGGTGATTGGTTTGCATGTCTCCCTCGAAAATTCTTCAGTGTGAAGTGAGCCAGAAGAAACATTAATGGTGTCAAAGCAGATGGTCATAGGCAACATTAGAGACTCTTGCCTTTCTGGGCCAAAAGAAGAGCAAAAATGGAAAGTTAATTGGCTTACAGTGCAATCCTGTCTAAGACAGGACCAGTGGAACTATTGTTTCGCTGGCACGAAGTGTCACAAACGTGCTGTAAGAAACGTTTTTGACACCCAGAGAGTAACCAGTGCTGAGTCCTGCACCACTCGCTCTGCCCCAGACCCAGGCCACCACCAGAGGCAGGTAAGGACCAACTGCACCACAGTGGGGAGGTGGGGAGGGCGGGATGGAGTGGAACGGGAAGGGCAAGGGATCATCAGTGGTGCACTCCACCGAATCCTATCCCCCTTATCAGGCCTGTTGGACCTTACACAGGCCTCCCAGGTTTGTGCCGGCCATGTTGCCCGTGCACATCCAAAGAGACCCATTGGGGCAACTGGGCTGTTACTTGGAGTAAAGGGATAAATGTCTCTTTACCCCCAAGGAGGTCTCCACCTGTGCTGGCCCAACCTGGATAGGATCCGGCGCAGCATGCTTTTCCATGCTACAGCGGTCCTAGACAGGATCGGACTCTCAGTCTTCAAGGGAAAGAGTTATGATGTTTTAAAATATAATAGATCCTGAAAGCATTCATCTTTGCACTTGACCAATTTACAGCCCAATCCTGTGTAAACAAATGCTGGTGGAGCATTTGCTCCGCTGACATTTGGTGCAGTAAACATATCATAAAGCACGTTTACAACACACAGAGAGTAAGCATCACTGGCGTAGAGGCCGGCACCCCTCAATCCCTCGGTGGACACGACTGGCACTGGATGGCCCAGATAAGGCCTAGGCCACTTGGCGCAGGCCACTTGGCGAGGGAGGGGGACCATTGGCCGGCCCAGGCTGGGAGGGGGTGGGGATATCGGCAGCATGCTCCGCCAATATCCTGTGCCCCTTCCCAGCCTGGGTCGGCCTTACACGGCCTCCCCAGATATACACCAGCTTCAGAGCTGGCGTATATCAGAGGAGGCCTATTGGCCCCAGGCTTGCCAACACCCGGGGAAGGGGATGAACCTCTCCCGAGGTGCTCCTGGGCTGCCCAGGAACGGCATAGGATACAGCGTCTGGCCCTTTAGGCTGGCTGCATAACCTTACACAGGATTGCGCCATTAAAGTTTCAATTTGCAGAAAGCATAACCTTAAGAGAGAATCGCAAAAAACAACTGTCAATGATGACATTGTATAAAAGACAACAAAAGAGAGCTTTAATCCAAAATGAAACTATATAAAGTCATTCCTTAAATAAAAAAACAACATGAATGATCCATTATTTTTTTAAAGAATGTTATCCCTAGCACTGTCTGAGGACCAACCTTAGGCACATAGTTCTCTCTACAGCTTTGGCACCTGAGCCGCTTGTGAGCAAGATGTCACAGGGTAAGGAAACCAACAATAAATTTCTCCGAAAGTTGAACGGTAAAGTTTCCATTGCCCGTGACAAGCACACTCACTCCACTATTATTTTCATTCACAGTTTTCTGCAAGCGTTTGCCATGCTTAGAAAACCTGCTAACCGATTTGACCAGAGGTGACATGTGACAAAAGAAATGAGCGCCTAAGCCACAGGAAACAATGGCTCTCGCCTACTGCCTTGTATTCTCTCTTTAAAACTCTTGTCTGTCTCCCGGGCTTATCCATCATTAACGAGTAGATGCCAACTATCCTGACAATTACAGCAGATTGTGTGAGACTCTGTAAGGAAGATGGGTTTTCTTTCCCCCTTCTGTTTCTTATCAGTTATATAAGAGGCAGTGAACGCACACTGGAAGATGTAGAAGAAATGCATTGTGGATGGGCCAGGAGACCACGTAGGGCATTTCCACCCTGCGAAATGCCTTTCCAACAGAGAAGGCGGCATACAGCCTGGGAGACTCCCCCCCCCCCAGATTTGTGGCATGGATTACCTTGAAGGTGGATGAGAGAGAGAAGGATGGAGCCCCTCCCTTGGCTGAGAGCATCACATCACTGCACTGTACAAAGGTTATGGGCACAGATGGGCACAGATCGGAGATTGGCTGTGGACCCTTCTGAGGGTCCTGGATTTTTGGTAGCTGTCCAAATATGCTGACCACTGATGCTGGTCCTACCTACATGGCCCCGCTCTGCTCCTTGAAGTGTCATGTGAAAACTAGGCTTTTCTGTTGGGTTGGCATTGTGGTGGAGTGGCTGTATCTGGATTTATGTAGTTGGCTAACTGGATTTCTAAGTTGGTTGTTTTCTTGCTTCTTTGGCCCCATATTGTTTTGTGGAAGCAAAGTGTCAGGTCTGCAATTCCTATTGTATGTCATGAAAAGAAAAATCCTGCATGTTGGTGCACACTGAGAAAAAGATTCCATCCCTGATGTGCTGGTTGTGATTTTGGACTATTTTATATGTGGTTTATTCTTAGGAGTACTGGTTGCTTTCTTTTAATGTGCTCTGGAAGCTGTTGTGGGTCTGATGAAAGAAAAGCTAGATAAAAGCTTTCTAGAACAGGGGTTCTCAAGCTTTGGTACGGGTACCCCTAGGGGTACGCGGACCTCTTGCTGGGGGTACGCCAAGCCCTGACATCTGCCCCATCAGCAGCTAATTAAGTGTTAATTAACATGGATTTTAAATTGGAATCATTTTTGGAGCCCTTCTGTCTCTCTGATTTTGGTTTCGGGCTTATTTTTGTACTTTGGAAAATCTACTTTGGTGGGGTGGGGGAGGGAGGAGCTGATTTTGGGAAGTTTGACTTGGAGAAAAAAAGAGATCCTTGCATGTCTGTCTGTCTGTCTGTCTGTCTCTCTCTCTCTCTCTCTCTCTCTCTCTCACACACACACACACACACACACACACACACACACCTCTCTCACACACACAGAGAGACATTTTTTCAAATTTAAAATTGTTTTAGTACTTTTTTATTTAATGATTAATTACCTAATTAATTAATTGATTGATCCAATTAATTAGCAGTTATTTAGCATGGGGTACTTCAGAAAATTGGACCGTGATAGGGAGTACCCGGGCCTCCAAAGGTTGAGAACCCCTGTTCTAGAATAAACAATTATTAGAATAAACAATAAACAATAAACATCAACAATATGTTGTTGGATTGTTGCATTCATCACCCGAGACTGCATGTGTGATTCCCTTACTACTCCAAATACCGTATTGGTCTGAGTATAAGACTCACTTTTTTCTCCTAATTTAAGTTTTTAAACTAGGGGTACATCTTATAATCAGGCTGTTGCAATAATGCCAGTGATTTAATTTAAAAAATTTAATAGCACCAAACTTTATGGGTGCGTCTTATAATCAGGTGCGTCTTATACTCGGGACAATACGGTATGTGGTCAGCCCTCTCAACTTCGGCAGTGCCAATCGCCACTTGGGGACAGGATATGAATCCAGGCCCTCCTTTTCCTCCTAGAAAAAGCAGACAGTACGGTCAAATCTGAGAGTTCCAACCACCTCTTCCATATTTATTTATTTATTTATTTATTTATTTAAAGAATTTATATCCCGCCTTTCTCCCAGCAAGGGCACTCAAGGTGGCTTACAAAACATTAAAATACATATACATTAAAAATTTAAAACAAGTAATTAAAAACAATTAAAACAAACAACTAAAAACAAACAACCCCAGTGGGTCAACCTGTATTTACTTTGTTAAAAACCATTCGTTAAGAAGCCATTTGTTAAAAGCCAGCCCACCATGTCAGACATTGAATGCTTCCCTAAATAAAAATGTCTTAAGGCCCTGCCGAAAGGTCTCTAAAGAGGGAGCCGTTCTTAATTCCAGGGGGAGGGAATTCCATAATTGGGGCACCACTTCCGAGAAGGCCCTATTCCACGCTGCCATCCCCCTCACCTCCGTCAATGGCGGCACGGTTAACAGCCCCCCCCCCGATGACCTCAGAGTACGGGTCGGATTATAAGGAAGGAGGCGGTCCCTCAAATACCCTGGACCCGAGCTGTTAATGGCTTTAAAAGTCAAAACTAGCACTTTGAATTGTGCCCGGAAACGAACCGGCAGCCAGTGTAGCCGCCGGAGCTACACTGTCGAACTGACAGGCCCCGGCCCCGGTATTCAGTATGCTTACCTATACACAGAAATAGGCACACACCAATCTTTGGATCAGAGCCTTTGTGTGTATAATTAAGGTTTGCTTAATAAGATTCTTGACATGAGCATCTTGCCTCTTGCTGTTCTTTAGTTATATCCACCATAATCACCTCCTTTCCACTTTATTATTATTTGCTTTTCAGAATACGTAGAACAGGGTCTGCCTTTTTGGGGATCAACATAAAATGCCAACGTGGGTGTCATCACCAAAACATCTTCTCATAGATGTCCTCTCCTGAAAAATATTTCTCCTCATTCTAGCAAGACAAGAACTAGCATGATAGCATCCTCACTTCATATTTCATCACTGAATGCACACAATGATCAGAGGGCATATATATTTTATATACTGTAAAAATGAATATTTTAAGGTGACAGTCACATCTCTGTGCATAGCTTTGCCCTGCGTGTTCCTGCTCTCTGAAAGATAGGCATGAATTTTTAACCAGTGACATCTTCCTTCACTGCTTCCTGCTTTAGGGCCAAATCATTCCTGAATAATTTCTTTCCTAATTGTCCATTAAAGAGTGCTGCAGGGGCATGGATCCTGCAACTTGATTTTTGTGTTTAATACACTGCCTGCCCCCCCTCTCTCGCTCTGCATCCATTTTTGCTATCCAGTGCAAAACTATATAAAATGTTATGATTATCATTGTGAGAGTCTCAATCATCTACTGAAAGTTAATAATAACGGAATAATTTGACAGATCCCTGATTGCCCATTTTAAATCCAACCCCCATCCTGCTCCGCCTTCCAATACCTCCACCAAGTTTCATCATTCATTTCGTTGGCATTCCAACTTTCCTCCGAGGAGCTGAGAGTAACTTACACAGAAGCTCTCCCACTTTAGCCCGGGGTCGTCGTCATAGCTCAGTGACAGACCATGGGCTTTGCATGCATAAGGTTCCGGTTTCAGCTCCTGGCATCTCCAGGTAAGACTTGGAAAGATCTCCATCTGAAATCCTGGAGAGCTTCTGCCAGTCAGTGTAGAGACAATACTGACCAAAATGGACCAATGGTCTGACTTCCTATAAGGCAGCTTCCCATCCTTCTAACCTCCCAATAACCCACTGAAATAAGCTGGGCTGAAAACAAGTGAATAGTCCAGGGTTTCCCAGCCAGGCAGCATCATGACCAAGCAGAGATTCAAACCCATGTCTTCCTACTCCAGCCCACAACCCAACATTCTCTTGGACTACACCACACTGTGGCTCTCAGATGATTATCGATTTCTACTCGAAAGGCAATATTACACTGCAAGGCATTCTTCAAATTTAATTGTCTAGTGAATAGTTAAATGTGGTATCCCTTTGCTATTGAATGATTTATTATATTTTCCTGATTACACTTCATTTTGAGCAATGTCCCTTTGCTGCACTTAATCTAAATGATGGAAACAATCTTTTCAATTACTGTTTACTGCCATTTATAAAAAAGAAGAAAACCCTTATACTTCTGCAACATTAATTAGTATCAGCAAGAACATATAATTTAAGGATATATTATAATGATCCAAGGAAAAACATATGGTGCATAATTCTTCCCCCAACAACCAGCTAACCAATAAATTATTCCAACACACTAGGGTAACTTGCAATACATTAGCTATACAGAGCCAGCACATCAGGGTGCATTTTTCTATATCTCGCTGGGATACATTATCCTTAATTTCATGCCTATTCAATACAGGGCCAGATTAACTCTTATGCTAATTATGCCAAGGCATGGGTCTTCAGCCCAGTAAGGAGCCTCCCCTTACAATAGTTAATTTATCTAGCAGCTAGTAAATATGGAGGTACAAGATCTGGCTCATTCACAGAAAGACCAAAAAACGACTGAGGAGAGCAGCCAAAAGTCATTTATAAACTCAATAGGAGACAAAGAAGTATCGACTTTAAACAGGGCTTTAAACTTTATCGATGTTAAACTTCACAGGTTTCAGGTCCAGTAGATCTTCACATATATATCTTGCATGCGCAAGAAGTCCCCGTGGCCTCATCCCCAAGCAGATGCCAGCAAGGCAAGAATTGCAGCACCTTGGAGAGCTCCGCTCCAACAAGGTCCAAAAGAAGAGTGTAGTTTTAAATGCTTTCAGACTTCAACTACCCCTACTAGACTCCATCTTTCTGCCTGGAGAGTGGAGAGATCTTAAAGGGGCAGCTTACTGGCCTGGAGTCTGGCATTCCTCCTTTGCTCTATTCCACTCCTGCTGGCCGATGCTGACACCAAGGTGCAGTCACAGAGGGGCATGCGGTTGTGGCTAATGGTGAGGCCAGTTCCTTAAGCAGCTCCCTGTATGCTGCTTGCGGGGTTCCCCATTCTGAACCTCCATTGGGTTCCCAATTCTGTGGTTCAAACAACCCCTTGGCTGGTATCCAGGGCTAGTTTTTCTGACCCAACTGCTCTCCCCTGCTCTTCTAATTGTGTGGTGGGCAGACTGATCGGACATTCAAGTTTGAGTTAAGATTTTCATGACCAGAGACAATTATCAAAGATGAAATAATGGGATTAAAAGTCATGACAACAATAAAAAAATCTTTAAGTTAAAAATGCAATAAAAATCCCATTTAAAGCTTTTAAGAATAATTTTAAATAATTTAAAATACGACGTTTTGATCGCCTTTGATGATCCTTTTCAAGTAGAAGGCGCAGCAGTCTGCAAATCGGACAGTACCACCCAAACCATCTCACTGACATCTTTTCTATGCACAGGGGATTCGCACTCAGTCATGTGAACCAGCCACTCAAAGTCTGCAGTGGTACAATCCAAACACAAGGCTGACCCCCTTAACTAGGTCTTACTCAAGACCTTGATCTAGCAACGGTGCTCCTGTATTGCTTTCTGTACATTTTCTAATGCAAATGAGCTTATGGGTACAACAGTTCTGGCGAGAGCAGGAAAATACCTCATTTTTGCATTACAGAAAATGGCTACTGTTCTTCGAAAACCAGGTGCAATCACAGCACAAATTGCAGCCTACAATACTGGTAAATGAATGCATTCTATCACATACCACTGTAGCAGTGGTGTTTTCAGTCGTCACCAATTAGAATACACAGCTAGTGTCGTCAAACCGCTCAATGTCTGAGGGAAGGGAATTGGCTTTTTATTGTGTCTGTAAGGCACCATACAAAACTGTGATTACATATAAATGGCAGAAAGGTGCTAAAGGGGAAAAGATTCAAGCAGCTGACTGGATTTAATGCAGTGCATTGTATGTCTGAGCCATGCTCTAAGATTTTTGTCATCTCTCACTAGAAAATCTGTGCCCCAGAAATATTTCCAGTTCAGGTACATTCATTAATTGCTTAATTGCAATCTTGGAATTTCATGTCTATCTCTATCAAAAGAACCATTATATTTTCAGTGGCCCTCTTGAGAAGTGTCTATTGAAAGGTTTTACACAGAGAGACAGCTGACACACTTCTGACAGGAGTTGAAGGGGATTTTAATTGGCATTTGACAGAAGTCAGCTTGGCATTCCTACACAGGTTTTTTCCTCTTTTTTTCAACATGTACTGCAATGCACCATGTTTCGCAATTCCCATGAGAGCCATTCAATAT
Source organism: Plestiodon gilberti rubricaudatus (assembly GCA_026170595.1). Classification (NCBI taxonomy): domain Eukaryota; kingdom Metazoa; phylum Chordata; class Lepidosauria; order Squamata; family Scincidae; genus Plestiodon; species Plestiodon gilberti. The sequence goes on from JANXHW010000001.1 coordinate 170,604,314, forward strand.
GGCCTGGTCTCTGAACGCAGCAGAATGAGATGGGAATGAGGTGATACAGTCCTGAAAGGATGGAATGAGCTGTTCCACTTTAGACTACAGGTGAACAAGGGGTGGAATTCAGGCTGGGCCCAGGCAGACCTAGCTTTATGTGGGGGTCTCAGGTTTAACCATTCCTTACAATCACACAAATATTTAGAATATGTTGTCGTGATAGAGCAAAGACACGAAGGCAGGAATCAGGTCATGGGAAGGCACCCAGATGTCTCGTGGGAGCTCCCTTTTATTGTACTACAATCTCGTGGCAGAAGCTCATTGGTTACAGGCTTGTGTGAAGCTTGTGTGAATCTGATGGGTCAAGCGGGCGCATGTTATCCAAATGCCAAACCCGTGATCAGCTCATGATGTCCTGCTGCTCAGATGTGTCCTGCCCAGTGACCAGTTGTCTATCACTCATTGTTTGTCTGTCATTAACAGAAAGGAAGAGGTTGTGTTGACTTACAAGCTTAGCGTGGTTTGCCAGCCACTAAGCAAGCATTGTCCCCACAAGAATATTAAATGTCATTTTTTATTTTAATCAAAATATTAATGGTGTGTGTATACAAACGCACACGCACACACACACACACACACACACACACACACACACACACACAAATAGTACATATATATGTACTATTAAATAAACAACAGGTTCAAGAGAGCCATAGATTTTTAGTCATGTTATCTGTTTTGTTTGTTTCTTAGCTTGGTTGCTTAATGCTGAATGATAGCCCACAAGCAAACAATAAGTAATGGCCCAATCCTATCCCCCCCACTGGCACACAGGATTTAGGGCTGCCAATGCAGCCTCCACTATATCTCATGAGCCAGCAGGGGACCAGGCTGGCTGGGAGAGGTAAGTAGAAAAACGTTTTACTTACCTCCTCTGCCGCTGCCTGGGCCCTTATGAGTCTATTCAGATCTATGCCAGCTCTTTTGCTGGTATAGATCTGTTCCACCGCAGGGGGCATGTCAGGCCCAAGACAGGGGCTCTGGGCAGGGGCTCTGCGAATGCTACTGCCACCAAGACCTGCCACCATCCTACCCCCACTCTGCCCCAGCTCAATCCACACCCCAGTTTGCCCCAATCCACCCCTCCACCATAAACCACCAATAAACCTCCAATAAACGTCCATGGCCTCTGGGCCTTTGCACCGGCAGCAGGTGGGTCTCCTCACCAGCAGCCCACTTAGTATGCTGACGGACCTCGCAATCCACCAGTGTATTGTGTGGATAGGATTGGGCCCTAAAACTGAACAGCAAGCAGTGTTGCATGAGAATTTTTGTACGGACGTTCTGGGGCCCCTGAGCTCAATGTGTGCACACAACTTACACACCTTAGCCCCAAATGGTTCACAAGCTTAACCATCTCTTGAATTCGAATACTACATCCTACAGGTGAGGGACATCATTTTTCAATTCTCCCCTGTGTAAACAAAAACTTCAAGGAGAAGCACATCAGGGAGTGAGCAGAGTTAGCACCTTTCTTCTTGCTATACTAATATTTTTTTATTGGGGTAAAAACACTTTTTTTTATGAGGAAATATTGAAAAACGGACAGCCCTCACCTGTAGCCTGAAGTGTTCCTGTCCATAGTACTGTCTCAGACTTCTAACAACCCTTCCTGCTGCATGTGCAGACCAGGCACACATTACGAAAAATCAAGTGGTAGCCAAAATTAGTTTGGAGAGCCTACAGCATACTTCTCTCAGTCCAGACCTCTGCCTCTGCCTCTTCATCCCAGCTCCTTACATGGCTGGACCTATACCTGGAACTACCTAAATACCCATCATCTGACCAATGCTATCTACCTCAATGTAAAAGAGATTTGATACGTTCTAAAAGTGGATCCCACAAACGTGCAGCCACACAGAGGAAGGTGAAGCATTGGCAATGCAGCGGAGTTGCTGGGGAACACGGGACAGCTGTGTGCTCACAGATATTATAGAAGAATCTGCTGAAAGAATTGAAACATTGAAACACAGAGGGGGACATTTTTGCCAGTGAAAGAGGCCTGTATGCTTGTTTGCTTGCTTGCTTTTTACATTAAGAAACCAGAAAGAATACTAAGCACGCTGGCTTCATCTCTCCATCACAACGCTAGCATGGCAATGCTGTCAAGAGAATTGCAAATTCTGTGCTAGGTGTTTGGTCTAGAAGCCTCTGACAGATACATATATTTTTCCACGGGGAAAACAGCATCTTTTGACCCTTATTCTGTACATACAGATCTATTGCAATAAATTATCATTTTCTCTTGTTGCCATGCGCTTTCAGATTAAGATGATAACTATTAACGTTGTATTATTATGTCTGGGGAAACGAAGAGCCTTTAAATATGCATTTCTCTCTTTTTTCACATTTTCATTGAAGCAACACCATTTTCAATCAAGTCTTCCTTTTAAAGAGCTTAGCAGAGCTTCAGGGAATCAGGGAGACATCAGACAAAAAATAATCCTTTATAAATAAACAAAAAGGATCATACAAAAGTATTTAATAGGATTCACTCTCTCTTACCCACAGTTATTTTAAAATGAAATCCACTTGCCAATCAAAACAAACAGCTTACTGAGTCAGTGTGAAAAAACACCCCAAAGCATCCATGTGTAATTGCACAGACATACAAAAATGAAATTATATTATTAACTTAATAATGTCTTCAACAGAAGCTGCTCATAACAGGCTCGTTTAAATAATATAGTAGGTTCTGGGTTTTAATAGGCCATATGAGATAATTCCAAGATGTACGTTTTTCATTTATTCATGCTTAGTGGTTTGTAAACCAAGCAGGCTTGTCAAGAGAGTCAGTACGGTAATTGCCTACTAATACAAAACATGCTGCAGCAACATGTGCAGTTTTCTGGGATCCTGTTCCCAGCTTTCCTGTTCCTGAAAAGAGTCCTGCACATTTAAGGAATGCCAGTAATAATACTGTGAAACCCCACTTTACAACGGGTTCACTTTATGATCAAATCACTTTACAATGGAATTTCCTTTTTTTAAAACAAGGTTCACTATACAATGTTATTCACTTTATGATGGGCTCATGATTGCTGCCAACAGGACCTCATGGGTGACAGAGAAGCCAATCAGCGGTGTGAATGCAAGCATTTGGTAACATCTCAGCCAACAGTGGTGTTTTTAACATTGTGGCTGTGTATATGGAGGGAAGGACATAGCCAATGTGAATTCTGATGCAAACTCAAGCCGCCTAGGTAACATCTCAACCAGTAGGAGCAGTTTTAATATTGTGGCTGGCTGTATGGAGGGAAGATACAGCCTTGCAATTTGTCTTTTTGCAGTTACAACATTGTGCAATCTAATGTTACGTGTAGATTTTCATGACTGGATACGATTGCAAGTGTGTTGGGAAGTATGGGTTCCACAGCCATGTATGCAATTTAATACGAAGAAATAAAAATCCTTAAAACCGCAGTTGTAGTTCGATGAGTTCTTTAAATATTACTTTCTGTTGCATTTTAAGTATTTAAAGAACTCATTGAACTACAACTGCGATTTTAAGGATTTTTATTACTTCGTATTAAATTGCATACATGGCTTGGAACCCATACTTCCCAACACGCTTGCAATTGTGCAATCTGATAACCATAGCCCCTAAAGAGTGCAACACTCACCTTTTAAATCACCTTTTAGAGAGGGAAATAGCTTCGTTTTGTGACAGAAACTTCAACTTCCAAGGTCTTTGAACGATTGGGCTCACATATTTTCACAATACAATGGTGTATCCAGAATGGATTGCCATCATAAAGCAGGGGTCCGCTGTACTGCATGTTCATTGAACACTTTGGCAGTGTCCAAAGAGAGAATATTATGCACACTGTCCCCGTAATTGCTTCAACAACCCTGTAAGGGCAGGCAGTACGATTATCTCCATATTTTCAGAAAAGGGGCTGAGGTTGAGAGTTGCCCAAAGCCGACTAGAGAGGGGGCTGGTCCACACGTGCAGCAGAATGAGGCAGGAATGAGGTGGCTGGATGGAATGTACCGCTTCAGATGTCAGGTGGGAGAACACACTTTTGAGTGTTCCCTGATGTAAACGACAATGGTCAACTCCTTGCCAATAGGAAATTAAGGGTGCAATCCAAACCTACTTAGGCCGCCGTTGTAACCAGCGGCCCAGCGAAAACGGGAGGCCCCAGAATGGAAAGGGGATTCAAATCCCCTTTGAATTCCCCTTTTGGAGGGGATTTGAATCCCCTTTCCATTCTGGGGCCTCCCGTTTTCGCTGGGCCACTGGTTACAACGGCGGCCTAAGTAGGTTTGGATTGCGCCCTAACACAGCAGAAAATAGGCTGGACTAGGACTTTTCTTTAGCTGGTGGTAATTGTAGCTTGTGGGGGGAGGGAATCTTACATGAAGGAACATTCAAAAATGGCACCCCATTTCTGCAGCTGTAAAGTCTATTCTACCCGCTCATTTGCTTGCATGTGTAAACCAGGACTGAGGTCATCATCATCACACAGAAGAGCTTTGGACTGGAGCCACAGCTCGGTCTCTTAGCCACCATGCTGCACTAGCTCTTGCATCATCCAATGCTGTAGATGTGATGTAAGCGTAAGCTACTTGTGGATTTTTCCTGCCCAAAGTAAAGCTGCTGAAAAGGACCAATAAGTTATCTACTTCCACGACTGCCCATGTTCAAGATCACCTACCCGCCAGCTTCAAGACACCACACCCCTGCCAATATCAATTTTTGCAATCCATTGTGCCACAAGCATAAATCAGGTGCATCGTAAGAGATGCTGCTTGTGCCTTTGCTCATGCTCAGCAGCCCAGCCACACATTGCAAGGGGCCATCATAAGTGAAAACCCAGGGAGGTTAGTTGATCTAGGCAAAACGACGTGTTACACAGAGAGATGCTTAAGACTGGAAACGCCTCTTCCAGAGGTGAAACAAGGGTGGAGCGAAGGCAAGTAGTTCTGCAAGACTCCGTTACACTGGAGTCAGCGGCCCCTCCCCCTTGCTGTTGGAGCCATTCCAGAAGCAACAGGGGAGTGTCCTGCGTGTTGCCTTTGCTGCCAGAATGGCTCCAACAGCAAGGGGGAGGGGCCGCTGACTCCAGTGTAATGGAGTCTTGCAGAACTACTTGCCTTCGCTCTACCCTTGTTTCACCTCTGGCCTCTTCTAACAAAAAGCAGTCGTGCAGGAGCACGGTCCAGATTGGGACTACAGCATGTGAGGAAGAGGAATTAACCCTTTCTCCCAGGCCATTTCTCCCATCAAAAATCGCCCCCCCCCCCCCCCACACACACACACACACACACACACACACAGAGCTATTTGTTCTGAAAACCTCCACGATTAGTTTTAGGCTGTGTTCAGCCTATTGGTTTCCGAGAGGGGAGGAGAAAGAGTATGATAAAACTGATGAATTGTGGGTAACCCCAACCAAATGCTCTGCCATCTGTTTTTTCGAGGTGTTTCTCCTGCACTCGGTGCCTTGAAAGTTGCAATAATGCAGAGGGAGAGAGAGCGAGAGAAAGGCAGCACTAATAAACATTATTTCTAATTCATGAAGGAGAAGCAAGCTGGATGAAGTAATCTTTTGGGCCCAGTGCCAAATGGACAACTCTGCTTAAGGGGACGTTATATTTGCTTGCAGCTACAGAGTGGTTGGTTTCCTGTCAGGAGAAAATCTAAAAGAAGCAATATGAAAGGAAATGTAGCTCCCCAAAGTATTATTTAATCCTATTTAGGCCATCTAAAACCTTGCACTCATCATGATAATATTTTTAAAACATAATTGATTGTTCTGCAATGATAAATTACATTGTAGGCAATTTATCAAATATTCAAATATCAACATCAAATATTTCCATTCTCTGTTTAGTTCTCTCCAGAGAAGAGAAGTTTCAGAAGGGAATAAATTGCCTCTCTTTTTGGGGGGGAAGTTTTCAAGAAAAATACTTTAGGTATATATTATCTAGTTTTGTTGGCCAAGTTGACCTTTGACCTTGACTTCAGCAACATTGGAAAGAAATTGGGCACACGTGCTCAGGTCACAATTCTACATTTCAAGTTTGTGTATGAGCTTGACTCCCACACCCATTTCCAAGGGTGAGAGGAAAGTTTCAAAATATATAGAAGCGTTTTCTGCCTCTCTCTCACCCCATCAGGTACTTCAGCTTGCGTCTCACCGGAGGCAGAGAAAGGGGGTGTGGCTGTGGTTGGCAGAGGGCTGAGTGCCTGACGAGAATCACCTGGAGGGAAAGTGTGGAAGAGTTTGGGGCTGCAACAACAAGCAGGGACGGCAGCTGGACATTAAGCGTTTTCTGCCTCTCTCTCACCCCATCAGGTACTTCAGCTTGCGTCTCACCGGAGGCGCGAGCCTTCGGCGCGAGCCGAAGGGCTCTTTGCCCGTGGCTCTTCGCCTGTGGATCGAAGACCAGGCAGGCCAGAATACTGCACCCCGTGGCTGAGCTCCTCCAAGCTGCTGTTATCCAGTGGGCCATCATTTGCCACCAACTGCCAGCCCCCTCCTTTCTCCATGCACGCTGCTTATTCGTGCACAGGACACTTTTACAGAGATTGGAGCAACCATGTCAGCATCGAGAGAAAAGTTGGGTGATTGATTTTTGTATGTTGGTGAAGGTTGAGTGTGAGGGTTGAGTGTGTGGTTGTTGAGTGTTTGGGACTTTTGCGAATGGGTTAGGGGTGTGCTTAACCTCGGTCTCAGTGAGAGGGAGGCCTGGGGGGGTGAGTGGGACCTCTGCCCCAGTGAGAGGGGGGCAAGGGGTGTGGGGTGTAGTGACCCGAGCCTCGGTGAGAGGGAGGCGGGGGTTGCGGGATAGGAGTGGCTGGAGGTTGGATGAGGTGTTTTTAGATCGTGGATTGTGGATTGATTGGGAGTGTGGTAGTGACTGAGAGTGGTGTGGAGTGTGTGAGTGTTTTAGGCTGTGTGGTTAGGAAGGAGGCTCCGCTGAAGGGCTATGTGTTTGACACCTCGAGGGAGTCTGGGGGAGGGGCGGGCAGCCACTATTAGCAGAGTGACGGGTCACGGAAGATATGGCGGTGGGGGCTGGGCAGGCCGTTTTAGGAGAACGAGGGTCAGTCACAGACAGACTGTCCCCCTTTCTGGCCCTTCTCCCATCCCTCTGACCCTTGGCGGTCTGGGCAACAGTCCCCTGAGTCTGAAACTGCTGCTTTTGAACGCCAGGTCGGTCAACAATAAAATCTGCCTAGTCCAGGATTTAATCCTGGATGAAGGCGCTGACCTGGTGTGTATTACGGAGACCTGGCTGGATGAGTCGGGAGGGGTAAGTCTCTCCCAGATGTGCCCGCCAGGTTTCCGGGTATTGCAGCAGCCACGACTACAGGGGCGGGGAGGTGGAGTTGCGATAGTCTATCGTGATACCATCCATCTCACTGGGTACCCTGTCCCACGGTCCACTGGGTTTGAGTGCCTCCATGTCGTGTTGGAAGGGCGAGACAGAACAGGGATTCTGTTGGTGTACCGCCCACCATGCTGCCCAACAGTCTCCCTGCCTGAGCTGACCGGGGTGGTCTCGGCGTTGGCGTTGGAGTGCCCTCGCCTATTGGTGTTGGGGGACTTTAATGTCCACGCTGAGGCCCCGAGGACAGCCGCGGCTCAGGACTTCATGGCCGCCATGGCAACCATGGGTCTGTCTCAAAGAATATCTGCCCCGACGCACGATGCGGGACACACGTTGGACCTGGTGTTTACTGCTGGACAGGTGGATGGTGATCTGGATGTGGAGGAAATTAACATCACTCCTTTGTCATGGACAGATCACTTCCTGGTAGGATTTAGGCTTATCGCGGCTTGTCGCCTCCGCAGTGGTGGGGGACCTCATTCTATGGTCCGCCCCCGGAGGATGATGGATCCAGATGGATTCCTGAGGGCTCTGGGGGATTTTCCTGTTGCCAGAGTCGGCGACTCACCCAGCGCCCTGGTTGACCTCTGGAATGGGGAAATGACCAGGGCTCTGGATCTGATCGCTCCTGAGCGTCCTCGACCAAGCCACAGAGTCAGAGCGGCCCCTTGGTTTACTGAGGAGCTGCGGACGATGAAGCGGCAGGGTAGAGGCCTAGAGCGACGGTGGCGGAAAACTTGTGCTGACTCCGACCGGGCACGGGCTAGAGCTCATTTCAGAGCCTATTCCGTGGCGGTGGCGGCAGCTAAGAAGGCTTTCTTTTCTGCCGGCATCGCGTCTGCGGAGAACCGTCCAGCTGAGCTTTTCCGTGTGGTCCGGGGCCTGCTCCATCTGGCCCCCCCAGTAGATGGGGCGGAACACACGGTGGCTCGCTGTGATGAGTTTGCCAAGCACTTCGTGGACAAAGTCGATCGGATTCGGCATGACTTGGACGCCGCGTTAGCAGTATCTAATGATGTCCCTGAGGCACCTGTCTGTTCTTCTTCCTGGGATTCTTTTCAGCTTGTAGAACCTGAGGATGTGGACAGGATTCTTTGGAGTGTGAGACCATCCACTTGCCCGCTTGACCCTTGTCCGGCATGGCTGATTAGGGCTGCCCGGGCGGGGCTGGCCGAGTGGACAGGGAGGGTGGTAAATTCATCTCTGAGGGAGGGGGTGGTGCCGCCGTCTTTGAAGCAGGCGGTGGTGCGCCCCCTCCTGAAGAAACCCTCCCTGGATCCCACTATTTTGAACAACTTTCGGCCAGTCTCAAATATCCCGTTTCTGGGCAAGGTGATCGAGCGGGTAGTGGCGTCCCAGCTCCAGAGGGCCCTGGAGGAAGCTGATTATCTGGATCCATTCCAGTCTGGCTTCAGGCCGGGGTTCGGGACAGAGATGGCCTTGGTCGCCTTGGTGGATGACCTGCGCCGGGGACTGGACAGGGGGAGTGCGTCCCTGTTGGTCCTGCTGGACCTCTCGGCGGCTTTTGACACCATTGACCATGGTGTCCTCCTGGGTCGGTTGGCTGGGTTGGGGCTTGGAGGCACCGTTCTGAGGTGGTTCCGCTCCTTCCTGGCTGACAGATCCCAGAAGGTGGTGCTGGGGGATGCTTGTTCGGCACCCTCGCCCTTGAGGTGTGGGGTGCCGCAAGGGTCAATTCTATCCCCCATGCTGTTTAATATCTATATGAAGCCGCTGGGAGAGGTCATCCGGAGGTTTGGGGTAGGGAGTCATCAGTATGCGGATGACACCCAGCTCTTTCTCTCCTTTCCACCTGATTCCAAGGGGGCGGTCGATGTCCTGAATCGTTGTCTGGAGGCAGTTGGGAGCTGGATGGGGGCAAACAAGCTGAAATTAAATCCTGATAAGACAGAGGTTCTTCTGGTCCAGAAGTCCACGACTCAGGTACTGGATCATCGTCCTGCTCTGAATGGGGTTGTACTCCCTCTGAAGGAGCAGGTCCGCAGCTTGGGGGTTCTCCTGGATGCGCAGCTGCTCCTGGATTCTCAGGTGGCGGCTGTGGCCAGGGGGGCTTTTGCCCAGCTTCGGCTGGTGCGCCAGCTGCGACCGTACTTGGATCGTGTAGACCTGGCCACAGTGACCCATGCCCTAGTGACATCTAGACTAGATTACTGCAATGCGCTCTACGTGGGGCTGCCTTTGAAGACTGTTCGGAAACTGCAATTAGTGCAGAATGCGGCGGCCCGGGTGGTTGCCGGGGCTTGTCGGTTCGACTCAGTCGGACCGTTGCTTCGGCGGCTACACTGGCTGCCGGTTCGTTTCCGGGCACAATTCAAAGTGCTAGTTTTGACTTTTAAAGCCCTTAACGGCTCGGGTCCAGGGTATTTGAGGGACCGCCTCCTTCCTTATAATCCGACCCGTACTCTGAGGTCATCAGGGGGGGCCCTGTTGACCGTGCCGCCACTGACGGAGGTGAGGGGGATGGCGGCACGGAATAGGGCCTTCTCAGCAGTGGCGCCCCAATTATGGAATTCCCTCCCCCTGGAATTAAGAACGGCTCTCTCCTTAGAGACCTTTCGGCGGGGCCTCAAGACGTTTTTATTTAGGTTGGCATTCGATGACTGACATGGCGGGCTGGCTTTTTTAACAAATGGCTTTTTTAACAAATGGCTTTTATAGGTGACCCACTGGGACTGTCAGTTTTATTTGTTTTAATTACTTGTTTTTAATTATGTTTTATTGTGTATTATGTATTTTAACATGTTCTTAACTGTAAGCCGCCTTGATTGCCCTTATTGGGAGAAAGGCGGGGTAGAAATCTATTAAATAAATTAAATAAATAATAATATAGATTTTAATGAGATGCCTGCCTTGAAGATTGAGAGACATAGAAATGAAAGTTTGGTGTGCAAGTTCAGGATACAAATCTACACTTTGGATTTGAACCTTAGTTTTAAGGGATAGAAGAAAGATGTAAATACATTGTAAAGCAATAACTAAAGAGAGACTTCTTGAACACAGGTTTTCTAATGATGGATGGTGGGCTAGTTACGGCAGTGCAAGGTCCCGATAGGATTGGGGACTATATGACATAGGCCTGGAGTTAGGCTTACCATAGTCCCGGAATCGAGTCGCGCTGCAGCCTGCAAAAGACTCAAGCCTCTCCCAGGAGTACACCGCGGCGGGCCAATGCAAGCCGCGGCTTCTGTAGCTTCCGGTAAACGAGGCGACCGCGTTGGCCTGCCGCGGTGCACTCCTGGGAGAGGCTCGTGTCCTTTGCAGGCTGCAGCGCGACTTGATTCCGGGACTAAGGTAAGCCTACCTAGAGTACATATTACTGTTGCCATAGACAGATGAGATGACTATGCCCTCTGTGGCCTAAACATTTGAAAGTATTTGCTATGATACACACCACATTGTCTGTTGAATCTTGACTACTGAATTCAGGCTCCACACACGTGCTGCTAGCTTGACTAGTTTTATTACTAACAGGCTTCTGTAAGCTTTCTGGCAGGGCTTTTAGCACAGGTCTGCAGCAGAGTTTTTTCTAGGTCAAGGAAAGCAAGAGAACAGGGAGTCTAGAGGCTGGACTGTTCTTACGAGGGATATGTACAGTTCATTCATTGTGCCTGAAAACGGCCTGCCAGTGAGACTTGGAGTTTCCCCACCACCTTCATTCCATATGCCTGGCAGCTTTTGGGAAAGGCCATAGAAAGTTGATTGGTAAGTCAAAGTGATGTAGACTTGAGTCTATTGACTCAGCCTTGACTCAGCGATCGTAAAAGACTTGACTCGAGACTTGGGAGCATTTTACGACAAGTCGAATTTTATTCAGGTTTAAACCTGTTTTCCCCATGAAATAGATAGGGACTCGCAACTCACAACCAAAGACTTGGGACTTTAGGGCAAACTTGATTTGTGATTTGGACAACTTGACTCGAGACTTGGAGTCAGAGACTTGATCCACATCCCTGGTACATCACGGTGAGTATCTGCACAAACATCTGAGGCCCTGGCCTTTAGCCACCAAGCATGCCTGCTGGATCTCCCAGCAGTATGAGGTAAAACCGCCATTACCTAGGTTCTCAGGCCTGCTGTTGGACCTGCTGTTCTGAAAGAAGGGAGGTGAAAACAGAGAACGCCACTCCCCCCACATCTGTTCCTCATTTATCTCTCCTGCACCCTTCTCTTTCTCCCTGCCCATTCTGTGCAAGGAATGGGAAGCGAGCACAGAACCATATGGCTGGGAGTTGGAAGCAGCATCAATACTCATCCAGAGACTTAACACTAACCCAGGCCCCACACTCTGGAGTCTGATGTACAGATGGCCTTACAGTATTTTCAATTTTTAAAGTCTACTGAGTGAGAGGGAGCAACCCGCTTCTTGCCCTCCAGACTGTCAGGTGTCTGACTAGACAATTTATTATTGAAGTGAGAGGTATCTTGCCTCTGGGAACAACAGAAGGCATCTCTTTTTTTTTTAATCATGTTGGTTTCATAGTCAGTTGCTCAGTGTGAGAAAACTCATGCTATCCAGATCTCTGCCACTGGCAAGAAACCCAAATTTGACAAGCTGTGGTGGCTAAAGTCGCAGTTTCAAGAGGGGAATGAGAAATGGGATGAGAAACTATATCTCAAGGCATTGACAATTGTTACTGACAGCCCTCCTCCCCCACCCCTTTGCTGTTATCACATGGTTGAATTATATATCTCCAATCATTCTTGAATTTACTGGAGCAAATGGGTATAGAGCCATGGCAAAAAAGTTTTTTTAAAATGGTATCAATAAAAAACGAGGCAAACTTAAGTGCAGCTTAAAAATAGTAGTTTAAAAATAAAAATATTGAAAACACAAACACAACACACTGAAAATAACACGTTAAAAATCAAAACCATCAAACATTGCAACATTTCGCTCGTCTGCTACGAGCATTATCAAGCAAAACACCCTCATGTAGTGGGAAGATGTTAGCAAGCCAGTTACTGGTGGCCATAAGGCACATTTGCGGCACCCAGTAGTTTACATTCACTGGATAAGGAGGTGGAAAGTAGATATTTGATGCTAAAAATCTTTGGTTTCCTGGTGGTGTTCCTTGAGCAGCTAATTAGGTCCATGTGTGTGTGTGTGTGTGTGTGTGTGTGTGTGTGTGTGGAGGTTGGTCAGCTGGATGGTAGGGATGCTTTCAGTTATCTCCCACACAGCTGATTCTTGTAGCAGCTTGAAAATGAGGCTTTCTTCACCCTTTATGTAGTAGGACTAATAGCTTAGGCTTGCTAACATCTTCCCACTACATTAGGGTTTTTTGCTTGATAATGCTCGTAGCAGACGAGCAAAATGTTGCAATGTTTGATGGTTTTGATTTTTAACGTGTTATTTTAAGTGTGTTGTGTTTGTGTTTTTAATATTTTTTATATTTTAAACTACTATTTTTTTAAGCTGCACTTAAGTCTGCCTCGTTTTTTTATTGATACCATTTAAAAAAAACTTTTTTGCCATGGTTCTATACCCATTTGCTCCAGTAAATTCAAGAATTATTGCGGGCCATGAAAACTTAAAATTATTTTATCTCCAATCAGTGTGATGATTTCTAGGAAGGGGAGATAACTCTACACCACTGGAACTACAGTTTCTGATGGGGACGGAGGCATATCCACAATTTATCCAGGGCCTGTTATGTTCTAGCACAGGGGTTCTCAACCCCTTCTCAGCCAAGTACCACCTCTGGCACCACTCTCCTGCTGCGTACCACTGGAAGTGACCGGCAATTACATCATCACCAGTTACTTCCAAGTTTTCAGGTTTTTGGAAGTCAGAAAACACAGGTAGGAGGCTCTGGGCAGGTGGGAGGGCCCTACTTAGCATTCCCGAGAAGCTTGGCCAAAGGCAGGAGCCTCTCGGGAGCGAAAATGCGCTGCCGAAATCACCACGTCAGAGCGGGGGTCCGGGGGTCTGGGTACCACCAGCAGTCGGCCAAAGTACCACAGGTGGTACTTGTACCACTGGTTGAGAACCCTTGTTCTAGCAAGTTCCAGGCTGATCTGAAAATAAAGGGAGGATCCCATTGCAAGGAGAGGAAAATGTTTTGCTTATCTCTCCCTGCCTTGAAGACCTCAGAACATGAGGGTTTGGTTTTTCAAAACAAAATGTTTCCACCTCAATTTCTTCCTTTGGTATTTGGGTATGGGAGTTCCAAAGCATGTTAATGCGAGTAGATAAATAGGTACCGCTTGCGGGAAGGTAAACAGCGCTCCGTGTTCCAGCCGCATGCTACGCGCTGCATCAAGGAGAGTCATGCCGGCCACATGACCACAGAGGCGTCTTCGGACAACGCTGGCTCTTCGGCTTTGAAATGGGGATGAGCACCACACCCTAGAGTCGGACACAACTGGACTTAATTGTCAGGGGTCACCTTTACCTTTTTTTTTTACTCTGAGGTAGTTAAGAATGGAATACACACATTCACATTGTTTCTTTTCTTAGCCAGTTATACAGAACTGGGGTATTGGAAGCATCTGGTTGGCCACTGGGAGGAGAAGCAGGATATTGGACTAGATAGACCATTGGTCGTATCCAGTGGAGCTCTTCTAAATATGTTTTGTCATTAGGCAGGATGACGTGGACCACTTCACAGGTTTTAGTACTATGTAAAGAAGGGAAATTATTGACACTCCAATCCTATGCTCACTTATTTGGGAGTACCCGGTAAGTCCCACTGGATAAACACACATAGCACTGCACCACTTACTGCAATGGGCTGCACCATGGATTTTCTATGTCAGGCACCATAATGTCTTGGACCATCCATCTCTCTCATATGAGGAAGCTTATGCCTTCGTGGCAAAACACAGAGTTGCTAGATGATGCTAACTCACAGAATGGTCTGTTCAATAGCTCAAAGGTACCAAGAGAAAACACAGCAGTAGCATTTCTTACTCATGCTCTAACTTTTCCTATCAATGCATCACCACAACAAGAAAATTTAACTTTGCAAGATGCTAACCCAGTAGGGTAAATGTAATTTTAATGGGACTTACTCCTAAGCAAGTAGACTTACGGCACAATCTTGTCTAACCTAAGATTGGAGGGGCGACTGCTCCGCCAGTCTAGCATTGCGGCACCTGGAGAGTAGGTGGTACCAGTAGAGAGGCTTGCACCGCTCCTCCGGTGCTGCAGAACGGAGCAGTGTCGTGGCAGAGCGGTAAGGCCCCGCTGGGCGGTAGAGAGGCGGGGGAAAGATGGAATGGGGGCATTCCAGGAGGGTGGATTGGAGGTTCGGGCCTGGGAAGGTGGAAGGATTGGTGGAGGCTGTTGGGCCTGTTGAACCTTACATGGGCCTCTCGAATGTATGCCAGCAAAATTGCTGGCGTGCATTCGAGGAGACCCATGGTGGCAACTGTCACGTTACACACAGGAGGTTGCCAGCAAGCCCAATCCCAGGCGCGTTGCGACGACGCGTGTCACCCCAGAGCGGGGGCGCGCGTCGCCCTTAAGGGGAGGCTCCGCCCCTGCGCGTGACGTCACGCGCAGGAGCAGAGCGCCCTCCCCGCTCCGTTTTCGGCTCATTTTGGAGCCAAACGGACACAGGGGAGGGCGGGCGGGCCCACCATCCGCTCCAAACTGTAAGTGGGGGGGTGATCGCGCGTCACCCCTAGACGCGCGACACCCCCCCGGCGGCCCGCCTCCCCCTGTCGACGCCAGTGCCCAATCCCATGAGGCGGGTGCCTTTTATGTATGCTTGCCACATCCTGCTAGACAGGATTGGACTGCCTGGTTTACAATTTTAATCCTTCAGTGTCCAAACCTAAGCTTGTTCACATTTGTACCAGCCCCATTTGTACAAGCCCCATTTGTACCACCCCAAACAGCCATTTAATCTGAAGAGACAAGTGAATGATAAAGCTTATCTCCATGTTATGAAATTGAAAAGCATAGGTCATGATATTCAAAGCCTGGATTGAGCCGGGCTAGTTTATGCTGGTTAGTTGGCATTGGCAGCCCTATTCTTAGCTCAAGTGTGAATGTTAATCCTGGCTCTCCATTAAGTTCCACAAAGATCTTAGAGGTGGCACTAGAAGAGCTGTGTGGTTTGTTTTGCTCTACGTTCTCTGTGATGAATCTCAGCACATGAGGGTCAGCCAGGAGCTATGGAGTCAGAGTGAAAAGACCAAGGGTGGTCAGGGGTCCTGTACCAGAAATTGCACTATAGAAAAAACTATTTTGATAGATACTGTTTGTGCTTGTCACACAGGAATGAGAATCGCTGTAACTAGTGAAACTTCTTCTGCACTGTCCTCTTTTGCATTTGGTTACCTTATGACTTTTATGGAGAGCAAGGCAGAGAATGGGGCAGGGGAGATGCAAAAACCAGTCATAAATTAGTTTTAAATGGTCACTAAATTAGTTAATGGACAGCTCATTTCCCCTCCCCCTTCCATTGTGAAGCAGTGCAGTCAACACAGAAATGCCCTCTTGGGGATGAGGCACTGACTAACTACAATAATGCAGAAGCCTGCAGCTACCACCTCAGCCATTAGCAAATGTTTCAACATATGTATATTTTATGGTTAGGAGGTATGATTTTTAAATATTTCATTGCTCCCAGGCAATAGTACATGCACATTGTCCCTCATTCTATTGTGAAAACGTGTTATGGCTTGTGTTTGCTTGTTTGAAGCTTCTGGAGCTAAAAAAAAAAAAAAAATTACAGCCCAATCGTAAATAAATTGCACTGCACCGATGCAGCGGCACTGGCGTAGGCTATGCTGCATGCCACAGGGAAATTTTGGCTGCTGCAGGTCTCCTCAATTAGTCCCATTGGCCCAGGGTAATCCCCAGCAGCCACTATGGGTTATCTCGGCCCTGCGCCAGCTCTATAGCTGGCACAAGTCCGAGTTGATCTGTGTTGGTGGATTGGGCCCTGGAGGGGGGGGGACAGAATATGGCATGCACTGGTGCCACCAATCCCACCCCCCCTCCTGGCCCCAATCCCCCACCCTGTTCCGCCCCCTCCCCACATCCCTCTCCTGCTCCTGCGCAGGACTTACCTGCTTTGGCAGGCATCACTCCGGCTGCCTTCCCGCCGACACTGCTAAAAGGTGCGCTGTCACAAAGTGCTTTAAGGAACAGCACGGTGCAACTGCTGATTAGGATTGGGCCATTAATTGAGTAAAAACTCTTGAAATAATTTTTTATTATTTATTTAAGCCCAAGTCTCCTCTGGTATATCTTGCCAGGTATTTTATTAATGATCATTGTTATCTGTAGTTTTTCAGTTATTCATTCACCTGTGGACTCTTAACTTGCAAAGACATGGAGAAATCCATAATCCTTTCCCAGAAGACTGCAAACTCTGTTTTAAACTCCCTAGCTTAAACATCAAGTATAGTTACCTAGAAGAAGACATAACAGAATTGTTTATGAAACTTCTCGGGGGAAGGAAAAGACACTCAAGAAAGGAACTGGAAAGAAAATGGAGGAAAGGGTTGGCAAAGCAGAACATTAATGGAAACTGGAGAAGGAGGAAGGAGAAGACAGAAGAAAAATTGTAGAAGAAAAACGCAGAAACATTTATGAAGGTGAATTCTATTTTCTTTTCTCCAACAAATAGTCTTGCAGGCACAGTAGTTGATTTATCAAACACAGATTCTCCATCTGTGAGTTGCACAGATGACTCCAAGACCTTGTGTGTAAGCAGTCATACCAGACCATTGGGCCTGGGAGAAATAGGTCAATTGACTTGGACCCAGAGCAACGTATCTTAGGCTGCAATTCTATACTCACTTAACCGAGAGTAGCCCCATTGATTTGGAAATTGAAAGGAATGGGCAGAACGGGGCAGGGGAGGAATGGGGGAGTATCTGGGAGGGGGAAGAACAGGGCAGAGACCGGTGGCAGCAACTTGTGTCCGTTTCTTCATCCTGTTTTTACCTTGTTCCGTCTCCGTTACTCACCTCGGACCTGTGCTGGTAAATTAGCTGGCGCAGAGCCGAGGTGACCCATTAGGGTAAAGAACGTTTACCCTCGGCTTAGGGAACAAATGTTTCCTTATCTGGAGACCGTGACCCACCCCCCACCCACCCCCACCCCGCAGGGCTGCAACATGCTCCTTGTTGGCATGGCTGCATCAGCGGGGGAGGATTTTTTTTTTTAGTTAGGACTGGACTGTTCTACATTTCCCTTGCAATGATGCTTTGAAAATAATTGGTTGCTGGCCTGAATCCGCTTTAGATAGTTGTTAATTGTAATGTGCTATATTATAAGGACCAGATAGTACTTTGTCCTCTTCCTCAAACAACAGTCTTTTTGATGCTGTTGTCAGTTATCAGGCTAAGACAGAAGAGGCCGGTTCCCATATTTCTCTCTTGGAACTCAACTTTTTAATGCATATTCAAGATGATATATTACACGTATTGACATACACATATATACAGTAGTTTTGTGGAGGAATGTTTTACCTTTGCAAGAGCATTCAGTACAGAAAATAAATAATCTTGAAGGCTGTAAGAAGAAAAAGTACAAGACAAGATGTCTTGTGAAAAATGAAGCAGTCAGTGTTGACAGCAACTAAATTAGATTTGTAATGAATTTATGCTTGAAAGGAATCCAGATGTTTAATTTTTGAAGAAAAAGGGTTGATTTCACTGCTGCTGATAATATCTACAGCACTGATGGACTTTATATTTCTTTTATTTTTTAGTTACCTAACGTTGAGATGGATAGGTGCATAATTACTATATAATTTTAGATGGAATTTATCATTAGTTTTAAGTGCTCTCCCCCCCCCCCCACCGTTTGATCTATCTGCCTGGGTCAGAATTGATTTCCAAATAAAGGTAAAGGTATCCCCTGACAATTAAGTCCAGTCGTGTCCGACTCTAGGATGTGGTGCTCATCCCCATTTCAAAGCCGAAGAACCAGTGTTGTCCGAAGACGCCTCCATGGTCATGTGGCCGGCATGACTCTCCTTGCCACAGCGCGTAGCATGCAGCTGGAACACGGAGCGCTGTTTACCTTCCCTCAAGCGGTACCTATTTATCTACTCGCATTGACATGCTTTGGAACTGCTAGGTTGGCAGGAGCTGGCCAAGCAACGAGCGCTCACCCCGTTGCGGGAATCGAACTGCCGACCTTTTGATCGACAGCTTATGGTTCAGCGGTTTAACCCGCTGCGCCACCCGCTGGTACTGTACTGTAAATATAACAAGCCAATCCTATGAATTACAGAGGCATTGTTTTAAATTGTTTTAAATCGTAAATTCTACTGCAAGAGAATCAGGCAAAAA
This sequence comes from Plestiodon gilberti rubricaudatus, assembly GCA_026170595.1. Classification (NCBI taxonomy): domain Eukaryota; kingdom Metazoa; phylum Chordata; class Lepidosauria; order Squamata; family Scincidae; genus Plestiodon; species Plestiodon gilberti. The sequence continues at coordinate 170,622,983 of JANXHW010000001.1, forward strand.
TCACTTTTGGTAAAAGAAAAAAAAGTGGAGGAAGCCTGAACAGACAAACAGAAACCCTCATTGCCACTAGGAAAATGTGGTGTTGGTGAAGTTCACTCCAAAAGTATTAAAAAGGGGGGGGGAGTGAGCACTCATATATATATTTTAAAGCCCAGGGCTTCTCAAGTATCTCTTGCTGAATACTTGTGTACATACAATATACACTTTGTTCCCCAGGTGCTACATTTTCTCAAGTAGCAGTGTGTGTGTGTGTGTGTGTGTGTGTGTGTGTGTGTGAGAGAGAGAGAGAGAGAGAGAGAGAGAGAGAGAGAGAGAGAGAGAGAGAGCAGCTGTGTTCCTACACACACACCCCGTGGGGGGTGCCGACGCGACACCCCCACGTGATGCCACAAGGCACGCCCCTTGGGGAGGTGTGACGTCATTTTGGCACAGCAGCGTGGCTCGAAACACACACACACACACGTTGTTTTACAAGGCTTTTTGGAGCCAAACGACTCCAGGGCGGGAGGGAGGGCACAAATAAGGACAACGAACAGACGACCGGCGCAAAATAGCAACAGGAGCGGCGGCGGACAGGGCGAGAAACTCAAAGCAAACATTAAATATATGTTAACATTCTGCTTAATGATCCGCAGGGGGCTCCGCATTTCTCCTCCCACACAGGGCAGCAGGATTAAGCAGACAGCCTTGCCTAAAAATATGGCTACGACTTCAAGGGCAGCAGGGTGCGGTCTCTGCACAGTGTGGTTTGGGGGTCCCACGTTTTAGAAACAGCTCCCCTGGGTGCTATCAGCAGTGATGTAGACTTGAGTCTGTTGACTCGGACTTGACTCGGACTCAAGTCGCGTCAATGACTTGACTCGGACTTGACTCAGCGATTGTAAAAGACTCGAAAGACTCGATTCAATTTGACTCGAGATTTGGAGCCTTTTACAACAAATCGAATTTTATTCAGGTTTAAACCCGTTTTCCCCATTAAATAGATAGGGACTCGCAGCTCACAGCCAAAGACTTGGGACTTGGGGGCAAAGACTTGGGACTTGACTTGAGACTTGGAGTCATGTGGAGACTTGATCCACATCCCTGGTCAGTATGGGAGAAAGTCAGATCATCTGAACACTTATGGTATAGGAGCCTCAGGGATCTACCAGGCTTGCAGCTGGTGCACCGATTCATGAAATGGCAGGAGACAGGTGGTTTTTTATTTTTTAAAGATGTGCTTCTTTGTCTCCTATTGTTGCCTTTAATCCTTATTTTTAATGTTACACAAGTTAAGTGGATGTTGTGAAGGGATGTTACGCTAACACCAGAAATATGATACACTTCTTTGACAGCATAAGGATATAATATGCCCGTGTTGCAATTCAAGCGCTAATAGGGAGTGTTCTTCATTTTGTTGCTTTTCCTTTTGTCAAAATAATAGCAGTTGCACGCTGCAATGTTAATAGTTCTTTCCCAGATTCTGTCACTTTTTGCATAAGTACTGTTGCAGTACAAAGCTGTTCGCGTTCCCTCTGAGGACTGTGAGGACAGCCGTTCTTATGACAGCAGAAGGCAGGAAAACAGGCAGGGAGAGAGATTCTAGTGCTGAAATGAACAGTGATGTCCAGAAAGAATCTAGATGGGAATGATATACGTTGATGCTAAATTGTTGAACTCTAGAAAGACCCAGACATTGAGCCTCATGCTGTAGGTCTGGTTCCAGCAAATTAACTTGGGACTAGGCTATGCACTTAGGTTTACCAAGTCAGATGCATCCCAAATCTGGGATTTCTGAGCAGGATCTGGTGATGAAAAATGGTCGAAAAATGTTGTTCAAGGCAGGGTCCAGCAGTAAACAGGAGAGGCCCAGCAGTAGTCCACAAACATCCTGAGATTTAGGGCCCAATCATATACTCACCGCACATCCTCAGTCCTCTTCTTACACTGACGCTGATTGCCATAAAGCGTCAGCATCAGTCACAAAAGGCGCTGCAATAGCATGCCACTGTTGCACATGCGCCAACAGTTGCACATGTGCAACAGCGTGCTGCCTGCACCCTACCGCCCATGTCGTTATCAGCTCTCCTGCTCATTGGAGGAGGTGAGTCAGCGGGAGAGGTGGGAGGGGGTGGGGAGGGTGGTATGGGCAGGGTGAAACAGGGCGGGGAGGGGCGTGATGTGGTGGAGAGGCTGCGGGAGGGGTTGAATCCAACTTACCATATGGGCGGTGGACCTAGCAATCCACCACCTGGAATAGCCCAAAGTAGTCGCAAACGTGCCGTAAAGCACATTTGCGGACTACTTTAGAGCACATTTGCAGACTACTGTAGAGCACGTTTGCGGACTACTTTAGAGCAGGGCAGGCCAAGGGCTCCACTGGCCAAGGACTTGACCAGCCGGTGGACCCAGGTAAGGTTGGATCCGGTGGGCATTTTGGGCAGTAACGGGAGGGCGGCCATAGGCCCAGTCACACCGGGAGGGGCGGGGACATGGCATCCGCCATATCCCATTCTCCACCGGGCTCCGGAGGGCGACTGGGCCGTTACACGGCCTCCTCCAACTTCTGCCAGCAAAATAGCTGGTGGAAATCCAAGGAGACCTACCGGCCCCAGCCGCCATTACACTCGGGGAAAGGGACGATCATCCCCTTCCTCAAGTAGACATTTTGCCGCAGGCTGCCTGCTGGGCAGCCCATGGCGGAGCACTGGATTGGGCTGTTACATAGGTGGGGGGTGGAGGTGGACTCAATCAATGGCATAGAGACCACAGAAGCTGTTGTGACCTATTCTGGTGAAGAAATTTGGGGACTTCCTTGTTGTTCCCCATTGGGACTGAAAAGAACTTCTAATATCAGTTATCGCTGATAGGCAGGCAATAAAATATACGCATTGCCAGCCTAGGTATAAAACTAGAAGTCTTGTCTTTGCTCTGTGTGAGCCAGACTGCCAGAACCCCATGTCTCTTTTTTCCAGGTTGCCTGCTTGAGATTCACATTCTCTGCTCTGAATTATAGCTTCAGTTTGCTCCTTGCTCCTACTTGCTTCAGCCTTTCATCCAGCTGCCAATGCCTCTGCCACAACACAGCTCCTGCCTGTATCACCTTGTTCTTGCTTCAACCATCCCCAGTTCTCCAGAGAAGCTGCCTCCAGCCTTATCCTGCCTTTGACAGCGAAGTGAGAAAAGTTATATATCATTAGGTATGAGATCAAAACAGTCAGAAAATATCATACTGCCAACAAAAATATACACTTATGGCATATCTATAATTTGTTGGAGCTTCCATGCTTTGCTGAATTAGGCTGCAAACCTATACATATTCACCTGGGAGTAAGACCCAATGGAGCTTACTTCTGAGTAGACATGCCTAGGATTGCACTGTTAGTGCACTCCTATTCATACTTACATGTGAGTAGACATGCATAGGATTGTGCTATTAGAATAGTACAGCATTGTTTCTCAAACTGCTTGGGTGCGACCCACCAGGAGAACCGGCTGCTGTCCCCTGCCACCTTACGGGGCGTGGACAGCATGAAAGTGGTGGCGGCAATCCCAGAGACCCCCGCCGCCAGGAAAAAAATGTACATTTTGTACTTACCGGGTGTCCTGCATCCCTCCAGAGGGTGCAGGGAGGCCCCCGGCCCCCTCTGCAGGCCTCCCCATGCTGTAGATCACCGCTCTGCAGTGATTGTGACCACTTCCGGTTTTCAGATGAAAACCAGAAGTGGTCGCAATCGCCACAGAGAGGCGATCTATAGCATGGGGAGGCCTGCAGAGGGGGCCGCGGGCCTCCCTGCACCCTCCAGAGGGATGCAGGATCCCCTGGTAAGTACAAAATGTACATTTTTATCCTGGCGGCGGCGGTCCCCAGGATTGCCATTGTCCTTGCCCCTGTAAAGACTCAAAGTTCTCCCTGCCTTGCAATGAGAACTTTGAGAAATCCTGATATACAGTATATGAGTTTGGTTGGGACACCTCAAAAAAGGATACTAGAGGGCACTGTGTTAGTTGTCACTTAGGTGCAGAGCATTTCATCACGTAAGTAAGTCCCACTTCCTATCTAAAGTGGAGCAGATACTGACCTACCCCCTCAGTGAGAAATAGGCTTTAGCGTGGTGTAGTTCCACGGTAATCATCACTCCAGGGTACATGGGCACGCATTCATTTATGCTGTAATAAGTATGTATACAATACAATATTCCTATTCTGGTCAATAGCAGCAAAGATAGTCTATTTGTCTAAAGCACACAGATGATTAGAGAATCAATGTTTTTTGGAGATTAGATTTAAATCATTTACATTCAACAATCAATAAGGTCAAATGTGCAATGTTGATTTAACATTTAATAGAATAAGTCTAATCAATACGTTCTATTACCAGATGCCAGCTTTCAGACAGCAGTGAAGGAATGTAGTGATACGTACAATGTAAGACAATACAATAATTATGTGTTGCTGTTTTTAAATAATGCTTGTATTTTGGTCAGTGTGTTGTCTGATGGTGCCTTTTGAATTGCTTTCTTTGTGATGAAACTATAGTGTTTTATTTCTTGCCAATACTGTAATTTAAAGATGGTAAATAAAAAGTGTAATTTAAAATGTCACTTTATTTCTGCTTCAGTTCCCACGAGTGTGCACTTACCTGACACTTTTGAGTATAATAATTACACCACAAGACAGGAATAAATATAGAAGTTTGTGGGAAGGGAAGATCAGAACCAACAATATAAGGATACCCTTAATAAAAAGTAACAAAGAAAATGATGCAGATTTGAATTCTCCCCACAGTCTCAACCCCATTTTTGGATCTATATTTTGTCTTCCTTTTAATCCAATCACAGATGCTTGCTGTCAAGTGATATGCTTAGACATGAACTTCACTGGGGATTCTAGAGGAAATTGTCTCTAATTCTACCTCAACTCAAAGTGCTGTTGTGTAAATAAGAACTGTAACAACATTATGTAATAAATTGTCAGTGAGGTGGGGGTGAGTGAGAGTCATTCCAATCCAGCGAATGGAATTCCTGCTCAAATCCTGCAAACAGGTGCTGCATTTACATGCCCTTTCTCAGTCCAGCTGCCCAATCCTGTGTAACTTTTGCACTGGGTAACAGTAGATTCACTGGTGTAAGTGCACTTATGCCAGGGTAACTTGCCGTACGCCGACAGATGCAGGGCGGACATCGGCGTAACCATCCTCGGACGCCGTGCATGCACAGTTTGAACGCAGTACAGACACTGCCGCAACTCCACTGGCACAGGGGGCATTCCGGGGGCATTCAGACACCCCCAGAATGCCCCCTGCGCCGGCGGAGTTGTGCCGGCATCTGTCCTGCATCCGAACTGCACATGCGCGGCGTCCAAGGGGGGTTACGCTGGTGTCTGTCCTGCATCCGTCGGCGTAAGGCTACACTGGCATAAGTGCACTTACACCAGTGAATCTACTGTTACCTGGTGCAAGAGTTACACAGGATTGGGCTGTCAGTCTGGGAAGACTGAACATGCCTGAGTCAGGAGAGAAGGAGAATTGCAGTGCAGGCCCTCTCCCAAGATAGACATGTTCAATTTACCCTCACCCTGAACCTGAGCATATTTCATGGGTGGCCAACCTTTTAGCATGAATGCTCCTCTGTAATGGCTGTCTAGGTGAGGGCATTTCAGCAGGTGCAGCTACTTTAGCAGCACCATCAGCACTGGTAGCTGCCAAGATTCAGTCTTCTACACAACTCTTAAGAATGCAGAGGCCCTAATGGTGGAAGGTTGGCCACCCCTGACCTAGACTGAACATCTCAAAGTCTTCCTTGTTTTTCCTGCTTTGTGATGTTTTCTTCCATTTTTTTCTTCTCGTCCTGATGAAGGCAGACATCTCTTTATCCTCTGTAAACACCCCCAAAGTGTTCTAAGATGTCGGGTAAGTAATTGCTGGTACGGGGCTTCAGCCCAAGAAGAAAATACCTGGCTAGCAAAGCCGAAGAAGAAGACCAGGTTCGGTATGCTGATGCCTGGGAAAGAGCCTGTAGGATTTCAATTGTGCCAGATGGGAGCTAAGTGGGATGAACCTGGACTTGGGCTACCAGAGGACATGCAAGGTAAACATGTTGATGATGCCTAAGGACTAGGACATTCCACCCAAGTGGAATATGGCTCTCTGAATGCATAAAAATGGCTCCTGAAAGAATGTGGAATGTAGTAAAGTGTGTAGAAAAGTTATAGGGGTGAGAAAAAGGTAGGACAATGTAGCTTTTGACCTCCCCCTCTCCACATAATTTAAAAGGGGAAAATCTTATGCCTCTCCTATGGAATGTTCTAGTGAAAGGCTAACAAACTACAACACCCACAAAAGCTTTCAAATCCTCAAGCTAACGGTAAAGTACATTTATATCTGGTTTTAGTGCCTGAAAGCTTCATGCCGCTCGCTGAGGACTGACATTGGCAAATGACTAGAGAAGCATTTTTTGGCCAAGTCAGTAAAACATGCTCAACAAAACTAAGTTAAGGAGTCGTTGGCAAGAGTGAAATAATTTTGTAAACAATATCCTCTCGCTATCCCTCGGAGTCATTTCAATTTCCCAGGATACTTGGCTGTTGGCCTCAAATTCACCATACTTCAACAAAAACACTTGGAAAAAAAGAGGATCTGGCATGAAACTGCTGAACTAGAAACTCAAATTGATCAGTCATTTTGCTTCTATTTGACTCAGACTTAATTGGGACTCTGGTTTTCTTCCTGCTGCATGTGTTAAATGAGCTTTGCAGGGCTAGAATGATGGTATTATCGCAAGGTCAAACTAGATGAGATGTTTGCTGCATGCTTAGCAGTTGCACATCTATTTTCATTGCACAGTTGTGGAAACCTTGAATCTCCCACCACCCACCCCGCCACCAATTTATCAGTACTGGTGGTGGGAGGCCTCTTGCCAGCCTGCATATAGATTTGCATATATAGATCGCACATCTATTTGCAAATAGCAGTTGGATCAGGATCTGATCCAGATTGCGAAGATGGCAAAGGAAGGAGGACTCAATCTCTTTCCCCTCCACCACATTCCGAATCGATTGGGCCCTGATCCAGCTGCTATCCAGAGCAGTGGAGGAGCCCACAGCAGCTGGTTGTCAGTTTCAAGGAGACTTTTCCACCTCATCCTCAGTGCTGCTGGGAAGAAATGAGATAGCAAGAGGTAGCAGGGACCTGGAGCAGCACCAGAGAGAGAACTGGTGTTGAAGTTCCACCCATAGGACTTTGTCACCTCCAGCCATTTTGCGGCCATATCCAGGGAATTTCCCTAGGACCAGTGTGCAGTGGCAGGTTCCTAGTAAAGAGGGCAACTCTTTTGGGTTATTCCCCGCCCCGCCCCCCCGGTCATCACAAGGGCGAGAGCATCTGACCCTTTGATCAGCAACACCCAATTTTGGTGAGAGGAGGGTTGGATTTGGGTGAACCAACAGGTCTCTAGGCTCAGGCGTCCTGCAGGGTTCAAATTGGTATCCCATGTTGTTTGAAATGAAACAGGAAACGCTGGGGGAAGTTATCATGGACTTAGGGGTTGGATGTCTCTAGTGTCTGGATGACAATTCAGCAATACATCTCCATTCCATCGGGTACTGGGGAAGTTGTGGAAACCTTGAATCTCCCACCACCCACCCCGCCACCATTTTACCAGTACTGGTGGTGGGAGACCTCTTGCCAGCCTGCACACACGGCCTCCAGACATGTGCGCTGGCAGCCTCATCGTGTGTGCCACAGCGGCACTTCCATGATAAATTGGAAGTTCCTATTAGGGTGAAACTTTTGAGAATTTTTCAGGGATAGCCCAAAAATGTTCTATAACAGCTCAGTTCTATCTTTCACCATACAGCCATGTTGAGCGCATGCTGCATGCTATGGTGGAGGGTGATCAGATGGCCAGTGAGAGGTAAGTAAAAAAACTCCTGGTAGGCTGCCTGATCACCTATGGGTCTCCTCAGACCCACGGCAGCTATGTAGCTGGTGTAAATCTGAGGAGAGGAAGGGGCAGGGTATGTTGGAAAATTGGGGACAGGATCCCCTTCAGTGTGCTCCCCACCCCCTGCCCTCCCCATCATTCCTGCCCTGAACCGCCCACAAACCACCCCCTCTACCTCCTTACCTGGGCCGGCAGAGCATCTGGGCAGTTCTGGTACACACACAAAGCCGTTGGCGTTTTCCATGAGCGGATCTGTCGTGCATCATAGTAGCACAATGTTTGCGCCCTCACAGGGCCATTTACAACATCAGATTGATAGATTTGCTGTCGTAAATGGCACATATGATTAGGTCATAGGACTAGTGACATTTCTGAAGGACAGTGGGGTTCTGTAAACCCATAAATTGCCTCTGGATTTCTTCTGAAGAGACATTTCAAGTCAAATTTGGGGGTTCCTGTTTTTTCAGGAGAAAAACCTAAAAAATGTTGCAAGAAAGAAAAAGAGATGTTGTTTTTTTAAATAAGATTATCAAAAATGTCTCTGGGGAAGGGATGCAGTGGTGGTCTGCATAGCCTTACTGTACCCTTAAGCCATGAGATAAATTTGTAATCTTGTTCAGTTGTTCTTTCTCCAGTCTGCCAATCCCTGAAGCTTTACAAGCACCCAAACAAGATGTACGGTAGCCCTTTACCATATTTATCCTACATAGGCTAACTGTATTATTCATTTGTCTACTATATTATTTTAAAATCACAGAGGAGGGTGACAGATGGTGGTTGTCAAGCTCGGGGAAATGGAGCACTGCTGGAGTGGTGACTATAAATAATGACAAAAAGAAAAAAAAACAAGTGGCTTGTACATCAATATTTTACAAGCATTGTTTTCCGCAAATGAGAGAGGAACAATGTTTTGACTGTAGCCTTCAGCAGCAACTGAAACAGTAGTTTCGTTTCCTTTTCATTTGAAAATAAAAGCTGCATTATTATTATTTATTATGAAAAGCTTCTAATGTGGCATCAAAATAAACCATAAATCTCTTTGCCGTTTATTTCCAATGGATCTTTAATCAGTCAGCCTGAAGCTTTACAGATGTAGTTCGCCAAGTGTAGTATTCCATAGTTCAGTGTTTCACAAGTTGGGGTAGATTCCCATAAGGAGACGCTGGAAGCTAGCTTAATGTGCAAACAATCTATTATGCCTAATTGATCGTCGGCCTGTGATGTGTGCCTAGGTTAGGAGAGGGCTTGACGGGGTCTGTAATGATTGGGATAAATCAAAGAAGCCAGGTGTAGATTGACAGGTATGGATGAGAGATGCTTTTGTTTGGTTTTTGTTTTGTTCGACCTATACAGTCTTCCCCGTAGCTCTAGTAACTCATGTTGTGGCTTTGGGGGTCTTCTGTATTAGGGAGGAGCTTGCTCCACACTGTAACGCTGGAAGAAGCCCTGCCTTCACCAGTCTCTCACAGGGCTCAGTGGTTACCAGCTTATCACTGGAAATGTGTAAGGCAATAGGAGGAAGAGTTATTGCTTGACAGGCACCTTCCAGCTCCCTCCCTCCCTATTTCCCCTTCCAGCACCTCTCCACATTGTCTTGCCACCTTAACCTTCCTTAACCATACCTCCCTACCTGTTCCAGAGGTGCGCATGTGTGTTCTCCTTCTATACGTTCTTGATTTATCTTGCATTTTCTCTGCATCTGAAGTGAACGCAATAAAATATCGTCCTTCATGTTAGAATCTCAAAATGTCACAATTAGTTATTTATTTAAAAGAACTCTGTACCACTGTTCTAAAATTCAAAGTGGTGTACAACAAAAATGAACATATAAAAACAAAACAATGCATCATGTAAAACAATTCACAATTAGAATTAAGTTAAAATTAAAATTACAATTAAAAAACGGTACAGAGCAGCAGATTAAAAGTAAAAAAAAAACATATAATAGCAACAGAAACAAAAAGGGTCCCTAGGAGTGGACCCTTTAGGACAGTGGTGGCCAACCTTTTTATGACATGTGCCACTTTTAGTTTTTTTGTATCTTGGGCGTGCCACAAAAATAAATAAATAAAGTAAATAAATAAATAATAAATAACCGTGTTTTTATTTTATTAAATAACCATGTTTAAATAAAAACAGAATCACCTTCAGTTACCGGTACTTAAGGTTTATTATTATATCATTCTTAGAGCACGTAACAATGAACCATAAATATCGGTATCTCACAATGGGCGCAATCCTATCCTGCTTACGCCACCGTTGTAACCAGCAGCGCAGCAAGAATGGGAGGCCCCAGAACGGAAAGGGGATTCAAATCCTCTCCAAAAGGAGAACTCAAACACTCCGTTGCACCTGGCACAGAGAAAACCCACTTCTAAAACCAGAAGGTTGCTTATGGCTTGTAACCTGTGATGGTCTTTTCCTCCATGAATCTGTCCAAACCCCTTTTAAAGGCATCTAGGCCAGGTGCCATCACCACATCCTGTGGCAAGGAGTTCCACAGATGAATTACACGCTGGGTATAAGAACATAAGACAAACAGATAGACAAGGCACTCTCCCCCAAATCCCCTCCCTCTTCTCTCTCCAGGCCCATTCAAAGGTCCTGGGATTTTCCTTCTAGGTATGCTAAGGGCTTGGCTGTGCAAGATCTGCCAAAGTCTCTCTGTACATGTACCACAGGCGTAGCTCCCTGGTTTGAATTTCACCTCTGCCATCCCCTCTCAGACTCTGTCTTCCCCATCTGCAAAATGGGGATAATACTTCTCGCTTAACTTTGTTGTGTTGTAACCCTTACCATATGAAGCACTTTGAACAACGGAAAACGATATACACATGCTAAGTATTATTAAATCACTTCTCCCCCCCCCCCAAAAAAAAGATTTCAAAGCAGCTTACAACCATTAAAAAGAACACACAGTATTTATTGTTTTATATTTCCCCCTGTACACCCAGAAGACAGACACAGGGTAAAGACTCACTTTCCCAAAAGTATGGGGAATCACTACAAAGCTTCCCATATCTCCTGGACTGACTTAATTTAAGATTTTTTCCCCCATGGTGTGGGATAGAGCCCACTATGATTTTTTTCTTTTCTAATATTAAAGCAAAACACACCAAAAAAGCTGATTTTTGCCCAAGGTGCTGTAACAGGTCTCTCTCTCTCTCTCTCTCTCTCTCTCTCTCTCTCTCTCTCTCTCTCTCTCTCTCTCTCTCTCTAAGGGAGGAGAGAAGGAAGGATAAGGGTGCCCATCACCCAGACAAGGGAAGGGAGGCATGAGAGAGAGGGAGGGAGAGTTTACCAACCAAGAGTGGTTGTAAGATGGCTGTGGAATACAATTTGTCTCTTTAATCCTCATGTGCTTCTGTAGTTTGCTCTCTCTCTCTCTCTCTCTCTCTCACACACACACACACACACACACACACACACTCACTCTCCTCATGTGCTTCTGTAGTTTGCCCCCCCCCTCTCTCTCTCTTTTCTGTGGCCACCGGTATTTGTTGTCGGCTGCACTGTTTGGTGGCTTTTGTGAGCGAGTGTGGGCACACATACACATGATAATTTTAAAAGCACTCCAACCAGCGTATGCAAAAAAGTGCTTCCGTAAAATATCACAGGGCAGGGGGAACCTGGCACCGCCAATAAATTCTGCCCCTTCTCCCTCCCTAATTCCAAACTAAACTGCTCAGGACGCTCCCAAATCTTGCCATTTTCACTGTCCCCGTCCCTCCTGCGAGGAGGGGTGATTGATTCTCCACTTTTCCATTGTTCTAGCGGCCACACACGCGCTCCCCTCCTGCCGCTCACCTCGGGCCTTGGCGCTGCCGCCTCCGAGGCTCCCCCCGGCCCGCATGTCTCGGAAATGAGCTGGTCAAAGAGAAGGTGGAGCTCGGTGCGACGGCCGCTGTCACCCTCCGGAGCCTGGCTGGCATCAGGCCCGAGCCGTAGAGCGCTGAGCCGAGCCAGGTAACGTTGTAAAAAAGCCCCCGACTCCAGCCCTGCCGTCGCTGCTGAAGCCGCGTCTCCTGCTACCGCCGAGGCCTCAGCCGCCATTTCCCCAGGACGGCTACAAGTCGCCATGACAACGGCCGCGTGATCCGCGTGCCACCCGACGGACCTTCCCGTGCCACTCTGTGGCACGCGTGCCGCGGGTTGGCCACCTCTGCTTTAGGATGTCTTCTTTGCATATATTGTACTAAGATGCCCTGAATTCATTCAACTCATTGTGTGAAGGCCACTTTCAGCTGGTAATGGGAGGCTGTGAGGCAAGTCTTTATCCCCTGAAGGATCTGCTGCTAAATTCCACAGGTGCCACCACTTGTCAAAGGCTAGGCCTTTGCTGGACTCCATTTTGAAGCAACAAGCTAAAAGTAAGGCTTCTTCTGTTTGACTTCATTTGAAAGCAGTTTCCATTTTGTACCCTGGGAACAGAGCTCATTAGTGAGCAGGGAATGGCATTCTCTTATCAGAGGACTGATTAGAACTGGATGGGAGTTGTGTGGTAGTGAATCCCAGTACCAAGGATGTTCTAATCACAGACTGATTCGCAGCACTTGTGATTTGCAGTTTGGGGGTGGTGGTGTTGGAGTGAGTGACTTGAGGTGGTTACATCATACCCTAGAACAGGGGTTCTCAACCTTTGGAGGCCTGGGTACCCCATATCACAGTCCAATTTTCTGAAGTACCCCCTGCTAATTAACTGCTAATTAATTGGATTAATCAATTAATTAGGTAATTAATCGTTACATAAAAAAGTACTAAAACAATTTTAAATGTGAAAAAATGTCTTAACTCTCTCTGTGAGAAAGAGAGAGAAAGAGAGGGAGAGAAAGAGAGAGAGACAAACAGACAGACAGACAGACATGCAAGGATCTCTTTTTTTTCTCCAAGTCACACTTCCCAAAATCAGCTCCTCCCTCCCCCACCCCACCAAAGTACATTTTCCAAAGTACAAAAATAAGCCCAAAACCAAAATCAGACACAGAAGGGCTCCGAAAATAATTACAATTTTAAATCCATTAACACTTAATTAGCTGCTGATGGGGCAGCTAAGGGGCAGGGCTTGGTGTACCCCCAGCAAGAGGTCCGTGTACCCCTAGGGTACCCGTACCACAGGTTGAGAACCCCTGCCCTAGAAGGGTCAGCTGGTTCTGAAATCCTATTGGTTGAATCTCAACTCCATAGTAGTATAAGATACTCCTGAGTAGGCAGTCTGGCTGTCTCTCTCTGGCACTCTCTTTTGGAGGGCTGCCATTCCATTCCAAGATGGAGGCTTGTTTTGTCCAGGCTTGGTGTAACACTTTGCCTATGCCCAGAGCGAGGTTGATGTTTTGGGTTGGTGATAGGATCAAGGTAGTCTTTTTAGAAGTTAGTAGTTTTTATTTTGCATTGTGTGTCTTGCATATGTTTGCCTTACAAGATTCTTTAGATGCCTTCATGTCTTGTAACCTAATCTTTATTACAGTATTTAAATAAAACAAAATATCTTTTACAGGACTGTGTCAGTGTATTAGTACATGGGAACTGGATTCAACCTGCCTTGCCTAGCTGCTTGGTTGCTATTGGAATTATACTTTAGGGCAGGGGTTCTCAACCTCTTCCTGCCCGAGTACCTCCTCAGGCGCCACTCTCCTGCTGCGTACACTAGGAGTGGCATGATGACATCATTGCCAGTTTTCAGGTTTTTGAGGCCAGAAAATGCAGGTAGGAGGCTCTGGGCGGGTGGGAGGACCCTCTTCTCAGTGTTCCCAAGAAGCTCAACCAAAGGCAGGAGCCTCTCAGCAGTGAAAATGTGCCTTCATTATCCATAGCTTCTAGATGTCTACACTGAGCTGTTTTTTCTTGACTTGCAGACACACTTACCTTCCTACCTCGTCAGGCTTGGAACTAGACTGCAAGGGGCCCTGAGGCAAAGCCCTGCTCTGGGGGGCCCCCAATGACATGCTGGACCCCTGATGGATGGGTGGATGGATGGACCTCTGACAGAAGCGGTGGCCATGCTGGCCATCTTCATCCTTCATAATAATGCAATGCAGCTATGCCATCACAGTTAGGCAGTGATGGAATGAATGCATTGCATCGTTATTTTAAAAGCTTTCAAAGATATTTAAAAGATTGCTGCCATGAAGCACTCCAGATGGACTAATGCCATTACCACTGCTCCTTGAAGCTGGTCACTAGGCAGAACCTCCAAGCCAGTCCATAGGGCTTCTGATTGTTCTGGATCCTTGGACTATGTCCAACTGGACCAACCTCTGATGCTGCCCCCCATCTCTTTTGCTGGCCTCCATTTGTGTCCATTGTATTTGCTCAGAAAGAAATTAGCTAAGGAATGGATGTGTGTAGTGTATTCTATATTACATTTGCAAGAAGTTGCTTGATATCTGTACGTCCTGAGTATGGTTAAACCTTACTCTTCATAATAGCAAATCTAATTGTGCCATTAAAAAAAAAAAAAGGCTTAGCTCATTTCTCTGTATCGTGGCATGCTAGCCTACATAAAAATTTGGAGGTTCATAAAATGGTTAACTATAATGCATGGTTTCTGGGATGAGTGTGTGCAGAAACTGCCTGCATACTTTAAGCACGGAAAATGAAACGAAATAGAGGTGCTTCTGAGACGATAAAGGATTTTATTGCCGTTTCCCTTTCACATTAATTTAAGAGTAGTTTGCTATGGAGTGTTATTGCCCTGTCGATTCCAGGGAATGGAAAGAGACAAAAATGGTACGATGATAGCCCTGCTTAGAACAATCTCTCTTTGAAAGAGAGAATGCAATAGTTCAAGTTTCAATCATGAACCTTAAATAGCATTAGGGGTCTATGTGGCCCACACAGCTTCCCTTCTCTTTTCCTTGGTACAGCTTGTTCTTTCAGTAGTGATATATTGTCCAACTATGTTATATTAGTTTTCTAACTATAATGTCAACAGTTATCGTAAAGAAAAAAAATCCAGTCAAACATTAGTATTCCCATCAATCAGATACTAGAGTTTCCATCAAATCATTTGTATTATCTTCTGCACTTTGACAGAGGAAAATGAACATTATTGCGTGTTCTCTACTTCCCCACACGATAAGAAGTTCTGGGGTAGCACTACTTAGGTTGGGTTTTCTTTGGAGGATAGCATTGGAGACCTCTAGTGTTTTTAGTAATACTTGCTTTATTTACAGATATATACAGTCAATCCTCACTTCCTGTGGATTCGCTTATCCGCAGGGAGTAGGATTGCCACTTACCTCGCACCATTTGTGGTCCGTTCTCGGATATCTGAGGTCATTGTGAAGTTATCCGTGGCATCCGCAGCCATTCTGAAGATATTGTTGGTTGGCCATTCTGAAGCTATCAGCGGCAGCCATTTTGAAGCTTTTTGGAGCTATCCACAACCATTCTAAAGGTAGTCTATTTACTAGTCAATTATGGGTAGTGCCCCAGAATGCCTTGTGTGGCCATTCTGAAGCGATCCCAGCATCCATGGTGGCCATTTTGTATCTTGTGGAGGCCATTACCCATTTTTTACTGGTGGTATAAAAACGCACCAGTGGAAGAAGAGCTATCCGGGCCATTCTGATGCTATCCGGGTCATTCTGAAGCCATCTGTGCCATTCTGAAAGTATCCGTGCCAATTTGATTTCCACCCCTAACACCATTGATCCCATAGGGTCAATGGTTCTGTATCCGCAGATTCAATATCTGCTGGGTTTTCCAGGAACCTAACCCCCATGGATACCGAGAATTGACTGTATGTACAAGAGAAGTGAAAGAAAAAGCAGGTCCTCCTGCATGGCAGCAGATCTTCTACCCCATGTCTGTTCACCAGGGTGAGGCCTTGCCAGGGCTGGCCCAAGGCGTCATAATGCCTGAGGGAGCATGCCAAATGCTGCCTCTCCTTTCCTGATAATGTGTCAGCCTCTGCTTCTCCCACTCGCCAATGTCTTAGTTCAGCACTCTCATCCCCTCCACAGTTCCTCTTCCTCTCTGTCCTTCTCTTCCTTTTTCAGTCTAGGGAGTGGAAGGAGAAGGAAGGGCAGTGGAGGCAAGAAGGGGACAGAAAAGAGTGCCCTGCATCTATCTGTTACCTGATGCAACAGTTTCAGTTGGTCGCATGGATAGGCCCTGAAGTAAGGTGAAGCAAGGCAAGGCAGAGAGCAGAGGAAATGCCAGGGCAGGGGAGAGCAGGTGCTCCTTCTGGCAGCGCCCGCAGGCCAGCGTGGGCCTTTTGCAACTGCTGTGCCATCGCAAAGTGCTTTCCAGCACTTTTATGACCGCCAGCTCCAGCGCAGTGTGTGCTGTGCCGGTGCTGCAGTTAGGTAGGATTGTGCCCTTAGTTTGTTTTCCTTTGCTATGTAATATGTTGTGATATTTTAAATTGGTTGTGAGTTCCCTGGTGGTGGAGGAGGGAGCTTTTTAAGATCATGGGATATACCGGTAAATGTTTTAATACTCAGGGGAAAAAAAATACATGCAGCAAAGTATTGGTTACTAGCAGCACAGTCGTATTCATGTCTGCTCAGAAGTAATTCCAGCTGTGTTCAATGGAGTTTACTCCAAGGTAAATGCCCACAGGACTTCTCTGTTAGAATCACTTTATTTATGGATGTTCACCACACATATACCCTTCAGCTTGGTATGTTCGGTTTCTGAAGTGTACAACTGTAATTATATTTCCAGTGAAAGTCATCCTATTTCCAGCTTTTCAGGTTAGGAAGGAAACCACTACTAATGTGAAATGTTGCCAAAAGTAAATGTTTTAAAGACTGGACCAATAAGCTCGTTAGTATTCCATGGGATCAGAATGTATTGGCTATAAACACTTTCCTTGTCTGCTCTTCCTTTTGACTTTTCCTTACATTAGCAATGCAAAGATAAACGCTTTCCTAATATTGGTTGTGCTGCTGTGCAAACAGAATTGTCACTTAAAGAGCAAGACTCAGTTTCAGTCCTTGTCTTTGTAAATAGAGACAATTCAATTAAGAACAGTCACTAGGGAACAATTCTCTTGTCTTTTCAGTTGTCTTACACACACACACACACACACACACACACACACACACACACACACACACACACACACACACTGGGTCTTATATTAATTTTGGCTCCCAAAAACGCAGTAGGTCTTATTCTCAGGGGATGTCTTATAGATATGCTTCATAGACTTTTAAAATCTCCTACACAGACACATGCACACACAAAGAATATGTCTCCCACACCATTTATTCTTAAGAGTCTCTAACGTGTGATTCTGCTGAGCAATGGAAAACATTTTAAAATCCATTCCGGAGTGGGAAGGTGGATAGATGGACTAGTGATTGTAGCAGCAAATTCTGGTGTGGAGTGAAGCCATTACCTCATTTCTTGACCTGTGATGAATCCCATAATCTCAAACCTCTGCAACCTAAGAGTTTACACATATGACTACATCATTGCAGAGCGGCCACTGGGAAAGCCTGGGGCATGTTGTGGTGGGATGGGTGTGTGTATATGTAACCATGTGCAGGCTTCAGCCCTGAACATATTTTGGCACACCACTGCAAAACTGTGAAAAGAGACATTGGCAATTAAAGCCAAATGCTATCACATGCCAATGGATTCACACAACTTGCCAGCCATACCTGATGTGGCTGAGAAGTAACATGACTCAGAGATTTGCCATGGCCACCAGGTGCTGACATTTTCACATGAAAGGTTGACCGCTCTAATATAAAGTATCAGATATATGCTATGTCAGCTTGTTGCACACACCTCATCCTATTTACATAGTACACGAAGGCACTAGCAAGGTACTCGGTTCATCTTCGTTCCCACAGGCTTATGCAATGAACAGGGATCAATGCTGGCTATGCAGCCTGCAAGTCTAACGCGTATTGTAGAATGATTTGTTATTTTGATATGAGCTGTTATGGGCTGATGTAAGTCACTTGTATATCCTATTAGGGAAATGGAAATGACAGGCAGAAACATGTACACAGCCTTAACATGAACAAAAAACCCCTGTTTTGCTGGATCATACCAACGCTCCATATAGGGCAGCTCCATATCTAAGCATGGTCAGCAAGATGCCTTGAAGCTTTCAAGCAGCACATGATGACACTATTGGTCACACCCCATTGTTTGTCCATAGTATTTGCTTTCATTTGCACTTTAGTATGATAGATAGGTACCGCTTGCGGGAAGGTAAACAGTGCTCCGTGTTCCAGCCACATGCTATGCACTGCGGCAAAGAGAGTCATGCCGGCCACATGACCACGGAGGCGTCTTCAGACAACGCTGGCTCTTTGGCTTTGAAATGGGGATGAGCACCACACCCTAGAGTCAGACACGACTGGACTTAACTGTCAGGGGTCACCTTTACCTTTTTATGCTAAAAAATACAGTGAGAAACCAAGGTCTGGGTATGTCCTAAGGCACTGTACTTTGCCTTCCTACTTCCCTCACTACTTACAATGGGAGAGCCAAAATAACTTATTGTATAAGCTATCTAGAGATATATAGGACAGGTTGCCAGTTGAACAGAAGATGATTTTGTTGATGAATGGATAGCTGGGAGACAGTATCAGTTTAATGAGCTGAAAACGAAAGAGGATGTAATTTTTATGGATTACTATACAACTTAACAGTTGGTGAGTGATACAGTGACTTGGTTTAACAATTACAAGATGTCATAAATAAGTTGAACAGTGATGTGGTGAAACCAGGTTCTGAGCTGGAAGGAGTATCACTTTCATGAATGTTTTCATTGCCATTTTTTTCCCCAATGGTTGCTTTGAAAGGGGATGAACTGCTTCACCTTGTCCCTTATTAGAATGGACCCAGAGTGACAATAGAACATAGTCAAATCAGTCAAATTTGATTGACTACATAGTGTAGTAATGTCATCACATTTACTGCATGATCCCTCACTCTAGGAAGACAACAGAAGTCCTAAATTGGTGCCAAAACAACAGTGAATAGGGGAAACCATGGCAACAAACTGGATAAAAAAAGGTGAACAGTCAATCAAGGTTGGGGGGCTGTTTGGGCCCCATAGGGAAACCAGAAATGCTTAAATATGGATATCACCTGAATGTAAGTCTAGAGTTTTTCCTCTTTGCTTCTTATGATGCTTCTGAAGCATCATTAGAATGTGATGGTTTTCTCTAGACAGCCTCATGTTCTTTGTGACTCTTTCTTTAAATGGTAAATTATGAAGCAGACACCAATGGGAAATGATAGCTGGAATAAATAAATAAATAAATAAATAATAGCCGCCTTGGGTCCCTTTGGGGAGAAAGGCGGGGTAAAAATATTGTAAATAAAAATAATAAAACGAACTGGTGGAGGCAGTAATCCAGGTGTGAAATTATGATTTTGATGTGACCCTGGGATGTAGGCTGAATAACCTAAACTTGGCCCTAGGGCATGATCTGAGGACACATGAGGCTGCCACTGTGCTGAAGCTAAGCAAATCTAGGTCTGGTACAGTGCCTGGATGGGGGACCATGGACACCAGCTTGAGCTCCATGACGAGGAAAAGGCAGGATATAAATGCAATACATAAATAAAGGTATGAAGCCTACTGCACCTGATGATCTGAACCCTGTTCTGCCCTTTCCCAACCCCGTTCCACCCTACCCGAGCCCTGTTCCAACTCCCCCGCCACCTTACCTTCATTGGCAGGCTTTTGGTAATCTGTCATAAGAACATAAGAAGAGCCCTGCTGGATCAGGCCAAAGGCTGCACGCAGAGCTGCTCCAGCCTCACTGCCAACAGGCCATTTGTGACAGCCAAAGTTCCCCGCCACTGGAACACTAGTTCCGACGATGGGGAGGGGGGTTGGATTGAGCTGCTAGGCTGCAATCCTATCCATACTTTCCTGGGAGTAGGCTCCATTGAACACAAGGAGTCTAACTTCTGAGTAGACATGCATAGGGTTGGGCTACAGGAGGAACATCTTGACTAAGGAACAGTGTTACTGTGAACCAGGAAGTTTTCTCATTAAAATCTTTGCTTCTGCTGTAAACTCACTGGGTGGCCTTAGGCAAACCACCATCTCTCAGCCCCAGCTTTCCCATCTGCAATATGGGTGTGACCATTGGTATTGATATTGATATTGGGCAGTTGTAATCATTGCTGAGATGTGAAACACATATACAACACTCTATACTTTTATTATATAACAACTGTTACGATCTCTCACTTGAATAGATACTGTGCATATGATATCCTGCTGCATTATAATACACAATCCATGAGGAATGTAAGAAGAGCCAGAAAAACCATTGTTTTCATCACATCTGAAAAATCCCACCAAATGCCTAGCCCATTTTTAAAATATCCTTTTCTTTAAAATAAAGCCTAAGATCTTGTTAAATGACCAATCAGAAAACAAAACACTGACATCTTAAAGCCTAGACCTTCTTAAGAGATTAGGTACTGACATTTTTTTGTTCTAGCCTAAGCCTCATTAAGGGCAAGCGATAAACTTGCTCAGCAAATCCCGAACAATCAAAAGCTCATCAGCGTGCAATAATGCTCTGTGCATTGAAAGAGGGAAGAAATGAGAGAGGAATCTGTGGTGACTGGCAAGCTTCAGAGAGGATGCTGCCTGCCGGTATGGGGGGGGGGTGGTTCACAGGAACTGAAGCCAGCAAAGCAATGTTTTCATTGATATTTGTCAGCGCGCTAGGCTTGGCAGTAAAGCATCGCAAAATGAAACATCGCAACACCTTAATTACCCTCCACCATCCTTGGCGGTGACTAGAACCCTGTTGATGCTTCTGACTTGGAAGCCTGCTGAGCTTCCCTTGCTCTTAAGCATCCCTCCTGTTTTTCAAAGGCTGCTAAGCACACAAAACAAGGCATTGATCATGATTGATGAAGCTCCTTGCAAAGCTCAGCCTTTCACCTGCGCATCAGAATAATTGTGTTGAAGCGATATTAGAAAGAAACGAGGAAGTGTGCTCGTTAAAGAGTTGCGAGCCCCATTCACAGCTCTTCAAAACACCCTGGGAGGAATACCTAACCTTAATCTACTCCTTCATGTGGAGCAGTCACATGGTGAATCTAACCCAACGAATCTGTCAGGCATGACATATTGGCAAGTCACGGCATTATAGCAAGAACTTTTGAAGTCTTCTCTGAATGCTATTTAGAGAGAATAAATGTGGCTTTTATTATGTGTTTACAACTTTACAGTGAAAGCCAGTATTACTAGAATACCGGATTCGCTGTAATGGGCTACTTTAACTGCTGTGTTGCTGTTCTTCCTATAGGTGGCACTGTGTCCAGAACGGACAATGACACTACAGTCCTAAACAGGTTAAGGGTGCAATCCACTGGAATTTTGTTACAGTGGAGCGAGCACTCCGCTGTTCCAAGACATCGTGCAAAGCTGGCCTCCCTCACTCCATCACCAGACCAGGACGCGGCCGCCAGAGGAAGGTAAGCTGTCCTGCCAGCGGCCGTGTGGGCAGTCTGGCAGGTGAGGGAGAGGGGTCTATTGGCCTAGCCGGCCCGGGAGGGAGCAGCGGATGGCTCACGCCATATCCCTGTCCCCGCCGGGCTGGCTAGGCCATTACACGGCCTCCTCCAACTTCCGCCAACTAATTAGCTGGCGGAAATCCGAGGAGACCCATCGGGCCAGCCTCGGCTTACACCCAGGGAGTAAGTAGACCTCCAAGTAGACCTCCAGCCTGCCAAAATGACAGGCACCCTCGGGCACAGGATCTGGCGAGCTGCCCTGGGCTGCCGGCCAGATCCTTACACAGGATTGCGTTGTTACTCAGAAGTAAGTCCCTTGGAGTTTAATGGGAATTACTCTCCAGTAAGGATGCATAGAATTGCAGCCTTACAGTGCAATCCTATTCATGTCTAAGGTAAAGGTGACCCCTGACAATTAAGTCCAGTCGTGTCCGACTCTAGGGTGTGGTGCTAGGGTGAGCTCTCGTTGCTTGGCCAGCTCCTGCCAACCTAGCAGTTCCAAAGCATGTTAATGCGTGTAGATAAATAGGTACCGCTTGCGGGAAGGTAAACAGCGCTCCGTGTTCCAGCTGCATGCTCAAGAGGCTGGTGCTGTTTCTATCCTCTCAGAGGAAGGATTGGGCTCCATCGTTCATCACATATCACAAGAGAGACTATCTGAGACTGACTGTTGTTGTTGTTGTTGTTATTAACAGTATTTATATACCGCTTTTCAACAAAAAGTTCACAAAGTGGTTTACAGACAAAATCAAATGATTAAACGGCTCCCTGTCCCAAAAGGGCTCACAATCTAAAAAAGATGCAGAACACCACCAGCAACAGCCACCAGAAAAGACACTGTGCTGGGGTGAAAGGGGGGGCAGTTGCTCTCCCCCTGCTAAATATAAGAGGAGCACCCATTGTAAAAGTGCCTCTTGCCCAGTTAGCAGGGGTTCTGACTTCTATCACATTCCTTTCATCTGATTTCTCTAGAGAACATTCTAAGAATAGCCTAGAATTGTGATTCTTTTAGGTTCATATAATTCTTAATAATAATGTTCTGACCTTGCTAATCAGGCAAAGTCGCACCTTTTTAAGATGGTGGTTCTCTTATATTTAACAGGGCAAGAACAATGGTCATCTTCACTCCAACATACAGTAACTTCCTTTCCAGAGGCTGTTGCCGGTGTCTTGTTTATTTAGATAGTGAGCCCCTTTGGGATGGAGAACCATCTTCTCATTTCTTTTACTATCTATGTAAACTGCTTTGTGAATTTTCATTGGAAAGCAGTCCTATATATAAATATTTTAAGAACAATCATGATGATCAACTCTTAGAGCAGTTTGGATCAATCTTGCAGTATATGTATTGATTTATTTAGATATTTTTAAGTTGCCCTTCGGCATTAGTTCCCAGAGTGGCATACAATTAAAAATAAAAACAAAGACAGTAAACTGTAACGCAGTGGCGTCACTAGACGCGCGTCACCCTGGTGCGGGGACGCGCGTCACCCCCCCCAGGGGCGCGACGTTATGGGCGTGGGGGGAGGGGGCCATCCGGCTCCCCCCCCCGCATCGCGTCGCCCCCCTCCGGACGCTCTGAGGCCGGCCCGGGAGCCGGCCTCGGAACGTCCGACCCCGTCGGCGCTCCAGGGCCTTCTGAACGAAGGCCCAGGCAGCGCGTCAATCCGGGTATTGTCCGGATTTTCGCGCATGCGCAGACCCGTTTTGAGGGCTTTTTGCCCTCAAAACGGGTCTGGGCATGCGCGAAAATCCGGGAAATACCCGGATTGACGCGCTGCCTGGGCCTTCATTCAGAAGGCCCTGGAGCGCCGACGGGGTCGGACGCTCTGAGGCCGGCTCCCGGGCCGGCCTCGGAGCGTCCGGAGGGCGACGCGCGTCACGGAGGTGACGCGCGAGGGGGTGCGCGCGTCACCCCATGACGCGCGTCACCCCCTGGCGGCCCGCCCCCCCCCGCCACGCCCCAGTGACGCCCATGCTGTAACGTTAAACAGAATAAAAGTGCAGAAAGTAGGGCTTATGTCCAATCCCTCAAATCCAACCAAATCATAAAAGCAATAATAAAGCCAGCTATGCAACATGCTGAAATGCTCGGGCAATTTTTGTTTAAAAAAAGGCTTCACTTGGTACTGAAAAGATGTTCATGTCAGCACAAGGTGGCACTGGCGTTGCTCGAGGTAGTGTCGCTCGAGTGTACTGCGTATTGCCTTCGCCGTACTGAATGGCTCCGACGGTGAGGGGGTGGGACCGCCTCGTGCCGGGGACTAAACGGAGGTTAGCACAGTGCGGATCTTACCGTTCCGCCCCACCTCGAGCGACGCCAGTGCAAGGTGGGTTTCCCTAGGGAGGGCATTCCACATGCGAGGTGACACAACCAAGAAGGTCCTCTTCTCAGTCACCACCCTTCAAACGTCAGAAGCTGAGTGGACTTGCGAGAGAGTCCTGTGAGGTGCAGCAACCAATCTACCACAAGAGGATGTATCTGTCCAACTCCATGCTCGGCAATGACATCATCACCGAACATCAGAGTTCCCCGAGACGCCGGCTGCTTTTCATCTATGGAGGTCTCGGGGATGGGCAGGGCCAAGAGTGATAGGGAGAAAGAACAGAAGAGGAGGGAAGATGGAGGTGAAGAAGACTGCAGAAAGCATTGTGGAGGAAAAGAGAATGGAAAGACAGAAAGAGGACAGGAGAGGCAGCGAGATAAGGAGCCATAAGGAGATGAAAAGCACTAGAAAAGGAGGGGGAAATGAGAAAAAGTTTCCATTTGGGCCCTGGAGCTCCTAAGGCTGGCTCTGGGTAGAAGAAGAAGGACGGTACATGGGGGAGAACAAAAGAACAAACAGCAAGGGAAGAAAGAAAGGAACAGGGAGACTTCATCGCTTGTTATATGATGAAATGATGAAATTCGACCAAGGCTTATTTTTCTCCTGATTAGAAGGTATTCCGGTCTCACTGACTCAGATATTTGTAAAGAGGTTCTGAAAGACGTTGTTTCTCGCAGTGGCGTTTCCACGGTAGGGGCGGCACCTTAAGTCACGCCGTGTCGAGTACCGTGTTTAGGAACCAAAACAAGGAGGCGCCGCCCCCTCGCTGTTGCAACCATTCCGCGCAAAGAACGCGACCGGGGAGGACTCCCTGCCCTGTCACATTCTTCACGCGGAATGGTTGCAACAGCGAGGGGGCGGCGCCTCCTCGTTTCGGTTCCTAAACACAGTACTCGCCGCGGCATGACTTACGGTGCCACCCCTACTGTAGAAACGCCACTGGTTTCTCGAACTACGGTTTTGAGTGCAAGCTTCTTTGCAGTCACCAGCAAAATCCGTTGTAAAATTTTACAACTGGAACAACATTTTTTAGATTAAAATATATTTCTTTTCCGGTTGTTTAGTAGATTTGAGAAATGTGTGGGGATTTTTTTAGCAATTTTTTAAAAGTCTTTCAGGGTTATGAATGTATTGTTTTTAGTATGTGGGATATGTTGTTATCTGACTCAAGCTGGTCTATGACCATATTGTTAATAAACTAAACTAAAGAACAAGGAGTTAAAGGGGTGTCTGAGAAGCCGGAAGGAAAAAAGGGGAAGTGAAGCACCCAGGGAACATGGTTGTCCTCCCCACCTAACAGGCGGGTCCTTTAGGGAAGAAGACCAGATTTCTGGGGGCCCTTTTGGAAGGGTGAATCCCCTTCCCAGACATACCCTGGTGGTGCAGGAACTCCACTTAAAGGAGCCTGGGAGCCACCTGCAAGGCATGAACAACAGGTGACTGAGAGAGGTTCTCGAACTTGTATTCCCCTCTGCTTGGCTAATAAGGTGACCCCCTTGTATACTCTCCCCCACGGGAAGTTGTAAGTAAAAACCCGCTGGCAGTGCAATCTTTGGGACTTTCTACATGATTTTCTGTACGGTTAGGAAGATGAACCATCGGTCCCTCATCCCTACGATGTAGACCTACCCCCATGGGACAAGGCAGCGGGGAACGGGAACTCCACAGGTGAGATTCAATTATTTTGCAATATATACATATAAGAGTTAATGTGAGTAGATAAATAGTTACCGCTTGCGGGAAGATAAACAGCGCTCCGTGTTCCAGCCGCATGCCGGCCACATGACCACGGAGGCGTCTTCGGACAACGCTGGCTCTTCGGCTTTGAAATGGGGATGAGCACCACACCCTAGAGTCGGACACGACTGGACTTAATTGTCAGGGGTCACCTTTACCTTTACCTACCTATAAGAGTATCACAAACAAAATCAGTCAGTGGTGGAAGGGGCGAAATGTTTAACTATTTGCCAACGATAAATCTGATTCTCAAAAGTGCTGGGGATCCAGGAGTTCCGTGGAGATTAAAAAGAATTTACGATGTGTAGTACATAGAGCTAATTACATAGAGCATCTGAAGAGCACACCAAGAGGTACATTTTCTATTTTTTTGTTCTTAAGTTTAAATTGGTAGATTGGTAAGGACTGCAGACTGCAAAACTATTCTTTACAAGAGGATGGGAAGACTTCTGCTAGGTTCTACAATAATACTGTGGCAGCTAAGGTATGAAATAGAGCAGTGATGAAAAATTACCCCATCAGATGTGACCATTAGGCAAGGAGAAGGCAGAAGTGAAGAAGACGTTCAGGCACAGGATTTCTGCTTCTGACCCAAACAGAATATGTCAGCCTCTAGTAAATTTGAATTGTTCAGCATTTTAAAATATTAATAATGGAATATAATAATAACATATTGCAAGGCTTTCGATAAACCTTGTATGACATATGATTAAAGGTGTCTAAGCGGACTGTTTTTTCCTCTATGCTTTCATTTCTCTTTTCAATACATTTCTATTCATTATGGTTTGTAAAGTGTAACATTAACTCAATAATGCATGAACTCTTCAGTGACTGCTTGCTATTCAAGGTGTTAAACCTTAACTGTCATTTTATGTAGGGCCATATTTCTCTGGCATTGTCCACTTTACCTGGTTTTTGAGACTGAGGAAAAAGCAGGGCAGGAAATGGGGAACGTTTAAGATCAGATTTTCCTCTCCTCATTTGACAATGATGTTCTAAGCAGCTTTCCTACATGTCACTGAAAGGAAGACGGCTACTAATTGAATGAGCTGTGACTTGAAGTGTTTGCAACCCTTTAATAATTCATCCAACATTGTGAGCCATAAAATACCAGCTTAGCGGAAATGATCCGAAAGAAGGAAATCAGCAGTGCTTTACGCAGCTCCTTTGCGTTTTGTGATCAGGTAATTTTTTTCAACTTTTCAAAAACATTTGCTACTCTGCTGAGAGAGTGGTAATGCTCTAATGACCAATTCTTTAAAATAAGCAACGGAGTTGGAGCCCAATACTACTCTTTCCCCCCACTGATGCAGCCACACCAAAAATAAACGCGCTGTATCCAGCAGGGGGTGGATTGGAAGGGTTCGGAGGGGAAAGGGGAATTATTTCCCCTTACCCCTCCATAAGCCTCACAGTCCGCAATGGGACTCTTTGAACCTGCACCTGGCGCAGGTGTAGCTGGCGCAAGTCCAAGGAGAAAAAAGGGGCGGGGAGGCTGCTAAAAGAGGGGATAGGATCCAGTGCATACCATCGCCCCTATATAACTCCCTGCTAACTGGGCAAGAGGCACTTTTTCAATTGGTGCTCCTCTTATATTTAGCAGGGGGAGAGTAACTGCCCCCCTTTCCACCCCAGCACAGTGTCTTTTCCGGTGGCTGTTCTGCATCTTTTTTTAGATTGTGAGCCCTTTTGGGACAGGGAACCAGTTAATCATTTGATTTTGTCTGTAAACCGCTTTGTGAACTTTTTGTTGAAAAGCGGTATATAAATACTGTTAATAATAATAATAATAATAATAATAATAATATTCACTTCTTCCAACAGCCTCCCCACCCAGTTTCTACCCATCCTTGCCCACCCCCACTGCTGCCTTACCTGGTCCAGTGGGCACGGTGGAAATTGGCAACAGACACAGAGCGTTCCACTTGTTACAGCACTCACAAAATGACTACCGACAGAGTGCTGTGCACTCTGTTGGCAATCATTTTATGACAGCAGAATAAAATCTTCTGCTGGTTTAAATTCATCCCCTTGACAGCCCAGTCCTGGATAGGACTTGGCTGTTAGAAATGTACATTCATTTTATTTGGATTTTCAGTGCCTCCTTTCTGAAGACTCAAGGAAATGAGGGTCCAATCCTAACTAGGCTTTGCAACATCTTAAAGGCATAGACGACAGCATACATGTCATTGCAAACAGCATGACACCAGCAGCCATTTCAAGGACACTGCTGGTGCAAATGGTGGCGGTGGTGGCCCCAGTATGTCGCTGCTACAGAAGGTGGCCTGCACTGAGGCAGGTAAGCCTTTGCGGAAGGCATGCAATGGGCAGAGGGGCAGAATGGATCAAGGAGGGGAGGGAGTTTCTGGGCGGGGAGGGGTGGGCAGGAGGCAGAACAGAGGATGGAGAGGGTGGATCCCAGTGGCACTGTCATGTGCTAGGATCTCATCCCTGTTCCTTCTCGCACTCCCCCTCCCTTTCTCTTCTTGGTTCTGCGCCAGCAAAATGGTTGACACAGATCCAAGCAGACCTGTTGGAGCAGTGGAGGGTTAACCCAAGATAAGGAGACAAAAGTTCCCTTACCCGAAGGTGGTCCCAGGAAGGATGCAGCGTGCACTCCTTTGGCCCACTGCATCAGCGGGGATGTTTAGTTAGGATTGGGGTGGAAGTTATAGTTACAGTACATTTTTACCCCATCCTTTGTCCAAGGAGTTCTAGGTGGTATGCAAGGTTCTCAACACCCCATTTTATGTTCACAAGAACTTTGTGAAGTAGTTTAGATGACAGGCCCAGGCTTTGGTCACCTAGCAGGCTTTGAACCTAGATCACCCTGCTCCTAGGCTGTCATTCTAGTCACTACACCACACTGGCTCTCAGTGGTAAACCTTTAATCCAGTCTTTAATCCAGTGTTAAATCATCTTTAAAAATCCAGTGTTTCCCAAACTTTTTCGACCAGTGGCTCCCTTGACCATTGGCGACCACTGGTCGTGGCTCCCCATGACATTATGTTGATGCTTGCCAATTGACATAGCACTGTTTTCTGAGAGGATTCTGTGGCACTCCACGGCTCCCCTGGCTGGTTTCCGCGGCTCCCCTGGGAGCCACGCCTCCCAATTTGGGAACCAATCCCTAAACATTAATTGATGGGAAAGTAGACTTGAGGAGTCAGAAAATTATTAAATTGGCAGTTAGGATGCTTACTACTACATCAGCACAATGATACAGACGGTGATATTATGTTTGTGTATGTTCTTTGAATACCTGGGTGCAAACTAATTTTGCCCATTATAACTAATAGACCTGCATCAAAAGGTCCAGTGTATGCAGCTTTTCACCAGCTAATAAGGGCATGCCCACATTTCACACTGGGACTGACTTTAATAGTTATTTCCTCTTTCCAGGAGATCGTATAAATTGTAATTCTGTGAGGGATCTCCAGAAAATGTACAGAACCACACAAAGCTTCAATTCCCAGGATGCTTTGGGATAAATCAAATCTGCATATAGGAAGTATGTGTTAGTGGCTGGCTATAAGGTTCCTGCCCCAAGGTTCTTAGGGTTCAAGCTTCATGGAAACTGACATAAAGAAAGTAGACAGGCTAGACAGCACGAGTGAGGGCGCTATGTCTCTGAACAAAATTTCACTGAGGACGTTGACATTCTCAGAAGGAAAACCAAGGAAATGCCAATTATAGTTCCAAACTGATCACACAATACCCTGGAAGACTTTGTTTAATTCTTAGTTCACTAAAATGGCTTAGTTTTTTCCAAATTTTCTTGGAGAAAGCAAGATTTTCTCATCTTCAGGCAGCCCTCCCAGTCACTGGTTGCACTAGTAAGTTTGCTTGGGGAAGAGGCGGACTGGTAGGCGGACGGGCAAGCTGGTTGCAAGGGTCTTTTCAATTTGAATTGTGGGCTCAGCTTCTAATGGGCTCGGGGTGAAGAGAGCCCTTGAGTTCTCTGTCACAAAGCACAGCCCTTCTGACTTTGAAAGCATATCTATTCATAACTTTTCCCTGGCCTCATAGATGTCTGACAAATCATTGACCTCCTCCTAAAAAACCCGTTCTTGTTATGGGAAACCAACCATCCAATACACTCTATGTTATACAAAGATGCATATGGAGCTCTTGACTAACTGATTTTTGCATATTATTTGTGGTACTTTTGACTAAAAATTGTAATTTCTGGGCAGAAAAACACTTCAGAGTCCAGTTAACTAAACCAGCCATTGAAATCCAGTTTGATGGAACCAATAGTGGTCAGTTTGGTCAAGCATTTGGTATTGAATAAAGACAAAAAAGTCATATTAATCACCATCTGACTCCATAGCCATGATAGTGAAGGTGATACACAATCAATATACGTTTGCAGTGTATTTAGAGTCCATGTGGAGGGTGCTGCATTTGGTGTCGGGTGGTAAGAAAAGACCATACCATCTCAGGATACAGAGAAAAACTCCACAGTGTAAAGTGGATTTTGGTAATGGATTGTACTTCTTCACTGCAGTGTTCTCAATAGCGCTCATTGTATAAGAAGGAGAACACTTCGGGAGAAAGAACGAAATCATGCTTCAAGTGATACTTACCATTTGTGTGTGGCTATAATTTTCCCATGCTTTTCCTCTCATGTTTCAAAATGAGGCAAAAAGAATTAGCTGCATTAGTAACTCAGGATGTTAATTGGCTGGTTAGAAATGGCATCATAAAAACCTGTTTTAGAAAAATGTGTTTATATTTTTTCCCCAGCAGCCATACAATAAGGAAAAATGAAAGCTTGAGCACTGAGAGGAGTGCAGATGAAGACGCTTCTAGGCACCTTTTGTTTTAAATGCCCTCTAATTCTTAGACAGTACTTAGACAATTCGAATCCTAATGGGTACTACAATCCATCCAACCAGGGTGGAGAGCTTTTCACGAATTTGTGTGTCATCCTTGCGCAGGGGCCATGCTTTTCAATTCACGTCTATACACACTTTTTTGGGAGTAAGTTCATTGAACTAGTGGGGCTTACTTCAGAGCAGACCAGCACAGGACTGCACTGTTTAAGACCCATCTGCAGCCCACAGGTGTATGCATTTAACTCCTGTTGCGTATATATACCTTTGGGTAAAATGCCTTACATTTCCCTGGCTTATGCTCATTTATCATCAGCCTATTTAACAAACAGACAAAAAGTCTACTACAAAACCAAGGAAAAAGCAAATCAAACGATGAGGAAACCAAATACAGGACTTGAGACTAGACTTACACGTGCATGCGAATGTGTGCTTTCAACCTAGAATTTGGTGGCGGTTTTTTACAAACAGCACTGAGGGCCTGCATAAGATGACCCAAAATTGTGGCGGAGGTGGGCTGGAGGACTCTAGCACTTAGCATCCCACTGTGATTTCTAGCCTAATCTCTCTCTCTCTCTCTCTCTCTCTCTCTCTCTCTCTCTCTCACTCACTCACTCACTCACTCACTCACTCACTCACTCACACAATATTTATAACTTAAATAGTTTGTATTGGCTTTCAACAGAAGCATATGAAAATTTATAAGGTAGTTTTACTTTATACTGGACGTCTGGCTCAGTTGGTAGAGTGATCATCTCATAAATGCTTGAAGATCTGAAGGACGGCAGTTCAAGACGGCCAGAAGTGTCTGTGTCTGTCGGAGAGCTGCCGGCACA
The DNA here is from genome assembly GCA_026170595.1 of Plestiodon gilberti rubricaudatus. Classification (NCBI taxonomy): domain Eukaryota; kingdom Metazoa; phylum Chordata; class Lepidosauria; order Squamata; family Scincidae; genus Plestiodon; species Plestiodon gilberti. The sequence goes on from JANXHW010000001.1 coordinate 170,654,104, forward strand.
CCGAGCTGATAAGTTGCAGAGCCTGGTGGGGAAGTGGAATTGCAGCTGCAGCAGTTGAGTAGCAGTTAAGGTTGTCTGTCAACTGAAACATGGCGAGGCAAATGCCAGAGAGAGAGAGAGAGAGAGAGAGAGAGAGAGAGAGAGAGAGAGAGAGAGAGAGAGAGAGAGCTGGACTGTGAAAGAAATTATCTAGAATGAAGGGTTCTTCTATGAAAGATTAGAATGTTATTGTATTGTAAAAACCCCTGGGGTTTAGAAAGCCTGCCCATGTAAACCGCCTTTGAATTAAAGTCAGAGGAGAAATCCAATGACCAAAGAAAAGGCGGTATATAAATACTGTATATTATTATATTATTATTACTTATAGGTCAAAAGCAGGCATTTGTGTGTATCTGTAATTCTATCCTAAACAATACACTATTTAAAACATTGTGTATGTCAGCTGGTTTGTGACCAGCAGCACCTTTGCAATGCAAAGTGTTCACCTTTGTTTAGGTTTTTGTATAGGTTGCCCCTTGATAGTGAACAAAAAGGGGTCCAGATAGGCAGGATCTGATAAACTCTTTTAGACAGTATCTACTTCAAGCTCCTGCAATGTGTCACGCTCACCTGTCCTGGAGCAGAAAGAGATTTTGTTTTTGGCCAGAGAATGGAAAGCAACTCCCTTTAGTGTGAAAGGTGATATGTAGTAGTACACCTACATTTTCATGACCGTTCACCAGGAATTACACTGGACATCATACCCAGATAGCATGAAGTCCTCTTATAAAGCATGAAGGCTTTATTTCTTCAGTGTCGCTTGGCCATCAAAAGGAGTCACACAATGCAAAGCTATGAAGAGAGTTCCACAATAATGAAAAGTGATATCAGACCTTACAGGACATCTTACAGCGCAGTCCTACCCAACTTACACCACCGGTGTAACCAGCGGTGCAGCAGGAATGGGAGGCCCCAGAACAGAAAGGGGATTCAAATCCCCTTCAAAGGGGGATTCAAAGGGGATTTAAATCTCCCTCCCCTCCAAAGCCTCCCGCCCTCCCCTCCCCCATTAGTTACACCGGTGGTGTAAGTTGGATAGGATTGTGCTGTTAGAGTTACAAGTAAGAAGAGAAACTGAAGTTTGTGTTTAGGCTCTCAGACTAATCTCTTCTATACGCTAGTTTGAATTATACCATGTTTTCCAAAAGAAGCTCTGACAGCCCAATCGTATCCCTCCCCCCACTAGTGCAGCTGCTCCGAAAAAGGCATTGTATCCAGCAGGGGGGAATCAGGAGGCTGTAGAGGGGAAAGGGGATTTAAATCCCCTTACCTTTCCGTAAGCCTCCCGCTCCACAATGGGTCTCCTTGAACCTGTGCCAGCTCTTTAGCTGGCACAAATCCGAGGAGAGAAAGGGGGTGGAGAGACTGCAAAAAGGGTGGATAGGATCCAGCTCCCCTCTCTGCCCCATTAGCACCCTCCCTGCCCACCGGCCATGCCAACTTATCAGCACACACGTTGCTGTCATGCAGCTGGTGCCACTCGCTGTTTGCAGTGGCGGCCCGGTAGTGCGCAACAGCATGTTGCATTTTGCAATGCTGCAAACCACAATGCGCGGCCAGAACACAGGTTCTGGCAACGCAGATGGAGATAGGATTGGAAAATTAATTACATGAGTTTCTGAATGGTAATGTGATTATTTAAATACCATACTAGATAATGACTTATATGGCAAGTACTGTAATGCATTTGTTTAATTGTTCCTTTTGTTTTCTGGAAATAATGAATAACTGATTTTCAATGTAGTAAATATAGTTTTACATGGATTTGGTCAAAGAGATACAGCACTACTGTATGTTTGCAAACACAGCTGACTTACAGCTATGGGCAGGCCAAGGTGTGATCACCCCACATCTTGCTGAACCCAAGGCGGAAAATGCCAATGGCATTCTCGAAGTCCCTATGGCGCTGTCAGCTAGGCAGTCAGGGAAGCTTGTCAATGCTAGAGGCAGGTTAAGAGACTCTGCCGCTACTTCCAAATTGGCCTGGGACATGGAGGAAGTATCTCCAAGCTCTGGAATGCCTGCATGGGAGGAAGTCAGAAGGAAAAAGACTAATCACGGTTTCACACATGGATGTATCTAGACATTACAAGACAGGTGGAACTGCCTCCATTTCTTGGCCCTTTCTCTCTTCCAATATCTGGTTTCACACAAAGCAGGTAGGATGTAAGATCATCACACAGCACATTTCTCCCTTCAGCAGAGCATTGACTGTTGGCAACAGGGGCAGGGAAACGCTCAGTGTGGCTACGTCACATCATATATTGATTGTGTACAACTAGACATTCCTCGAAAGAGACACTGCCTCTTCTTAGGGGAGCCTGGGAGAGCGAGCGTACGGGCTGCAGCCTTTTGCATGATGTCATCATTTCAATTACACGTTCATTCCCCCACAGACCAAAGCTCTTTCTGAGGAGGTTTGAATGCAAAGCAAACACAAAGCTAATAATCCCTGAGCTTTGGGGTGGTACTGGTAACTGTGAAGCCCGCTGCATAAATGCAAAACATTTCATCCTTTTTGCTGTTGTTTCAAAATATCAAAACATTTCAGCTGAAGCAGTAAATGACATTTACAGAATTACAGAGATTTTTGATGTTCTGTTTGGCAAAGAGAATTAATTTCTCTCTCTCTCTCTCTCTCTCTCTCACACACACACACACACACACACACACACACACACAGGAACAAACACTCAAACACATACATTTTCCACTTAGAAAATGAATCATGGGATACTAAGCAATTTTTACTTTTTAAATTAAAGTAGAAAAACATGTCCCTGTTCTTGCTAGATACACTTCCCAAATAACGACTGTAAAAGTAATTAAAATAAACAGCCCAATCCTATCCTTCCCTCCTCCCGCTAGTGCAGCCACCGGGGTGTGTATGTGGAGCGGGAGGCTTTGGAAGTGCAAGGGTAAAATACAAAAGTAAAGTTGCTGGAGGGGGTGCGGCACTGTAAGTGGTTCAAGGCACTACAGGCCTTGCAAACTGGTATAACGCGGCCTCTCCCACTGGCCCCTGGAGCCCCTGGAATGAATGGGAGGGGCCACATTAACCAGTTTGCAAGACGCAGTGCAGCACCTTGCACCACTTATGGTCTCACCCCCTCCAGCAATGCCACTTCGTTAATTAACAAAGAAATTACACAGTTTTGAACTAAAAACAGAAGGCACAACTATAGGAAAAGAAGGCTATTGAATAGATTAAATAGCAAGGGATAAGCACAAACACAATCATTTAGCCAAATGCATCTTTCCAAAGAGATTGCTGAGTTCACACAATTGGGAGAGATGATGGCTTGTTAAATGTATTGTCAGTGTCAGGGTCGAAGAAGGGGCTGCCAGCGACTGCATGCTAATCCCAAGAGTAGTAGTGCATGGTGGTTAGCATGCTCACTCCTTCTCTCCCATGTTTGGACACACAGCTGACTGGGGAAAAGCATTGGTAGATCAAGAGCTCAGTCCTATTTCCCCCTCCCCACCAATGCAGTGGTGCCAAAATGGCTACCACTGCATCTTGCAGGGGGGGGGAGTTGTGGAGGTCTCCTCTGGGTGTCTCCTCACAGGAGTTTACTTGGACCTGTGCTAGCTAAATGTGCCACAGGATAAGGTCTGGGAAGGGGTTAGAATTCAGTGGCCACTGCTGCCGCTGAATCTGCCCCCTTCCCAAACTCAATCCACCCATCCACTCCTTCACCACCCCATTCCGCCCTCTCCCACCCCTCCCACCTCCCCTGCCTGAACCTGAGCCTGCTCCACCTCCTCCTTGCCCCAGTCACCGACCCGTTCCGCCCATTTCTTCCCTGGTTCCGCCCTCCCCCTGCCTTTCCTCACACCATTCCCCCCCCCCCGTGCAGTTTTACCTGCTCCGGCAGGTCTTTGGGTGTCTGCCGTTGTGCGGGAGGCCGCTCCGGCATCCCCGCCAGCAGCCCAGCAGCACACGACTGCCATAAAGCAGCCTCCACCAGCACAACGCACATTAGACCAGCTCCCAACCAGTATAGGATTGGGCCATAAATTCATCAAAAGGAATAGATACTGTAAGCCATACTGTTCCGTCTAAAAGAGTTTATTTAGTTTGGGTTTTGACACAATTTCTGTTCTTTATTATCTGATTTGAGTATCTTACAATATCTATGAATTCTGTTCCCTCCATGATATTGACATCCTTTATGAAAAAGAGTTTTAGGTGATTATATAGGACTTTGTGCTCTCCCCTAAAGATTTTTTTTTTAGAGCTTAAGCTTGTTTCATTTAACCTAAGACAATTTTATAGAGACTGAAACCTCCAGATCCACCTTGAATTCAGAAAAAAAGCATAACAGGATAGCGGTTTTTCGTTGAACCTGTTCGATTCTTCTCACTTGAATCCAACCCTTTTTAACATTTTTGGTAGTTTAATCTGTTTCTTATCACAGCTGGCCCTCCAAATAGAAAAAGCCTAACAATATATCTTACTCAAGTCTTTCAAGTGGCCTTTTTGAAATACTTAGTGAAATAGGAACTATCAGGAATTATTGTTAAGGATAGATTCAGTCCTGGCTGGATACCTATTCAGCTGAGAAAGGGTATATATTTCGCCCTCACACAATTTGTTCCTATAGAAGGGGCCTGTTTGATGGATATTTTTCCTCTTTTTAAAATCTGTTCTTTGTTCCTGAAGTGATGGGTGTTGGAAGAACTAATTTTTTTTAAGGGGAACATCAACAAAATACAATAGATATCCAGACGATACTTCTATTCCCGAAGTGTCAAAGCAGCTGGACTCACACTCCCATCCAATCTTCTTCCAAGCAAGTGTTCATCCTAGTCTTAATAAAGTTTAGTTGCCAAACAAAGAAAGCCACTGTTGCCATTACCACCTTTGGATTCCTCTCATTGTGAAGCGAGGAACACACTTTTTACCATAGCAATATGTGGAAATGCAGATTAAACAATATAATCATGCCTGCCTTTGTAGAGATAGTTGGCACCTTTTGTTTAACTCTTATGGCTCATGTTTGTACATCACTTGATTGTTAAACACTTGTTAACTTCAAGTTTAATATGAACCAACCCAATTGGAAACTATTACACTTTAAGCTATATCAGGCAAAATGAAAAATCTACCTGTGGTGTTAGATTTCACTTCATTTATGGTATATCCTCCTTTTCCATGGGAAAAAAGCATACACAGTGTTTTCATAGTTACTGTATATATCTTTAAGTTAAGATTCCAGTTCAATTGAAATTAATCTCTTGCATATACCCATTTCCCATTGAAATGGGTATATGCAACCTCCTGGTTTTAGTGGTAGCTATCTCTTAATGCCAGATGCAAGGGAGTGGTTTTAGAACCTCCTGGTTTTAGTAGTAGGTTTTCTCTGTATGCCAGATTCAAGGACGTGCCAACAGGATACAGGTATTTTGTTGTCTTGTGTGCTCCCTGAGGCATCTGGTGGGCCACTGTAGAAGCTGGACTAGATGGGCCTTTGGCCTGATCCAGCAGGGCTCTTCTTATGTTCTTAATGATTTAACTTCTCATGGATTTCAATTATGCTTAGTCATGGTTAACATGCTTAGGATACAACACATTATGCCCAAAGCACCTTATAATATATTGTTGTTATTATTATATACTGCTTTAAAAAAAAAAAAAAAAAAAGGTACCGTAGGTCACAAAGTGGTTTACATAGCAAACTAATAGCCCAATCCTAACTAACTTTCCAGTGCCAATGCAGCCGTGCCAATGGGGGGCACACTACATCTTGCGATGGGGGGGGGCAGTCACAGAAGCTTCCTCATGGTAAGGGAATGTTTGTTCCCATATCTCAGGGCTGCATTGTGGCTACACCAGCATTGGAAAGTTGGTTAGGATTGGGCTGTTAAATCTAACTTACTAATTCACAGCACAACCAGCAAACCAATAATATAAATATGCCCAAAGCATCACATCAACCATTCAATCAACAAATCAGCAAACATTTTTGTTCAATAACCATTATTTCAGTATTACACTAAACAGTTCCATGACAATGCATTTAAATAAGCATTTTATGAACCCGCCTATGCACCCTTATCTCCTACCACAGATCGACCCACACAAGGAACCCTACTCTGACTCCTCAGCAGCTTGACAGATGCAATGATACATCAGTTGATAGGTGCAGGTTGACAGGTGCAAAAATCTTGTTCTCTTTGTGTTTGATGACTTATGATTTCCAGGAGACTGCATTGATGACAGTGGGTGGAATACAGAATGTGGCGTTCTCCAGTTTATCGCTCTACTGAATTATATACTCCTTCAGAATGTTACTACCTTGACAGGGGAAATTCAAAGTTCATAAGCTCATTCAGTAGTTGCACGATGACAAATTTGTCACAGATGCTTTCTTAGTCCTACTCTTTGCAGTACTCAGACTGGGCAAAGAGGCACCTTTTCAAGTCGTGTCTTATATTTAGCAGGGGTGGAGCAAGTTCCCCATTCATTCGCAACACAGTTGTTGCTGCTGTCTCGTTTGCATTTCTGTTTAGATTGTGGACCTTTTGAGGACAGGGAATCATCTCAGTCTTCTTGCTATGTAAACCATTTTGAGAAGTTTTTTGTTGAAACGTTATATATAAATATAACTCAATAATAATATGCATTTCGAAAAGACCTGAACTGCATTGTACAGACATTCTTCATGGTGATGGTCTCCAAGTAGAGATTTCTGTGCTTGATCCAGAGTAAGTGGATCTTTCCATGTGACAAGAGTAGCATCAGGGCACATTTCTCTTGTGTTTTACCCAGTGGTGTCACTAGGGAGGTGTGGGGTGTGTGCAGATCACACCAGGTGACACCCTCAGGGGGGGGGTGACACCACTAGTGGCTAAAATTGTGGAAACCTTGTATTTATGAATAATACCATAAAGTTATATATCACTGGAAAGGTAATTTAATGCAGAATGTAATGAAACATATCTGTATTCTATCAAACATTATGGACAAATAACCAGAAAAAGAAAACTGCCTTAAGTAACAAAAAAGGGATTTCCTTAACTAAAAACTGACCAATAGGACTGATTGTTCTGAGAGCCAATGAGGTGTTGTTATGACACAGCATGGATCCAATAAGGTGTTAGTATGAGTCAGCTCTCATTTCTATGTATCAGAGCTAATACTAGAACTCTTATTCAGTTGTGTGAGTGTCATCAAGTTGGCCACTGGTTTTTGGTTGGTTACTGATTTGTTGGGTGACCGGTACCGTTATATATTTAAATAAATAAAGTTAATGGGGGTGATGCCATGAGTTACCACACTGGGTGACACCAACCCTAGTGACATTACTGGGGTGACATGATGAGCTCTCGCACCGAGTGACGCAACCCCTTGTGACACCTCTGGTTTTACCCAGGACAGGGACCAGAAAATATGACTTCCCCCATCAGTTGGGACAGTCTGAATATGTGGTGTAAATGTTCTGTCCTGTGGCATAATTGCATATTGGCCAATAAGGAGGAAGAAGTGTCATTATTACTATTCCTGGCCCCCAAATACAACTTTCTACAACTCTGTTTCGTCAATCAACACATTTAATGCTGTCTTCTGGAGATGCTTAGAGGGTTTTCCAAAATGGTTTGACAAATTCATGGTGGATCACTGCCTGTGGGCCATGGAAGCTTCATGTTCAGGGGTTGCTGAATGCAGTGTGCTTCTGAATTCCAGATCCGGGGCCAAACAAAAAGAAAGGTCTTCTATCTTCATGCCCTGCCTGCAGACTTCCCGGAAACATCTGCCTAGCCATTTCTGTGAATGGAAGGTTGGACCAGATGGACATTTGGTCTGATCCAGCAAGGTTCTTCCAGTGTTCTCAATTTGTTAGTTCTAGCTGCCAGGAGTCCAAAAGAAACAGTCACATCTGCATCTCAGGGCTACATTGGACTTCATACTAAACAAGTTGCTTAGCCCTGTATGTTTGTTTTTTAATTGTAATAGCTGCGGGGGGCTGGTGGGGAAGGTATGCTCACTCTTTGCCCTGCTTCAGTCTGGATTTGGACTGTTGGTGGGGGCAATGGGATAAAGTCTTCACACCACAGTCCTGAGAGAGAGAGAGAGAGAGAGAGAGAGAGAGAGAGAGAGAGAGAGAGAGAGAGAGAGAGAGAGAGAGAGAGGAGACTATGTGATTAGCCTGGTCCTTAATTGCAGCAAATCGGAAAATACTACTAACCAGCGTGGCAATTGGCTATAGTGGCTGTTAACAACATAATGAGGGCATTGACTTACAAAGGTTTCATTGAAATTGACCTGAAATTGAGCAAAAAATCAAGTTCCATGACCATTGATTTGAGTACACATCTGACACTGATGTCTAGGCAAATAGCCTGAATGCTGAGCTTTCAGCCTTGCCCTTTTGACACAATTAAGGTAATAGTCAGAAATGCTTTGAAGTTCCTTAACGCTACATAAATGAGAAGTATCATTACTCGTTAACACTGATTTGTCTCACCCGGGGACACACTAAGTAGTTCACAGTTCCACTGTACCTCTCATTTGAATCGCGGGGAATAAAATATTGTCCTTAATCTATTCATATTCATTCAGTGACTTTCTGTGTCCTCTCAGTATTCTTTTCTATTACATATATGCACCTTCGATTTTAATTTTAGTGAGTAGCTTGGAGATTCTCAAGCACTCTCCAGATTTCTAAAACTTACACTGAAGATGCTCCCTTATGTAATGAATAAGTGCTTATCTCCCTGACCTTGTATTCTTCTCATTCTAACAACAGGCTTTGTTCCTTTGCCCCTTCTTATTATATCTCATCATGAAAGCTTCTATTTCCTCCAGCCTGCTATCACTTGAAGTGCCTCAGCTTAATCCTTATTCCCCTACAGATTTCACGGATTTTTTTCTTTCAAGATCTGGAATATATATATATATAAAAAATTTAAAAATAATTTGGCACTAAACCCACACTTGAAACGTTGTCTGCTATGTTTTCCTTAGTAGAAGCCAGAGGATTAAGAAGAGCTCACTTGATGAAAGGAATAGTGTGCAGGTAGCCAAGAGTTGGCATTTCTTTTTAACATAAAGTTTAAATGTTCTAATTGAAATCACAAGAGGCAAGCGGGATGATAATCATGGGGTAAATGAGTAAATCATCTAATTGGTGACACCAAGGATGCAGAGTGGAGCAGAGGTTAGAGGTGTGCAAATTAAAAATAGTTGTTAATATCAACAAATTAACCCAACGCTCAGGAAGGTCAATTGCTGGTAGATAATATGTCCATTAGCCATCCTCACACTGTGACTTTCCGATACACGTGAATATATAATTCTTTACCCAGAGTGAGTGGACCTCTCTCAGAATCAACTATTTGGGCAAATTGCCTTCCACGAGCAAGACACAGAAGAACCTGTGATTTCTGTGCTTGCTTTTCCCCTCCCAAGACCACATTTGGCAAGAAATCACAATAACTGAACTGTTTATTCAAGAAAAAGAAGCATGTCATGAGTTTTCATGGCATTGTTGTGAAATTGTTATGATTTACAACACATCCTTCACACGCTATAGGCATCATCCTTGTCTGCTCATGGAGGGAGCCTCTTAACATATGATGCTGAGGCTTTATATCGAGTCAGACCATGAGTCCACCTGGGTCAATATGATCTATACCAGGAGTGGCCAACCTTCCACCATGAGGGCCTCTGCGTTCTTAAGAGTTGTGTAGAAGACAGAATCTTGGCAGCTGCAATTGGTGCTGCTATAGAACACAAGAACATAAGAAGAGCCCTGCTGGATCAGGCCAAAGGCCCATCTAGTTCAGCTTCCTGTATCACACAGTGGCCCCACCAGATGCCTCAGGGAGCACACAGCCAACAAGACAACCTGTTTCCTGCTGCCACTCCCCTGCACTTGGCACAGAGAAAACCTACTTCTAAAACCAGGAGGTTGCTTATGGCTTGTAACCTGTGATGGTCTTTTCCTCCATGAATCTGTCCAAACCCCTTTTATTTATTTATTTTTATTTATTTATAGTATTTCTATCCCGCCTTTCTCCCCAAAGGGACCCAAGGCATCTAGGCCAGGTGCCATCACCACATCCTGTGCAGCTGCACCTGCTGAAATGCCCTCACCTATGCAATCATGAAAGGGCCAGGTGCATTCATGTTGAAAGGTTGGCCACCCCGATCTACACTGATTGGCAGTGGCTCCCCAGCATTTCAGACAGGCCTTTTCCAACCCTACCTGGAGATTGAACATGGGACCTTCTGCATGCAAGGTAGATGCCCAACCACTGAGCCACAGCCCCTTCCCCATAAGAGTTCCAGCTCCTCCTTCAGCACATGCACAGACACTACCAGGCAGTGAAAAGTAGCCTCTACTTGCCTCACATCCCCATCCGGACTACTCCATTCATTCCGCCAGGGCACTTTGCCCAGCCAGGAAATGTCTTTGTAACGAAATAGCTAGCAAGCCAAATCCAGTGTGTTCTCCAATCTAGCAAGAAGGTAGACTGTGCCCACTGATACTCAGTTATATGAGAAAGGGAGAGCTGGTCTTTTAGCCCAGTTCTATCCTTGGGCTGGCCTGCGGGACACAGCAGTGTTGACGCAGCCTCTGTTGCATGCAGCATGCTGGCTGGGGACCATGACATGATACGTAAACAAAATTCTTACTTACCTACCCTGCCGAACCATGATCCCCTATGAGTCTACTTGGATTTGCATCTGCTGTTTGACTGGCACAGGTCCGAGTGGACCCAAGGGGCATAATAGGATATCGGCAGTGCTATCCTTTCAGGCAGTAAGGCAAGGAATTGATCCTGGGATATTTAACCTGCAAAACATGGGCTCTATCACTGAGCTTTGGTTGGCCCCGCAGAAATAATGAAATAATAAGATGTGAGCATTGTCAAAGTTAATCTCTCTTCTAACTTAGTAACCACAGCTCAGCTGCTCCTGTAACCTGGAATATGTTATAGGCCAGAAGTAGAAATAAAGTTTGTAGGCCAGAGATATTTATTTCCAGGAAGGACTGACCAAAGGATCTCCTTTATTTATATACCAAGCACTACTGGGGACTCTGTGGAGAAAGAGTGCACAGCTCACAGATTATTTGTGGTTCTTTTATATATATATATATATATATATATATATATATATATATATATATATATATATATATATATATATATATATATATATATATATATATATATATATATATATATATATATATATATATATAAAACTCACCCAGCATCATTTCATGGAATAGTCGTTCTTGAAATCCGGGGGGGGGGGGGGTGTTAGGGGAAGCTTTCCCTCACATCCATTTCATCTGTAAAATACTAGTGAGTTGCTGAGGCACCTGCTGTGTTATGCAATCTGTCTTGATGGCAGCCAGAAGTGTCCATGAATTCAGGGGCTGCTGGCAGGGAAGCCCAAACAGGTGCCATAAAGTGTAAACACATGCAGTTCATCAGTCAGAGCACGCATTTCTATTTCTGCTCACATGAAGGAGCAGGCAGCCTTCAAAGAGAAAACTGTCACTCCTCCTGTAGAAGGCTGATGCTTTTAATCAGAATAAAGGGGGGGGGGAGAGTTTGATTAGCTTTGAACTTGAGGTCCACGACTGAATCAGTACCTATTAACAACGACTTAATTCTGGAGCAGAGGATCTCAGTTTTTAAAAGAAGCTGAGGGCCCAATCCAGCCTAAATTTAGGCTGGTGGAGCACACACTCCGCTGGCCTCACAGCCCCTCTGGAGTAAGCAGTGCTGGCGCAGAGGCCGGCGCTGCTCACTTCGCCATCCCACAGACTCTGCGCCACCCGACCCAGGTAAACCCTGCACCGAGTGGCAGGAGAACATGGGGAGGGAGGGCTGGGGTGGGGGGGGCGGGGGCTATTGGCCAGCCTGGCCTGGGAGGGGGCGGGGATATTGGCACTGGGCTGTGCCAATATCCCCATCCCCTTTCTGGGTCTGCCTTACACAGCCCCCCAGACACACACCAGCTAAAGAGCTGGCATGCATCTGAGGAAATCCATTGGGACCTCTGGTGCTTACACTGGAGGGGGAGCACTGGCCGCGCTGGCTGCATCCTTCCTAGGATGCAGCGGCCGGCCATTTTGGCACGCCAGCAGCAGCACATCTTAGGTAGGATCAGGCTGTGAATGAATGTATGATGAAGACTGTATTGACCTCATGGATGCTAGTTGCAGGGGTAGACCGTAGTGGTTAGGAAAATGTTTGTAGCTGCCAGTTTGTTTCCAGGCTCAGTTCACAGTGCTGGTATTGGACTTAAAGCCTAGGTCCTGAATTCCCAAAATAATGCCTCATCCCACATATTCTCTTCTACATATTAAGATCTTCCGATGGGAATTTGGGCTTGATGTCTTCCTCTCTGAAGTGAAGCTGGTGTCAGTGAAGCTGAGTGTACACCACCTTGTGAAACTATTTCGGTGAAAAAAGTAGGCTACTAATGAATGAGATAATAAATTATTAATAAATACTATTATAAATAATAGTATAAAAAGGTAAAGGTGACCCCTGACAATTAAGTCCAGTTGTGTCCGACTCTAGGGTGTCATTGTACTCATCCCCATTTCAAACATTTCAAAGTTGTCCGAAGACGCCTCTGTGGTCATGTGGCCGGCATGACTCTCCTTGCCGCAGCGCGTAGCATGCAGCACAGAGCGCTGTTTATCTTCCCGCAAGCGGTACCTATTTATCTACTCGCATTAACATGCTTTGGAACCGCTAGGTTGGCAGGAGCTGGCCAAGCAATAGTATATACAGTAATAAATATAATAAAACAACAACAACAACAACAACAACAACAACAACAACAACAACAACAACAAAATAATAATAATAATAATAATAATAATAATAATAATAATAATAATAATATAAGGGGAAATAGAAAGGGCTATATTTTCATATGTCAAAAAGGTGTTTTTTTTCACATGCGATGATTCAACTAAAGTTGCAGGACACAAGTAGGAGTATAGGAATACATGCACATCCACAGATCATTTTCGCGATTCCCCCATAGAAACCGTGGTGAGAGTCTGCCCAAAAGAGCAATGTAGCGTAAACATTCAAGTCAACCTCTAGAGCTAGAGACAGATGGTTGTTTTGAAGAGAGCCAAAAGTGGCCTCACAGCCCTGGCTTTATCCATCCATTTCTTTTCTTCCACTAATCCACTGTCATCTTTGGTCGAACCATTTTCATGGGAGTGTGAAGAAGTAAGGATGTAAAAACCTATGAAGAGACAATAGTGGGAAGAGTGTTCACACACTGGCAATGATGCCTTTCTCCTACCATCTTCAACACTAGGAAAGCCAACACACACACACACACACACATACACATACACACACACCCATTACTCCCTTTTACTACTTTCTGAATGACTTGCAGTATTGCCGACAACATGCCAGAACGTCCCAGTGCTGGCACAAGGCAAGAACCTCCTGCAGAGGAAGTGACATCCACAATGCTTTGCAGGCTGGCAATCAAAAACACATTAATGCCAGGCACCTGTGTTTTAGGGCAGGAGTCCAATCGACGCAAGCCGGCACCATTCCATTCTGACAGATGGGTATAAATGTACACAGCTAAGAGCCTATGTACTGCAGTGTACTTGTACTGAAGAGCAAACATCAAGGGCAGGATTTTCCAGCCACTCTTATCTTCGTTGTGTCCAGTTTGAGCTTTGAACCCATGTTTAAAGGATGTTCCTAGGACTAACCGTAGATGCAAATTGGATTACTGTTATTCATTCCCAATTAACATTGCTTGAGTCAAGGAAGCATACAAGAACATTATATACAGAAAGACGCAACTTCTTTGTTCTCAGTGTTACTTCACCACCAGGCCCATAGCGAGAACTGCTTTAGTGCGGGGCCTAAGGGTACACTTGAACAGAGGCATACAGAGGGCGGAGCGAACGGAGCGGTGGCTCTGGCCGGCTCCGCGGCTTCGGCGGCACTCCGGGGGAGTGTGCGCATGCGCGCGCGCCCACCCGGTGACACAGCGGCTCCGCGGCTCGGGCGGCATTCCCTTGGAGCACCTGCCCGGCCTCGGAACCTGAGAAAGCCCTGGAGCGTCTGCCACGACCGGCGGCCAGGGCTTTCTGAAGGCAGCCTCTGCGTCGTGGCCTTATTTATACTTTTTTTCCTGCACATGCGCAGAACGTTACATTCTGCGTATGTACAGAAAAAAAGTATAAATAAGGACACGACGCAGCGGCTGCCTTCAGAAAGCCCTGGCCACTGGTTGTGGCGGACGCTCCAGGGCTTTCGGGGGAGAAGGTGGGCGCGCACACCGTTGCCCCCTCCCCAGCAGCGGTGACGCCTCCAACCCAGCGGCGACGCCGCCCCAAAGGGGCGGCGCCACGGAGGTGCTCCAGGCAGCCTTAGCTGCCGCGACGCCTCTGCACTTGAAGATTCATTGTAAGTCAGTGTGAAACTGCAAATGTGTAAATATGTCTGATCAGTTTTAAATTTGTTTATCCTAATAGTGGCTAGCACCGCTGGAATGAGCATTCTGGCAGCACTAGGCACTTTCCAGCAGTTGCAAATCGCAACATGTCAGAGCATGCGGACTAGCAGCCGCCGCAAGTGGCAAGCAGCTGGCTCTGCATGGCAGCGGACTACGGATGCCCACCGCCCAAGGTAAGACTGTGCAGGGGTGGGAGGGAGGGAGGGAGGGGGTGGGTGCAATCTTATGCCTGTCAAAGGGAGCCTCAACAGCACTCAGGCAAAGCAGGCTACTGGTAGCTTACTGTAAAACAGGCTGGCTAAGGAACCAGGCAAGACAAATTCAAGCCCAGCCAAGGAGTTGGCCTCATTCAGCGATCCAACAAGCTGCTCTCCCACCACTCAGCCAGAGCAGGAGACAGGTGAAAAGCACCTCATCCAGAATGTAACATCCCACATCATTGCAAACAGGCACACCTGGCTGGGAGACCATAGCATAGGGAGCTATCAGAGGGAGCACTGCATGGGCCAATCATAGGGCTGGCTGGCATGTGACCTACTCCAGCTAGCCACACACACAGCCCACCACATAATTGCTGGCACCTGCAGGCATAGCTAGTGGTATGCTGCTCTCCCCATCCCCCTGTAATGGCCTACCTTGTTGACCATGGCAACAGAAAATGGGGTTCACAACCACAGAAGAGAGTCCCCCCCACCTCCTTGGAACCCAAGGAATGAGGATGCTGCAGCAGAGCCTGAGTGTAGAAAGGCTCCTCTAGCTGCCAAGTGCCTGAGGTCCACTGAGGTAAGGTACAACTAAAGTGGGGAAATAGGTTCCCTATCTAGTAATCCAGACTGGGTCTGACTGCTTATAGCACAATATGGCAGACTGGAAAGTATTTATAGCCCCTTCACATAGCCACAAATATAGCACAACAATCACATTCTCCATTTTTACCAGGGGTATAACTGAGATTTCTGCCAGCTCTCTTGGATGCCAAGTAGGCTATTAATCAAAAAATATCAAGCTAAACTATAGGTATTGGAAATTCAACAATATTCATTTTCAACAATGAACACAGCCTTATCAAGCTCGTAAATCAACTTTACAGGAAGGGGCACTTCAAGCAGCAGCACATTAAAAAATAATAATTCATGGCTTAATTTATTTTGGGGCTGGTCATGTCCAGTGCTGTTTGTTTTCAGACTCATTTGGAGGGTCCCACTGTGTTTAAGAACCCCCATTTTGGGGGATTTGTCTTCCTGTTTATTAATTTCTTTACTTACAGTTCTACTTAGTTGCATGTATTGGTGCTAGAGGGGCTGGATGAGGGAAGGGCAAGAGGGGGAGGGAAGAGATTTCAACTTTGTCTGTAAAGTGTAGAATGCAGCAATTAAATACAGGTAGTCCTCACTGTCGTTTCGGTATCCGTCGTTTCGCTTTAACGTCGTTGCTGAAGCTGCAGCTGCTTCTGGGTCACGACCCATTTCCTGGCCTTATTCTTGCCCCAGGTGAGAAGAAAGCGCACGAATAAGAACAAATACCGTATTGTCCCGAGTATAAGACTCACCTGATTATAAGACGCACCCTTAAAGTTTGGTGCTATTAAAAAAAATTAATTAAATCACTGGCATTAAATTGCAACAGCCTGATTATAAGACGCACCCCTAGTTTAAAAACTTCAATTAGGAGAAAAAAGTGAGTCTTATACTCAGACCAATACGGTATTTTTATTTTACTTTGCATTTCACCACCCCTTGTACTGGGTGGCATTGGCAAACAGGGTCTGCAGCAGCACACAGCTGCTGCCTTGGGCAGTGCCACTATAATGAATGCTTGTACTGTCCCAGAAGACAGCATTATCTGTGGGTTAAAAAAAATGGTGCTGCCAGGGTGGTAGCCACCATTTTTCATGGACATGAAACATTTCATGAAAATTTTTTCATTTTTCATGGTATATTTTTTACACATAATACATTGGGATCGCGTTGAATCCCACACACAGCACTATGGATATTTAAGATGGTGTCTACCTGGTGTCTTCACATACAGCACTGAAAAACAAAGTAATATTTAAAAATACAAAAATGAATGGGTTCTGATGATAAGGACCCATTTATACCCATTCATTAGGGTCCCTATTCATTTTGTAACGAACAGGAATTAATTGAATAGATCTCATTTAGTTTGTTTTCCCATTCATTATAAAGTGAATGTACACCCCTACCAGGAATACCCATCAATGGCTGCCAAATGCAAACTTCCTTTACTAGTAAATATGTATGGCTTTATAATCTGAATGGTTATCATTCTGTATATATTATTCAGCATCTTGAATATGTCTGCGTTATTGCCTTATCATGAATTGTTTGCTGCAAGTTCTATATATAGTAATACCTCCATTAGCACTGGGGTTTCCCGAAAAGCCAAACACTCTCTGAAACATGGCTTTTGAAGAGGTCATTGAAGGAAACTGGTGCTGATTGGCAAGAATGCGCTGCTCCCATTGGGTACAATAACTATCAATCTACTCAAGATGAAGAGTGCTATAGCAAAACAGCACTAAAGGAAACAGCATTATCAGAGGTATTACTGTATTGTGATGGGCAGCCCAATCCTAACCAGCACCGGAACAGCGCCGCTGTACGGCCCATGCTGCATCCTATTCTGGCTAGGAGCAGGCTGGAGGTCTCCTCGTGGTAAGGGGACATTCGACCTCTTACTGCGGGTAAAGCTGCAACCTGCGCAATGGAGCTACTTGGATCCACACCAGCTAAATCGCTGGCACAGGACTGAGAAGCCCCGTGTTGGGCTTTCAAGGCCAGGAGGGGGAATAGGATTCAGTGATTCCCTCTCGGGCCTGATCCATCCCCATCTCCAACCCCCCCGCCCTTCCCCAGCCCCCATGCAGCTCAGAACAGTTCTTACCTGCTCCAGTGCACAGTTGTCTGGATCCGGCGCTGGTCTTTCTGCTGGCGCTGCTTACTCTCTGGGTGTTGCGGAGCACTTTATGGTGCTTTTGTGACACCCTAGGTCGACACAGCAGTTGCTGCACTAGCATTAGGCACAATTAGGATTGTGCAGTTAGTTTAACTATTGGATCATTTGTTTGGACTATTGTTGTTTTTCTTTTGGAATTATTTATATTTGTATCTCAGTGTCTAATGTAAAAAACCAGCTTGAGCATAATTTAACACCAAATGGGATACAACCCAAAATGTATAAATGCCTTTTCTTTCCAAGAGGCAACCAAGAGGTATTTTAGAAACAGTCAAAATACATACAAACCAAAGCAAATATAGCCTTTATATACCCAGTATCATCTCATCAGAAGAGACCTGTTGAAACACCTGTCTTCAGCTGCTGCTGAAATGAAATACCAGCTTCAGCTTCTGCACAGAATTGTACAATGTGAGCTTGTGAACTCCCTCTCAAAAGTTCATTTATTATACAGTATAGTTAATTTTTCTTTGTTGAAGAACTAGGCATATTCCAAATAAGGACACCTTTATCCTAAGGGTTGACTGCAGTCCTGTACACATAATAAAGCTGGTTGGTTCGGCCATGCATTTAAACGATAGCAGATTAAAACTAGCTGTGAAGGATATAAAGGAAAATAATTGCTGGCCAGATGCTATCCCAGCAACACTGAAGAATTCTGTGTATAATGCAAAAATGCCTTGGACATCAAGGGAATTGCGTTTCCAATCCCTGGCCATCACCAGGGATTGGTTCTATCTTTAACATGGCTGGAGAAACCGGCTACAAATAGTGTCTGCTTAATTATAGTTCTGCGTTTTGGGGGGATTTTTTTCTCGTTACCTTCCCCAGTCTGCCTAATTGGTTGCCATGGTAGGTTTTGTATTGACCAGTGAGATGTTGACGTGATCACACAACCACATTTCATCTGGGGGTGATGAATCACAAGGCAGTGATTACTTTGGGCCAATGCAAGCAGGGTCTGAATGTGACCCAGTGAGATGGAGATGAAAAGTCCCCATCCCCCGAGCCACTGTATTGAAATAGTTAGTCACTGCTATTCCACTGGTGTGTTGCAGCCGTTTCTCAGCAGGCATCCTAATTATGATGGTTAGCAGCTGTGCATTATTTATGGCTTCTGTGGTGTTCAGCTCCATTAAAGAGAGATGCTAACAAATCTAATTGTGCCGTGCACATGGAATTCATTGGAGCCATCTTTGAGATGGAGGTGCCTTCATCATGTTTGTTTTGCTTAATACTTTGAGGGAAAGAAATACAAATCCCATTACTCTCGGCTTTAAAATTTAAAAAGGTATTTAAAAACGTAAGGTTTTAAACCAACTTGTACAGTGTATTTATAAACTGAATCCACATGAGATCCACCCATGGATCGTATCGGGGGGGGGGGAATCTCGAAGAAAAAGCATCCAGACCTTGCAATGTAGATTTCGAGGTTTTTGCAATCCACAAGCAGAGTTTCTTGAGCACTTCCTCTAGATGGGAGAGAATTCATTTCTAATGCAAAGGGTGCGTTCTGCAGCTGCCATTTCATCACACTACAAAGCCATAGAAATAACAGAGAAGTAGTTAGTATTTCCCTGAAATGGAAGAGAGAGGCAGAAGATTACTTTTGTAAAGAGTGCCCTTATTGATGCTGTTCCTCCACCCATTCATCCTCCATGGAAATGGCAGCCATTGGATCCAAAGATGATCCTGCTTGCCCTGGCTGCCCTAAAGTGGCAAAAAGCGACTTTTGCTTTGGGAATGTATTCATATTTGAACTTCCAATATATCAGGCATGCTAGGGAGTAAACTCTAAGATTGGGGGGGGGGGGGGGGGACGACAGCCTGCCTGCTAAATTGGTGCTATTGGAATATCAGGAGAAATCTACATTCCTTTGTCTCCTACTGGGGGAAAAGAAAAATACTTTTCTTGACAAATTGGACATGCTTGGATTAATGACTTCCTTTACTTCCATGCTGCTCTTGTTGAGAAGTCCTGTTGAGAAAACATTAGTGTGAAGGATCCCTGAACCGCAGAAGAATCAGTCAGGTGTTTGTTTCCTTGGACGTTTGTCCTATTTTGTTGACCTGGGCTTACTCCCACGTAAGCATCCATAGGACTGCAGCCTGTGACTCCTATGGCCTCTTTTAGTCCTGCCACTAAGGTTGCCTCTCTGTAGCCATAAGACGGATTCTACCCATTAAGAGAGAGATTGCAAGAGAACTTTAGGCTTTCTGGAGAAAGACTTAGATGCTCCATTTCCTCCTTTTTGTTCCCGACAGCTTGATCATTGACACAGCTTTTCCAGAGCTTGGAAGATCTGGTCCAGCTTGCCTGTTCCTGATTTGGACAATGGATTTTTCAGTAGGCAAGTACTGTTCTCTCATCTTAACAACTTTATGCAGATAGTGAATAGCTTTGTCTGCTATCTGTAGATAGCAATCTGTAGATAGCTACGCCATGTTTTAATTTTTTTTCCCTTCAATTTCTTTTCAATCCCCCCCCTTTTTTTAATGTGAAACTTTTAATTGAGAAAAAAATAGTCCTCCTGGGTGATTCCAAGCCATATATGATGACTGTATTATAGACAAAGCATCTATTTAAAGCAGGAGGGAGCATGAACTCAGAAAAGGCCATTGTATCATCTATACTAGCTAAAATATTTATATACTACTTTTAAGCAAAAACAAATTTCTCAAAGTGAAAAGCAAAAGGAATGAGAAGTTTCCTTGCCCTGGAATGCACCGGAAAAATGTACCGGAAAACCGCCACTGGGAGGGACACTATGCTGGGATGAATTGCACCCAGTTGCACCCCTGCTAAATATAACAGAGCCACCACTTCAGTAGGTGCCACTTTGCCCAGTTAATCTTGAAAAGGAGTTCTTAAAGCACAATCCTAAACTTGTTTATTCAGAAAACCCATTTTGTTCATTGGAGCTTAATCACAGGCAAATGTGTTTAGGATTGCACCCTTATGGCCCAATCGTATCCGGGCCTTGCGCTGACAGAAGCCACGTTCTGTCAGTGCAAGGACTGGGCCTCTGGCAGAGGCGTCGCTCCGGTAGGGGTGGGGCCATAAGTTTCGCTAGTCCTAGTCCCGTTTACCGAGCGAGCAGGAGACGGCCCCGCCCCCTCACTGTCGGAGCCATTCCCCTGCGGAGAAAGCAGCAGGCAGCCTGCTGCTTTCTCCGCAGGGGAATGGCTCCGACAGTGAGGGGGCGGGGCCGCCTCCTGCTCGCTCGGTAAACGGGACTAGGACGAGCAAAACCTACGGCCCCGCCCCTACCGGAGCAACGCCTTTGGCCTCTGGTGCAGCAGCTGCAGTGATAGCATGTGGGCTGCTGGGGCCACCAGTGTAAGCTGCTGGCAGCCCCATGCACATGCCAATTGAGTGCCAGGCCCCTGCCAGAGCAGGTAGGTTGGCAGAGAGGACGTTCGAGGGGAAGATTATGGTGGGGATTGGGATTGGCAGGGCTGGGGGCATGTTGAGAGTGGACTGGGGGGGTGGATATCGGAAGCAATGGCAACTCAGATATCCGATGCCCCTGGTCCAGGCTTAACATGCCCCCTTTTTGACCCACTCGGATTTACACCAGCCAAAGAGCTGGAGCAGATCTAAGTAGGGCCCACTGGGGACCAGGAAGAAATGGTGTAGGTAAGTTAAAAGTTTTTTACTTTACTTTCCATCACTGCCTGGTCCCCAGCTGGCTCCTAGCATGCAGAGGAGGCTGCACCAGCACTGCTAAATGCTCTGGGCCAGCCCAGGATAGGATCAGGCTGTTCATCTCATATCTGATTACTCCTACTTGTGGTTTCTGGGTATATCTATCTACATTTGGGGATAGTTACGCTTTAGGTTGAGGCATCGGTATGAAAACTAGTAAGCCTGGCCTGGTTTGGATCTGTTTGGTTGCCCGGCCTGTGATCAGGAGGAGGAGTATAGCTCTGAGTCTTTGGGGGTCACAGCCATCCGGAAAAGACTATCTGAAAATGTCCCAAGAGTGGTGCCCAAAATGTTTTGGATTGGCAAGAGTCCTGGAACAAGACATCACTCCATTTTTTTTTTGTCTTTCTGCAACAAGTCCTTGCCCCAGTGAAGCCCATCAAGTTTTTTGTTTCGTTTGTGACAGCCCAAAGTATTTTAAGAAATATGCAGCACTCACACTGTCTAACTATCTGCCTTAGTTGTTGAGTACAAAGGAGTCCTTGAAATGCTCCTGACACAAATTTTGCTGATCCAGGATGCAGTGTGCACCATCTCCCTCTCTCTAATGAAGTCTCATTATCAGAGTTTTCCACCCAATTACACAGATTCCTACACTATGTGAGAAGCGACTGCATTGTGTTTGTATTGCTAAATGCAGGCAGTAATAGGGGGTATCAGCCAGGAAAAGAATGAGAAACTGAAGGGAAAAAAAACCAACCCTTACTACATTATGATACCTGCTTTCAATTGTCTGTAGTAGAGCAGTTGTGGCTGGAGCAAATCTATAATCCAGTCTAATGCAACACTTCCACTTCAAGAGCCCACAAATAAGAACGTTTCCCTGACAAAAGATACTTTTTCCAAGGGATGGGTCTCTTCTATTCTGCAGCGCTGCCTTCAGTGTCCACCATTGTGTCATTGTGTGCATTATGTGCATGCGACATGAAAAAAAAAAAGAATCTAACAAAAGACTGTATTACCTCCTTTGTCTTATTACTTTGTTTTCTGTAAATTTTACATTGTAAAGCATCCCAAGGGGGGACATGAGAAGTTGGAGTTATATATAATAAACGTAATGGTGGTTGCCATTTCTGTTTTGTTTTTAGTTAAGGGAAAGCCACAAGGACAGTGGGTGCGAATCTTTCAGTCGGTGCTGCCAGACCTTCCCTTGCTTTCAG
Organism: Plestiodon gilberti rubricaudatus; assembly: GCA_026170595.1. Lineage (NCBI taxonomy): Eukaryota > Metazoa > Chordata > Lepidosauria > Squamata > Scincidae > Plestiodon > Plestiodon gilberti. Next base: position 170,676,470 of record JANXHW010000001.1, read on the forward strand.
CCCAATCCTATACTTACCGGCTGGCATTGGTCCTCCTCTTCTGCTGGCACTGACTGCCGTAAAGCAGTCGGCACCAGTCATAAAAGACACTCTTGACAGCGTGCCACTCAGCATGGTGCCAGGAGTGCCTGCAGGAAGGCCTGCACCTTCCTGCCCGCATTGTTGTGTCCCTGCTACTCGCTGGAGCAGGCAAGTCAGCAGGAGAGGCGGGATGGCGTGGGGAAGGGTGGAACAGAGGTGGGGTGGGCAGAACAGGTTTGGGAAGGGGGCGGGTTTGGCAGCAGCGACAACCACCGAATCCTATTCCCCTTCCTGGAACCGATCCTGCAGTGTGGGTCCACGTGGACCTCCGCGAGCTATTTAGCTAGTACAGGTACAAGTAGACAACCACCACCACCCCCGCACCGTGGAGGCTTACCCCGGGTAAGGGAACAATTGTTCCCTTACCCAGAGGAGATCTCCACAACTGCACCCCCATCATAGGATGCAGTTGTAGCCATTTTGGCACCACTGCATTGGGGAAGTATTAGATTGGGCCATTTGTTTCAATGTGAATGGTACGGAATATGATATTCTCTGGAGCAGATTTTATGGGCCAGTAATGTAACTTAATTTGTGCAAACGGAGTTAGCTTATTAGCTGAGATATGTTAGTGTATGTATGAATGTTCCAGCATTCATACTCCACTTTTCTATCATGATGCTCAAGGCAGCTAACAATGATAAAACAAAGAACAATCCAAAGGAACATTTATTGATTTAAAAATGTATACTGCCCAGTGATCAACATTTCCAGGGTGGTTTAGAAGAACATGCCACCAAATTATAATAAACAGTAAATTAGTAGATAAAATGACAGCATTAAAGCCAATCTCAGCAGAAGTTGAAATCCTATCATCTGAGCGAAAATGAGCGAACTCAGGAAGATAGTGGAGGACAGGAAGGCCTGGCAGGATATGGTTCATGGGATCACGAAGGGTCGGACACGACTTAATGACTGAACAACAACAACAGTCCCACCCCTCACACACATGCACACACTTCAAGCCAGCATCCCCCTTTGCCCCTCGCCTTCCACCCTCAGCAAGCATGAGATGAAACGGGGAGAAGGGGAAGTGACTCTAGAACCAGGAGTGTAATCATACCGGTAGTGAACCTTTAAGGGTGCTTCTGCTGTCGTTCCAAGTTTTCTCTGCTTAGATAGACTATCTTGCTACTCAGATGCTTTAGTAGAAACAACCTGCCAGCTGCTGACCTTGCTTTCAGTCAGGAGCAGCACAATCTGGAACGATGCCCAATGTCGCCTCTGGTCTACTGCTGCCACCTCTGCTCAAAAAAATCCCTTACCGAACCCTTACCTTGCTTCTGGCGCGTTTTCTTCAACGGGACTGCATGAATGAAGGAGCTCCTTTGTTTGTGCAGTCCCTGTAAATCAAGCCAGAAGTCTGGCACTTCTGTGTTTGAAGAAACCATGCCAGAAACAGGGTAAGGAGGCAGATGATTCTCTTTCCCTTCGCTAATAGCAAGCAGAAATGTGGGTTGCATCCACAGTGGGAGGGAGGGAGGCAGCAGTGGCAGACTCAGGGTGAAGGACACGCCAAATCCATTGCCCCTTCCCCCCCCCCCACAGTCTGCCACTGATGCAACCCGCATCACCTCACCTCCTGGGTGCCCATGCTTTCAGTCCATGTGTCCAATGTCTCTGCTTGGCTCCTCCACCACCACCAGCATTTGCAGCTGAATATGCTTTACTGTGTTAGACTTAAACGCTGGTCAATGGGAAACTTGCAACGGTGCTGCTATCTAGGCTTGGCCAGCTGCCCAAGTAATCTTCAGAGCAATCTAGTATCTGGTGTTTTGTGTACACCATCAAAACAGGCTTAATTGTTCTATACTGAGAAGAAAATGTTAGTTACAGCGCAATCCTGCACAACGATAGGCCTAGGGCTCTGCCAGCCTAGGGTGTCGTAAATGTGTCATAAAGCACGTTTTCGACACCTGGAGAGTAAGCTGCGCCAACGCAGAGGCCAGCACCGCTCACTCCATGACCTACCTGGACCCGCGCCAGTTGCCACAGGTGAGTGGTCCCACCACCCACTGGCCCCACCGCTCACAGGTGGTGGTCAGGGGAGGGTGGGCAGGGGCGGCGAGGGAGGGAGCCATTGGCCAGCCCGGTCTGGGAGGGGGCAGGAATAGAGGTGTGCCCATGTCGTACTGGGGCTACATAGAGTTAGGCAGGATTGCGCTGTTAGGGCATTATTTTAATAACTGTAAATATTTTACTTGGTTTTGTCCTGTTGTCCATGTTGTGCTTGGGGCAAGTGTCCCAGCTGACTCACATGCCTACATATGGTGGAACACTGTAATTCTGTTTTCCCTATTGTTTCCTATATAACAAAAATGGACGGAGGGGCAGCAAGATCATACCCACTGGCCCTACCTTGACCTCTGCACCTGTTGGCCTCACTCCCAATGTCTGCCCATTCAGCCAAAGGTGAGAACCGACACTACATGCATACAACTCTATGTGTGATTGGAATCCTGCCACAGTCAAGGTTTCTGATTGTGTGTAGAGACCCAAAGCACATACAGTTGTACATGTGGTACGCCTGTTGGGAATAGGGCCAGCCAGCACGATCCTACTCCCCCTCCAAACATTCATCCAACACATGATGTGCAGGTGATAAAAAGGTAGCACAAAACTGCTTCCAGGAGTCCTATTTTGGCAGAATGGAAAGGTGCCTTCTTGAAAGATCCAATATAAGTGGAATATTCTCTAATAAAATACAGTATGCCATTTGAACATGTGCTGCTTGCTATAGGTACAATGTAAACAAGTTTGCGGGAGAGCCACGTTCTTCTAAAAAGAAAATCTGAAACGGTTTCTCCCCTATGTGCCCTTCCTATTTATTGACCTGTCTTATAGTTTTAGCAGTCACTCAGCGCTTGTTTAAACTGGCATATGATCTGTTTCAATGTGAACTTTAAACAACGCCTGAAGTGTGGAGTTAAAGCACAGGATTATTTCTGACATTTGTGAACATATGACCTTAAACAAAGTGAGCGCCAAAGGAATTTTAAACCTCCGCTTGTAAGCTGTTAATGGTTTGGTTCTGACAGCCTTACTCTTATTTAAACCTTTGCCTCTTGGATCGCACCTCAGAGATCCGTGAGGGCCATGTCATACATTACCCAGCAAGAAATCTGGGTTTGCCTGAGAGCCACAGCCCTTTGATGAGTGCGCCTGTGTAAGACACACACTTAACACAGTCACACTTTAATTTGTAGACATAAACAAACAAATCCTAGGTGAACATATACAATAGTTATGCGTGAAGAGCCCAAACTGACATGTATGAAAATTTCGTTCTGTAGCTTTCATGGCCCGCCATAATCCAACTGGACCACCTGAATCTTTTGGATTCCTTCCCCAGGAAGATGTTCCGAGAACGGAACGAAACGTTGGGACAGTAACTTGGATTTTAATTGTGTTTTTGTTCCGCAAGCGGCTGCCTACAAGGAAACCCGCTTACGGTGGTGGATATATTTAAAATACAAGCTTTTAACCGCATGGCGTCTAAACCCGTATACTTGAAACATTGTTGGATGTATGAAAATACTTATAGTTATCAGTTTTGCACAGAACTTTGAATGCCCCCCTCTCCCCCATGGTTCAGCCCCAGCCCAAGCCCCTGCAGACCCCGAGTCTGGGGGGAGTGCCACCCCTCCAACTTCTCCTTCAGTGGCAGATCTGGTACCGCTGTGCAGCTCCTCCTCTCTCTTGCAGGAATTGAGGGCAGAGGAGCAGAAACACAATTGCCTAGAGCTGTGTTTCTCAGAGTTCTCCCCGTGAGGTGGGGAGAACTTTGCGTGTTTGCAGGGGCGGGAACAGCAGTGGCAGCAATCCCAGGGATCACCGCCACCGGGGGGGGGGAAATGTACAGATTTCACTTACGGGGGTGGTGGTGGTCCTGCAGCCCTCCAGATGGTGCGGGGAGGCCTGCGGACCGCTCTGCGGCGATCTAAAGCTCATGGAGGCCTGCAGAAGTGTCCGCAGGCCTCCCCACACCATCCAGAGGGATGCAGGACCCTCGGGAAGTGCGACAATTTCATTTTTTCCCAGTGGGGCAGCGATCCCCAGGATTGTCGCTGCCGCCATGCTGTCCCTGCCCCTTTAGGTGGCAGGGGACAACATCCGGTTCTCCTGGTGGGTCACGACCCACCAGTTTGAGAACCGATGTCCCTAGAGCAACCACTCTACTCCTGCTGCCAGTGGCCCCCCCACCTGCTTTTTTCAGTGCAAGCAGCAGGTAGGGAGACAGGAGCAGCTGCCTGATGGCAGAGTGCCAGGTACCGCTTGGGACGGCTGCGAAGGCAAAGGCCATCTCTACCTGCGTGCCGCCATGGACCTCGGGCCTCACCAGGGCTAGTTAGCAGGTTGGCTCTGCCAAAGCCTCCCTTTTTTCATGGAACATGTTCACTGGAGAGCATTTGGCTTTTCCCTGTTTACAGATAATTTTTTTAAAAAAATTGCAAGTTTTGCTGTAATGTGTGCCAAAAGCTGATCTTCTCTGAGCAGTTCTCAACTATTATGCTATTTATGCTGGAAAGGTAGCTCATGAGAGAGTTCTGTTGACACCATTCATTCTTTTCATCATCATTATTCATGAAACCAGTTCACAGGACAATTTTTTTTGCATTGGGTATTGCACACTTGAACTTCTCTCCCTACTGACATTGACAGGTGTCACTGATCGTGTTGGAAAGGGCTTCATCAGTGACTGCTCATCATGTATGATGAAAGTATCCAGTGGCGCAGTGGGTTAAACCACTGAACCATGAGCTGTTGATCAAAAGGTCGGCAGTTCGAATCCGCGACGGGGTGAGCTCTCGTTGCTTGGCCAGCTCCTGCCAACCTAGCAGTTCCAAAGCATGTTAATGCGAGTAGATAAATAGGTATCGCTTGCGGGAAGGTAAACAGCGCTCCGTGTTCCAGCCGCATGCTACGCGCTGCGGCAAGGAGAGTCATGCCGGCCACATGACCACGGAGGCATCTTCGGACAACGCTGAGTCTTCGGCTTTGAAATGGGGATGAGCAGCACACCCTAGAGTCAGACACGACTGGACTTAATTGTCAGGGGTCACCTTTACCTTACATATACAGTAGTCACATTGATTACTTGTGGCTCCACAATGCCTCTCTTCGAACTCACTCTTGTCCTTTGTATTCTCATATATACACGAGAAAACTCTGAAAGCTCCATGCTGCAGTCACTCTGCATGAAATGACTTTATTTGCACATGATTCTCTTTGGTCCTACACATTGGCACTTTTTTTTCACCCCATAGTATTCGAGTAGGATGGATTCACACCTATGCAGGTTGGAGCTCTTCCTGCTTTGCAAAAGTAAATTCCTATATTCCAGATCCCAGCCTAAAGGGAACCATGCACACAAAGGGAGTCTACCATATCTATTGTTAGCAACATGTACTTTTGGGTGAAAACTATATATTAAAAAAAGGTGGACGGAAATGCTTTTTGACAATAGAAAGCACCTGTGGGGCTGATTTTTGCTGACATCATATCTGGAGGCAAGTTATTAAAAATAGATGTAGTGCTTCACTACACAGCTCCCTGCTTGAGGAGTGTAGCATGTATCGCAAAAGAAGGCTGAAATCATATGCCATCATTAGACTTTTCTGAGTACAGTGCTAAGAGTAGCACCCACATTTCAGTCTTATTCATACATTACATAGAAGTTAACCGAGATTTGGGGGGACGACGACTGTGTGCCATTAAGTGTACTCATTATGCCATGATTGATGTGCATGTGGAGGGGCTTTCCCGTGGTGGCCCCCAGGCTATGCCAGGGGACATTTGAGATGGTCTCTTATTCTCAGGTTTTAAGAAGGCTTTAAAGACCAATTTGTTTCACCAGGTCTTTGATGGTAGTTGACTGATGATGTGGAGGGATTGCTTTTGAAATTTGTGGTGTTCTTTTTGATGGTTTTTATTGTCTGTTCATTGTGGAAATCATGGATTTTTGCGGTATTGTGATTGTGTTTTTAATTGTTAGCTTCTAGCGAAAGGCAGGATATAAATTGAAAAATAAATTAATAAAATCTCCCCAATGAAAGCCACTGAGAGGGTCTTTCTGGCCTCATTTACATGTATTGGGAAGACTCTATAAATACAGTAATAACCCAAAACTGAGGTAAAGAGAAAAACGGACAGAGAGACAGACAGACATGCTGCTCTTCACACATTACAGTTTCCACACTCTAACACCAAGATTAATCTTGGTGCCAAAGAAATGAAGGTGTTATATGTGATCCTTAGATGCTTAGATGCCATTGCCAATCTTATTGATAACTGGGATAGCACATCCCAGGAGAAACACTACAACAAAATGCTGGGGTGGAGAGGGGGAATCACGATAGGAGAAATACAGCTGATTGACAGGCTTTGTCATATGTGGCCATACTTCATGACAGTTCTATTGATTTTCAAATAAGCCATTGACCTATACATTTCCTCCAGAACGTCACACAGGCAGGGTACAAGTATTTGCTTGAAGTCACATTAAAAAAAAAAAAGAGTTGGAGGAAAGAAAAATGAATAATCGCTTGGGACTGGAACACTCTTAACTCTATTTACTTATTTCCTTCCTTTAATCAAGAAATGAAAGACCACGTTTCACTGTTCAAATCCACACTAGTTGATTGACATTCTGATCCTGAAGATTTGCTTTAGTCTATGGGTCAAACAGTAGTGATAGATCCATGTGTTTAAACAGAGATTTGGCTCCAGGGACCAAGCATCATTTCTTTGGGTAATGATTTCTCAAACTTCATTTGAGAACCTTATTTCTCAGACCTCTCTCTCTCTCTCTCTCTCTCTCTCTCTCTCTCTCTCTCTCTCTCTCTCTCTCTCACTCACTCACTCACTCACACACACACACACACACACACACACAACACACACACACTCTGAAAGGCTGTGTGTATTTTGAAAAACTAGAGTATTGACTGGTGTCTTTAGGTCCCTTTGTTACATTTCTGGCTCCCTGATTTGTATTTAGAGCCAGACATAGTTGTATGATATGTATGTACACAGTTTATCTACTACACAAGAGGCCAAACTCATTGACGGCGGCCATTCTCACTCCGTCGCTGGAATGCTTGGGTGGCCACCGGAGGAGGTGAGTCTGGATCCGGCGGGCGCGGGGGCAGTTCAGCGGGCGAGGGAGGGGGCCATTGGCCTAGCTGGCCCGGGAGGGGGAGGGGGATGGCGTCGGCCATGTCCCCGTCCCCGCTGGGCTAGCTTGGCTGTTACACAGCCTCCTCTGACTTCCACCAGCTATTTAGCTGACGGAAATCCGAAGAGGCCTATCAGGGTGGCCCCGGTTTATACCCGGGGAAGGGGACGAGTGTCCCCTTCCCCAAGTAGACCTCCGACCTGCCGCTTGGCAGGCAGTCTCAGGTTAGGATCCAGCAGGCGACACTGGGCTGCCGGCTGGATCCTTAGACAGGATTACACTGTTATTCACGTATGTTTGGGGTCCTGTCAATCCTACGAGCATTACTGGCTTCTTCTGTCCTGATGATCAGCATTCCTACTTATAATGGTGCTTATTCCTCTGTTCTGCTGCCTGGCAGTTGCTACACCTCATTGACTCTTTTTGCCTCTGCATAAGAAATTCCAGAATTCCTTTGAGGCAGAGTCCCGTGTTTTCATTCAGTGCAAAGTACCCTGTCAATTGACATTGCTTTATAAATTTTACTTAACAGCTTTGAGACTTGTGGTTCATGACAGCATGCCACACAGGGAGGCGTACTGCTCACTGTCTCCCAAACCAGATTTTCGATCCAGACACTCCCCCTCTCTTCCAAGATTTTAAAATATCTGGACACCCCATAGAAAGATAAAGAGTACGTACAAAATGCCTGAATACGTACAAAATGCCTTTTCTTCAAGTTTAGCAATGGAGGTGGCAAAAGTCGTGACCTACTTGCAGTCGCGTTGCGACGACGCGCGTCACCCCAGAGCGGGGGCGCGCGTCACCCTTAAGGGGAGGCTCTGCCCCGCGCGTGACGTCACGCGCAGGAGCAGAGCGCCCTCCCCGCTCCGTTTTCGGCTCATTTTGGAGCCAAACGGACACAGGGGAGGGCGGGCGGGCCCACCCTCCGCTCAAAACTGTAAGTGGGGGGGGTGATCGCGCGTCACCACTAGATGCGCGACACCCCCCGGCGGCCCGCCCCCCCCGCTTCCCCCTGTCGACGCCAGTGCCTACTTGTCAGGGAGGGGGGCTTACCTTGCCCACCCACTGCCAGTTGGGGACAAATGCCCAAGGAAAATAGAATATATACATTGGGACCATGTGTTAATTGACTCATTGATACCATAGTCCGGCCACACTGGCACATGTGATCCGATGCTCAGTTTAGAGTTGCGGATATTTCCATGTGTACCATGGGATACGTGGAGTCTCCCAAGATGGTGCTGTGAATGGTGCAGACTTTGCTTGCACAGAGTTCTGACTGCACACCAGAGACCTGTGGATCTCCAGAGAACAATCTTAGATGAGACATATCTTTTCTCCTCCAAACCAGTCTTTCTGCAAGACAGATGTGCCTACAAAGCTGTATCGTAAGTCAAAGCCATTGTTTTCACCAAGCCTTCAGAAGTTAAATCAAGGTGTTTGAATACTGAGTCAGGCCTGCTGCTGACGTTGATTTTAGTTTTATTGTCTGTGTTGTATATTGAATTTCAGGAGTTCTATGCTTTTTAGCTTTGTTTTACCGTACTTTTTAAAAAAAGCTTTGCTTTTTATCAACAGAAGAGTTGCACCTAATAACTAACATAATATACCGTACAAGTACACAAGCTTGACCTCTTCTGCACATCACAGTTGCATCTTGTTATACGATTTATTTGATGTGTCACTACACAATCCTTTACGCAAAACCCTTGCTTCCATTTTGCAAATCGATGGGACTCCGTGACCCATTGTTTCATTATTTTGGAAGCGACCTCAAATGAAAAGAAAGGCAGATATCAATATTTGAGATAAAGGAGTAAATAAAACAAGTCTGAGGGCTCCGTTCCAAAAAAATGTTCGTAGATTCTAGCAAAACACCTGCCAATTCGCTTGAGCTGCTGCTTACTGTTTACAGACCCATCATCGCTAAGCAGGATCGTGTGCTGCCCTTCATTTGTGACCAATGAAATCTATGTAATCACGCTGAGAATCTGCACATCTTGGCAGGTTTACCACTAGAATTCATCATACAGTGATTATTATAGACTGGCTGCAATGACTGTGTTATTTTCCCATTTGTTAACACATGGGTACTCATAGCTATGATAACTGAGAAAAACGCATTCATTTACATGCTGATTATTCTTGTTTTCTGGGCTGAAATCACAAAGCACCATTGCTCCCCTTATCTTTTGCTTTTCTTTCAAGCAGGAAGAATAGCGGGGCTAATTAGGGTGGAGCTGTCACTGGCAGCATGAAGGACAACTCAATAGATGGTACAAACAGTGTAAATTCCAGACGTGAAAACACAAACAAAATAAGAAGGCAGATAAAGAACTACAGTCAGAAGATGGAAAGGGTTATATAACCCACTTGGATGAACTTTAGGCAAGTACTCTCAACAACATACCGTAACCTGGATTTGGTCATTATGTATGTGGTGACACACCAAAGCAATATGGCTTCCTGACTATACACTACACCTGCTACACCACTATACGCTACACCACTGAAAGGAAGTATGCTCACAAGTAAGTCACACTGTGCTCCGAGGGACTTACTCCCTGTAAATAATCCCTAGTAAGTAAGTGTGCTTAGACTTGCAGCCTTTGCCTTTTGGGGGCCTTTTTGGTTTAGGGCCCAATCCTATCCAGCTTTCCAGCACTGATGCAGCCACAATGCAGCCCTGAGGTAAGGGAACAAACCTCCCTTACCTTGAAGAGGCATCCATGACTTCCCCCCCCCCAACTGCAGGATGCAGCGCATGTCCAGTCAGTGGGGTCACCAGGCACGCGTCACCCTGGGGCAGGAAAGCGCATCACCTGGGGGCCTTGGAGGCGTGCATCACACACACACACCACCGCACGTCACCTACCGGATCTCCGGAGGCTCCACGCGGCTCAGCCTCTTTGGCCAGCGGCTCATTGTACACATGCGCGCATTTTTGCACATGCGTACAATGCCGCTGAGGCCAAAAGGCTGCCCTCTTGCCCTCAGCGGCGTTGTGCACATGCGCAAAAACACCACTGAGGGCCTAGTCAAAAGAGGCCGAGCCGACGGCCAAGAGGATGCGTTGAGGTCCTCTCCCGGACCCGGCTCGGCAGCGGGGGTGACGCATGTCACCCTCTGGCACGCGTCACGGCCCAGTGACACGCCTGCATCCAGTTGGCACAGCTGCATTTCAGAACTAGAAAGTTGGATAGGATTGGGCCCTTAGATTCTGTTGTTTTTGCTGCCACAGACTTTCTTGGTTAGCACTCTGGAGTTTATCTAAATGAGAACAGTTCCTATTATTTTGCCATTGTAGCAGTATCTTTGCCAGGCAAAGACTGAAATAGGATCTTTGCAATTGGGTTGAATGCCTGGATGCCTCAAGCTGAGAATGATGATCTCAGTCATGGCTCATGTTATCTGCTAGTTCCTTTCTCCAAAGCTGGGGTGACTGCTTCTTCGCTTATCCCAAGTTGCAGCTATAATTGTTTTAAACAAGGACGCTCTGAGTCACAGCTTACGAGTTAAAATTATTATTTTTTAAAAGCCTGTTTAAAACCCTGCTCTGTTTTGGCTGGCTAGTGAGCTACACTCCTAACTGCATCCTTAAGCTGTTGTCTCCCACATGTAACTCCTCGCAGCCAAAATGCCAAAATGCACCTGGGAATGCCCTCTCTTCATAAGGTCAGATTTGTGGGTACCTGAGATAGGGCTACTGTAATGCCAAAGACACAGAATATGCCGGTCAGCCTAACATCTGTTCCAGGGAAGATGGTGGAAAGTCTCATTAAGGATAAAATCTTAAAATACATAGAAGAACAAGCTCTGCTGAGGGAGAGTCAGCATGGCTTCTGCAAGGGGAAGTCTTGCCTCACAAACCTGTTAGAATTTTTTGAAAAGGTCAACAGGCATGTGGATGCGAGCGAACCCGTGGATATTATATATCTGGATTTTCAGAAGGCGTTTGACACAGTCACTCATGAAAGGCTCCTGAGAAAACTCCACAGTCAGGGAATAAGACTGTGGAATAAGTCCTCTTGTGGATTAGGAACTGGTTGAAGGCCAGGAAGCAGCGAGTGGGAGTCAATGGGCAATTTTCACAATGGCGAGAGGTGAAAAGCGGTGTGCCCCAAGGATCGGTCTTGGGACCGGTGCTTTTCAACTTATTCATAAATGACCTGGAGTTGGGGATAGGCAGTGAGGTGGCCAAGTTTCCAGATGACACTAAACTTTTCCGGGTGGTGAAGACCAGCAGGGATTGTGAAGAGCTCCAGAAGGATCTCTCCAAACTGGGAGAATGGGCAGCAAAAATGGCAGATGCACTTCAATGTAAGTAAGTGTAAAGTGATGCAAATTGGGGCAAGAAACCAAAATTTCACATATACGCTAATGAGTTTCTGAGTTGTCTGTGACGGATGAAGAGAGAGATCTTGGGGTGCTGGTGGTCAGGTCGATGAAAGTGTCGACCCAGTGTGCGGCGGCTGTGGAGAAGGCCAATTCCATGCTCGGGATCATTAGAAAAGGGATTGAGAATAAAACAGCCAATATCAATATGCCTTTGTACAAATCGATGGTAAGGCCACATCTGGAGTATTGCGTCCAATTCTGGTCACCACACCTCAAAAAGGATATAGTTGAATTGGAAAAGGTGCAGAAAAGAGCGACCAGAATGATTTGTGGGCTGGAGCACCTCCCTTATGAGGAACGGCTACAGCGTTTGGGGCTTTTCAGTCTAGATAAAGGCACCTGAGGGGGTCATGATTGAGACGTATAAAATTATGCATGGGATGGAGAGAGTGGATAGAGAGAAGTTCTTTTCCCTCTCACACAACACTAGAACTAGGGGACATCCACTCAAATTGAGTGGAGGGAGTATTAAAACAGACAAAAGAAACTATTTCTTTACCCAGCATGTAATTGGTTTGTGGAACTCCTTGCCACAGGAGGTGGTGATGGCACCTGGCCTAGATGCCTTTAAAAGGGGTTTGGACAGATTTATGGAGGAAAAGACCATCACAGGCTACAAGCCATAAGCAACCTCCTGGTTTTAGAAGTGGGTTTTCTCTGTGCCAGGTGCAAGGGAGTGTCAACGGGAAAAGGTTATCTTGTTGTCTTGTGCTCCCTGAGGCATCTGGTGGGGCCACTGTGTGATACAGGAAGCTGGACTAGATGTGCTTTTGGCCTGATCCAGCAGGGCTCTTCTTATGTTCCTATGTTCTTATGCTTCCCAAGGAATTTAATTTTAGTTAAGTATGTAACCTGACACTGACTCATCTGGCTGTGTCCGTACCAGGTAACACACTTAACTAAGATTAATGGCCCAATCCTATCCAGGGCCGCTGACACAGCATTTGCTGCATGCTGTGGGCCATCTGGGGACTAGACTAGGGGTGGCCAACCTTTCAACATGAATGCTCCTGGCCCTTTAATGGTTGTACAGGTGAGGGCATTTCAGCAGGTGCAGCTGCTTTAGCAGCACCATCAGCACTTGCAGATGCCAAGTTTCTGTCTTCTACACAACTCTTAAGAATGCAAAGGCCCTAATGGTGGAAGGTTAGGCACCCCTGGACTAGACAGTCCAGGAGAGGTAACTAAAGAACATTTTTACTTACCTCTCTGTAGGCTGCCTAGTCCCCAATGGGTCTCCTCAGCCCTTTGCCAGCTCTTTGGCAGGTGTACATCTGAGAAACCGGGGGAGAGGGGTCCGGGCCAAGAAGGGGGAGAGGAACTGGCGCACGCTAGTGCTGCCAAGATCCACCCCCCTGCCTGGCTTGGCCTGATCCCTGCTCTTATCTGCCCTCACCATCAACTTGCCAGTGTGAAGATGGAAGTTCTGCAGGCCGCTGTCACTCAAGTGTGGCCTTCTGGACCTTGTGCTGGCGGATGTTCTCTGCAGAACAGTGGAGGAGCAGCAACACCTGCAGCCCACATGGTATGCTGAGGAATTGCGCGGCGAGACAGGCAGGCAAATCCTGTTGCCAACAGGAGTTGCCTGGCCGCCCGGCCGCGCCGCTAGTGGCTGAAAAATGGCCAAAATACTGCAGAGGTGTGTTATTTTTTCCAGTGTGGGGGCGGAGCATGTGACGTAGGCAGGGCTTGTGACATCCTGTTGAGGTCTCACGTCCCATGCGGGGAGTCAAGCTGCCCAGGGCCCCCCCAAGCGGAGGCTGGCTACACCTCTGAAGGGATCTGCCCATTCATGTCTGTTACCCAACATCTCATCACTTGATGGCTTACAGCAGAGTGTGCAGATGGCTTCCACTGAGAAGTATTTTGTTTGAAGTGAAGACATGCAGGTACTACAGAAGCTGGATCAGGAACATTTATTTTCTCAAGACTTATTTTCCTGCAGTCGTTTCGGGTCTGATTATTTGCTCTTTACTCCAGTGTAGATTCAACTTTTTTTTCTGCTTCACACACGTATGTCATCATCTGAGCATTCGCTCATCAAACAACGTACTTTGGTGCTTTCGTACATCTTCTCTTCTTTAAAGATATACCAAATATGCTACTTTATCCCCCAGGAGGAAAAAAATGAAGAAATGGAGTTGCAATCAATTGTGGACCTCCAGAAGATGGCAAGCCATGATGTCATGAACATGTCCAATGTGAACCTTACCTGGTGTAATCGTACTAATGATTCACATGTTTTAAAATCCCCTCTGCTTGATCACTGAACAATACGAAGAACCTCCAAGGGTGAACCTGTCATTTAAATGGTAATAGGGCAGGAGGTGTGGCCTGGAGGTTTGAGACGGTGCCCTGCCTGAAGAAGCTAAGCAGGGTCGACCTCGGTTCCCGCTTGGATGGGAGACGGAAGCTGCTGACGAACCTCGCAAAGACACTGAGAAGGCATCATGAGAGGGTGGAATGTGGAGGAGTCAGCTAGAGAGAGAACATCTAAGACAACTGTTCGAGGGTGAACTGTGGTGAACTGTGAAGCTTGGAAGTGCAAAGCACAAGCCATAAGGAGGGCTGCACTCGGAAGTGAAAACATCTCGAGCATGGAAGGTTCTATATAGGAATAGAACAATATTGTAAAGACCCTTATCAGGTCTAAAGATAGCCTGCCTATGTAAACCGCCTTGAATAAATCTGATGAGAAATCTGATGATGAGAAAGGCGGGATATAAATACAGAAAATAAAATAAAAATAAATAATAGACTGTGCAAGCTGTGGTTTAAAAATAATAATAATCAAAATCCTGAAGGCTCCTTAATTCAAATGTATGCAAGATATTTAGCTTGCTGAGATGGAAAGGAGACAATGAGTGAGCTGAGCTTAAGTTATCAAAGGTTTTGCTATCAAACAGAGAATGCTTTGTTAGAAATGTATGCTAATATATTTCTATTAGTGAAGAGGGAGGCTTTATTCTTGGATATTGTCTCTTACTTCAAAAGTCATTATCAACAAGTGTTATGAATGATAATTTGTTACCACTTTTCATCAAAAAAGAGAAGCCACATGAACTATGAGAGCATCGCATACATTTCCCTGTATCACTGCATATCTCTAGCATGGGGTGACTGGGAGGGGGGGCTGGAGGTAGCTTTGGACTATATGACAAGTGAAGTCTCAAGGACAGAATGGTAAAAAGAACTGCTAATTTACTTTAACCTGAAGGCAAACATCTTAAGGAAAAGTATTTTGATTTATTCTGCACACATATATACTGTTATTCCAATAATGTATTGTAGAGAATGCCTTGTTAGACATCTATGCTAGTATATTTCTGAGGGAAGAAGGAGGCTTTATTCTTGGACATTGTCTCTGAAGCCCTGGTGCTGCCAGTCAGTGAAGACAGTACTGAGTTCGATGGGCCAATAGTCTGACTCGGTAGGCAGCAACGTCCTGACACAATTTTGCTGTGGTGGCTTTGTTCTTCTTTGCAAATCATGCCATTTGAAAATAGGAGGTTGTGGCTCAGACCATTTGTTCTGAAAGTAAGTAAACATTATGCCAGGAAAGTCAGCTTGTTCTGTGGAAATATCAACAGATTGCTCCCAGAATAATGCCTTCCAGAAGGAAGTTCATAAAACAGTTCCAGGAATGGTAATAATACAGATCCTATCCATAACACCTTGTAGCGATACTAAAATATTCCGTCAGCCTGTAAGACTGAGAATTTGTTCACTGACCCTTGGACAGCAGGTTGCGTTCCATGACAATTTGAAATAATGTGCTGAGGCACGCGCACAGACAACAACAACGCTTTTCTCAATATTGGTTCTTTTGTTATAAAGAACTATTCCATTATCAGTGTACAGAAAATGAACGTGTATTTTGTATACAAATCTGAAAACCAAATGTGACATACAAGGCACGAATGACTGGATAAATATTGCTAAGTGCTGCTTAGGGAATGAATTGTAGAATTACAACACACCCCCTCACAAATAAAAGTTCTGTCTGGTGGGAATTTTCCCTGTGCTTAGCAGCAAGCTGTTATGCGCAGCTGAAAAGTGATTTCTGTCATTCCAATACTGTTAAGCCTCTTTTCACTTTTCTGTGTCTCGGAACAGAATGAAGCATAGCATCCAACCTGCAGGCTGCGGGTAACCCGTATTGTACAGTTTGTGGGACTATATTATCATCTCGGTGATCTCAGCTGTTCTTTTCAGATCAAGTGTTCAGTCTCACAATTGCAGAAATAAATTTTGAGACGAGATGGCAGGGTCATCCAAACAAAGGAAGCAAAGAACATGGTGGCACAATATAGTTACGACAATCCAACACAGAGTTCAGGAGCAACATTAATTTTAACAATGGAAAAACACCGCGGGCTCCATAGACAAACTGTGATCATCAAACCCATGCATGGATCAAATCTCTAGCATGAAACTTCTCCCAGAAGCAGGAGCACAGCAACAAAGGAGTGGGTAAGAGCGATCTATTGGATGATTAAGTTGAGGCCTGGAGGATCCCTGAGGGGATGGACTTGCCAAGATGCTGTTGCTCAGCATGAGAGCAGCAGACTGATAGGGGAGATGAACCTTCACTGCATCCTCCTCCATACATGCAGGATACAGGATTACAGCCAAAGCCTTTAGTAAGTTTTATACATTTCTCAGGTTGCAATCCTTCCCGGGATTAAGCCCAATTTAACACAGTAGGACTTACTTCTGAGTAAACACACACATGATTGTGCTATCATTTATTTCTGAAAGTTTCTTTTTTTCCCCCATAAGGCAAAGGTCCAGTCGTGTCCAACTATAGGGTGCGGTGCTCCTCCCCGTTTCAAGGCTAAAGAGCCAGCGCTGTCTAAAGATGCTTCCGTGGTCATGTGGCCAGCATGACTCTCCTTGCCGCAGCATGTAGCATGCGGCTGGACATGGAACGTTACCTCCCCGCAAGCGGTACTTATTTATCTACTCGCATTAACACGCTTTCAAACTGCTAGGTTGGCAGGAGCTGGGCCGAGCAACAAGAGCTTACCCTGTCGCACGGATTCAAACTGCCGACCTTTCAATCGACAGCTCATGGTTCAATGGTTTAGCCCACTGCGCCATCCCATGGCCTACTTTTCCCCTATAGGAGATATTTGTTGTTGTTCAGTCGTTAAGTCGTGTCCGACCCCTCGTGATCCCATGAACCATATCCCGCCAGGCCTCCTGTCCTCCACTATCTTCCTGAGTTCGCTCATTTTCATGTTCGTTGCATCGGTGATGCTGTCTAACCATCTCATCCTTTGACTTCCCCTTCTGCCTTCAATTTTTCCCAGCATCAGAGTCTTCTCCAGAGAGTCCTCTGTTTGCATTAGGTGTATGGCACCATTGAGCCGAAGTTGTATCATGTCATTTTGAGAACTCAACGGGACTGACAGTTTGCCACCTCTGTAAGTATGAGCACAAATAATTCTCAAATAAATATTTTTTCTTGGGGCAAAGTGTATACCAGAAGGAATAGGAAACACATATGACCTGAAGATATGAAATATGATCAAGATGTACAGTATTCCTTAAAGGGAAGGCTTAGGTTTTCACCAGCATCTTCAAATGGCAATTTCTGCTACTGTATAAATTTGTATGGTTTGGAAGGTTTCGTAGCAAGCCAGACAAGAACATAAGAAGAGCCCTGCTGGATCAGGCCAAAGGCCCATCTAGTCCAGCTTCCTGTATCACACAGTGGCCCCACCAGATGCCTCAGGGAGCACACAAGACAACAAGATACCTGTATCCTGTCACCACTCCCTTGCACCTGGCACAGAGAAAACCTATTCCTATAATCAGGAGGTTGCTTATCCCCAGCATGGCTTGTAAGCTGTGATGGACTTTTCCTCCATAAATCTGTCCAAACCCCTTTTAAAGGCATCCAGGCCAGGTGCCATCACCACCTCCTGTGGCAAGGAGTTCCACAAACCAATTACACGCTGGGTAAAGAAATATTTTCTTTTGTCTGTTTTAATACTCCCTCCACTCAATTTGAGTGGATGTCCCCTAGTTCTAGTGTTGTGTGAGAGGGAAAAGAACTTCTCTCTATCCACTCTCTCCATCCCATGCATAATTTTATAAGTCTCAATCATGTCCCCCCTCAGGCGCCTTTTTTCTAGGCTGAAAAGCCCCAGACGCTGTAGCCTTTCCTCATAAGGGAGGTGCTCCAGCCCACGAATCATTCTGGTCGCTCTTTTCTGCACTTTTTCCAATTCAACTATATCCTTTTTGAGGTGTGGTGACCAGAATTGGATGCAATACTCCAGATGTGGCCTTACCATCGATTTGTACAAAAGCATAATGATATTGGCCGTTTTATTCTCAATCCCTTTTCTAATGATCCCGAGCATGGAATTGGCCTTCTTCACAGCCGCCGCACACTGGGTTGACACTTTCATCGACCTGTCCACCAGCACCCCAAGATCTCTCTCTTGTTCCGTCACAGACAACTCAGAAACTCATTAGCGTATATGTGAAATTTTGGTTTCTTTCCCCAATGTGCATCACTTTGCACTTACTGAAGCGCATCTGCCATTTTTGCTGCCCATTCTCCCAGTTTGGAGAGATCCTTCTGGAGCTCTTCACAATCCCTGCTGGTCTTCACCACCCGGAAAAGTTTAGTGTTGTCAGCAAACTTGACCACCTCGCTGCTTATCCCCAACTCCAGGTCATTTATGAACACAAGTTTATGAACCACCCACAACCAATAAGTACACCTAAAATTAACATCAGCTTTGCTAATATAAAGACTACTGTGTTTCTTTTTTACTTTTACTTTCTGTTTCACAAGGGATCTGTGTGTTACACATAGGTTGGAGTTAGAACTGAACAACTGTTAGCTTGCATATTTTCCAAACATGGAAAATATTTACTTCAGAATTGAAGATCAACATGTTGCTGGGCAAACTCCGTCGTTTCAAAAGATTTATTAATTATTATAAGATGTTAAAACAATTTTTACGTTTCGCCCTGATCATCCGGGGCATCCTCAGAAATGAAACAGCTTAACCGAGCACACCTCAATTATACAGAAACCCCAAATACCCCAAATGCAATCAGCTAGTAGCTCTGTTACAGCTTGATTAATGTTTTCCGGAAAAAACCTGACCCCAGGAAATAGAAAGGATCCGGCAAGGACTTACAACTTAAAAGCAGCAATAATAAGCCGATGATCCTTTTTACACTGTTTTTACTGTTTACTGTTTTACTTTTTATTACTGTTTATTTGTCCCAGTAGCCCTGGGTACATCCTGAAACCCGTCCAGCACCTCATGAGCTTAATCCAGTTATGACAGCAAAATTCCTCCTGCGCTTCACTTTAAGACAGTGATAGACTGCACCCTTTGAGGGTTTTCTACCTTGGTCAGTGATCCATCGTATTCTCTCTCTCTCTCTCTCTCTCTCTCTCTCTCTCTCATATCCCATTCAAACTGATGAAGAGGTGTGGAGAGTTTGAAACATTGTGCAACATTTTAGTTGGTCCTAAAGTTGGCTTTTGGATTTTTTTTTCCAATAGACCCAACATGGCAGCTTATGACTCTGTACAATCCTAGACTGCATTCTTTTCCTTCCCCCCTCCCTTCCCCCCTAATACTTCTCAAAGATTTTCAGAACAGAAAATATTAGAGAACTGTTTCTAAAAACAACAGTTCTCACACTGCTTCCCAGTATTCAGTGTAGACGGTTTTCTAAGGCTTCAGGGCAAATATTTTTAGTTTAAATATCTAATGTAAAACATGAATTTAATCTTTTCATTCCCAAATTCAACCCGGGTAAGGAAGTGTTAAAAAAAGTATGCTTACTTGCAACTTGTGTTAATAAAATTAAATAAAAATATTATTAATATATTTTGAATCATTCAAAGCAGGGTATGGTTCCTTTCTTCCTTGTTCTTTATTAGTTCTCTTATTATTTTTTTACCATTGTCTAGGAAAGGTTACTCTAAATGGAGTTATGACTGATGGTGCATTGCAATAATTATATCTTGTCTAGCAGCTTGTCCAGAATATTGTCTCCCACTAAATAGTTCTGAGAAATGAGCAAACCACCCAACTGGCCCACTAAATAATGTGATAATTTATCTTATGTTAGGTCTCATTCCAATTAATCTCATTATAACATGTTGACTCACTGACTCAAGTATGTGTTTGGTATCTTTTCAAACCCTTAGCTGGCAACCAGTATCTTCTCTAGCTTAGGGCCCAATCCTACCTAAGGCTGGGCTGATGTAGCACGTCTTGTGCCAGCCCAGAGCCATGGCAAAAGCTGCTGTAAGGCAGTTGTGCCCGGCTCTAGGCCGATGCAGAGGCCTATGCCGACCCATGAGCACCGGATTCACGCAGCAGGTGGCGAGGAGCCGGTAGGTCCACACCAGTTGGTGCGGAGGCGTTCTGGGGTGAGGGAGGCAGGGAGGGGGCATTCTGGGGTGGGTGTGTCAATGGGGCAGACCAGACTAGGGAGGGGGCAGGATCGGCGGCAGTGGCGCACACCGAGTCCTGTCCCCGTCCCTGGCCGGTTTGTCCTACATGGGGTTCCTGGATTTGCGACAACGAAATAGCTGACGCAGATCCAATGAGACCCATTCGGGCTTTACCCGGGGGAAGGGAACAAACGTTCCCTCCCCCTGAGGTGACCTTCAGCCCGCCTCTTTTTGCCCAGGATGCAGCATTTGCTGCACCAGCCTCACTGCATCACAGGGCATAAAATTAGGCAGGATTGGGCTGTATTAATATTATTATTTATTTATTGAATTTATATCCCGCCTTCCCCCCCCCCCCATAGGGTGAATGTCAGGTATGTATGTCAGGTAGCATCTAAAAAAAAGAAAAAATGAGAGCGAGGATGAACAAAGAATAGAATTTTCTATTTGACCTTTTAGGATGTCCAAGCAGAATGAAAAAATGTTATTGACTGCAAGAGGCTGGTTTTCTGTTGACATTACAATTGTAAGGGTAACAAGCTCTCTGCTGGCACATTTAAATAGTATTTGCGAATAAGATGCATCTTTATTCATAGTTTTTCATCAAAGCCTTGTTTTGCTGCTGATCATAGTGCAATGTCAATTTTTTCCTTGTGTTCTCTTTATAAAGAAATATAGGTGCAAATAAAGTCATAGAGTAAACAGATGGTTATCTTTGTGTGTGTGGGGGGGGGGGGTTCTGTTCTAATAAGATACAGCACATAAACAAGACAAACTATGGATACAGGAAGGAATAATTTAGTGCAATTTAGACACGCTCAAAGGCTTGGGCATGCCCAGAGGAAACTTTGACTTCTTCCTTGTGCGTGGCAGTTCCCATGCCATCTTCACAAACTGCATTCCAAGCTTTCCTTAAGTTCAAAATACATTTGCCATGCTTATGGGAGATTGCTGTTCAAGCTCATTTCTGACCCAAACACTTGAAATGGGTTGTAGTAGTTCTAAAACAAATGTATGAAAATTGGATTTAAAATATCACAAATAAATACAAAAACTATATTAGAAGGCTAGCCTAAGCATGTTTACTCAGAAATGTCCCACTATGTTCCATAGGACTTAACTCCCACTTAAATTTACATAGGATTGTAGCCTAGTGGCCCAATCCTACCAGCATGATACACCATCATGGCAGCCTCTCCACCAGTCTGCAGAGCACTGCCACTGGTACAAGGCCCGGAAGACAGTGTGTAGCCAGTGGTGTCCTGCTGACTGACCACCAGCAGGTTTCAGCTAGCAGTGGCAGCGGATCAGGGTGGGAATCGGCCAGAACAGGGGCAAGTTGGGGGAGAAGGCCTCGAGCACCCGCCCACGTCACTGGGCGGGCGCTCCAGAGGAATGCCCCTGAGCCGCAGAGCCGCTCGGCGGGCAGGAGCGCGGGCGTGCGCTCCGGAGGAATGCCGCCCGAGCCGTAGAGCCGCTGCTCCGGTCGCTCCACTCTTTCCATGCCTCTGCTTTGAACATAAGAACATAAGAAGAGCCCTGCTGGATCAGGCCAAAGGCCCATCTAATCCAGCTTCCTGTATTACACAGTGGCCCCACCAGATGCCTCAGGGAGCACACAAGACAACAAGATACCTGTATCCTGTCACCACTCCCTTGCACCTGGCACAGAGAAAACCTACTCCTACAACCAGGAGGTTGCTTATCCCCATCATGGCTTTTAAGCTGTGATGGACTTTTCCTCCATAAATCTGTTCAATAATAGGTTCCTCCTATTATTGCCTCTCCCCTTTCTTTAGCAAATATGATGTAATCATAGGTATCTCAACATCCAATGTCTTCTTTGAAGTCTCACTAGCACATTATTCTGTAGAGCAGTTGCATTCATTCTGTCTTGAGACACTAGCTTGCCTGTATCTGATGTAGGTACCGTACATCAGCAGTTGTTTCATCCATCATTAACTCTAGACTTTTAGTACATACTCTGCAGATCTCTTCTGTTTTTCTGTAGACAGCTGCATCATCAGCCTGAACTAAGTATGATCTCGGGATCATACATTGTTCAGTCACGTTTACAGGTTTTCTCACACTTCATTTTGATGGATGTTAACTGGTTCTTGGGGGGGGATTATTTCTGGAGGTTTTACATTTGGTACATGGCTGGACAAATTCTGCAATTTGAGCATAGACGCCTGCATTCTGGGTACTTCTTTTAAAGCAGCTTAATTCCCAGATTACTCTGGTGTTCAGTATTTCTCTCCTTAGGTCTTGTGGTGCTATAATTCTTTCACTTTTTAAAATGAGTCCATTGTGTACACTTAATTCCTCTCTGTAGTACAATAAACACAAATATCTAACAATACTTCCACTCACCTATCTGGCCATCCCTGGAAAATAGCATTTTAAGCAATTGTAAAACTATTGTAGTTCAAATTGTTCAGGCTTATTAATGGCCATAGTCTCTTGTGAGTTTTTCTTCCCAACATTTCAACCGTATCTGTGACAGGCACTGTCAAGGGCGGGGAGGAGGGCTACAATTGTAAAACTGAGAGCACAATCCTGTCTAAGTTTGGACCTCCGCTGGTCTAGGGTGTTACAAACGTGCCATAAAGTACATTTGCAGCACCAGGAGAGTAAGCAGTGCTGGCACCAAGGACGGTGCCGCTCTACCCCCACTGAGGACAATATGCCTGCCGGGGAAGGTGAGTTCCCTGCTGGTCGGAGGAGGGGCGTGGTGGGGAGGGTGGGACTGGGTGGCCAGGCCTGGGCTGGGGGAGGGATCGGCGGCAGTGCGCTCTGCCGAATCCTATCCCCCTTCCTGGGCCTGGCCGGCATTACACGGCCAGCTCAAATGTATACCAGCAAACCTGGCGCACATTGAAGTAGACCCGTTGGGGCGGCTGGGGCTCTACTCAGAGTAAGGGGACGAACATCCCTTTATGCCGAGGAGGCCTCCGGCTCTGCCGGGGCAGGCCCAATCCTGCGTAGGATGCGGTGGACACCTTACGTCCAACTAGACAGGATTGGGCTGTGAATCATTTCCTGTAACTGCTAGAAATTCCTTTGATTTTGGTTCTGAGTGGCAACTAACATCAACAACATCAGGTTTCTCAGTATTTGGGCCCAATCCTATCCAACTTTTCAGCACCAATGCAGCCGCAATGCATCCCCAAGGTAAGGGAACCAATATTCCCTTACCTTGAGGAGGTCTCCATGACTGCCCCAGCCCCCCCACCACCACCACCACAGGATGCAGCATGCAACCCATTTGGCACGGCTGCATCAGTGCTGGAAAGTTAGATAGGGTTTGGGCCCTTTATTTATCCCTTACTCCTGCATTTTATACAAAGGTTTTCAGAGAACTGCTTCCAATGGCTTATGGTCTGCTTACACTGTCACTGTTCAAGGGCAGAAAAAAAAACATTGGAGAGATGAATGGGTGGAATCTTGTTCTTCCAGGGACAATTACCAACATCTCTTTTTCTAGTTCTGTTCAATAGTAGTGTCTTGGAAGCCCATGTACCATGTACCTGGAAGGTAACACCTAATGGTCCAGAGCTGGCAGCTACTACTAACACAATTATTGGTTCTTTTGCATCATAATAATTCAGCCCAGGTACCTTTGTCAGTGACTCCTTTAACTGCCTGCATGCTGTTTCATGTGAGCAACAAGGAACGTTTGTCATCCAGCTGAATTTGACAAAATCCACTACTGACTAGACCTGGAAATAGTTCAGTTCTTGTTCTCTGGTTGGTGATATCTTCTATTGTAGACTGTGTTTTTGTAAAGCTGTTTTGTTCTTTTGGGTTCAAACATATTCTTATCTGGTCTCTGCCAAGCTTGACCATAACAACTATATTTTGACCATAACAACTATGACCCACTTTGCAGCTTTTTCTATCTTGTCAGTCAGTTAACTCAGTTCCTTTCCGTTTTATCTCTGAGGATGGAACTACATTATACTTAGCTCTGTGATTCACCCTCCACTCCCTCTCACACACACTGTTGACATGTAAGGAGGTGTGGATGTTTTCAGACTGAATAGGAATCCAGAAAGCAGAGAAGGGCCTCTTTCATCTTTTTCCTTCCCATCCATTTTTCTACTCAAAATCAACTCCTCTAGCTACTTCTCTTCCGTCTGTCCCCGTCCCCAAGTTAAGATAAGGGGATTTGTTTTATGGTTAAAAGTGGAGGAAGCTGACAACACTTCCTGAAAAAAGAAAAAACGTTCGAATTCTAAATTTAACCCAATTAAGAGCCCAATCCTATTCCCCACCACGTTATAGCATGCAGCATGCTCCAAAAAGATTCACATGGCATGCTATGGTGAGGGGACAACCTGAAGGCACATGGGAGGTAAGTTAAGAACATATTTACTTACCTCCACATATACCTACAGGCCACCTACGTGTCTCCTTGAACATACGCCAGCCATTTTGGTGGTGTATGTCCAAGGAGAGAAATCGGGCAGGGAGGTTTTGGAAAGAGGGGATAAGATCCGGCATGCATGATGCCACTGGATCCACCCCCCCTCCCCTGGTTCCTCCCCAACACACCCCATTACTCCCCCTCCGCACCCCCATGCCAGCTTACCGGCACTGGAGTGGGTTGCCAGCAATGGTAGCGGGTTGCCAATGCTGCCGCTGCTGTACGATGATGGCTCAAAAATCATCACAGGTGGCACTCTCCGCACATCATTAGAGGCCTCTTTATGGTAGCGGGACAATGTTTCATCATAAATTGGGGATAGGATTGGGCTGTAATACAGATAGGAAGGTGGCATTGACAACCTGAAGTAAGATTAATTGGGAATCTTTCAAATTACAAAATGGAAACTATCAGAACATGATTTTGAAATAATAATAATAATAATAATAATAATAATAATAATAATAATACCAGGATTTTATATACCGCCTTTCTTGGTCATTGGATTTCTCCTCCGACTTTAATTCAAGGCATTTAAGCTGTCTTAACTGCAGTAGTCGCTATTCTTTTATCCATAATTACATGTAGACATTCATTATCTGCCCTAGTATAGACAAGAAAAAACAATGTTCATTGATTTCCTCATGAAAGCCATTAGATGGCAAAATTACTGCACATCAGTTATTAACATCAAGCATAGACAGTTCAAGCAAGCAAACTGAGCAACTTCTGAACAGATAATATCACAAAACACAGGATATACAGGGTTATTCAAAAAGGATGGTGCAACATGCAAATGTTAAGCTGATTTATTCTTAAATTAAGGCCTACCACCACAACTATCATGACATGAAAAAACAGAAAAACTGTCCAAGTTTCACATGCACATTACAAATGTTTGATGTGGGCACTTGCATAGCTACAATGGGGCAGACAGCCGCAGTCTCCTTGCAAGGAGATTTCGGCTATTTGTCCTCCTTGCTCCATTGTAGCTACGAACATTTGTAATGTGCGTGTGAAACTTGGACAGTTTTTCTGTCTATTCATGTCATAACTGTTGTGGTATGTCAGTTCATTTAAGAATAAATCAGCTTTACCATCCTTTTTAAATAACCCTCTATTTTTGTAAGTGTTTTGGATTACTAAGGCCCAAACCTCACATTACATTGGAATTCCCCAATATAACTTGCTTCTTGTAAAATCAGTAATGAGGGGGACAATTTAGATTGAGGCTAAGGGAGAGAGGATCCAGAACTATGGCCATGGTCCAAATTGCCCCCTTGAAACTGCTGTGAGCTACAAAGGGGAAAGCATATGAGTGTAGAAATTGTAACCATTTTCTTCTCTGTGGCTAATTGAAGTTTAAGATAGGAGCCATTTAAGTTGAAATGTGTGCGCGTGCGCGCGCGCACACACACACACACACCTAAATTGGGGGTCCCAAGGCTGCTTTTAAAACAAGAATATTACATTAGGAGTTCTAATCATGGACCTCCAACATAACATGTAGTTTAGTTCTAAGTAAGCAGCAATCTGTGGGAGTACAAAAATAATGCAATGTTTGAATAGTTGGCTCTATATAAGTGGGCTCTTTCTCTTCTATGGTTTCAGAAGATGCACGGTACATTTCAGGATGGCTTCTACAGCATGAGGCTGTACAGTTATGGGGAGGATGCGGTTGAAGATTTACCTCACTACTTGTGAACTTGGCCCATTCATGAGGAGGGAAGACGTGGGTATTTGGAATAACATCTTTGTAAAAATGGTCCATTCTTCATTCCAAAATGAAACGGACCATCTCTGAGCCTAGTAGAAACAGTCAAAATTGACTGTTGCTTTCGTTTCCATGTGTATACATCACAAATTCTTGAGGAGAACATTGAGACTTGTTTTAATAAGTGATTGTTCAACTAAAATATTTTATACGTTAATATCAATGCAGGTGTCCCTCCACCAGAGAGGGTTACCTTACCTACCAGGATGGGAACAAAAGTCAAGACTTCTAGACTTCTGTTTTGATGGTCCTACTCATAAGAGTATGTAATCTTTAATATAGTCTTATTCCTTTTTATTATAAATCACAAAGCTGCTTACAAAATATTAAAACCGTTGTTGAAAGTACAGTAAAATCATTGGGTTGTACAAGGTTTCCTTCCTCCAGAGGAAGACTTTCACAAGCCACAACAATAAAACAGAACAAAGCACCAACAATAGTAAATAAAACATGAAATTGGAGTCCAGCAGAAGAAAACAAAGATGTGAAAAAGATGCAATATTAATATGTCACCTTGCTCCATGAGAAATTTCATTTGCACAGACATGAAACCACACTGAATATTCAATACATTTCTCGCTTGCCTTAACTGACTCCTGCCAGCAGATAAATTGTTCAGGAAATAATGTACTGAATTGGCAAACATGATTGTGGCATCATTGATTAGAAGCTAGTAGGGCACAGCAGAGAGAAAGAATAAACCAGACCATTCAGGTTCTTGCCGAGTTTTGAAGGGTTGCTCAATATATATCGAGGAGAACAGAATCTGTGCTGGTGGAATTTTACTACAGATGTTAATCATTAGTGCCAGTGGTACTACCTCACCCTTCAGTCATCCTCCCACTTTGCTGTAGCTTAAAGGGCCAGTTATTAGGTAATCTTTTCTGACTGTATCATCGTCGGACCATAAGCAGAATGTAACATTTCCATTTTCCATGTGTATACACTAAGGCTGCAATGTTTAATTTGTAGATAAGTTTCATTGATCAAAAACCCTTTTGTTTACTAAAACATTGTCCCCTGGGCAGACTTTTTTTTCATTATCTTTGATATAAGGAATTCTAAAACTACAGATGGCAAATACAGGTGGGCCCCCATATCCACTGATTCGCTATCCACGGTTTCAGTTATCCACGGATCATGGGAACCCCCCAGGCTTTTACTTTTTTCCCAGTAAGCTTCGTTTCTTCCTTAAAGAAACAGGAGAAGCAGCCTCTGGCTGCTTATTATAGGCAAGTAGAATGAGACTAAGTACTAGAGAAGCTCTGCAAGGTTAACAGAAACCTTGCAGAGTCTCTCTAGGACTTAGTCTCGTTCTACATGCCTGCAATGGAGGCTGCTTCTCTGTTTGTTTTAAGGAAGAAACAAAGCTTGCTGAAAGAAAAATAAGAGCTGGGGGGGCAACCATGCCTGCCTGCAGGGGAGGCAGGGTGGGGGGGCTCAGGAAACCATGGAGGGGGTGTTCGCTCTTATCCATGGTTTCAAGTATCTATGGAGGGGCCGGGAACATATCCCCAGTGGATATGGGGGCCCACCTGTACCATCTTAAAATTGGCAACCCCCCTTTTGTCCCACACAGGAGGGAATGCCTCTTGTAATATGATGCCTGCTATGACACCTCTGTCTTCCTAGGGGGACTAAAGACCTATGTTCCCTGAAGGGAAGGCAGAAGAAGAGGTGTCCAGGCGAGAGGGACCTTATGCATCATCTTCTACAGTGACCAGAACTGACCTGAGTGGATTGTTAGTGCACCCCACCCACCCACCTTCCTAGGGACAGCATAAGGTCTGCATGCCCTGAGGGAAAGGAAGACGGTTCTGAAGCCAGAGGAAGCTTATAACATCATCTCCCTAAGCTGTCTCGAGGGCCTCTTTGGAGGAAGAAAGGTAGGGTACAAATACCTGGATAAATAAAGAAATATGTCCATCATCTTAAAATAAACTTTTGACTTTAGAACTATCATGTGTTTCTCATGTTCACATTTAATCAAAGAGTTATTTGATTAACTAGTGATCAACTAAAACTTATACAATTAATTAACTGAGGCTGCACTCCTATAAGTACTTACCTGAGAGTAAGTTCCATGAAACTGGATGAGGCTTACTTCTGAGTAGACATGCATAGGTTTGCACTGCCATATTCCTTTAATATTTGCACTGCCATATTCCTTTAATAACTGGAAGGTTATCTTCAAGATAGGCTGTTTGGGTTGGATCTTGGTGCGCTTGAGTGCTTCTATTCCTCCTTGAAGGGCTGATTCCAGAAGTGTTGCCATAGTTTTGATTGACATAATTAAGGACATTACACAAACCACATAACTAACTATATTCCAATAATCCAGATTTGGAAAAGGGAGCTTCACCGATGGCTTAGCTTCAGTGTTTTAACTTGGTTATTCTACCTTACATACCATAGTAAAAGAAAATTGGAAAAAGTGTAGGAAATACAATGGGTGCTTTTAAAAAAAAAATCTATCCTAGTAGCTGTCATAGTTGGGAGCTGCATCTGTTTAAAATTGCTAGTTTTCGGTGGCAAGTCTCAGCCTTCACTGTAATTATTGTTATTTTATCAAACACAAATCTAAGGGAGTATTTTAGGCTGATAAAAGGCTGCTAACTCTTTGTTTATTCATTGCACCCTGTCTAAGTGCCCACAGCACCTCAGAGTTAAAAACTCAGTAAAACCTATTACAGCAGGAAGCAGAGGTCTCCAGTAGACATCAGGAAAGATTAGTGCCTTGGTGAAATGGAAAGCAGAGCTCTCACCTTAGGGGGAGGGGAAGGAGCTACATGAGGAATTTCAGGTAACACACAACAACAGGTAATTTTCTGTTTCTGTGTGTTTATAGTTATTGAGAAATTTGGGGCTGGGGGCTGGATTGGGACTTGGACAGAGGGATAAGGTAAAGCTATCATCCCCTGCCACAGCCCCCTAGTGTGGGGCAACGTGACCCTTATTTGAATTTTTTTTTAAGTTCTATTCATTTTTTCAAAGCAGTTTGAAATGCCACTTAAACAATCCATCCCAGCCTATCGCTTTATTTCCACTCCTGCACACCCCCTTCACCCTGTCCCTTACAAAACAAAACTCTCACCCAAAACCAATGACAACACGACAAGGCAGGAAAGACACATATCAAAATAAAGTGGTTGAAGGGGAAAGGAATGCATTTTAATGGCTGTAAAGTGAGCACTACTACTTTTCAAACATTTCTAAAAACATTTACCAATTATTCAAATATTGATCATTTATCTGGCTGCTATTTGTGACACAGTGCCCCAATATTTGATATTTTTGTTATGCACGGATTGCTTGCAATGTTCATTAAAATAGAATTGGGCTGTAATTCAATAGGGAAAGAGTTCCATCATTGTGGTGCTGCTACACAGAAGACCCTTCCTCTTGTCGCCACCAGTTGAACAAGAAACCTCAGGAGCCAATAGAGCACACAAGAGGGTCTCCCAGATGGCTTCAGGCAGACCACCTCATATGAAAGAAAGTGGTCCTTGAGGTACCTCTGCCCTAAGTCATAAAGTCAGAACTGTGCTCAGAAACAAATCGGCAGCCAGTGTAGACAGAAGAGAAGCAGAACAACAGGGTCAAACTGCCTCACCCCCCATCACCACACACAGCACTCTTAGCAATCAGAAAAAAATAGAAAGCCTTGCAAAAGAGCAGAACCAAATGGATAGTAACTGGTTGCCATTTTATAAATGTAGAGCTTTTAACAGGAATCATTTTTTTTAAAGTAATGGAAATCACCACAACCTAACCAGTCAGGTGCAACTAAAGTTATTGTCTAATAGACAGAATGAGAGCACAACTGCATGGGCTTTCCTCCTATGGAAATCAGAAGTGCTCATTTAGACCATTTGATCTGTGCAAACTACTTGATTCTTGAGTTGAATTTTCATGGGTCTCTTAAAGTTAGGCAGGATTGTGCTGTTAGTCTCAGGGCTACACACTATCCTCCACGAACCCTTTTTTAAATCCAGCTAGCCAACACCACATCTTCTGATAGTGACGTCCATGTTATTTATGCATTGTGTGCCAAAGATAAACAAGGGGATGTGTTTTGACTCCAGAACGAAAAGCAGAAGCATCACCAGGGGAGGTGGGGGGGCAGGTGGCATGCAGGGGGAAACAAAGCAGTGACGGGGAGACAACCCTGCCGTATGGCCGGCGGGATTGGCAGCGGTGCGAAAAGCGGGCAGGTGGCGGTGCAAAAGTTGGGCCTGCCCTGCATCTGGGAAGCCCTTTGTGGCGACAGCAACGGCACTTCCGGTGGTGACATCATGGGGGCTGCATGGGGGCTGCATTTTGTATGTTGCCCCCCCTGTGCACAGGGTGCCGCTACTAAGGTGGGTCAGCCCCCAAAGTAATTAGCATAATTACTAATTAACATAATTATGCTAATTACTTTCATTTTTTTGTTTTTTCCCGTGTTTTTTTTTTGAAAAAAAAACATTTTAAAAGGTTTTTTAGGGGTAACGGGGAACTCTGTGAAGTTCACGCATGCGTGATGGCTGTTTGCTATGCGCATGCGTGAACTCTATAACGGAGCTTGCGGAGCTTGCAGAGTTCGCGCTAGGGGCGGCAGCAGAGGAGCCCTGAAGAGATCGTCGGAGGAGATCGTCGCTGGAGGCCCTAGATACACAAGATAAGTAAAGCCAAGCAAACATATACACCTAGAAGCCCCGTTACCCCTAAAAAACCTTTTAAAAAAGCGAAAAAAATGGAAAAAAGCAAAAACAAAAACGAAACCTAGGATGTCTCCCGCCCCCCCAGAGGCCCTCCGCCCCTTGCGCCCTGGGGCCCACCGCCCCAGGGCACCACATCAGGGCACGGCCCTGGCAGTAGTGTTTGGACATTTGCTCAACACTGCAGCACTGCAGTATTCATTTCTCACAATTGTACTGCTCTGGCTGGACCAGAGGTGATCAGACCCAAGCCCAGCATGGAATCTTTTCTAAGAGGGTCTTGGTGACTGCCTCAGAATCAGTCCCGGGGGGCAAATGCTAATATTTTGAAAGCTTTATTTTGATTGCAAAAGGCATAGAATTAATCCTGTTAGCTTCGCCAATTAGTACCCATATTAATTTGCTAATTTCATCCCTATTCCATCATACATACGCAAAAGCACATGACCAGAGTTGGCCTGGCCAGCTCTGGTGTAGCTCACTCTCGCAAGTGGGAGTTCTGACATGCGCCTATCACTTGATTCCTTTGGTCAGCTGTCTCCAATGAACTGCTCTCTTGGGCTCCCTTCTAACCCTTCTTGCTGGCTCATAATGGCCTGTTCCTGTTCTAAAACCACATCATGCTGTCTACTTATAATGGACTCTTGAGATCAGGGGCCCAGGATGGTACTTTAGACTCAACATCTGCATAGCATTTTCTGTGTGTGCAAAGTGCTTCACAAGTATTATCTTGATGTGTCCTTACAACGAACATGCAAAGTAAATATTATTACCTCCATATTGCTGTTGGGGAGCTGACTGAGACATTGTACCAGGGTTAGGTTCAGGTTACTGGGGGCCCTGAGGCAAAGCTCTGCACTGGACCTCTTTGGAATTTCCACCCTTCCCCTGGCGACACATTGGGTGCTACCACTGCCACCAGTACTGAGGGTTCAGGTGTTGGCCTGACCAAGAGGGTCCTCTGATGGGTGTGGCTCCTCAGCCAGTGCCCAACCTGCCCAACTGTTGACACTACCCCAGGGAAGGGTACATACCAGTCTATACCATACTATCATTTTAGAGAAGCAGATGATGAACCTTCCTGGACTATTGTGAAATTTAGAATAGCACCAATGTGTGGCATAGTAAAAGAATGGTCCAAGGGGGTAATTGATGGGATTCTTGTACTTAAAAGAGATATAAATTAACGTACTTTCTTGATTATACTAACGCTGTGTTCTTTCAGCCTCCATGTAAGCAACACACACAGAGAAAGCTATATTTAGGTTATAATTGGTACCTTTTGTCATGTAATTTTCCAAATTCAAGTATCAGTCTGACTCACCTGGCATCTTTCTTTCCACATAAATGAAAAACTGCTTCTCCTTCTTGTTCCAGAGATCTAATGGAATTAATTAATTACTACATGGGATTTTAGCCCTGCAATTAGCTTCTTACAGGTTCTATAGACTCATTTTCATTTCTGCTTATGACAGTTCGGTTGTGTGCTGTTTGAATTCTTTGCAGGTCCTAAGTGGCTTGGCCAACTAGCAAGGGCTCAAGGCCAGTTCAGTGGCTGTCACAATTTAATGACTGTATGCACAAAAAGTTGGGCTTGGACTGAAATATAGAGATAGGTGGGAATAAGGGTGCATAAAGAATCTTTCATATATTTACATGATTAACAGCCTAATCCTATCGGGCTACTGCATTGCCGGAACGTGCATTCCAGAGGCGCAGCGTGCTTTACGGCTGCTGCAAACAGCAAGCAGCCACACCCACGCGACAGCAGCCACAGCAGGAGCCCCAGCACTCATACGTTAGTGTGGGGGGGGGCAGGCATTGGGCGGAGTTGGACAGAACAGGGTGGGGTCTGGAGCGGAGAGGGGTGTGTGTCAAGGGCAGGAATAGGGCAGTATTGACGGCAGCAGCTCTGCCATTATCCTATCCCCCTTCCTGGCCTTGATCATCCACCAACCTGGATCCACTCCTTGTGCCAGCAAAATCCGAGTACACCTATCAGGGCAGTGGAGGTTTACCCCAGGGCAAGGGAACAAATGTCCCCTTACCTAGGGGAGATCTCCATGACTGCCCTCTCACAAGATGCAGCGCACATTCCAATGGCACGGCTGCATTGACGTGGGGGATTTAGATAGGATTGTGCTGTTATACTGCAATCAAGGAAAGGGATTTTCTAAGACACGGGAACTTCCTTTCAAATAGAAATCTTGTGGTGAATTCAAACTTGCCATTTGATAGTTGGACTGTTTGCATTCCTGCTTGCTTCAGAATGGTCTGCATTAGTATACTGTACACATTCATATGACTGTTTCACACATTCCACAGCATCAAACCTGGGCTTGCCATCGAGTGCACATACTCACAGGCAGCCACAGCAATGTCGTCTTTCTGATTAGTACACATGTATGATACATGTGTTTTCAAACACCCTCGTTATCACATTCACACTTCACACTTTCTATAAAGTGTACTTGGTGTACACCTCAAAAACATAGAGCAAAAGCCATTAAAATATATGGGATTTAACCATTTTTAAATCCCATTGATTTTAATGAGAGCGGTTTCCATTTAACACTACCATTGAAATCAATGGGACTGAAAATTGTTTTAACTTCGGCGAGACCACGTCTAATGTGTGAAGGAGGCCCTTAGCCTTCTACTTTCTTTAACAAGATGCAGACTGATCTTGAAATGACTTTAAGCGCAAGATCGATATACATCACTTCAACCACGTCTGTAAAATGAGCAAATTCAAAACAACAATTTATTTTCAACTGGATCTATTCAGTGCTGGAAATACATCCATTGCAACGAGAATCGTGATTATGCTGCTTCTATTGCCATCACATCTGTTATTTCCAGCCTATCCTTTGAGGCATAAATGGAACTCTTTTGCTTGCACATCTAGTTATTTGTCATTTGTTTTCTATTTTCCCTTAAAGTGGATTCTTTTAGTAGTTCTGCAGGTATTTGCCATTAAACTGCCTGATGAGGGCTTTTGCTGCATATTTCTCCATTGCTTCCACAATTTAGAAAAACACAAATTCTTTTCAGCTGCCATCATCTCACCCTGTCACAATTTGTTTATTTAACTGATCAGAACAGTTATGTGCTTTTTGTGCATGGGTTTTGGCTACATGGAGAAGACGACCCCCCCTCCTCTGCCCGATATTAACTGATTGGCTTCCTCACACAAAAATTGCATTTGGTCTCCGACTATGAAATCTGTTCATTAGATTTGCACATTCTATGTACCGTAATTTGTTATGGATAAAGTGCTTTCAGACATTACGAATAGAGGAAACCTCGGTTTCCGAGATACTCTGAAGAAGCAGCTGGAAGACACTGAAAACAGAATATAATAAACTAACAGAGGAACCCAAAGTGGTAAAATGAAATCAGCGAAATTGAATGAAATTGTCATACATGCACTTAAAAGATGGGCTACTTCACATCCTTTGTAAAAGCCATTGAGATGTTTTGCGCTAGTTTCAGGGGCAAGAATCACTCCCATGATTACCAGCTTAGTGCAGCAGGGTTGCTGTAATTGAGCAGCTTCCACCTGTAACTTGAGGCATGAATGGAGGACATTAATTAGGTCACAGTAGCTATTTCCTTTCTGCGGTATATTGGCTTAATACCCCAGGTCATTCATTAAGTATCCAGGCACTTTACAGCCTTGCTTTGGAGTGATACTCTTAATGCTTAACTGCAACAATGTCATGCCCTCTACTTGATTACATTTCCTAGTTATAACTGTGTTTCACTCATTGAAACGTAATCTTTATTTGACATTATCGATTTGCTTCAGGTCAGGTTCTCTATTGCCTCCAATTATTATTTAAACACAGACCGAGTATCTGAATTTTGTGAACGCCAGTTTCACTATCGATATGCATTGTGTTCCAAGCAAGCCCTTTTAAAAGCAGCTACATATTGAGCTGTTTCCACCAAATGTCCTCGATCAAATGTCTTTTGATATAATACACCCAATCATTCCAAGCATCAATCTTTTTTAAGACTGGTAACCACCTGTAAGTATCTTAAAGATTTGATTAATCAAGGCCTTGATAAACAGAACAAGACAAGCACAGCATAAAATGCCATTAATTCAACAAGCCCAGAAGGCCATCTAGACAAATCAATATCTCAATTTATTATGAACCAAGGGGGGGGGGAGATCCTGTATGCCCTTGGATTTTATGCTACAGATTAATAATAAATACCTTAAAATAAAGCCAAAAAACCCACCCTTTTTCAAATAGCATACACTGAAAATTGTGGCCTATCACAGTTCCCCAGCAAATATTATTATTATTATTATTATTATTATTATTATTATTAGTAGTAGTAGTAGTAGTAGTAGTAGTAGTAACAGTAACAACAACAACAACAAACAACAACAGTATATATATGCCACTTTTCAACAAAAAGTTCACAAAGCGCTTTACAGACAAAATCAAATGATTAAATGGATTGTCCCACAGTCATCAAGTGACAATCTACGTATGTACATATTATTAAGTCCTTTACAGGATCCCATGCACACATTTGGTGATGTTTCTATGATGTGAATTGACAAGAAGCAGAAAAATGCAGTGTATCTGAAAAAAAAATGCACACTGTATGGTTATAGCTCAGTAAAAGATCACACGCTTTGCATGTAAAAGGTCCTAGGAGGATCAACACTTGGCGTCTTGAGTTAAAGAGTCTCTGGTGGTAGGGCTGGGAAACCATCCTGGTACTTGGAAGTCTTGCTGCCAGTCAGAGCAGACAATGCTGAGGCTGATGGACCAGCTATCTAACTCAGCAGATGGCAGCTTCAGACATTCAAGCCTCCCTTGGCACAGGCACCATTGAGCCTTCTCAACAGAGCAATCCTATGCAGGGTTACTCTGATGTATGTCCAACTGTGGTGAACGGGACTTACTCCCAGGAAAGTGTACATAGGATTGCACTCCAACAGTGAGATCCTGTGTAAATTTCCGGCACCGGAGCGAGCGCTCCAGCGCCGGAAGCAGTCGCAAACGTGCCATAAGGCACATTTGCACCTACTTTGGAGTAAGGCCTTGCGCTGGCCTCCCCTACTCTGCCGCCAGAATGAGCATGTGGCTGCCGGAGGCAGGTAAGGCTCCCACCAGCAGCCACATGGGTGGTCCAGGCAGCAAGGGAGGGAGGTCATTGGGCGAGCTGACCTGGGAGGGGGTGGGGATGGCGTCGGCCATATCTCCATCCCCGCCAGGCCGACATGGCCATTACACAGCCTCCTCCTTCTTCCGCCAGCTATTTAGCTGATGGAAATCTAAGGAGGCCGATAGGGCCAGCCCCAGTTTACACCTGGGGAAAGGGACGAATGTCCCCTTCCCCGAGTAGATCTCCGGCCCACCACATGGCAGGCCGCAGAGGGGCTGGAATCCAGTGGGCAGCCCTGAGACACCAGCTGGATCCTTACACAGGATTTCGCCCCAAGTCTTGTCTAGGCAAGGTCAAAAGGTCAACAAGGCAAGGTTGAAAAGGTCAACAGGAATGTGGATGTGGGAGAACCCATGGATATTATATATCTGGGTTTTCAGAAGGCATTTCACACAGACGGTCCCTCATGAAAGGCTCCTGAAAAAAATCCATAGTTAGGGAATAAGGGGGCAGGTCCTCTTGTGGATTAGGAACTGGTTGAAGACTAGGAAACAGCGAGTGGGAGTCAATGGGCAATTTTCACAATGGCGAGAGGTAAAAAGCGGTGTGCCCCAAGGATCGGTCTTGGGACCGGTGCTTTTCAACTTGTTCATAAATGACCTGGAGTTGGGGATAAGCAGCGAGGTGGCCAAGTTTGTGGACGACACTAAACTTTTCCGGGTGGTGAAGACCAGCAGGGATTGTGAAGAGCTCCAGAAGGATCTCTCCAAACTGGGAGAATGGGCAGCAAAATGGCAGGTGCGCTTCAATGTAAGTAAGTGTAAAGTGATGCATATTGGGGCAAGAAATCAAAACTTCACATACACGCTAATGGGTTCTGAGCTGTCTGTGATGGATCCGGTAAGAGATCTTGGGGTATTGGTGGACAGTTCGATGAAAGTGTCGACCAAGTGTGTGGTGGCTGTGAAGAAGGCCAATTCCATGCTTGGGATCATTAAAAAAGGGATTGAGAATAAAACGGCTAATATTATTATGCCGTTGTACAAATCGATGGTAAGGCCGCATCTGGAGTATTGCGTCCAGTTCTGGTCGCCACATATCAAAAAGGATATAGTGGAACTGGAAAAGGTGCAGAGGAGAGCGTCCAAAATGATTAGTGGGCTGGGGCATCTCCCTGATGAGGAAAGGCTACAGCATATTTGGGGCTCTTCAGTCTAGAAAAAAGGTGCCTGAGGGGGAACATGATTGAGACGTATAAAATTATGCATGGAATAGAGAGAGTGGATAGAGAGAAGTTCTTTTCCCTGTCACACAACAATAGAACTAGGGATATTCACTAAAATTGAGTGGAGGGAGTATTAAAACGGAGAAAAGAAAATATTTCTTTACCCAGCGTGTAATTCATCTGTGGAACTCCTTGGCACAGGATGTGGTGATGGCACCTGGCCTGGATGCCTTTAAAAGGGGATTGGACAGATTTATGGAGGAAAAGTCCATCACACCTTACAAGCCATGATGGGGAAAAGCAACCTCCTGGTTGTAGGAGTAGGTTTTCTCTGTGCCAGGTGCAAGGGAGTGGCGACTGGACACAGGTGTCTTGTGTGCTCCCTGAGGCATCTGGTGGAGCCACTGTGTGATACAGGAAGCTGGACTAGGTGGGCCTTTGGCCTGATCCAGCAGGGCTCTTCTTATGTTCTTATGGCAGAGTATTTCATATCCCATAAATCCCTTTTCCAGACTCACGGAATTTTTACAGACTCACGGAATTTCCCTGGGCAGGGAGGGGGGAGGAACCAGAGTAGGATTGGCGGTGGGAGGGGTGGATCTGGCAGCAATGGTGCATGCCAGATCTTATCCCCCCATTTAAAACCTCTCCACCCTCTTTCTCTCCTTGATTGGACATACCCCACCAAAATATGTGGTGTGTCCAAGGAGACACATTAGCAATCAGATAGCCTTCCAGGAGGTAAGCACAAAATGTTTTCACTTACTTCCTGCAGGCTGTCCAATAGCACCATCCATCACCATCTTTCTGTCGCAACTGCATCAGTGCTGGTGACGGGGGATAGAATTGGGCTGTAACTTTCATCAGATACAAGCAACGCTTTCAGCTTAAAGATGCATTTATTTTTCTACATTAGTTAAATGGTTCAGTGCTGGCATATTCATAAAGTTAGTGCAAGTTTGTTGCATTCTACCTCTTCATCTTCAGAAGAAAAGCACCTGGATCTCAAACACTTCCACTTCTCCACCTAGAATCTGGTAGAAGGTGTTGACCTGCTCAAAACACTATTGCTGGTAGTTTCACTGGTGTTTGCATTAGTACTAAGAGACAGCAGGATGGGGGAGTCTTGAGAAATTAGCCATAATACTATGGATTCAATCTCCAACCCGATGACATGCCTCCTTGTACTATGCTGGGCTACATCAGCAGAGAGTTAACTACATTTATAAAGAGATTTACTGAATTTTAGTTGACTGTGGGACTGAATGATTAGTGAATAGGAGAATCTGTGAACCAAGGAGGAGAAAAGGAGTGACCATTTTTCCCCCCTACATATTTTCTCTGCTTACAAGCATAATATTATGTTGTCATGATTTCTTCAGTCTTCTTAATGCATATGTCAAAACTGTGGTGCACAATGAATGGTTGAGTGTCTCCTTTTATCGGACATGTGTTGCTCCCAACGACACACGTTGTCATCTGATTAGAATTCGCATACAAAGGTTGACATGAGTTTCACTGTAGTTCATTACTGCTCTCTCAGAACCCAGTCACATTATGGCCTGGCTGAGTTAAATGTGAAAGGAAAAGAGTTTTATCTGTCAGGGCTGTAATTTAGAATTCTGTGGCTATCATTGAAAGGTGAACAGGACATCCATAGATATTTATTTTAAATATAGAAAATAATGTATTAATTGCCCTTCATTGGATTGTACTACATTATATACTTCTCATCTTCTCTCAGTTTCATTGCTTTCTTGGCCTGGCTCAGAACGACTTAACCATACTTTCCCACAGGAATAAATGCTACCAAGACAGTTCAAAATGTTGTGGATGGATGTTGATAATCCAAGATTAATATCATGAATGTTTGAATAGTATTTACTGAATAGATATCAAACTCCCCACTGATGGAACTGGGACCGGGAAGGGAGTAGGTTCGGAGGCACTGCCGTTCGTTGAATCCTAACCCCTTTCCTGGCCTTGATTCCCCCAACCTAGGTTCACGCAGACTTGTGCCAGCCATAGACCTGGCGCAAGACTGAGTAGACCCAGCGGCTTAGCATGGGCTTTCCCCTGGGCAAGGGAACAAATGTTCCCTTACCCTGAGGAGGTCTCCGGAGGCGGAAACTCCCCTGTGGGAGTCAGCAGGTGCCATAAGATGTGATGATGGCCAGGTGGGATACAGCAGGAACTTGTTGCCATAAATCAGTGATGGGGAACCGCCAGCCCGTGGGCCGGATCCAGACCGCGGGACGATCCGGTCTGGCCTGCGCGAGACCGGACTGACCCGGCCCGCGTGAGACCGGACCGGAGGCTCCGCTGCCGCTGCCGCCGTCGCGCATCAGGTCCTGTTTAAATCGGCCTTCCTGCAGCTGCGCAGATCGCCGTTGAGGCCGAGAGATTGCCCTCTCGGCTCAGCAGCGCTCTGCGCAGCTGCAGGAAGGCCGATTTCAAAAGGAGGAGGTGCCGAGGTGACGGTAAATTCGCGGGGGGTCAAATTTGTGGTGGGGGGGCAAAAATTTTGGACGGCCTACCGGCCGGCCCACAACCAATTTTCCCCATGGGAAAATGCCCCCCCACCCCAAATAGGTTCCCCACCCCTGCCATAAATGATGATGGCCAAAAATAGAAATTTGGTGTCCAATCAATCTCATGAAAAATTAGGAATTTCATGGTAAATGGTGTGTTCCTGCCTTCCCTCCTTTCAGGAGTACCAACACCAGCTCATTCTTTTGTTTGATTAAGCTGAAAACTGTTAGCCATACGTACATTCCATGATGTACACATGGGAAAAATTATACAACTACACCAGCTGAATGCGTTAGAACACAAATGTACAGCTGGATATGCTAAATGAGATCAGCTGTAGCATAAGAAGCGCCCGCAGCCCAGTCTTCAAGCAACCCCATCAGTGAAAAACAACATTCATTTAATTGTTACAAAATATTTAAATTGACACAGACACACAATGAGATGGAAGACATATGAAACAGCTGGTTTTACTGGGGGGGGGGAGAGGCAGTAAAACTATCATCTGTAAGATTCAGGAGGAACTTAACTGAGTTTTCTTTCCAAAATCTATGCCCTGTGAGGTGACGCGATGAGCTCTCGCACCGGGTGACGCAAACCCTAGTGATGCCTCTAACTCTGTCATTTTCATTGGTCTTGTACAGTATATCTCACTCAACATGGGATCCAAAATGGAATTGCCAAATGCCTTCAAAGCAGTTGCAATGTCATTTCAGTTATTTTTAAGTACCCCAGAGATGTAAGCAGCTTGTGGAGGTGTGAATGGCTTAAGAAGAATGTGTGGTGGTGAGCAAGTAAGGAGATCACCAAAGACTAGAGAGCAGATTTTTGCTAATAGCTGTGAATGCTTCCTTAGTGGACCCTCTGCCCTCAGGGTAGGTTGATCAGAGCTCTGTCTGTGTAGGGCTGGAGATACTGTTTGCAATTAGAATATGTCTGATTGGGAAAGCAGAACTAGCACCTCTTTTTTGCAGATGGTCTGCAAGAATGGGTCAAAATGTTGAATGCCTCCATATAGGTAGGCTTACCATAGTCCTGTTTCCGGCTCCCAGTCGGTCTCTCTTTGTCCCGGCCGGCTGGTACTTGCCCCCGACACAGCACTAATGTGCTGCATCTTCTTCCAGCTTCGCATGTCTGCATGAGGTTGGAAGCACTTTGAAAACGTCTGAGTTCACTCGGACGTTTCAAGCCCTTCCAGCCTCATCGCATACTTGTGCGAGCCTGGAAGCTCTCCGAAATGGCCCAAGTTCACTCAGGGTGTTTCGGAGAGTTTCCAGCCTCGCGCAAGTGCAGCCTCTTCTAGCAGCACGCAAGTGGACCCCGACCCCGGTGCCATCACTGCCCGGACCCTGCCCCAGTGACAACCCTGAACCCCGACCCCAGTGGCACCGCTGGGAAATCGGGGGAAATCTGGTAAGGCATCGGGGGAAATCTGGTAAGCCTACATCTAGGGATCCTTTTTGCTTTGGGGAACTGAGGCACACATCGGCAACACGTCGGCGCAGTTCGGCACACGTCAGCAACACTTCGGCGCAGTTCGACACACGTCGGCACACGTCGGCACATTTCGAAACAGTTCGGCACACTTCGGCACACTTCAGCACATTTCGACACACTTCAGCACACGTCGGCACACGTCGGAACACTTCAGCACACTTCGACACAGTTGTGCACACGTCAGCATACTTTGACACACTTCGGCACACTTCAGCAAACTTGGGCACACTTCAGCACACTGCACCATCCTCTGCACCAACCTCTGCACAAACCTCTGCACCATCCTCTGCACAAACCTTGGGCCGACGTATGCCAACGTGTGCCCCCATGTCGAAGTGGGCTGAAGTGGCCCAAGTGTGCCGACGTGTGCCAACGTGTGTCAATGTGTGTCAAAGTGGACTGAAGTGTGCCAAAATGTGCCGAAGTGTGCTGAAGTGTGCCGACGTGTGCCGATGTGGGCTGAAGTGTGCTGATGTGTGCCAAAATGTGTGTCGAACTATGTCGACGTGTGCCGACGTGTGTCGAAGTGTGCAGAAGTGTGCCGACGTGGGCTGAAGTGTGCCCAAGTGTGCCGACGTGGGCTGAAGTGTGCCGACGTGGACTGAAGTGTGCCCAAGTGTGCCGACGTGTGCCCAAGTGTGCCCAAGTTTGCTGAAGTGTACCGAACTGTGCCGAACTGTGTCGAAGTGTACCGAAGTGTGCCTGAACTGTGTCGAAGTGTGCCGACGTGTGGCGAACTGTGTCGAAGTGTGCCCAAGTGGGCCCAAGTGGGCCGACGTGGGCTGAAGTGTGCTGAAGTGTGCCGACGTGGGCCGAAGTGGGCTGAAGTGTGCCCAAGTGTGCAAGCCCATATTACCACATGGGGTAATAAGAGAGAGTGTGCTAACAACAGGTTGTATCCAGTTAGTTGTGACAATGCAGCACTGAAATCAATTAGACAAGCTAATCATGAGTAAATTAAGTTCCATGCATTTCAATGGGACTTAGTCATGATGACCTACACAGCCCAATCCTATTTCAATCTTCTGCTGGCAGAACATGTGTTCTCCCAGTGGAGCCAGCAGGATCCAGACAGAATTGCCTGAATCCTGTCAGAAGTCACGCAAACACTGTTGCGGGCTTTGGCACTGCCAGCCAGTGCAGCAAGGCCGCCAGCACAGTTGGTGGTGGCTATGCGCTTGGGCCAGTGCCAAACCACCATCCACCAGTGAAGGGTAAGGTAGCGGGGGGGCTGGTGGTGGGCAGGGTGGGGAGGGGGAGGAACGGGGAAATTTCTGGATGGGGAGGATGGTGAAACAAGGGAGGGTGGATTCGGTGGCGCAAATCCGCCTTCTCTCCCTTACTACTGCCTTTACACACCTTGGTCCTGTGCCAGCAAAATAGCTGGCACATGACCATAAGGACTATGGGAGCTTTCCCCAGGACAAGTGAACAAAAGTTCACCTACCTCGAGGAGACCTCTCCAATGGCGCCCCCACCATAGGATGCAACGCACGCCTCCTTGGTGCGCCTGCATCAGTGGGGGGGGGGGTAGATTAGATTGGGCTGTAAATTTCTCAGAATACAACCCATTAGCTTCTTAATCCACCCATACAGAGGATACAGAGTGCACACTGTTTTCTAACGTGGTACACAAGGAACATGTGATTGTTTGCATGTCTGCAAGTTAGAAAAAATGGCCAAGAAAGAGTTCGCTACTTAGAAATGTGTTATTTGCTATAGCCATATATAATGTAATGAGAACCTCAGGGAAAGAGACTGAAATCACATTATGCACTAAATGGGTGGCGTCACAATATGCTTGCCTCAAGAAGAGATTGATGATGGTTGCAAGATCAAAGTAAATTTCTGGTAGGTGAGGTGGACAAATGGAGGTAACCCAGAGGCATTCCTACGGTGGGGGAGGTACTGTAAGTTGCACCCCGTCCTAGTCCCTGTTTACAAGCTGGCACAAGGCGTCCCCGCCCCCTCGCCGTCGGAGCCATTCCGTGCAGAGAAGGCAACGAGCAGGAGACTAACCGCATAGTCTTTCTCTCTGCCCTTATACCAAGTTACTCCCCCTTCTCAATTCTGCGTCAGTTTACAACCCACACATGCATGCACACCCTCATCTGGACACCCACAACCTCTGCAAACACAAAAATTACCCTTTAGAACTAACCACATTGATTTTAACCAATTCATTTCCACATAAGTATGCTGATAAGTGGAAGTGCCGACTCAATGTTGTCTTTATAATATTTCTTTATATACAGCTGGTGTAGCTGTTTCAACTTGGCATTTGTGTTTGTTCTTTTTGGCTGATAGAAATGTGCCTTGCAACAGTAAAAATCACCAAGCAAGTGGTATTTTCTATGTCTGAACATTGGTTGTAAAATTGCACTGTCTAAAGATGCTTGGCCTTACAGGCTATTACATTTCTTTCTTTCTTTTTTTTAGTGGAAAAATAATATTTATTGCAACCTCTCTCTTTTCTGTTATCTGAACTGCCTCAGTGTTTATTCTGAAATGAAACTGGCCACCTTCTACAGACCCACTGTAAGCTAGATAAGCTCTTTTTTTCCCCTGACAGTACATTACAAGTTCATGCTGGGAAAACTCCCAAGGCAGGCTATCGGATGAAATTTTTATTGCTAAATTCAGCATAACTTGTACATGTAAGTATGCTGGAAGAGAAAAATCAAGGTAGCAGAGGTTGATTTTATACTCTATTTTTCCTTTCGGTAAATCAAAAGTATCAATTAAGGCATCCTAGTGGGTGTGATTAAAAATGAATCAACTGTGCAGCTTGGCACAGCGTATTTCTTATCTCAGTCACTTCTGAAGAAATATGGACTGTAAAGTACAAAACTCAAACATGGTTTTATGTTGGCACAGAGAAAGTCCAGGTGAAGTCCTCAAGGACCATTTTAGCAGATCACCAGTGATGTTGCTCCCTTTCAGGGACAGCCTATTTCCATCTGCAGGTAACCAGTCAGTGGTGAAGGCACTCAGGCATGAAGAGGGAGCGTGATAGTTAGGCACTCTTCAGCATCTCCTACTGTCCCATAAAGGCCATTAACCCTCCACTTGTGTTCTCTGTCCGGGAGCATTCAGTCCCCCCTATGGAATGGGGAAAGAAGGTCCCACCTGCC
Source organism: Plestiodon gilberti rubricaudatus (assembly GCA_026170595.1). Taxonomy (NCBI): domain Eukaryota; kingdom Metazoa; phylum Chordata; class Lepidosauria; order Squamata; family Scincidae; genus Plestiodon; species Plestiodon gilberti. The sequence continues at coordinate 170,720,996 of JANXHW010000001.1, forward strand.
TCCGGATCCTCCCCTTTCTTGCAATTTACCACTTTCCTCCCATGCACTCCCCCTCCCAAGAGGCCATTACCACAGTCTCCTATTTAGAGATAGGAAACATGCTCTGTATCTGGACCAAATGGCCCCAAATTTCACTTTGACCCAACTTTTTGAAATGGCCCTGAAGAAAGATGATAGTTTTCACACATGAAGCTCAAAGCAGCTCTTGCTTCAATCAGATCTGCAAAGGAAAAGTGTACCCTATATTGGCCCGAATCTCATTCAAACTACAGCTGTTTCTCCTCCGCTTTCTCTTCCACATGAACACAGACATTAAGATAAATTGTACAAGACAACTGGCTTAAAGGCTATTTAATTTTCAAAGGTGAAAAAAGACCAATGATGTATCTTCTCGCCACAAACAGGGGCGACTGCTGTTGCTGCTCCTTCACTGGGTAAATTTTGAGATGTCTGCGTGTGTGCATGCGTGCATGTGGGTTGGTGTATCTGACCCAACTTTGCAACTTGTTATAACCATTTAAACTTCCTGTTGTTGAATAAGCAAGTAAACTCTGAACCAAATGGAATGGACGTGATATGCAAAACCTGAACAGTCACAGATCCCTCCCGGCCCACCTCTGCACATTCCACCTGGCCCATTCTTACTGCTTTTACACACCACAGAATGGACCTCAAAGAGACTCTTGGCTGAGTTCCCCTAGAGCAGGGGTCAGCAACCTTTTTAGCAAAGAGGCCAGACGTTCGACGATGACATCATCACGTCATCACCAAATTTCCGGGTCGCCAAGAGCTTTTCCTCCTGCCAAATTTGCCATGCACGGAACAGGAAACAGCACAGGGACTCCGCGAACCTGGGCAAGCGGCTCTGCCATTCCCTGTCCAGTGCATGGCAAATTTGGCGGGAAGTGAAGGCTGCAATCCTATCCACACTTACCTGGGAGCAAACCCCATTGAACACAATGGGACTTACTTCTCTGAGTAGGTATGCATAGGACTGGGCTGGAAGCCTCCCAAGCGGAGCTCTGCTTGGGCCAAATGACCTTGTGGGTGCATCCGGCCTGCAGGTCGTATGTTGCCAACCTCTGCTCTAGAGCCAACTTCATGTATTTTCAGAAATGGAAGGGGTGCAGCAGCAGTATCTGTTGATAGTTTTGTGATGATACAGTTCTAAATGATCATAAAGATAATCAGTTGCCCGATTCGCTCCTAATGGAAACTGAGAAATTCTTACACTGCCTTAAGGCACTGGGCAAAGTGTATTCAATGTGCTTGGTATTTAAACTTAAGCAAAATGGAAAATAATTAGAAGGTCATTCTCATATTAAAATGTTCAATTGGCTTTTTCTTTTACACTATTCCTTCACTAGACAGTTACTCCCATTGATATTAATAACGGTAATAGGAGAAGGATGTGGCCATTAGCCGTAAGGCAAATTAAAATAAATCCAGAAGCTGCTTTAAAGAAGGCCTCTCAATTGACTCTTCGGTCTTATACTGAGAATTGCATGCGATTCATTCTGAAAGGAAGATTCTACACAAGTATTGCGAAATGAGGCCTGTACACAAGCAGTAGGAGTTTTAGAAAATAAATACTTAAGAGCTAGTATTGGAAAAGAACCAATGGTGTATGAGCAGATAGCATAAAACGGCACTTGCAAAGTTCTATTACAAAATTACTTAACTTATATAATCAGTGAAAGAAGATTTTTACTTCACTATACATTGGAATTTTGGCTGTGTACGGAAGTCATATTGCTCATTTTTTTAAAAACGGTATTAAACCTTGACCTTTTCTCTCTGAACATATCCACTCACATACAGACATAAATGACACGTTTAACAGCCCAATCCTGCCATGACATCAAGCAATGACAAGCAAGATCTTGCAAACTCAGTTTTGATGGGGGGAAGTTCTGTTGGAAGTAATCTCCGCAGTGACAAAGGAACCTCTTGCTGCACTTTCTTCTGTCGGAATGGGAGCATTAGAGGCAGTAGCCAATTTCGGGGTGCCTATCCTGGGAATCCTAGCCCTGCCTGCATACAAAGTGCTCCTTAACCACTCCCTTACTCGCCAAGAGTACAGCGTCTGTCTGCAGTGGCCTACAGTCCCCTTTTCTATGAGGAAGAGAAGACGAGAGACAGGCAGTGCTATGCTCAAGCTCAATCTATGGGTCAGTCCATGGGGTCGGCTGAACCCCTTGCTTCAGGTGGTGGGCTGGGGGAGGTGGCAAGCTGGAGGGGGAAGCTGCTCACCTGACGCTTGCTTGCCAGCACCCCTGGCCTATTGCCTACCTGGCAACTGCCCCATCATCATCTTCTTGGGCACTCTCCTTGGACTATGAGAGAAGAGGATGGAGGCTTACCTCTTCTTCCTATAGCTCCACCACCACTGTGATCTTTCCCCAAGAACTCTCAGGAGGCCACTTGCGAAAAGAATATAAGCTGGAGTTGCCACCTCCTTTTCTCCCCAGCCACTCCTTGTAAAGAAGCTGAGCGGAGAGAATACTGGGAGTGCTGAGGTTCCACTCCCATGATCCTTTATGCTAGCAACTTTACAAAAAGCAATGGCTGAGGAAGAAGAATATGGTGAGGGACATGCTGGTAGTGGTGTTTTGGCTTGGACTATCCCCGTGTCAGTTGCCGCATGTTTGTTAGAACTCATAATAGTACAGAATCCACCTGAAGTAGATCTTCTTGTGGCATCATTTGATAATTTGTTTGCTCACAAACAATCACGTAGAAGAAATGTGGGCACTGAATAAAAATAAAAAGCAAAAAAGGTGAACTGTTACACTTTCATTGTGTTATGAGAAGAGAGAGCCGCATACTCTCTTAGGGCCCAATCCTAACAAAGTGTTCCACTGGTGAAACATGCGTTCCTTTGGCAGAAGTGCTGCTGCAACAGCGGAAGTGCCACTGCGATGGCACACAGGATGAGGTCTCCAGCGCACGTGGCTGGTGGTTGCGCAGGCGCCAATGGAAAAACCACTCATTGTCAGTGCTGGTAAGTTGGTGGGTGGTGGGTGGGAGGAATTAGGGCAGGGAGGGTGGTGGGTGGGAGACAGAACATGGAGGGAGGGGGTGGATCCCACCGGGACCTGTGTGCATCAGGGTCATATCCCTGTTCCAACCCCTACCCTCTCCCTTATTCTCTTTGGTTCTGCATCAGCAAAATGTTCCCTTACCTCAAGGAGACCTCCACAACTGCTCCCCCACCATCACAGGATGCAGCACGAACCCTGTTGGTTTTGCTGCATTGACCAGGGAGATTTTATAGCCCAATCCTATCCTTCCCTGGCGTAGGATGTTCAGTGTAGGCTGGAATCCTATCCGGAGAGGGGCCTGGCTGAAGGTCTGTTTGGGGTAAGCAGGCATTTGCCCCGGGTAAACCTCCAACCGGTGCAATGGGGCTACTCGGCTCTTTAGCTGGTGTAGGACTGAGAAGCCCTGTGTTGGGGCTGGATGCCTGGGAAGCGGGATAGGATACAGTGTCCTATCTGGTGGCATAAGTCCTTAATAGGATTGGGCTGTCAGGTGCTTCCTGGTATGGCAAGCCAAGAGGGCCAATCTGGTATGCTGTCTTTGTATTTCTTTTAATTATATAGTATTTGTAAGCCACTTTCAGAGCAATCCTGTCTAAATTTAGACCAGTGGAGCAATAGCTCCGCCAATCCACGATGTTGCAAACGTGCCAGAAAGCACATTTGCGGCACCTGATGAGTAAGTGGCACCAGCGGAGAGGCCTGCGTCACCCCACTGGTGCTGCAGAATGATGGAGCACTGCGGCGGAGAGGTAGGTGCCTGTGGTGTGGTGGAGGGGTGGGGAGGAGAGGGGGCATTCCAGAGGGGGGTTGAATTGGTACACCAGGCCTGGGAGGGGGGAGGGATCGGTGGTGGTGTGGTTCTCAGGCCTGGCTGGTGTTACACAGCAAGCTCGAATGTGCACCAGCAAAATAACGAACACCCCTGTACCCCGAGGAGGCTTCCGGCTGTGCTGGTGCGGACCCAATCTTGCTTAGGATGTGGGGGGCACCTTATTTGCGCTGCTGCATCCTGATAGACAGGATTGGGCTGTTTGTGTCCATTTAGATAAACAATGGATAGAATTTTATATTAAAAAATTAAAAACACATATTCAATAACATAGAAGGGCAACTGCATTATTCTATTCTATGTCACATTTCTCAAGGGGTGGAAGATGGCATCTGATGGATTTGTACCATGTGTACTCCAAATACATAGGGAATCAACAACTAAACCTTTTTGAACACCATTTTCCGGATCTACCTCACTTGAACTCTTGAAAAAAATCTATATTTTGTGAAGAAATAATAATTATTATTAAGAATATTTATATACTGCTTTTCAACAAAAAAAAGTTTACAAAGCTGTTTACATAGCAAAATAAAAGTGAAAAATAATTCCCCTTGTCATTTACACTTCCAGAGGGTGATAAGAGTATGGAGACGTTACACAAGAGAAACACCAGATCATATACGACTAGCAGGTTTTCCCTTAATTATTGTCAGCATGTTGGGGGAGTTCACCACCATTAAGATTCTGGAGATTTTTTAAATGTGAGAATTTAGCGTGCTTATCATATTCCTACCAGAAACTCTTTCTGTGTGTTCTGCAAGTGCATATTTGACTTTCTTCACTGCTGTTCATATAGATTTTCCTTTTTTTCTTCCCCTTATTGGATGACATTGTGTTTGCATTTGGCTTAGTAGTTATAGCTGGTGTATGAACTTCCCTGCCCTGTAATGTACTCCTCCTCTCTATACCAGCTATTTCTGAAGCCTGGACTGTTTTGCTTTGAGACGGAAATATTTTGTTTGCTTCTATACTTTATTTTATCAGTAATTTATTAAGATTTTGTCATCTGAAATAATTAATCACTGAAATGAAGGAAAAGAATAATTAGAAATGGAACAAATCAGTAAAGTTTTGAAAAATAGATATATCATTTTTGGACAGTACAAAGCTACCAAGAAGAAAAGAAGCTCCTAATAGTTAAATTATGTCCCTGTAGGATTGGTGTACCTCTACAGTATAGTGTATAATTTTTCCATTTTTAAACAGGTAAGCAGGGAGGAAAAGGACAAGGTAGAGTAGATAAACACAGAAAGGAGAGAAGAAGTGGGAAGGAAAAGATGTGAGCACTCCCAGTATTCTCTCCACTCAGCTTCTTTACAAGGAGTGGCTGGGGAGAAAAGGAGGTGGCAACTCCAGCTTATATTCTTTTCGCAAGTGGCCTCCTGAGAGTTCTTGGGGAAAGATCACAGTGGTGGTGGAGCTATAGGAAGAGGAGGTAAGCCTCCATCCTCTTCTCTCATAGTCCAAGGAGAGTGCCCAAGAAGATGATGATGGGGCAGTTGCCAGGTAGGCAATAGGCCAGGGGTGCTGGCAAGCAAGCGTCAGGTGAGCAGCTTCCCCCTCCAGCTTGCCACCTCCCCCAGCCCACCACCTGAAGCAAGGGGTTCAGCCGACCCCATGGACTGACCCATAGATTGAGCTTGAGCATAGCACTGCCTGTCTCTCGTCTTCTCTTCCTCATAGAAAAGGGGACTGTAGGCCACTGCAGACAGACGCTGTACTCTTGGCGAGTAAGGGAGTGGTTAAGGAGCACTTTGTATGCAGGCAGGGCTAGGATTCCCAGGATAGGCACCCCGAAATTGGCTACTGCCTCTAATGCTCCCATTCCGACAGAAGAAAGTGCAGCAAGAGGTTCCTTTGTCACTGCGGAGATTACTTCCAACAGAACTTCCCCCCATCAAAACTGAGTTTGCAAGATCTTTCTTGCTTGTCATTGCTTGATGTCATGGAAAGTTTATTCCTGAGAAGTCAGAATAGAGGGTATGAGGCAAGGCAAGAGGAGAGAGGAAGAGCACTGAATTTAGAATAAAGCAATACAGTATATGGTTTAATTTTGTGACTTTATGCACTTCCACTTGTTTTTGCTTTATTCCAAAGCCCTCTCATATTGATTAAAACATGTTTTATACTCATTTACTTGGAGTAACGGCATCCTTTACTTGTTCAGACTTCTCCTCTCCTCACTCCTAACCTACATACTGTCCTCTCTGCTCCCAGTGTGAATTTGTCCAATGTGAGAGCTTGGATTAAGCTGTATCTTAATAGTTTGCCATAAAAATATGGAGCCTTGGCTTAGCTAACAGCTTCTTTTAAACTTCCCCTGCTGATATGCGTTTTCAATATCAGCAAGCTGCCCACAATACAACCCCCATTCAAAGTTCAGCTCTTTCCTTCCTTCTTCTTAAATCACTTATCCATACTCGTGCCCTGAACATTCTCCATCTCTGCTAATTTCATCCAGGCTAAAGCAAAATTATCTTGTAATTCATGTTTAATACAATCACCAGCCTTGGGTCACTCGTTCAAAGCAGGATTACTTTTTACACACTTCATGTAATGGATTTTTTCATCCTCCAAAAAGCAGCATTTTATTTTCTAAGGAATACATTCTGCAGAGTGTAAGGAAGCTAATTTCAAGGTGTTACCACACTCCAGGGCTTAAAGGAGGAGTTACTTGCCTTTAGTTAGTGTAGCTGAAAAAGGAGAATTTAGAAGAATTCTACAACTATGAGGAAGAATATCGTCTTGTTTGGTTAGTATAATTTGTTGATGTGTTTCTCCCAAGTTGCCGCATTACCTTTTTTCCCTGAGCTCCTTTGCTTTCCCATCCATTTCATTTCCTTTAGGTAAACTTCAGCTTTGATTTATTTGATCATATTTTCTCTTTATAGACTTCTTACAAAATACAGCGCATTGAATAGACACACACAAAAAACCCCACACCAAACCAATTCACAGCAGGTTATAGATTCTTTGTAATAACCATTTCCCCCCCCCCTTTGTTGTTCAAAGCAAGATGATTTTATAAATAGATCTGCTGAATTTATTTCTTACAAATAATTCCAGCAGTGTTTAAAGCTCACTTGTGTAAATAACTGGCCATCACAACACAGTTAATCACCATCAACCACTTTAAATTCAAATAGTTTGAGCTTTGATTTACTCCTCTGTGGACTCCATCATATATCATGAAAAAGCCATACAGTATAATATGCCATAATCTATCTACATAATAGCCGGTTCCCAATATAGCCTCTGTCACTCTCTGAGTAGTCATGACAGAGAAGAAGACAGAGAACAGGTTTTACATACCTCCCCATAGGCCAATTGGCCTCAAATGGGTCTTGTTGGCAGTAGCATAGCGGGGGGGGGGGAGGGCAAGTGGCCCCTCCCACCCACCACTCGTGTGTGTGTGTGTGTGTGTGTGTGTGTGTGTGTATCACAACATATCTGTGCTAGTTCTGAATTCAAGTCCCTATAAATATTACATATTACCGAAAATAAAGGCCAATTGTTTACTAGCTTATTGTATATTCATTACAGCATTAAAACTACACTGTCTAAATAAGTACTGCAAATTAGTTTAAAAGGCACAATTATGCTCCACTATACTGCTGTAAACGTCAGATAACGTAATGAGCTTAATTGGATAAGAAATATGGTTTGCTTTGCACAGTGCAGTTTTGTCCCTCTGTTAGGGGTGTCGTTGCTATGTGGCTTTTCTTTTACAAATTAGCCTCCTCTAATTTGATATGACAGGATAACAAATTTATAATGTTTTGGAGGATGAATGGATATGGAGGATGAACGAAAATGGAGAAAAAAATGGCTTTCGGGGCAGCCCAATCCTACCCAAATCCCCCCCCTCTGGCGATGCAGCCGCACCATCAGAGCATGTGCTTTATCCACAGGGGAGGGCAGTTAGAAAGGTCGCCTTGGGGTAGTGAACATTTGTTTGCTTACCCTGCGGAAAGGCTCTACCGCCACCATGACCAAGGTTCCAATTACATAGTGGACCTCCAAAACACTATTTTACTAAATGGATCCAATAAACACACACACACACACACACACACACACACACACACACACACACACACACACACACCACCTTGCAATAGGACAGAATTTAAATTTAATCAGAGGCTTCTTCATAAGGCTTTTTTTTCTTCAACTCAAACCTTTAAAGTCACTGAAAGCAACATCATCATCACTTAAAGCTGAGTGGCATGTGAAATTTTTGCTGGCATGATTTTGGAGATGTGTTGACAAGTTCCATGCAAGTTCCATATGTCAGAATTACATTTGATTATTCAAAAATGATGAGGATATGCGTCTTGGCCATTTTTCTCCTTTCCTACTTCTGACTTCAGTATGAAAAAGTAATGTAGGGAGCAGCCCTAAGCACATCTAATACCTAATATTTTCTGTGCATGAATCATATGGTAGACACAGATGTCGCTGACACAGAAAATGTCAGTCCACAGGAAACTACTTTGAGCCAACAAAGCTTGATCATAAAGCAATCTAAGCACCTGTGTGGGACATTGCTTCAATTACACCCAAATTTTGAAGAAAAAAAAGTGCAATCTTCTTTTTAAAATAGTTAAATTTAAAATAAAATAGTTTTTTTAAAAAAATAAAATAGTTTAGATACATATTTTAGGGAAACGTTTTGGGAAAGGCTGCAAAATATCTTGTGGATTCCCATGAAATAGAATATTCAGAAATAGATTCTTCTGGATTACAAATTTTACATTTTAATACAACATGGGGATAACTACCCTTGCAATCCTGGGCACACTTCTTTGGAAGCAAATGCCATTAAAGTCGGTGTGACTTACTTCTAAGTAATATGTTTAGGATTGGACTGTTACTTGTCACTAGCTATCCAGGTTTCCCATCAGTAGAAGTGTTTGAAAATGTTATTTTTTTAAAAAAAAATGTTGAATTAAAACGCAAAATGTTTTATGTTTTTATTCACAGGTGCAAATTCTTAAGCATCATTATCAGGTTTAATATCAAGGATCGAAGACTGTTATAACCGGTTATGATGTACACAGAACGAATCAACTCCGGGATTCAGGTTATAAAAAAGGTTATGTAGTTGTGGGAAGGTGTATGTGGGGACTACGAAATGTTTTATTAGTACCAGAATAAAAGAGCATGAGCGTGCGTGCAAATTGGGACAGAATGAGAAATCTGCCCTGGCTCAACATAAAAAGGAGTCAGGACATGAGATCAGATTTAACAATACTGTCAAGTTGTCCAATGAAAACAACTATTTGGCTAGGCTAAGTCTAGAAGCCATAGAAATATTCAAACATGGGTCCCATGTTCTTAACCGCAAGCAGGAGTTGTCCTTTATCAATAAAATTTGGACCCCTGTATTAAGCAAGAATAATAAGCCTTTTAAATAGTTTTTGTACCCTGGCTGCTATTATCTAGGTTACCACCAGGGGCAGCATAGATAGGGTTACCTTGGGGTCATGTCCCTTTAAATGCAGAGTTTCCATTTCAAATGACTGTTTGCTTGCCAGAATCCTCTTTAAAAGTGACAGGTATGCGATGGGGATTCCATTTCCATCTTCCTGTCTACTGAGGCAGTGTCAGCATTTGATAAAGTTCATGGGAAATGAACGAGACGTCATGCGAAAGAAGCCTTTTTAAAATGTTTTGTTGTATTTTATTGTAGAATTTTAAAGGTGCTTATACACGTATGTGTTTGAATTGACTTTTGAAATCATCAGTAGCATACAGTTGTTACATTTTATAAAGCCATTTTATAACCTGAATCCCGGAGATGGTTCGTTCTGTGTACAGGTTTAATATCATTACATTGCAATCTCCAATGCTTTAAAAAATACCGTATTGTGATGGTTTGTTGTTTTTATTCAGTTATCAACTAAAACATACACCTCTACCCATCAGCAAAGTCAATGTGGCTAGACTTACAATAGGTGGTCCATGGATAGGAAGCATTCACACATCAGGTTTCTTCAGGCTGTATCTAATCACTACTCTAATTAAAAACACCAGAACAAAGCCATTGATTTATTTCAACTACTTGAAAACTAAAACACGTTCACTGTTGATAAAATGTATGAGATATTATTTAAAATGTCTCTAAACAAGGGAACCTCGAAAGTGATTTTTTCTTAAAATAAAACAATATAAGTGTTAATTGTTTGGACACACATACTACAAGCTTTGTTCTTTTTGGAAGCTATCAGAGGATGCTGATGCTATTTGCTCAGGTTCCTGGTAAACTGGCTCTACTTGCTTTGCTAAATAATTAACTCTATTATTTAATTATAGATTAAATACATCTACAAACGCTTCATTAATAAATAAAACACACTTGTATAAGCTTCTTTGAACTAACAAGCTGTACATTTTTCACTTTTCTGAAGGACTAGAAGAATCTCTATTGAGCTGGAGAATTTTACACAGTTAAAGGGATCCTGCAAGAAAATGTTTCAGTAATGTAGGTAAGTCCCACTGGACTCAGTGGGGCATACTTCAGACTACATCCAGTATAAAACAGACACCCTTCTCTCTCTCACACACACACACACACAACACACACACGCACGCGCACACACACTTTCTCAGTGTCTTGCTCTCTGCTTCAAATCTTATTTCTTTCTCTCATATCTCTCTGTCTCCAATCTCTTCCCCCTTCTCTCTTTCTTTCACAGTCAACCACAAAGTGAAGTTCCAAATCCTGCTGTAATGAAAATGAAACTCTTTTCTTGCCCCCCCCCCAAAGCAGGAAGCCATAGCAATGTTTCTTTAGAAATCCAGACTCTCTCTCTCTCTCTCTCTCTCTCTCTCTCTCTCTCTCTCTCTCTCTCTCTCTCCTACCCTCAAGGCAAGCATTTTGGGTCTTTTTTGCCTCTTTGATTGTCTTTTTTTTTCCATACCTCAAACTTATTGAGTTCAGTGAGAAATCAGAAACCTTGGTGGCCACATTTTGTCTAGATTCCTATCATCATCATGGGCAGCATAGGGGCTTTAGAAATAGGTAGAGAATGTGGAAGTTAAATGTATTGCAAAAAAAATCAAAACGCTTTTACTTCTCAAGTTTTTCTGTGGCGGTATTCTTCAGCGAGCATAGAGGCCTTCTCCATCTTGCTGGATTTGCTGCTCCCCCCCCCCCATTAGGCCTCTGATGGCTAGGATCCAGAAAGACTGGCCTGTTTCCATGCGTACACCAGGTGCCGATTTGACCTACTAGCAGAAGTCTCTCTTGCTTCATGGCGTACTGCTCCTCAGGCTGCCCCTCCCCAATCTTTCCTTGATGATAAAGAGGAGCTGAAAAGCCCCTGTGCACACATGGAAAATCTTTGAATCTTGGTCATGGACAGCTGAGTTCACAAGTGAGATAAAAAGGAAAAGAGAAAAAAGGGATCAATACCTAGAATGTGCAACTGAGCAATTTTCAACAGAGATGTTTAAAAAAGAGGTGGGAAGAAGCTAGGAGGAAAACAATAGATCAAAGCCACACATAACTAGGGAAGCAAACATTCCACTCCCATAATAATTGAGCTGCATGCAAATAAGATTCTGATAGTGGAACATTGGGAGGAACAGATATACAAAAAGCATATTCAGAACTTCCCCTTCTTTGAAATGAATGGGGAAATCACTCATGAAGGATCCACAGGTGTTCAGTAAAGTACTGTAAACAGTGCTTTGAATACTGAGGATTGCAAGGAAAAAACATTAAGCTCACATAACGTCTTATGACAATTTTGCTAGAAAATACCCCCCCCCCAAAAAAAGAACTCTTGAAATATAAACAGTAGCATAAATCGATAGACTCAAAATTTCAAATAAATTTACTCCAGTGGAATTTTTCTTTCATGGAAAGTAGTGTGGGGAGGGGAGAAGAGCCACACATGCTATTTAGAGGAAAAAAAACACCAAGGTCAATGGCATTGGCTCTCAATAATAAAGGTTTAATGAAAGCATATCTAGTCTGGTTCTTAGTAAGTGTGCTTAGGTAGCTGTAAGTACAATCTCAGTATTGGGACCAAACCGCATGTCACTACATGTTTTCATCTCCAGTCATATCATTGAAAACGTTCTGTAGAAAATGGCTGTTGGATTTATTTGGAGACATGGGTGGCGTAGGAACGAGGGGGCAGGGGGCGATCCACCCCCAGGCGGGGCATCATGGGGGCCCGCACCAGGTGGTACATGGGGGGTGCATGGCGGCAAACAATCAGCGGCGGCAAAATGGACCATTTTTCGCCACTTGGGGGGGGCGTGAGGCCGCCACATGGCCACTTCTCCACTTCACACCCTCCTCTCAGAGCTCCTTTTCCCTAGGTAAAGCAGCTATTGCAATCTTGTTTCATATATACGAGTACAACATGTAGCAGCACATTCAAGTCCATTTGATTTCACTGTGAGAATAAGCGCTGCTTAACTCTCTCCAGTTGACGGATCTAGCTTTAAAATGCTTAATGTTGCCTGGGTTGTGCCTGTTATTATTTATTTCAATTGCAGTGCTTGGGTTGTTCTTCTGAAACGTTCAAAATATGATTTGCCTTGTATTGTCCATGGACTGAATCCTCAGGGCATCTGTTCTCGGTTATCATTGCAGATCTGACATATATCTAGCCGCATGTATTTCCTGCACTGATTATTACAATTATTCCCAAATAAGAAGCTTTGTCATGATGATTTTTACAATCGCATAACAAATAATTTGCTGACCCTGTGGCAACTCTTTACATGCAAAAATATAATGATGAAGGCGATTTTCTCCAACTATGTGAACAGCCCTGCTGTTCCTTTATTATAGGGGGTCTCCTTAGAGTACAGCTGTGCTGATGTTACTTCACTTACTATTACCTTTTTGACATGGAACCGTTTTTCAAACACAGGAATGTTGTTTGAATGCTTCTCGGTGACAGAAAGCAGCATTACTTTCTAATGCATCATCATAATAAAAGGGTACAAAACAAAGCAAGCCATTTGTTTTGTATACCTTGTGTCAGCTTGTGCAACGTGGTGACAAAAGACTCTGGCAGGCAAGTGTGTGTGTGTGTGTGTGTGTGTGTGTGTGTGTGTGTGTGTGTTTAAATACTTTGGATCTCTTTTATACCGTATATTCCTATCCATTTTGTCTGAATGCAAAGAATAATCTTGCTGATAATACAGAGGCGGCAAACACCAAACTATTACATTGACAGTGTGATTTATCCCACTTCACACTGCTTCATAAGCCGAACGTATCAGCACAGTGAGTCTTCTTCTGCTTAAAAGAATTGTAAGGAATATATCTCTTTCCATTACTGGTATTGGTAATACACAGCACACCATTTCTTATTCCACTCCCTGATCCTCTTATCGCAGCATAGGTGTAATTGGGGTGCTCTTATTTCACTCTGTGGGACAAACCAGACATAATTTCAGCAGTTCCATGTGGAAGTGCCCCTGTGCCATAGAAATAGGGAGTCGATGTCCAATTTTTATTTACTTTATTTACAGTATTTTATTTACTTGGGCATTTAAAAGCATTTAATGAGCTTTCATTCACTGAGTTTTTTATGCTCTTGTTATTATCGGGTTGGAGTTTATATGGCTGTGCTCCGTTGTGTTTTAATATTGGTGGTTATATTATACAATGATTTTGTTTTGAATAATTATTGCAAGCTGCCTTGAGGACTAGGTTATACCGCCTAATACTAGGTTATTGTACAGCAAATCCTCACTTAAAGTCGTTTCGTTATGTCATTTCATTTTAAAGTTGTTGAGGGGAAAAAAAAAAAAGATTCCTGGCTGGGGCCACTGTCTGTGTGGAGTTTGAACGTTCTCCCCCATGTCTGCATGGATTTTCTCTGGCCTGGAAAGCTCACATGTACTTCAATGTTTAATATTACTAGTGTTTTGGGTCTTTATTTAGAAGTTTGGTGATGTTTTTGTGAACAGAAATATGCTGTAAAATCTTGTTTATGTATATCTAGGCTTACCATATCCAAAGGAGGACAGGGTGCCTACACCTTTAACCATTGTAAAAAGAGGGAATTTGGGCAGGTGCAGCTTGTTGCACCCTTCCATTATGAGCTGCACCTGCCCAATTTCCCTCTTTTTACAATGGTTAAAGGTGTAGGCACCCTGTCCCCCTTTGGATATGGTAAGCCTATGTATATCAATCACCCTATATGGTAAAATTGGTTTTGTTCTAAGTCGTTTCACTTGAAGCTGCAGTTTCCAAGAACCTCTCAACAACTTTAAGCGAGGGCTTGCTGTATTTGTTTATAATTTCAGTCAGTGTGTCCTCTAATATGAAAAGGTCATCTTCATCTAAACAGAGAAAGAACCAGCAGAATTTTCTGGAAGCTTAATAAAGTTATTTGATCTAGAAATCACTGGACAGAACACCAGCGAACAATATCCCTACTGATAAAAGTCAGTGAAACTATTAAAAACAGGGAAGAGGTACTGTATTTTTCTCCATGAAATTCCATACCTGTATATTCCGTATATTATTCCTGTATAAGGAAGAATCGTCTCTGTTAACACATTTTAAGTCCAACTGAGAGGAGAACATTCTCTATTAAATTGTCCAAGCCTCATGGGAAGACCAGGTACAATGTTTCATTTTACCTGGGATTGTACAGCATGCTTTCTATTGCCTGATTGTTACTCTGTCCCCTGAATATGGTTCTATTCAGTAAAGCTCTCTGTACAAGATAGTTAGAAAGCATTTGGGAGGCCTTGCTACAGAAATAGGTTACATAAAATGTAAGATTAACATCTGGTTCTTTGCTACAGTGCTCATTGATTTTTAAATTGTCATTTTTCCCAGTATGGAATGTGTTGTTGGATTCTGATCGCTGGCAACACATAGTCCTTAATGTGATAGAACATGTCTCAAAGAGTAAAGGGAAAATCAATTAAAGTGAGTACCTGCTGCTTTCACTCCTGATAGCAAATATAATATATGGCCTAATATTTCAGGTGTGAAAATGGAAACCGGAGCTGCCAGTGGTCATGTTATCTACGTAATGCAGCTACTGCCTTTCTACAAATGAAGGTCCTACAGCACAGATTCTCTGCCTCTACAGAGGGATGTGTCTCAATAAGAACAAATTCACCAAACTACATTAAAAGCAAAAAGTAAAATTATATCTGAAATAACCTGGAATCCAAGCATGTCTCTTTCAAAAGGAATATTGAAAACCATGGTTTGAGAGTATACAAAACTGTAGATCTAGATCACCTAGGGCCAGACTTTCTACATTAGAGCTCCAGTATCTTTAATGGTTGTAAAGAAAGAGGAAGTTCAGAAGGTGTAGTTTTCATGCAGGGATCTGAGAAGCTTCACCCTCTAAAAGCTTCACCAGTAACTGTCCAATCCTATCCAGCACCGGTGCAGCGGGGCTGTGTGGCTGGAGGTCTCCTCGGTAGGCTGGAGGTCTCCTCGGTAGGCTTACCATAGTAGTCCCAGAATCGAGGTGTGCTTTGGCCGAGAGTGGACCCAAGCCACTCCCAAGAGTGCACCGCGGCAGCCCAAAGCAGTTCACGTCGTTGACCAAAAGCATGCCTTGATTCTGGGACTATGGTAAGCCTAAGGGAATATTTTCCCCTTACCCCGGGTAAACCCCCAGCTTGCACAGTAGGGCTACTCGGATCTCCACCAGCTTAGTCACTGGCGCAGATCCAAGAAGCCCCCTGTCGGGCTTTCAAGCCCAGGAGGGGGGACGCACTACGTCAGCCTAGCTGGCGGATAGGATTGTGCCCATAAAATGACCATCTTAGGATAGCTCCATGTTTGTATACACAGCTGGCCCAGCCATGAAGGTGGCTTAACCCATAGCCTCTGGCACCAGACTAAAGAGTCAACAAGATGGTTGGGGGTGACCACACCCTGTGCCCACCCACTGTTTCTCCCAGTCCACTACCTCTCTCGGTCTGCAGCCACACTCAATGGCTCCAAACAGTTCGCATGCTTGAAGCACGTGAAAGATGAGGGTGGGGATGGGAGGCTTACCTCATGTGGCCAGAGACAAGCTGCAGGCCCTGCACGAGCAGAGAGAAGGCAAATATGGTAAGATGAGCACACAATGGTGGGGATGCACATTGATGGGAGGTCAGGGTAACCGGATACAATGGAGGACAAAGTGCCTATACCTTTAACTATTGTATAGAAGAGGGAATTTTGGCAGGTGCAGCTCATCATGGAAGGGTTCAAAAAGCTGCACCTGGGGGGGGTGGGCAGCAGAATGTTGGGGTGGATTCAGGTGGCGGGTTGCCTTGGACTGCTCCTGTGACTTTGTGTGACATCTCTGAACCCTACAACTTGTGTTAGTTTCTTCATGTTTTGTTTGCTGCAGAACATTGATTTCTGGTTCTCAAAAAAGGCCCAATGGAAATTTCTTTTGCCAAATACAGTTACGGTATGTACTCAGGGCCACATCATGGCTGCCTCAGCCCGCCATGGCAGCTACAATTTTAGTCACCTCAACTGCCTTTAGTTACCTGCATTGCCACAAGCTGAAGAGGTTGTGCAACTGCAGATCAGCACACCACACATGTGCTGTGTGGTTTGAGTTTTGAATCAGTCCCACTCATAGCTCGATGACTAGTTGTGATCAGCTGTCAAAAGACTATCACGGCATGCGTCTAACTGTGCTGGTCAGCAGTCAAATGGCTGTCTCAGCTCATGGGATTGCTAGCCCAAAGTCAGCACTAAAAGCATTGCTAAGACAAAACAGGCTGAGCTTCATGAATCATATCTCTGCTTGAAGCATGGCGGGGGGGGGGGGGCAGGGCAGGGCAGGGAGGCTGTGAATACAGATGAAAGTGTTTACAGCTTGGCTCCCTTCCCAGCACCCATTCAGGGTAAAGGCACTGCTTCCTGACCTCACTTTGAATTGCCTTGTTGCCAATGTGATGCCAATGTGACTATATACATTTATTTGGGAGTAGGTTCAATTGAACTCAATAGGACTTACTTCTGAGTAGATATTCCTAGGCTTGAGCTGTTGAGTGTCTTGCAGCACAATCCTGCATAGCCTACACCGGCCCGGCGCCAGCGTAGGGCATCACAAACGTGCCGTAAAGCATGTTTACAGTGATGGGAGAGTAAGTGGTGTGGAGGCCAGCAGAACTAGTCCGCAGAACTGAGCCCATGCCAGCCGCTACGACAGGTAAGTCCTGCACCTGTCGGCGGGAGGGCGGACCAGGGCAATGAGGGAGGACGCCATTGACCGGCCTGGGCTGGGCTGGGGGCGTGGATATTGGCGGCGATATTCTAAGCCCCTTCCCAGCCCGCGCCAGCCTTACACGGCCTCCCCGAATGTACGCCAGCTCTGGAGCTGGCGTGCATCTGAGGAGGCCCATAGGCCCCGGGCTTGCCTACACCTGGGGAAGTGGACAAATGTCCCCTTCTCCCGAGGTGCAACTTAGCAGTGCCGGGGCAGACCGGAATGGGCTCAGGATGTGGCGGCTGGGGATTCCGCTGTTGGATAGTTTTGCTATACTGAATGACTTGTTAGGCTGAGAAATTGGATATTCAGTACTGCAGATCCTCCTGTAGATGTTAGGGCCTTTAGTGCCCCAGTGTTATGCTTAATGCACTTTCTGAGCATGAAATGAAGTGTGAGAGAGGGGAGAAAAACCCACACACAACTAATCCTCTTTGCTCGATTTACAATTGCATGAAAAAAATATCTAAACAACTAGAAATCACAGTACCATGTAATATGGCACCTCATTCAAGGGGGGCAGTTTTCATAGTAGGATTCAAAAAAAGAACTCAGTGATCTCAGTGGTAATGAACTTGGCAGGGAAATCTATTGGAAACAAGACAAAGAAATTGTGTTGTGACAACAGAAAACATTTTTAGTATGAGGAACATGCAACATAGTGGGTAAAAGGCTACACCTTTGGAGCATGTAGGGGCTTGTTACTTATGTATAAAAGAAGGATATAGAGATGTACCCAATAAAGTCAAACGATCTGCCTTGGGTTATCTCCCTTTTGGCACCAGGATCACATCATGAATTGAGAGGTGTGCTTCACATGAGGTGAATTACACACATATGTCAATCTCATGTATGAAACTGTGAACAGGGGAGCATGTCTTATACAGAGTCTGACCATTGAGCTGTCTAGCTTGATATGTTGCCTGGCAGCAGCTCTTCAGGGATTCAGACAAGGGGCTTTTCCAGACCTACCTGGAGATGCCAGGAATTGAACATGGGACTTTCCTACATGCAAAGAATGCGCAATACTCCTGAGCTATGGCAACTTCTCCTGTAATGAACCCTGCAAAAAAGCTCTCTCTCACACACACACTCTTATCTATTTTTCCACATGTATACATGGCAGAGCAGCCACTCATTGTGGCTTCCCCTTGCATGTACACACATAGAAAACTGATACTACAGTATTTGTACTTGTCTTACTTGGATGTGTGTGACATTGATTCTCCAAAGAGAGGTAGTACACGCATACACTTGATGATTCTTATTATCTTCCTCCCTTTTCCTGTGGGTGAAGAATTGTGTGAACCTCCCCATGTATCCCTTATCCATCAGAAACCTCCATATCAGACGTTACCTTGTAAGTAATTCATGTTCTTATTACATATTATATTGACCATAATAAGAATGAGATTACTACCCCGTCATAAGCATATGAACTGGGCTACTGAATCAAGTCATAAGTTCTAGCAGAGCAGGTGAAGCAATTATGGAGAAGAAGAATAAAAAACAGTTACAGCCCAGACTCAATGCTTACCACTTAACTGGCGACTCAGTCTTGGTACTGTATAGTGTCCTAGGATAGTGTACAAACCTTTGAGTAGGCACGTCTTTCACTGACTTTTTAAGATGCACCTGCATTATGTCATTTTTAACCAAAGGTGTATATACGCAACAGGAGTTAACACCTGCGGGCTGGGAGGAAAGCATACTATTAGGAAAGTGTTTCCATCATTAGCATGATGAAGGACGCTGTTACTCTGCAGGCCTCTGCGTTTTGAGTGTGTGGGGTTGTTTTTGTTTTTTAAGGTTCACAGTGTGTAAAATAGAGAATGGAGAGGTATTCAGAGCTGTAAATCAGCCATGGCCCTGTCGTATCATTTCCAAGGAAAGAAATAGTTGTTGACACTGCTTTAGAAATTAGGATTAAGCTGCCAGTATTTTAACTGCCAGCCAGTCAAGCGGCAATGCAATGATGAAATGTGAGAAGACAGCCTTATCTTAGGCAGACGATATCTCAGAGTCACAAAGACTCCTCAATGGGAATCTATTAAGATGATTGATTAAATTTTTAATTTAGAAGGGTTGATCTTTTTTTTCCTCCTCCTGTAGAGTCTCCTATTATGAATATTGCATAACTTTGATAAGCTCATGCATGCCACTCTTCAACAGAAAAGGAACCAGGGTCACGTTTTCATTAGAACAACTGGTTTGTAACATTCTGGAGACATTGGAAAAAAGAAAAGAAAAAGAATCCCCCTCTAGTTGTGCAATAGAAGTTACATCTGGAGGATGATCTAAAACTTGTTACATGACCTGGCTGTTTTCCCTGTAAATGTCCCATGTCAACATAACACAATGAAAATAACACTCCTGTTTTATATGAACAGCTAGCTATGCTGCCATTTGGGGATAATTAGGTTTGGTTGTATGGATCATTAGGTTAGGTTACATTATAAAGCTCTTCTCTGAGTGTGTCTTCTCTCATTACACCTTAAAGACATGGGATGCCTGCTACCAGAGCATGGGATGACTGTCAAATTATGTAAGAATCTTCATCTCTTCCAGTCAAGCTGGAAGGGCACCTGAAAGCAGGAGTCATTTAGGAGCAGGTAACAGACTTGTAATACCAGGTAATAGGCCTATAGTCTTTCTGCCTTGTTGCAATTAAACCTGAGTACATATTATACATGAAATATAGTAATCACATATTCTTCCACATCCGCCCTGGCACCAGCCCATTGGTATCTCCCTTGAGTCTATTCTAGATTGTGAGTCCCTCGAAACAGGCACACCTGTTCAGTCTTCTACTGGAAAGCACCATGCATGTGGATGGTGCTGGATAAATAAATAAATAAAAGCGCTGGTTCTAGAAAAGTGGGCCTGGATTCTGCAGGACGCAGAATCAGGGGCGTCACTACCCCCGTTGGCGCCCGGAGCAACGGGGGGTGGCGCTCTTCGGCCACGGCGCGATCCGGAGGGGGGGCGGCGCGCTCTGGGAGGAGGAGGCTTGCGCGCTCCGGGAGGCGGCGACACCCCCTCAACCAGGAGAGCCGGCTCAGGGACGTCTTCCCCGGCCGGCTGCCCGGGGCCTTCTAAGGAAGGCGCGCGAGAACGGTATTTATACCGTTCTTTTTGCGCATGCTCAGACTGTTACTGAGGGGAAAAGGGCAGCCTTTTTCCCTCAGTAACAGTCTGAGCATGCGCAAAAAGAACGGTATAAATACCATTCTCGCGCGCCTTCCTTAGAAGGCCCCGGGCAGCCGGCCAGGGAAGATGTCCCCGAGCCGGCTCTCCCGATTGAGGGGGCGGTCGGACTCAAGTCTCCGAGTCCGACTCGGAGACTTGAGTCCGACTCGGAGACTCGGACTCGGACACGCGAGTCTCCAAGTCCGACTCGGACTCGAGTCTGACTCGGACTCGCAGGCGGGGCGCCGGATGGGGCGCCCTTCGGACAATGGCGCCCGGAGCGGGTGCTCCGCCCGCTCCGCCCTAGTTTCGCCTCTGCGCAGAATGAGCTCCCAGGGAAGGCATTCCAGAGCTTAACTGAGATGTTACGTTGTTGTTTTGTTTAACTACATTTTCATTCCACCCTTCCCCCAATAAGCTTAGGTGTACATGCATGTTGTTCTGTCACGCACAACATACCCATAACAACCCTGTGAGATAGGTTAGGCTGAAGGAGAGTGACTTACTCAAGATCACTGGCAGCGCAATCCGACTTAACTTTTGTGCCGGTTTAACCAGCGGCGCAGCGAGAACGAGAGGCCCCAGAACGGAAAAGGGATTCAAATCCCCTCCAAAAGAGGAATTCAAAGGGGATTTGAATTCCTTTTCCGTTCTGGTGCCTCCCGTTCTTGCTGCGCCGCTGGTTAAACCGGCACAAAAGTTAAGTCACATTGCGCTGTCAGTGAGCTTCATGGCTGAGCAGAGATTCACTTGAAACCTGATCTCCTCAGCCAAACACTACACTACATCACACTGGCTCTCAGAACAATATATGTATCCCAGGAGGATTATTGTCAGAGACCCACCCTTCCAGCAAAGTTGCACAGAGAATTGACAGGGGCTGCATTCTGGCAAACAGCCACACATTGTGGTGTCTACTGCACTGAATGACTTTGACTTGTGGTATGTGCCGGGGGCCCTTCAGAGAATGAACTGCCTTAGGTCAGGGGTTCATGGCCAGTGTGCCTCTGGTATGGAGCCTAGTAACTTGTCCTCCTTTTCAGAGAGCTCTTGGGGGAGTTCTACCTACCACAGACTCACGATCTGGTGGATTTTGATCTCCTGAGCAGACAACGTTGGCTTGGATCAATATGAACAGAGGGGCCTGGGGAGTAGGTCAAAACATATCCTTTTCTTAGATCAGAAATGAACATGACGGCTCCTAGCCAGCACTGTGAAGCATAAAATTGCAGGTGTGACTCATAATTCAGGGCCTGGCCTGGAGCCAGTCACACTTCTTTATCATTGGGAAGAGATGTTTGTGCAGGTATGGCAGTGATTGGCATATGATATGCCACCCTGTGTCTTTAAAATGTAATGTAACAAGTCCTGCTAACTCAGTAAAACGTGAGAAAACAGATTCCATTGAAACAATCTGTAAAGTCTTACCAAAATGTATGTATTTGTCCGATTTTTATCCCGCTTTTCTCCCCGAAGGCCAGGGCACCCAAAGCGGCTTACAAAAATCATAAAACCACATTTAAAACAGTCAGTACAATATACCATTAAAATAACCTAGACATTAAAACAATCTTTAACAAATTACAATAAAACACAAAATCACAAAACTAGCAGCAGACACCTTTTTGAGAAGGCAAAACCTGCAAACCTAATCAGCATGGAATAATTTACATCCATTATTAAAAAGGCCGCTACTCAGAAGGCTTGTTTGAAAAGGACCGTCTGTAGGCCCTGCCGGAAAGCCTCTAAGGAAGGGGGTGGTTCATAAACTAAGAGGGAGGGAGTTACATAAGGTTGGTGCCACTACTGAGAAGGTCCTATTTTTTGCCACCTCCCCTTCCACCTCCATGGGCGACGGCTCTTGGAGAAGGGCTTTCTCCAATGATTGGAGTGGACAAGCCGGATTATACAGAAGTAGGCATTCTCTCAAATATCCTGGCCCCAAGCCGTATAGGGCTTTAAAGGCCAAAACCAGCACCTTGAATTGGGCCCATAATTGGCAGCCAGTGCAGCTTCCAGAGCAGGGGCCCGACGGAGTCAAACCGCCTATCTCCAGCATTCACATGGGCTGCCACATTCTGCACTAATTGCAGTTCTGAACCGTCAGGAGGAACCCTCAGGGCGGCCAACACCCCCTAGCTCCGGGTGGCATAACCGCTAGCCTCGCCTCTGCTACATGATGAACAGCTACCAATAACTTCTTCTGTCACTCAGCTGCCCCATTGCTCAGTGTCATCACGACTCATCAACCTGCAAGGTATTTCCGTTCATGGCCCCAACTGCTTCCTCTTCCATTGACAGAGGTGACCTACCAAGGGCTGCTGGTTCTAAAACAATAGGAGATCCTGACCTCACTCACCCTTCTCTTCACCCTCTGCTTCTTTTGAAAAGCTTCAATTCTTCTTAAACTTCATGTAATCTAACATCAAAGTTCGTATCCAGCTGTGCCAGCTTTTGCTTTTCCCCTTTCAGATCCAAATCTGTCACCACCTGCATTTCCAACTTTTTCAAGGTTTTTTTTTCCCCCCAACACTTTTGAAGTGTAGCTACTTCTTTGTTCCCTTCCTCCCTAACCTGCTTTCCAGTTATCTGGGACTGAGGGTTCATTTGTCCTAAATCCTCAAGGAGTCCTCCATTTCTTTATTCTTTAAGATTGCTCTGTCCCTCAGCACTCTTTCCATTATACTTAAACCATGTATAATTCTCCCTCAGAGAGCAATCAGAATTCTCACAGTCCCCAATTTCAAACAGCATGTGCATCAAGGAAATTCTGGTATGTTTAATTGTCACTTTGTTGGCAGCCTTACAACCCAATCCAATTGGGCCTCTGCATGGCCGGAACGTGTGTTCTGGCCACACAGGGCGCAATCCAAACCTACTTAGGCCGCCGTTGTAACCAGCGGCCCAACAAAAACGGGAGGCCCCAGAACGTAAAGGGGATTCAAATCCTCTTTGAATTCCCCTTTTGGAGGGGATTTGAATCCCCTTTCCATTCTGGGGCCTCCCATTTTCACTGGGCCTCTGGTTACAACAGCGGCCTAAGTAGGTTTGGATTGCGCCCACAGTGTGCTTTACACCCATTGCAAAACACAAGGCACGGTGCCATAGAGCACAGTCTGGCCTCTGCCACAAACGGCGAGTGGCCATGCCCGTGCGACAGTGGCCACTGCGGGAGCCCTGGCACCAGTAAGTTGGTACAGGGGCAGGCGGGGCTAGGCAGGGGTGGAACAGGGTGGCAAGGGGGCAGAATGTGGCAGGGACTGGGGTGGGGATGAGGATGTGTACGGGGCAGGAAGGGGGCAATTATAGGTGGCTCACTGATATCCTATCCCCCTTTCCTGGCCTTGATCCACCTACTTGGGTTCACTTGGACTTGCACCAGCAAAATAGCTGACTCGGGTCTGAATAGACCCATTGGGACAGTGGAGGCTTGCCCCAAGGCAAGGAAACAAATGTTCCTGACCTCAATGAGGCCTCCAGGACTCGAAACTCCCCCGTGGGATCAGTGAGTGCTCCATTGGTGTGGGTGCATTGGATTGGGCTGTTAGTCTTCTGTGCTTCCTTACTCTTGGTCCACATTATTCATGATGTAGTAGTAGTAGTAGTAGTAGTAGTAGTAGTAGTAGTAGTAGTAGTAGTAGTAGTAGTAGTAGTATTTTGGACTTGTAGGGTGTGTATTGCAGTTTTGCTAAGTTCAGTATGAATAGTTGACCTATGAGATAAGTATAATGGAGGAACCTTTACACAAGGATGGCAGAGCTTGTAGGATCAAAAAACCCTGCATGTGTTAAATAGGAGTTGACCACCACCACCACCACCACCACCATGTATTATGTCCAGGCTTACCAGATCGTCGCCGGGAAGGGAGCGGTCTACCCTTAAGGGGGCGGGGCGTGGGGGGACCAGAACGCATCGTGTTCTGCCCCCCACGCCCCGCCCCCTTAAGGGTAGACCGCTCCCATCCCGGCAACGATCTGGTAAGCCTGTCTATAGACGCGACGTGTTCTGGGCCCCCCACGTCCTGCCCCCTTAAGGGTAGACCGCTCCCGTCCCGGCGACGATCTGGTAAGCCTGATTATGTCTATACCACCACCATGACTCACCCTAAGAAAAAATGTCCCACACCAAAACTAAAGCTTAATTTGAATAAGGGCTCAGCTGCAGAACCTCAAGAATGGGTCATAGCTCGTAGGAGAGCTCATGCTTTGCATGCAAAACAATCCCACATTCACTCCCTGGCATCTCCAGGTAGGGCTAGGAAAGATCCCTGTCTGAAACCCTGGAGAGTTGCCACTAGACAACACTGAGCTAGATGAATTAATGATCTGACTCTCTATAAGGCATGTGCATATTATGTCATATGTTTTGAATGCCGTGACTCAGCCCTGACCAGTGCGAAGTGGGTTGTGTGTAAAGACCTGTAAAAGTGTGACATATTTTATGGCTAGCCCGTCATTAATTTGCTCCCTGAAATTTTCCTCAAAATTCTTTTCTGCTAACTTTGATTCTGACTATTCAGTGTATATTCTATGAATATGAGGCAAATATAATGGGTAGCAGCATCCTGACTGCTGAGACCTCCCTTCTGAGAACAGAGGAAGCTTCCATTCCGGAAGGAGCTTCTGGCAGCAGGAACGCTAGTTGGGATGCTTCTCTTTCCATTTATATTCGACATCCAGTGACAGTTGAGTTCTGTATTTTATAATTGACAGGTGGATCAGATTGGGCAATACTTCATTCCAGTCTGGCGCATACATGTGGAGGAGACTGAAGAGCATGCCTGCTCTCTCTGCCCACCCAATGCACTGGTCCCTGCCTCCAGTATCCGCGGATGTCCGCATGGGGACGTAACATTTGAATACTGCAAGAACACAAGGCTGTAGCAGCCTACATGGTCAACTGACTGCAGCCTACATGTGTTGGATTTTATGTGCATATAACATTATTCAGTTATATTTTTATTTACTAAATTTATGTCCCACTTTTTATGTAAGATGATCAAAGCGGCTTACAAGTATACAGGAATATAATGCAATCAAAACATTAAAAAAAAAGTCTGTTCGTATATGTCCAGGAACGTTGGGGACATGGGTAGTGCAGGCATGGATGGCAGACATGCCTTTGCTTCCCTCCACATATATGGGTCCAAATTGGATGAAGTATCACCTGATCCAGCCCATTGATATTTAACTTTAGTATTGATATTTAGTATTGATATTTGACAGTATTTGGTAGCTGACAGGTAATGGTATTAGTATTTGAGAGATGACATGCAACAGTATTGATCGTAGTTTATAACTGACATGCAGCGCAGTTGACAGCTTATGAGATTTCATACTTGATGCCTGCCCAAATGACAACAGTCAGAACATGCCATCAAGTCACACGCCCTTGAATGTGGAGATAAAATGTCACATTTATCATCTGAATTGGTTTTCCGTAACAGCATGGAAAGCTTTGCCAGCCTTCGGACAAAATGTGTTTTATTCCCTCAATATATATCCAGCATGAGGATCCAGGAGAGGATCCATTTTTAGATCTGGGAAACATGTTGCATGCCGTCTGCTGCAGAACAGATCCAGATCCAGCTCTTCCACAAAGCTTCCTATGCTCCCATAATCAGGGAGGTGGTGCAAGTAGAGAGCTGTTCCCTGACACTTTTCAGGTCATGAACGAGCCAAGTGCAGCTTGATCCAAGCGGCAGCCTTTGTGTGTAAAAGCAACCTGAGGCACTTTTTGTAAACCCGAAAAAAAATGCAGAGGTGTCAGGAAAATAAATTAAGTTGTAGCCAGGAAGACATGGGAAATAGATCCCCCCCCATGCTTTGTTTATAGAAATGACTGCCCTCTTTTGGAATATGCCCATCATGACAGGCAACCCCTGTGCCTCATGAGAAATGATTGCAGCATTCATTCAAGTCCTGCCAAGGATATTGTGTTCAGCTTTAAAGGCGAGCTGTGCCAGGATCATTTCTTGCAAGGGACCACGTTCAGGAAACTCCCCCAGCCGAGGAACGAGAAGAGTCAATGCCATTCTATTTTGCCTTCTGCTCTCTGTGCTGCTCCCCTGAAGCTGAAAGTGTTTTCACACAAAACACTTAGGAGCACATTTGAGCCTCACGTGCAAAATGTGCGATTGTCGCTAATGTGGGACAGAATGTGGTATAACAGATTGCAGCCAATGTAGGTTTTGCAATCGCGTTCTAGAAAGCAACAGCCACAACGAGAGCTTTGGCCTCTTTTGTGTAAGCAACCTGCAGAAGCGTCATTAGGGGGGGCTTGGTGCCCAGGGCCCCAGGGTACAGACCCCTGAAGGGGTGGAATCACGGGCTCAGGAGAGCACAAATGCACGTTCTGCCGGCTCTTTGTTGATGTCTCGCTGGCTCTTCGCAGCCGGAATGGCCATGTTTCGGCCCTTCCGCCCGCCCGTGGCTCCATACGGCTCCAAAATAAGTGAAAATAGGGGGGGGGGTTTGGAGGCGGGGCGTGACGTCACGCGCCTGCATCACACAGGGGCGGCGACGTGGGGGCCAGGAGGTGGCCCCCGTGGGGGCGTAGCGACACTACTGGCAACCTGAGAAGAGAAAGTGACTGAGCAATATATCTGTTAACAGAGCACACGCCACAATGCTTTCCAGCAGCCATTTCCAGTGTGTGCACACCAAGAAGAACACGAGAATGAGGACTGCTTCACACGTGGAACTTTTTTTGATGCACACCTCTCTCTCTCTCTTTTTTTTAAGGCTGCAGACCAACTTTTTCTTTTTTTCCGGGAACTGAAGGTGGTTTACAGTATTCGTCATGACCATTCGCAGCATCATGGGATCACTTGTAGCATGTGCGAACCATTGGGTATGCAGATCACCTACACAACACCACACAGCCAGCGTGTGTGTGTGAAGGGAAGCAAGGAGCATTTCCCAACACCTCCCAACATCCACATGTTCACACGCAAATATAGTGTAGGCCAGTGTTTCCCAAACTCTTTCGACCGGCGGCTCCCTTGACCATTGACAACCCTTGGCCGCAGCTCCCCATTACATTATGTTGATGCCTGCCAATTGGCATAGCACTGTTTTCTGAGAGGATTCCTGTCATTCCGCGGCTCCCTTGGCTGGTTTCCGCGGCTCCCCTGGGAGTCGTGCCTCCTAGTTTGGGAACCACTGGTGTAGGCTCTTCCGTATGATCAGGCACCTGATTGACCTCGTTGTACATGCATAGGGTCCATTCACAGAAACAATGCATGCATGGACCCTGGGGTGGCCGACAGTCATATCAATGGCAGGATCCTGGCCAGTGGTGTGATTTTCCTCCTCCCATGGATTCATTGAACAAAGGTGCAGAAGGAGGATCATCTGCATGGGACGCTAGTAATCTCAGATCATCAACGACAGACCTTTCCTGTCACCTGATATCATCACCACCAATACAATGCAGTTCACCCATTCAGCTGCAAGAGATTGGGAAGGCAAGTGAGACGCATACATGTGGAAACCAATTCCCAGAAGTTCAAACAACATAAAGAACAGAAACAAGAAGCATTTAGGAGTTGCACACTCCACTACCCAAATCACATTAGGCTTAAAGAGACCTCAGAGATCTGTGGTAGAGCACATGTTTGGTAACTTATGGGTCAACCCACAGCAACTTTGGTTAAAAGTTCGCAGTCTGAGTAAGTCATCCGTCAGAAAGCTTGGGGAGTGGCGCTGGGCTGAATAGGTGGTATAAAACTGAACCATCGGTGTGACTTGTTTAAGGCAGCTCCTCATAGTACTTACCGGTAAATAGACCCGGGAGGCAGAAGGTGCAGATGTAGTCAGAATGCCTCCAGGCGTTCCCTGTGACAATGGTATATCTCACTTTTTATGTGGACATGGCTGAGATAGACAAAACCAGTAAATATCCAAGGACCCTCAGGCACCCCGATGAACAACCAAGTTTATTCTCAGTTTTGTTATTTAATGAGGATAGGACACAGTCGTCCTGAGTATTTTCTCAATGGAATCCAAGCGTCTCCTGTGACTGCAATAAGCTATATATTAAATAGACAGACACATGATTAAAAGAACATTATTCAGTCAGTAGTTTGCCACAGCAGGGTGTTTGAACGTGCCGGCCTGGGTTGCCGTGCCATTGTTCTCAGACGAAATCCCTCTCTCAGACTGAGGCTGACATCATAGAAGAAGAGGGCTCACAGTTTGTGCTGCGGCCATGTTCTTAGCTTGCCTTCACAACGTAAGTGTCGGACAAGCGTAAGAGTGGATGGGCTGCGTTTGTTAGCTTCCGCAGCTGGTGGCGGCGGAAGTGGTGGTGGAGAAGGCAGTCGTGGGTCGGGAGAACGGCAGAGTAATGAACAATGGAACCAGGAGGGAGGAGCAAAACTAACGGGTTGTTAAGCCCTTCTGACAGTTCCGTTGTGAAGATGAGTTTGCAAGGCTCTAGACAGGCTCACGTGTGACCTCTCTTTTCAGACTATGCCTGTTCTCGATCAATAACAAGGGAAGCAGAGAAGATGACAAAAGAACGACAACCAGCCCCCTCGCTCGCTGATATTCCTTGGACAAGACCTTGTCTGGTGTCTTTGTCTGGCATGCCTTTGGCCTACCACCATGTTAATTTTAATCTCCTTGAATTGTTCAGGTTTCCCCTCTCTGATATATTTTGGACTGTTCCTATCTGCCGTGACTTCTCTCTTTGGATTGTTGTGGACCCTGATCATCATTGTTTTATTTTGCGACTGACACCGTAAACCACCTTGAACATTTTTTAAAGGGAAAGGCAGGATAGTAATACTTTTAAGTAATGCTTAGAATTAATACTTCTAATAATTAAATAAACAAGACAATGTGTTAAGAGTTCTAAAATTCACTTACCCTTACTTAGTTCTTTTTTTAAAAAAATCTAACCAATTGCTGTCAACCGGAGGCCTTCCTCTTTCAATTCATATTCTTGAAGCTGGAGGCAGGACCTTTCAGGCGGTTCAGAAATTAACTGTGACGTCTGAAATAAGAGCTAACTCTGTCCATACCCATGCTAGGTTTTCTACCTAATGGAGTGTCCCCTTGTCACCAGCCGCTAATTCCTGTGTGTTTTACTGTTATTTTGAATGTTACTTTTGTAAGCCAACATAGAAATGCTTCATATTGAAGGCTGGAGTGTTAATTTATAAAATAAATACTCACTGGAGAAGCCTGGAGTTGTGTTATGTGCTGGTCATCATTCATTGGCATCATCAACATCAATGACTTTTATTGCACCTAATATGTGCTGGGTCCTATACACTGCTTAAAGCCAGTAACAAATCCCTGCCCAGAACATAATAGTCTATTTAAATAGGGGTGTTTTTTTTTCTCTGTATGCCAGGTGCAAGGGGGTGGCAACAAGATACAGGTGTCTTGTTGTCCCCATCTGGTAGGGCCAATGTGAGATACAGGGAGTTGGACTAGATGGGCCTTTGGCCTGATCCAGGAAGACTCTTTTTATGTTCTTATGTTATGTTCTTATGTGCGTGTGTGCGCAGCACGCATGTGAATATGAATCGGCAATAAACAACCACTCTGTCACTCTGCACAAAATCATCAGATAGCAATGAAGACGTCGGTTTCTGGTGTTATAGCGCCATCTACTGGAAATTTTGACATCGAGACATTCTGTGTACATTCAGGACTCATTTCTCAAAAGGCCATTGTGGACAGAAGGAACACGCAGTGTGCTTTCACATACTACAAAATCAGCACAAGATAGCACACACACACACACACACACACACACACACACACACACACGCCAAAGCCTGAGTTGCTCCTTGCTCTTGCTCCTGGCCCTGTTGCTAAACAGGGAGGAATTCCA
Organism: Plestiodon gilberti rubricaudatus; assembly: GCA_026170595.1. Classification (NCBI taxonomy): domain Eukaryota; kingdom Metazoa; phylum Chordata; class Lepidosauria; order Squamata; family Scincidae; genus Plestiodon; species Plestiodon gilberti. The sequence continues at coordinate 170,751,136 of JANXHW010000001.1, forward strand.
TGAGCCATTCATACAGCAAAGTGTACAAGGTTGGTCAAAAGCAGCAGAAGACAGACAGGATGCAAAAAGGTACAGGCGGCAGCCGATAGCAAACCTTCCCTTCCTTCCCTGAAAAATGCTTGAGTCCCCCAGTCCTCTGCACTGCACCACCTGTAATGACAAGGATTACTGTACTGCTGTACAGTACTGTACTGTACTGCTGTGGCCAGCGGGTGGCGCAGTAGGGTTAATCCGCTGAACCATGAGCTGTCGATCAAAAGGTCGGCAGTTCGAATCCGCGACGGGGTGAGCTCTCGTTGCTTGGCCAGCTCCTGCCAACCTAGCAAGGGGTTCCAAAGCATGTCAATGCGAGTAGATAAATAGGTACCGCTTGCGGGAAGGTAAACAGCGCTCCGTGTTCCAGCCGCATGCTACGCGCTGCGGCAAGGAGAGTCATGCCGGCCACATGACCACGGAGGCGTCTTCGGACAACGCTGGCTCTTCGACTTTGAAATGGGGATGAGCACCACACCCTAGAGTCGGACACGACTGGACGTAATTGTCAGGGGTCACCTTTACCTTTTTTACTGCTGCTACAAGGGTCATCGTAGCCTTACTCCTGAACTATTGTATTTGTGGATGTGGAAGCTGATGGAGTAAGGCTTATTGTAACCATGCCTGGACTAGAGTCTCTATCTGGCGTAGACATAGCAGGGGTTCAATCCTGCTGGAACACAGATCCGTTGCTCCTAAGGCAGATGAACGGTGACGTCACTCACCCAAGCCCTTCATCGGTTCCAAGCAATCTCGACGGAGATTTTTTTAAAGAAAGCCTGCAATCTCCTTATCCACCACAAGGAGGCACCCACACTCAGGCAGTGCCCTAATTGAGCCTGTGCACCTCCAACCTTCCACAACACCCCTTGCACACAAGGAGCAAAGGTGATGCAGCAGAGAGGCAATGATATTGCATGGAGTTCCATACATTGTGTATCTGGGGTGTGTGCCTCTCTGAAGGAAGTGAACGGAGCTGAGAGGGCAGCTGCCCAGGGTGGGCCTCATGCTGGCTTTCTCCTGGAACCTCTCAGGCCATTGCCCTTGCCTTCTTCCCATCCCATCCCATCTGGGTATACAGCTGCATGCATTCTGCTTTCTCGAAAAATACAACTCTAGGACTTGGAGCTGCGGCAGGGAAATGCCTGGGTAGCTGGAGGACAGGAGAAGAAGTAGAGACATTTATCTCACAGGTATTGATCCCACTGTTCCACTTGTCTGCAGCAGCCTTCAGGTGAGGTGGTGGAAGAGTTTCTCTTTTCGCATTGTACTGTATTACATTGTAGACATCAGGAACAGGTGCAAAACTGCCTATTCACACTTGGTCATTGGGGGACAACCAGGTGTTTTCATTACCCCAAACCGGATCCTCGAGGGTGCTGTTGGAGACGGGGTTCTCGTTGGATGATGCTTATCTCCTGCTATGTTGGTACCTTGTGTCGCTGTGTGTGCTTCCTTGGGAGCCAGCCCCATGGAACCTAGTGGGCTTTCTGCTTTGGAACACTTAAAATAAATAGTGAGGAGGCGACAGTGCTCTTGAGCTCGTGCAGAGTCTGTTTTATGCACTCCTACAGGATGGATGGAATAAGTTATTGCAATGACTCATTGTGAGTGAGGAGCAGTTTATCCTGGTACTGGTGTCACTGCAGAAGGGCGGAGCTCTAAGTTCCGTCACGGTCAGACCCTCCATTACACGGGAGCACGAAGCGTCCCCGCCCCCTCGCCTTTGGAGCCATTCAACGCTTTCATCAGCAACGCTTTCACTGACTTGAATGGCTCCGAAGGTGAGGGGGCGGGGCGCTTCGTGCTTCCGTGTAACGGAGGGTCTGACCGCGACGGAACTTAGAGCTCCGCCCCCCCTGCAGTGACGCCAGTGTATCCTGGCTGGATCCCTATCTAGTAAGCCATCTAGTAAGCCCACAAACTGACAGGGCATGAAGGCAGCAGCCCTCTCCTCCCACTGTTGCCAGACAGCAACTGGTATTCAGAGCTATACTGCCTATACTCTTATATTATCCTATAGTAGCAATAGTATAGTATATTACTCTTATCCTATAGTAGCACAATTGTTTAAATTACTCATTGGTATGGCAGTTAATTCAAAATATCCTGCATCTTTAGCCATATTCACTTTGGGCCATTGCACAGTATGAATATACTGAATATGACAGGATGGTGTAGTGGTTTGGGAGTCGGACTTAGACCTGGAAGATCCAGGTTCAAATCCCCGCTCAGCCACAAAGCTTCCTGGGTGACCTTGGGCCAGTCACTATCTCTCAGCCCCACCTACCTCACAGGGTTGTTGTGAGGACAAAACGGAGGGGAGGAAATATGTACACCACTCTGAGCTCCTTGGAGGAAGGGCGGTATAAAAATGTGAAGAATAAATAAATAAATATTCAGGCTATACTGCCTGTTTTAAAGGATTTTAGGGGCATGCAACCCAGGCAATCTCCTGTGAGACTGGGGTGCCGGGCTTATGGGGGAGGGGGAGCCAGCAAGGCTCTTTAATTTATTTTAAAATAAAGTGCCTGTGCTGGCTCCCCCTCCCCCATAAGCCTGGCACCCCAGTCTCACAGGAGATTGCCTGGGTTGCATGCCCCTTGTCCGGGCCAGCCCGTACCTACGCCGGGCTTAGCTGGGGATCCCCCCTTGCCCTACGCCATAGCGGCCCCTCTAGTGGCGCCCACCAAGACAGCCAGAACGTGCCTCCCAGGGACAGAGCTTGGGAGCAAGGTGGGGATCCTGAGGGGGGTGGCCGGAAACCCATTAGTCTTCCGTGCTTGCTGTAGGAGTCTAGGGGGGGGGGTGCCCTTGCGGGGGCAAGTCCATCAGGGAGAGCCTGGGAAAGACCCAACAGGGGGGAACAGGACCAAGGAAACCAGGAGCGAGGCCTACGTCTACTTGGGAGGAGGGGCCTAGGTCTACTCAGGAGGAGGGGCCTAGGTCTACTTGAAGGGAAGGACCTAGGTCTACTCAGAGGGAGTAAGGAAGAGTCAGGGTGGGACCAGGAAGGGGAAGGGTGGGGTAAGAGGCCAGCCAGGACCATAAAAGCAGAGACGGAGGATGATGAAGGGAGGCTGGAGGTACGCTCTTACCTGCCCTTTGGTCTGAGCCCGGGACCTCTTGTAAGACCTAACCAGGAGGAGGAAAGGTTGGTTCAAACCCCCTCTCCTGAGCGATTCTGAGGCCTATCAAGCAGTGGACTCTCTGTAAGTCAGATAAGGTTCTCCCACCATTTCACCAGGCTGGAGAGCGATCCTTCACCCCCCAACCCTTGGAGCTGGGCTTTCCTTGGCCACCCCGCTCACCAGACCGTGGACCCCAACACCTCTAATATCCTTTAAAACAAACTGAAATTTTCTGTAGTGCTGGTACCCCTCCCCCAGGGTGTAATAGGGGCATGGTTATCAGGGTTGTCACAAAGAGCTTCTCCACTTCAAAATGTACCACTAGACATTAGGGTACTTCCTTGTTAAAAAGCAGAGCAAGGGTGAGCTCTGGGATATCCATACATGAGTCCATTTTCTGTGATCTCCTCTATGTGGAAATGGATCACATACTTTTTGTACATCAAGAATTTGTAAACCTATTCTTTATGCACGCTTATACAGAGAGAAGTAATGAATTCCTGAATAATCCTTGCAGGGTACCTAAGATTGTGTTTAAACCAAAAACAGTCCATCTTGGTAACCAGAGCACACTTCTATGTTTCCAGGCGAGGCCAATTACAGCTGGACAAATCATGTAAGGATGTCATGCACCAGATCTAGGCAGCCATGGTTCTGCCTAGTAATGAGGCCTATTAGCCAGGATGGTGTAGTGGTTCTGGTGTTGGACTTACACCTGGAAGATCCAGGTTCAAATCCCTGCTCAGCCATGAACCTTCCTGGGTGACCTTGGGCCAGTCACTATCTGTCAGCCTAACCTACCTCACAGGATTGTTGTGAGGACAAAAAGAGGGAAGGAATGAAGTACCTAAGCTCCTTGGAGGAAGGGCAGTGTAAAAATGTGATAAATAAATAACAAATACTAACCTAGGAAGAATAAAATTCCTTCCTGATGCCTCTCTCCAGGGTATGCTGACCTGTTGTTGTTTAAGTGCCAGGCAAGGAAACAGACTTGGTGAGTCACGGGTTGTGCAGGCTTGGTCTAGAGACTGTCATTTAATGGTAGAACATTTGCATGCAGAAAATCCCAGGTCCAATATCCAGGTAGGGCTGGGAAAGACCCCTGTCTGAAACCCCAGAGAGCCCCTGCTGATCAGTGCTGAGCTAGATGGATCAATGGTCTGATTCAGTATAAGGACCTTGGAGTGACAAAACAGAGAGAGAGGACAAGTCGGGTGTAACTTGGCCTGGGAGGTACAGTGTGCATGCATCCTATTCTGCAAGAATTGGTTCTCTACTCACTCCATTCTTTACTGCTATAGCCAGACTGACAGCAATAGGTGTAGCTGTTCAGGACAACCTTTTTTCTTTTTCTTTTTTAAGTGGTGCATGAACCACTTATTCCTTATAACTGTGTTTAGAATGGCAGCCTAAGGATGCAAAAGGAAAAGGGCACACATTTATTTCAGCTCCCCAAGTGTTGTCATTGCCAGATGATCTTCTATCGTGTAGAAGTATCATTATCCGTATAGTAGCACAATTGTTTAAATTACTCATTGGTATGGCAGTGAATTCAAAATATCGGATAAGTAAACGGGAAGTCAAGATCCTACATCTTTAACCATATTCACTTTGGGCCATTGCACAAAGATCCATTTCTGATAAAACATTTTTAAGTATTTTCCACATCACATAAAAATGGTTGCATCTGAATATTCACTCACACATCCCTTCCAATTATCATATCTATGAATTTCTCGCCAGCTAAATCTCCTCCTCACATGATTGTCTTGATTACAGATAGGCATCCGTGAGATGCAGAGCAATACTCACAGTAATCATATATACTGCAACTCTGTCTTGTCTGGTTGGAGAGACTTAAATTAAGTCTCTAAACAGTCCCATTTATGCGGAAGCACATGAGGGCAGCATTTCTCTAGATACATTGCCTGTAGTGTGAGGAATACCTTCCACATCTGTTCTTATGCAGAAAATAAAATTTTAAACCTGCTGTCAGTCACAGGCAAGGCCATTGCGAGACCAGCGAGAGAGACAGTAGGGACAAATAAGGAGAAACCAGGAAGCTTGGGGATAGTAGCTTAATTTCTGCACTACCCTGTCCTCCACCTTCTCGTATGGGCAAATTGAAGTATTTCAGGGTTCCCTAGTGCTGGGGATACTAACATTTCAGGGTTTCCTTCTCCCTGAAGAGAAGTTCTTTTCCACCTAAGACTGCAATCTGAGCCAGAAAGAACTGTAAAGAACATGGTGTTCACTTCAAAAGCAGGTATGCATTTGCACACAGGGTTGAAAACTGGATTTCCTTGGTTCCTGGGACACTAGTACCCGTATTGTCCTGAGTATAAGACGCACCTGATTATAAGACGCACCCTTAAAGTTTGGTGCTATTAAAAAAAATTAATTAAATCACTGGCATTAAATTGCAATAGCCTGATTATAAGACGCACCCCTAGTTTAAAAACTTAAATTGGGAGAAAAAAGTGAGTCTTGTACTCAGACCAATACGGTATTTATGGAGCCTGAGAGAGCAAGGCACCTCCAGTTAGAGGTTGCAGTTGTCATTGCTGCTGCTAGGCAAGTCTGAAGGGAAGGGAGCTCACAGGGATGTTGGGGTTGTTGGAGGTATTTGGAAATGGCATTGGTCTTCCGGTGATATTATTGGGAGCATGGTGGTGTTTCTGAACTCTTAAAACCTGAGGTATTTCCAGATGGGAGAGAAAGTAGCTTGGTTTGGAAAGCTTAGTTCCAAACTGAACTGAGGGAAATTCAACCAGCACAAAAGCTTTTCATTGTAGCCATGGACTTGTTCCACATAAGCAGAAGCACTGTCCTTTGTGTAGACTCACTGGTGACCCTGGAAGATGGTGTGGTTAGTCTCCACTTTCAACTCGGTGCCTTCACCCAAGCCCCTCACCCAACAGACTTCAAAAGTATGCTTTGTAGGTAAAACTATACAGTACATGAGAAAATTACAGTGTTTCTAAATAGGTTTTCAAATGGTACCCAAAGTAGATTTGGGTGAATCTCTGGAGAGCTTTTGATAATTTCAGTCGGATTTTAGATTCTATAATCTAGATGGTGTAGTGGTTTGGGAGTCGGACTTAGACCTGGAAGATCCAGATTCAAATCCCCGCTCAGCCACAAAGCTTCCTGGGTGACCTTGGGCCAGTCACTATCTCTCAGCCCCACCTACCTCACAGGGTTGTTGTGAGAACAAAAAGGGGGGGGAGGAAATATGTACACCACTCTGAGCTCCTTGGAGGAAGGGCGGTATAAAAATGTGAAAAATAAATAATGTTAAACAAGCCAGATCTCTGACTAGAGCATTAGAGACAGTGTCTGGGGAATACGTTCTCCTTGTGCAAGCAGGAGATCATGCTGACATATACATTAGGTGATCTTTTACACTCGGACAAATCCAAATTACAGTAATCGTAACAATTTACTAGGAATGTTCCCAGAAAATACCTTATTCTAGAGGTAACCACTGAGCATGTGCCCTGGATGATCTGTGCTCTTGGGTGATCCTTTTGTACATGTTCCTCTGACAACTGATAAAAGGAATTCTCTTTTCACAGCATTGCCTGGAATTCTCTCTTCACAGTGTTGCCGGCACCCAGGAACAAGCAAGGAATGAAGGCAGATTTGAAGATCTAATGTGACAAGGTGACTTCTAGGAAAGGAGAAGAAACTATAGTAGGGGCATGAGAGAGGGGGTGGGTGGGTTATTGAAAATGTTAATGGTAATATGACCATGCCAGCATCCTCACCGTCTCCTCAAGGGGGCAATTCTGTTTTGAACAGTTTGGTAAATGCCATGCCTTGGGTATCTAGAGGACTCTCAGCCTCTATACCTGCCATGCCTTGGGAATATAGTACCTCAGTAGTAGGGAGGAACAGCTTGTTTATTATACTCCAACTCAGAAACGGTAAGATGGGAGTGGGGCAACCCAAACCTGTAAGGTCATTCACAGGCAGGGATTTCCTGGCCCGTGTTCCCTTATGTGGAAGCCCACCCGCTGTCATCCATGAAAATGACATGTATGGGTATTGGTCAGCTTACCATTTCTGCCCACAGGTGTATATACGCAACAGGAGTTAAATGTGTACACCTGTGGGCCAGGATGAAATATTAAATAGGAATTTGAACCCATACTTCCTTGAACTTAGTTCAATACTCTAACCACTATACTGCACTGTCTCTCAGCTAAATGTGTTTTGGGTTGTAGCCATAGGCTCAAAGGCATGGGCAACCTTGCAATAAGGCTCGTTGAATCCTTGCTTCAGGTGGCAGGCTGGGGAGGTGACAAGCTGGTGGCAGATGCCCTGCCACTTCATCGGCCTTCCCTGTGCCTATAGAATGCAAGAGAGGATAGGGAGGACTTACCACCTCCTCTTGCAACTCTGTAGGTGTTTCTTGTAAAGTGACTGGCAGAGAGAATGCTGGGAGTGAAGAGGTTCTGCTTCCAGGATTCTCCCTGCTGAGCCACTCTACAAAGAGCAAGGGCAGAACTGGACCAGGAGGTTAAAGATGATGAGGTGTGCGTTGGTGGTGGAGCAGGTGGCGATTTGCACTAGTACACATATTGGCTGAATGGGAGGCACTGGAATTTGGAAGTGGGTTTGGATGGCAGATCAGTTTGAACCACCTCAAATACAACGCAATCCTGTGTAACTTTGCACCGGTGTAAGAGCAGATCACCAGTCTAAGAGCACTTGCACCGACATAAGTGCACTTACACCGGTGCATCTACCGTTACACAGGATTGCACTGTTAAAGAGTTAAGTGCATTTAGCATAAGACACCCAAAGAATGGCCTGAAAGTGTGTGATATAGTTCAACTCTGAAGCTAACTTGGATAGGAGAAGTCTTGGGAGAACCTCTGCATGCCATTCTGAGCTCCTTGTAGGAATGGCAGGCTTAAAAAGGAACACCTAATTTACATAGCAGTAGATTGAATTTGCTTAAAATAGGATGGAGGTAGCATTCCCATCAAGTAGAAGAATTGCTTTAAAGTTTAGCCTGAGGGTTCAGCCAAGGTTAATAAGAATATATCTTATAACTACTCTGTACATAAGAACACAGACCTTGCCTTTTTAATTTCACATGGCAGAAGGGTTGTGTCATTAACTCATTAGGGTATATGAGTCTATTATACCCTAGGGTCTATTATAGGGTCTATTATAAAAGAATGAATACATCAGCCTGTATATGAACCCTATGCCATGGTCTTGTTTTTCTTTCTTTTCTTTTTTTACATTCAGGCCTCCTTTTTAATTAAAAAAAAAACAAGCTGTCCTTGTCTTAACCTAGTTTTATCTGCTGAATCATCCTTTTCCTAAGTTCCATAGAGACTTCAGATGTAAAGCTGATTTATTCCTACCCTGATCTCAGTTTTGTTCTGAAATGTTGCCAAAGGCTTACTTGAAATTATCTTCACTCTGCATGGGAGAAGAAGATATTTTGTACTTTGCAAGGACAGTAAAAACTCGGCGCACGCTACAAAATGCATCTGAGAAGAGCAGAAAGCAGACATACAGATTAACTGGCACGGATATTCTTTCTTTTTTAAAAAGCAGTAAAGGGTTCGTGAATTCTACCATTTAAAAAAATGTTGACAAGGCGATGTGTAAGATACTTTTTAGTATCTGGATATTTTTAAACATAGTTTGCCAGTGTACAGGGAGATGTTCATGTGGAGGTACACTGAAGCATGTGATTTACTTTCAGGGGTAGTACAACCTTGTGAGGACTTTAGCTCAGGCCCTCGTTATTTATTTATTTTTATTTTATTTTTCACATTTTTATACTGCCCTTCCTCCAAGGAGCTCAGGGTGGTGTACATATTTCCTCCCCTCCTTTTTGTCCTCACAACAACCCTGTGAGGTAGGTGGGGCTGAGAGATAGTGACTGGCCCAAGGTCACCCAGGAAGCTTCGTGGCTGAGCGGGGATTTGAACCTGGATCTTCCAGGTCGAAGTCCGACTCCCAAACCACTACACCATCCTGGTTATGTGTGTTGGTTACAATGCAAAAGCATTGCATGTGTATGAACCAGGAAAGAGGGCAACCTGGTCCTGTGAGAATGGGGCTGCTTTCATACCACATGCTTCTTGGTGGAGGAGCCTTGCATATTCAGCTTTTCACACTTTCTGTTGAAAGTACCGTATTGGTCTGAGTATAAGACTCACTTTTTTCTCCTAATTTAAGTTTTTTAACTAGGGGTGCGTCTTATAATCAGGCTGTTGCAATTTAATGCCAGTGATTTAATTTTTTTAATAGCACCAAACTTTAAGGGTGCGTCTTATAATCAGGTGTGTCTTATACTCGGGACAATACGGTACTTCCTAGACACTTTGGGCCAAACTACATATTGTGTTTGTTGCAAATAGTCACTTTTTGGGGGGGATACCCTGGCTTCATGAGCCATGTTTAGCAGAAGAATGGTGCAAGGGGAAATGGTTAGTACCCCCCCTTCCCGACATGTCATTGTCCCCATCTGGATTGGGCCCCCTTCACGGCTTTTTGACAAAAAGAGGGCACTTTCTGTTTTAAGCCTGTTGCTAAAGCATTTTGACTGCATGGAGACTGTACATGCAATGGTGAGGGCCAAGAGCACACCAGAAATTTCTTTTTCTCTCTCTATGATCAGAAGCACTCTGCAATTATTGGGATAAAGGCTCTGCAGGTGCAGCATTTGTTCAGAAATGTTCACGTGGCATACGTGTGGGGGAGGACTTGACCAGTGTGCAGGGATGGGGCTTACTGGCAGTCTCTCAGCCACATGGAAGAAGCCTGTCAATTAAGCCTTTTTTGGTCATTCTAATGTCCATGTTAAGGGAGGGGGTGGCAGAGAGTGCCAGTGGCTCATGAGCTCAACATGGCTCATGAAGCCAGGGTATTCCTTAGCCCAGACTTAGGGCAATGCGGTGGATTTCAAAAAGTGTTCTAGAGCAGAGTTTCCCAACCTGTGGTACATGTACCACTGGTGGTACTTTGAATGACCTCCGGTGGTACGCAGCAGACTGGTCCTTATCTCATCTGCCTTTCTGATCTTCACAGGCAGTCGGGCAGAAGCAGCAGCACTAAAATCCAGAGAGTGGTGTCTGCTATGACTGAAAAGCTTGCAGAGCTCATAGCTCACTTAGATGTTAGTTAGAGGCTAACTTGTATTATCAGATAAGCCTCCTAGCCAGCCACTGCCATCAGAACATCAGATAAGCTACAGAAGGCTTAAAGACACAGTTAAAGAGACAATGACCGAGTGAGGTGAGTGGGGGGGGGGGGCAGGGAGGAGCTGGCAGGGCTCATTAGTACCACATAAGTAAACCTATTACACGAGTAGCCCTGACTTACAAATCCTTTTTAATTTAATTGATGCAGGTGGTACTTCAAACAATTTGACCATGAAAGGTGGTACATGGTTTGTCTTCACTTATTTGTCTCCCTCAATCAATGCCCCAAGTGAATTAAATGTGCCCCTAAAACACTGCTTAGAATCCTCTGAAATGCACTGAGGTTTCCTTGGCAGATTATTGTGGAAAAGTTTCACAGAATATGGAAAATGTGAAAACCACTGACTTAGGGCCAATTTAAACATTTCATTCAGGAGGCTACCAAAATCATTTCTGTATAGCAACTCCACTTTTAGAGGAGGGGGGCATGATGTTTGTAAGCCTTTTACCATGTTTGTTAGCCTGACCATGCATGGCGAGTCTCCTTACCACTGCCAGTGAGGAGTGCTAGGCATGAATTTTTCAGCAGCTTTGATATTATATAATGTTATAAAACAATTCTGAGTGACAAGTCGTCATCAGATAGTCTACCAAAAGAAAGAAATCTGGCCATCTCCTTCCCTGCGGGTGAAAACATTTCTGTTTAGGAAAGCTGTTACAAATGTGTGATACTGACAAGTTAAATACAGCTGCTATTTCTGGATTATGTATCTAATGCTGCTAATTGTCCTTTAAAATTACTAATTTTAGAATTGCAGTTTTGAATGTCTGTTTTTATAGCTTTATTGCAAATTGGTAGGTATACACTTCCTTGAATGCCTCTGGGCACAGGGAATGACTAAGAACGAACGAATGATAGGACCTCAGGTATGTTCATTTATGTAGGAATCAGTCCTCCTGAGAGTAACATCTCACAACATGCTCTTGGTTGTATGGGATAGCAAATTACTGGAAAGTGTTCCAAAATAAGAGGAGCAGGACCTTTTCAGTTTTGGCATCCTCTCTGGGGAATCCCCTCCTGAAGGAAACCTGTCAGACCCATCGCCTCCAAGTCTTTCTCTCAAAAGTCTATTAAAACCTGGCTGTTTCAGAAAGCCTTTGGAGTAGTGGGCTGAAGATGCTTAATTTTGTACTTCTGCTTTAGCCATGATCTGTTTGCTGTAATTTGAATGCTTTATTTTATTGGATTGTATGTGTTTTCTGAAAATATAAATATTATTAGTCAATAATAATGCACATTCTATGCTATAAGCTGCCATAAGGGCCCCATTGGGGCCAGAAGATGGAGTATACATTAAAGATGGAACATATCTTCAGATCTATGCTTCCTCCCAATAAAAAGTACCCTGGAAGTTTATTTAACATAAACTCTGACAAGGCTTGTGTGTTTGCATTTGCAAATGAACACCTAAGAGAGCTTGAAACTCTTCTGTAATCAACTGGAAACAATGTTCCAGTTTTTAATCAATGAATTTTTCTTGTTAGAATAATTCCTCGATAACAGAAAATTACTACTAGAACCTGATATAGAAAGGTACAAAATAACTATGACTGTCCATCTTATGTGTGTTTAATTCCAAGATTTTTGAGGAGAAATAATTCCATTTCAGAGGTGATCCAGCGCCCCCACGTGTGGGTGGGCGGCTGATGCTACACCCCCATGTGACATCATGTGCCCCCATTTTTTCACCCCCATTGCCTGCAAAACACACCCTGGGTGTGTATTTGGGGTGTGTGTGCAAAAATGCCTACGGTTTTTAGCATTTCTTGGTGTGTGTTATTTTAAGCTAGGGCTAGGGTGGGGGCATTCGCGGTGGGGCGCGGGTACTTATCTGGTCTGGCCGACAGTTTCCTCCGGGGCGCAGGCAACATTTTCCGATCCGGGCCGGCAGCATCCATCTTGAATGGGCGGGACTCTCTAGGACTCTCTCTCCCTGTCTCGCTGGTCGCACGCCCTCTCTAGGGTGCACGTCTCGCTGGTCAATCCTCCAGAGTCCTAGAGAGGCCTGGAAGACCGACGGTCCAGCGAGACGGGGAGAGAGTCCTAGAGAGTCTTGCCAATTCAAGATGGATGCCGCCCGGATCTGCTGCCCGGCCAGTTAAGTTCCCGCGCCCAGCCCCTGTGAACCCCCCAAAAACACACAGAAAACTAAACCAGAGGAGGCTTCCGCCCCAGCCTCAGCGCCCCCGCCCTGGGCCCCCCGCCCCCCACTCTGCGACGCCTCTGTTCCATTTAGTCATCTTTATGAAGCACTTTCAAAGATCTGCTTTTGGCCATTTTTTTAAACACTTTCTGTGCATTGTTACACTTCTGAGAATCCACACGGGGGTTATTTGTCCATTTTGTCAACAGTTTCCCTGTTTCTATGTAATTCCTTTAACAGTCAAAAAAGCACAATCAATGTTTCTGAATGAGAGGGAAAGCTGTAGAAGTTTCAGTTGCGATCAAAAAAAATGTGAGTTCTGATTAATACAAGGAAGACCAATTCATAAGTCTGCACTTCACAAGGTATTGTGTAGTGCTTTTCAACTCTCTAATGAGTCATTGGCCTTGCCTCTTCTGGTTCATCTGTCGGATGTGAAGAAACATGTAAACACAAAGCAGGCTCAAAGTGGACTCTCAGTTTATGCCTGGTAAATTATCATAAAGCTTGAAAAATTCTTCTTTACCTTTTATATTAATTGTGATGAGAAAAAGGAGTTCAGCCAACATATTTCCAAGAGCCGTACCCGCACATTATATGTCAAAGAGCCGTGTGTGGCTCAGGAGCCACAGTTTGGTTACCCCTGGTATAGGCTGTAGGGAACAGTTCAAATGACCACCTTTTTCTGTCAGGACTCCTGTGCCTCCAAGATCTCTATAATAGTTTCAGCACAATCCTAACCAACTTTCCAGTGCTGATGCAGCCCCAAGGTAAGGGAACAAATGTTCCCTCACCTTGAAGAGGCCTCCATGACTGCCCCTGCACCGGTGCTGGAAAGTTGGTTAGGATTGCGCTGTTGGAAAACCAATAGATGGAGATTTTCCAATTGCTGCATTTCCGTGATAAAGAAGAGCACTACTGTTTCATTTCTTATTGCCAGTCACACAGCAGTTATAACTATAGAAGCTACAAGAACTACAGACGTGATAGGCAGAAATTGCCACTGGGGAGACTTTCACTGCACATACACAATATTTTCCTTATTTACAGAAGGGAATGAACAATTGAATAATAAAGGTCTTATTGAGCTTCTCATTGGAACAGCAGGATTAGAGATTGCTAGTAGTTGGAAGGATTTAAAGAGTCTTTCTTTCCAAAGGTATCTAGGTAAAATATGGGAAACGGCTTGGATGGAGAAATTGACTATAAAAGAGAGATTTTTAAGAGGAGAGATCAGCCAAAACATATTTTGTCTGCCTTTTTCTTTTTTGGGTGCATGTGACAGGCCACACAGAATCATGTTGCTGTATCTGAGCCTCTATGACTTTTACTGGTTTATGAAACCCCATTCTGCTCCCATGTGGTGACGGAGTCATTCTGAGAACAGTGAAAGGAAAGGGGTACATTTTTCTAACAAAACCTTAATAGAATCGGATATGGCTTATGCACCTCCATTTCTTTCCCCTGGGCTAACCTCATCAGTGCCTAGCCCTGAGAGCCCCATGTAACTGTAAGCCATTCCTACATTTCTAAAGATAGAACAGGGTATGTTAGTATACAGTAATTTCTTTATCAATCTCGGTATAGTACAAGGATCTGGGCCAGTGAACCTTTGGATTCTCACCCCTCCAATTCTGTTGTTGTGTTTTGAGATTGTTTGACCTTTCCTGTGCTACTTATTCACTGTTGTTGGACGGACAGCTTGGCAGCATGCTATGTTTCACCTCCAAACAGGAAGTTCTCTTTGAGCAATGAGATTGCCTGCCTCCGTGACAGCCATATGTCTCTGTATTTGCGGGCACCTGTTCACAGCGTGTTGCAGGAAAGGGAAGTATGACTGACAATATTGGAGCGCTCTGAATTTCATGGGCGTTCGCTGCCGCCAGCAAGGAAGTTTTGTACTGTGGTGAGAGCATGACGCATCGCATAAAGGCAGTTAAGCAACTGTAGCGTCTAAATTCAAGCGGCTTCATGTTCAGCCTGTTTGGGTTATTGGCTTGACAATTCAGAATTATGGTACACATTTTTTTGATAATATAAAGTGCTCAATGGACACAAAGCAATATTTTTGGTAACATGTCTGCTTCTTTCTTTATGTTTAGATTGGGGCAGACTTGCTTCCTTCTAAATGTTCTGACCACTTTGTTATCCTTTTGAGTGGAAACGTTTGTGAACCACATTCTATAGCACAGTGGCTGTAAGAACTGAGCTGCAAATCTGAACTTCCCCTGTTTAAATCTTGTCTCTGCCATGAACTCAGTAGGCTACCTTAGCCAAGCTGCTCCCTCTCAGCCTCCACTCCCCCAGCTGCAGAAGGGAGACATAACAATACTTACCTTACAGGGTTGTTACAAACGTTATGTTAATACACTTGACAGGCTTTGCATACTCAAAAAGCACTATACAAGTGTTCCAAATTATTATACCAGCTCAGCCAGTCAATGTCTGGTTCAAAGCAATACAATTAATGGTCTATGAAACGTTTATTTTTCTTCCAAATCTTTCTCATGTCCTTAATGTCAAAAGAGAGCATCTATTCTCCAAGTTCCATCCTATCTGAAAATTGTTGTCCTATTCCTTAATCTGTTCTCTTAGTTTACCCAGTTCTGTCAGTCTCTTTTCATACTTTTAATTTTGATCATTAACTGCGCAATCCTACCTAAGCTATGGGTGGCGGACCTAGCGTTCTGCCACCTGGAATAGTCGCAAACATGCCGAAAGGCGCAAGGCCGGACTTCCCAGCTCCGCCACCGGAGCCCTTGGACTGCTGCCGGACCCAGGTAAGTGTGGATCCGATGGATGACTGGGAGGGTCGGCGGATGGGGGGGGGAGGAACAGCGGAGCCGGGAGGGCGGCCATAGGTTCAGTCACCCCGGGCGGGGATGGGGACATGTTGTCCGCCATATCCCGGTCCCCGCCGGGCTCCGCAGGGCGGCTGGGCTGATAGGAGGCCGCCTCCGACTTCCGCCAGCAAAATAGCTGGCGGAAATCTGAGGAGGCCTACCGTCCCCAGGTGCCGTTACACTCGGAAGGGGGCAAGCATCCCCTTCCTCAAGTAGACTTTCCGCCATGGGCTGCCTGCTTCAGGCTGCCCGCAGCAGAGTACTGGATCGGGTGGACGGCCTTGGACGGCCAGCCGATCTTTACGTAGGATTGGGCTGCCCATCTCATTTGAAGAGGTTTTCTTCCTGTATCTCTTAAGATACAAACCTATGAAGAATGCAGTCACCTCTAGGACTGTATGGGTCCACTCCCAGATTTGCAGTCTGACACAGATTGTGTGGGGCAGGGGTGGCACAATATGGAATGCCACCCGATGGTGCCTCAGGTCTGCCGATGCCCCCTCTGTGCTACCAAAAACAAATCCTTACCACGTTTCTCATACAGTTTTTGCAAACCTTGAAGTGCAGGACTTCCAATTTTATTTAAAAGGATTGCACAAACAAGCGGGGAGCACTCGGGCTCAATCTCCAGGCTCGGCTGCGGCTTCGTTCCAAGGACTACGATGGGGTGGGGTTACCTCACCTGCCGCGCCCGCACTGCTGCACGTCCCTGGACTTGAGGTGATCATGGATGCACTTCACACATGGTGGAGGAACCCGTCTATAAAAATAGTGCCTCCACACAGTCTTGTCCAGGCTGAGAAACCAGTGATAGCCCTGGATATTTCTGGAGGTCTGTCACAGGAGTTTATGAATGTCTGACCTAAACCTAAAGGTCCATGTTAAATAGTAAAGGTAATTGAACCAATGCAGGAAGTCCATTCCACTGCAGCAGTGTGTTACATTACACTTGTATCCTGCCCTTCCTTCAAGTAAGTGAAGTTTTATTCTCATATATAACAAGTCTCAGGTTAGGTTGGGAGACTGTTGTGCCCTCAGTGGCAAATTGCACCAAATGGGAATTTGAACCTGTGGGAATTTCTTGCACCACACTGGTCCTCAATAAAAACCTGACCCTTGAATTGAAGCCGCCTTGGTTCCAGATCCAGGTCTTTCCTGACCAAAATATACTGGTTTCACTTAAAAACATGAGCCTCATGCAAGTTTGATGTACTAAAACCCCTGAAAGCCTGCTAGCCACTCAAAATAAAGGTACATTGATGTGCTGGAATACACCCTCTTGGATTACTCCAATGCTTCTTAAATTGCTGCTGCATATGAGGCTGTGGCTGGCCTTGCTCTCTCAGTGGAACAGTTCCTTTGGTGCTGCCGCACCATTTGGGAGTGATCAGGGATTGAGCCCTGGCTGAGGCCCACACTCGTCACTTAGCTGACTCACACAGCCAGGCCAACCCCTGAAACACCCTGTTCCAGTGGCAGCAGTAGTGTGTCAGCTAAGGGACTCCTGTCGCTGCACCCAACACCCACATTTGCAAATGGAAGTGCCGCTAGAGGCCCCTATGTATGTCATCACGGAACCTCTAGGCCCGAGGGGATGCTCTCATTGGCCAGTGAAGAGGATGGGAGAAAGCAATGCTGCCCACTGCCCATCACCTGCTGCCAGTAAACCTGGGGACTACTGGAGCCCAATAGAACAGCAGCAGACCCATGCAGGGGTCTGCCTTGGGACCTTCAGCATCCTAGGACCCTTACCCGTGATTCATAGCTGCACAGGGTACCATTTAATTCAACAAGCCTGAACCTGTTGTGCAGAACATGTGTTTACTCATGCACAATTGTCTTCTTCCTCACAACAACACTGTAGCATATGTGATTTCCCATTTTACAAATGGAGCACTGTAAGTTTCCTGCTTGCTAATAGACTGTTGTCAATCAGCCAGCCAATGCTATTTTAAAATTGCACTGAAGCATTCTCTTCCTTTTTGAAAAGGCACAATCCAATTACATCAGCATAAATCAGGGGTAATATTCCGATAAGCCGCTAGAGCTACTGTGATACAAAATCAGCAGAAAGCAAGGTCAGAAACATCAGAATTAGATGAGTCAAAGGATAAACTAGAGAATTGTTTTGTTCCAGGACACCATGTCAAAATGAGATCATTAACCATATAATTGCTGTTCTGCCAGCCTACAGGAGTGGCCTGATGTTCCTTTAAGGACAAGCAAAGTCATTTTTGCTTCATTTTAAATTTAATTAAGACATCGCACTTAAACATTGAGATGCAAAGTAGCAGCAAAATTTTATTTTATGTTACAGAACATTACTTGCCTTTTCATCTGTTCTAACAACATCTGGTTCTGCTGAGGAACATATGTCCTGTTCACTTATATATTTGATTTGACATGACACACGACCAGGTGGTGAGATCAAACACAACTTAACACAACATGATATAATGAGGTTAACATGGTAAATTCTATATTAAGGCATTTCTGTTTCTTTTCTGAGGAAGCAGGTGAGTATTGGGCATCAAAGCACATTTTTGATATCGCATGACAATGCTGGGCTTGATGACGGTGCAGAGGGAATAGGAAGTACGTGCTTTGTTTCCTGTTCCTCTGCATCTCGATTGTACTCCAAATGGAACTCTCGTGTGCTTTCTTACCTGGCAGATACCGTATGCAAGCGGGCCCCACATCTGAAGGTTGCTTGCACATTTCCTGGCCAGGAAAGCATGGCAGTTCTGCGTCAGGCAAAATGAAGACACAGATAAATGCACGTCCATTTCCTATACCGTCTGAAACATCATCATATTGGAAGTGACTGAAGTTCTAGTCCAGAAGTATGCCACAGCAGGAGCTCCTGTTACCCAGTAGACGGGCGTCCCCTTCCCCGAGTAGACTTACCGCCGCGCGGGTGCCTGCCCGCGGCGGTGTACGGGATCCAGAGGGCAGCCTTGGCCGCCCGGCAGATCCTTACGCTGAATTGGACTGTAAAATGTCTAAAATTTAATGGTTGACTCAGGCTGCAATCCTATACTTAATTACGGGAGAGTAAATACTATTGAGGCCAGCGGGTGGCGCAGTGGGTTAAACCGCTGAACCATGAGCTGTCGATCAAAAGGTCGGCAGTTCGAATCCGCGAAGGGGTGAGCTCTCGTTGCTTGGCCAGCTCCTGCCAACCTAGCAGTTCCAAAGCATGTCAATGCGAGTAGATAAATAGGTACTGCTTGCGGGAAGGTAAACAGTGCATGCTACGCACTGCGGCAAGGAGAGTCACGCCGGCCACATGACCACGGAGGCGTCTTCGGACAACGCTGGCTCTTCGGCTTTGAAATGGAGATGAGCACCACACCCTAGAGTCGGACACGACTGGATTTAATTGTCAGGGGTCACCTTTACCTTTACTTAAATACTATTGAACTCAATGAGGCTTACTTCTGAGTAGACATGCCTAGGCTTGCGCTGTCAGAATTAATAACCCACTCTGTCTACCAGAAATAAGTCGGAAGGTAGCCACCTTTATGATGAAACGAAATATCATCAGATGTATAAGACAAGACTCAAAACATAGTCTTAGCTACAAAGAACTGCTAGTTATACAGCTTGGAACACAGATGGTCGTATAGAAATTCCCCACCACCACTACCTGAGGAGTGGAAAAACATCTGGTCTCTGGGTCCAGCATTGTCAATGTTTGTTAACGTTAATAAAATGTTTGTTTAAAATAATTCTCATACACACACTTGTGACAATAAAGCAGTACTGATGCCAGGTTGCTCGACGTTACCCTGCTGTTGCCACCTGGTATTGGGTTTTCAAGGGTCAGCAGGGTGGGTTCTCTGATGGGTGTGTGCCACCAGGTCAATGTCCCACCAAACCAACCCCCTGATGTTGTCCCTGCAATAACTTTCATTTCAAACGACTTTGGTTTGGTCTTGTTCCTAGTATTGTGGGATGGTGTTGGCTCCATGCCATTGTTACCACCTGCCTGCCTGAGTAGGTGAGCGAGGGATGATTCGTGTCAAGGAGCAGCAGCCATGGGGTCACCTGCTCGGGTTTGACTTGCAAGGGCCAAAAGGTGTTTTTCCTGCTCAGAGGCTCTGCAACTGCTGAAAGGTTTCCTCAGGGTGGACAAGGGTTGGTGCAAAAACTAAAATGATCTAGTGTGCCAGGAAATCACAGGAATCCCTATGCTTGATTGATGGGTGGAGAGGAACATAACCAGAGAAAATCAAGACATTTGCAAGGTCTAGGCTGAGGCAGGACTGCTCAAACGATATTTACCTGGGTTGGTGAGGCTGGCTGGCAAGCCCCTTTGGCTGGGTAAGCAAAGACCACCACATGGCTTGCCTAGGGGGAGTCTGTGCTGCCCAGCTGTCTCAACCCTTTCAGGGTTGGCTGTGATCAGCTTTCCCTGTCTATGAATGGGCAGAGCTTGGAGTCAGAGCGTCATGACCAAGGGTAGCAGGGGGAACATACGGGCAGCACCGTTTTTCCCTCACCTAGTGCCCGCACGCTGGGGGATGTTATAGTTTTTTTCCCGCTGCAGATTTTATATGTTTATTAGACTTTAATAGTGACCCTTTATCCAAGCCTCTGTCTAGCGTGTCTATTGAGGGGGTTTCACAGGTAAGAACTGAAATGCAAAGTAGTCCCAAGAACAAATAAGCGTCCTCTATCGAATAAAAAACACCCCTTTTAACTTTTGCTCCCCTTTTTACCCCTTTAGGTGTGAAATTTAAAGAAACCATGAAACAGTTTCTAGAGACACCCATATGCCAAAAAAAGCATGTTAGAATTCCACAAACACAGGAGATACAACGGTTCTGTAATTGACCCCCAAATCTAGATGTGCCCCGTTAGGGGTCGATTAGGGCAAAGTCCTAAAATACGTTTTTAAGTATTTTTATGGGTAACCTTTGTGAGCAAAACCCAAGTCGATCTCTCGTCAGGCCTAAGAGATCTTGAGAAATCTGTGAAAACACATGGCGAGCCCAAGCCGAGGCATGTCTACTCAGAAGTAAGTCCTGTTCTCGTCAATGGGGCTTACTCCCAGGTAATGGCAAAGTGGATCGCAGCACCCCTTTTCACCCACTTAGGGGTGGAATTTCTAAAAATCCCTTCTTAGCAGGTGCTTACATCATGGAAGGAATGTACTCTCCGAATTTCACATTTCTAGGCCCAGGGGTTGGGGCTGGGTGGTGATGTCACCCCTTTTTTCTTTTACCCCTTTTTCACCCCTTTAGGGGTGAAATTTCAAAAAACCGTGAAAACTGTTTCTAAAGTTTATCCAAAGACACCCGCCTGTCAAAAAGGAATGTTATAGCTCCACAAACACAGCAGCTATGAAGGATTCTAACATTGACCCCCTGAATCGAGATTTGCCCCTTTCCGGGTCAGTTAGGGCAAAATCCCAAAATATGTTTTTCAGCATTTGGAGGGGTAACTTTTGTAAGTCAAAACCAAGCAGATATCTCATCGGGCCTGAGATATTGAGGAATCCCTGAAAAAGCATTGCACCCCTTTTCGCCCCCTTAGGGGCAGATTTTCTAAAAATCCCTTCTTAGTGGGTGCTTACATCACGGAAAGAACGTGTTCCCCAAATTTCACATGTCTAGGCATGGGGGGGGGTTGGGCGGGGCGGTGGTGAGTGAATGAGACAGTAAGGACTTGTTCTTTTGTATATATAGATGTAGATAATAGTAGGCTTCCCATATTTTCCCCAACCTCAACTGGGACACCCCCCCCGGGAGACCCCCCCAACCAATTAATTAAATAATTAAAAATAAAGTTAAAAAAATTGCCGCGCGAAGCGCATCCGGAATTATTAATTATTTATTTAATTAAACTATTAAAAATAATTAAATTTACTTACCCCATCCCTCGCGCTGCTCCTCGTCCTCCACTGGTGGTCACGGCGATCCTCGGGCAAGCAGGCCTGAGACCGTGTGGAGCCGGTGGGAGACTGAGCGAACCACAGCATGCTGCACGTGTCGCGCGCTCCTGCCAGAGGCTTGCGCGACACGGGCAGCAGGCTCAAGTTGTGGTTCGCTCGGTCTCCCACCGGCTCCGTGCCGGTGAGAGAGTGGGTGAACGTGGGGCCACCGCCATTTTCTTGTGTGGAACTTCTTCTTTCATCTTACCCAGGCGCCGGCATCAGCTTGGATCACGAAATCTCGCGTGATCCAAGATGTCGGCGCCCAAAACTCGTGAGGGCATCATGCCCTCACGAGATTTGGGTGCCTACATCTTGGATCTCGCGAGATTTCGTGATCCAAGATGTCGGCGCCTGGGTAAGTTAGAAAAAAAATGATGGCGGCGGCAGTGGTGGCAGTGGCGCCATTCGCCGCGGAAAGCCGGCCAGGACATTCCCGGGAAATGGAGGGCCATTTCCAGGACTGTCCTGGTTTTTCTGGGATGGATGGCAAGCCTAGATAATAGGTATAATTTCTGTTCCTTAATGTTTCCAGGAGATCTTAAATTTTATAAGCTGCTCGAAAACAAATAACAGTCCAATCCTATCTCCCACCACGCCATAGCATGCAGCTGAGCCAAAGGAGGCAGCCAGCACTGCATGCGATGGTGGGGGATGAACAGAAGGCAGACTGGAAGTAAAAAACTTTTTTACTTACATCCACTTAGGATTTCTGGCTGCCTATGGGTCTCTTCGGACATCAACTATGGAGCTGGTGCAAGTCTGAGAGCCAGGGGGTGTTCCGGGGTCGTGGGGTTAGGAGGAGGATAGGTTCCGGCATGTGTGACTGCTGCTGGTTCCATCCTCTCCGACATGCCCCCAGTTACTCTCCCCTCCCTCACTAGGGCCCACCCCTGCCAGGAACATACCAGCACTGGCAGAGCATCCAGCTGAGCCTGGCGCATGCACAGAGCTGCTAGCCCTTTCTGCCAGTAGCTCCGTAGTTCTGCTGTCGTAAAAGACCCATAGGATTGGGCAGTAAGTTAATTAGGCCTACTATACTCAAAATTGAAAGGGAGAATTACCGTATTGTCCCGAGTATAAACCACACTTTTTCCCCCTAAGGCAAGTCTTTAAAGTAGGGGAGCAGCCTACAATCAAAACCTAGCGTTTTCTGCAAAGCAAGCTAAGCCTCTCAGAGTCTCTTTCTTTTTTTAAACTGCAAAGTGCTGTGTTTTCAGCTCTTAATCACTTGCTAAATCATGGTCACAATCTCTCTAGCAGGCTCTAGCCACAGGAAGCATTTGAAAAAATTAACCCTTAAGTTCCAGCCCCAGGACTCTGTGGAAACTAAGATGTTTATTGATCCTGCAGTTTGAAAGTTGAGAGCAAGAGCTCCTGCATAGGCTTACCATATCCAAAGGGGGACAGAGTGCCTACCTTTAGGCTGCAATCCTATGCACACTTTCCTGGGAGTAAGCCCCACTGAATGCAATAGGACTTACTTCTGAGTAGACATGCATAGGATTGTGCTGTTAACCATTGAAATTTGGGCAGGTGCAGCTCATCATCATGGAAGGGTGCAACAAGCGGCACCTGCCCAAATTCCAAAGGTTAAAGGTAGGCACTCTGTCCCCCTTTGGATCTGGGAAGGTTACTTATACTAGGGTGCCCAGATTCAATAAGGGACAGGGTGCCTATGCCTTTAACTGTACTGTTTTACTAATGTGTATATTTTCTTTAAGTTAAAAAAAAGTTACAAATGTATTTTTTAAAAAATAGCACCAAACTTTAAGGGTGCGGCTTATAATCAGGAGTGGCCTATACTTGGGGCAATACAGTATGTCCTGAATGCAGATACCAAGTTTCTCAGCTGTATCAGTATCAAAGAAGATACTGTATTACACAGAACAAAAGCCACAGGCTTCAGTTAAAAATGCCACCCTTTGCTTAGTCAACTTCTATGTTATGTGATTGGAATTTTGCCAATTGTTTTTGATTCTGTATGTAACAGCATACATGCTCAGCTCTTAAGGTTGCCTGTGATTTTGGTTGTACCTCCTAGCTCAGGGGTTCTCAACCTTTGGAGGCCCGGGTACCCCCTATCACAGTCCAATTTTCTGAAGTACACCCTGCTAATTAACTGCTAATTAATTGGATTAATCAATTAATTAGGTAATTGATCATTAAATAAAAAGTACTAACAATTTTAAATGTGAAAAACGTATTATTTAACTTGTGTGTGTGTGTGTGTGTGTGTGTGTGTGTGAGGGAGAGAGAAACAATTTACAAAGTCCATGTTAATTAACACTTAATTAGCTGCTGATGGGCCAGATAAGGGGCAGGGCTTGGCATACCCCCAGCAAGAGGTCCGCGTACCCCTAGGGGTACCCGTACCACAGGTTGAGAACCTCTGTCCTAGCTCATAAGTGGGCATTTTGGCCTTTTCTTCCAAAAGGCAGCTTATAGCCCAGAGTGGGTACCTGGATATGGAATATGGGTGATTGGTGTTTTCTATATTATTCCCAATAGTCCAACAACGGGACTGTGTTTTTCCACTTATAACCAGAATGGATACTGGAACATGGAATTTGAGGAAGTTTTATAGCTTACTCAATCCCGATTAGTCCAACAAGTGGGTTTCTTGCCCCCTTTTCCCCCTTATAGGCTATAAATGGACTATAACCCATTTATAGCCCAGAACCTGGACTATAACCTGAGCTATAATTTATATACCAGAACCTGGCATTTGGGAGGGAGGGTTGTGACTTGCTATATCAATCTCAATTATTCCTGTGGACCCTGTGGTTTTGATTGCTCTGTCTATTTCAGAAGTTGATGATCCTGTCTCTTTTCCTGAAAACTGTTTACTGCCTGAAGGGTTCCAAACGTAGAATCTGGGATCTCATTTTTATCACTCTCTCACCAAATGTGTTTTTGTATACGAGTCTTGCTTTGTTTGGTGCCTGAAGACCAGTAATTCAAAACTGTTGTTCCTTCAGGTTTTGTTTGAGAAGGGGTTAATATAATTTCAATTCTGCGTAGGTGCCATTTCCCAAATACAGTATTGTTCTCATGTGTCTCTAATGTATGCTGCCATGTTTTGCATGATGATACTGAGTTAGAAAATTTTCATTCTGACTTATTCCATCCAGTCCCAGATAGGTTTTGGCTGGGAAGATGTAATTATTAAACCCCATTTTTTTTTCCCGGCCCACAGGTGTACACATTTAACTCCTGTTGTTGCGTATATACAGTACACATCCGTGTACGAGTTTTTAATAAGCGCATGCTATTGGAACAGCTTCAGGTTTAAAATATTACTCTCATCAAGTGTCTCTAACACATCCTACTGGTCTTTTGCATCTGTTTTATTTATTAATGGCTCGTTCTGGCTTGTACACTGTCTCGCAGACCCGAAACCAACAGGTGAAGTACTGTCTTTGTATTATCACATTGGGAAAAAAATGCACCCATTATATTTCTGCCTTACCGCCACCATATAATTTGGATTTGTCTACAGTTTTTTTTTCTTTACACGGAACCAAATTTCACTGTAGAAACTTAAGATCTAATTTTTACAGACATTCTGTAAAAAATATCGCGGGATGCAGCCACCTCGGGTGCTACGGCGGCTTCAGAGCAAATGACCACGGAGAACGCTGGGAAACACAGTCGAAGCGTGCTGGCGGCAAGGAACTCTGGGAATTGTAGTCTGTACACAAAGTCTAAGCGCACCGCCCCCATGCGGTTAGTGACGTCACATCCTCCTTCCTTAGAGGCGGCTACAACGGGGAACGAGAATGTTTCCGGCTATCGTGTCGTTTTGATTTCACGTTCGATTTTTGAGATTACGGTAAACTACTAAGTCTAGAAAAATAACACTTTTCAGAAGGGAGAAGCCGTAAAACTCACTTCCGACCAGAAGTCCCGCCTTTTTTCTGTTTTCTGATTGGGTGACCAGTGAGCGGAGGCGCTGTCGTCGTTTGCCTCCATTGGAAGAGCGCAATGGCGGAGCTCGGGAGGTGGAGGTAAGTGGCGAGGAAGAGGGAGCCCTAGCCCCCGAATGTTCGGGTCCTCTCCGTTCCTTCCTCCCCCTCCTCTTCCCCCTAGTGAGGGAGAAGCGGCGGCGTCTGGGGAGGGAGAGGCGCGCTAGGGCCGCCGTGGCCTTCTCCGCTTGACACGAGTCTGGCGACCTGGCACTCTCGTTGGAGAGAATCCTTCCTAAGTCGACGCCGGGCTCCTTGTCTTTCCCCAGCACCACAGAAAAATTATGAGGGAAAGCGGCCCTCTTAGGCTTCGCGGGCGGATTTCCGCTTTGCAACTCGTGTTTGTGCATTCACACGCAGTCAGGAAACGCAACGCTGAACCTACTCTTAAGTGGTTAAGTGCTGCTGTTAAGTGGTTATCCCGCCCTTCCTCCAAGACAAGAGCTCAGAAGCGGCGTACACCGTTCTTCCTCTTCCCCAGTTCCATTTGATCCTCTGAGGTGGGTAATGCTGAGAGATGGTGACTGGCCTAACGTCACCCAGGGATAGGGTGACTAGATACAATAGAGGATCAAGTGCCTATATACCTTCTTTAACCATTGTATAGAAGAGGGAATTTTGTCAGGCGCAGCTCATCATGGAAGGGTGCAAAAGCTGCACCTGCCAAAATTCCCACTTCTATACAATGGTTAAAGAAGGTATATAGGCACTTGGTCCTCCATTGTATGTGGTCACACTGCCCCTGCCCAGGATGATTCATCTGGGCGGGAATTTGAACCCTATTCTCCCAGGCCCAGTCCTTTAACCACTACAGTACAGCGGTCCTCTGAATTCTGCAGGCTGCCTCTTCCCTTTCCCTGCCACAATATGCTTTTCATAGAACTTGTAAAGGTTTTTCTTCCCCCCCCCTTTTTTTCTTGACAGGCCTCCTTTTTATTCTGTGGAAGTAGTTGCTAACCGGGGACACAGACAGGGAGGGAGGGAGAGAGAGAGAGAGAGCGCGAGCGAGCGAGCGAGCGCTATAGATGTGTTATTTCAGAGTTAACCTCGCATTGCTTATCTTGGCAATGAAGTGTGTTGCTGTTCAGTGAAAGTTAGACCAGCAGCAAAAGTGCTATTGAATAGAAAGCTTTGTCCAAAATGGGTCGTCTTAGCACTCAGAGTTTCAGAATCTGTTCGGAAGGTGACCTCTTTTGGTTTGTTGAGCTGGGAGGGTGGTTTGTTTGTTGTTGTTTTTAGTGCACATAGTGTGTGTGTGTGTGTGTGTGTGTGTGTGTGTGTGTGTGTGTGTGTGTGTGAGTGTGAATTGCCAACCTAGAGGTAGGATATGTGGAGCTGATTATCATTGCCGTGGGGCTCCCGGGTAGTCCATTTTGAGGAAAAGGTCTGGCCCACCAGCTGCTGGTGGTGTTTGGGCCACCATCTGCTCTCCAACAAGATGAAAAAAGTGGGGTGTCTCACCAAAAAGGGGGGTACAGAGGAGTTGTAAGTTAAGAATTTAACCAAGGGTTAGGGTAGAAGTTAACTACTTGGCACATGGTAAACGCAACGTGTAGTTTGGATCTTAGAGAACTGGAATTTGTCATATACTTGTAATGGCTCCTGTCACCATTGTTTAAATATCACTCCCTCTCTATGAGCTACTTTGTTTTGTCTTTTGAGCCAGAATGCATATTTGAAGGCTTTCCTACTACGTTATAGTTCACGATGGCAAAGTCTAACCCTTCCTTTTTTCAAGTAAGAGAGGCGTACAGGCATACTTACTGTATTTGCAGCTTCCAACTGCGTATATGTTGATTATCAGAGTAGGGACCTGAGAACTGGCATGATAATGGTGTTGTATCTATTAAGTATGTGGCCACATGCATCCCATAACTGAATCCTTGTATCACTCAGGCTGTGTATCCTGGCAAGTGCTTGTTGACAGAATAACCAGCAGCTCCCTTGCCACAATTCTCACTGCTTATCAAGGCAGGGTATTAGACTTTTCTCTGCAAAAATGTGATAATACAATAATGCTAATGGTGATGTTTCTAGCAAGAGCCATTAAGCAAAACTAAGGCTGCAATCCTTTGTGTATATTTTTCTGGGGAGCAAGTCCCATTGAACACAATGGAACTTACTTCTGAGTAGACACATATAGGATTATGCTGCAAGTCCCTTACGTGTACAGAATTTGTAGTGTTTTTTAAATATAAATTCGCTTGTTGCTGCTACTTTATTTTCAAAATGTTGTTTCAGCAATTTCAGAAAGTCTTTTTTCCTTTATAGATGAACTGTTCATTGTTGGAAGACTAATCGAGAGCTCCAGATTGATATCAACGTACAGAAACCAGAAATTTAGAGTTTGAAGTGGATAAAGAACAAAAATGAAGAGTGGGGTGACACAAGTAAACGTAAGTGACCTGAGTGGTAGCTGTAAATTCTGCTGCTGTTGCTGCTTTTTTCAAAGAAGAGTGTGGGACCTGGGACATGAAGGATGAGCACAGGCATGCCTCTCTCTCCCTTTGGGATTTTGCTGTGCCAGAAAGATTTTCATGTCATGTTCTTTTTTTTATGCTGTTAATTGTTTATATTTACTCAAGATTTTGCTTGTCTTGGGAGCCTCAAACCCTTTTGTGAAAATAAAGACCCAGAGGGAGAAGGCATGTGGGTGAACAGCCAGTGGTGGTGACTGCTATTGCTCCTCACTGCCAGAGAGGGGGGGGGGGTATGCTGAAAGAGGAGGAGCAGGTGCTGTCTGCCCAGCTACTCTGTCCCTGGAAGCCAGGGGCCTTTGTGTAAAAACAAGAATTCAGTATTAGGGTGAGGGGCCAGCCTGCAGATGCTCCTACTCCTTACTGCCATGGTACAGAATTTTGGGGGGTTCTATCTGGTCTCGATAGGCCCCAGCAAATGTTTGACTGTGCTGATTGCTGATGTTGACAGTGCATTTGTTGCCCTGTGACTTCCAAGTACTGTACATGTGTCTCCTGCATGCACGTGCTGCTCTCCCACATAACTTTGTGTATATTTCTCCTATTACCCATATACATCTGTGTAGGTGAACTGTTATATGTCAAGCTGTCTTGGGCTTATGAAAGAATGCAACCTATGAACATGAATCCAAGCATTAAACATTATCTCGGGCGGCCAACCTTTCAACATGAATGTGCCTGGCCCTTTAATGGTTGTCTAGGTGAGGGCATTTCAGCAGGTGCAGCTGCTTTAGCAGCACCATCAGCAACTGCAACTGCCAAGATTCTGTCTTCTACATAACTTTTAAGAACGCAGAGGCCCTCATGGTGGAAGATTGGCCACCCCTGCATTATCTGAACATTTGTTATTGCATATAACATGATTGGGCCAAGATGTATGGTGGGTATCTTGTATATTGTATCTTGTGGAGAACCCCACCCTTAAGGAGCAGCTTTTGCAGAGGATGCAAGAGATTGCAGTGGCAAAGGGGCTGGAAAATCCGCTTTGGGGTGTGTGGAAGTCTATCCATATTATTTTGATCCTGACCAATATTTTCTTTTTTCCCTTGAAATGTCTAGTTTTTATAACAGTAAGGATTAGTATTGACATATAAATACTTTTGTGTTTTAAAGTCTGGTTCTAGTTATGAAAGAAAAGAAACTTACAATCGGCAGCAAAGTTCCTCTCCAGAAGACAGGTAAAAGCTATTCTTATGATTACTTATGGTTGTTAAAATTCACTTGGGGATTTGGGGATGTTTCATTTGTTTATAGTAGAGGTGAGGTTGCAGTATTTGGGTACTGGATTATTGGGTAAGGGAGACTTGTGCTCTCTTCTAGACACATACTTGAAGCATGTTGGACTTATCACAATAAACTGTTCTCCTGGCACTTGTTAAACATTGCTTCCCTTCTTTTGTTCCCCATGTTGTGTCGTTCCCCCCCCCCCATATCTCCTTGCAATGGCCCTCCTGTAAAAGTTCCAGGACATGGTCTGAGGGCATATGATGTAGCCACCTTGCTGAAAATGTGCAAGTCTAGGTTTGCCCACCCTTTCCTCCTATTTTCACCTTAAGCAGGCACTACTGTCATTTTCAACAAGTCTGAGTATATGGAATATGTATAGGTTGAACATAAGAAGAGCCCTGCTGGAATGTGATTCCTAGGATTATAGATTTGACAACAAAGCATAGATTCCAGACTTAGGTAGTGCCCACCAAAAGCCATGACATGTGATTCAGTATTGATGTTTAAAAATGGTTACTAACAGTTTTGTACTCTTTTTGGCATAGGTACATGGAACGTGGAAGGTCTCGGACACCAGAAGGCAAACGTTCCTTGGATCACAGCAAACCTGATAGGGAACGTTCAGAAAAGGGCCGTTATAGTGACAAAAACCCAGAGTCAAGGTGAATATTTATTTCATTTAAAAGATTTATATACCACTTTTCATGAAGGTCAAAGTGAATATCAGGTGCTAAATGTTCATGGTGTGTGTGTGTGTGTGTGTGTGTGTGTGTGTTGCTTAAACATAAGAATTGTAATACAAACGAATGCCAGTTATTGGCAACATATTTAGCATTTTCTTGCTTGATAAAATAAATCTTTAAATTCTTAAATATATTTTCCTATCTTCAGGGGAAGAGAGAGAGAAAGACAGAGGGAGTCTGACTGGAGAAAGCATAGAAGATCTCCTTCACCTGACTGGGGAAAGCATAGAAGATCTCCTTCACCTGACTGGGGAAAGCATAGAAGATCTCCTTCACCTGACTGGGGAAAGCATAGAAGATCTCCTTCACCTGACTGGAGAAAGCATAGAAGATCCCCTTCACATGACAGGAAAAATACAGTAGAGCAATCAACATTGCAAGAATCACTTTCCCATGATGAACCCCCTCCAAAGAAGAAAAAAGAGGATCTGGATCCAATTCTTACACGCACCGGAGGTGCTTACATTCCTCCAGCAAAACTTAGGATGATGCAAGCACAAATCACTGATAAAAATAGGTGGGTCAAATGTAAGCATGTTACATATCTGTTAGCTGATAAAAGCTAGAATCAGAAACTTGTATTCTTAAATTATGCACAGATAAATAGTGATGTAGAGGCCTTTTGGACCTCATGTCTGTGACATTGCTGAGGTATGTACAGTATGGCTTTACTTTAAGTTGATTCAGCACTTGGGTAAATCCCTCAAAGATAACACTGTACAGTATATGTGTAGAGTGCTTATATGCCCAGATTTTGTATGCTTTAGTTGCTGTTCATCATAATAATCTCAGAAGTGGTGAGATCATTGTACGTATCAGAATAAAGCTAATTGCTCAATCAGGATTTGAAGTCCTAGATTTGTTCTTGATATGCCGACCACAAGAGTGGAAATCTAGGGCAGGAGTGGTACCACATTGCGGTGGGCTCTGGGGCAAGCCATGAGGGAGAGCACCACAACTGCCCACCACCATGAACGGGTAGCACAGGACTTCACGTGTCGACTTGGTTGGCTCTCAGGTGTGTGGGCCCTTGGACAGTACCAGACCTGGTAATTGTTGGTGATCGTAAGTGAGGAAAGCTAGGCTTTTAGTTGGAGGGCAAAATTGCCCTTCCTTGTTACCTCTGGATGCAGGCAAATTGCTATGCTGTTTGGTGTAATTTCTTGGCAATTAAGTAATTTGGTTTAGGGCAGGGTTCTCAACCCCTTCCTGGCCGAGTACCACCTCTGGCGCCACTCTCCTTCTGAGTACCACCGGAAGTGACTGGCGATGACATCATCGCCAGTTACTTCTGGGTTTACAGAGGCCAGAAAACAGAGGGAGGAGGCTCTGGGCAGGTGTGAGGGCCCTTCTCAGCATTCTCAAGTTGTTTGGCCAAAGGCAGGAGCCTCTTGGGAGCAAAAATGCACCACCAATAGTTCTGCATCGGAGTGGGATTCCAGTGGTCCAGCGTTCCGAGTACCACCAGCAGTCGGCCAAAGTACCACTGGTGGTACTAATACCACAGGTTGGGAACCCCTGGTTTGGTGTATCTAACTTGCTCTTATAAAATTGAAGTGGGAACAGGCAGGTGGATAAGCTTTTACACGTCATGCTTGGGAAACATTGCCTGAAAAATGCCATAACGTGCTTAGTGACTAGCCACTACTATAACTTTGATTTATATTTAGTTCTTTGATTTTTATGTCTAAATAAATCTAATATTTTAAAAACAGTTTAGCATATCAAAGGATGAGTTGGGAAGCACTGAAGAAATCTATCAATGGTCTTGTTAATAAGGTGAATGTTTCCAACATTGAGAATATCATCCATGAACTACTTCAAGAAAATATTGTCAGAGGAAGGTAAGTGTATTTTGACTCCTTGACAATCTTCTGCCTATTTTTTATTCTAGAAAGAGACTTATTGCATTAGTTCTTAACATGTCACTCAGCTTTTGTTTTGAGTCATATTTGGATTTTCAGTTTAAGTAGGAATGGCTTAGTTAAGTTTTTTGAAGGTTTACAAAAAAGATTACGGCTGCAGTCCTATGTGGATTGATTTGGGAGTAAGGCCTCAGTGAACATGCATGGTTTTGAATGTGTGTGTTACGGTTGCAATTTATGGTGAAATTGCAATTCAGCGGCAAATTTAGTGCAGAGTTGCAACCAGACCTTCCAAACCACATGCAGTAATCAGTTTTAATTTGTTTGAAATTTTTATTTCTTTTAAGGAAAAAGTCAGGAGTCCTTTTGCAACACTTTAGGAAATAGACTTTTGTTCCGTTAGTTATAATGGATCTTTTCCGACGCATGAATGTAGTTTGTGATCTTTAGAGTGAATGAGGGAAGGATCAGTGTTAATGTTTGGGGGCAGGGCAAGGATGAGAATTAGGGAAGGGTGACTGTTTTAAGGCTAGAGTGAACTGACAGAATTATTTTACTGCCCTGATAAGGGCCCGCTGGATCAGACCAAAAGTCTATCTAGTCCAGCATGTTGGTTTCCACAATGACTGAGCCTCTGGAAAGCCCACAAGCAGGACGTGTAAGCAAATGGCCCTCTGACACCGTGGGCCCAATTGAAGATGTTGCTTTAAAGCCCCACATGGTCTGGGTTGGGTCTGCCTTTGTCCATTTGAGCCTGCCTGAGCTTTATGATCAGCCTTGCAACTCTGTTTATTAACCTGAAATGTTGGGGTATAAATCCCTTTTTTTTAAACGAAGAAAACAAAACCTTGTAAACAAGTCCTCAAAAAGAGTAGCCCACAGCCACTTCTGTTAGTGATTTGGCAACCTTAAAGAACCAATTTTTGGAAAACATCCCTGCTTGTTCACTTGGAAGCAATTTGTTACTCGCTGCAGACAACCAGCAAAGTGGATGGTTTTTATGCTGGTTTTTGCAAGATTCTATCACCTTAAAATCATCTTTATCCTATTGACGTTATGTGCTCTTCAGACAGATAAAATAAAGCTAGCATGTTAAGGGTCTGTTCTGGATCAGTGTGTTTGGTGGCTTTGTTACTTTTTGTGCCTCTTTCCCTACTCAGTGTCTTCAGCAGCACTGGAACCATTTCACGTTGACTCCTTACCAATTGTGTGTGAGTGGGATAGCGGTAGGAGATAATGGAGAGGCTCCTATATGGGAGGGTTGTGGCTTGTATTTGTATAAAAGTACTGTACAGATGCACTTCTTATATTTCATCCTCAGTTTTTTGAATAGAGAACCTCCTTTATTTACAAACAGGTTAGGTTTCAGGGGTCTGTTCATAAGTTGTATTGTTCATAAGTATAGTAATGCCCCTTCTCTGTAGCTGTTAATTTCATTCCTGACACTGTCAGCTTCATTCTGGTTGTCAGATTCACTGCTGTCTGTCTGTCTTGTCAGTTTCATGTCCAACCTTGTCTGTTTTACTCTGGATACTGTCACTTTCACTTGGAATATTGTCAGTTTCACTGCAGAGCCTTCAGAATGCTCCTGAGTAGCTTCCCTACTCAGCAGCATCAGCTGCAAACTGGAAGTCAGGGCTATTGTTCATAAATTGAATGTTAAGCTCCTGTTGCTCTCTAACTGAATTCTAGGACTACTTTTGACGAGTGGTGAGTAGGAGACTTCTCTTGCTTGGGCACTCGTTGCCTGCGCAGCAAAAAAAAGTCAAGATCCAACTGATGCTTAAGGCTGTTTTCTCCAGAAACAATGGCTTGTCACAGGAACTAAATGAACACACCAACACAAAACAGGGTTTCCTTCACCATCCAAATTATATTGTGTAAAGGTATATACAGTGACATACAGCCAAAGTTGTCAGAATGCAGAGGTCTAACATGGTCTTACACCAGACTCTATTTTCTTATGCGCTCTCTCTCTCTCTCTCTCTCTCTGGTGAGGCTGTATGCCTGCTTTTATACATGAGGTATCCTTTCTACACCAATCGGAGAGAGGTACACACTCTTAGGTACATACCCAAGCTCAGCTGTAGATGTTTGGGTGATTAGAAACAACATGCAAGTTTGTGCTGAAGAGAGAGAGCAGTGACTCAGCACTTTTTATCTTATGCAACAAGACCTGAGGATTTCTAGTCCTTCAGACCTCAACAACTACTGTACTACATGTTCAGATAGGGAACTGTACAGTTCCCTAGTAAGTAAGAGCTAACTGGTGTAGAGCCTAGAGTGTTGGCTGATGAGCAGGGAGACCCATGTTTAAATCTCTATTCAGTAGTCATGATACTTACTGGGTTATCTACCTCACAGGGTGGTTATGAAGGGTAAAGAGGAAGGGGAGATAACCATATGCACCACCCTGAGTTCCAACGAGGAATAATATTTTTTTTAAAAATACCACCGATTTAAACATTTGGAGGCTTGAATGCTAAAGAGCATTCAAGTCTGTTTAATCAGATCTTGTGATTAAATTGGTTTTCCAGTGTTCTTTGGAGACATTTCACTGATTTCTGTTTTCCAGCTAGTGGCAATTGAATGAAACCAAGACATATGTTTCATAGCAGTTCATTTGCTTCTGTAACTTACTGCTCAATCATTCTGTCTCTTTTTCCCCCCTGCTCATATCAAATTGTGATTAGCTGTAAGGGGAAATAACTGCCCTGTCACAAGCAGAATTATTGCTTCTGTTGAAGAATAAGCAGTGGCATCCGGTGAACTTCTAATCCACAAAGATCCTCTTTTGACATGCTTCCTCAGTACTGTAATTAAAACGTGGATTTTCAATAAACAGTTTTCTTCAGTATGTTTGTGGTCCTGTAAATATTTAAGACTTAAATGTAGTCATGATAATTACTTGATGGTTGAATTGGGAGACACATTATATATGTAATTAATTACCCATTAGGTGTTTTATGCTGTAGCTCTACCATCTTTCCAGTAGATCTGTAGCAGCCTAATTTTTTTTTGTTCAAAAGCGTAAGGACCTTTTTACGCTTACACGTAAGCGTAAGTTTGTTCTTTTAATGAACTTTAATTTTCAATATGTGTTAAACATATCACTTTTCCACTGGAGAGACTGTATGGCGGCATTGCTGGAGATGGTCTCCTCTAGGATTGTGCTGTGAAAAATACCATAAATGTTGGCACAAACTTTATCTGCTCTATGCAAATATTGATGCACTCTAGACAGATAAGAGAGAGCAGTATCAGGTGACCTGTAAACGTTTTAAAACTGGATTTACTTGAAACTTTGATTAGGGTCAGTATACAAAGGTGGTTTGCAAAGCAATAGTAAAATATGTGTTGATATTGCAGTGATAGCAGAGGCGTCGTCTGACCTGGGGCGGTGGGCCCCAGGGCGTAGGGGCGGAAGGGCTCGGGGGGGCGGAGGCCTGCCTAACTTTCGTTTTCGTCTAAAAGTTTTTCCGTTTTTTCAGGGGTTTTTAAAAGGGTTTTTTTAGCGCTCAGGGGGCTTCTATGTGTACGTGTATGCTTTGCGCCCACTTAATTTGATTCTAGGAGCCTCCACCGATGATCTCCTCCACCGACGATCTAAATACTTCACAGATTGCTCCTCTGCCGCCCCTGGCGCGAACTCTGTAAGCGCCGCCGCTATACAGAGTTCACGCATGCGCAGGACGATGTTTCCAATCGTCGTCCTGCGCATGCGTGAACTCTGTAAAACGCTGCTGGGCGCTTTACAGAGTTCGCGCCAGGGGCGGCAGAGCAGAGGAGCGATCTGCGCCCCTGGAAGAGATCGTCGGTGGAGGAGTCGAGGAGATCGTCGCTGGAGGCTCCTAGAATCAAGTTAAGTGGGCACAAAGCATACACTTACACATAGAAGCCCCCTGAGCGCTAAAACGCTAAAAAACCTTTTTTAAAAAACGGAACCCCCCCAATAAAACTGTCAAAAATAGGTTTCGAAACCGAAACCTAAAATTTTTGACAGTTTTATTGGAGGGGCGTTGGGGTGCTGCCCCAGCTGCGTGGGCGCCTGGCGACGCCACTGAGTGATAGTGTATAGTTTTTGGAAGACTCCTGTTTGACTGACTAAATCTGATAAAAGAATAACTTCTGAGCTCTTAAAGGCTTGGTAGTTGCAATATAGATCTAATGTCAATTCTCGATATCTGTGTACTCCCTTCCTGGGAATTCGCTTATCTGCAGGAAGAGTGTGATTTAACTCACACCATTTGTGGTCTGTTTTTGCCATCTGCAGCCATCCTGAAGCTCTCCACAACACCCACGGCCTTTCTAAAGTGATCCCAGCATCCCCGGTGGCCATTTTGAATTGTACAGCGACTGTTTTGAATTGTGCAATGGCCATTCTGAAGCTATCCAGGCCAGTTTTATTTTCCCCCTGTTGATCCCATAGAATCAGTGATTCTGTATTCACAGATTTGGTATCGACTGGGTTTCCCAGGAACCTAATTCCTGCGGATATCGTGAATTGACTGTACAAGGTTATTCAAAACGGATGGTGCAAAAGTAAAGTTGATTTATTCTTCAATGAACTGACATACCACAACCGGCATGACATGAAAAGACAGAAAAATTGTCCTAGTTTCACATGTACATTACAAATGTTCGATGTGGGCACTTGCGTAGCTGCAATGGGGCAGGGGGGGAATGCCTCGGGTGACAACCGCGGTCTCCTCACGAGACCGCAGCTCTTTGCTCCCCTTTGCCCCATTGTAGCTACGCAAGTGCCCACATCAAACATTTGTAATGCGCATGTGAAACTTGGACAGTTTTTCTGTCCTTTTATGTCATGACACTTGTGGTATGTCAGTTCATTGAAGAATAAATCAGCTTTACTTTTGCACCATCGTTTTTGAATAATCCTGTATATTGAGAGCAGGAAAGAAAAAAAGCCAAAAAATCTCTTTAATGAGTATTATGTAGTTCAGTGTTAATGGAGTAGAAATCCAAACTAATGCAATCAAGAGGAGCCCCTGGGCATCTTCCAAGCTGTTAAGATATATGCTGCCATATAAATCTTATAGTAGACAAAATTATTTTCATAAAGGTGCTTCAGCATGTCTGTGTTCTCATTTACAGGGGATTACTGTCAAGATCAATTTTGCAAGCGCAGAGTGCTTCGCCAATCTTTACTCATGTTTATGCAGCAGTTGTAGCAATCATCAATTCAAAGTTTCCAAATATCGGAGAACTGATTCTCAAGAGGCTCATTTTGAACTTTCGCAAAGGATACAGAAGAAATGATAAGGTATGTAAAAAAAAAAAGTTACCGTGCAAAATGATAAAGATTAATGTATCTCTACCTTGCTTGCACCTAAATAATGGCATGGAATTGTCATTGTATTTAGTGAGATTTACTTCCATGATAAGTGTACCCAACTCCTAAACATATTCAGAAGACCTCTGGGGTATGTGAGTCTGTGACTTTCTCCCAGAATTTTGTATAAACTGTGTGTGGTGGTGGTTGTGCAAAATCACTTAGAATAGGTTTTATTTTTTGTTCAGTTTTTTTTAAGGATCTTGGCTTACTAGTAGTTTTGTGTATTATAACATTTTTGGGTCATTACATGTGAAATCAACCAATGCATGAAACCTTAATGTCATGGATTTGGTTCCTTTTTTGGTACATTTGTACCTTACCATGAGATTAAAAATATTTTTTTTTTCAGATTTTTTGGGTCCACCCGTTTTTGAGATATTGAATTTTCAAAATTGCCTAAAAATGCCAAAATTCACTAGCCACTATAACTTCAAATGCCACTTACTAGATAACTACAGAGATGGGACAGGTGTCATTTTAAAGCTTATGAATAGTATGTGCTACCCCGTTGCAAGACTATGCAGGATTGCGCGGTAATAAAGCAGCTTCACAACAAAAATGTTCTAGAAAGCTTAACTAAAAACACACTGTCCAAATGAACTGAAGTGCACACACAGAGAGCCAGACCACAACTAAGCTGTCTGGAAGCCAGGATGGTGTAGTGGTTTGGGAGTCGGACATAGACCTGGAAGATCCAGGTTCAAAATCCCCGCTTAGCCACGAAGCTTCCTTGGGCCAGTCACTATCTCTCAGCCCCACCTACCTCACAGGGTTGTTGTGAGGACAAAAGGAGGGGAGGAAATATGTACACCACTCTGAGCTCCTTGGAGGAAGGGCGGTATAAAAATGTGAAAATAAAATAAATAAAATAAAAGGTAACATGGTGGGGGAAGGGCGCATGAACAAATAGGCGCAAACATGTCAGAGCTTGTCTTGCATGTTTTGAACAGTTCCTTTGCCAAGATAGAGCAGGCTATCTCCCTTCACACACACACACACCCCTCTGTAAAAATCCTGTTATAATTTTTTGGGGATTCATTTCAGTTTGCCACATAATTTTATCAATTAAATAGTAGAAAAAGGAACTTGAGGGATTTAATTCCTTGTCATTGCCAAAAAGAAAATTCAATTTTTGTGTTATACCATTGAGATACCATCTTGAAATCTGGACTGACTGGCTACAAGACATACACCTTTAACTGTGAAGTTTTTGAAAATTTTAAAATATTCCGTTTTTCCAAAAACTCAATTTTATTTTAAAAATATTTGAATTTCTTAAATTTGAAGTTGTCATGACTTATATCAAATGAAAGTTTTATTCATAAGCGTTATTGTAGTCATCTAGTAAATGGCATTTGAAGTTATGGTGGCTAGTGAATTTTGGCGTTTTTAGGCAATTTTGAAAATTCAATATCTCAAATGGGTGGACAAAAAAATCTGAAAAAAATATTTTTAAACATCTCATGGTAAGGTACAAATGTACCAAAAATGAACCAAATCCATGACATCAAATTCCAAAATGGATTTTTCATTGGTTGATTTCACATGGAATGACCCTTTCATCTAATCTCTAATAACGCTATGATCCTCAAAGAGGCCGTAATCTCCCCTGGGTAAGTGTGCTAAGTGCATACTCCACATTTCCCCAAAAGTACTACATTTATGTAGTATTTTTTATTGTGTAAATGGGGAAAATCTCCATGTAAATGACTTGTATCTTTAAAAATGATAAGGCAGTTGGCCCACTGAGTTCTGAGGATCCAATAGTAATAGGTCATCTAAATATTTCCTGGACTTTACTGTTATCACAGATTCAACAGCTAAATTCTTGAAATGTGCCCCAATCTTGGTTGCTGGTGAGCATATTTCATGGTGAATCTTTGTAACCTCATAACATGGTGCAAAAGTCATCACATGTTCAGGGAAGAAACCAGTTGTCTGGATCCGGATCCTGGATGCATGTTGTAACCTACTTAAATACACAGTCAAGTATAGTCATGGTCCAAGGAAGAAGGGCTGCTGGCAGGTAACACATCCCCCTCAGTGAAGAACATCAGTAAGGGAAGAGCCATTTTTTTTTCATCTTCTAATGTAAAATTTGAATATTTGTATAAGCTGCTTAGATCCGCTTGGAGTAGGATATAAATCAAAATGAGAAATAGAAATTTCACTTTTGTTTTGCAGCAACTTTGTCTGACTGCTTCCAAGTTCGTTGCACATCTTATGAATCAGAATGTGGTAAGGTATTCTGTATTGCTGGTAACATATTTGCAGTAATTTCTGTTTGGGGTATTAAGGGACTTGGAAAGAGATCTTGCTCTCAGACACCCAAGTAATGAGGCATTACAATTAGACTTTTTTTTTTTAAGTACCGGTATATGGTTCTGGAACTAATTCCCCGCCTAGCCAATCTGTTGTCCATACACTTCCACAGTAAGTCATACTTCGTAATAATCATGAAATTGGAACCTCAGTTAATGAAGTTTATGCTTTATCAGTTAAGTGCTAAATGCATTCAGATTGTTTGGTTTCTTTGCTAGTCAGCAGTCACTAACAGTCACGCTTTTTACCAATCTTGCACATATTAGTTTACTTGATTTGCAGTTCTCGTTCTTCAACACATTAAATCGATTAACTTCTTTGCCTAATTGTAACATAGGATGAGCCTGCATTTCTGGGTGTAGGCAATAACTTATGTCTACTTACCTGTTGAGGTGTCTTACAGCGCAATCCTATGCATGTCTACTCAGAAGTAAGCCTAGTTGTGTCCAATGGGGCTTACTCAGGAAAGTGTGTACAGGATTGCAGCCTTAGTTTGAGGAAAAAACTGAAAAATTCCCGTTCTCTGCATTATAAAGTCTATCCTTTGACGGTGTTTCTAGTTTAAATGGAGTAGATTACATAATACCAACCGAATGGCCACAATCTAGGGTAGGATTCAGCAGCTGGAGGCTGAGGGGCTCATTTGGCCTCTGATGGATGTGCATATCCATCGCGTTCTCTCACGTTGAGGCTTGGGCCTATTTAACCCCTTCTTCCTAATATCAGCACAGGCTCTGCTAGACTTCTTCCATTATGGGCCCAATCCTATCCAACTTTCCAGTGCCAATGCAGCCGTGCCAATGTGTATGCTGCATCCTGCGGTGGGGGAGCAGTCATGGAGGCCTCAAGGAAAGGGAACATTTGTTCCCTTTCCTTGGGGCTGCATTGCAGCTGCATCAGTGCTGGAAAGTTGGATAGGATTGGGCCCTAAATGCCTCAAATGGAGCTGAAAGGGCCTTTTTAGCTGTGGTTCCCTGTCTCTGGAACTCTCACCCCAGTGTGGCTTGTCTGGTGCTGAAGCTGACGTGTTTTCAGCACTGAATAAGGGCCTTTTTATTTTACCTTGCTAGATTGAGGTGCCATATAGTTTTGTTCTCTGCCTCTTAACTGTATCTATATTATACTTACCTCACAGCATTGTAAGCTGCTCTGAAATTTTCTGATAAAGGACAGGGTAAAAAGAATTCCTGACTTCCCTGTGTAAACCCAAACACATAAAAAAGTGTGTGTAGCTGAGTTGCCTTATGGGACAGCTCTGCCAGAACCACTGGAGCTTAAAGGAGCCCTTTATCTTTACCTTGGTTCATGTGGACAGAGCCGCCATTGGTGACCCTTCAGCCCTTGTGTGTGTGTGGGGGGGGGGGGGGCGTTTGAGCATTATTATTATTATTTATATACTGCTTTTCAACAAAAACATAGTTTCCAGTTGTTTACGTGACTAAATAAATGAATGATTCCCCATCCCCAAAGGACTCGCAGTCTAAAAAGTGTGTCCAAAGCACCTTTTGATGCATGAAGCTAGTTGCATCCATCTCTGGGTTGCTGGTCGGGTTTTGTCACCCTGCTGTATGTATGTATTTCAGATAAATGCAGAATGAAAAGTCAGAGGAATGTAGTTCATAACAATTATTTGTGGTACTTTCTCCCTCCCCCTATAAGGCTCATGAGGTTTTATGTTTGGAAATGCTCACATTGCTTCTGGAAAGACCTACAGATGACAGCATTGAAGTAGCAATTGGGTTTCTAAAAGAATGTGGCCTCAAGTTGACAGAAGTGTCTCCTCGAGGTATAAATGGTACGTATGCCCTGCTGATAATTTCCTTCATGATACCTGTGGTTTTCATTACATTGATTTTAAACTTGGTTTTGTTTTTAAACTGCAGCCATTTTTGACCGCCTCCGTCACGTTCTGCATGAATCCGAAACTGACAAACGGGTTCAGTACATGATAGAAGTCATGTTTGCTGTGCGGAAAGATGGCTTCAAAGATCACCCAATCATTCTAGATGGACTGGATCTTGTGGAGGAGGAGGATCAGTTTACCCATATGTTGCCTTTGGAAGATGATTATAATCCAGAAGATGTTCTTAGTAAGCATGATGTCATGAGCTTGTCAGAGAAAGAACCAGAGGCCACAGACCAACTGAGGGGAGTAGCAGGGAGTACGCGTAGTGGTTATTGCTCATGCACACTCTCCTGCTCTCTGCTTCCTGGGTTACTTGGTCAGCATGGGCAGGGGTAGACCTATCCACTGCCACCATCTCAAACTGATAGGGTGAGAGGGCCATCTAGGGGGGGAAAAAAACACCCCTCCAGAAGAGCACAGAACCTGGGAGTCCTTGTTTAAAATCAAACTGCAGTAACATCCAGATGCGATCAGACATGACAGCCCCAGAATTATCGGTGAATATGGACTAGGGGCAGACGAGGGGTCAAAGTATAACCAGTTCATTAAAAACCCAGAAGAAAAAGAATCAAACAAAAGGGAAGGGGTAGAAAACATACAAGCAGCAGACTGGATCAGCACAAAATAAATAGTTGACCAAATTGAATGCAGTAGTTAGTAATGTCTAACAGAGCAAGCTGTGTAGCTCTTGAAAAATAAAAACACACAAACTCCAACGCATCACTACACCGGTGAAGATAACAGGTTGGCTTGGAGTGAAAAGAACGAACAAAACAAAAGTATCTAGCTAGAAAACAGTCCCTGTTAGCTACTTTGTTTCAGAAATCCCAGTCCCTGCACTTACTGGAGAGTGTGCATGCCTTCTGAGAAGCAGCAGCTGGTTTCAGAGGCAGACCTGGCACAAAACACCCAAGCATACCTGTGCTTGAACTTAAACCTAGGTTTGATAGTGCCATTGGGTTACCTGAGTGGATGAGAGGAAACCACCTGGCTTCTCCATCCCACCCTTTTACCTAGATAAGTGAGTTAGGCTCCCTGATTGGTGGGCACATGTCAATCTCAGAAGGGAGTTTGACTAGTGTCTGTTGACTTTGGGGAATCCAAGACATTGAGAAGGACCAATACACATCCAGCCTCATGACTGTTTGGGAGTGGTGTTTTCCATACGAGGGCTGCTGCAAGAGGATGTCCCAGCAGCTTTTGGGCTGCTGAACCAACACAGAACCTTTTGGGGGATTAGAACTGTTCAAACATAAAGAAAAATAGGCAACACGGGGGGTTTATCACAACGCTTTTCAGTTTGTATTCTCTAATTTTTTAAAACTATCTTTTTGAAGTTTTGGTAACTTTTTTCTCTTTACGTGAAGACGTTTTCAAGATGGATCCTGATTTTATGGAGAATGAAGAGAAGTACAGAGCTCTGAAAAAAGGTGTGTAGGCTGAGTTTATTCTAGTTTCGCACTGTTATACTGCTAGTGAAATTCACATGTGTGTAAACATTTTACGGATAGTGCTTTGGGTATAGCAGAAACCATTAAGTAAATTTATAATCAAAGAAGGAGCAGGTGATTTTAACTTTTATTTATCTCATACAAGTTAAAACGATCTGGTGTGGTCAGAGTGAGACAGAACATTCTGATTGCATTGCAGTTCGTGCTTCCCTTTTTAAAAAAAAAAATGAACCCATTGCTGTCATGTCCAAAGTATGTTAATGGATGTTATGTCCTATAGTTTTCCCAGAACTACGACTGCAGTGTTTTGTGTTGAAGCATTTATCTTCCCCCCCCTCAAAAAAAAAGTGAGAACTCCTCAAAAAAATGTAGGAACATCTGTGGAACTCCTTGCCACAGGATGTGGTGATGGCACCTGGCCTAGATGCCTTTAAAAGGGGTTTGGACAGATTCATGGAGGAAAAGACCATCACAGGTTACAAGCCATAAGCAACCTCCTGGTTTTAGAAGTAGGTTTTCTCTGTGGCAGGTGCAGGGGAGTGACAGCAGGAAACAGGTTATCTTGTTGGCTGTGTGCTCCCTGAGGCATCTGGTGGGGCCACTGTGTGATACAGGAAGCTGGACTAGATGGGCTTTTGGCCTGATCCAGCAGGGCTCTTCTTATGTTCTTATGTAATTTGATATTGAATGTCTCATGTACTGACTATCTAAATGCAATCTTTGTATTTACTTAAACTTTGTTTTTCCTGTAGAAATTCTTGATGAAGGCGACAGTGACTCAGAAACTGGTCAAGATGCTGGAAGTAGTGAGGAGGATGAAGAAGAGGGGGAGGATGAGGAAGAAGTGGATGAAGAAGGTAAGGGTGCAATTTAAATTTAAAGAATTGTTAACACTTTGAAGCTGTGACAGTTCAGCGTAACAGAGTAAACTTAAGTTTTGACCTTTACATAAATGTGTACGTTTTGTATTGGGATCTGTAATACAGTATATGTGTATTTTTAAAAATGTCAACTTGATTTGTTGCAAGCAAATTTTTAATCTTAATTACTATGAAAGTATACTTGACGAAGGAATGCATTACTTATTGATAAACTCTTGATAAAACTCTAGTAAAGTTCTTTGGTGGTTTAACTATTTAAGGTGCTAGTAATGACCTTTAAAGCCCTTCACGGTTTGGGTCCAGGATATCTGAGGGACCGTCTTCTCCCATATATTCTGGCCTGCCCTCTTAGGTCATCTGAGTGAGCTTTCCTGCGAGTGCCACCTCTATCTCAAGTTAGAGGGATGGCAGCATGTGGGTGAGCCTTCTCTGTTGTGGCGCCACAACTGTGGAACTCCTTGCCAGGAGAC
Source organism: Plestiodon gilberti rubricaudatus (assembly GCA_026170595.1). Taxonomy (NCBI): domain Eukaryota; kingdom Metazoa; phylum Chordata; class Lepidosauria; order Squamata; family Scincidae; genus Plestiodon; species Plestiodon gilberti. The sequence goes on from JANXHW010000001.1 coordinate 170,795,126, forward strand.
TTGAGAACTACCCCCTCATGGCTTTTCGGCACGGGCTCAAAACATTTCTGTTTCATCTAGCGTTCGGGTGATGGGTTGATGTCTGACGTCTGTGTCTCAATATGTTTTGCTCTGCTGCTTCTCAGTTCTATATTGTCCCCCACCCCAGTGGGTTTTATTGTGTTTAATTTATTTTATGTATTTTAAATTATGTATATTTTTATGTTTGATGTAAGGCGCCTTGGGCTTTGGCATGGGATAAGGCGGGGTATACATTTTTCAAAATAACTATTGGTTAAATGGGTGTATAATAAAACTGTTAGATTGTTGCAAATGCTAAAAGCCAATCAGACTGCACAGGTTACTTCCTCCAGCAATAATGAAAGTACCTTTTGAAAAGGAAAATATGTTTTTGTTTTTAAACTTTGGAATAATATGTTAATTACAGAAGCCTATCATCCATTCCATTGCTCATATGGAAACATTGATGGTCACTCTCATAAAAAGTAGGGCATTTAATTTCAGAACAGCTGTTTGGATTCAGTCAGCTAGTTAGGTCATGGTTTCGTGCAGGACCAATTCTGTTCTGCTGGTAGGTCTAGCTCATTTTCAGTTGAGTTCCATTGTCCTGATTCTTAGAATTCTCACCGGTTTAGGAAGTCTCTGTACACACAAACTGTTCTTTCAGATACATTCCTATTTGGCAAGAGTCATCTTGTTCATTTCAGTACAGCTATAAATTTGCATGTGCAGATCATCTCCACATTGAAGTTAATTGGGCAGTATGCATGCACAAAAAATCCATGGGTTTCTGGATCAGGGTGTTAGAATAGTTTGTGAGTGAAGGGGGAGATAATTAAAGCTGTCTCCTACCACATCATTGTAGTAAATAGGTATGTATAGTGAGTGACACTATCTTTATAATTGTCAAAGTTATTCTTAACTGGCAAATATAGCCAGATTGCCTGCATTTAAAAACAAAAAACACCTCCCAGCTCAACTTTTTTTAAATTTAAGTCATCAGAGGTGATGTTATCTGTATCACTCCTGATAGCAAACTTGAGTCAACAGGTACCTATCACTTGGAAGCAAAGTGAGGCTACCGTATAGTGGTTCCTACATACATGGGGGACACCTAGTACGTAGAAGTACAGCGGGTCCTTTTTATTTGTGGGTTCAGAACCCACGGACCTGTTGCACCATAGGTCCCACAAGGCTGGGAGGGGGGGAGGAAGAGCCTCCACATGACCCGGACGTAGTTCGGGAAGGCTGCAGAAGCCCCATGGAGCTTGGATACGCAGCGGTTTGACTTTTAAAAGGTAAAATGGGGCTTTGGGGGCTTTTATTCCTTTTTAGAGCGATTTTTTTTAATGGACCCTGGTATCTGTGGAAAATCACTATCTGTGGGAGGCCACTATACATACCCACTATATATTAGTTCCTATATTACAGGGGTGGGGAACCTATTTGCGGTGGGGGGCCATTTCCCCATTGGGAAAATTGGCCGCGGGCCACCCGTAAGGGCGGGTGAAATTTTTGGGGGCCCCCACCGCAAATTTGACCCCCCCGAATCTACCCTTCTAACCCACCCACGGAACACTCTCCCTCCCACCCACCCACGGAACTCCCTCCTCCTCCTCACACCCACCCACGGACGCTTACCGGGGGCTCCGGGGCGGCGGCGGCAACTGCCGCCGTCGCCTTCCCACGTCAGCTCCAGTTTAAATTGGCCTTTCTGCAGCTGCGCAGATCGCCGTTGAGGCCAAGAGGGCAATCTCTCGGCGTCAACGGCGATCTGCGCAGCTGCAGAAAGGCCGATTTTAAAGTGACTAGGCAGGCGGGCGGTGGAACCTCCGGTCCCGCGGGCCGGATCGGTCAGGACCCGCAGGGGCCGGACCGGATCGACCCGCAGGCCAGATCCGGCCCATGGGCCGGAGGTTCCCCACCCCAGCTATATTACATTAACAGTACTGTATATTGTGCACATGCACCATGACCAGACAAAGGCCTGTGAGCTTCTAGGACCCATGGAACACTGAGCGCAGTTGAGTCACAGAGCGTTGAGGGTATTTGGGGGAGGGGGGGGGAAACTGGAGAGAGGAGAGGATTGGGGTGCTTGAGTCCCTGACAGGTTATAGTAACCTGGAAGTGGAGGTCAGATCGGGTTGATGCCCCCTCCCACTGTGTCGCAAAAAAATTCATGAGGCATTGTTCACTTTACAACCCCGAGGCTCCATCTGTGGGCCTCCCTGAGCCTCAGATCAGCTCCCTGAAGCAATCGAGATCCACTTCCTGTTTTTGGCAAAATCCAGATGTAAACCAGAAATGGATCTCGATTGCTTCAGGGAGCTGATCTGAGGCTTGGAGAGGCCTGCAGAAGGGGCCTCGGGGGGCCTGTCCCGCACCCTTCAGAGGGTCGGTGCGACCCCCGGTGAGTCCAGAACCTTTTTTCTCCCCGCAGTAGCGAGATCCCAGGAGTGCCATGGCTACGCCAGCACATGTCACCACACCCCTTAAGGGGGTAGCAATTGCTTCTGGCTTGTTGGTGGGTTGTGACCCATCAGTTTGAGAACCACTGTCATAGAGTATTTGTGGCAGTGTGGTGTTCATGCTTTTAAATTACTGCTAGTCTGGCAGGTTGCATAGATTTACTCACCACAGACCAAGGGAGCTTTATAAATGTTGACTCCTTTTTTCCTTCTGGGGCACTGACACAATTATGATTACAGTGGACTCTTTCTATCCGCGGATCCGTGATACATGGATTTAACTTACCGTGGATCCCGGATCCACAGAGTTCACCTTCAGAACGCAGTAAAAAGGGGGGGAAGCACCCCAAATCCCCATTTCTACCTTTATGTAGTTATCTGACAAGCCTAGGATACATTCTAGGACAAGGCTGGGAGGAGGGAAGAGCCTTCATGCAACCTAAAAGTGGGTCGTTAAACTTGCAGAAGCCCTGCAGAGGCTTGAAAATGGTGCGTTTTGGACACTTAAGGATTGGGGAGCTTTTTTCTCTTTTTACAGCATTTTTAAGGTGGACCCCAGTATCCAGATCCTCGCTATCTGCGGGGGAGGTTTCGGAAAAGCTCCCCCGCGGATAGCGAGGTCCAACTGTATAAACAAGTAGGCAGCTCACAACTGCGAACATCAGGCTGCTTCTGTGGTAGCATATTTGTTTCTACGGTATGAATGATGAAAGGATAGATACACTGTCTGTGATGGGACAGTGAGTAAGCTTACCTATTGTGCATCAATTTTTTAACATGTCTTTTATAACTTGAAATTATGCAAAGATTGGTATTAAATAAGGCATTTTTAGTATTAACCTATTTTTGAGTGTTTTATATTATAACATTCCATTCTTTTTTTCCCTCTTAAGGACAAAAAGTGACCATCCACGATAAAACAGAAGTTAACTTGGTCTCCTTTCGACGAACCATTTACCTTGCAATTCAGTCAAGGTAATATGAAATATGTAACTTACAGCCAATAATGGTTCTGAAATCTAATCTAATTTGCAACCTAAGTGAATTCCCTTGCACTGTGACTGCAAGTGCCCTTACAAGCTCGTGCTGTGGTTCCCAAACTGGGGCATCATGACGTCTCAGCTGAGAACAATGGGTCGCTACTCCCTTAAGGGGAGTAGTGGCCCATGGTGACGGTAACGGCACTTCCGGGATCGCGCCGCAGCCACTGGGGCAACAAATTGATTTAGCCCTGTCTGTGGGTCTTGCTGGGCCTGCAGGGAGTCTGTGGGTCTTGCTGGGCCTGCAGGGAGCCTGCGGACTCCTCTGCAGGCCTCCCTGCACCTCAAAACGCGACCCACTTCCGATTTTGTCTAAAAACCGGAAGTGGGTTGCGATTGCGATCTGGAGCTGATTTCATGTGCGGGGAGGCCTACAGAAGGGTCTGCAGGTTCCCCGCAAACCCCCCCCCCGGAGGCCCGGCAAGACCCCCAGGTAGGGTTAAAAAAATCCTTTGTTCCCCCAGCGGCAGCGGTATGATCCCGGAAGCACCGCCATAGCCACCACCCCCCTCAAATACTGGGGGGGGGAGTTTTGGAACCTCTGAGCTAGTGCATGAAATGCATTAATTTCTGATCTTACTTAAATTCTTAGATCTAAATCCTTAGAAGCAGCATAATTCCTCCTACTCTCTTAGGAATGCTGTTAAAAGGAATTTCTAGGTGATGGAAAGAATGTAGAAGGTAAAAATAGGACCGTGTGTGTGATCCTAAGAGGGAGGGAAGTGGCAGTAAGAACAGTTAATAAAAAAGTTTGCTTTTTTAAAAAATGTGTTAATTCTCAGGAAGGTTGTATTGTCTCCTTTGTAATGGACATTAATGCTTTCCATAGGAAAACATTGTGAAACAAGATTTAAATTTCAGAGAGGTGTAATGTTCTAATTTGTTTGGTTACTAAATTCTGTACGTTTCTATTTAATATGATGTTGTAGCAATAGTGACTCATAAATGGGAGTCATCCTGTTTTTAGTCTGTCTGAAAATCTATTGGTTTTGGCCATAGTTCATATAAAAATGTTAAATGGCAAAATGTTGTTTAGAATTGTTGCTCACAACATGGTTTTATAAAAAGCCTGTTAAATTATTTATGCTTTTTAATGAAATGTCAGATAAAAATACTGTGGTGGGTTTTCAATTAACTGCAGTGGCAGTATTGATTTATGCAGTTTTTTCCTTAATGAACTTCTTGCAATAGTGCCCATGTGAGCTTATTGCTTAGTGCCGCAGATCTTAAAGTCCATGGAGTAGTGATGATGTGCTGGTCTTATGTCAGATAACTAAAGTGGGAATAAGTGGACATCTGAGTGGGGGGGATTTGGTGGGTTCCCATGCTTTAAAAAGAAGGAATTCGCACATCCTGAGACATTGGAACATAGCTGATTTTAATTCCCCTTTGTCTAGAAGCATAGCTTAAACCGGCAGTGCTTGTATATTTCAGCAAAGTCTGTTTCAGTTCCACAACATTTTGTCTTTCTAATGCTGAAAATACTGTTGTCAGCATTGCAGTGTTTTAAGCTGTAGTGACTGAATCAGTTCTGGATATACTTTTTTCCTTCTTTACAGTTTAGACTTTGAAGAATGTGCTCACAAATTGCTGAAGATGGATTTTCCTGAAAATCAAACGGTAATTCTCCCTAATTCCTGCTTTGCTTTGCTTTTTCTGGAAGAGGCATCTTATTTTTTTACACAGATTGTAACAAAATTAATCTTATTACGTAGCATATGGGTTAATACGCAGCACGTCAGCTCAATTGTAATTAGAGTTGTATCATTTCCAGAATGATGCTTTTAAAAAAAAAGTAGTAAATCAAATAGTGTTTGTTGTTGTGGATTTTCCTTCTTACCGGGAACATGCCCTCAAAATAGCATATTGGAAGATGATGCAGTGTCTCTGTTTAAAAATGTTTGCTCTGCTGAAATTCAGTTTTGTAACAAGTGAAAAACACTGAGGCTGAGCAATTCTAGTTTAGAGACGAAAGTGAAAACGTGCCAGAAAGCTGTGTGCGTTGCTGACGCTGGTATTAAATGGTCCTACAAAACAGTCACCTGCTGAGTGGAAAGAGTCAAAGAGAAAGGAGCCAAAACTCTGTAAAGTTCCACTGTGGAAGCATGTGCACATTTAGACTGGAATCCTATGCACCCTTTCCTGGGAGTAAGCCCCATTGACCATAGTGCGACTTACTTCTGAGTAAACATGCATAGGATTGTGCTGTCAGTCTTTCCCTTCCCAGTAGGACAGGGGAGCCATGCTTTAGGAGCTTTAAAAGTATGCAAGCAGGAGCTTTAAAAGTGCATCTCCTTACGTATAACAAAGAAGGGGCGCAGTGTGTCCTTGGCCTTATCCTTGTGAGAGTGAGTGACCGACCATGTGAAATCTCTACCAGGGTACCTTTTTCCTTCCAGGTTTCTCATTTCCGTTTATGCCATTAATTCTTGAAAGGAGGCTTTTAAAATCATTTCTTCCGATATAGTCATTACCTTCTTGCACTCTTCCATTTAAAGCACAATGGCGGCCAAGTGAAAAGGCCCACTGTTTCCTCATGGATGGAGGTAAGAGAGTGGCACAGAGTATGCCTTGTGTACTATCACCATACATCTGTGCACCGATTTCTTGACTGGGTAATTACAGCAACTCTGTGGTGGTTGTACCTTGCGCTGAGATTGGAAAGGCGATGGAGAAGACTGGCAGGCATAGTTTTATGTTCTCAGATGCATGCTCTTCTGATATTAAGGTCAGAAGAGAGCAAGTATTGCCAGAACTGTGGTAGGTTCCATTGCATAACCGCAGCTATGCCATGGCAGCTGGAAAACATAAGGCAGGCAGCTGCAGCAGGCAAGCTTGGTTGACCGCATCCTGAACATTTACTTGCTAGATCATATTATACTGTATACCATCAATTCTCAAACTGGTGGTTCTCGACTCACCAGGAGAACTGGATGCTGTTCCCTGCCACCCTAAGGGGCGGGGACAATCCTAGGGATTGCCGCTGGCGGGAAAAAAGTACATTTCATACTTAACGGGTTTTGCAGCCCTCTGGAGGGTTTGGGGAGGCCCGCGGCCCCCTCTGCGGGCGTCCTTGAGCTGCAGGACCCCCAGAAAGTGTGAAACGTACTTTTTTTTGTGGCGGTGACAATCCCCGGGATCGCCACTGCCGCTGTCCCCACCCCCGCAAACATTTAGAGTTCTCCCCGCCTTGCGAGGAAAACTTTGAGAATCAATGTTGTATACTATTAGTATTGTTTGAAATTTTGGATGTCTGCTAAGTGTATTCTGCAATTAGTGAAACTGCATCTTACTTGCATTTTACCGTTAAGTTCACTGAAGGAAAACGGAGTATAGATTTCCTAAGTTTAGTTTTGCAAGCATCTACTTGTACATCTCCTTTTGAGATTTCAGTACGTCTCCTTTTGAGATTTCCGCACGTCACTCATTTCCATACTGTACTTTGTGGAGAAGTGTGTAAACGAGAACTGTGAACTTTCCTTTTGTCTAATGTGGTGGCTGGAGAATATGATTTGGTGTCCTTTAGTGTAGATTCCAGCATTAGTGAATTGTCATCAAGCAGAAGTAATAGAGTTCATTTTAAAGTTGAAAGGAATTTGGTTCTAATCCTAACCCTAACCCAAACCTGGGCCCACAGGGGCCAATACAGTGCATCATGGGTCCGGCGCAATCCAGAAGCGGCCTCCTGAGCCACCTCTCGCTCAGTCCGCAGATGGTAAAATCTATGGAAAAACGAGACCAGTGGATGCGGAGGGTCCACCATACATTGCATTGTGGAGGTCAATTTGAATATTTTGGTCATCTATAGCTGTGGTTACATGCTGGCAGTTCTGAAACTTGCAGATAGTCTGGACTTAGGACTGTCTCCAGTATAAGCCAGGTTACAATCTCAGCAATGCTACTTAAATAAATATGTGCCTTTCTGTGGGCATAAATGTGACCAGTTACGATTCTGCTTCCCCTTTACATTTCAAATATGAGTGCTTTTCAAATATAAAATGCTTTCATACAGCTGTAATGTATTGCCACCCTGAATCATACAAAATGGAAGGTAAGCTTTCCTGTTAAATTACTAAGTGAAAGGACTGAGTTGCAGGAAAGGAGGTTCTGTTCTTCACTAATTAGTCGGGAATACAAAATTTACAAAATGAAAATTACTTCTAAGAGAATGGTCTGCAGAAGGAAGCACATGATCGTCCCCAGGATAGTGAAATACGTATGCTAACACAGTTGCCGACAAACTTTGTCAAGGAACCAGATGCTATCTTCAACACTTCTGTCTGCTTTTAATCTGAGGAGCATCCTTGCTACCTCTACAGGCACAAGTGATCTGGTGGTTGAATGCTTTGGGGTAAATAGAAGCTGGTGGTGGTGGTTTTCATTTAAAACTTAAGGAGAAAAATTAAACAGCAAGAGATGAGTAGTTTTAAAACATTCCGTATTTCTTGTCCCTGTTTTTCAGAACTCATACTTTTCCTAGCTATTTTTGTGTCACTTACAGCTGTAGCAAATACAGCACTCGCCTCTCAGAAGTGGACTGATAAGGTACTATGCTTGTGGTCCAGTGCGGATATAATGCCCCTGATAGCTCATTGAGATTAGGAGTATGTAAGTGGACTATGGGATTGCATGCTCCCTTTCCTCTCCTGCTCAAAATCCCTACCTGCCTGACTCCCAACAGCTTTAGTTGTGGTTAAAGTTGACATCTGTACCACTGTTAACTGTGGTTGGCACTACGTTTCCCAATACAAACGTTAAGAGGAAACTTGGTTACCATTAATCATGTTTAAAGCTGTTAAGAGGGTGGAATTTGGACAAGGGGGGAGGTAGGGAGATGTAGTCCCCGGCCTAACCCATGGTTCATTCCCAATCTTTTAATCATGGTTAGAGATTGGGAGCCTTATGCCTGCACTGATTGTATAAGATGCTGCACTCTGAGACTGAAGCTAAAAGCAATCTCCATTAGATTGCTGCTTATCCTTCAAGTGCTAAATTGCTAGATGTACCGCTAAGAAGAGAAGCAAATAGAAATGATTTACCGGTACTTCCCTAGCTAATGGCTACCATTTGGCTTAGTATTCACTACTTTGCTTCTTTTCCCCTTGTCAGCCTTATGGTACAGGGGGAAAAATGCCCTTAAGCATGTGTGCAGAAGCGGCAGTCTTTTCCACTCTGCTCAAGCCTCGGTAGTTTCTTTCTGTAGCGTTGCAACATACATTCTTGCTGTAGCCTCTTCAGAGGCATTGCTGATGTAGAAGTTAGGTTCGCTGTACCCCATATTTGAGTGAACCTATTGCTTTACATCAGTGGTTGGTAATTGTGGTTGGTAATTTGTGGGATATGACACAGTGCAAATCCACATTTCCAAAATCAGTGGCCAATTCCCTTCTACTTCTCTTTGTTTCTTGTCTCTGTCTCCCTTCCCCCAGGGTATGCCACTTCTTTAGCAATGAAATACAGCATGACTAGCTGACGAAAAGCTCAGTGTGAAAAAATCATTGGGGTTGTATATTTGTTTTATCACTGACTACTTACTACCAGCATTTTCTCAGGTGTAGTATCTCTTTGCATAACCCATCTATGAAAATATAAATATCAGACACTAACCAGGGTGCATTGTGCTCCTCAATTTTGCCACATAAGCCCAGAGATTTGAATCAGACTTGGAGATCTCAGCTTTCATGTCTGTTGGGTGGTGTTTTCTTTTTTTTAAAGCAAGTTTTGAAGATTGACTTGAAAGAGTATGGGCAATGTCTGTGAAATCTCAGAAGAAAAAATGAAATCCGAGTGGAAATGTCTGGCTTTTGGCGTGGGTGGCAAGAGAGTACTTTGATAGATAGCTCTTTGTCTTATGTGTGACCAGCAGAAGTAAACTATGCAGCATCAGCAAATGTATTTGCAGCGTTTTATGCAGACAGCAGAACGTGGTTTACCTTGGCACGACTTGGAGTCATTTCTAATGCAGAGTACATGCAGCCCTGTCAGTGACTCATTAAAAAGCATGTGCAGGCAAAGTGTTTAGCAAGTGAAACAAAGGATGCAATTGAGCTTTAAAGCTGCAGTTCACAGTTAAAACTGCTGTTTTCTGTTATGTCAGTTGTAGAAAATAATTAAACTTTTAAATGTTTAGAAGATAGATGCTTCTAGATATAGCATCTGCTTGTTTCAAAAAAGCTAGCAGGAGTGTCTTTATGGGCAAATCTGTTTTCCTGCACATGGTTCCTCAAGATATCCTGCTGGAAATCACTGCAATATTAAAATATTTAATTACTTTAACCCTGGGGGATATTAAAATACTTTAACTTCAGTGAAGAGAGCAAAAAGTAAATTGTTCTGCAAGTCATGCTGACTTCATTAACCACAGCATCAGCACTTTGTCTTGTTTTGTTGTATGGAAACTGATTGACTGCAACATTTCTATAAAAGAACCATATAAAATGTTAATACAGTTGGACCTCGCTATCTGCGGGGATCTGTTCTGGACCCCCCCTGCGGATAGCGAGGATCCACAGATACCGGGGTCCACGTTAAAATTGCTGGAAAAAAAAGGGAAAAAAGGTCAACACGTCATTTAACCTTTTTCTGGGATAAGGCTGGGGGGGGGGGAGGAGAGCCTTCGCGTGACCTGGAGTAGAAGGACAAAGCCTATAAAATACAAAGCAGTCAAACACACCCATATAAAATGACCATAATAAAATCAGAAGCCTAATCTAAAAAGAAATGTGTTTAGGCCATGAAGGAAAGCTTCTAAGGAGGGAGCAATTCATAAACTAAAAAGGAGGGAATTCCGTAAAGTTGGTGCTACTGCAAAGAAGGCCCTATTTCTTGCCACCATCTCTCCTACCATCATAGGATGCAGAGGCCCCACTCTGAGAACCAGAAAGAGCGAGCTTAAAGGGGTGCTCACTGTGTCTTCTCTTACCTTGGCACTTTGTCCCAATGAGGCACTTTGTTCCAGGAGGCCACTTGCTGCTCGTGAAAAGGGCTCGCTCGCAAACAGGCCCTAGTTTTATACAGGCTCCTCCTTCTGCCTTCCTGACTGAAAAGACTGGCCTCTAAGGGTGTGACCTGGATTAGAGGTGGCTGATTAAAGCCCCAGGAGCTGCAAGGCTGCTGCTTCCTGCAGGACAATAAGTGGCTGATTAACTATCCAAAAGAACCCAGTAATAGGAAGCAAGGCTTGTCTGTAAACCGCTTTGTGAAATTTTTGTTGAAAAGCGGTATATAAATACTGTTAATAATAGTACTAATTAATTCCTGCTAACTGGTGGGAATTGCCCTTCCTCTGGTTCTCACCCTCTTAATTTACTGACCTTCTGGTTGGACTTATTTAACCAAAGCTTGTCTTTAAACTTACAGTAGTGAACGCGCCCTCTGATTGGGCGAAGTTCAATTTTCTAACTCCTGTCACGCGGCAACGCAATTCTTGTGCGTTGCCACGCGAAGTAGGAGAAAACAAGACAGACCAACCTCTTTGCACCGCTTGCCGACACTTCGCATCACAATGCATGCGTTCGTGTCATGGGCTTTAAGAAGAAAGCAACTGGATTGATTTACTTGGGATGGTGTCATGCTCTATGCGATATAACGGGCAATATGTTAGTATCGATTCATTTGGATGTTTTGTTTTTTTAATATAGTCCCTTCATTAATTGTACAGGAGGAGTTTAAAAACACACACAGAAAAAGAGCTTAAATTGCAGTGGGGATTGTAAAAGCATTTTTGGTATTGGGTAACAATCATCAGTCAAAAAATGCTGCACAGCTGTTAGAGGTTGAGGAGTTTCTCAGCCAGGATTGGTGGAAAGGAAAGAGAGGTTCTGTTCAGTGAGAGGTGATAGTTGTGAGTGGAGAAATGGACTGGAGAGCACAGAATAATGGAGGAAAACACAAACTTTCTATGAAGTGATACAAAGTTCAGTTCGTAAACTAAGGAAGGTTAGGAATAGTCAGCTGTGATAAGGAAAACCATGTTTGCTGCTTGATGGAAAAAATTGGCTTTAATTGTTTAGTAGTTTTTTCTAGAAGTGAGAAAAAATGTACTTTTTCTTATACAGTGTTTAAAAATGAACCATGTTATTAATAAATAGTGAAAACTTGGTGTTATAAATTTAAAACTTGTGTGGAATTTCAGTGTATTAAACGCCTGTGTCTAAAGCTGTACTCTACCAAAGGGTGTCACTTTGGCAGAGAGAGGGGGGAGGGAGGGAGGAGACTTCACAGGTGAGATCTGTAAAGGGTGAAGTAGCAACCACATGTGTGACACCATCATCTTCCTGAGGAAACTACAGTTCATTAATCCCAGAGAATACTATCCTGGATACAGAAGCTCTGCATACCAATATCTGTCACAAAGATAGACTACAAGCCATCAAGAATAATGCTAATCAGACTGCCAATCTTTACCACTTTGTCCACACTCAGAATTACTTCAAATTTGGATCAACTTGCACCTTCAGGCCTATGACACTGCTATGAGGACTGTCATGTGACTCCACAGTATGTCAACCTATTCATGGCTGATTTAAAACGTTTCCTTAGCTCTTGTCCCCAAAATCTCTCCTGTACTTGAGATATATAGGCAGGATGCCCTTGAGAAATTCCATCAGGACTTCTTTTACCCCACCATCAGCCTGAGCCCAAGCCCACTCCATGGAGCAGATTTGCTTTCTGTGCAACTATATGATGGAGCTATACGCTCCACCATGTGCCAGAAACCCACTACTGTTATACCTACTTACATGCTTTTAGCCTTCACCCAGAATATATTGCATGATCAGTTGACTACCCTACGATGCAGCTGCATTTGTTCCAGTTTAGCAGATAGGAACTTGCACTAGAAGAATTTATAACAGCCATTCCTCAAACTACAATATTTACCCATTCCTCAAATTACAATATTTACCCAATGAAGTGAAGAGAGACCACCTACTACATGATCGATCCAGAAGGGAATATAACAGAAGACCACTGGTTGTCACCTATAGTTTTCAGCTAAAACCTCTACAGCGTATCATTGATGACTTACAGTTCATCCTGGGCAGTAACATTTCTCCCTTATAAGCCTTGGGTGGTAGGTCTGTTCTTGCTTACAGACGGCCTCGTAATCTTTAAAGACTACTCGCCAGCAACATTGGCCCATATAACAGAAGCAAATATATGGCAGGACCCTGGCGCAAACCACATTGCCAACTCTATTCCCCACATCTACTCGGACATTAAAGGACCCAGTAATGTCAGCTACGCTGTTAGGGGCTCATTCACTTGTTCATCCTCCAACTTGATATACATTAGACTAGTATATGCCAACAGTGCTATTCTGCTGTCTGCGTACGTCTGATCAGTCTCAATGCAAAGAATAAATGGACACAAATTTTGTACCAGAAATGGCAGCACCCTGAAACCCATTAGAGAACATTTCAATCTTTAAACCATCACTGATGTCAAAGTGACAGTCCTCCATCCCGAAAATTTCAATGAGAGATTAAGACAGAGAAAAAGCTGAACTAGAATTTATAACAAAACTTGGCACCATCACAAAAGGGCGTCTGGATTGCTGTTGTCATCTTATCACATTAGAGTTAATTGACTTAGCATTGCTGCGCGGTTATCACTAATTGTGAATTGTCACTGTGCTTATCTTGCATAATTTTAAGCTTGTTACAGATCAGCTTTGTTTCATTTCCTCTTTCATTCACTCCGCTGTTTTTTAAAGTTGTGTTTTCTCATTTAGAGGTGTGTGTGTGTGTGTGTGTGTGTGTGTGTGTGTGTGTGTGTGTGTGTGTGTAATCCTTGCCTGCCTGCTGAGGATTTCACTTCATGCATTTGATGATGTAGACTGCAGTCCACAATAGCTTATGCTGAAATAAACGTTAGTCCTTAAGGCTCCACAGGACTCTCTTGTTTTTTTTTTTTCTACTATATAGACATAGACAAGTATTGTTGTCCCCTTTGGAAATGGATTGCATTGTAGCCAAAGTAAAGTTACAAGTACTATAACTTTAAAAAAAAAAAAAGAATTCTGATGTGAGCCAGTGGTGGCAGAGAGTATAGTTAGGGCAAGAGCTGCAGTCCTTGAAAAGATGCTAGTCAATAAGTACATGGGACCAGCAGGCTCTCATTGCTTGTATGTGATGAATCTGCAGGATATAGATATAGAAACCTTTATTGGCATAAACTGGTGAATCTGAAACATACTTTTTTTAAACGTAATTTCACCTTTTCAATGTATTGCATGTGGTATGTTTTTCTTAGCTGTCTCACTCAATTTCCGTGTTTTAAACAATAAGTAAATATGTGACACTAAATTTTCTAGTCATAGTGTTGTGTTAAAGATTTTTCTATTTTATGAGATTATGAGTTAATTTCAGTTGCTACAAAATCTTTCTTACAATCTTTACTCCTCTCTCTAACAGAAAGAACTGTGCAACATGATTCTCGACTGTTGCGCTCAACAGAGAACATATGAGAAATTCTTCGGTTTGCTGGCAGGGGTGAGTTGCTTTCTAGGGCTGGTTCACAAATGTCTATTCAGCATGAGGGTGATCCTGTGTACCTCGGACTGAGCCACTGCCACAGATGAACTTTCATAACACTCCTCATTACCTCAATCAAAGCTTTTCAGTAGTCCACACGTTCAGTGCCTAGTCAATGTCTACGTTCAGCCACACATTCAGTGTCTAGCTAACTGGGCAAGAGGCACTTTTTCAACTGGTGCTCCTCTTACATTTAGCAGGGGGAGAGTAACTGCCCCCCTTTCACCCCAGCACAGTGTCTTTTCTGGTGGCTGTTTGCTGGTGGTGTTCTGCATCTTTTTTAGATTGTGAGCCCTTTTGAGACAGGGAGCCATTTAATCATTTGATTTTGTCTGTAAACCGCTTTGTGAACCTTTTGTTGAAAAGCGGTATATAAATACTGTTAATATTAATAATAATAATAGTCGTCAAGCAGTGTCGGCACCTACGTGAACCAAGCTACAAATGCTACACTGTGCATATAGTAAGCATATAGTAAGCCAGCATATCAGGTAGGGGTGGGTGTGTGTGTGTGTGTGTGTGTGTGTGTGTGTGTGTGTGTCTGCACTAAAGTTCCTCCAGTGTGTATGCTCACTTACTACATGCAATGTGTGAGGGATTTTGGAGTGGAAAAACATTCTAAAATATCTGTGTGTTCTGAAATGAAACAGTCCAGAATTCTACCACCTCAGTTTATGTAATGTTTTGTAATAATAATGTGTAGATTGGTTCCAGTGTTGCTCCCAGAGAACCAGAAACAAAACAGCTGTAGTGGCACTCGTCATTTGCATTCTTTGACTCTCTCTCTCTCTCTCTCTCTCTCTCTCTCTCTCTCTCTCTCAAGAAAACATATATTAACAGCTAGAAGGTTGCACCTGTATGGAGTTTCAGTCCCGCCCCCTGAGAGCCGCACCATCAGGTTGTGAGCAACATTCCGGGGGCAGGAGGACTGCCTGCTGCTGAAAGAGAAAATGGGCAACCTTGAACTAGGGAGCACTTTCTGCATACATGGGCATCTTGGGAACGTAGTCAATATAAGAATATTTTAGGTTATGAAAAAGATGCACAGAATTATTGAAGTGTCAATGATTTGTAAATAGAATCAACCGTACTGCTATGTATTGCTAAGTGACGATAATGTACAATAGTTGACGTGAAGAAAGGTTAATTACAATTAGCTGTTAACTGACTTTTCCTTTACAGGGAGAGATTCATTTTTTTCCCTCTTACACACTGCTGAAAACACTATGCTGATTTTAACTTTTAGATACCACTTTTTCTTTCTCTACCACTTTTTAGATTGTGAGCCCTTTTGGGACAGGGAGCCATTTAATCATTTGATTTTGTCTGTAAACCGCTTTGTGAACTTTTTGTTGAAAAGCGGTATATAAATAATAATAATAATAAAAGCTATTGTGATTTGTTTCATAGCAGTAAACTTGGGAGAAGGTAACTTTTCACCCCTGTGGCATAAAATTAAGTTGAAGAAACTGTCTGAATGTTCAGTATTTAAAATTAGGATCCTAGTAACTACCCTACAGGATCATTCATCTTGTCCGTTTTCCACAGTAGTCATAAGGAAAAGGGAACCTCTAGATGCCAAAGAATCTATTTATATTGTTGCCTTTTCAAGAAGTGTTCATCAGGGGCGCTATAAAAATGTAAGACTCTGTGAAAAAGAGACATTCTGCACAACTCTGTTGCAAAAGTCACGGAATTCCCTCTCCCCCTACAGCTCTGTGCCCCATCCTGTTCCCTTTCCAAGGGTCCCTTGACCTCAGAATGATGATTTTAGGGGACTAATGAGGGTGTAAAGGTAAAGGTTCAGCTCGTTCAAAAGCTAGTCGTTACCGACTCTAGGGGCATTGCTCATCTCCGTGTCCGAAGACACTTCCATGGTCATGTGGTCGGCATGACTCAATAGGAGAGTTTATTTAATATGAGAAAACATGGGCCCTGAATGGAGGAGACTAACAGACTATCAAAATATAGCCACCTTTTACCACTACCGTGTAGGAAAGGAGGAAGGGAAGGATTAAAGCTTAGTTTGATCAAGGCCTCCTACAGCTACCATCTAGTCACTTTAAAAAGCAAACACAGAGAAAATCTTAGTCTTAATCTTTAATTATGATTGATGTGATAAAATTAAGACCCAGGGAACATTCTTATGACAGCACTATTCTGCGTTGCAATTGATTTAGCCCTGTAGTCACCTAAGAGCCATACTTTGCCAACAGGCAAGTCTTAGAGTTAACACTGACTCGTTGAGTTGCAGATGTGTGATGGTGCTGGGCCAGCAAAAACCGGATGCTATAACTTAAGTACATTCTGATTTAAGCACACACTGCTGGGACCTAACCTATATGGGACTTAAGGCCCAATCCTATCCAATTTTCCAGCCCCGATGCAGCCCAGAGGTACGGGAGCAAATGTTCTCTTGCCTTGAGGAGACCTCCATGACTGCCCCACCACCACCACCGCAAGATGCAGCGCACACCCCATTGGCACGACTGCATCAGCACTGGAAAGTTGAATAGGATTGGGCCCTTAGTGTACCTTTCTCAGATTTCACTCAAGGAGCTTTGGATTCAAACCAACATCTCAAAAGAGAGACTACTAAGTAGTGTTTCAAATGTTTGTCCAGTTAATTCTGGAGCATTTCTTTATTTGCTTTTCTTAATGTGTGTTTCTTAACTGTGCCCTGATTTTTCAGCGCTTCTGTATGTTAAAAAAAGAATATATGGAATCATTTGAAGCCATTTTCAAAGAGCAATATGACACTATACACCGGTTGGAAACAAACAAGCTGAGGAATGTTGCCAAGATGTTTGCACATCTTTTGTACACAGATTCGCTTCCATGGAGTGTAAGTGGAAGAAGTTTCTAATCTTGCATTTGGTTTCCGAAAAGGCAAAGTATTTTAAAATACTTAAAATGTAGGTGGCATCAGTTAAAATGTATTTCATGAGCTGAGTGCCACATGGGAGTTTGGCCTTGAGAAGGACCATGAACTTCGAAGTGGACTGCTGGACCTCAGAACAGAACACGTTCAGACAAATGGTTTTTAATCTGGGCTTTTGCTTTTAGGTAAAAGTGTCAAACTTTGAGATGGTAGCTACTAAGCCTCTTGATACTTGCATGAATTTTTCACAATTTTTAAAAAAATTCACACACTACATTGGAGTCAAAGAATAAATTTGAAGGGAAAAAGTAGGGTTTGGATGTTAACTTGTCACTTCTGTTTGTAGGTCCTTGAGTGCATAACACTGAGTGAAGAAACAACAACATCCTCCAGTAGGATTTTTGTTAAAATATTCTTCCAGGAGCTTAGTGAATATATGGGACTTCCTAACCTTAATGCAAGGTTGAAGGATGAGTGAGTAGATTTATATTGCAAATTAGCCTTACAGTGCCTTTTTATATGAGCATGTCATTAGATTTCCTATTCATGTTTAAGTTCCTAATTAAAATGCTGTCCTAATTTTTTTTTGCACGTTCTGAAACAGTCTTGCAGCGCCATGTACATAAACGTGTGCATGTGTACAATGTCAGTTGTGACTGTCAGCACAATCCTACCCAGCTCCTCTACTGGTGCAGCAGTGGTGGAGGGCAGAACAGGAGGCTTTGGAAGGGAAAGGGGATTTAAATCCCCTTTACATCCCCCTTTAAAGGGGATTTAAATCCCCTTTCCCTCCTAAAGCCTCCCGTTCTCCCTTCACCACTGCTGCACCACTGGAGGAGCTGGGTAAGATTGTGCGCTCTCTCTCGCTCTCTCTGTGCGCGTGTGCGTGAGAGATGTGGATATCCCTTTTGGTGGGATAGTTATTTAAATGGGTTGTGGACTTTCAAGTCCTCAAAAAGAATAAGATAATCTTGATCATATCATTTAGATTTTCAGTCGCTTAAGATTGTTTGGCTAATAGTTTGTTTTTGACACATCTTGGATTACCTATCTTTTAAAAAATGGAATGCAAAAAGAAATGAAATGATTTAGTCATTTTTCATCTGTGGATCTGTTTGAATCTCTAAATACTTCGATTTGTCAAACAGACACAGCAAAATAGCCTTCCTCATTTCTGTCCTTCAGTTTCATGAAGTAATACACTATATGTGATATATATGGGAAAATATCCCCTTGAATCTGAAACGGATAAATTGAACTCATGCTATAAAACTATGCCCCCCTCTTCCCAAATCAGTTTCATCCAAGGCACCAAAACCAGCTTAAGAGGGAGCCACAAACCATGCCAACCATAATGATCTTGTGTTTAATCATCAACATCTACGGTTGTCTAGATTTTTTTACAGCTGGCTCACCATCTTCATGGCCAGACAGTGAATAAGCACTGACACAGCAGGACTTCAAACTGGCCTCATCCTTAATTAAATCACAAGTGGTTGATGTTTACCACTGAACTTGTCTTAAATAACAGCAGTGGAAGACCTCAAGCCTTCAACATCCTGAGAAAAGTGACAGGCATCATTTTACTTACTTGGTTCACCTTTCTCCCCCCCCTCGCCATACCATCCCCCGCCTGCTATACCATCAACTGTTCTTTTAGTTTCTTATACGCTGTCCATACCTCCCCCTCTAGATTATCATTGCAAAACCATGGAGGAGCTCTTTATGAAGATGCCTTTTTAAGGTGTCATAGATTCATCATGATTTAACAACCTTGATGACAAATGTTAGCCCCAGAAAATGAGACACAAAATATATAAGGAATCATCATTTGTCTATTTTATATAGAGATACCTATCTATTCTTCCTGATGAAAAGTTATCAAAGTGTTTCTTGTATTTTTGAACAGTAATGTTTTAGGATCTGAATGGTAGGTAAATAGAATGTTTAAATACAAGTTCTTTTTCAGTGCTAAGATGCTTTGTAAAAAAATTGGGTCACTTCTGCCTAGCCCAGTTCTTGGCATTGAAAATATAATTTATCTTGCCATTCTGAAATTAGAACAGCTGGCAAAAATCTTAAGGCTAAGTGGGTAAAAGTTACACTTTCAGCAGTGTATGTTTCATGTACAGATATTACTTATCTGAAGTGACTAATCATAGAATACATTTGTTCACTTTAGTGCTACTGAATATGTTGTCCTGCTTGGGTTTACTAACTATACCCCATTCCCCCGAAAATAAGACAGGGTCTTATATTAATTTTGGCTCCCCAAAAACACGGTAGGTCTTATTTTTAGGGGAGGTCTTATATTTATGAGTGCCAGCAAAAATCATGAAAAAATGATGGTAGGTCTTACTTTTGGGGAAACATGGTAGTAAAGAGCAACATCTTGATTCAGTCTATCTAAGTACAGTAGCAGAATAAGATACAGTAGCAGGATAAGACATCTTATCCTGCTACTGTAGGATGCTTGACAATGCTCCTTGTAATATGAGCAAAGCATTTTTATGTGTGATATTATACAGGTTTTTACTTTTAACGTTTTGTGTTGTGTTTTTAACCAACACAATTTTTTCTACATGGAATTACTTGGTATGCTTGTTTTTTATTGATATCCTATATACCTTTTTGTCATGGCTTTTTACCCCTTAAACTCAAGTTATTTAAATATTGTTGCTGGCCAGGAAAATCTTACATCGTATTTTATCCTGTTTTGGTTTCCTACAGAATTAAGATGGTTTGGAAGGATTTTTTGGGAAGTGTATCTTGTAATTCTGAATCTCCTTCTATGGTTACTGTGTGCTAACTTAAACTTTCTGTAGCTCAAGGTATAACTACTATGTTTGCTTTTAACAGAACTCTGCTACCATTCTTTGAAGGATTGTTACCTCGGGATAACCCACGGAATACTAGATTTGCAATCAATTTCTTCACTTCTATTGGTCTTGGAGGACTGACGTAAGGAAACTCATTTTGTTATACATAAAGACCGGAACTGGGGTTTTGACACAGGGCCAAAATGACTGATTCCCATCCCCAGTGTGATATGATGGGAATTCAGGGCACACTTTCCTTTCCCGCCTTTGCCCCTAGATGTTCACATTGGGGATGTGATATTCAAGTATGGCCTATGAACATAAAATCTCATCCACCGAGATCCAGATCCTGCAGTAGATATTCAAGAAAAAATCAGGTTCTGTGCAATTTGAGAGATACAGTGACATGTAGCTGTACTAAAAACATTGGTGATGGAGCACACATGCTTCTGTTGGATGAGGGAAGAAGCCATGTTCTCACTAGCATATGGACCATATTGGGTATAGGTATCTTCTCATGCTCTCTAGGTATCACACGAGAGTCTTGCAGACAAATGGAGTTTAGAGTTGAGCTATGCAAATGTGAACTGGCTCAGTGCGTCTTGGTGAGACCAAGAAACAGGCTATGGTTTGGGATGTAACTGAGAGAGGCTAAACACAACTCCTCATCCCAGTAACTGAATTAATATTTGTTATCTACCTTCTTAAGACCTGCCAAATTTGTTTAATTAGGGATGAGCTACGTGAACATTTGAAGAATGCACCGAAAATTATCATGACACAGAAACAAGATGTGGAATCATCTGATTCGGATTCATCTTCAGAATCGGAGTCATCTGGGTCGGGCGATGCCACTAGCAGCAGTAGCTCGGGGTCCTCCAGTGGGAGTGAATCATCTGGCAGTGAGCACAGCACTGACTCAGGTATTAAGCTCCAGCAATAAATAAGTGTGTGTGTGTGTGTGTGTGTGTGTGTGTGTGTGTGTGTAATATAATATACAGTATATATATTTGCTCTGCATGCCCTGATACACTTGTGCTAAGGAAAAATAGTGATGGTTATTTAATCATGGACAGTTGAGCCACATCTTATGTGTGACAGATGTGCACTAATTTAAATATATGCATTTCCCCCCTCCAAAAAAAGCAGAGAAAATAGTGCAGGTAATTCTGTCCGCCATTCCTGAAATGGGTGAACAAAGCTACGGTTTCCTCAGTCCTCTCAGTTGCTGCATTTCTCTTGTGCTTTTAATTCTTAGAGACAGTATGTATTTAGATTTAAGGGAGTTTTGACTGTAGCAATTTTAACTTTATGCACCAACCTCGGAACATAACCTTCACATATGATTTAGGATGACTGTATTGCTTCATCTGCTTAAAAGTAATTTCGGTTATTTAAAAACCTTAGGAATCTTCACTCATCCGTCAGTCTGAAGATGAAATAGAGATTCTACATATAAATCCTTTCAGGAATATCTGTATAATTTTAGACACTTTTGTATAAAATGGATTATTAATTTGGCAAACATGAACATTTACAAATTTACTTTAGGCCAGTGTAATTTACTTTAGGCCAGTGTAATTTGAGTAAGTGTGATAATCTCCCTGGAGGGTAGCTTTGTACATACCTAATTGATTTGGCACATTCTTCACATGATGAACTGTGAGTTTTCACATGCAGAGTTGTTGGCTTGAAATTGAAAGGAGTACATGGTAGAAAGAAACTTTGAAAACCAACCTGATGTGTATTTTTCATGTAAAGTGCAATTTCTCTGGAGTAGGAAGGGGGGCCATTCGGTACTGAATGGGTTAACCCCTTCCCACGTCTGAGGCAGGATCGGTTGAGCAGAGTTGGCTCCTCCTCCTCCGTGGGCGTTGCTCCCCAGTCCGATCCTGCCTCAGTCAGAGAAAGATGGGTTATTCTTTGTGAGCAAGAGTTGTGTTTTCTGAAGTGAACACCCTTTTTTCTTCCTCGATTTCCTTTCTTCTTCTCTGTCCCCGCTGTCCCTCCCTATCCGCCCCCGTCTCACTAGCTAGAGTGCGTGTCAGGCTGCTGTGGGCAGACTCACCAACGCTTGTCGGCGTTTGGGAGTTCCCGCTCCTTTTTACCTCAGGCGCCCTTTGAAGATCAGCTGAGGCGCGCGGCTCCGACAAGCGAGCGCGAACCCGCTGGGCGGCGCCGCTGTCGGGTGTGTGTTTTCTCCTTCGGCTCCCCCCTGCCTCCACGAGAGTTGCCGGCTTTGGGGAAGACGGGCCGTTTCTTCTGCTTTGGGCCCGACGACGCGACTTGCGACTTTCGCTGGCCCAGGAAGCAGCCGGATCGCCGGACTGAGCCGGGAGGCTACAGCGTGTGCGCGGTAAGGCCGTAATGGCGGATGCGAAGGGGGAGGAGGCCGAGGCAACTATGGGGGATAGCGGCGCGGTCAGCGCCCCGCAAGTGGACCCAGCGCTCAACGCGCACCTGCAGCTGCTGGTGAGGGAGGCTGTCGCAGTCGCCCTAAAGTCTCTTGGTGGCCATGCGTCAGAGCGGAAACACAAGCGATCTCGGAGATCCAGATCTAGGGACTCCCGATCTCGCTCCAGCCGCATGGGGACAAGTCCAGCCAGCCAGGCCCCTGTGGGTCGCGCTTCTAAGCGCAGCAGGCAGCGTTCCCCTAGTTCGCACTCTGGGGTGCGCGCCTCACCAATTCCTCAGAGGATCAGTGCCGCATATTTGAGTTCTACTCCATCCTCCTCCGATGGCTCTGATAGGGAGGAGGGTGAGCTGTCTGAGGATGGGGAAGGGGGAGACAAGGATCATAACCCTAATAGGCTCTTCCCTCCCGAGTTATTCCCGAGGATGGTCACCAAGGTCGTTTCTGTTTTGAATTTGTGTCCCTCACAGGCTGCCAGTGCGCACCAGGGGGGGCCCTCAGCTCCAAAAGGCATTTTTCCGCAGGGGCCTGTTTTGCCCACTACTGTACCATTTCCAGCTTCTTTCCAATCTGCCCTGGAATTGGAGTGGAAAAACCCTATTAAATCCAAGTACAGTGCCAAGCTGGTCAATAAGCTTTATTCCCTCCCAGAAGAGGCCATGGCGCTACTTGCGGTTCCAAAGGTCGATGCGCCGGTCGCTGCACTTTCGTCCGCCGCGGTTATTCCTTCGGAAGGGGAGGGGGGTCCTCGGGACCCATGTGACAAAAAAGTGGAATTCTCCCTTAAGAGGAACTATGAAGCCGTCACGCAGTCCCTGAGGGCGTCTGTCTCAAATTCGCTTTTTTCCAGGGCGGCCTTTCTTTGGGTGGAGGACCTGATCAAGTCTGAGCCAGGTCTCTCCAAGAAGGCCAAGAATACCCTCAAAAAGATTTCATTGGCCTCCGCGTTCGCGGCCGATTCTTCGTATGATTCGCTGCAGCTTAGTGCCAGGGCTCTGGCGTCTAATGTAGTGGCCAGACGTAATGTTTGGCTCAGGAATTGGGACGTGGATTCGGGGTCCCAACATAGATTGGCGGGAGTACCGTTCCAAGGGGCGAAGCTTTTCGGGGACGCTCTTGAACCCCTCTTGATTGAAAACAAAGATAAGAGGAAGGTCCTTCCCTCTACAAGCAAGGAGATCCCGAAGAATAAGCTTCCGCCTCTTCGCTCCTTTCGGACCACGCCCAGACCCAGAGAGTCCAACAGGGGGCCAAATCGTTGGAACAAGTCCAGGGTTTTCCCCAGGGGCAGACCCGGGGGCTACCAAGGGGATGTCTCCCGCAAACCCTTCCGTTCCCAGCGCAACGCCTGACTCTTCATCAGACTCCGTCTCCGCACCTATCGGAGGGCGTCTTCTCGCCTTTGCTCCTCGCTGGCGGGAGACGACCTCGGATCGGTGGATTCTGGATACGGTATCCAGGGGCTACTCCCTGGAATTGAACAAGCTGCCCGGAAACAGATTCTGGAAGGTTCCCATTTCCAGGGACCCGGTCAAGCATCGCCACATGCTGCACGCAATTCAACATTTATCCGCGATCCGGGCCGTAGAGCCTGTTCCCAGCGGTCAACGGGGGAAGGGAGTCTATTCTACGCTGTTTCTGGTGGAAAAGAAGAGCGGCGACTTCAGACCCATTCTGGATCTGAAGTGGCTAAACCTTTTTATGGCCCGAAAGCGTTTCAGGATGGAGTCCTGGAGATCCATCGCGGCGACACTTCGGAGGGGGGATTTCCTCACCTCCATAGACCTCTCCGAGGCCTATCTTCATGTCCCCATTCGACCACGACATCGTCAATTTTTACGTTTCGCTTATGGAAGCTCCCATCTCCAGTTCCGGGCCTTGCCCTTTGGGCTCAAAACGGCTCCTCGCGTGTTCACAAAAACGTTAGCGGGTCCTCTGGCCTGGCTGAGAACGCAGGGGATTGCCGTCATTCCTTACCTGGACGACATTCTGATCCGTGCCGACTCGAGGATGTCTTCCCTGCGAGACACAGGAACGACGATACAGTGTCTGCAACACCACGGCTTTGTAGTCAATTTGTCCAAGAGTGCGCTATCTCCAACCCAGGTGATCGAGCATCTTGGCCTGGTTTTCGACACCAAGGAGCTCGCGGTCTCCCTCTCCCGGGATCGTCAGCGGAACCTCTTGACCCTTCTACAGCAGACCAGGGCGAAGCTGACAGACGACCTGACGTCTTTGGCCACGCTTCTGGGAGTGATGGTCTCCTGTCAGGACGTAGTGGCATGGTCCAGGTGTCACACACGTCCTCTCCAGAGGCTTATTCGTCCCTTCTCGAAATTAATAGAACGCAAGAGGAACAGAGTTGTGCCGTTGACTCCGGATTTTCTGACCAGTTTGGACTGGTGGCTGTGCCCGGGACGTCTATCGGCACCGTCGCCTCTGCACATGCCGGAACCACAGATTGTTACCACGGATGCCAGCCTCCTGGGTTGGGGGGCCCACTTGGGTCACTTGGTAACACAGGGGACATGGTCGATTCCGGAATCCAAGCTCAGCATCAACCTTTTGGAGCTTCGGGCAATCAGACTTGCCCTCCTTCACTTCCAGAATCAGGTCCGGGGCCACGCTGTTCTCGTCAAGACCGACAACATGACTGCGAAGGCGTATATAAATCGCCAGGGGGGTACGAGATCGATCAGGCTAGCCAGGGAGGCGGAGGAGCTGTTTCTTTGGGCGGAGCGACACCTGCTGTCTTTACGGGCCGAACACCTCGCGGGTGCGATAAACATCACCGCGGACTGTTTGAGTCGTCAAAGCATCGGAGAGACGGAATGGCAATTGAACCCGGTAGTGTTCTCCCTCGTGGTGGAAAGATTCGGGTCCCCGAAGGTAGATCTCTTTGCATCCAAGTTGAACGCCCAATTGCCGAGGTTCTACGCGAGATTGGGGGGCCAGGGGGAAGAGCGGGTGGACGCTCTGAGAGCCGCGTGGCCACCAGGGCTTCTTTATGCTTTTCCGCCCGTTGTCCTTCTTCCCCGAGTGTTGCAGCGGATCCGGCTTCTGAAGGCTCGGGTCATTTTGATTGCTCCACGCTGGCCGAGGAGGCCTTGGTTCTCGGACCTGGTGTTGATGTCAGCAGTCGAACCGTGGCCACTGCCGTGCAGGGACGACCTTCTTCTCCAGGGTCCGCTAACTCACCCGCAACCGCAACATTTCCATCTTACGGCCTGGATGTTGAACGGCGAGAGTTAGGCCGGTGCGGCTACACTGCAGGTGTCGTGGGCACCCTTCTGGCGTCCAGACGTCCTTCCACCAAAAAGATCTACGGGGTGACTTGGAGACGTTTTGTCGGTTGGTGCGAGCAGCGAGGTTTTCGACCACTTCATCCCAAGTTACATCAAGTGTTAGAATTTTTACAGGATGGTTTGTCTCTTGGTTTGAGTACCAGTACCCTCTGACGCCATGTGGCGGCCCTTAAGAGTGTGCTGGGGGCTGGGGGTGACGGGAGTGTGTTGGACCACCCTCACGTCCATCGTTTTCTCAGGGGGGTCTCGCTTCTTAACCCGCCTGTGGTTCATAGGTTCCCTACTTGGGACCTGAATTTGGTACTTAACGCCCTCATGAAGGATCCATTTGAGCCTCTGGCCAAGGCATCGGTCCAGGATCTTACGCTTAAGACTGTTCTGTTAGTGGCATTGACATCTGCCAGACGAGTCTCTGAGTTGGGGGCTTTATCGGTTAACGAGAAGCTGACTGTTTTCCATAAGGACAAGGTGGTTCTGGCCCTAGATCCGACGTTTATGCCCAAGGTTAATTCGGTTTTTCACCGGTCCCAGAATGTGGTCCTTCCGGTTTTTTGTCCCAACCCTACGCACCCGAAGGAGCGGGAGTGGCATTCCCTGGATGTGCGCAGG
The DNA here is from genome assembly GCA_026170595.1 of Plestiodon gilberti rubricaudatus. Lineage (NCBI taxonomy): Eukaryota > Metazoa > Chordata > Lepidosauria > Squamata > Scincidae > Plestiodon > Plestiodon gilberti. Next base: position 170,821,196 of record JANXHW010000001.1, read on the forward strand.
GCTCTGCGCTATTATATGCATCGAACGGAGGCTTTCAGGAAGACGGAGGCCCTTTTTGTAGTCTTCCAGGGTCGGTCCAGGGGTAAGAAGGCTTCGGCTTCTCTTATTGCTAAGTGGCTTCGACAGGCCATACAATCTGCATATATTGCCTTAGGGCAGACCCCTCCAGAGGGGATCCTAGCGCATTCCGTCAGGAGTGCCGCAGCTTCGGCGGTTTTTGATGGATCTTCCTCTTTGGTTGATCTTTGCCAATCAGCAACTTGGTCTTCTCCCTCTACTTTTCTGAGACATTATAAGATTGATAAGTTGGCCTCTAAGGAGTCGCATTTTGGCTGCAGGGTTTTGCAGCACGTGGTTCGTGGTGGAGACAAGTAAGCCCCCCCCCTGGGATGCCACAGCTCTGGTATGTCCCATTCAGTACCGAATGGCCCCCCTTCCTACTCCAGAGAAAAACGGAATTCCCTACCTGTGAATCTCCTGTTCTGGGAGAGGAAGGGGGGGCATTCGACCCACCCGGTAACTTTAGTCTTGTCTCCACGGTTTTCTTGGTTTTTTAGTTTTACTGGCGCTTTTTAGTCGCGCGTAGTTAGCTTATCCAGTGGGTGTTAATTACCTGTTCTCTAGTCTTTCTGTTTTCAAGGTTCTGGTCTGTTCGCTCTTTGGTTGTTTCTCCTCAAAGTGTTCCTGGGTATGAGTGTGTGGATTCGACCTGGACACCTCCGGATGTCGGCGAGCTGTTCCCGAGTTCATCTTTTTGCAGTATCGGACTGGGGAGCAACGCCCACGGAGGAGGAGGAGCCAACTCTGCTCAACCGATCCTGCCTCAGACGTGGGAAGGGGTTAACCCATTCAGTACCGAATGCCCCCCCTTCCTCTCCCAGAACAGGAGATTCACAGGTAGGGAATTCCGTTTTTTCCTGTGACATTGCTTTCAGGTGGATTTCCCTCCTCACATGAAAAGTGATGTAGTACAATCCCCCTGAATGGCTTGTATCACCTCAGTTTAAAGACACATGAATCTTCCCTTACTTTACTTTTGAGTAGCTAAACTGACAGTCCTAATTTATTCTCTGGCTTGTTTCCACAGTCAGGGGATTAATCACATTGAAATAAGAGCTCCTGCATAATTAGATCTCCTTAGTCCACCTCTACTTTATCTTGAAATAAGTTCAGGCTGATCTGAAAACTCCGTTTTCACTGCCCCCAAAATAACTGAAAGTGAGGAGCTTCTGGGATATTCACCAAATTCACCCACTTAGTTGTTTCCCCTCCATCAGCAAAAATGCTGGACCAAAAACTGTTCGCCCAGTATGAGAATAAGTAACGAACCAAATCGTAACATGGCCATATATCTTGAGTATGCAAAAAGGGATGAGATTTAGAAGTTGTTGTAAACTATACAGTGATGAGATGCTGACATACTCATGTGGGCAAAGCTGTATATTTCGCTAGAACATCTGGAGATTGAAGCCCACAGAAATCCCTCTTAGTCATTGCTTGTTGTGCGAATGTGTTAATCTTTCTCTTGCACTTTATGTCTGTGATTCCTGGTGCAGGAATATTAAGTCGTAGTATAATGTAGTTGTAGTGCAACTTGTTTTGTGCTTCGTCTGTACTATATCCAAGTTTCTTTTGCTGGTCGCACAGTATGCATTAATTTCCATATTTAAAATTAGTGTTCTTGAGTAAGAGTCATCCTGCTGATTTTTAAAATACTTGATTATGAAATATAATGAATTATTGTTAATCCAATGGTGCCTGCTAGTCCAGTTTGGAGAGCAGATGACAACCCAGCATGAGCTTCTGCATTTAGGTAGCATGCTGATTAAAAAAAATGTAATGGTGGTTTAAAGAGCAAGTGTCCTCTAATTCACAAAAATACTGTGGCTTAGGATAAAAAGAGATCCTCTGTAATCTGTTGCAAATTTGCTTTGTGTTGCCTCTAACTATAAATCTAATACATCAGTAACACCAAATCGCTAAACGAAGACATGCTGGAACAGGGTCAGAGATGTGGCATTTCAGCAGAGAGCCCAGATGGCTTATGCACAGACAGCTGCGATTAGATGGGAAGCAGAGAGGCAAGTCCTTGGTGACAAATTTACCTGAGTCTGCAATCTGCTAGTGTGAGCGCGACATTATTTTATTTTATTCCGTGTGTTTTTAATTTAGTACATTCTATTCTAGCGTTTTGTACCTGCCTCATTGAAAAATTGATTCTGTAATGAGGCACTTTGATAGAAACAGCGGTAGACTTTTATTTTTTATTAATGTCACAAGCAGAAATATTACCAAAGTGATTAAATGCAGCCGTCCTTTGTGTACGAGTCAGCTTCTGTTTGTTTACAATGTTAGGGAACAGAACTTTGGGCAAATTGATGGGAATTCAACTGAAGATGCAGTGTTTCCGAGGACGTTTCTTAGGGCCCAATCCTATCCAGCTTTCCAGTGCTGATGCAGCCACAGTGCCAGTGGCGTTGTTACTATGGGGGCCCTGTGGCTCAGGGCCCCCGGCGCCAGCTTCGGGGGGTGCCAACGAGTCCGAGTTGGGCGCGGACTCCGAGTCCGAGTCGCCCAACGGACTCGAGTCAGAGTCGCCCGAGTCCGAGTCGCGGCCCCGCTCTCACCCCGCCGGGCCGGCCTCGTGCAACTGCATTTCAACTTTACCCGGCCGGCGGCTGTTTCTGCGCATGTGCAGAAACAGCCGGGTTGAAAAGGAGTCGCACCGAGGCGCCTTTTCAACCCGGCTGTTTCTGCACATGCACAGAAACAGCCGCCGGCTGGGTAAAGTTGAAACGCGGTTGCGCGAGGCTGCCCGCTGCCACCCGCCGGGATTCCCAGGTAAGTGTGGTAAAAACCTGGGGGAGGGGAGAAGCGACGCCCTGGGGGGAATTAAATAAATAAATGGCGGGTTTGGCGCCCCCCCAAATCGTGGCTCCGCCAGGTGGGGAGGGGGTGCCAATTCAGCGAGGGCCCCCCTATACTTTTAGGGCTAGGGACGCTACTGCACAGTGCAGCCCCAAGGTAAGGGAACATTTGTTCCCTTATCTTGAGGAGGCCTCTGTGACTGCCCCCACACCACATGATGCAGTGCACACCCTGTTGGCACAGCTGCATCGGCACTGGAAAGTTGGATAGGATTGGGCCTTTGGAGTGCTTCCAGAATTTTACCTGCTTTGTTTGAAGATAGTCAACCAAGTAGACCTCCCTAGCATAGGTCATAAAGGCTGTTTCAGCAGCATTACGACTCGTATAAAACTGCTAAATGAATTATACTATAGAATTTGTATAGGGATTTAAAAAAGACATTTGTTATGAGTTCACAAAGTTAAAGCAGCAGAATCTGAAGCTTGGATCCAAAAAGCTGCCACCGTGTGCCCAGTTGAATCTTTGACTTTTTCCTTTTGGGTGATAGACCCTCATGCTGTATCAGAAACTGCTTTCAAACTCTGATGAACTTTGAAAAGCATTTTCTGATGTGGCATGAGGATCCACCACTCAGAAGGAAGCAGTTGAAGAGTCTACTGGGCATGTGTAAATGCTTCAGAGCAACGCACCAGTTCTTTGGATTAACTCAAAAGCTTTAACGTGCACATATTTAAAATCTCTGTCATAAGAAGACCCTTGCTGGATCAGGCCAAAGGCCCATCTAGTCCAGCTTCCTGTATCACACAGTGGCCCCACCAGATGCCTCAGGGAGCACACAAGACAACAAGATACCTGTATCCTGTTGCCACTCCCTTGCACCTGGCACAGAGAGAACCTATTCCTACAACCAGGAGGTTGCTTATCCCCATAAGCTGTTGTAAGCTGTGATGGACTTTCCCTCCATAAATCCCCTTTTAAAGGCATCCAGGCCAAGTGCCATCACCACCTCTTGTGGCAAGGAGTTCCACAAACCAATTACACGCTGGGTAAAGAAATATTTTTTCGTCTGTTTTAATACTCCCTCCACTCAGTTTGAGTGGATGTCCCCTAGTTCTAGTGTTGCGTGAGAGGGAAAAGAACTTCTCTCTATCCACTCTCTCCATCCCATGCATAATTTTATACGTCTCAATCATGTCCCCCCCTCAGCCGCCTTTTCTCGTGCGTGTGTGTGTGTGTGTGTGTGTGTGTGTGTGTGTGAGAGAGAGAGAGAGAGAGAGTGAGAGAGTTGCTGAACAAGTTGTTTACCCTTGATGGTAGTGGGAATAAAAGTTCAATTCCATTAATTAAGCATTAAATCTGCTTGGCAATATAGGTGTGCATTGCTAAACAATTTACCTGTTGACGCCACATACACGACAGCCTTCCTGGCACCTCAGAACACTTCCTTTCTTACACAAATTCTTTCTTATTCAGGCCTCCAGAGCCCGCTTTCGGGTAGCGCTTGATCCACAATCCACTGCTTTGGCCTCCGCAGGCCAGAATGACCCACAGAAGCATCCGGAAATGACTTCTGGTTTGCGGAGACAACTTCCAGTTTTACCGGATGTCAATTTTGGACGCTTCTGCAGACCATTCTGATGCAGTGGGTTGCAGGCCCAATGCGACCCGGAGGCCATATTCCAGACAGCGACAGATTGGCTTTTAACAGGGATCGGGGAGCGTATCCCCATCATTAAGCAACACATACCTGTATTCTGTGAAGACATTCCTTTTTAGTGAGATAAAAATACCTCACTTGAAGGTTAAAGGGGCTGAGTTGCTGTCTGTTGAAATGTCTTTGCTATCAGTTGGAAGGATTTAATCAAACAGTGAAGTCCGTAGGAGGTGATAGTGTGAGTTATGTTGCTATTGCTGAGGTTTTTGTTTTGTCAGAATAGTTGTCTGTATGTCCAACACAGGAAAGCATTTCTGCTCACGCAGCTGCAGTGCCTTGACTGATGGTTTCCCTGTCTGAAGCCCCTTCCCTGAGATACGCTCCTGAGGGTCAGGAAACCCTCCAGAACAGCTTTTCAGGAGACATGGGGGAAATCGTTCTACTCACGCAGCATGATCTTTGGATGCCTGCCAAAGTGCAAGTTAAGGAAAGTGAATACATTAAGTTTTTTAAAAAAAACTGTTTTTGTTACTTTCAGAAGTGAAAAGGAGGAAGCCACAAAAGAAGAAAACATCAGACAAAGATTCAAAGAGAAAGCAAGTAAGTAAAAAGAAACAGCTTGAAAAGAAAGAGAGAAGACAGCCTGAGAGGGAAAATGGTGCTGAGAGAGAGACTGAACGGAACGTTGACAGAAAGTCAAAAGACCCAAGCAGGAGGGATGATGCATCAAAGAAATCTTCCTATGACAGAGAGTATTCCAGTGACAGAAACAACTACTGGAGTGGAAAGGACAGGGATCAGGAAAGAAATATGCCTTTGGAAAGCAAAACTAGTCATTCTAAAAAGAAAAGAGCAGAAAAAGGAAATTCTTTCTCTGATGATGAAGGAAAGGACAGACACTGGACTAAAGATGGTGAACTTCACCGGAGAAGAAAGGACAGGTCAAAGTCCCGAGAGAGACCCCGCAATTATCCCAGTCCCAGAGAGGATGAGGAACGCAGCCGATACAGTGACCAATTCAAAGAATCGAGGAAAGATGAGGGCAGGCGGCGACACAGAGAGGGTTCCCCTTACGGACGCAAAGGACGCTAGTAGATAGATCTTTGAAGTACAAATACTTTTTCCCTTTTGGTGAAAACGGTGTTTTTACGACATATTGAACAGTTTTTAACAGGACCTTTTGTACAAAATGCTTATTTGTAAACTTCATTGGGCCTTTTAAGGTTTTCAGTACCATATATTTTTATGATCGCTATTAAATATTGAAGCCTTCTACCAAGCTTCAGCGTGTTTGAATTCAAGAGAAATCAAATCTTGTTTGTTTTGTCAATAAAACAGTTAAACATTTGTGTTCTAAGAAATATTGGATCATCGCAAATACCCCTGTAAATAATATTTATTAGTCTTGCAGTGCTTGTCATTCCTTCGTTTTTGTTTGGTACGTGAATCCCAAAACAGTGAGATTTCAGTGCAGCTATTAAAAGATTTCCCTTCATAAATTATAAATACCTTATAATTGCGTGAACTTCAAACACAGTATTGATGACAAATAGTTTTTTGCTATGTTTATTTTGAGGAGAAAACTGAAAACTACTGCTTGGAACTGAAACCTTTATGGAAATCTGTCACAATGTTGTTGTATTGGTTACATCAAATCCCCACTTTCTAAGTTTTGTTGAAGTTTGAAGAAGATAAAAGTTCAAAAAAATGTGATGCAAAGACTTCGGTTTCTTTAAACTTAGAAAAATAAGCACAAACTGCATAAGTTGTGTTTGATAGATTATTAAGATCACAAACCCCATGTCTTTGCATTTTTGCCTTTATTAATTAATGGGGCTTGGCTGAGCACTTGAACCACTGTATCAAAATCAGAATTAAAAACCAACTTGTTCTGAAAAACTACTTGTTCTGGCAGCCGGCCATGTAAAAATAGTGGTATTGCTCTATAATTTCTCTGAATAATTGACTGTTCTGTTGAGTCAACACATGTGCAACCTGTACAAATTCTAGCTCAGCAACACTGGAGTTAGGACAAAACCGAAGAGAGATCTTACCTGTTGAATACAAATAAGTTGTACAAAATCTTATTTATTCAAATACAATCATTTATTTCTCAGCTTTTGGATTGTTTCAGTTCCCTGATTTTTTAAATAAAACCTTGTATAGCTTTTATGAAACACATTGTGAGGCAAGATCTCAAAGGAGATGGAACATATCTGATGTGTCAGCTGTGCCTCAAAATATGCCTTATTTAGTTCACTGAAAAAGGATTTCAAGAAACTCACATCCCTCATCAGTCCAATTAGCATGATGCCTGTTCTTGACTTCTGCAGATCCATTTGCCCTTTCTACCATTAAAAGAATATCACTTCTGATACCAGAGCCTAACGATGGGCATTTCATTAGTTACACTATAATATCTGCCACTAAACCTCAGTGTAGAATGTTTGAACGAGTAAAGTCTGTGAAATAGCCCATATTTGAGTTATGGGCTTATCAAATCGGTGTCAAACAATATCGCTCCAATTCAGTGTGGTGAAAGTGGCTTACTTCCAGGTTTTCCAGTGTAACCTGAGCTAAGGACTACAAGTTTATAATTTTCTGCTGCCTTTGATTCATAACTGAAATGTTTCCAACCTTGGACTTTCTCAATTATTGGTATACTTTTCATTGCCTTTGTCAAAGCCACTATTTTAATGCCTTGAATACGTTGTTGAATATAAAATATTTTTCAGTGCATTGATGCTGGCGTTGCTGTCGCACATTACTTGGAAGTAAGCATTGTTTAAGGTTTCAGCCTGAGTGGAGTTCCACAATTGAATACGAAGTTTGGTGTTGCACAACTGAATCTGTTAGATTTCTTGTCTACATATAGTACCTTTCAGCTTTTTTCTCCTTCAGCTGCTGGATAATTCTCTTCCTCTGCAATGTTATGTTGTCACAACTATAAATTAATAAGAACATTCACTGTCTATGGCAGGATCTGTCACAGGCTATTGCCAGACCTGTGAAGGGGCTGTAGCTCAATGGTAGAGTCCATGCTTTGCATACTGACGGCCCCACATTCAGTCCCTGGCATCTCCATGTAGGGCCAAAAAAGATTCCTGTCGGAAACCCTGGAGAACAGCTGCCAGTCAACAATATTGAGCAAAATGATCTGACTCGGTATCTGCACGCTTCATATGTTCCAGTGATAAATTCTGTGTGTCTTCTTTCACTTATCCTGTTATGCTGCGGTCTCAAACGATTGCATCTTCATACTTTCTTCCCTCCTATACAAGGGAATTTCTCAAACTCTCTTCCCTCCCTTCCAATGTGGTATAGAATTCTTGCTCTATCTCCTATGTCTAATCTAAAGATCTGTTGTAAATATCTGCGTTTCTCCCTGACTCAGAGCAGTACACTATAAAATAACGTGTAGGTGGCGAGACATTGTCCCTTCCAGTAACTTACACTTCAATCCTATGCACATTTACTTGTGAGTAAGCCCCACTGGCCACAATGGGGCTTACTTCTGCGTAGACATGCCTAGGATTGTGCTGTTAGTCTATGTGGGGCAGACAAGCTAGTTACAATATGAACTGCAGTGTAATCGTTTGACGATAAATTGCTGGCCAGGTTGTGGGCGTTAATAAGGTTTATTGCATTTTGTTTTCTTTTTAGTTAGAATTTAAAGTGCATTTTTAAAAAATCAACACAATTCACATCCCTCATCAGACCAATTAGCATGATGCCTGTTCTTGACTTCTACAGATCCATTGGCCCTGTCTTCTACCAGCTAACCTTGTTTTTATGGGGGACTACACCCAAAACTCAGGAATCAGCTGTGTTCATCCGTATGCTAATTGCTACTAGCATAAACATATTATAACAGGATGTTTGGAAGTGCCTTTAATCTAGTTAAATTGAGTGCCTGTTTGCTGCGTGGCCTCCTGATTGTAAACTGTTTAGAAGAAAGCTCTATTCAGTGAAATTTACTTTCAAGTAAGCTAATGGAATTATAACACACTTCATTTATCATAAATTAGAAAGACTTAATGTAAACACAATTTTCACAGAGTCTTAAAAATGTTGAACTCGACTTGAGATTGTATGTGCTTTTGTTTTTTATATTATGTGAATGGATTGTTAGTGCTTGTTTTCAAATATGTGTAATTGACATGCACGGAAAACTGTTTGAAAAAGGAAAGTGTATCCTCCACTAACTTCATCTTAAGTTAGATATTTGGGATTGGGTACATTCCATGTTTGAAAAATATAGGACTTTTGTGCTTTTTTATTCAGACACCCTGCAAAACAGTCCATGTGCTTTGGTAGTTGTTAGCCAAAGTTGAACAGTTGTAGTGGCCTTAAACATGCGTTGCTGAAAGTAATAACTGCAGTGCAATACAGTTTTAAAGTGACAACTGAAGTGCTTGGGAGGCTTTTTAATAACATTGCCTCTTTGCAAAGAGTGCATTTGTCTCGGTGATCTCTGGCTGCCTTAGGGTATTTTTACGTGCTGTCCTGGAGTAATCTAAGACTACAGTTAATTGGAGGTGAACGTACATGTCGAGATGAGGCTTAGCCTCCCATGTATCCATGGCGGTGTATGCTATATTCTGTAAATCCACCTTTCTTTGATCACAAATGTGGTGGAGGTAATGATTGGTTTTGGTATAAAGGGCAGAAACATAACTAGGGGTTACTTCATTTTGAGTGCCTATGTCATCTAAAATGCTGTTTCACACTATTTATAGTATACCTTATTTCCATAATTGCAGTGGCTGTAGTTTTGTATAAAACTACACAAGGAGAAATTGTTGAATTTAGCTGTATGGTATGCCCCTGTGGAAACGCATTTTTTTCAAGGTCATCCATACAGTCATTTAATTTATGGAATTGCCATTCTGAAAAGACAAGATTAGTGCCTACCTTAACTCTGGCCAGGACTTTAAAAATAGTTTCCTCTCGTTTCTAAAAGATGCATGGAGACCTTGCATGCCATAGTCCGAGATAGATAGATGCTGCTGTTACTCAGTGGTTAAAGGAATGCATTCTGTCTATATACTCTTTACTACTTGGCTAGCTAATAGCCCACTAAGTTTGGTGGAATGGGTAGGGATGGAACGTTCTAGTCATTTTCCCAGTCCTCACTCCCTATTTATTATTGAAGGCATTGGCACAGGTGGAGCAAGGTATGAATGAGGCCAGGCCTCCTTTTCCAACCCTGCCCCTGTTATCTAAACCAGGGATTCTCAACCGAGGCCCGGGTACCCCCTATCACGGTTCAATTTTCTGAAGTATCCCCTGCTAATTAACTGCTAATTAATTGGATTAATCAATCAATTAATTAGATAATTGTTAAATGAAAAAGTACTAAAACAATTTTAAATGTGAAAAAATGTCTTATTTAACTGTGTGTGTGTGTGACAGACAGACAGACAGACATGCAAGGATCTCTTTTTTCTCCCCAAGTAACACTTCCCAAGATCATCTCCTCCCTCCCCCACCCCACCAAAGTACATTTTCCAAAGTACAAAACCAAAATCAGAGAGACAGAAGGGCGCTGAAAATAAAAAAATTAAAATCCATGTTAATTAACACTTAATTACCTGCTGATGGGGCAGATAAGGGGCAGGGCTTGGTGTACCCCCAGCAAGTGGTCCGCGTACCCCTAGGGGTACCCGTACTACAGGTTGAGGACCTCTGATCTAAACTGAATGGGGCCTGAATAAGCAAAAATATTTTGCACTCCCTCTGCAGCCAGAAGCTGTTGGTGAAAGAGGCAATGTTTTAAATGTGGCTCCTGTTCACCTGGCCTAAATATAATATAGTCAAATCTCGGTGTCCACATACTTTGTTCCCACGGATTCACTTATCTGCGGGAAAGAAGAGTGCTACTTACCTTGCACCATTCGCAGTTTGTTCTCGCCTATCTACAGCCATTCAGTTTGTATGCCAACACAAACTGCCAACAGCAGCTTGTTCTTGCCACAGCCAAATATTGTAAAAAACAAAACATTAGGGGGGTTAGGAAACCCTGCCCATGTACACCACCTTGGATTAAAGTCAGAGGAGAAATCTAATGACCCAGAAAGGCAGTATATAAATACTGTATATTATTCTGAAGCCATCTGCAGCCATTCTGAAGGTATTTGTGCCAATTTGATTTTCCCCCTTAACTAGGCTTACCATAGTCCCGGATATGGCCAGGACAATCCCAGTTCAGAAGCCCAAATCTCGGGCTTCCGGCTGGTCTCATTGTCCTGGCCAGCTAATACGCTGTGTCCTCTAGTGTCACGCGCCTGCACGAGGCTAGAAGCACTTTGAAAATGTCCAAGTTCACTAGGACATTTTCAAGCCCTTCCAGCCTCGTCACGTGAACTTGGGCCATTTCGGAGAGCTTCTAGACCTCACACAGGTGCACACGAGGCTGGAAGGTCGCGGAAAGTGTCCAAGTGCTTTTACCCTCGCGCGCACCTGCATGATGAGACTAGAAGCACTCGGAAAACGTCCAAGTGAACTCGGACGCTTTCCGAGACCTTCCAGCCTCGCACAGGTGCATGAGGCTGGGACAAAATCCCAGCCCCTGGGCCAGCCCCCACCCTGGCTGATATCGCTTCCGCCCTCCCTGTGACGGGGGGGGGATTTGGTAAGCCTACCCTTAACTATAGGATCAATGAGTCCATATCTGCGGATTCGGTATTGTCTGGGTTTTCCTGGAACCTATGCCCCGCGGATACCAAGAATTGACTGTATCCAAGGGCGTCACTGGAGCGTGGCGGGGGGGCGGCCGCCTGGGGGTGACACGCGTCATGGGGTGAGGCGCGCCCCCCTTCCGGACGCTCCGAGGCCGGCCCTGTCGACGCTCCAGGGCCAAGCGTCGATCCGGTTATTTTTCGGGTTTTCGCGCATGCGCAGACCCGTTTTGAGGACAAAAAGCCCTCAAAACGGGTCTGCGCATGCGCGAAAACCCGAAAAATAAAACCCTTCTGAGGCCCAGGCAGCGCATCGATCCGGGTATTTTCCGGGTTTTCGCGCATGCGCAGACCCGTTTTGAGGGCTTTTTGTCCTCAAAACGGGTCTGCGCATGCGCGAAAACCCGAAAAATAACCGGATCAACGCTTGCCTGGGCCTTCTTTCAGAAGGCCCTGGAGCGTCGACGGGGTTGGACGCTCCGAGGCCGGCTCCCGGGCAGGCCTCGGAGCGTCCGAAGGGTGACGCGACGCCGGGGGGGAGCCGGGTCGCCCCCCCGCGCCGCGATATGGTAGCGTCACTAGGGTGACGCGCGTCCCCTGCCCCAGGGTGACGCGCGTCCTAGTGACGCCACTGACTGTATCTCCTTTGCTCTTCAACCACATTTTATGGTTTAGCAGTTTCCTCATGGAGAAAGCCAAAGTTCCTGTCTTTGACATAGGTCCAACATATCGGGTTTCTACTCACATGTCTGAAAAGTTCAGTTTGTGTCATGCAACACATGGCACAGTAAAAATATCAGAATTAATTCAGGCTAAAAGTATTTTGCAAAGATGCTGTTAATTTTTATAATCTCAGTTTATACAAAGGCACTTTTCAAAGCTATAAGAGCACTTAACGGGTGATTTTAGTCTTATAACTCCCAGTTGGAAGTCATTGAAAGGTCCACAGCAGTGGTAAGATTTAAAAGCTCCTAAATTAAATCAACCCTGACTGTTCCCTGGAAGGACAGGTACTGAGGCTGAAGCTCAAATATTTTGGCCACCTAATGCGACGAGAGGACTCTCTGGAGAAGACTCTAATGCTGGGAAAGACTGAAGGCAAAAAGAGAAGGGGAAGGCAAAGGATGAGATGGTTAGACAGTATCACCGATACAAAGAACATGAAAATGAGCAAACTCAGGAAGATAGTGGAGGACAGGAAGGCCTGGCAGGATATGGTTCATGGGATCACGAAGGGTCGGATACGACTTAATGACTGAACAACAACAATTCCATACATTGCCCAGTCATGTGGCATCTGCATGAAAGGACTTCATATTGGAACTAGTGTGCAGGTCTTTGTGCAACTTGGGGCAACACGTGTTAGGTAAAGGTATCCCTTGACAATTAAGTCTAGTCGTGTCTGACTCTAGGGAGCGGTGCTCATCTCCGTTTCAAAGCCGAAGAGCCAGCGTTGTCCGGTGAGGGAGGCCGCTATAGGCAAAGAGCACACGCTGGGTTGATTATTTAGCATTTCTCTACAAAAATAACAGAGTAATTTGCTCAGGAACATAGTATCATGCTTCTTGGTTTTTTCGTCAATGAGACCAATGCAACGTGGGTTAGATCATGTTCACAGAACATTCCCCATTTTTGTTCTCAGGTTCAGTTTAAATGGTACAGCATCTATATATGGAGGGCATCAATAAGCCCTACCCATCTATGAGGCAAACATAAGGAACCTTTTTGAATGTTATTTATATGAACATTCAAACCTCGCACACATAGCCCACTCGGCACAAGGCCACAACCAATTAAGCTCAACTAACAAGTCAGCTCATATAAGCAATGGGGACCCCTTCCAGGCGTCTTCCTAAAACTAGGAACCAATTGCTTTTGTTTCTGTTTACTAGTCAACTCTTGTAGGCAAATAGCTCTGTCTCAGGGCATTCGGCCAGATCATTGTGTCGGAAGAAAACTAAAAAAGTACAGCCAGAAATAGTGCACTATTTCAACCTCGCAGCCATGAGTCAAGCCATGGAATATCATCAACCTGATTCAACCTATAATTCAGTTTTCCTTCACTGGTGCCCAGACTGCTGTCTTCATTTTCCTGCATGAACACGCTGCATTTCTGACACAACCTGTGAAAACCAGTGTGGTGCAGTGGTTCGAGTTCTGAGCTTCGACAGGGGCACTCCAGGTCCAGTCCCCCTGAACCATTTGCTAACCTCTTATCATACAGCATTCTTAGGCTAAATGGCTTTCACGTGCTCAGAGGAGGCATGTGACCCGAATGTTATAAATTCATCATCCTGTTGCTGTGTTTTTATCATTGTAAAGATATCCCTTGACAATTAAGTCTAGTCGTGTCCGACTCTAGGGAGCGGTGCTCATCTCCATTTCAAAGCCGAAGAGCCAGCGCTGTCCGAAGACGTTTCCATGGTCATGTGGCCAGCATGACTCAACACCGAGGCGCATGGAACGCTGTTACCGTCCCGCTAACACGGTACCTATTAATCTACTTGCAATTTCTTGCTTTCGAACTGCTAGGTTGGCAGGAGCCGTCGCATGGATTCGAACTGCCGACCTTTCGATCGACAGCTCATGATTCAGTAGTTTAACCCACTGCGCCACCCGCTGGCTTGTTAAGTACTGTATTATAGTTGCTGGTTTGAAGGTTTGAAGAAGGAATATCTACACTCCCACTGAGTGCTGATTCTCACAACCATCAGGCCTGTTTTTGAGAACAGCTTGAAAAGCCTGCTTAAATTTGCATGCAACCACCACCACCTGCTGCATTCTGCTTGGAGCAAGGTGTATTGTGTCAATTGCTCTGTTCTTTTTGTAGAGAAATGCTAAATAATCAACCCAGTGTGTGCTCTTTGCCTATAGCGGCCTCCCTCCCCTTACTGATAGTGTTTACATACGAAAATGGCTATCATCTAGTTCTGTGAAACTGCTTTTTGGTGTCATCTTTTATTTTCAACAATCCTGCAAGCACTACTTTGGGGCGGGGGGGGGAGGGAGGGAGTATTTATAATAGTTGTCAGCACTCTCCCAAAATAACTATGTACATGAGGAAAAATCTGTCTGCTAAAGCTGCTTTAATTTAAACCTGGTTTACATGTGTAGTGTAGTTGCAACACAAACATGAGAACAAACCTTTCTAATACTTGGTCTGAAATGGTTTTGTGCTGGCACAGTAGCTCTCAAGGTATGTGCGGGAGACCTTAATTATGATCACGGTTCAAAACATAGCAGTGGGAGCTGTAGAGACAGGCGCGTGGAGGATTTTTCAGTGCTTCCTCATGTTTTATAAGAGTTGCCTGTGGACCAGACTTTATTCTTGCGTACTCCCAGCCTGCTGACTTGAATTACCCAATTGAAGAGCAGCATGAACAATTTGCCCAGTTCTAGCTTCTAAATGCAGGTGCATAAGATGATACCTCTAAATTGGTTAGGGAGGAGAGTAAAGAAGCTTTTAAACAAAATGTTGAACTAATGGAGAGCAATAGGAGCACAGGGGGACAATAGTTAAGAGCTGAAACTGTGAAATAACTTAGGAGACCATAAATGTGAAAACTCCATACAAATAATTGGTTTACTTATGGTTTTTAAAAACTGCTTTATCTAAGGTATCTCAGATTATATCTTAGGCAAGACTATAGAAGAACAGATATTAGCCTGATTTCTAGCAGAGATGGAGATTTGGCACGGTGTTTCTTTAAAGCTGATAAAAATCCTTGGAAATCTAACCACGACCAAGACAACTGGTTATTTAAAAAATGCACAAGAGCCAAAATAGGTCTAACTAGAATGCCTTTGCATGTTTGAGTCAGAATTCTATATGTGCACATCAAATCAGCAAAGAAAATCTGCTTGCAGAAACTGACTTTTGCATGCGTAGGTGATGTGAATGCAGGTGTGTATCTTCAGATAATGATGCTCATCCAGACCCTAATGAACTGCATGAGTGCATCTTTTCATGTGGATGGGAATGCAAATCTTTATCAGAAACCACTAGTTGTGCATTATTACATCTAGATCAGGGTTGGGATGTCCATGACAAGAAATGTTTGGAAATAAGCAGAACTCTAAAACAAAGATGTAGTGCAAAGTAGCACTGTTCAAAGATGCCAGTCCTGTTCTGTTACAATAATAAAGGAATTTACAGGGGGGAAAACACTTTATTTTCCCCACTGATGGCAGTGATAATCGTGGGTAGGGAAAGACTGGACAGAAGCTGAGCAGAGAAATGTACTTAGATGCAATCAAGTGCAGTACACCAAATGTCAAAAATCTAATGAAAATCATACAGCATATCAAACATTACACCAGCACTCTACAGCAAAACAAGAACACATAATATTGTGGTGATGTCAACGCTGGTGTTACGTTGAGACATGTTTGCACATATGTTTATTAAAAGGCGCAAAGCTTGGGTAACAGTGGTGCTATTTGTGGCCTAAAAGAGTGCTAAAGGTAGGTAGCACTGAATGGAAATGCAATTTTTTTTTAATCAGAAACCACTAGTTGTGCATTATTACAGCTAGATCACGGTTGGGATGTCCATGACAAGAAAAGTCTGGAAATAAGCAGAACTCTAAAACAAAGATGTAGTGCAAGTAGCACTGTTCAAAGATGCCAGTCCACACACCCAATAGATGGTGCTTCCCAGTATCCTCAAACTGCTGAATCTGGTTCTGCAAAGGATGTGCAGTTAAGGTGTCCATTTCCTGAGCTCAGGATCTACTGGTACAGTATTTGGCTGCTTTATGCAGCCCAATTACATGTGTGTGTTCTTGAAAGTCTCACTTAGTTCAATGGGATCTACTTCCAAGTATGTGCTGGATTATAGCTTTAAGTGCTTAACTGTATGATTAAGTTCCATTTATTTTAAATGAGCTGTATGTGTGCTTAACTTTCTCTAGACTACACATCCTGTGGATGAAAATTAAATTGGAAGATGGAAGAAAAAAGGCATATGACTACAAACCAATATTCAAAAAGTTTTGCATTGCTTACATAGCACACTTATGCATGTTTACTCAGAAGTAAGTCCCACTGTGTTTAATGGCACTTACCCATAGATAAGTGTGCACGTGATGGCAACCTTACCTGGGAGTAAACCCCATTGAATACAGTGGAACTTTGTATCTGACTAAACATGCATAGGATTGGATTATCAGTACCATTAATGCCAATACTTTTTTAACACCAGTGTGCAATCACTTAAACCAAAGTGAAATTTGTGTTAAATTCAACAATAACCTAGTATGATTATGGAAACAAATATGGATGATTAATATCCTGGTATACAAAAGTAAGATCAATACACATGCAAGATTCTAGGTTATAATAGCACAAATATTTTCGAATGGCATAAAACGTTTGTATGTCACCTGGGTGTGCTACTATAATAATGTTATATAGTAGAGATGTTACAATATAGAAGGAAATAAAGAAATTGGTGGTGTTAAACCTAAGGAAAAGATAATCAGCATATTCACAGTGGGAAAGAGGTTCAAGGTTTACTATGAGTTTTCATAGTTTTAGTTATTGAAATAATAGCCCTGAAAACTCGAAAGTGATGTCTGCATTAATTACACAGGCCTACAAATTTGAGGGTCAAAAAAACGTTGTTCAAAATTTATGGTGGTTTCATATGAATTTGGGGTGCTGATTCCAAAAATGGCACCAGTTTTGCCCTATCATGTCTAGTTTGGTGGGTACGGCATTGCCACCTTATAATATTAACAGTATTTATATACCGCTTTTCAACAAAAGTTCAGAAAGCGGTTTACAGACAAAATCAAATGATTAAATAGGTCTAATTGTTAAGACACCCAAATGTGTGCAGGCCTGTGTTATCAATGTGGAACATAAATCTATGGGAGATGCATTTTAATCAAGTTTCTAATCTGCCTTCAGTGGTCTAGGTCTAGGAAATGCTCAGTAGACTTGAAGAGGTTTTGTACAGATCCGGGTTCAAATGACATGGTACATGCAACATGAGGATACCACTGAAAACATCACTATGTCCTGCAGTCCCACATAAGGCATAGGCTCACTTACCCTGTGCTATAATATCATTGTGTTGCGAGTCTTTCCACTCGACCGCATTGGTTGCCAGTGACAGGAATGTGGAAACTTGCGGTGTAATGCAAAGATGCAATAACATGGAATAAGACATCCCTATATCATGCATAGTGTGTAGTTGCATTCAAAATGTTTGATGATTGAGCTCCCCTTTCTCCTTCCCATCTGTTTCCCTTAAGGAAATCCTCAGCACAAGATTCAATAGTTAGCCCTGAAAACCTTGAAATCGGTGCCATTGCAGAAAAACTGCAAGGCCAGGCAGACAGGTCATTTGGTGGATTTGGCTATCATCTTTGCCTGAGTCCTGCGAAAACAATAGCTCCTAGTCAGTCCACTAGCTGGAACAGGGCATTCAAGCCCACCTGACCAGGTCAGAGGGCAGGTAGGGATCTCCAGGTGGTCATAAACTATCTAATCAGCTGGACATTCACATCCTTTCGTAAAGTTAAGCACAGAGGATGCTTGGGTAAGTTTCAACTTATTTCCCCTCAGGGAAAGTGTGTGAGTGTAAGTGTGTGAGAGAGAGAGACCGAGACCAAACTCTTACCTGCCTCCTGGGAGTTACAGGTGTGATGAATGCTGACCTTGGAGTAAGTACCAGATAAGGAAGAGTGACAGTGCAATCCTAACCAACTTTCCCGCTCCGGTGCAGCCCCAAGGTAAGGGAACAAATGTTCCCTCACCTTGAAGAAGCCTTCATGACTGCCCCTGCTGCACTGCAAAATGCAGTGTGTGCCCTGTTGGCACGGCGACATTGGTGCTGGAAAGTTGGTTAGGATTGCGCTGTGAGATTTAGATGCATTGGGAAGGAAATTATTTTGCTTTTAAGTTTGTAACTGCCGGCATGAATGTTTGCTATGATCCATACCTGGACACTGCTGTTTCCCAAGCCTGCAACCTTGTTGTATTATTTCCTCCTTACATTAATCCTACACTATCACCTCATCTGTATTTTAAATAAACTCTCTTTGCCTGCAGTTGATTGAACTCCATCAGAGCCTTGACCTAGTTCTTCTCCATCCAAATTACATGCTATAGTATTAGAATTGTGAACATTAGCCGTATAACTAGAAGGAAAGGAAAGCTTTTTGAGGGTGGTCTGTTTCTCTGACTTTGTCCTCATGGTGACAGCAGTCTCTACCGATTTTGGCCCTGACATAGGAGCAGATCAGTGGAAAGGAGGGGGAGGCACCATAATCACCGCAGCCTGTGTAAATGACTCTGCAGTAGAGGCAAATTATTTCAGTAATGAATGTTAATTCCGTTTGCCTCTATTGTCTCATAGTTTTCTAAGGGGCATTGTAGCATAAGAGCTAGCCAATCACATAGAACAGTGTTCTCAATGTTGCTGAGGCTGCGACTCACCTCGTCCTCTGGCAGTGGGTCGCGCTCCACCTCCTGCAGCTGCTCCTGCATCACGCCAGGCCTGGGCCTCCGTGGGCCTCAGAAAGGCCTCTCAACACAACCAGAAGTTGTGTTGGCGAAACCGGAAGTGACCCGGAAGACACTTCCAGAGTTCTTCCGAGGCCCATGGAGGCCGTCCTGGGCCCAGGGCAACGTGGGAGCAGCTGCAAGAGGTGAGTCGCGACCCAGAAGTGGTGTCTGGTTGCATTCGTTTGGCTCCAGTTTGGAGCCAAATGGAGGCAGGAGCAGGTGGGGTGGGCCCAACTGGCGACCCACCTCAGCATCGGACCATGACCCACTTGGGTCATGACACACAGTTTGAGAAGTCCTGACATAGAAAAAAATATGCAATGATACCATCCCTTGCCTATGCAACAGGTTCTCCTTTCAGTTTCTGAAAAAAGCCCTCTGTCTATACACTTGAACATGTAATGTTACTTCAAACTCTAAAGAGAATGTGTGCATGGGGTGCAGAGCTTGCTGCCCTGATGTCGCTCCTATATTCTCTTCATCTTTCTATGTGCATGTAACAAATGGAAAGGGGCACTGCTTCACAATGGAGTTAGAGGAATAAAGAGGGAGAAAAGCTAGAAATCTGTTTTGAAATAGGCTTGTGTAAGCGAGAGTAGAAATTAATTTGTGCACTCAATTAAAAATTGTATATAAAATTCTTATCTATCTTTACGGTTCATTTTTCCTTAACAGACGAGGAAACAATGGGTTTAAAAGTGGAGTGTAGAGATTAACTGATACCCTGGTATAAAGACATTCATTTGGAGATAAGCTCCATTGGTTACAATACACCTTACTTTCAAGTAGATTAGAATTGCAGCTTTAGTGGAATGAGGGTGAATTGAGTAAATGAAAACAAGGCCATTGACTCTTGCATTCTCCACCCCACACCTTTCACTTATTACCTTTATGACACTCAAGCCTCCTGGTTATGTATCCTAACTAGACTGAACCTGAATTTAAACAGTCTATTTCTGTGTGTGCGTGTGAGCTTTTTACAGTACCAGTAATTGTGGAGTGCGAGAGAGATCTGGAGTGAACAATGACTGGGCGGGGGGGGGGGGGGGAGGAGATTAGGGCATAACGGTTCTCCCATGCATTGTGTAAATTACCCCTCTCAGGCACTACTATTTGCTGGGACGGGTGCGTGTGCTGCCATTTGTGCCAATGGTAGTATCCCTCCCTAGCAGCTTTGGTGGAGAGATTTTCATCAAGACCATAGCAGGGAGGGAGAGATTATCCCCCCCCCCTTCCCCTGCACTGTGGTCCTGATCTACGTTATGGGGAGAGGCTGTCATTCAGTGATAAAAGCATGTACTTTGCATGCAGAAGGTCCCAGCTTCAGTCCTTGGCATCCTCATTAGGGAAGAGGAAAGATTCTTGTCTGACACTCTGGAGAGCCACTGCCAGTGAGTATGGACAATACTAAGCTAGATGAACCAATTACCTGACGGGCAACCCAATCCTATCCTCCTCCAGCGTAGGCTCTTCAGCATGGGCTGTGTGGCCCCTGCTGAATCCTATCTGGGGAAGAGCCCTGCTGGGGGTCTACTCGGGGTAAGTGGGCCACCGCAGTGGAGCTACTTGGTTCTCCACCAGCTCTTTAGCTTGTGGAGAATCAAGCGGCTTCCGTGTCGTCTGCAAGGACCTGGGAGGGGAAATAGGATACGGTGCGCCCGTTTCTCCCTCCAACGGTGGTGTTCATGCACAGGCACCAAAACACTCCGTTATTGGGACACGGAGACCTGTGCATGCCTCTCATATCCTGTCCAGCCCTCCTCCTCTGCTTGGTCAAGGTCAAGCCAGGATGGTGTAGTGGTTTGGGAGTCGGACTTAGACCTGGAAGATCCAGGTTCAAATCCCCGCTCAGCCACGAAGCTTCCTGGGTGACCTTGGGCCAGTCACTATCTCTCAGCCCCACCTACCTCACAGGGTTGTTGTGAGGACAAAAGGAGGGGAGGAAATATGTACACCACTCTGAGCTCATTGGAGGAAGGGCGGTACGAAAAAAATGTGTGAAATGGATGGAGCAATTTCTTAAACGGCTGTCTTTTTACTGCCCTGTATGCATGGAACTCTCTACTTGAACCTCTCTCCCTACCTTCAAATCTCTCCTCAAAACCACCTATTCCATGTGGCCTATAGTTTATCTCCTAGTACTCCTTTTGAACTGTAAACAGTTTTTAATCATATGTAATTACATTTACCTGTATCCCCCCCTCCAATGCTTTCCCTGTTGTCTGTCTTAGATGGTAAGCTCCATGAATGTAGGGGCTGACCTGTCTAATTTGCCTATGCAGCCCTGTAGGGGATCATATACACTGACAATGCTGTATAAATAACAACCAAGGCAGAAGGTTTATTTCTCATGAAATCAGGACAGTAGTTGCTGGCTTTGACTGTTTTGCTTTGCTTGACAAAGCAGATGGAGAACTTACTAAACCCAGTAAGTTTATTTTTGTAGGAGAAACAAGGAATGTTAATGCACTTACGGTGCAATCCTCACTAAAGGTCCACTGTTGGAGTGACAAAGCACGTTTTTGACACCTGGCGAGTAGGCCTCGTCGGCACCGAGGCCAGCACCGGCCTACGCGCCCAGCATCCAACCCATCCACCGCGCCGAGCAGGTAAGTCCCCACCGGTCGGCGGTTGGGTGGGGGGAGGGTGGACTGAGTTGGCAGGGGAGGGGATGATTGGCCCGCCAGGCTAGGGACGGGGGAGGGATCACTGATGGTGCACTCTGCCGATTCCTATCCCCTGTCCCAGGCCTGGCCGGACCTATACTGGCTCCTCGGATTTGCACCAGCCATTTTGCCAATGCACATTCGAGGAGGTCCATACATAGGGGCCACTGGGGCTCTCCCTGAGGAAAGGGACATTCGTTTCCCCTGAGATGTGCTTCTGTGTGCTCCAGCTCTGCTTTTGCACGCTGCGGCAGCCCTAGGCGGGATTGGGCTGTTACACAGTAACTCAAAGGAGGCCAAATATACCTAAATATCAGACAGGTATTTGAATAATGAAACATCAGTAGACTTTCCAATATGCATTTAAACATGCTAGGAAAAAGAGAATTACAGTACCTGTAGTAAGTAACCAACTACTGGTTTTCCTCACAAAGATTATAAAACATTCATCCACTACTCACAAACCAGGAGGAGTTAGTGGTACATTTCATAGGTTTGCAGGCAGCAAAGCATACAGTTACTTAACGCTGTCTAAATGTTCCCCACCCACCCACCCACCGGATATCAATACAGTCTATTATATATTGTTATCTCATTTGTTCTCACAGTCTGAAGAAGGGGGTTAGAGTAAGAGTGATTTGGGCAAGGCCACCAGTGTGCTTCATGGCTGAAATGGGGATTTGAATCTCTGTCTCTTACATTCAAAACCAATACCCCATCTTCTACACTACAGTTACTTCAGCGGAGGGGAGATATTATAATGGGTGAGAATGCTATAGCTCAATTTAGAAGTGAGGCCAAAGAGGGAAAATATTTCACCATAAACTTTAAGCAAGAGGGATTTTTATGTCATGTTATAAATGGAATTGTAAACAGCATGTGATGTAATTTTTCATGCTATTGAGTAGAACTACAATTTTCCAAGAGCACGGATTGAAGTACAATGGAGGTGTTATCCAATCAGTGCTAAAGTGTTTTTCTTTTCTGCTGCTGAGCAGCAACAAAAATGGATTAAGCATGGTACTTCTTTCTCTGCCATTTAGAATCGCATCCTCTAGACAGCTTAAATATTTGTCTGGCTAGTTTAATTCCAGTTTGGAGTCTAATTGTGTTCAACTCTGTGCCTTGCATGGTCCCTGGACTTTGCTTCAAAGAGCACTCTTGTAAAATTACTGTTTTCTGAGATCCATCATTGTGTGTGTGTGTGTGTGTGTGTGTGTGAGAGAGAGAGAGAGAGAGAGCGAGAGAGAGAGAGAGAGTGCCTCCCTCTCCTCACAGCTGGAATAAAGTCTGATCCTGCCAAGCTTGCTTACAGAGTAAACAGGTGAATTTCCAAAGTCAGGCAATGTGCTGTACCTTGAGTACTGTACTTAATTAAAATGCAATTAAAATGCTAGGATGCAATCGTAGCCTCTAGTTATTCCAGTTGAATGATGGTAGGATTTCAACTCTTACGCCACCGTTACTCAAATGTATAATATATAGTGAAGATGACATTATAATGGAGTATATTTGATGACGTTAACTTTAATAACTTTTTGAGAGCCAGGATGGTGTAGTAGTGGTTCTGGTGTTGGACTTATACCAGGAAGATCCATGTTCAACTCCACGCTCAGCCATGGGGCTTCCTGGATGACCTTGGGCCAGTCACTATCTCTTGGGCCTCACCTACCTCACAGGGTTGTTGTGAGGGCAAAAGGAGGAAAGGAACCATGTATACCACCCTGAGCTCCTTTGAGGAAGGGCGGTATAAAATGTTAAAAATTAGATAATGCTGCAAACCTATGTATACTTACTGAGATCATTGTGACATACCTAGTTAAGTCTCTTTGAACACATATAGCGCGATGAATATTGGGGCCTTTTACCCTTATGCTAAGCACTTCTTCATAGGTCTCTAAATATCACCACTGCAGAGCTAGAGGAATGTTCTGTTTTGTAATATAGTATTCGTGCAGTGGTTAGTACAGTACTGTATTAAAAAAAATGTGCTACAACAGCACAGCTCTTCAGGATCAGACTATAGGTCAGCAATACACACATTATTTCATCTGGTGTAATTTGTGCTTAGTGATGCTTAGCTCTGCTGAAGTCAATGCAACACAACTGCTTAAATGCAAGAACAGCAACTTAAATAGCCTGTTAGTCACACAGTTACAGGTATTTTGAGATCCTGTTCAAATACTTTGATTAGAAATTTGGTGTAGTATCAGTAAATTTCTATGCTCAACTTCTATGCTGATTTTATTTATTTATTTAAAAAAATTATATCCCGCCTTTTCCTATGACGAAGGCAAATGCCCAAGGCGGCTTACAACAAAGATTAAAATACATATTTTAAAATACATAAAATAAGTTTAAACAATACATAACCATACATAAACAAAATTTAAAAACAATAAAATCCACTGGGGGGTGGGCAACAGTATGGAGCAGAGAAGCAGCATGGCAGAGCATCTTGAGACACAGGAGGCAGACCACAACCAATCACCCAAACGCTAGACGAAACAAAAAACATTTTGAGCCCTCGCCGAAAAGTCATGAGGGAGTTCTCAGATCCCCTAGCAGGGAGTTCCACAGTTGTGGCGCCACAACAGAGAAGGCTTGCCCACGTGTTGCCACTCCCCTAACTTGCGATAGGGGTGGCACTCGCAGGAGACCCCCCTCAGATGACCTAAGAGAGCGGGCCGGAATGTATGGGAGAAGGCAGTCCCCTCAGATATCCTGGACCCGAACCGTAAAGGGCTTTAAAGGTCATTACCAGCACCTTGAATTGAGCCCAGAAATGAATGGGCAGCCAGTGCAGCTGCTGAAGCAGCGGTTCAACAGAGTCAAACCGCCTAGCTCCAGTGACCACCCGGGCCACCCGGGCCGCTGCATTCTGCACTAATTGCAGCTTCCGAACCGTCTTCAAGGGCAGCCCCACGTAGAGCGCGTTACAGTAATCCAGTCTTGAAGTCACTAAGGTGTGGACCACCATGGTCAGGTCCGATCGACTCAAGTACGGCCGCAGCTGGTGCACCAGCCGAGGCTGGGCAAATGCACCCTTGGCCACAGCTGCCACCTGGCTTTCCAGGGAGAGCTGTGAATCTAGAAGTACTCCCAAGCTGCGCACCCGTTCCTGCAGGGGGAGTGCAACCCCATTCAGAACGGGCAGATGACTCAGTACCTGCATCAAAGCTTTCCTGACCAGTAGGACCTCTGTCTTTTCTGGATTAAATCTCAACCTATTAGCCCTCATCCAGCCCGCAACTGCCTCCAGACAGCGCTCCAGGACTTCCGCAGCTTTCCTGGAGCGAGATGGCAAGGAGAGATAGAGCTGGGTGTCATCAGCATATTGGTGACACCCAACTCCAAATCCCCGGATGATCTCTCCCAACGGTTTCATGTAGATGTTAAAAAGCATGGGAGACAGAATAGAACCCTGTGGCACCCCACACTGTAAAGGGCAGGGCGCCGAACAGGCATCTCCCAGCATCACTTCTATTAGTAAACACTACCTAAAGAAAATCAAGTGATTTTCTTTCATGTAACAATTAAGCAGTGCAATCCTGTACACATTTACTCAGAAGTAAGAACCACTGTATTGAGTGGAGTTTACTCTCAGGTAAATGTATATAGGGTTGCAGCCTAATTGCAGTTCTATGCTACATATTTATTATTTAAGATTTCTATACCGCTTTTCTAAAACTCAAAGCGGTACAACGACAGACACAAAACAAACAATACATCATTAAAAAAACCCATTAAAACCATCTACAATTAAAATTAAATGTTAAATACAATTAAAAGAGAGCATAGCATTTGTACATAAGAATAATCCTGACATTGACCTCAATGCAATCTTAAAATTGCTTTATGTTGTGATCAGGCACCTGCCTCCTAAATGACAACCCAATACAGGGGGACCCCCGTATCTGCGGATCTGCTATCCATGGATTCACTTATCTGTGGATCCACTATCTGCGAATTCACTTATCCGTGGATCGCAGCCCCCCCAGTTCCCCCCTGCACCCATTACCATTCTTTTAGCCTGTGTGCTAGAAAGTCTCTGTTAAACAGGAAGCAGGAAGTTTCCTACTTCTAGCACGCAAGCTGCTTGCCTGCTTCGTTGCTATAAGCAGCTTGCCGCTTATAGCATTTTGGTTAAACAAGAAACCCCCTCACCTGGCACCAGCAATATCAGCTAAAAGAATGGTAATGGGCGCAAGTTAGGGGAGTTTAGTCAGAAGTGGGTTTATTTTGCTTTTAAACTTTCAACTTTGCCTCTGATCCCAAATACACAATTTGGTGTTTGTCTTGTCATCCCCTTTTCTTTCTTTCACGAAAACTTTTCCTTGCTTTGAATAATCAACCTGCCTAATTCTTTCAACCAGAGAGAGAGAGAGAGAGAGAGAGAGAGAGTGCAAATGCCTCAAGAATTCTCCTAAACTGTGGCTTGTGTGTGTGGACACATGTGCATGAGAAATCAGAAGGAAGGGGACATTGGATCTCATGTTTCCCCTCCCTCTCTCCTCATTCAGCAGAGAACCTAGTGTAGATGTCTATCAGCTAACAGGCATTTCCCTGGACTGAGAGAAAGGCATGAAGTGTTGCCTAACCTCTTGCTCCTGGTGGCAGCAACGTACCAGTATGTTGTTTTTGCTTGGTTGTGTCTTTTATTACTCAAGGGTGCACAGATAAAGCTGCAAGGCGGCACCTGCTTTCCTCTCATTGGCACTCTTATGGATACCACGCTTTATGATAACAGAATATCACTCTGATCCAGTGATGTCCCAAGAACTTGAGGTTCCTGTAAGCACACAAAAAATTGAACTGTGTATATTTTTGTACGCCTCTTCAAAGGTTATTTCATTCGGATACTGTTTCAAAGCAGAAGTCTCTGGGAGGTTTTTTGCAAATAAATTTTTAAAGCACCAGAAAATGTTGATGGTCCACAACCTCGAGTTTGCCAGAAGAAATGATATTGATCAAACAGTGTATTTCTGTTATTCTGAGTAATCTTTGAAGCATCTGCTCCATCATTTTCCTTAGATTTGGTTAGGTAAAGGTGACCCCTTACAATTAAGTCCAGTCGTGTCCGACTTTAGGGTGTGGTGCTCATCCCCATTTCAAAGCCGAAGAGCCAGCGTTGTCCGAAGACACCTCCGTGGTCATGTGGCCGGCATGACTCTCCTTGCCGCAGCGCGTAGTATGCGGCTGAAACATGGAGCGCTGTTTACCTTCCCGCAAGCGGTACCTATTTATCTACTCGCATTAACATGCTTTGGAACTGCTAGGTTGGCAGGAGCTGGCCAAGCAATGAGAGCTCACCCCGTTGCGGATTTGAACTGCCGACCTTTCGATCGTCAGCTCATGGTTCAGCGGTTTAACCCACTTTACTGTAAAACCACGTTAATACTCCTTTCCACTATCACTGATGTTTTGAAACAGATTAGCATGCATGCTGCTCGCTCATTTTGAATTTGTTTTACAGAAGCACAATGGTGACTTGAAGCATTGCAAATATACAGCTCCCCATCCAGCTAAAACTAAGCATGTTGAAGTCTTGATTTTTTTTTGGGGGGGGGAGGAGTTAAGCAGCGTGTTCTTAAATCTCTCCAACTGAAATCAACAGAACTTAAAAGTTCTTGGCAAACTACACGTTATGGTAGTTGGAATAACAGATATACCATAAAAAGTCCCACTCTAAGTCCACACAGACTTACAGCACAATCCTACATGTCTACTCAGATGTAAGTCCTGAGTAGTAGACATGCGTATGATTCTGGTGTTACTCTGTTTTCTACATTTGCTACCCCAACTGCCAAAACATTTTCTTTCTTTTTTCTGCAAAATTGTAAGCTACCTTGTGATGGTGGCTTCTAATGGGAAAGTAAGATTCTTAGGATTTTGCTCAGGCTGTTTTCTATGTTCAATGCCATATTTTACACTCTGAGCAGCAAACATTGCTGTACAATTTTTCAGAAGCTTTTTACTGTGGTGTACAAAAGTTGTAAGTATGGTTCATAAAAACAAACTCTTACTGTAGAGAAGCTTATTCTGGCTCGGCTACATGGGGCCAGCAACTGCCCATGAATTGCTAACCCTGAAGTTTACTTAGTGCCAGTGGTGTTCCCAGCCCTCCTGGCGCCTGGGGGGGCGGGGTTGGAGCGCCCCCCCCAAGTAGCCGGGCTCGGGGCTGAGCGCCCACTCCGCGTGTCCCCGGCCTTCTTCATAAAGCTCTCGACCGCCGAACGGGGCGGTCGCTTTAAGGAGGGCTTATCCCCAGCCTTCGGAGCGCAGCCTCCGGAGGTCGGGGACACGCGGAGTGGGCGCGCTGCTTCGGAGGGGCGCGCCAGCCGGGCTCTGGTGCCGCGCCGCTCTGCGCAGCCCCGAGCCCGGCTGCCGCGCCCCTCGCCCACTCAGCGCCTGGGGGGGAGCACACCTGCTCCCCTCATATAAGAACGCCTCTGCTTAGGGCCCAATCCTAACCAACTTTCCAGCACCAATGCAGTCGCAGTGCAGCCCTGAGGTAAGGGAACCACTTGTCTTAGGCTGTACACACTTAGGGTGTACACATCCTATACACACTTTCATGGGATGAAGTTCTGTTGAGTTCAGTGAAAGTCCAAACACCTCTCCATACTAACTAAATATAGATGACCCAACCAAACCTAAGCACTTTTCATTTCCACTGATTTGAGAGAGAGAGAGAGAGAGAGAAGTATGCACGTAAGGCTGCAGTCCTATGCACACTTACCTGGGAGTAGATCCCATTGAACTCCATGGGACTTACTTCTGAGTAGACAAGCATAGGATTCAGCTGTAAGGCTGCAGTCCTATGCACACTTACCTGGGAGTAGATCCCATTGAACTCCATGGGACTTACTTCTGAGTAGACAAGCTTAGGATTCAGCTGTAACTCTTGTACTGATGTTATTGACTCCTCAACAGACCTAGCCCATAACAGCTGTCTGAATAACTGACAATTTGTCAGTGTCCCCTTTAACTTAGTAAAGAGGGGGGCTGTGGCCCTGGCTCCAACCCAATAGCCCCCCAGTTATGGCTTTGCCCCCCAAATAAACCAATATAAACATGAACTTTTTTTCAAGCAGGAGTCATTATTCTCATTAGTCATAAGTCTATCCATATTCGTACAAAGAATTATAACTTTAATTGTTTAATAGTTCATGGCCAGATACAATTAAAGTGATTGACCAGTATTGTACTGCAAAATATAACCTGTACATCATGTGATTCATATCATGCATTCAGTCCCACATAATGAAGCTTAATTTGGGGCGTACGTTTGGTCCCCTCTGGCCTCTGATGAATAGGCCACGACATAGCACAAAGCCTCCCTCGCCAAAATGCTTTTCAAAAGCCTTTGCAGTTATGGTGCCTGACGTGCCCTGCCTCACTTTTCCAAATGGGAGGTTCTGGCTCAGCTGTAGCAATCCGCGCTAAGTGACTTGTCGGGAGATGCTTGTCGAAGCAGGCATGCTCCCAGCTCCCCTCCCCCCCCCGCCCGGGCTGTTCATTTTTGCATCGACGCGGACCCTTCTTCACTTAAGTTAAAACAAATCTGTTCTCCTCTGAACGAATTGTGTACACCGGGATAACGTGGCATACAGCAGTGTCTTCTTTGAGAAAATGAAAGGCACTAGGAAGCTGCTGAGTGATCTTGAGGAAAACTTGGGATGGCCAACTGTTCCACTCGTCGGGAATAAGATATCGAAAACTGTAGGAAAGCCACTCCCCCCCTCTTTCTTTTTGTTCGCGCGCAGTTATGTACATTCTGAGAGCCGCTCTCACGCTCCCCTCACCTGGCTGGCGAGGGTCGTTCAGGGCCAGGCTGGGCGCATGCGCTCGGCGGGATGTAACCGGCGCGCGGCTCTGGTCCAAGGCTGAGCTGGTTGCTGGGACTGGCTGATTGCGCGCTTCGCTGTCACCAAAGGAAAAAAGTCTGTCCGTCAGTGGGTGAGCGCGCGCTGACACGCGGACTGGTTGCAAGACGAAGAAGACGGTGACCGGACCCCCGTGTGCCTCCCGTCTTCTTCAAGCGCCCAGGAGCTCACCAGAGAGAGACGCTCTCGCTCGGCGCCTGGGCAAGCAAGGTATGAGGGCTGGATGGGCGACGGGAGCAGCTCGCGCCTCTGGCAGGCGAGTATCTTCCAAATAACGCTGCCTGACGAGAGGCTCTGGACTCTTTCTGAGCCGCACGGTGGAGGGTGGTTTGGAAGTTTGTTTCTGGAGTTCTTGAGTTGCTGAGGGACGAGGATTGGGGTCGGGAGACGCGCTATTTTTGTTCGTGCTGCTGGGGCTGGTAGGCTGGCATAACGACCCAGCACACGAGAGGAGAAGGCTATGCCAATCGAGGCGCTGATTTGGACGGCTGGGAGAAGGGCGCTGAGCTGGTCGCAAGCGAGCACCATTGGGGAAGACACACAGAGAAGGAGGACCAGCAGCAGGTTTTCCTAAGCAGTCCGAGACTTCCAGGGCTGCCTATACATTTGTAAGACGCTGGACTCTTTCTGAATATGCCGCCGCTCCCCTCCCACGAAACAAAGTTTTAATAACGCGATCGATCGGGGAAAGTGTGTATCCGAGCGAGGCTGCCCTCTCTTGTTGCTGGAGCAGCGCCTGCGGCTGCCTTGACGTGGGCACTGTTCTCGTGTATGTGTGTCTGTTAACGGCTGGAAGTTAAATTCCCATGCGCCTCTGCTCAGTATCTCTTTTAGAGAGGATCGCATTTGATGTTGCAGACAGGCAGGCGTTGAATTCCTAGAGAACATTGCCTCTTTTTATAAATAGGTCAATGTCTTTAGAAACGCATATAAGGGTCCCCGTTTGCATAACCATGGTGTGTCTTTGAAAGGTAGAACTTGAAAAGGGGGAGAAGGGTGAATATATGTGTGCTTGAAGGCGTTTTGTCGACTTTGGTTTTTATGTTGAATGAGGAGGAATTCCTCTTTCTTTCATTTGAATTCATTGGTTGGTGGTGGTTTGTTTGTTTGTTTTGCTAAACTCCAGTACTTGGAAGGGGGAATTTCCTTAGCAAATGAGGAATTAGCCTACTTTAAGGACTCATCCTTGATGATCTAATTACAGTGTGTGTGTGTGTGTTCCTTCCTTCCTTCCTTCAAGGTCTGGAAGCTTTTGCAGAGGGGCAGAATCCTGGATATAAAAGTAGGCATGCAAATCCATTGATGAACCTTGGGCTGTGAGGCTCTGTGCTTTTAGCTGGCGCATTCATGAAGCATAATGTTAAATAAGAATGTACATCTTTTAAACCAGCTGTTTCACTTGCACTGGTGAAAGGTGTGTGTATAATAATAACCACAATACCAGAGTAATGTCACTCGGCGGTTGTCAGAAATGTGGCCCACTAGCACGTAGCCAAGAAAGAACAGAAAAGATGGTGGAGGACTATTGTTGAGTTTGATTAAGTAAAATATGCTCCAAAGCATAAAAGGCTTCAGAAACAGCTGATGCAGCAGCTAGCTCTGTGCTGGATTGGATATTCAGTAATAGTGCCTTTTAATCCACTAAAATCACTAATTCACAAACTACTCCGGCGAGGTGTGTATGTTCTTTCCTCCACCAAAGCCGTGTCGTCAAGAAAGGTCTGAAGGTTAAGGAGGATTTGTAACCTTATAATCAATTTAGTAGAGTGAATGTTGGCAGCCAGCCAGACCGTTGTTGACAAAAAATAAGATACATTTAGAAATGTTTATCAATTGCTAAAGTTGATATGTATTTTATTTCAAGTTCTCTTTGATGTCCTATGGCTTATAAAGAAGGATAGAAAACAACAATTGAGAAGATTATATTTATTCATAGATAATAAATCAGTAACAACATGACTTGTACTAATCAGACATTAAGTTTTATAAGCCATTTTCCATGTAAGATGCATGTTTGAGCTGGAGATCAGATAACACTGGAAAACATTGTAGTTGCTCCTGGGGTGACTGCTGTGGGACTAGAAAGAAATGCTCTGGTGAGAAGCTTCAATTATTGGATGAAAGGTGCTACTGTATAGCATGCTGTCCCTGGATCCCTGCTTAGAATCAGTTGTGACACATCAGCAAGTAAACAGTTCTGACACATGGTCTTCCAGACTCCACTTTCATTAATTGCTCAAAGAAGGTGTGTTCATGCACTTCTTCCTATTAGTTTACCAAATTCCTTTGGTAATGTGAATTAATGAGGAAAAGGTATCTTATATATTGTCAGTTATGGCTACTGCATCCACTATGTCGAACGTAGATACAGTGATTTTTGTTTTCAAAAACACACGATCTGAAATCAGTATCCACTTCCACGGATGCATGGCCTAGATAATTCTAAAAATGAGTTTGTTAGAAGCATATGTGGAATTTATACCAGACTAGACTTCGTGAGTTTAAAAATAGGAAGAATACGAGTATTTACACAATCATGCTGTCAGACTTTTACTATGAATAAGATCAGACAAAGGTCAGTAATATATCTGAAAAATTCAAACATCAAAATGAAGAATTGGGGAAATGGGGTTAAAAAGTGCTTTGCTAGTAGCAGATAGAGTTCATATTGTTGGAGGATGGCATCACATATGGGCTGTTCACATGGGCTCAATGTACCTGCTGAGTGAACAAAGTGTTTTCCTTGTTTTTAATAATTAGTAGGAGCTCTTTTTCAATACTTAGTGTGTTAAGAGAGTGGCAATCTCTTTCCAGTTCCTTTTGTGTGTTCTATATCAGTGGTTCTCAAACTTTTTAGCACCGGGACCCACTTTTTAAAATGACAATCTATCGGGACCCACCTAGCTTTGAGGAGACGCTCAAACATTTATCTCCCTATGGGTCATTCCATGTCAAATCAACCAAAGAAAAATCCATTTTGGAACTTGATGTCACGGATTTTGCTCATTTTTGATACATTTGTACCTTACAATGAGATGTTTAAAAGTTTTTTTTCAAATTTTGTCCATCCGTTTTTGAGATATTGAATGTTCAAAATTGCCTAAAAATGCCAAAATTCACTTGTCACCATACCTTCAAATGCCATTTACACGATAATGGTGAAAGTTATAGACATGGGACTGGTGTCGTTTTAAAGCGTATGCATAGGGCTTTCATTTGATATACAACATGACACAATTGTAAATTTTCAAGAAATTCAAAATTATTCAAATAATATTAATTTTGAAATTTTTGGAAAACTGAATATTTTTAAAATTTTCAAAAAAACCACACTTAAAGGTATATGTCTTGTAGTCAATCAGCCAAATTTTCAAGATGGTATCTCAGTGGTATCATACAAAAATTAAATTTTCTTGTTGGCAGTGACCAGGAATTAAACCCCTCAAGTCCATTTTTCTACAGTTTACATTGATAAAATTCTGTGGTAAACTGAAATGAATCCAAGAATTATTTATTTATTACCAATGAGATACCATTAATACCAAAAATTAATACCAATTATTAATTACCATTGAGATACCATCTTGAAATTTTGACTGACTACAAGACACATACCTTTAAGTGTGATTTTTTGAAAAATTTAAAAATATTTGATTTTCCAAAATTTCAAAATTAATATTTGAACATTTACAATTGTGTCAAGTTGTATACCAAACGAAAGCCCTACTCATACGCTGTAAAATGACACCTGTCCCATGTCTGTACCTTTCCTTGTTATCTTGTAAATGGCGTTTGAAGGTATGGTGACAAGTGAATTTTGGCATTTTTAGGCAATTTTGAACATTGAATACCTCAAACGGATGGACAAAAAAATCTGATTTTTAAAAAAAAACATCTCATGGTAAGGTACAAATGTACCAAAAATGAGCAAAATCCGTGACATCAAGGTTTCATGCATTGGTTGATTTCACATGGAATGACCCATATATTTACACAAGCTTGCAAACTGCAGGAGCTCAGCTCTTTGAAAGGTGATTAGCAGCTATCTGATTTTTGAATTGCCTTGGGGCTTGTGGCATATGATCTTTTCATCACCTGGGACCCACCAGAAATCAAGTCGCGACCCACAGTTTGAGAAACACTGTTCTATATAATACAGCATAGTTTTATGTAAACTAACTGCCATTGCAAGTAGGATGCTTCTAAAGAAAAAGTGACAGATTTTTAAATGGTTACGATGACTGTAGCTGTGTAGTTTTGCTCTCTGCAACCTCAGAAGATGAAGAGAGTCTGAAGGCTCTCTGCTTCATCATTTTATAAGCACGTTGTGCTCTTTAATTTTGAACTTCCTCTTTAATTTTGACATGTTTATGTACCCTAATTTCTCTTCTGTTCCTTTCTTCTTCTGATGGCTAATAAAGGCAAACATGAGCATGGTGACAGAAATACTGTGGTAGATGCTTATACTGAATCCAGTTTAAAGGAAAAATGTCACTTAGGCTGCAATCCTATGTAGACTGTCCTGGGAGTAAGCCACATTTAACACAGTATGACTTACTTCTGAGTAGTAATAGACACACACACAGAGCCTTTCTTGGTCATTGTATTTCTCCTCTGACTTATCCAAGGCGGTGTAGATGGGCAGGCTTTCCTAAGTCCTCCCCCCATGTTGTTGTTGTTACAATATATAAATGTCCAATCTTTCATGAACAACTACATTCCAGATGGTATCCTTTTGCAGTTTGGCCTCTCCGCTGGCCTTCGCCTCCCACACTCGACCAACACAGCTGGCAGCTCTTATCTTTCGGAGGCTTTCACAGCTTTTTGTCAGCGGCATGTCTCGAACTTACTATTCACTGATCTTTTGGCTTGTTAGGCGGCAGCAATCCCGACTGAGCCAGACCCATCTAAACATGTATAGACTTACGCTGTTAGAGGCAATTCTGATATGAAAGTATTATAATGTATTTCTCACCTGTGCTACAATCGTAGGTCCGTTAATAGTTCAAGGATTGTGCAATTGTAGTGTAGTTTTCATCAGTATCAGTTTTAAAATAAATCTATCTTACAGCTTCCGTATATCTCCATGTTGGAGAAAGCTGGTGGCAGCATGTAATTGGGTACGGAAGTTCAGTAGAAGGTTATCCCTAACACACTCTAGTTAAGTTGCAAAGATCAGGCCAGCGTTATTTATTCAGAAGAAAAGAAAGGTGTCACAGTCTCAGCATCATTTTCATGCTTAAGTTCCCTTGTGCCTTGTGTGATACCTTCTGCATTTAAATGCATTTAAATCAATTGATGAATTTTCTTCCCTGAAAAATTTCAAGTGAATTAACATGTAGATTTATCTTACGTAAATACAGTAGTCAATTAACCATTGATGTTTTATTGGTGAAACAGAGGAATACTATGTGCTCACTTTATACCTTGTGTAGATACACCAGACTTCTACTCATGTCAGAGGAAAAGCTGATCATCGTATTAAATTTTTTTAAAAAATGATACACTGCCTTTCTCTAATGGCTGAACTTGGCTAACAATACAAAATGTGCAAGATCCAGAATATTCAATAAAACAATCCTTACTGCTGTTGATTAGGGGTCCAGCCACAGTTCTACATGGCAAAACTGTATCTTGAATTGTTCCAAGAAGCCAGTTGTCATGAAATCCACTAAAGCTCAGAGATTCTCTAAAGATCTCTAAGCTCATCTAAAGGACGGCAAAACTGTTATCGAGGTGTCTTTCCCCACACCGGAGCCCTGGAATCACCCCAAAGTGTACAGTACATATGGCTAAAGGTAGATGTATAGCTGCTTCAACTTCTTGCAGTTCTTTTTCAGATCTGTGATGTGTACCCATTATATAATGCATAAAGAAGCCCTTATTCACATTTATCTAGTAGTCAGTTATGGTAACCAGATCCTGATTTTGGAGTGACGTTTGCCCTGCTGCTCCAAGATCTTGGAAAAAAAGAAAAACCAAGTTGAGTGTCATTGGCATATTGTTTGTATCTCACCTCAAATTTTCAATGAACCTCTCCACTTTCATATAGATAATAAACAATAGAAGTTGAGCTCTGTCATACGCCACAGGTCAAGTCCCCTGGGGCGGAGATATAAACCCACCACTACTCCTTTCTACAAGGTACCGTACTAGGTTACAATTAATGAAACGAAATTAACATTGTGCCAGCAATGCCAGTTATATAGCTACCTACTGTCAAAGATATGCACCAATGTATTTAAAAAAAAAGAATTCTGTGTAACATTTTGGAAACTGGGCTTCACAATGAAGGTTATCTGGTCAAGTCAAATGGGCAAGAGACTAGATTTTCCAGTTCCCTTTTGCCTAGCGCTGCTGAGTTAATGTTCTCATCACTGTGTCAGAATTCACAGAAGGTAGAAAGAAATAGAATAGCTTCATTTTTGCGTGTGATGCAGGCAGAATTCTCATTGGCTTAGCATGTTATTCCTGTTTAGCTTGCCTATACTTGGGGTTCAAAGTTTTTCTGTAATTGGATGTGAGTGTTTTAAAGTGTATTTTAGTCACAATCTAGTCAGATAAGTATTTAAAAAAATCTGCTGGTTTCTATTAGAGAGAGTTGTGTTCAGTTTTCTCCTAGTGAAATCGACAGAACATAAAAATGCTTTTGCTGGAACACACCTCTTGTAATTAAGAATAAACTGAAACGATTGCCTTGAGATGTTTGATTGAGCATGCTAAAATTGCATGTGAACCTAGTTTAGTATATAAAATACAACTACTTGGCAATAAAATAAGGACGTTTCCTTGAAAAATGAAAAAAATATATTGTATACATTCTGAATTTATAGTACTTAAAAGAAGTGGGATTATAATAGAGGCACAATGACTAAACCATTGAGTTATGATTTAGCCCAGGGGTTCTCAACCCCTTACCAGCTGAGTACCACCTCCGGCGCCACTCTCCTGCTGCGTACCACCAGAAGTGACAGGCTTCCGCCTGTCGTAAGTTACTTCCAGGTTTTCAAGTTTTGGGAGGCCAGAAAACACAGGTAAGAGGCTCTGGGCGGGTTCCGGTGGTCAGGCAGTCTGAGTACCACCAGCGGTCGGCCGAAGTACCCCTGGTGGTATTAGTACCTTTAAGGGCAGAAGAGTCTGGCTGGGGAGAAGAGTCTGGCTCAGTTGGGAGAGCTGCTGCCTTCAAAGCTCGAAGACTGGTGAACTTGATAAGTTCGAGACACGCGGCCGGCAAAAAGCTGTGAAAGCCACAAGGAGGAGAGATAAGAGCTTCCAGCTGCGGTGTTCGAGTGTGGGAGGCACCAGCCAGCAGAATTGTCAGACTGTAAAAAGGATACCACCTGGAAAGTAGCTGTTCACGAAAGATTGGACATTTATATATATTGTAAAAAAACCCCAAGGGGGGTTAGGACAGCCTGCCCATGTACACCGCCTTGGATTAAAGTCGGAGGAGAAATCCAATGACCAAGAAAGGCGGTATATAAATACTGTATATTATTATTATATTATATTAGTTGAGAACCCCTGATTTAGCCCATACTGCAAAAAGTATGAATGACTGTAAAAAGGGGATTGGCTAAAATTCACAGAGGACAGGTCCATCAACGTTCACTTGTTGGGGTGGGCTGTGTGCTACTTACAGGCAGGGACAGCCCAACATTATCCACCACCCAATGCTGCCCCTGACCGGCCACTGCTGTGCATGTCCCCCCAAAACGTTGGGCAGAAAATGGCAAGTCAGCTCCTTCCTTCCCACACAGTCCTTTTCAACAAAACAGAAAGCGTGGGACACACTGGGAGCCCCTAGTGTGTCCGGCACTTCCTGTATTACTGTATTTGAAGGGAGCAAGGAAGGAATGAGGTGAATGAATAGGGAAAGCACATCACTGCCTTCCGCGTGGTTGTTTCATGTATAGGCAGAGGCAATCTACTTCCCTACCCCCTTACCTCGCTCCTTCCTCATGTGGTGAGTGGATAGGAAAGTAGATCGATGTAGCTCCATTTGCAGTGGGCTCAAGGAGGCGATGGCGGACTTGGAGTGAAGGGCACCCCAAATCTGTTAGCTTCTCCCCCCCATCACAAACACGACTGCGTTGTCCGCTTCATGAATGGGCCGGCCATGCCTGCAAGTTCACCAGCAGTATGCCTCTAAAAACCAGTTGCAGGGGAACAAATGTCTTCTCTCTTGCTGGTGGACCAGTGTGGGTATCAGGATGCTGGACTAGATTGGCCTTTGGCCTGCTACAGCAAGGCTTCCCTGATGCCCTTATGCTATGTAATGAAACCCGTGATATAGTCATGCATTATGTGTTCGCATGTTTTTCAAAATATTACAAGACGTGCCCACAAACTATTGGGTAATATTGTTGGGATTTAATACTATAAAGATGTCATATGAGGAAAAGTGTTAATAGTTCTGTAGAGAACTCTTTGTGCTCCTGCATTCTTCAGAAAATGCTTATTTAGCTAAACTTAACCATCCTACAACTGAGTCATCAAGTCCACTAGCATTCATATTTTCATTGGCTGCTTTCCTGCCACAAGATGTTCTTATAAAAATATCTGCCATGATTGTTGTTTAATCTCAGAAGAAGTTACAGTGATTTGAATTTTTAGCATGTAGCCTTAACAGAGTTGTTACACATTCTGCACAGAGCTGTGATTTTTCTTATGCATCAGCTGAAAAACTGACAGAGCCTTCTATAAACAACATATTAATTGACATGTTAAAAATGCATTAGAGAACTTGAGCTGCTGAGGTTTGTAGATACACAACCCTTGTAAACCAATCTGAGCACTTCAGTTCCAGCAATTAGCATTATTGTTAGCTTTATAACAATGTTGTTGAACTGTCAGGACAGCTTCTGGAGGTGTTAAGTATTACGAATAGTCTTCCATAAGGCTAGCAGGACCCATCCATATACCTGCTCTCCTCTATGCATGTAAAGCATCGAAGGTATTTGGTATGTTAAGGTGAGAGAGATGACGCACACTAATTCCTTCTGCAAAAAGTGGATAGTGATGTGGCCAGTTCAGCATATCTAACCATACAGAGATGCACAGCTAGCAGTAGGCTGTTTTGACAGTAGTACTGCTTTGAAGCAATAATAATATTTTGGCGTTATCTGAAACTTGCAAATGGTGCAAGAGCCAACACTGGATGGAAGATCATTTCCCTCAATTTCTGGTGCACTGGTGTTGTCACAATGTCTGGTGTTTTCTCGGAAAACAGTGCAATGCCGATTAGCACGCATCAACATAATGTAATGGGGAGCCGTGGCCGATGGTCGCCAATGGTCAAGGGAGCCGCAGGTTGGAAATGTTTGGGAAACACTGACCTAAGGGCATTGATCACCAGCACACTCTCCAAGGCAGCATAGCTTTGGGTCCAGCTGCTGCAGATGCTGCTCTCCTAGCATGTTCTTCAGGGATGCTGTTCGATCCTTGGCCAGGGCCATGGTTCCTAGTGTGGATCCCAGCTCTTGGGTGAGGGCTGCTTCTCTATTTGTTTTAAGGAAGAAACAAAGCTTGCTGAAAGAAAAATAAGAGCTGGAGGGGGGAAGCATGCCTGCCCACAGGGGAGGCAGGGTGGGAGGCCCTCAGGAAACCATGGAGGGGGTGTTTGCTCCTATCCACGGTTTCAAGTATCCACGGAAGGGCCTGGAACATATCCCCAGTGGATATGGGGGGAGTACTGTATAGAGCTACGCTGGGAGCAAACCTAACTTGATACGGTTTTGTATAAAATGTATCTAACCCAGTTTAAAACTGTTCAAGATATCTTAAACCAGTTACCAAACCTTTCTAAAAGTTTGTGTCTGAACCAGAGAGTTTCAAAATAGTCGCCCTGCATCTTACATGCGATAGACTCACACAAATTTAAGTATATATGCTCAGCCCCCTCCCCAAAAGGACAGATAAAACCCAGTTTAAATAGTGCAGGCGACTGCTTGCCATTCCACTTACTCTGTTTATGCTCTGGAACGAGTGTGAAATGGCAGAATGAAGCTGCTGTTCCCTCAGTTGCTGTGTGTCTCATACTGTGCTTTTAGATTTTAAAGAGACAGTGCATATTTGTTGGCTTTAAGCTTTCACCAAAAGGAAGTTGCAATACTGCTAAAATCAAGTGATCAGGAAGACAGACGATCTTGAAAACTTGAGTTTTCATTAAAAACAAGTGTGTTCTGTTTAATAGCCTTCTAATGTTGTTGACTCTTACCTCATCTCAACATGTTCCCAATATTGTGATATTTAAGAATTTTCAGTTGTAGAAGCTGACTACAGCTATGTTGTATATACTTTCTTCTTCTTTACCCTTCTGTGTTGAAATTTCTTAGTTGTATATGAATTGATCCAATCTCTCTTGCACTAGTACAGAGTCCCCAAGGAAGTAAGAGATGAGGAGAAAGGGGGGGGGAAGCCTGTTTATCCCCCCCAATACTTTACCCTGAAAGTTGAGCAATTAACTAGTATTGTACCCAATATAGAGATTGTACCTGCATTGAACTGAACATATGAATAACCATACCCAGGTTCAGATTAACAATGACAGTACCAGAGTACAGTTTAATGTACGACACCCTACAGTCTTACTCAATTTGCTCTTTGCACATGTTTTTGGATCTTTTATCCATTTGTTCAGTTATCATTTACTTACTCCTTACTACTCATGCCTCTGAAAAATCATCAGCCTTAAAAAGACAATAAAATAGTGATGGTGCCACTGGTAGGTTCTGTACCTTAGGCTCCGGTCTACCTGTTGAAGACCAGTATACGTGTGTATTAATACATACATGTGTCTAAACTTGTAAGTAAATAAGGGATAATTGGGTACACTAGCTTACAGCACAATCCGACTGCTGTGCTGGCATAGGGTGTTGCAAATGTGCCATAAAGCATGCTGGTGATGCCCAGAAAGCAAGCAGCGCCAGTGGGAAGGCCTGCACTGTCCTGCCGGCGCTGCATCCAGGAGCGCTGCATGCTGGAGCAGGTAAGTCACTCTAAGCGGCGTGGGGGCTGAGGGAGGGTGGTGAGGGGATATAATGGGGCAGGGGGAGGGCAGGGCGGGTGGATCAGGGCTGGGAAAGGGTGTGGGATCAGCAGCACTGGCGCATGCCGAATCCTATCCTCCTTCTTGTGCCTTTTTCTTGTATGGTTCTGCGTACGGTTCTTGTACGGTTTTTCTTGCTCGGTTCTGCACCAGCAATTGAACTGGCGCAGATTTGAGTAGCCTCATTGCGCAGACTGGGGGTTACCCGGGTTAAGGGTAAAAATGCCCCCTTAACCCCAGGAGACCTCCAGCCTGCTCCTAGCCAGCACTGGATACAGTGTGGGCCGCATTACCTGCTGCATTGGCACTGGATACGATTGGGCTGTTAATCTTTTATATTGTAGCTGCAAAAACCTATTGGAAAGGGAACTGCTTTCTTTCTAACAAGGAGGCAACTCTGAATTTTATTTCATTTTGTGCAATGAAAAACTGGACATGGCTGATTTGTTTCATATAGCCCTCTGTATAATGCAATTCTCAGCACAGAAAACTGCCTGCTTGAATGTTCTTCTTAACATTGGAGCATTTTCTGTAAAATACTGTACATTTTGGTTTTATCTGGTGCATGACAATATAAAATTATATGCTTAGCTGACCCTTTAATTAGTTCTCATTCTGTCTTACATGATTTATAGCTTTACAGTGCCAATGTTAAAAAATGATATATGGCTTAATGAAGTGGAAAGCTGAAATGAGTTCACACCTCCAATTAATTGGAGATGCTATGGAATGCGGAGGGAGAAGGAAGTAGAAATCAGCATCTCCCACAGTGAAGATGGGATGGTACAGCTTGTTGCAGTTTGATCTTGAGTCATTCAAGTTCCCAGCTGCTTTTTTGTGCTTGTATACAAGAATAATTCAATGGTTCCTAAATTCTGTTCTGAGACTGCTAGTAGTCCACACAGGGGCCCGCAGTTTTTTGGCTGGCTTTGGTCACTGAGCTAACATTGTGGTCATCTGCCCCTCCCATTGCTGGTCTGAATGAGGCATTCTGAATGCCTCACGGCGTGATCCTGTGTAAACAAGCGCCTGCGGAGAGCATGTTCCGCAGGTGCTGGGTGTCATAAAACGCGTTGTAAAGCGCGTTTTTGACACCTGGGGAGTAAGGGCCACAGGCGCGCAGGCCGGCAGCCCTTACTCTGCCTCCCACCCAACCCTGCAGCCACTGGTTCAGGTAAGAGATGCAGGGGCAGGGGGAGGGTGGGCTGGGCGGCAAAGAAGGGCGACCGTTGGGCAAGCCAGGCCAGGAGGGGGCAGAGATCAGTGGTGAGCTCCACTAATATTTCCACGCCCGTTCCCAGCCTTGGTGGCCCTTACCCCGCCGCCCCACATTCAAGGAGGCCCATTGGGGTCAGGCAGGCCTACTCCGGGGGAAGAGGACGAATGTCCCCTTCATTCTAGGTGTTCCTGGGCTGTGTCGACGTGGCCCAAGAATGGCGCAGCATACTGCGGCTGGCCCTATGGACCGGCCGCGTATCCTTACGCAGGATTGGGCTGCCCGTTGGGAATGAAGTCCTTCCCAAGAAAGTCCTGCCATCCCCCCAACCTTACCCCCTGCTTTTTTGCTCCAGAGCAGGAAAGGAAGGTGCAAGAAGGCTTGGCTGTTGGGCTGCAATTCAGCCAAGGTGCACTAGGCCCTACTGCAGTTTACTTTGATAGAATATGATCTTCTCCTGCTTTTCTCATTAATTGCACCAAGCTTTGGGAAGCTGTCCCATAACTCCTGGCAGGCTAATGCTGTGAGAAAGGGGTGGGTACTCTAGCTGTTAGTTTCTAACGAGGAACAAACTGGTCTAACATTCAGATCTTTAGCATGAATCTGTTTGGAAATCAGTCATCTTCTAGAATGTCACCTAGCATTCATTAGGAATCATGGTTCAGGCATCCATTTAGGTTATATCCAGATATTGTTTTCTCAGTGGTTTGGAGGGAGGTGGTATTGCAGAGCTCAGGATTTGTGGGCCAAACTGTCAAACCAGTCTTATAGGTTTTCAGTGTGCTTCAATCTAATCATTCCTAGAAAAACTGGACCTAGCCTCCAGAGGTACGATCAGTGTTGCTGCAGTGTAAGTGTGTATATTTTGATGAGACTTGTATGAACTGTGCCAATGAAAAAGAAATATTCCCTACCCAAAGCACACACTTCATTCCCATCTATAGAGCAGTCTGGAAGTTGGCAATTATTTATAACCACTGTAATAGAAGTGTGAGTAAAATGTGTATAACACAGATTAGAAAAGGCACATCCAGGAGGATGCCAGCATGACTAAATAACTGTCTTTGATTACAGGTAGCACACTTCTCTACCTTCTTTCACTCCTGTGACTGGAGCAGTTTTGGCAGATATGTGGGTTATTTAAAACTGCTGTAGTTGAGGAGTAGCTGTGTAGCTGTGGCAAGGAGTTCCACAAACCAATTTAAACCAAGCAGGAAATATGGAGTATGCTGGGAGCACACTCAGTGCGTTCCACACTTCTGCTTTGTTTAAAGACCCCCACAGAGGAAGGAGCAAGGTGAGAGGGCAGCAGCCACACTCCGAACAGTGATCCTTATTACCCCCTCATCTTATTCCTTCCTCTGCATTGGCCTTTTAAACAAAGCAGGAAGTGCAGAACACACTGGGAATGCTCTGCAGTTCCTGCTTTGAAATGTCTGTGTGGAGGAAGGAGTGAGGTAGAGAGTGCATTGGTTGGGGGGGGGGGGAGATGATGAAAGTGGCACTGAGGAGGACAGCACCGTAATGTTAGCTGGCTCTGGTTGGTTTTATTTGTTGAGTATTGGGACCATAGTGATACTCTCTTCCTCCACCCCCCCAAGGAGGCAGCTCTATGTCAAATGGGATGGTGAAGGCCAAATGCTTTGTAGGGCCCCAAAACTGAGAATGAGTCAAATTGTTTGCCTATTTATTATAATTATTCAGTAAAAGAGAAGCAAGACGATGGGTGGGATACAACACAAAAATGGGGTGTTTCAATTGGGTTTCTTCACCCTTAGTCTCCTTTAGAAGTGGGTCCCTCTGTTTCTCTGGAAGGGCCCGTTGGCCTGTCTTGGAAAATAGCTGACAAGTATACCATAATGCCCAGCCCAGCTGATGATGTAGCAGGAGGTGGGGGTCCCTTAAGGCTGGATCTTCCCAATTGGGAGGCAGAGGTTGGCATTGGGCCTGCCTACTGGGGTGGCATTGGGCAGGCCCTCATACTCCACAGACACTTAAGGCCCCAGTCCGCTGACCATACTGGTTTCTGATGACTCTGAGGTGTGTAGCTAACCCAGGCTTCTCCTGGGGATGGCTGCTTCCCCTTTTGGGTGTTCTATTGCTGGCCAGTCCCCTCTGAACTACTCTCCAGTCTGTAGTCCCTTCTTTCTTCCCTCCTCCTTCTTTGCCTCTTGTCTTCCCATTTCTTGTTATCTCCCTTCTCCCTCTTTAGCGTCCCTCTTTGCCTCTCTGTCCCCTCCTCTCACATGACTTGCTCTATTTTTCCTTCCCTTATGCCTGCTTTTCCCATTCTTTCTCTCCATCCTCTCCTCAAGGGCTGGTACCAGTAGCCCAGCCCTCCCCCAGGAAAACCTTCTGCAGTTGGGACTGCAGTGGCAGCCCTAGGGCCACCAACTCTGTTGTCTGGTCGGCTGCCACTGCATTTTGTCAGCAGCCACATCTTCCTGCTCCTGGTCTCACTGAGAGCTGTCCGGGTTGGGTGGTATACTTTCAGCCCAATCTTAACCAACATTTCAGTGCCAATACAGCCACAAAGTAGCCCTAAGGCAAGGGAAGAAACATTCCCTTGCCTTGAGGAGGCCTCTGTGACTGCCCCCCAAAGCAGGATGCAGCGCACACCCCATTGGCACGGCTGCATTTGGTGCTGGAAAGTTAGTTAGGATTGGGGTGTTTGTCTCCTTCAACCTTGGCAATGAACTGAGATCTTTCTGTCACTGATTGTATTATAAACTCAAGATCTTATGTTCAATCTAGGCAAATACACTGTGTGTTTGTGTACACATAGCTTCAAGTGCCTTCTTGATTGTCATTTGTTTTCCATTTCATTCCCTTAGAACAGAATGATGCAGACCTCATATACAAAAGCATCAGTGAATTGCAGAGTTCAGTGAATTGCATCCTAAGTGAGT
Source organism: Plestiodon gilberti rubricaudatus (assembly GCA_026170595.1). Taxonomy (NCBI): domain Eukaryota; kingdom Metazoa; phylum Chordata; class Lepidosauria; order Squamata; family Scincidae; genus Plestiodon; species Plestiodon gilberti. The sequence goes on from JANXHW010000001.1 coordinate 170,865,643, forward strand.
GCACGTATAATTTCTGCTAGAGTAAAATTAAGAAATAATGACTCTGAGACACTTTAAAAAAAGAAACCCTTGAGAACGAAGGGGTTCCAGGCCACTTGTGTGCAGCAATCCAGGAGATAAATGGCGGCGGCCATGTTTTTTACATGGCGGTGGCCATGTTTTTTTAAAAAAATATTTTTTTTCTGCCATGGCTTCCGGGGGCCTTCCTGGACCCTGCCCGTGATAGACCCCCAAATACCAGGACTGTTCACTCTGAGAGGGATCTCAGCTGGCCTGGGCAAATCGGTGCCAGTGCCAGCATCCAAAGAACCATGCGGCTTGCTCCATGAGCCCCAAAAGGCAAGCTCCTTTCATGAGCCAAAGCAGGTCTTTGGATCCCAGTCCTAGGCAAAAGAAGAAAAAGATTAGGGACTTTTCTTCAGTATTCTGTTTTATAAAATGCTGTCTCAGCTTTCATTCCTTCATAATTGCTTTTTTGTTGCTCTGTAGGATCATGCTATAAGTTTCTGACTGTGCACATTTATTTTCATGGATTAATTCCCTGACTGAGCAAGGCTTGTGATTCCAGCTACTTTAATGCAACTTTAGATGTAGATCCTTAAGTGGGTTGCCTTCAGTTTAAAGCCACTACACCTCTTTGTTGTTGCAGTTGTTTGTTTTCAGCCTTAAAGTCACCCTTCTCTGCTATACGAAGATTTGATTGTTGGTAACCATGGGACATGGTCCAAAAAATATTGTATGTATTTATTCACTAAATGCATGAGTTTAAAAATTCCAGGCCACCCAGGGAATCTTGCACTGAAGAATGGTTTATAAATTTGCCAAATACTTCAATGTGCTTTATCACCCTTACACCTGTGGTATGAAGTGGGTAGTGCCATTATTTTGCAAAGTATGAAATAAATTGAGCAGAAAAATATTAAGGAAATGACTAAAAAAGCTTGCAAATATGTACTGCAGTTTGCACCGTACTGCCTGCAGATTTTGTAAAAGTCTTTTTCTCATTATTGCTTTGTTCAGTAACCCCGGGCTTAATAACCCTAGTGGCTTAATATCAGAGATGGTATCATCAGCATAATCATTATGAAATATTTGTGTGTGCTATCTGTCATAAAATGAAAAAAACAAACCTGGAAACTGTGCTTTAGGAACCTAAGGATTAGGGTTTATCTGTCCCCATAAAGAACACAAATCATCTAGACTAGAAGTAATCTGATTGTATTGAGGTACAAATTATAGCACAAAGGCTGTTCAAGCAGGTTTAAGTGTCCAGGGCTGGTAAACACCATATGACCACTGATTGGTCCATGAAAGAGTATTAACTGAAAGATAACGATAGATTGTAATCCAAATCCCTAAAGCAGCGCAGCTGTGCTTCCCCAAATGAGTTTGCTCTTTGAAACTGAGTTTTTAGAATACTGATGTATTTCATTCCTAGTTGATGTCTCAATGAGAGTTAGTTTGAATAATACTTAGCTCCTACAGTGAGCAGCTACTAAGTTCATTTTATTTTTAGGCCTCTCTCCTGATTCTTTACAGTGATCAGCACAGTTGACTGTGTCTTCAAGTGCAAGCTAGGCTAGGGGAATCTGTTGTAGCAGCATCCCTTTCCCCTCTTTCAAAGGTTTCAATAATTTCGCTAGTCTTGCATGGCTGGTTCCTAATAGGTAGAGGTGGGAGAAAATGGTTTTATCACAGATTTTGGTGTTTAACCAAAATGAAATAGCAGAAAGCAGTGTTATGTGTTTTTGTTCCAATTTCCCCATTTTTATCCACTGTAACCACTTTAAAAGTGTACTGGGTAGGTGGTATAGGTTGTACAGTGTCAGCACATGAAGAATGATGCAAAATTACAAAACTTTATTTTCGCAGATTTTTCTAGCAGAAAGCAGTGTTATGTGTTTTTATTTCGTTAGCACCATTTTCTCCTGCCCCTACTAATAGACTATTTAAAAAAACTATGTATAAACATACTGTAATATGTTCAGAGCAGTGCAGTACGTATAGAAGGGTCATTAAGGCTATGACACACTGCAGTTTTCTCGGCGCGAAGTGAAACTGGCCGTTGCTTCGTGTCGCACCACTTCCTGTCTACGCAGTCCACAGGTATTTTGCTTCTCTCTCTCTCTCTCTGCTTTTCAACCAGTCAGATTCGAGTCTTTTTAGACTCGATTTTGATTAGTTGTTCATTTCCCTACACATCCTGCCCCACTGCACCAACCTTAGCTGCTGATTGGCCCAAGTTCAATTTTTCCATCTCCACTTGCAGGACTCCGCTAGCTATGTGCTGTTGTGCGAGAGGAGTTAATGCAAGACACTGCATGACACACTGTCTGTGAGGCGCCTGCTTCCCAGAGCTTCGCGCCGTGCCATGGGCAGTGTGTCACAGCCTTTACTGCTTACAGCACATTGGTATGCCTTTTCCCTTTTCCCTCTGAAGTCTGTGCCCAAACTGTTTTGTGCTTCGGAGTGGACCTGGGAAAAGAGTTTTTCTGCTGTTTTAGATACATGTGTGTTTAGACAATGAAGCTAGGGTTAAAACAGAGATTTGGCAACAGATATGGGTTTGTAAACGTGGCTCACCACTGAACAGCTGGAAGGAGGATGAGTGAAGTTTTCAGGGGAAGAATAGTAGATGAGGAGGGATTGCTTAACCTTTCCCCCACCTACCACATTTGCCTTGCCAGCCCACTTAAATCTTCTCCCACCTACCATGTTGGCCTTGCCACCAGCCCACATTCCCAAACATGGGGAAAAAGCAACTGGTATGGGAAGACTTCCCCTTGCTCATGTCTTTTTTGCCAGTTGCACTCTTCCACTTTGCAGTTGTTGTTGGTGGACAGAGTTTCCAGACCTTTGAACATTCAGTTTGATCATTAAGCATGAAATCAGGGCATGGAAGCCACTGTGTATAACATTTTTAAAGCCTAGAATTATTAGATGACATTTTGTATTCTGATAGACTTTATCCTGCAGTTTTGTTTGTTGCTTTAATTTCTAACAGATGTTTTATTTGTGCTTCATCTGATGGATGCCTTGGTTTGTTTATGGAATAGTAATTTAATAAAAGAGCAGAAGTTTAATTGAGTAATTTTTAAATAGTACTTCATCTTAGATCGCTGCATTAGTTTGAATTCTTCTTTTCTGTATATTCAGTCCATCTAATTCATAAATGCTAAAGGTTTGCAATATCTAAGCACAGGAGGCTCTACAAAAACTACTGTACAGCATTATGGTGTTAAGTTATTGGTGCTGATAGTTTTTTTTAACAATAAAAGACCAATTTACAGAGTTGGAATTGAAGTGTCTGGATTATTTTTCATTATTTTTATATGTTTCTGAGTTACTCCGAACAGCAAAGGGGAAGAAAACAAAGCACCAATGAAACAGGCCAGTTAAGTGATCCTGTTACATTAAAGTCAGTAGCCAAAGAGCTACTTCAGGCATATCCAAGGGCTTGATTAGACATGTCTAGTGAAATTTTTGTTTGTTCTTTGAACAGCAGTTCTGCATGCCATATCTCAAACTGCTTAAAAAAATTATTATTGTTAATAACAACACTTCTATACCACTTCTCAGCCAAAGCGCCCAAGGTGGCTTACAATTAAAAATAATGGTTTATGTTTCAAGAGACATGTTACAGAAAGAGAGAGGAAAGGAAACTGAAAATAAGCAAATTCAGGTGTCTGCTCTTTCTTACTATTTTCCTGGTGTTGGCTCTTTCTTACTATTTTCCTGGACCAGTTCTGATGCTCTGTCCAAGCCAGCCTCCCCCATATGCAGTTAAAGATGTGAGCATGCATGTCTTGCTCCCGGCACACCATTCTCTTCATAACTCTGTGTGTGTGTGTGTGTGTGTGTGTGTGTGTGTGTGTGTGTGTGTGTGTGTGTAGTTTGTGTGTGTAGTTTGTGAGAACCACTCACTCACATGTGATTTAAATACTATTTTGATGTAGTTCAGTGCAGTGGTTCTCAAAGTCCCTCTGCGACTCACCTTCTGCAGCTGCTCCCCCATCGTGACCCACTGGGACAGCCTCTGGAGTTTCCACAGCCCTCAGAAAGGTCTCCCGACACGACCGGACGTTGCGTTGCTGAAACCAGAAGTGACCCAGAGGCCGTCCTGGGCCCGGCACGACAGGAGAGTAGTTGTAGAAGGTGTGTCACGACCCAGAAGAGGCCTCCCAGTTGCTTCCATTTGGCTCCTGTTTGGAGACAGGAGCGGGCGGACCCCACTGATTACCCACCTTGGGATCGGGTCACAACCCACAGTTTGAGAAGCGTATTACTTTAACGTAGTATTTTAATTGTGTGAGAGGGGATGGTTCAGATTAGCCTTTCATGCCGTTATGAGAGGGAGAACGGTGGGACATGTACGCTTATGTCTGTAACTGAACCAGCCCACTGTTTTACATCATTAAATTACAGAATGGGCAAGTGGAATGGCTGCTACTGCAAACACTTCTGGCAGTTGGTCCCAGCTGATGGAGAGTGCCTCTCATTTGCAAGTCCCTCCATTTCAAAAGTGGTTTGCTAAGTGGCATGGGCACTACTGTTTGAGACTGCCAGTTAAAAGCAACCTTAAGTTCACAGAACTTAATTGCTCTTTGGGGTCTCTTTGGATTCCAGACTCAAAAAACAAAACAAAAAAAGTAATCTAGCTAAACGGTCTCATTGTCTTCAGTGGGATTGCTAAGCAAGGGCAATATAACGCTCATCAGTTAATGCTCTTGTTAAGAATGAATGAGTTATCTGTCAGTTTTTAGAAAAGTAAAAAAATCTAAATACTGTACTGATTTTCCATGTTTAAAAAAAGTCACGCAGGACAATATTGGGGTTAAAATCCCTTGTCTGAAAATCTGATGGAAGAATAGAACTCTCTGTGCTCAAATGCATCTGTATTTAGTCGTCATATATATTTTTTTGCAATATGCTTCAGTCTTAAAAATACATATTTACCCCTGATAGTCTTTGGAATTTTAAGTATTGGTGGTACTTAAGATAATTAGAACATGAGAAGTGGTACAGTAGGAGAAAAAGGGTGAAAAACACAGTTCTAGTGTACTCTGACAAAATTTCCTCTAGCTAACATTGTAGTAGAAGGAACATTTCTGTGCATAATTACATGCGCGTCACTGTAATGTGGCGCGTGGGGCAGGCCGCCCGGGGGTGACGCGCGCGCACCCGTGTGCGTCTCCCCCGTCCGCACGGAGGCTCTGAGGCCGGAAGAAGGCCTCGGAGCGTCCACCCCGTCCAGCAGTCCGGGGCCTTCTGAGAAGACCCGATGCATCGACGCGTCATTTATTAGCTTTTCGCGCATACGCAGACTGTTTCTGAGGGCAAGGGCTGCCCTTTTGCCCTCAAACGGTCTGCGCATGCGCGAAAAAGCTAATAAATGACGTGTCGACGCATCAGGCCTTCTCAGAAGGCCCTGGACCGCCAGACAGGGCGGTCGCTCTTAGAGCCGGGGGTAAGCGTCACCCCGTTCCAGGGTGACGTGCCCCCTAGTGACAATACTAAGCACCCTCATCATTTGGCATCTGAAATGCACCCAAAATCCTCTTCCAACACTGCAATTTTATTTTTATTTTTTATTTAAAGAAATTATATCCCGCCTTTCTCCCAGCAAGGACACTCAAGGCGGCTTACAATAAAACATTAATACAATAAAATATTAAAATAATTAAAAACAAATAATTAAAACAATTAAAACAAACAACCCCAGTGGGTCACCTATATTTACATTTGTTAAAAGCCATTTGTTAAAAAGCCAGCCCACCATGTCAGACATCGAATGCTAACTTAAATACAAACATCTTAAGGCCCCGCCGAAAGGTCTCTAAAGAGGGAGCCGTTCTTAATTCCAGGGGGAGAGATTTCCATAATTGGGGCGCCACTGCCAAGAATGCCTTATTCCGTGCCGCCATCCCCCTCACCTCCGTCAATTGCGGCACGGTTAACAGGGTCCCCCCTGATGACCTCAGAGTGCGGGTCGGATTGTAGGGAAGGATGCGGCCCCTCAGATACCCTGGACCCAAGCCGTATAGGGCTTTAAAAGTCAAAACTAGCACTTTGAATTGTGCCCGGAAACGAACTGGCAGCCAGTGTAGCCGACGAAGCAACGGTCCGACTGAGTCGAACCAACAGGCCCCAGCAACCACCCGGGCCGCTGCGTTCTGCACTAGTTGCAGTTTCCGAACAGTCTTCAAAGGCAGCCCCATGTAGAGCACATTGCAGTAATCTAATCTAGATGTCACTAGGGCATGGGTCACTGTGGCCAGGTCTGCGCGATCCAAGTATGGTCGCAGCTGGCGCACCAGCCGAAGCTGGGCAAAAGCCCCCCTGGCCACAGCCAGGAGCAGCTGCGCATCCAGGAGGACCCCCAAGTTGCGGACCTGCTCCTTCAGAGGGAGTACAACCCCATTCAGAGCAGGACGATGATCCAATACCTGAGTCGTAGACTTCTGGGCCAGAAGAACCTCTGTCTTATCAGGATTTAATTTCAGCTTATTTGCCCCCATCCAGCTCCCAACTGCCTCCAGACAACAATTCAGGAGAAAGAGAGATTGCTGAGTTCCGGCCCCCACAAGGCCCAGGTGTCTCCAACTTAAAGGGGACCACACTCCAGCTCCCAGAGAAGCCCAACAAACTGACTGGCAAGCCAGAAGCTCTTCTGCCAGCTCACCTGGGGGAGGGAGAGACGATATTACAATATTTTGGAAGCAATGCCATTTATTTACAAAAAAACAAAAACCTATGAAGTGGGATGGAGGGAAAGCAAGTCTTCCTAAATATACAATGCACTGTACTCACTATGGGAGAGACAGAAATCTGTCGGACTGAATGGCTTAAAAGCTGACTTTGTAAACAATCCAAATTTTAACCTTTCACCACTTGTCAGTTCTGTATTCAGTTGGTGGGTAGAGTCATATCTTTCATAAAACTCTTGGATATTTTCAGCACGTCCCTAAAGAACAGAAATTGTCTTGTGCTTTTATTAACGCTGTTGGATATTGTGAGCAAGGTGTTCTGCATATGCTGTTCACTGTGTCTTCCCAATGGAACTTGTTGCCCAGATGGTTCACGCCATATGCTTCTACATATTTTAGTTATACTTCACAAAATAATACATCAGTGATCAGGAAGCAGTATAAATTTTGCCCTGTACCAGATATAGCGCAGTAATCTCGAATTTTTCCACAGCAGTGCAGAAGGACTGCACAATGCCTTCTTGGAGCACCCTTGAGTCTACCTAGTTTCCTCCCCACGGCCCATTAATCCAAAGAAGTGAGAGTTGAGAAGGAATCCCTTAACATCGCACAGAACAGAAAGTGGTGGATCTGTCAACTACTGTATCACTTGGGCACCAACAGATGCACCAACCCAGAAGCGGGACCACTCGCGGGCGTGGGCGCACTTGCCGTTGCGGGTTGGGTCGCACTTACCGTCGCGTTTTCGCCCCCCTGCCCTCCCTGGAGCCCGAACGGCTCCAAAATGGGTAGGAAACTGGCGGGGTGTGTGTTCAGTGCCGCGCTGGGCGCGTCATGTCAATTAGGTCCTGCCCCTTACTCCAGGCGCCGAGAGGGCTAGTTGCACCTCTGCACCAACCAGCTCCCTCCAAAGATTGGATGTGACACTGAGCAAATCAGAGATCTGCCTCCACCCTCAGATTTTACAAGGCCCCAGGATCAATCCTTGGCATCTCCAGATAGGGCTGGGAAGGACCTCTGTCAGAAACTCAGAGAATCACTGTCTGCTGAAATGGACAATACTGACCTGGATGGATGAATGCCTTTATTCGGTAGTAGGCAGCTTCCTATGGTTCTATGTCGCCACTAGTTACAATCCAGATGGCCCGTGGGATCTACAAGGTTAAAAACCTTCAGCTGTGTGTTTTTCTTTAATCCTCTAAGTGATGCAGCACTGCAAAATTGCAAGTTATGCTATACCATTTAGGGAAAAAAAAAACATTTGAAGGACTTTTGACCTAGTGTATCCTTTAGCCCAGGGGTTCTCAGCCTGTGGTACGGGTACCCCTAGGGGTACATGTACCTCTTGCTGGGGGTACGCCAAGCCCTGCCCCTTATCTGCCCTATCAGCAGCTAATTGTTAATTAACATGGATTTTAAATTTTAATTATTTTCAGACCCCTTCTGTCTCTCTGATTTTGGGTTTGAGCTTATTTTTGAACTCTGGAGGGGTGGGGGAGGGAGGAGCTGATTTTGGGAAGTGTGACTTGGAGAAAAAAAGAGATCCTTACATGTCTGTCTGTCTGTCTCTCTCACTCACACACACACAGTTAAATAAGACATGTTTCACATTTAAAATTGTTTTAGTACTTTTTATTTAACAATTACCTAATTAATTGATCCAATTAATTAGCAGGGGGTACTTCAGAAAAATTGGACTGTGATAGGGGGTACCTGGCCCTCCAAAGGTTGAGAACCCCTGCTTTAGCCTTTAGATTTGGTTTGGTGAAGGTAAAAGACACCTTGGGGACAATTGACTGCAAAATGGCAGAATGAATGTGAGATCTTGAAAAGAGAAAAGGGGGAGTGAAAGACAATGAACACAGGTATTAGTCAAAATCTGCTTTTCTAAACTCAGTGTCATTAAGCGAAGTCCTTTTGAAATATTGGCAGTCCAATCTTGTCTAGCTAGGCTGCAGCATGGTGGGCGTAGAGCCTGCGCTGCAGCCTATCCAGATAGGACCCAGTGCTGGTGCGGCTGGAGCTCTCCTCGGGGGAAGGGAACATTCGTCCCCTTACCCGAGTAGAGCTCCAGCCGCCCTGATGGATCTATTTTAAATGTATGCCAGCTATTTTTCTGGTGCACATTCGAGCTGGCCATGTAACGGCAGCCAGGCCTGGAAAGGGGAAAGTCTGACACCCGCTCCAGTTTGGCTGCATCTTTCCTAAACTGCGGAAAGTTTAGAATTGGACACAGTACTCCAGGTGAGGTCTGACCAATGCAGACTACAATGGAACCACTGCTTCTTGAAACTTGGAAGCTACGGTACTACTAATACAGGCTAAACTTGCATTAGCTTTCTTTGCAGCTGCATCACATTGCTGACGCATGTTCATCTTGTGATCCACTGCAACTCCAAGATCGTTCTCACATGTTGTACTGCCAAGCCAGATATCTCCCATTCTATACCTGCATCTTGCTCCTACAGTTTTTTCCGGGTCGCGTGACTTTCCCCTTACTTCCCCAAGGTTGCCCCAGAATACATTGAGTCTGGGGAAGGGAGGGGGAAATTCTGCGAACCGGAAGATACTGTAGGATCGCTATTTCACAGTCTGCAGCCCTGCAAACAGAGCGGTTTGCCAGCGAAAAGGTAAGGAACGTTATTTTAACCTTTTTTCCTCCCCCCCCCCCCGGTTTTTACAGTGGCCTTTGTATCTGCGCTAAAGCGATTTCACTTTACACAGATTTCAGTATCCGCAGGGGTGGGTGGGTCTGGAACGAAACATGTATATGCAACATAAGCCTTGTATATGTATATATCCAACCTGTATATGCAATATAAGCCATGGAGGTTACGACTTAATGTTCCTTCAACTTCTTTATTTAGACTGGGCCTCTCCAAATGCTTCATACAGCCCAATCCTAACCAACTTTCCAGGGCCAATGGAGCCTCATTGCAGCCCTGAGGTAAGGAAACAAACATTCCCTTACCTTGAGGAGGCCTCCATGACTGCCCCACCACCACAGAATGCAGTGCTGGAAAGTTGATTCGGATTGGGCTGTTACAGCGGTATCCCTAGGGTTCCCATCTGGAGCACTTACCTGTGAATTAACCTTCGGGCTTACCTCTCCAATCCCTTCAGCCTTCAGTTTAAAGCCCTCCTGATCAGGTTTGCCATGCTTCTGCCAAAAACATTCTTCCCCATCCTTGTGAGGTGCAGCTTGTCTCCTGCTAGCAGCCCTTCATCCAGGAAGTGCCGTAGCCTGTGGTCCCACAAGCCAAATTTCTTCCGATGACACCATCAGTGCAGCCAGTCATTCACCCAGAGTGTTCTTCTCTCCCTCTGAAGTCCTGTTCTCCCGGTAAATGCCTGTTACTGGGAGAACAAATGAGAACACCAACTGGGCCCCCAGGTCTTTCACCCTCCTACCCAGACCCTCATAGTCTGAAATGACCTGCTCATAGCTGTGCCCAGCAGTGTCATTTGTTCCTACCTGAATGAGCAGGAAGGGATAGTGATCTGATCATCTTAATGATCAGAACGTCACAGTGAGTACAAAGGGAAGCAGTATGAAGAGTGAATGTATTCACAGAGGAGAAGTAAAAGTAAAGACAGAAAATTGGTTGCAGCTAATGAGGGTGGATGTGTAAGGCCTCCTTTTCCGAAATACCTTTAGAAGAAAAAGAAGAGCAACACTGTAGGGCACACGAGAAAGAAGAAAGGGCACAGATCAGGACAAAAAAGGAGCTTGCCAATAAAATATGTGCATAAATATGATGCAGTCAAGTCTGCACAGTGCTCATGACATTTACCCAAGGAGTGGATAGCAAACTGAGCAGGAGTTGTCAGTGTAATGCTGTGTTGCAAAAGGCCCTTTTAGATTGTGTTAATGGGAGCAATATGTGAAAGATGCTGTGAAGGAAACTGTCCTGCTGTAGTCAGCACTAATAAATAAGACCTCGTGAAGAACTCTGCTTTGCTCTGGCCAACCCCATTCGAGAAGGATAACTAATAAACTGGGAAAAAATAATAAAGGAAAGGAAAGCTATGAGAATGGTGAGGGCTGTAGACATAAAACACTGTGTAGTATTATTATTATTAACTGTATGTATATACCGCTTTTCAACAAAAAGTTCACAAAGCGGTTTACAGACAAAAATCAAATGATTAAATGGCTCCCTGTCCCCAGAGGGTAGGCTTACCAGATCGTTGACCGGGACGGAGTGTTCTCCCCTTAAGGGGGCGTGGCATGGGGGGCCATAACGCGTCGTGTCTGACCCTTCGTGATCCCATGAACCATCTCCCGCCAGGCCTTCCTGTCCTCCACTATCTTCCTGAGTTCGCTCATTTTCATGTGAGTTCGCTCATTTTCATGTTCGTTGCATCAGTGATGCTGTCTAACCATCTCATCCTTTGCCTTCCCCCTTCTCCTTTTGCCTCCTTTTGTCCAGTTACAGCTGGTTAAACATGCCCACTTCTGGATGAGGAAGATCTGGTCATGCATGCCTTAATTTGCAGCTAGACTGGACTACTGCAGCATGCTGCATGTAGGCTGCCTTTGAAAACATTTATAAACTTCAGCTGGTTTGAAATGCAGCAACTAAAGTTCTGACCAGAACCGAATTCTGTTTTTTTTTTTTTTTGAGCGCGCACATGTTTTGTTTACATCAACTGCACTGGCTTCTGGTCTATTTCTGTGCTCAATTCAAAATGCTAGTTATTACTTTTAAAGCCTGAGATGGCTTAGGTCCAGGTTACTTGGAGGATTGTTTATTCCCACATGAACCTGTATGACTGTTTAGATTAGCCTGAGGAAGCCCTGCTATCAGTCGCGTCGCTAGGACGCGCGACACCCCAGAGCGGGGGCGCGCATCACCTTTAGGGGAGAGGCTCCGCCCCTGTGCGTGACGTCACGCGCAGGAGCAGAGCACCCTCCCCGCTCCGTTTTCGGCTCATTTTGGAGCCAAGCGGACACAGGGGAGGGAGGGCGGGCCTAGCTCCACTGCCAAACTTTAAGGGGGGGTTGCGCGTCACCCCCCAGCGGCCTGCCCCCCGCGCTTCCCCCTGTCGACGCCCATGCCTGCTGTGCATCCTGTGTAACCCTCTGAAGTTTGGCTGGTGGGAATACCTGGAAGGGCTTTCTCCACTGCTGCACCTACCCTGTGGAACTCCCTACCTTGGGAGGTCTGTTTTAGTTGCCTCCCTGATGACATTTCACTGTTGGTTGAAGATTGATTTTGACAGGCCTATAGACTGACCAGAGCCTGACCCTGGCTCATTTTGTGTGCTGATGGACTTTCTCTGGGCTTTTTGTTTTAGCTTAGTTTTTAAACGTTTGATGCAAGTCACCTTGGGTGATGTGTTAATAAATAAATAAATGCTTTCATACATAGATTTTTTTGGGGGGGGGAATGAAGAAAATTGTGAGTACTGTGGTGCCTCAACAGTTAACAAATGCATTGCGGCATGAGCTTCAGAGCGGCAAGAGCCTATCTCATCAGAGACAGAGCATTATACACATTGGGACTTAAAAGTAAACCAAATGCAAGAAGTTCTGTGCTTGATCAAGTCAGAGTTGGCTGTCCCACTGAAATCTAAGGGTAGATAGACTTGAATGCTAGCACAGAGGAGTAGCGAGGCATGATCTTGTCCCCCAGAGCCTGAAATCTAGGTGGATGCCAATTGAGGCCCAAGAGTGCCCAGTTCACACCACATAGCATTAAGGATGCATGAGCTGGAGCATAGGTTATAACACAACATGGGGGATATTTGCTTTCTGTAGTGAGTCAACCATTCCTATTCAAACCAAGAGGTATACAGTGTCAGCTTTACTAATAGACTCTTAACTCAGCAACTGCCACATTCTTGCTTCCATCTGAACCCTTTTTTATTTATTTTTATTATATTTAATTAAAAGATGTTTATGCCGCCTTTTAATTGAATAAATAAAAATAAATACATGGCTAAAACTGGCTTATACAACATATAATTTAAAATAGCTAAAACATAAAATACAATGCAATTATTTAAATAATAATAATAAGTAATAAATAATAATAATAAATACAATAATAATAAGTACTTTAAAGCCTACTGAAAACAATACCTAAAACAACATTTTAGGTGTGCTGCTGATTTAATTTAGGTATAATAACAATTTAGCAGTGGAATATACCTAGGGATACTGCATACAGTAGTTTCTTTCCTTGGTGGTTTCTAGGAAAGGATTAGACCAGCAGCTCTAGGGGGTGTTCTTAAGTGTGGATATCCTGTTTTAAAGCTGAGGATTGGCTGATGCAACTCTGTGATTCTGTGGTCACCGAGAGTTTGACTCTAGACCTTTTATGAGGATGGATGAGTACACTTGCTGGCACCATTATCCTTATGAATTAAAAGTTACTTGGTAATAGAGATGAGCAGGTACTTAATCTGATTAGTTGTAATGTTATATCATGCCTTCAAGTGACTTATAGCACTAAAGGATCCTTAATGGAAAAGGATTGCTGCTTAGGCATCAAATAGTTTCTGTGAAACAATGGCACTGAGCAGTATAACATTGGCAGTGACCCCTGAGAAGTGTCCACATTATTTGATCTATCTCCATACCTTTTGGGCATTGACCAGATATGTGAAAGATTCTCAACATTTCCTTGTGATTTTTGACTTCCTCTATGCTGGACATTTGGAATAACACCCCTCCCCCTTCCACCTCACAATGTACATAGATATCTATATTTGAAAGGTAAAAAAAATCCGCTTTGGATAATTGATTAGGGCACCAGAAGGAGAGTTTGGTGGGAAGGGATACAGAGAAGGGCAGAGGCCACACTATCCTATTGGTAGTCCTGTGAGAGTATGGTGAGAGACCATGGTATGTGAATGGGGTATATGAGCTGTGTAAATGAAGTTGTGTATGAGTGAGTGGGTAATGGACATAACATTTTTTTGTTCGCTGTATACCTGCTGTCTGTGAATGTTCATTGGTGCAATGGGTATTTTAAGTTTTGCATACATTACACTGAATGAATTATGCAAATACCGGTACATATGTTAACATAATAAAGAATCACGATTGCAGTGGTGAGAAAGAAGTATTCTGCTTGTGGGCTTCCCAGAGGCAGCTCGTGGGCCACTGTGGGAAACAGGATGCTGGACTAGATGGACCTTTGGCTTCATCCAGTAGGGCTTTTCTTACGGTTTTACTGCTGCATTATAATACTGTACAAAAGTACCTGTACAGCAATGAGGAAAACCATTTTCCTTTCCTTTGCTTTCAAAACTACAGTAGGGATCCGTATCTGTGAGGGATACGTTCCAGACCACCACCACCACCACCCGCGCGGATACATGAAAAACGTGGATAGGGGCGAATGCTCCTCCGCGGTTTTGAGGCCCCCTGCGCACGTGATCCGCAGATATGTGAATGGCGCCCCTACCCGTATTAGCTTCACTGTTAAGGTACCACAAAGTGGCTACTGTATTTAGCCAGCGATGATAACTTGAAACAAGAAACAGGAGAAAAAATACCTCAGGGTAGTGGGGCTGGTGTTATTGTGTCTCATTTTGTGCCTCAATTGCTGTGCCATGCATGTTGTGCCATTTGGCTTAGAGATGATCAACCTGGGGACCAGCACAGTCCCTGGATGAATGACAGATGTCAGACATACACAATCCCACTAGTTCAGAACACTTGTGATACATCCATCTGGCAATGTCTTTAGCTTGCTTTTTGAAGCGTTCATCCATGTTCTCCTGAACGGCCTTCCCATTCTGTGTTTTCCTGACTTTAAGAGGCAGTATGCAGTCTCACAATTTCTTTACTGTTGTTCAGGACCAAACTACAAGGGAGAAAACTAGGTTTTCTTCAGTTAATAGCAGTTGGATAGGAACCCCTGTGAATTGGGACCATGAGGAAGATACAGAGACTTTAGTTCTACTCCTGCCAATCTACAGAATGCCTGAGCCAGTTGCTATTAATTGAAGAATTGCCCTGGCGCGCGTCTAGCGCGTCGGGGGTTTTGCGCTGCCCCCGAGCGCGCTGGGCGACACGCGCCTGGCCGAGCCGATAGTCGGCTCGGCTAGTCACGTGGACGCTTAGAGCCACGTGGGCCAGGTGGGGACTGAGGAGCGGACTGCGTGGCTCGGCTCCTCAGTCGCTGCTCGGATCCCAACCCCATCCCGCCCTCCCGTGGTTCAGTCTGGGACTAGCCGGTCACCTGTCGTGGGGCCAGGTAGGAATTTTTTGCCTCTAATTCAATTGGCTTATGGATTGGAGGTTTTTTTGCCTACCTCAGACTGTGTCCTTGGGGTACGGACAGTTAGTCAGTTGGTCACCTGGCAGGTGGCATGCGGGAATGGGTAGGTAGGTATAGGACCTCAGCGTGCATTCTGAGGACGACAAGGTCATGAGGTTTGCCAAGACCGCTCATTAACGACGCTTACACGGGTCGGTGAGGCAGGTTGGCAAGCTCATTGACTGGAGCAAGTGAGGTCCATCAATGGCTTGCCAGTATGGGTACCAAACTGCTCCGCTGACTCAACCCTGTGGGATTGGCTGTGATAGGCCCCCTTGGGCAGTGACCGAGGGGGCCTGGAGCCAGGGTGTTCAACGTCAAATAAGTTCTGTAGGAGAGGTAGATGGCTATCGCCATTTCCCCTAAATAGATCCCGCACGCCTTGGGGGGGTTGGTTTAGATCCCTTAGTTTGCTTCTGCAGGTTTTGTTGTAATCAAAAATAAAAGTGACCATTTCTCTATACACGTGTTGTCCTGTGTGTTCATTGGGGGGTGTAAGTGTAAAAACTAAATGTATCAGAGCTAGTAACACTTTAAATGATGACATGGTCCTTTCCATTGCAGAAATAACTGAAGAATGAGTGCTCTGCTTATTCAGAGGTAGAGATACAGGATATAAATAATTTAAATAAATGTTTTGCAAATTAGTCAGCCGCTTGACTGACCCCCTTCAAAAAAGGGAGACAAACTGATATATGATTTGAAGAAACCTCTCCTGCAATGGACAGGGTTTTAGAATGTCTAGAAATTCTTTCTTATCCTGTAAATGACTGGGCAAAAATAGGAAAAAAATGATCAAGTGTTGGACAAGCATCAATGCAGGTCATAATGCTGAAAGAGTGCAAAATTGTGGGGTGAAAGAAGAACAAAGCAGCCTGTTGCAGCTTCCAATGCTTTTCTCCATAGAGGCGTGCCCCATTCAACCTGGAAGTAGAGCAAAGGAGAAGACCATAAAGCTGTGGATAAAGAGGGGTTGGTGACTAAATTTGTGAGATGTAATGGATATCCTAAGCTTTTGCTCCATAAAGGGGAGAAGCTTCCACTTCTTGAAGAAGGGGTTCTGCTCATGGAAGGGGTCTTTCTATGACTAGAAGATTCTCCTTTTTGTGGATCAAAACCTTAGGATACAACCCTTGGTACCATGTTTCCCCGAAGATAAGGCATGTCTTATATTAATTTTTTGCACCCAAAAACATAGCATGTCTTATTTTGGGGGGATGTGACGGGACACAACAAGCCACGGAAAATTGGACACACCAAATTGCAGGCACTTTACCTTTTCTGCTTGGCCGCCTGGTCTCCCACCGCTGCCGCAGCTTGCCCTTGCAACCTTCTGTTCCACAGGCCGGCTGTACCGCGGCCTGCCAGGAACGGGAACGTCCCCCCAAGCTCTCTGGGCGCCAGGCTGGATGCTGAACGTGGCCACAAGCCCGCCAGAAACACACACACACCCCGCTCAGCATTAATCTCGGCCTCTCGCTGAACGCAGTTGCGGGCTCTCTGGAACGTCCGAGTGAACCAAAATCTCTGACATTTGTAAAATGCAAATGTTGAACTTCTATAGATGGATTTTTCAGTATGATGAAAAAAGAGATGAAGAAAAAAGAAACAGTACAACTCACTACAAAGATATAAGGATTATTATGTCCTCTTGGAAGTGGATATGCCAGTATTTTAACAACTTGTGAGTCCTGCTGCTTTCTGTCTTAGGGGCAGGAGGTCTGACTCAGTTGGTAGAGTTGCCACCTCATAAGCCTGAAGATTGGTGAACAGTCAGTTCGGGACACACCACTGACAAAAAGCTGTGGGAAAAAAACCTCTGTGAGGAGAGATAAGAGCTGCCAGCTGCGTCAGCCGAGTGTGGGAGGCGACGGCCAGGGAGAGGATACCGTCTGTAATGCAGTTGTTCATGAAAGATTGAACATTTATATATATGATTGTAAAAAACCCCATTAGGGGGGTTGAGAAAGCCTGCCCTTGCAAACTGCCTTGGATTAAAGTCCGAGGAGAAATCAATGACCAAGAAAGGTGGTATATAAACACTGTATATTATTATATAAATGCAGAAACCCTCTTTTGAATGTGTTTATGGTTGTTTGGATATTGTGGATTAGGACCCACCTTCATTCAAACATTTATGTCCCAATCCAGTGTGGTGTGCATGAAGCAGTTGGGGCCCATTGCACAGAGCCCTTTCCAAAAAAAAAAAAGTTAATCTTACTGATCAGCTGTTTGCAGTGACCTTAGGCAACAGATCGTTGGCGTGTGCCCGCCTCCATCCACCCGCTTACCTCGCTGCTGCTGCTGCTGCAGCTCCTCCCCCTCCTTACCCGCCCAGAGCCTCCTACCTGCGTTTTCTAGCCTCCAAAACCCAAAAATTCAGAAGTAACTGGTGATGATGTTATCGCTAGTCACTTGGTGTACTCAGCAGGAGAGTGGTGCAGGAGGTGTTACTCTGCTGGGAAGAGGTTGAGAACCCCTGCAACTAGCCCACCATTCTCTCCTCTCCTCTCCTCAACACTTCCTCTTCCTCTTTGTCCTCCTTTTCCTTTTCCAATCAAGGGAGTGGGAGGACCAGAGGCTGTCACACCACCAGTTAAGGGGAGCAGCATTTGGCACATAGCCTCAGATGCTGAAGTGTTTTGGGATGTCCCTATCTGGCAGTTGGATTTGGGAGAATTGCATGCGTAGCACCAGTTTACTTTGATGTGCTTGGTGTCTTTGACTATCCCTCCACATATGTAAGGTGAGACTATCAATTCAGAATGGGATGCAGTTCTAATCCACTGGACTGAAACTGTGGAGGCCAGGGTTCACACAGTTATGAAGCTCACTCTGAGACCTTTGGCCAGTCACACTCTCTCCTTCTCAGCATAACCAGTTTACAGGGTTGTTGTAAGGATAAAAGCCTGAAGGAAGCACATATTGCTGCCTTGAACATCTTGGAGAAATGATGATGGTGATAATATCAATTTTATATTAGCTTGACTGTTGCTACCTCTCCCAGAGAATTGTTGTTCAGGGTGCTGAGAATTCTGTTAGATCTCTTTAGTATCCCTCATCAAGAAGAAGTTGCAATTTTAAAATGTTGTCTCTGCTTCCAGTTCACTGGTATTTTAACACTCCTGTTCAGCTTCAATTTGGACAGTAACTCCAAAAAATGGTTCAGCAATTACTTTCTACTTTAATTTGAGCCTAAGATACATTTCATACAGACTGATGCCAACCTTTTTATGATTGCAATGTCGTAACTACTGTATAAAATTAATACTATGATCTTATATTTACCCTGAGGACAAATGTCTTTTTTAAACATGTTGTAGTGCATGAAAATACCACATCCTCCAGAATGATCAGACATATTTGCCCATTAAGAAGACATTGATTTGCATAGCGGGAACAGAAAACACAATCTTAGCTCATTTCAGGTATTTTTATATTTTGGCTCTCCCAACAGCAGTGAACAACAAATGTCATAGAATATTTATTATATAAATCAATGGTGTGGCCACATTTAGAATACTGTGTACAATTCCGGTTACCCTGTCTTATAAAGGATGACATAATGCTGTGAAAGTTACAGCGAGACAACTAACAGTACAACCCAGTGGATATTTACTTGGGAGTAAGTTCCATTGAACAGAGTGGGCTGAGTTAGTGCTAGAGGTATCATTCTTTGATTGAGGGCTAAAGAATGAGGCTTCATAGTTTAGGGCACTGTTCTTCAACCTTGGGGTCGGGAACCCAATGGGGTCTCAAAGCCTCATTTGTGAGGTTGTGGCAACTTATGGGAGCTAAAATGGCTGCTGGGGGGCACAGCATTCATAGGGATTTCAGCCCCCTCCTCCCCTCCCTGTCTCAATTTGCTGGGGGGGCAGTGGTAGGGAACCATGATTTGGCTCTCCTGTTCCAGAATGACCCTGCAAGTTGCTGCTACTGGAGTCCACCCCATCCCTCCCCCGAGCTGACCCTGCTCTCCTCCCTCCCCCCTCCCTCGAACCTCTCCCTCCCTTCCCACAACCTGCTCCCGCTGACTTACCTGCATTGGCACAGGCTGGGCTCTATGGTGGAGGGCACATGGAGCCTCTGGCCATTTGCACTGGAAGCTCCTGACCTGGGTGCAGTGCACCTTTCGCGCCATCATAAATGGATTTATGGCAGTGGATTGTGATCACATGCTGCATCCTTTGTAGGGAAAGCCATGGCTGTAGGTCTACTTGGGGTAAGCGGGCATTTGCCCACTTACCCCAGGAAATCTCCCAGCCTGTGCAATGGGGCTACTCAGTTCTACGCCAGCTCTTTAGCTGGTGTAGTACCAAGCAGTCCCATATCTGGGCTGGAGACCTGGGAGGGGGGGTAGGTTAAGGTGTCCGCCATGGATGTCGGTCCCAGACCCTATCCCCCATTCTCTTCCTCCCCGTTATGCCCTCCCCCAGGTCCACACCACTTAGACTCGCCTTACCTGTTCTGGAGTGGGGGGGCTAGATATGGCAATGACAGGACAGCGCAGGCCTTCCTGCTGGTACCACCTCTTCTCTGGGTGTCAAAATGTGCCTTATGGCACATTTGTGGCAGCCGGCGCCTGCAGCCCATAGGACTGAGCCAGTAATATAGTCTCTCTGTTTGTGTGCGAATAGTGTTTTCAAGCCATGTAAAATCAGGATATTGGAGCATATTATTTTTTTAGTAAGGACTGTCATTTTCTGTGTGAAAGATCAGCATCTAGGTGGTACTACAACATAAAAGTCAATTCCTGCAGGCTCTTGAAGGATACGATTAATATTCAGAGCTAAAAATAAAAAGTGCAAAGTAGTAATTATTTTTTAAAATGACAGAAAAGTGTCAAAAACAAAGTTGTGACTGGAGAACTCATTTTCCCTTCAAGAACTTAATGCATAGTTAGAAGAAAGCCAGTAAAATTTAAAACAATAAAAGGAGGGGATATGACCATTTTGGCCAGTGTTGGGGCAACTTGGTTTAACCCCCCCCCCCAAAAAAAAATCTCTCCTTTCTAGCAGTGTTGTCCAATGTGGTCTTTGACCTGATTTTTATAGAATATAAAATATAGTCATATATTTGCAGGTCCACTCTATCAAAAGGGCACAGAACGCCAGTGAATATCATAAAGATACCCAGTTCACTGTTGTAAAACAGTTTGTTAGCTGTTTCCACAAATGTTGGGCAACCTGCCACCAAGAATGTCTGCTTGTTCTCTTGATCTTTGGAACTGGTGCATGGATGGTACACTCGGGACTTTAAGCTGCTGTTAGGTTGCAATCCTATACACACTTACCTTGGAGTAAGTTCCATTAAATGCAGTGGGACTGAGTAAACATGCATAGATTGCACTGTTTAACACAATGATGAAATATCTTAACATGCCCCTAAAATTCATGTGTTTCAAGAGACATCATTTTTGTCTGTTTTGAATGGTGTCTTTTGGAACAATGAAAGACATTAACTTGGGGTATGTTTTAATTGAGGGTTTGATATGAAGGGTTTTAAGGTCATAAAAAGGTAAAGGTGACCCCTGACAATTAAGTCCAGTCGTGTCGGACTCTAGGGTGTGGTACTCATCTCCATTTCAAAGCCGAAGAGCCAGCATTGTCCGAAGATGCCTCCGTGGTCATGTGGCCGGCATGACTCTCCTTGCCGCAGCGCGTAGCATGCAGCTGGAACACGGAGCGCTGTTTACCTTCCCGCAAGCAGTACCTATTTATCTACTCACATTAACATGCTTTGGAACTGCTAGGTTGGCAGGAGCTGGCCAAGCAACGAGAGCTCACCCCATCGCGGATTCGAACTGCCGACCTTTCGATCAACAGCTCATGGTTCAGCGGTTTAACCCACTGCATATGCCACCTTCCTCTCTGAAAGATTATTATAAGGTAGTATACAATATTTTTTTTTTAAAAAAAGTATGCTGCTGAGACAGCTAAGAGAGATGCTGGGGTGACATATTAGAGTCTCTCTCCAACTCTCTGGTGTTCCTGCTGCTGCTAACTGCTGTCCTTGGGGGCCTGTGATGACCTCGGGGGAAGTAGCCCCTGCCTCCAGAAAGTGTGCTGCCAGTATAGAAATACTGTAATAATGGAGAATAGCATAGTGGTTCGCTTTATATCAGTTACAAAGAGGGCTTTTCCATGGCATTTATAAAAATGTTGTTATCATAATAAAGAAATGCACAGATTTGAAATCTATTGGATGACTTTTAAAGATGTTAGAAAAGATAACATGATTGTCTGACATGTAGGACCCTTCGTTCTCAGCAGAAATTGGGACACTATTTTTTTTTAACTAGCTGGAGTTTTCAAGCAGTAATCAAGGATACTCCCCAAGTAGATCACATTGCAGCAATGTAGTCAGCAGGATTACTCAGGCCTGAACACTAGTTGCTGGGTCAGAATCTGTAATAAAAGGACACAGCCTCTTCACCAGGTATTGTTGATTAAAGGTTCCCCTGCCCACCAGTTCCAGGTATGACGACAGCTCCAGGAGCCCAGGCTGCATTCTTGGATGTGCAGGAGAAGCTAAACACCACCTGCAGTCAATGTTCTGTGTGATGGATGTGCTGTGGCTGTGCCAATGTTATAGAAAGCCAGAGAATTACCACCACCACCACCCTGGATAATGATCTTGTATAAATAATTCCTAATTTTCACCCATACAGCCACTGTTTATAATAAACATTAACGTTGGTGGTCTCGTAACTGTTCTGAAGACTAACGTCTGGGAGCACTTTTGAAAATGATGGCTCGCTTACATTTAGCAAGGGGACAGCAACTGCCTTATTCAACCTAGCGTATGGTTGGTTGCATCTAGAAGTCGCTACTGGGTGACTCTCTTGTGTCTTTTTTTTTTTTTTTTAAGATGGTGAATCCTGTTGAGACAGCAAAACATGTTCTCAGTAGTTTTGTATTGTAAACGTGTGCGATTCTTTGTGAACTTTTTTTTTTTTTGGCTCAAAGACTGTGTGTAAATATTCTAAATATTGAAGACACTGAGGTTGTCATTGCAGACAGAATTGTTGGTCTTCAGGGAAATACAGTAATCTCCTATAACAGGAACTGTGGATATGTTCCTGGAAAACAGAGTGCAGTGGGAGATAATTCTAACACTGTTCTAATGTTAGATGTGCTCATAGTACTGATACTCGCTGACTTATATATAAGCATTGACTATGCAAGCGTAGCCACCTATGTTCACCACTCAGCTCTGTAAAGCTCACTTTGCTCTGTAAACTGGGATTGTTTACAGCATTCCCCACATTTCCTCTTTTGGAGCACAGCAATCTTGCCCCTTCTTTCATGTGGGCTCTTTAAACATGGGCCACCCAAGGAACAATCCCTACTTATAGAGCAAAGCGAGCGGTGAGCTTTACAGAGTGGCAAGGTTAGGTGGCCCTTCTTACCCAGCCCAGTTCCGACTTACACAAAAACTTGGCTTGCATAAGGGTGTATGGAATAGAATCCTTATGTAAGTCAAGTGCCTGTATTATACTCACCAGTGCATTACACCAGAGGCTGCTATGTAATTGGTCACCACTGCTGTCACTCCTCTTACATGGCAGCAGTGAAAGATGATGGGAGGAGCTACTCCTGGAAGGATGAACCAGCTGTGATACAGCCTTGGGAACTTCAGGCTTCTTGTTGAAGAAAGAATCTGGGGTAAATTGCCTTGCCTGCAATTTCTTCTCCCAAAGCATTTTCCTGTAGCAAGCAGGCTTAACCCTTTCCCCAAATCTGTGTTCCTAGAATTAACTGCCTCCCTCCCCAAAGCAGCTGTTCCTGCGTGAAGAAGGGTTAATCCTTTTTCCTTGGGGTGAAGAAGGGTTGCTGGGTGAAGAAGAGTTAATCCTTTTTCGTCAGTGTGAGTACTTAAATTCAGAGCTCCTACCGCATTAAAGTAAAAACATAAATAGGAAATCCTTAAACTTAACTAAAACCATAGCAGTTTTTAAAGGGTGTACTAAATTTACAGTTTGTATATCTGTATAGAGGGTGATGCATTGCATGGAGAATGCAATGAATAGTGGTGTGTGGTTGTTTTGGAAAAAATGAACTGACGAATCCATTCGGTTCATTTTTTCATTTGTTTCTAACAGTGTAATAATTCTGTGCAAGTTTTGGCGACCCGCCTAAACTTATGTCCCCTTCCCCGGGTGTAAGCAGGCTGTGGGCCTATGGGCCTCCTTGGATGCACGCCAGCTCTAGAGCTGGCGTGCATCCAGGGAGGCCATGTAAGGCTGGCCTGGGTTGCAACGGGCCGGATATTGTGCCGATATCCCTGCCCCCTCCCAGCCCAGGTCAGCCAATGGCCCCCTCCCTCCCCGCTCCATCCCGCCCCTACGCCGAGTGGACTAGGTTTTACCTGGGTCATCCAGCACAGATCCGGGTTGCCGGGGCAGTGAGCGGCACCAGCCTAAAGTTTCACAGGATCAGGCTGTAAATGAGTAACCAGAGTTCCAAACGAATAATGAATGAGTTGCTTATTTGTAATTCATTTCTTTTTCACTCAAAAGTCATTGGGATTGGACAATTTTAATACTCTATATCCTGGAAAATATCCATTGGGGCAAAAGACCCCCCCCACACACACACACACACAGGGCAACCTTAGGGCATGATGCTTCCCCCATTTGTCCTAGTACCGGTAGCCATTTTCTAGAGAGTAGGTTTTGCTCCGCTAGTCTCTACAAGGAATGGGAAACAGACGTGAGTAGGACACAAATGCATGAAATAATATTAAATGAGTAATGAAATGAATGTGAATTTCCTGAATGAGTAATTAAATGAATAGTGTTCTCAACAAAAACAAATGAAGTAACTCAATGAAAAAAAGTTATTGCACACTACTAGCACTGAGGGGAGAACAATCTTTTATCAGCTGCTTTTAGTGTATTGCTGGGTATGTTAGACAATTGCATAGACCCACAAAATTAAACCAAAAAAAAAAAGTGGAAGGAAAGAAATTGAAAATCATATTATGAATTTTATGGTGGCATTAAAAAGAGGACTACAAGGAGAAGAACTGGTGGATCAAGTTAATGAGTACTGTTGTGCACAAGAGTTGCACATTTTCTGTTTTTAGTTTCACTGAGCTCTAGGGTGTATCACAAGCCTGCATATTTCTGCATGAACAGCAGTGTCTGCATAACTATGAGGGGATGGATGCATATTGCAATATTAGGGGACAGCCTATTATTATTATTATTATTTATTAGCTGAATCAAGCCCTTTAATGCACTGTGTATAAAGTATTAGGTTTATGAAGGAAAATACTGATGAAGATAGTCACTTGTTTATTTTGGCTTATGACTTAAGTACTTTTTCTGTTTGTTTTTTTGGTTTGATTTGTTTTTGTAGGTATGAAGCGCCCAGTAAGCCCTGATCACGTCTTTGAAGATGGGATTATGAATCCATCGGCATTTCTGCGGGGCATTGAAGAGAACAGATTGAGAAGCGATAGGCCAGCCTATCAATTAAGTAAAGAGAAAAAGAAGATGTTGTTTTCCTTCTGTGAAGTGTGTAATATACAGCTGAACTCAGCCACACAGGCTCAGGTTCATTACAACGGGAAGTCTCATCTGAAAAGAGTAAAGCAGCTGAATAATGGGAAGCTACCTTCAAATACAACCACAAGCACTTTGTTTGGAGGTACTAGCGCAGGTACATAATTTTTTTTATATTAGGGAGTTTATTATGGGTCTGATATAAAGTGACAAAGATAAGACCAGCATTTTTTGTCTAGTCCTGATGCCAAATGGAAGAGCATTGCTGTTCCTCATCTTTTTGTGTTACACAGCTCAAGGCTTTAGCGGGATAATGTAAGTGACTGTGACTATGGTGTGTATACTGTAAAGCACAGCACAGCTAATGCTATGCTCACACTGATTATTGCTGCTTTCAGTTTTGCTTCTTATTGCCCAATCCTAAAAGGGCCTTGCGCTTCTGGAACAAGCATTCTTGTAGCGTAAGGCCCTTTACAGCTTTCGCAAAATACAACATGCCTGGCCACCAGCAGCCAGGTTTGTGTGCCAGAGGCCGAAGGATGCTTGCTGGTGCATGTAAGTCAGCGCAGGGAGTGGGAAGGAGACAGGGAGGGGAGGAGGACGGAATGAGGCTAGGAAGGGGGCAGTATTGGCTGAAGTGGCGCCACCAATATCCTATCCCCGTTCCCGGACTCCACACACACACACACACACACACACACACACACACACACACACACACACACACACACACACACACACACACACACACACACACACACACACACACCGCTAATAGACCCAGCAGGCTAGCGTGGGCTTACTCCAGGGGAAGGGAAAAATGTTCCCATATCTCAAGGAGGCATCCATGATACATTCTGAGGTGAGCCTGGGTGAAGAGAGGAGCCTTTGCGCGACCTGGAAGTGAGTTGTTGAAAGTCTCATTGGGTCAAATTGAAGTTCCAGACCTCTTTAGGGAAGACTGGCCAAGTCTTCAATCCTGTGGTACACACTTACTAGGGAGTAAGTTCCATTGAATTCATGGAATGCATAATTCCATGAATTTATAAGAACATAAGAAGAGCCTTGCTGGATCAGGCCAAAGGCCCATCTAGTCCAGCTTCCTGTATCTCACAGTGGCCCCACCAGATGCCTCAGGGAGCACAAGACAACAAGATAACCTGTTTCCTGTTGTCACTCCCTTGCACCTGGCACAGAGAGAACCTACTTCTAAAGCCAGGAGGTTGCTTATGGCTTGTAACCTATGATGGTCTTTTCCTCCATGAATCTATCCAAACCCCTTTTAAAGGCATCTAGACCAGGTGCCATCACCACATCCATTCAATTCATCAACTGAATGCATAAGATTGGACTGTAAAACTCTGAAAAACTATTGTTTAAGGTGTTGAATCACAATCAGGCTGATAATAACGATGTCCTATGAGATCAAGGAGATATTACAAGTCTAAAATGTCCTGAATTATTTCTGTTTCATTTTGGCTATACAGAGTGCTTCTTTTTTTTCTTTCATAAAGATGCAAAATATGCTTAGATCCTATTTTCTTTTAAAATATAATCCTTTGGAGGTCACCTTTCATAAAAGTAATATCCATCATCTTTTCTTATACTAAAGCAGGTGGAAATGTGTGGCTGTGTTTATGAAATGCTATCTAGAGGAGACAGGAATAGCTGCTTTTGAACAGCGAGGTATTAATGAAGTGACAGATTTAAAATCTCTCAAATAAGTAGAAAGCTTTTTTAAATGTCCCTAGATAGGAAGCATTTGCCCTTTCACGCATCAGAGGTTTGTTTTCATATGCAGTTGTTTCATGTAAATGCTTGACACTGAAAAATGCCTTCACCTTGATCCTTGATTTGTGACACTGGAAAATAATACTTGTAGACAGGCCCTGTGCCAGGTTGTGGGGCCCCCCAAGGCAAATCTCCTTGATTCCCCCTGTTTCTTCTCCAGCATGTTTATGCTTGCATGTGTGTGCTCACACTCTGCTATTCGCACTCTGGGAAAGTAAAAAGGCAGTCGTCTGGACTGTGGTGTAGCGAGACTAGGGCGGCGGCAAGTAGTTCTGCAAGACTCCGTTACACCGGAGTCAGCGGCCCCTTGCCATCAGAGCCATTCCAGCTGTGACGGCAACGTTTAGGACACTTCCCCGTTGCTGCCGGATGGCTCTGGTGGTGAGGGGGAGGGGCCGCTGACTCCGGTGTAACAGAGTCTTGCAGAACTACTTGCCACCGCCCTGGTCTAGCTACACAACTGAGTCTGGACACTCCTCCCTCAGCATCCAGACCACCACTGTTTAACTTTCATAGCTGTGCTGATCTAGTTAAAAAGAAGATGGTCTTCCCTCAGTGTCCCAGTGGCACTGAGGGAAGGCTATCCAGAACACCCCCTTTTTATTTTTCCTGGGCTGGCAGAGAAAGTAAAAAAGGGGTGGTCTGGATGCTCTTCTTGGGATGCTGAGGAAGGAGTCCAGCTGGCCACAAGCTTCCCTCTCCACCCTCTGCAGCTTTCTGCCAATGGACTTTTAGAGTTGCAGGGCCCCCTGTGGAAGCCCATTGGCAGAGGTTGTCGATGACCGGAGAAGGCAGCAACAGGATGACTTGCTCAGCTTGAGTGCATTGTGTTGCTGCTGCCTGCCAGCTGTGGCACTGGAGGGCTTTGAGGGATCATCAGCCAGTTGTGCTCCTAGAGCGTGTGCTTGACCTGGCCAACCTCTGCCTGTGTTTTGAAAGGAATAAAACTGGAATAGGTGTAGAAATGTAGGTGGTCCCATTTCACAGTTACCCTTAGAGCTGGTTCAGGTGTTAAACTGACTCCCTGCTGAGCATGTGTTTCAGATGAGAAGCCAGCCTGGAGCATGCGTACTCCTTCCCTGGAGCAAATCCACCCCCACAGCCTTCACCAAGATCAAGCAGTTTTACCTGCACTAATGTTAACCTTAAAGATCAAATTCATTTTATCTCAAATGCTTGGAGTGGATTACAATAGTTTTTAAAAAACGAATGTATAAAAATTGAAAAATGGGACTAAAAATGTCCCAAATAACTATAAAAGGTATATCTGAGTGCTAGCTTCTGCAGGTTTACTCAGAGGTAAGTCCCACTGTATATCAATAGAACTGATCGCCAGACAAATTTCCACATGATTGTAGCCTTGTTGAAACATGAGCTATGTACTGTGCTCTCAAATAGCCCTCGGGGAAGAGATGGTGGCCCAGATATTAACATACAGTAATGTTTGTGACTGTCTCAACTATCACTTCGCACACTCAGCTAGTTTCAGTTTAGTTTTCTGAAATTTCCACAAGATGGTGCTGTCAGCATTCATAGAGTGTTTTGATCTGTAGTGGACTTAATTTATCCACTCCTCACAGCATTACTTGGCCAGTCTAGGGAATATGTTTCCTTCCCACTTCTCCTTTAACAATTATTTGGACAAGACAGAGGTAATCATATCCACATATAGCCAGTTTTAGAAGTGGAATGCCGTTTCTCCCTCTTTATATCCTTCTGTCATTGGCTCTGCTAGAATTTCTTTCTTACTGTATATGAGATGAGGAAATTTGCTCATTTAGTTTTTAAAAAATGAAGGTTTACAAACCTGTTTGTTATAGAGCCAAATTTCTGACATGTGCCAGATATCCGTCAAGTAGGAGTACAAAAATAATGGAGACTGATCATGCAGCACTATAAAATAGGCAAAGTTAGCAGGAGAAGCTGAGACACTTCCAAAATGCATGCTTACAATAGACAGTGATAAGGACCATGGTGGCTTAGTGGTTAAGACACTGAATTGCAGACCAGAAGGTCTGTAGGACAGCAATTCTCGACCAGAGTGCCGCGTGACGGAGTGAACGCACCCTAGAGTTGGACACAACTGGCTTTTGAGCAGGGGATATCCTTACCTTTACAATGGACAATACTTGAGAGGCATCGATTGTTTATAACCTCATGTCTGTTTTCGAACAGAACCCCAGAAGGAGAAAATCATGATGGTATCAGCCCATAGCATATATGCCTTATTTTGGAGAATTGGGCTGCAATCTTGTACTTGGGAGTAAGCCCCGTTCAAATTACTGGGAGGCTTAGTTCTTAGTAGACATGCATAGGATTGCACTGTTGGTATAATTTAGCTTTATAATGTGGGCTACATTACAATCTGCCCTTTTGCAACTGAATTTGGCAAAAAGAAACCATAGAGAGAGGAAGTTTCTGTAGACATTTTGGGAAATTATCAAGTACAGAAAGTTGCAGTTTATTTTTCCATAAAGTTTTATCTGTGTGAAGCACATGGATGACTTATGACAAATGACAAATTTTACAATTTTTGGAACCTGTTAAGCAGAGCCATATGGTTTCACTTTGCAACATATCTGGTGTAGAAAATCATTTGAAATGAATGGGCCTCCATATAGCTATTGGGGTTCTCCATGGCAATTCAAGTTTTCATCCTGTGTTAGTTTTTGCTGTGATAATTTTAAATGTGAAATTTATAAGTTTGAAAAACAAAGATTTTCCTGGTTGCTATCCATACATCTGTAATTAAAACATAACCAGCCAGGATACAAAATCAATTTATTCATCATTTCCCCCCTGCATAAATAAAGAGGGATTATTTGGCATTTTTGCTAGCTGGGGGAGATAAATAACAGGCCAACATGAGTGACAAAAACTTTGATAAAACCACTTTCAGGTTTTGTGCTGTCTTTTTGCCTGCTTTCCATCTTCTATATATGTTGAGGTATCATTACTATCAAGATAAAATTCCCATCCAAGAATCTAGGTTTTTCTTTTTCTGTAGTATATTTGAACATAATCACAATGATTTTCTTTCCTAAGAAATGTGAGATATATCCAAGTCATAATCAACATTTTTCCAGCAATTTAGAAGTAAATGCTAAAACACTTATTTTTATTTCATGTTTTATTTATCAGACCGCAATAATTGCTCTGCTGGTGTAGTTACATGTACCTACAAAATCTACTTTTATGATGTTGTTAGATGATTAAAACTGCTCATTTACATAATTACCATTTGTAATGAGTTTAAAGTTTGGGGTTTGATCTTTAAACCAGCTGTAAACAACATAATGATTTGCTGGGTTTTTTTAAGTGTTTCTCTGGTATGCTATAGTACACAATTTTTATCGGATAAATGGCAACTCTTGACTTAGTGGGACTGATGTCAAAGCACCACTATTGCAATAGTACTTTATGGGATGGCTGGGATGCTTTCCACATGAAAGGTCTCCAAGAAGTGTGGTGTAACTTCCTTGTATGTTTTGTACCTTTCCATCTCCAGAGCCTGAAATGTTAGGAGTACGTTCCCAGAGTGTAAATGTTTCTTGTTTATTGCTATTGCTTAGTTAAACAGCTGGCAAGTGTTTAAATTAATTGTAAGGTACTGTGACTTGAAATATACCATTGAAAAGTAAATCAAACTTCTAGAAATGAAAGGATCAGATATTTATCTGTAGGAGCCAATACAACTGTTTGGCAGATGCCCCTGCTGCGAGTACATCAGTGTGCGCCATGGTGGACACAGTAATGTGTGACGGAGAGAGGTGTCTGTAAACTAATCAAAACTTTCTACTAGGAAAGGTATCTGAGGAGAGGCATCCTATGCCGTGAATGACTGGAAAAATAAATGATTTCGGCAGTAGGGTTTTGGATAAGATGAGATAACTGAGGTGTGAAACAGGAAGGCCAAAGAGAAGAAGGTTGCCGTGGTGGGAAATGACCATAAGAACATAAGAAAAGTCCTGCTGTATCAGGCCAAAGTCCCCTTTATTCCAGCCTCCTGTTCCCACAGTAGCCCAGTAGCAGTATAACAGGCTGTAGAGAAAGTGTCCTTCTCTCCCACCATTGCTCCCTTGCAACTGGCATACTGCCACAAAACCTGGAGGCAGTGCATAGCCATCATGATTAGAACCCGCTGATAGACCTGTCCTCCATGGATTTACCCAGTCCCCCCATGGATTTGCCCAATCCCCCCTAAGCAAGTGGCCATCATCACATATTGTGGCTGGCATTCCACAGGCTGATTCAATGCCTTGTGAAGAAGTACCTCTTTTATCCATCCTAAATCTCTGATTAGTTTCATTAAATGACCCCTGATTCTAGTAATGTGAAAGAGGCAGAAAAATGTCTCTACACTGTGCATAATTTTGTAAATCTCAACCACGCTCCCCTCAATCTCCTTTTTTTTCCCAAGTAAAAAAGCCCTAAATATGCAACCTTACATTGTTAGGAAGATGCTCTCTAGCCCTCTGATCACTTTAGTTGTCCTCTTTTGCTCCTTTTCCAGCTCTACAGTATTCTTCTTGAAGTGTGGTAACCAGAACTGTTGAAAAGCGGTATATAAATACTGTTAATAATAATAATAATAAAAATAAAAATAATAATAATAACAACTGTACACAATATTCCAGAAACGTGAACTGTCAATCTTAGAAGCAAAACCAGCTAGCTAAGGATGGAATTATGAAAACCTAAGACATGGAGAGAGTTGAGCAGAAGAGCGTGGTCTGTTGTATGAGTGGCAACAGAGAGGGAGTTGTGCTGCTTGTCCAGATAGATAGCAGAAGAGGGAAGAGAACATGAATTTATGGTGAGCAAAGTTGGTTGGATTTCTTTCAGAAGAGCCTGAGTGCATGAGCAAACAAATGGCAAAAGTAAGTCAGGGTTGGGAATTAATGTAGCAAACAGTTAAGTGAAACAATGAGCCAAATAAGTCAAGGACAGGGAAGAGTTGATGGTGAAAATTGTAGTTTCTAGATGTGACAGATGAAATAAGAGCGGGAGACATGATACTCCTGAGAGAGTCGTTGTGTCAAGAGACTGTGGGTCATGCTAGAACAAGAAGCAGAATGGAAGAACTGCAGTACTGAAAGCTGCAGAACGTTGGTCCAAAAGGTAGAATTCCACAGTGGAGGGAGACAATACAGAGCAATTCTTAGCAAATGCAAGATAAAGAGAGAGGCCTTGCAAGTGAGTGGGGGAGTCAAGTTACATGTCAGATGTGGAGGTTAGGGAGAAATGGTCTGCTGCAGAAGCTGGACCACTGAGCATTGTCATCATTGATGTTGAATTCACCAAGGAGAAAAATGAAAACTTGGGGTACCAAAGGGAAGGCCTGAAAACTTTCTTGTTCAAAGAAGCCTTCTGAGTCTTGGCCTTTTTTAACATCCAGCGGTTACAGGTGTGGTGCTGCTGTTCTTGTACTCTTGTCTTTTAAAATGTAATAATGGTCTTTTTAACGTTTTTAGATTGTGTTTATGAGTTTTTAATTAACTGTTTTATTGCTTTTAAAGGTGGTTGTTTTTTGTAATTGTTTTTTCCTGTTTTTGTAAGCCGCCTTGGGTCCCTTTGGGGAGAAAGGCGGGATAAAATATTGTAAGTAAATAAATAAATAAGCCCAAGTGTTGAGAGTCGGATAATAAAGTAGAAAATTGGGGGGGGGGGGGAGAGAAGAGATACATTTTTATGTTGGCTAACCTATGCTATATTGTAAGGAGGAGTACAAGAATACAAAACTTAATATCAAATCTTGAAAAGATGGTGTAATCAGACCTTGCACAATTTTACAAGAAAGCCATCAACTTCATTCATCAGGATGGATTGTTGAAGGATAGGCCTCTGACTGTCAAGGCTGTAGAATAGAACTATTGTGACTTCATCTTCAGTTTGTTTGCTGATTAAAAAAAAAAAAAAAGGAAACATGGAGACCCAGTCCAGATCAGGACCATGACAAATAGAGCTCATTTCTTTACCCTTGCACTGTGATGCTGTTTGGACCCCCAGAGCTGCCTGTGAAGGGATGGACTTACCCCAGCAGGTGGGAACAACCAGTTGACTCAATGATACAGGCTGTGTGCTGTTGCAGCTGCAGGAGGAACCACCAGTACCGCACCAGGACACACCATGAACTGCAGCATCAGGGGTATTGCAGCTGGGGGTTGCAGGGGGTGGGAGGGACCGAGGAGGGAGTGGCAGCATGTTGTGCAGTTGGACTCAAAAGCCTGGCCACGGGCTAATGAGGAGGAGGACATAGAAGGTTGAGGCAAAGGGCTTGGCAGAAGGCCAGTTGTGGGAAGAAAGTCTCTAACTTGACCTGTGGAAGCCTGGAATGTCCCCCAGCAAAGAGGCGGCTCTGGGTGGTGGACTAGTCCGCTCCCCACACAGCCTTTGAAGCCATAGTGAGTGCCAGCAGCCCCCCTGAGTTTAACCACCCTTGATCCCCCTTCTTCTCACCCAAGCCTTTGGGTAAAGGGTGGTGGTGTATTGGAGATGGACCTGGGGTCTCAGGCTGCTTTTTGTTCTAGGAGCGAAGCTACTCTGAGTGGTGATCAGAACCCAAGCATGGTTAACTCTCTTCCCTTGCATGTGCAGTCTCAATCTCAATCAAGCCCACCATAGCTACTTTAATAAAAAAAAAGGGAAAAGTGAAAGATGGTTTTTAATGCTATATCTTATCTAACTTGACCCCGAGAGAGAAGTGGGCGAGTGAATGCCATGAAGCTAGAAGCTACTACAGTACTAGTAAGCTGGGAAAAAGTAGGGGGGGGGGTAGACTGGAGACTCCCAAGAACAAGAAGCAGACCAGAGAAACGGAGCAGAGAGGTAGATGTCCTAAGATGCAGCTCACCCAGTAAAGTGGTTGGGTCCCAAAAGCTACAAGGTCAGTAATTCATAGTTTGACCCTAACAGTTACCATTTTTCTATTTTGAGAAAATACTTTCTGTCTGCAGCTATTCTGGAACAACATGTAACTGATCTTCCTTGTTTTCTGAACATGTATTGTACATTTTTGTATAAGCAAAAAGCCCTCCACCCATATGTCACTGTTTTCATTTTTAAAACCTCCTCCAATAATAAGCCCCCGTCAATATATTGGCTTTGGATGCTCATCTGCCACTGTGGAAAACCCAGAGCTAATTTTAACACTCACACAGTTTAGGAAGATGATTCTTCATTCTGCGTAGTTTGGAGCTATATCTGTAGAGCCATTTCATAATCATCTGTCTTTGCTTGAATTTGATCACAGCTGCTGATTCCATGCATTGATAATGAAGCCTTAAGGTTGCCTTTTTCTCAGCAGAAATCTACCCCAAATACCTTCTGCTCTGACTGGTGTGTGTGTGTGTGTGTGTGTGTGTGTGTGTGTGTGTGTGTGTGTGTGTGTGTGTGTGTGTGTGTGTGTGTGTGTGTGTGTGCGCGCAATACGAACAAATGTGTGGAACTGAAATTGCTCTGCTTTCTTTACAAATGACTCAGTGTGCTTGTCCTTCCCTAAAATGCTGCCAGCGTGTAAAGGATTTTCAATGAGCAGTGCAAATAAACCGGCATTGGGGAAGGTTTGAACTGCATTGGTATAACAGTTTACTGTCACACAGATGATCAGAACTGGAGAGCCAAGTCTTTGTAGCATCCACCATACCTTTTGCTGGTCGCATACTGGAAGTTTCGTATTTCTAACCTGGTGTCTTTTTATAAGCTGTATATTTAGTACAATACTACCGTTATGTGGACTGGACTTCCTAGCAGAGGTGAGCAATGATTTTTATTAATAAACACTACAGAATTGCTTTGAGGTACATTCCTATACATTCTCACATGTTTGGCATCAGTCTTCTCTGGAAGTGGCTTTTTGTGTTTCAGTTATGCCAATAGAGATAACACAAAGACTAAAGGAGGCTTGAGAGATGTGGATTAGGTTGTTGTTTTTTGTTGTTATTTCATTACAAACAGAACTCCATATAGTAGATTAATTCTCCTCTCTGCGTCCTGTTTTTTTTAATAGTAGAAGAGACTGTTTAGCAGGTAGTCATTCCTTTCAAATATATTAGAATGTATCTGTTGATATGATGTGACTTGCTGATCATTAATGAATTAGGCTAATTATCAGTGTAATTTTATATCTGGTCAGAAGACGGTCTGCAGTGTATTAAACCCTGCTTATAGAAAGCTTGACCTGGACAAAAATTATATACACACACACACACACACACACACACACACACACACACACACACACACACACACACACACACACACACACACACAAGAGATGAATGGTAAACAGGACTTGAAAGTAATAAAATGAAAGCAATAGGCTACATTCCAGGGTTGTGCGAGTATAACTTTGTTAGTATTAAACAGTATGACCTGTCAGGCACAGGACAACCTCCTGTAATTCATTTATAGTGACAACTTGTTTTATGAGAGGCATAAAATTACTGTCACTAATGTCTAACCATGCTTTAATTAAATATGACATTTTAAGTGCTGCAAATCTTTATTTAAGGAATAAATATATTGCTGAAACTAATCTGTGTCATTCATATTGTCAACCCCTTTAAGTTTCAAAACAGCCTGGCAGAGGATTAAGTTGTGTTTACCTGCCTAAAAAGTTCTGACCAATCATTTCAGTGAAAAATTATTCATTAAACCTGGTTGGCTTCCTTATCTTAGTTGAGATAGGTGTTACAGGTTGAGTATCCCTGTATCCCACTGCTTGGGATGGGGATTTGTCTGGATTTTTGGAATATTTACAGCATAAACATTCATTTGTCTCATATATACCTTATACACTTAGCCTGAAAGTAATTTTATACAATATTTTTAACAATTTTGTGCCCCAGCATACCTTGTGCTATGCTAGCCAGGTGCTGGAAAAAGTATTTAAAAAAAAAAAAAGTCATAGCCCCCAAAATGCCTGGATTTCGGATAAGGTGTAATCAACCTATACTTTAGTTATGTGTTTAGGTCTGGTAGTATTATCCTAAAGGAAGTGAATATTTCAAGCAAAGTGCATTTCTGTTTACAAAATACCTGTTTAGTATTAGTAACTTTGCAGATCTTTCATGAGAAAGTAACCTATCTTATGCTTTCCCCAGTAAACATATTCGTGAAGCAGTTGCTTTTTATAGCTTCCAACCACAGAATTATAGATAAGAATATGTTTGTTTGACAGAAGATTCGAGAATTTCCATTTACTGACAGAACATGTAAAGCATGGCTAACCAGGAGCAAACCCATTTGTATTAGCCAATCTGTCTTTGCAAGTCCCAGGGCCACTATCTTGCTAGAAGCTACTGTGTGCTTTTGAAAGCATGAAATTAGTTTTATACCAAGCACATGGTTTCTCATTTAGCAGTTCTTTTTATGGAAATGGTCAATTTATGGTTCACTGCCAGGATTTTGGTTTTCTGTCAAAGCTGATAGCTTCTGCTAAGGTGTCTGTTGGAGATAAAAATAAAATAAAATGTGGAATAGAAAAACATGAATTAGAACCAAGAGAAGTGAATTGTTCTCATTGATACAATCGACTTTCAGAATTATTTCAAAAGATCACCTGTGGCTGTGTTTTCCTCTCATTGCCAATTCTTGGGCTGGATTTCTTTGCATGAACAATAACACTTGGAAACAACTTTATCACATGTAAAGTGTCTTTAAAATATACTGTTAGGCTTTCCTGGTCAGTTCTTCCTTCAGCCTTTCTCTGTGTTAGTTTGTTGAAGGATCAGGTATAATTGTATGAAAAATGTATGTAAAATTATTCTTTTGTATATACTGCTCTAATATTCTAAACGTTGGCATTCAATACATGCCTGAGAGTAAGCCCAACTGAACTCCATGAGAATTGTTTGTGAATAAACATGCATATGCTTGGACTACATTCCAATGTACTTTTATATATGTCAGTAAGTCCCACTGAACTCCGTGGGATTTGCTTTCAAGCAAACACGCATAGGATCAGGCTGCACATTGAGGCAAGACAAACAGTGAAGACAGGTTTCAAACACTAAAAAAAATGACTTCCCCTCAACTGTACTATAAACAATAATGAGATGTGGGCAGAACTTATAGCCTCACCCTAAGCATATGACTTGGTTATAAAACACATTGACTCCATTCAGACACTTCGAAAAATCTAGGTTTGTTGGTTGGATCAACAACGTGTTGTGAATTTTATAAGAAATAGGAAATACGGGTTTAAATGCCATGTAAAAAATTGTATTTTAAAGCCGTTAAAAACATGTTACAATCCAGTGGAGCAAGATTAAAACGTATGAGAAACTGAATTAAAAACAAATCACATACACACAACGTTTCGTCCACGTCTATGGACGTCTTCTGGTGTACAGCAGCAACGTGCCAGCAAGATGTAAAATGCAATGGGTGCCACTGAAGAAGGCTTTAACTGTCAAATAGCAACGGAAGACAGAATCCTGGCTGTGACCTGCAATAACCTTGCAAGGTTGTAACTCAAAAGTGCCTGAGGTGGTGCTGTAATTGCTTAGAGTGCTCTTTCTTATTCAATATGGGAAGCCAGAGATTTTATCTACGAATGACAGCTCCTGCTGTCTGTTCATGAGATCTTGGTTTTTTCGTCTGCTTATTTGTATCACTTCATGGTTAAATCTTTGTCTATTGTCAAACGTTGATTAAACACTTTGTCTTCTCAAAATGAATAGTATGTCCTGTATTTTTTGCGTGGTCTGCCACAGCTGATCATTCTACCTGAAGCAATCTGGTGGCTCTCTTGTGCTCTGTAACTCTGGTGGCAATAGAATGTTTAGTAGTGCCTATATAATCTTTCCCACATTCACAGGGGATGCTATATACCCCAGGATTCGATAAAGGAGGTCTCGGATCTTTGGGATTGCATAGTAGCTGTTGCACTTTAACAGTTGATTTAAAAATTGTCCTTATATTAAAATGTCCAAAAAACCTAGCTATTTTATCTGTTGTTCCTTTAATAAAAGGTAACACCAGCCAGCTCTCATCTTTTTCTGTAGTCTTATCTGCAACAATCTTGTCTGTCATCTTTTTATGTTGTTTGCTCCAGGTCCTATCAATTTGTAATTTGCTATAGCTGTTAGCTCTTAAGGATTCGTAGATGGTCTTTTTCTCTAATGTTAAAGAAGGGGCATCGCGTACTTGTCAGGCTCAGTAGATCAAAGAATTGATTAATGAGCCTTCTTGCGCAGGGTGGCGATGGGTAGGTATGGGTAGGTTTTCTATATAGACAGAATGGGCGCATGTAAAGTCCTCTTTCCTGGTGACCAGGATATCCAGAAACAGAAGAGAGCCATCAACATCGTGCTCCATGGTAAACTGTATTACAGGGTATAAATTGTTCAAGTGATTTAAAAAAATCACCAGTTCAGCATCTCCATACTCCCAAACACACAAAAACATCAACATATCTTAACCAAATTTCAGGCCGGTGCTTAGCTGTCTGTAGAGCTTGTTTCTCAAAGGATTCCATAAAAAGATTCGCCACCACTAGGCTTAGTGGAATTCCCATTGCAACTCCCTCTTTCTGTTCCCGGAACACGTCTTGCTGTGAATACATCTTGCTGGCATGTTGCTGCTGTACAACAGAAGACATCCACAGACGTGGATGATACAATTTAAAATACAATTTTTTACATGGCATCTAAACCCGCATTTCCTATTTCTTGTAAAATTGTTGCTGGTCATGAAAGCTTCCACTCTTTATTAACGTGGTGTGAAGGAGGACCAAGTCTACATGCTCCCTCCCCTTTTCCCCTCACATGGCCAGCTGTAAGAGACGATCCTAATTAGATAATCCCAGCTCTGTATGTTGTCCAAACCTCCAAATCAAGGTTTAACTATGGTTTCACAAACCATGATGTGAAATTAGAATCTGATCTCCAATTCATATACTGGTGTATAAACTCCAGTTAAACTACAGCTCCCATGTTTGGACAACACTCACTGAGCTGTGGTTTAACTAACCAGAGTTAATTGCAGTTCTGTGCTGAGGGATGGAAGGACTACATGGGCTTAGCACCATTTCCTGTTGTAGTTGTGATCCAACAGACCGTAGTCTGTTG
The DNA here is from genome assembly GCA_026170595.1 of Plestiodon gilberti rubricaudatus. Taxonomy (NCBI): domain Eukaryota; kingdom Metazoa; phylum Chordata; class Lepidosauria; order Squamata; family Scincidae; genus Plestiodon; species Plestiodon gilberti. Next base: position 170,904,002 of record JANXHW010000001.1, read on the forward strand.
GTTGGATCACCTAAACCTCTGAGTTCAAATGAATCTTCCTTATAAGCTTGCTTAGAATTGCAGGATGTGTGATATACTAAATTGCATTTATATTATAAATTCTGTGTTGCATGCCTTCATGTATAGTTTCCATGATAGCTATTGTAGCAATCTAAAGTTGTGACTCCAAGGAAACATACTTTGAACCAAGTTCTATTGAATCAGTTGAACTTACTCCTATGTTGAAGGAATGCAAATACATAAATGAATGTTAACTGAAGACTGCTTCCCATATTTTTACATGTGCATATAAAAATGTAACATACGCATGCAACAGACATACGTTTGCAACCCCCTCCAATATATAGTTGTACTTGCCAGAGCTCCCTGCCATTTGTACACATGGTGGCAAGTGTTATCTGCTACCAGTTCATACGTGAAGTGGCCCTTGTGTAATACTAAGAAGTTTCAGCCAGTAAATTATACACTTCCTTTTATTTACTAATCTAGTCTATTTTATGCATATATCTAGTGTAGGCCTGCATGTTTTCAAATGAAACCAATAAGAAGAATAGCAGTTACCACTGGTTATATTATTTCATTGCCACTTGTACTGTTTGGATTTTTTTTTTCTATGTCAGTGCTAGATATTAGGCAAGGTGCTGCCTCTATGCCCAGTGTTGAGAATGTGACTGAAACAGCTCCTTGTGCATTCATGAAACACGTTTTTCTTTCTGTAGAGAATGAAGGTACGTTGATGGAATTAACTGTATCTAAAAAAGCCTAAAATTCTCATCAGCATATTTGTGCCTGGTGAGGTTGGTGTAGCTGGAACAGCCTAACATTGCATGAAGTTTCTTGATGCAAAGGACAAGATGGAACACTATTGGGGCCCTGGGGAGCAGTTGTGTATGAAGAAATGAACTTAAACAGGTCTGGTATGGACAATAGTCTTGACTGGCCCAGTCAATTTGTCTGAAGGAAGGAGTGTGAGCATGCATGTCTCTCCCCCACTTCACCTGAGGCGCCATCACACTGAACTGTAAGCATAAGGGATTCATCCAGACTACCCCTAAATGCATGGAACAACTATTAGTACAGGCATACGCATGTATCCTCAGGGATAGGTTTCTGCTCTCACCACGGTTAAGTGAAACCATTGTGAAACCATTTAAGTGAACCCTTTCTCCCCACTATCTCCGCAGCCCCCATGAGCGCCCCCCTGTACAGCCCCTCTGGCCATTACCTTTGTTGTGTGTGTCTTGCTTTAACCAAATGCTATAAGCAGCATCATGCGCCTTATAGCACAGAAGCAGACAAGCCAACTGAGTGCTAGAGAGGCTCAGCCGAAGGTTAACAGGAAGCAGGAACTGGAACTGCTGAGCTAGTTTTCTACCCAACCATGTTTGAAACCTGGTTTCTGACAAAATCTGTCAGTACCTTGATGAGGTTCTTAGATTTGGAAACCCTATCACCCATGCTTGGAATTGTCTTGGAAATTTCAGCTGCCAGTTCAAAATTCAGGAAGTCTGTTCGATGTTAGAAATTTCCTTTAGCTTAAAAGGTCACCAGATGTTCTTGCATATCCAGCACAGTGGCAGAATACATAGTTCTTGCAGACACCAGGTCCTAGCCTCACTCTCCAAGATTGTAATACTGAACATAGTCCTTAACTGAAATTCAAGGGGCCTGTTTCTGGGTATATGTGGCTAGACTCACTCAGCCAGCTTTGGCAATAATCAGAGGACTGAAACACTACCTGTGTTCTACTCCTATAACTTCCTATATTAAAAGTTATAGGGTGACTTCATAAAGGTGACCTCTGCCAAGCAGGGTAAAGGCAAAGGCAGCCATACTTTCTAAGTATGGTGAAAGTGATACGAACACTCATTCACTGCTTTCTGAGGCATTTGTTTTCAATATATTAATAATATAATATATTAAATACAAAATGTGTGTTCAACTAATATTTCACATGCAAGTAAACTTCTGTATTTTCAGCAGCTTTTATATATCTTGGATTTCTAAATATTTTATAGTAAAGTGTTAAGTACAGAATAATAATGAACACATAAAATTTGGACTTCATGTTTGATTCAATTTTTGGAGGATTTGTCTCTTAAGTGTAACAGTTTGAGTCCCCTTCCTTAAGGACAGCTTCCTTTTATCAGTTCCCCTGAGTGCTGGCTTAATAAATTTCACTGGCTAGTGATCTGTATATACAAGAAATAGATCTGAGAGACTATAAATTGATTGAAGGTCAGCACCACAGTAAAAATCATTGACTTGCCTGAAGTTAACTTTATAGATTTCAGCCGCAGTTAATATGTCAACAAGTGTAATGGTAGAAGAACAGACCAAGTTTCCTCATACTGGTTTATTGTCTAATGATTCAGTCTATTGCACTTTATTCCCATGAGCATCTTCTCCAGCAGAGACAGGCCTTGTATGCAGGAGAATGCATCTGGGGATGGTTAAACTCTGAACAGGTGCTAGAATGATGACCTACTGCAGACACACACTCAGGAGCCAGAGTTAATGGTAGCTGTGGATACATATTTAGGTCCCTGGTCCAATGCAGTTAGAAAGGTGGTACTGGAACTTCAGTACTGCTGGATATCTAGAAGTACATGACTTAGTAATAAGCAGAACACTGGTGATTTGGTCCTAAAGATCAGCCGTAGCTATTACAGTGTCGCAAATTACTTGCCTTGCTATGGCTGAAGACAGTTCTCCCTGGTTTAGAGTTTTCCACCTCTGCCCTTCTTTTCAAGGAATAATCAATCCTTAATCTTACTCTTGTATTTGAATTGCACACATTTTCTGTTGGATGTGCTAGATCTTATGGTCCAGAAAGTCCCATGCAGAGGACGATAGTGGAGACCTTGCAGTTCTTTAGTGGCCAGTGACTGTCATAGCTGTCCCTTTGTGTCAAAGCTATGCTACCGTGGAAAGCATCTGTGGCTTTTCCTGTGCTGGTGTGGGTGAGGTCCCAGTGCTGCTATGTGAGCACTCATTTCTATTCGTTTTTTCCTTATACTGATTTATTGGTTAATGACTCAGTCTGTTGCACTTGATTTCTCTGAGCACCTTTTCCAGCAGGGGCAGGGCTTACGTATAGCAAAATGTACTTTGGAGTGGTTAAATTCTGAACAGATACTAGAATAAGCTCCTGAATGGGGACTGCTTTTTTTTTCTGTATTAAGCTTGCTTCTCGGTAATTTTCTCAGCTGAAACTTGTAACACAATATGCGTCCAACCCCAACTTTACTCCCAGCCCAATCCATCTCCCATCAAGATGTAAAGCAGCCATCCTGCTTCCTCTCTCCACATTATCCATCCTACCAGGGAAGTAACTTCCATCCTGTAATAAAACCTTAGGTGACCCCTGCCAATTAAGTCCAGTTGTGTCCGACTCTAGGGTGTGGTGCTCATCCCCATTTCAAAGCTGAAGAGCCAGCGTTGTCCAAAGACGCCTCCGTGGTCATGTGGCCGGCATGACTCTCCTTGCCGCAGCGCGTAGCATGCAGCTGGAACACGGAGCACTGTTTACCTTCCTGCAAGCGGTACCTATTTATCTACTCGCATTGACATGCTTTGGAACTGCTAGGTTGGCAGGAGCTGGCCAAGCAACGAGCGCTCACCCCGTCGCGTATTCGAACTGCCGACCTTTTGATCAACAGCTTATGGTTCAGCGGGATCCTTAGGACCAATAAAAACAAACACCAACTACTACTGTTCCCATCACTACCAATAAGGGGGAAGTGCAAGGCAGCTTTCTGCTTAGAAAGAGAGGGACAGCCCTTGATATGGCCGTGTTCTCTTCTGTAGTCCTCATTGCCTCATGGGATCTTTCTACTATGGCATACAGTATCCCATCTAGTCTAGGGATGCAATGGGTGTCTGTGATTTTCATTTTCAGGAGCAAAAATTGCATGCTCCTACTTGAAGATGCATTGAATAACATATCTCAATTGTTTTTAAACAAGATGGATCTATTAAGAAAACTTACAGCACAATCCGACTTAACTTTTGTGTCGGTGTAACCAGCAGTGCAGCGAGAAAGGGGGGCCCCAGAACAGAAAAGGGATTCAAATCCCCTTTGAATTCCTCTTTTGGAGGGGATTTGAATCCCTTTTCCGTTCTGGGGCCTCCTCGCTGCGCCGCTGGTTACACCGGCACAAAAGTTAAGTCGGATTGCGCTGTTAGTGGCAACTTTTATGGAGTATGTTATGGAATTAGGCCAATTGAACAGAACTGGGAAGAACACACACACACGAGCTTGGCATGAAGAATAGTAACAAGTCAGTCAATGCTTTGAATGTTGAATGACGATGAGCAACAGCCTGTTGTCTGTTTAACAAAAAACATTGACGAAGCACAGCACTATTTTCAACAGCAAGCTAGTCAACCAAGTACAGTACATATTAGATAAGGGCTACACTACACTTTCAACGCAGTTTGAAAGTTTTTTTTAAAAAATAGTGCAGTTCAGCAAAACATCCTCTTACCTCTGCTGTGATTTCGTGATGCTTTACACAGGTCCCTGATGCTTTGCACAGACAGTATAAAAGAAAAATGGGCCAAATACGCATATTAAAGGTAACGTGTCGTTTGTCCCTGAGGTCCAAATTAGTAATTCCCACCACCACCACCAGCCACTGTGAATGGGCAGCACAGCAATAGGCACCATGGGGCAGTGTGTCAAGGTCACCACATACAAATGCACACACACAACATGATACAAGGATGGCACCCCACCACCCCAGTCCCCTACAGGAGCTACAGTGATGTCGGCAAAGAAGAGGCAAAAGCAAAGGCCTGCTGTGAACCCCTGCAGGTTCCCCTTATGACCAACCTGCACAAACACTCACAACCAAGGAATACCTTTTTGACCTCCACAGAGAAAGGGCAGAAAGATAGCCATGTGCAACAGACACACAAATTTCTCTATGGCAATGTTTCGAGTCCCTATGGGGGCATTCATCACCTGGAATGAACCTTTTTGCCAGGAGAGGGACTGGGACAAGTCACAAAGGGAGCCTCAACAGCACACAGGCAAGGCAGGGTGCTGGTAGCTCACTGCCCAAAGATGCAGGCTGGGAGCCAGGCAAGACGGGTTGAGCACAGTCACGGGATGACCCCTAACCAGCAAGGCACTTACTTTTGCATGACTGGCCAGAAACGCCCATGGCAGGGACAAAAGAAGATAGGGAGGCAAGTCTAGAACTCACACCGGCTGTTTCACAAAGCTGATCTCTAACCAACCAACCACAGCAGAAGGCAAGCAACATGCAGCTCATCTGGCATTTAACACCTTGCATCACCACAAACAGGAACGCCTGGCTGGGAGGCTGTAGCATATTGACCTATCAGAGGGAGCACTGCATGGGCTATCATTGGGCTGGCATATGACACAGGGTGCCAACTGAAGGAGCCCACCCTTCTAGCCACATGCACCCTATGCCCTTGCATCATCACTGGCACCTGCTAGTGAGGCTGTCAGTATGCTGTTCCTCCTGTCCCCTTGCCACTGCCCACCATATACCATGGTAGCAGAGAACGAGAAGTATCCCCCCCCCTTGGAGTTCAAGGAGTTGAGTTGGGGAGTGAAGATGTTGCACACCTTAGGAGCAGAGGAGCTCCTCCCCGTAGCAGAGTCCTACCCTGAGGCCAGCTGAGGTAAGAAACTACTAGGGTGGAAAGAAGAGATCCCTATCTGCTAACAAGGGTGATCAAGCCAAAGTATCTTGCCAAGTATGTTGTGAGGGACAAGAGGTTGTTTGTGCAAAGTGTGTCAAGTGCCCTTTTACCATGGTTTCCGTCATCAGAGTTCCACTTTGAGAGACCAGATAGGCATGGCCCCATGCTGCGCGTCTGATATCTGAGCTTCCAGGCAGGCACTTGAGTGTTGGGGTTGGTGTGCTATGATCAGCTGCCAACCGTAGCCTGTATCCTATGCTCCATTGCTGGAAAGTGGGAGGGGCAGAGTGGTGGTGGCAAGAAGCACAATTTTCTACTGTTTCCCCCTTCCTTTTTGTTCCCTATGAGGTTCTTCCTACCTATACCAGCTCTGTTGTTGGTGTAGCTTTTTCCAGCATTGGAAGCTTCTCTGAAGGGGGTTAGGAAATGGCGTGCATCGACTCCTCCTCATTCTTCCCACGTCATACCCCCATCTCCTCCCCATTTTGGCCTTTCTGCCGGCAGAGTTATGTCAGTGCCTGAGTGATGCCGATGTGGCATTTTTCTGGCGTAGTGCCAGTGTCCATGGTGCATCCATCAATGGAAGGACTTCTACACTGGTGGTGGGGCTGTCATTGCGCTGGCATATATGTCGGTACACTGACGTAACACCAAGATCGGATTGAGCCTTGTATGGAAAAGATTGAGCCTTACATGGAATGAAGATCACATTTTTTCTTCACACATCTGTTCAAAAAGTGTTTTGTAAATATAGTGTATGGTATCATTTACTATCTCAGTTATTGGCTTATGTTTTAGCAGATCATTTTCCACACACATGGAAATCTCTCTCCATTCTTGGTGTGTTTCATCTAATTCAAACTGCTTAGTTTTCTTAAAAACTTCAGTTGACCTATTTATCGCTTGATTATTCCATGTGATGGACTATTTTGCTCTCCAAGCTCTATCTTTTTTCCTGAATATATAGGATCTGTATATTTTTTACAGCATATTCTGTGCATTAACAACCATAAAGTCCCATCAATTTTCTTTCTCTTGTCTCCGTGCTGTCACTTTTGGGGAAATTTTGTTCTGGCACATTCATCTGCTGTAGTCAGATTTTAAAATATGGCATTTTGTGCCCAAAGTAGGTGGTGGGCTTCCTGCTGCACTTCTTATCTTGTCTGTGGTTGTACTTATCACAGATCTTTAGCAGTACAAGGTGTGTCTCTAGATTGTGTATAGAAATCACTTCTGCTGCAGATCAGTAGGAACAACATACCCTTATTACTCTGATCCACATCCAGCATTTAGAAGAGGGGGCATGCTGTGGTGGAAAAAGCCATTTTTGAAGTTATAATTGCATTTGCTTTCCCAAGTCCTCATACAAATGGAGTGGTGAAATCAATTAGGCTGAGGCTGAGCTATGTGAGTGGCAGAGAGGCAGACACCAATTCTTTAGGAAACTAACACATAAAATAGTTCTCTTGCACTTTTAAAAGGAAAAATATTTACCTGTCGTGGGTATTATCCAGTAGGTGCCCACCACTAATAGGGAGTTGTTGGGGACGGACCCATTGCTCAGTGGTGAAGTCCATGTGGAAGGCCCCAGGTTCACTCCCTGGCATTTTCAGGTTTGGTGACAAAGGATCCCTGCCTGAATTCCTAGAAATAGGATACACAGGGTGCAATCCAAACCTACTTAGGCCACCGTTGTAACCAGCGGCCCAGCAAAAATGGGAGGCCCTAGGACGGAAGGGGGATTCAAATCCCCTTTGAATTCCCCTTTTGGAGGGGATTTGAATCCCCTTTCTGTTCTGGGGATTCAGAACGGTTTGAAGTAGGTTTGGATTGCGCCCACACTTACCTGCAGTAAGCCTCATTGAACTCTATGGGACTTACTTTTGAGTAGATGTGCATAGGATTGCACTTTAAGTCTCTGAAAATCTGTCTTCCATACACTGACTTAGATATCCAGTTATTCATAAGTCTTTGGAAAGCTAGGCACCAAACATTGATGGATTGAAAAGCACCTTTTTTCCCATGGCTAAACTCAACAGGTTTTATTTTATTAATTAAAATGTACAGTATTAACAATCTTTCCAGCAAGGGTATGAAAGTGGATCTCTTCACCAATAGAACAGTAAGAAACAGTAAGAAATAGTTTGGTTTAATTTTAAATGCAAAACACCATATAAAATGACAAGGCAGTTGTTGCTGTGCTTGATAGGTCTCTATCTTCTATTTCCAAATACCAATTTAAATTAAATTGTTTTCAGCTCTTGGGTTAAAAACAAGAACAGCACGGAAGAAGTTGGGCAAAGTGAAACCATTTTGGGGGGAGAGTTCCAAAGCTGGGATTCTGTAACCAAGCCTTATTCTACTATACTATAGAAAGCCTTATTCTATGCTTCAGTTGGCCCATCTGTCAGAGGCTGCAATCCTATACGCCAGTGTTTCTCAAGCAGTGCTCCGTGAGACCTCTTCAGGGGCTCTGCGAGCACAGTGCCACAGGCCCTGCCACCAGCAGCTCATACATTTGATCCAGTTCCTCTGAGGGGTAGGGTGGAAAGGAGCAGGTCTGCAATTACCAGCTCACAGAGCCACCTTCCTGCTTTCACCTTCGCTTCCCTGGATCCACATGGCGGGAGACGTGTTGCAAAATAAGGGCAGGCAGTTTCTGCCCTTACATGAATGACATGAAAAGAAAGCAAACTTCACAGCAAGGAGATAGCATGGGTCTTCCTTCCCAGAGCAGAAACCAATAAAACACCTACTTCTTCAACCACAGAGCTTATCTCACGTGTACTAGAATGCTGCCTCCTTCAATGCTTTTGGTTGGGCGGGAGGGATCCTCTGAGGCTTGAGCAATATTCATGAACAGTTGAGGCTGCAGTTGAGTCATGCTTACAGTACTTGAGACCAAGTCCCATAGCACTTAGCTTACATGTAATCCCTGCTGTTTGTTCTATAAGGCTGCTCTTCCCAAATTTTGTTCTGTAAGCCCTGACCCAATACATTTTAATGCCTGACAGCCCAATCCTATGCATGTCTACTCAGAAGTCCCATTATAGTCAATGGCCCTGCAGTTTGTTCTGTAAGCCTGCTCGTCCCAAAACATTTGTTCTGTAAGCCCTGACCCAATACGTTTTAACAGAGGTGGAAGAAGGGCGGAGCGTGTGGAGCAGCTGCTCCAGGCTGCGGGCGTGGGGGGGCGCAGTCAGCGTTGGGGGGGTTTACTTACCCGTGCAATGTCTCAGCCCTTCCACCCTCCCTGGAGCTCGTTTGGCTCCAAAACGGTGCCGAAACCGGCGGGGGGGGCGTGTTCGGAGTCGCACTGGGTGCGACGACGTCACGTCACTTAGGCCCTGCCCCCTTGGCCCGGGCGCTGGAAGGGCTAGTGGCATTACTGCGTTTTAATGCCTAAGCAGGGGGTTAAATTCTAATAAGGTAGATATTGATAGGTAGAACCCACATAAACAAAGGCTCTTTTTCATTTTTAGAAGTGTAAAGGGCTCCATAGACCAAAAGGTTTGAGAACCACTGCTATACGTACATACTTAGGAGTAAGTCCCATTGAACTTCTGAGTAGATAGGCATAGGATTGTATGTACTGAAAGAGCAGGATATCATCTGTATATCAGTGATCATTAAGGGGGAAACATGCCCCTTAATTAGGTAGCAACCTCTGGACGGATTTGAATGTTTCTACACATAGGCAGCACCTCCCACCTGACTAGAACTCTCATGGGAATTACAACTCATGAGCAGAAGCTTCTAAAACTTGCAAACAGCCTGTGCCCTTGCTGATTGGATCAAGCCCTTTCCGCTGTTTTCTGCATCTTGGATATAAAGCCAAACGCAGTCAAGATGCCAGCCGATAGGGAGGCTGCTAGATTCCTTCTGCCACTTGAGGTCGTGAGTGTGAGTGAGATTTTATCACTTTCTCAGATCCATTTTGGAGCTTGGGGGTTTCACCCAGGCTATGGAACTGGTCTGAAAAATGTTAACCCCTACTCCCAGTTCAACAATTGGAGCTGCTATTTGCAAAATTCAACACTTTTGCTAATCTTGCCTTTTGACCAATGACTCAGACTAGATGATCTATGATCCCTTCAAACTCCACAATTTGCATCCTTTAGAGCAGGGGTTCTCAACCTGTGGTACGAGTACCCCTAGGGGTACGTGGACCAATGCAGGGGGTATGCCAGAGCCTGCCCCTTATCAGCATCAATCAGCAGTTAATTACTTGTTAATTAGAACTTAAATGCAACCTGTCTGTCTGTCTGTCTGTCTGACTGACACTCTCTCTTCAAAGATTTGGGTAACACGGGTGACATGACCATGTATCAATAAAAGAAAACAGACTTGAATAAAAACGAAATTACAGTTCTAATTGCGTCTTTCGTTATTTACGTTTCAACAGGCAGACAGAAATCCATTAAAATCCGAAGTCTAATGTTTAAAATTCCAACGTTTCGTTTCCATTCCCGGAAACATTATCTAGGAAACAGTCTAAAAGATTGAAGGATGTTACAGGTTAGCAGTAGCACTGGATGTTTTATCCTTCAAAAGCGCAGGAACGAAATGGTTCAAACCAGAACAGCTGAAATGATCAATTACCCACTGTTTGAAAACCACAATCAGCCAGCCGTATGTGTACGTTCGTTCAAGGTGCCACATTCAGCAAGTACTTAGTGACCTTAGGTTCATTCAGGTGCCACATTCAGCAAGTACTTAGTGATCTTGTGCCAGAATGGTCTTGAGAAGCCTCTGTGACCTGAGGTAACCCTGCTGCTCCGTCCTTTTTTCTCTGTTGCTGTCTGTGCTCATTCTTGCGTATTATTGGTAACCAGGTTTTATTGATGAAACTTAAGTCCTGTTGGCGGTTAATCAAACAAGAGGCAGGTTTCCTACTGATTTCAATCGCCTCCAAGTTTCGCAAAATGCCCACCTTGCTTTCAGCCCGTAGGCAGCTGGCATCCTCAAAGCGGATGTTGTGTCCTGTGGTTATAGCATGTTCAGCAACAGAGGATTGTTCGGGGTGTTTTAATCTTACGGACCTCTCATGCTCCTTTATCCTGGTGGTGACAGATCTTTTGGTCATTCCTATATATTTTTTTCCACAGGAGCACGGGATCCTATATATTCCAGGGTTGGACAGTGCTGGACGTTTGTCTTTGGGGTTATTCAAGATTTGCTCAATTTTGGTGGTTGGTTTAAAATGGTTTTAACATTCCCTTGTGACAGAATACGTGCAATTCTGTCTGTAACCCCTTTTATGAAAGGCAAGCAGGTCCAAATTACCTCTTCCTTAACTCCTATATCCATATTAGTTGTCCCATCTGTGTTGGTATCAGACCTGGGAACAGTCCCCCACCTTGCTGCTGTAATTTTATTGTCTTGTTTTACCCAGCATCTATTGATCTGCGAAGAGGAGTAACCATTAGCCCTTAATGTGTCAAATACAACTTGCTTCTCCTTTCCTAGGGCTTCCTCATCACAAATCTTCAGTGCCCAATACACCAAGGAGTTGATAAGGGAGTTCTTTTGAGCAGGGTGGTGATTTGAACCCTGATGGAGATATCTCCCTGTATTGGTAGGCTTTCTATATACTGTATGGCTACAAGAGAGGTCATGGTCATGTCACCCGTGTTACCCAAATCTTTGATGATAATTGCTGGCCATGAAAGTCTTCGTACTAAAGTCTCCTCTCTCTCTCTCTCTCTCTCTCTCTCTCTCTCTCTCTCTCTCACACACACACACACACACACACACACACACACACGAGAGAGAGAGAGTTCAGTAAGATATTTTTCACATTTATAATTGTGTTAGTACTTTTTTATTCAACTATTAATTAGCTAATTAATTAATTTATTAATCCAATTAATTAGCAATTAGCAGGGGATACTTCAGAAAATTGGACTGTGATAGGGGGTACCCGGGCCTCCAAAGGTTGAGAACCCCTGCTTTAGAGTCAATCTCAATATTCTTAAGGATGATTCATACACTACAGTCTGCTGCTTATTTCCCTCTTCTTTTTTACGGCCAGGGGGCTCACAAAATGAATTCCAAATGCAAAAGGTATATACAGAGGCATAGCTAGGGGGCGGGGCAACACACGGGGGGATTTGCACAAGCCGCCGCTTCAGCAGCAATTTGGTGGTGCTGGCGGGCGTTTTGCAGTGTGGCGGCAGCAAAAGGAGGCGCCCGCCCAGGCCTCATGCATGCTTTTCTAGTCAGAAAACCGCAGGGGGGGAGCTTGAGGTTGTTCCGGCGTGGGGGTGATGTCACGTGTGAGGGGCGGGACTTGTGATGTCATGGGGGTGTCATGGGGTGCCTCCCCCCTCCTGCAGAGGCTAGCTACACCTCTCGGTGTATAAGACAATAACATGTGAATCATTGCATACTTTGTCCCCACTCCTTATTAGGTAACATCAGATTAAGATTTAGGGGATTTTGATGTTACATGGAGATTTTCATGACTGGATACGATTGCAAGCGTGGAGCTTTCTCAAGGCATTCGCAGTTTGACAACTGCTAGATGAAAAAGACATACGAGAAGCGTTAGAAGCTAAATACAGTCCTACCATTCAAAAGCGCGGGAAGCCGCTAATTAAAAACGGAAGTACTGTCCTTCGAGTAACCCTGTTGACGGTTCATCAGGTTTGCAGGTTTCTTTTGTGAGATCATCAAAGCTTCCAGGTTTAGTCTCTGTTTAAGATTCGATTCATGGAAGAGAGAACGAGTTTGTTCAAATTTGATCGTTTGTCCAAATTCCATTGCATGTGCGGCCTGTATTTAGCTTCTAACACTTCTCGTATGTCTTTTTCATCTAGCAGTTGTCAAACTGCGAATGCCTTGAGAAAGGTCCACGCGAGGAGTGAAACGTTGGCTTAAGAAATAAGGATCCCTTGCCCAATGGTGTGAGTCTGTGTGTGTGTATTACCTCTTGTTGCATTTTAAGTATTTAAAGAACTCATCAAACTACAACTGCGGTTTTAAGGATTTTTATTTCTTCGTATTAAATTGCATACATGGCTGTGGAACCCATACTTCCCAACACGTTAGGGGATTTTGTCCATTCCTTGCACTTTAAGTATATAGAAGAAACTGTTTAACAACTGTTAACTACCAGTATGCTAAAGTGTGACTTTAACCCACCACAAAGGCTAGAGGTGACTGGTACAACTTGAGAGGGATTTCAGAGGTCCCCATCTCTAGGCAGCATAGTTACATCAAAGCTGAGCTCCTGTAGATGAAAGTTACTTCATTGCATTTAATCTTGTCGTTAAGCAACTACGGCTGCAGTCCTATATACACTTTCCTGGGAGTTGTCCCGTTAAACACAAGTATAGAGTTGAGCTGTTAGTGATTTTAAGCTGGCTTCTTGAATAGCATCTGGTTTTTCTCTTGCCTGAGAAATCTGCTGAAATTCTACAAAATTGTTCCTTACTTGTAGGAAGCTCTGGTGTGATGCATTTATACCTCATTCGTGCTGTCTGCTTCATTGCATCATATAGAATAATCGTGATAAATGTGGATAAATAAGTGGACTAGCCAGTGTGCCTTAGATCTGCCTGAGGACACATACTGTGTACTTAAAATACAGACTTTGGGTTGTTTCAGCATCTCTTTTGATGCCTTTATGAGAACTTGCATATCTGCAATTTTTCATATGCCTAGCTGAATGACATTTTATAGAGAAGTAAGCTGTATCCTCTTTTTGGTTTTCAACATTTCACATATGAGCAAGCATTAAATGTTTTGTCCAAAACTGTTTAATGCTGTACAAAGATGAACTGCTAGATTGTCCGCTTTTAAAGTGGCCTTGTTGGCTACAGGCACTTCACTTAGAAACTATTAACTGGGTCTACAAGGTCATCAGGATAAAAATAAAATCAATAGATTGTCCTTTTGAGCTCTGAGAGATTTTGTTCGTGTGTTTTTTTCTCTTGAGCACATTGCTTTCAGCCCTGAATCCAGGTTATTCAAATATTTACATTGTCTGCCTGTTAAACTTATTTTTTTTTTCCAACAGCAAAAGGTATGTTTCTTTGCTGCTTTGCAAATTACTCCAGCCTGGTTCTGACTTTTTAAATCTCACATTGTTTGCAAAGCGGAGTTCCAGATAATGCATAGGGAATAACACATGTCTCTAGATACAGCTAATACTGTACAGCAGTAGTCACAGCTTTTCAGCCACACCCTTGTCTAGCTTTAAAGGCATCAAGTGGAAAGAAATCTAAGCACCTCCCCATCAGAAAAACCAGATACCGACTTGTCAAACTTTGTCTCTCATAATTTATTTACTCCTTTATGCGGTTTGTCAGTCGTTTCAAAGCTAATTGAATCTGTATTAATAATCTAGTATGTGTTAACTGCTTGTGTTAACCTTCTGAATTAATAATCTCCAGGATGATTTCTTTGCCAGGATGATGTAGTGGTTTGGGAGTCGGACTTAGACCTGGAAGATCCAGGTTCAAATCCCCGCTCAGCCATGAAGCTTCCTGGGTGACCTTGGGCCAGTCACTATCTCTCAGCCCCACCTACCTCACAGGGTTGTTGTGAGAATAAAAGGAGGGGAGGAAATATGTACACCACTCTGAGCTCCTTGGAGGAAGGGCGGTATAAAAATGTGAAAAATAAATAAATAAAATAATACCCTAACCTTGTTATGCTGTACTAATCTTTTCACAATAAATTTTATATATGATGCTTGTATCATAGTGAAAGCTGATTTAGATTGGTACTGAGGTGTTAGTGGACTAAGAATTTTAGACTGTACCACTTTATACTGCATGGAATGCTTTTCATGTCCATGTTTCCTCCATGCAGCACATCAGAGAGCAGTTTAGCATTGTTCTCTCCCTGGTGTGCAGGTTTACTATGTGCAGGAAGCTTCTTATAGCGGAGGAGCATTCAACAATATCCCCCGCACACTACAACCATCTGCAGTCTTAAGTTCTACTGTTCAGAATTCTTCCACTTCACTCTGCACAGTGTGTAGATTGGTTCTCAGTCTGATGCTCTGCAGGACTGTCAACACCAGTTGGCTTCAGACGGAGATATTTTCCTGCCCTGCAAATTGGAACTATTTTACTTCAGAGGGTGGTGGGTATTGGACCTGTGACCTTGTACGTACAAATCATGTTGTTTTTTGCACTGTAGGCCCATATGTCCCTATGCTCCAAAAACATTACTGTAACACTGGCATTAACTATACTTGGGAAACTGGAGTCTTACTATAAGGAAGGATTTATCACCCTGTGTATTGTGTAAACAGCGCTCCGTGTTCCAGCTGCATGCTACGCGCTGCGGCAAGGAGAGTCACGCCGGCCACATGACCACGGAGGCGTCTTCGGACAACGCTGGCTCTTCAGCTTTGAAATGGAGATGAGCACCACACCCTAGAGTCGGACACGACTGGACTTAATTGTCAGGGGATACCTTTACCTTTATTGTGGGACACCCCCAGCCATGGGAGAAAGCAGCTGAGGACAGTCAGCTGAGAGGAGAAAGGTGTAGAGACAGGGTCAGTCTTCAGAGCTGAACCTGAGGCTGGAAGGAGGCAGAAAGGGAGTGGGGGAAGTGTGAAAAACAGGTAAAAGCAAGGCCTCAGTCTGACTCAATTTTGTGAGCCTGTCTCCATCTTTGCACCAGCTGTGGGAACCTGGCTTAACTGGATGTGAGAAAGAAGCCCTGTTACCTTGTGGTTGTGTTCTGGCCGGTGAAACAACCTGATAGCGTAGTACTGGGGGGAGGGGGGAAGGCGTATCCATGTATCGGGTACCTGCGGGTTCACTTATCAGTAGTTTGATGATCCACCCACCCTCATGCCCATTACTTTTGTGTGTGTAGCGCTGGTGCAAAGCCAGTGCGGGTCTTCCTTAAACAAAGCAGCATGCTGCTGCTTATAGCAGGAAGCTGCTGCTTCTTATATAGGAAGAACCATGCTGGCTTAATGCCCGTGCTACACACATGAAGGTAATGGGCGGGGATAGCGTTCGCTCTTTTCTGTGGTTTCAATTAACCATGGAAAGAGCGGGAACCTATCACCTGCGGATATCGAGGGTTGCCTGTAGTTGGAAACTTAGCACTTCAAGCACACACTCATTGGGAATTGACCGCAGCGGTGATTCTCCAGTTGGGAGGCATCCGAGTGAGTGACTAACAGTAGCCTAGAGTAGCCTACATCAGTGGTTCCCAAAGATTTTAGCACCAGGACACACTTTTTAAAACAACATTCTATCAGGACCCACCTAGCTTTATGGGACTTAAAAAAAATCTAGAAAGAAACAATTTATTTATTTACAAGTAATATTTTTATTTATATTAAAAAAAACTTGATTCATTTCTTGTGGTAGCCCTAAGGAATAGCCTCAAGTTTTGAGGGGCTTAGTTATGTGATCCAGCCTTCACTTGCTCCCACAACCTCTCATTGACGGACTTGGAAAAAAACGCACAAGAAAAACGATGCTGAAATCTTTATCTCCCTATTTTTACACAAGCTTGCAAACTGCAGGAGCTCAGCTCTTTGCAGGACAATTAGCAGTTATCTGATTTTTGAATAGCCTCAAAGCTTGAGGCAATTACTTATCTGATTTTTCTATCACCTATGCTTTCATTGGAGGCTCTGTGGGACCCACCAGAAATCGGGGCATGATCCACCAGTGGGTCCCAACCCGACAGTTTGGGAAACGCAGCATTAGACTATTATCGGAACTTTTTGTAAACTACCTGGAGGAGTGACTAACATCAAATAACATTTTAATCTAAATCTTAAAGGCAGGAGACATAAAGATTCAGTTTTTTTTTTTTGGGGGGGGAAGCAGAATCTGGAAATAAGAAACAATTCATAACAATGAGGATAATCAATCATTTGAATTAATTGCCCCAGGAACATCTACAATTCACCATCACATGAAGCCCTTGCAATAATACCGGCTGTCTTAAAAATTAATCTCCAGTTTTTCCTACTGAATTTGACAGTGTGCTTCTAGGGCTTTTTTTCCTTCACCAAGTATGTTCCTGTATGAGGAGTAAGGTATTTGTGTCAGGCTGGATAAATTGACATTTAAATAATTGATTTAACTCCCCCTTTTTGAGTCGTATGTTTTCTGATCAGAAACCAGGCCCCTTACAGCCCTGTGGACACTGGGATATGCAGGTGCCTCTGGGATGCCCAAAAGCATGATATGTAGACAAACGACTCTCTCCCGCTGTTGCTCCCTAGCAACTAGTATTCAGATGTATACTGCCTCTGAACTGGAGGTAAGATATAGCCATCATGACTGGTAACCATTGTTCTCCATCAGTGGTGCTGCTGGAGGGGGTGTGAAGCAGTAAGTGGCTCAAGATGCTGCTACACGGGGTAAGCGGCCCTACCCCTTCACTGGTCGGAGCCATTCCAGGTGGTGACAGCTAATGCGCAGGAGGCTCTGTTTGGTTCCATGAGCGCCCATGTGTTGCGTCGCTGCTGGGAATGGCTCTGACCGGCAAGGGGGCGGGGCCACTTACCCTTCGTAGCAGCATCTTGCACCACTTACTGCTCCACACCCCCTCCAGCGACGCTGCTGTTCTCCATGCATTTGTCACTCTAATCTGCTTTTAAGGCCATTTTGGTTAGCAACAATTGCCACATCTTGTGGCAGAGAATTCCATAAATTAACTGTGCTGTATATGAAGAAATGCTTCTTTTGTCTGTCCTGAATCTTCTGTTAATCATTTTCATTAACTGACCCAATATTCCAGTGTAGTGGGAGAGGGGAAAATAAACCTCTCTAGAGCAGAATATCTGGGACGCCACTGCCAATGGGTTGATTGGGGAGACAATTCCCCATCCCTAGTTTTCTCAGTAGTGTTGGAAGGGGTGATGAGAGGAAGTGAGCATTTCCTGCCCCTGATTGCCAGGAATCTCTGTACTCAGGTCAGGTCCTCCGGAGAGGGTGGAGAAAAGCTTTCCTGTCATTTTTCCTTCCAATCTCTGTCTTCACTCATAAATGGGCAAATAAGCTAAACATTGCCAGCAAGGATGGAGATGAGGAGCAAGGGAAGAACTGGATCATGCTGTAGATGTTTGTGTGCAAGTGATGCTCTGTGTGTAAATAACTAGACGGGCAGCCCAATCCAGTGTAAGGATCGGCCGGGCGGCCAAGGCCGCCCATCGGATCCTGTGCATCACTGCGGGCAGGCACCCGCTCGGCGGTAAGTCTACTCGGGGAAGGGGATGCTCGTCCCCTTCCCCGAGTGTAACCGGAGCTGGGGCCGATCAACCTCCTCGGAATTCCGCCAGCTATTTTTCTGGTGGAAGTCGGGGAGACCGTGTAACGGCTCAGCTGCCCGGCGGGGGCCGGGGTATGGCGGGAGACATGCCCCCGCCCGGGGCGGCTGGGCCTATGGCTGCCCTCCCAGCTCTGCTGAACCCATCCGCCGGATCCTAGCTTACCTGGGTCCAGCGGCTGGGTGAAGGATCCGGCGGCGGAGCAGGGAAGGCCGGCCTTGCACCGGCCTTCCCTGCTCGAAAGTAGTCGCAAACGTGCTTTATGGCACGTTTGCACTAATTTGGGCGGTGGAACACTCGTTCCGCTGCCCGACCAAAGATCAGGATTGCGCAGTGAGAATACTACATGCAAAAGCCATTGGTCTGATTCAGTGGTAGAGCTGCTGTCTTGTAATGCCTGAAGAGTTCTGAGGACGCCAGCTCGAGACAACTGGAAGTATCCGAGAGCTGTCGACACGGCTCTGACGATCTGCAGAAGCCCTCAGTGAGAGCGAGGAAAAGCTGCCAGCTGCACTCTGAGTGGGAGTCAGCCGAACATGGGAGGTGAATGCCAGAGATAAGCCAGACCGTAAAGGAAACCATCTGGAATGAAGACGTTGTATGAAAGATTAGAACTTTGTCTTGTAAAACTCCCTTCGGAGATTTAGAATTGCCTGCCTATGTGCTCCGCCTTGAATTAAAGTCAGAGGAGAAATCCAATGACCAAGAAAGGAGGTATATAAATACTATTATTATTATTATTATTATTATTATTATTATTATTATTATTATTATTATTATTGGTAAAGTGGTGCAACAGTAAGTGACTATTAGTTCTGAGCAATAAGAGAGAGGGAACCAGTGTCGGGAGGCATGTGAGTTGTTGGTCAGCAGCTATGTGCCTGTTCCGTGCTTTCCTAGCCCTTCTCCCATTTCTGATGTTCATTGGTAAGGGCAATGGATCTCCCTTTCCCTCCAGGGCTGTTCAGTGCTTGTGGTCTCTTACTTCCTGGCACATCACTCCACTATTGGGTGTGGGTAAAATCCTTTGCAAAATACTGTGAGTCTGCACATTGCATTTAAAAATCTGGGGTGAGAAAAACAAGTGAGACTGCAATCCTATACACACACCTTCCTGGAAGTAAGCCCCATTGAACATAGGGGGACTTACCTCTGAGTAGGTATGCATAGGATTGCACTGCGAAATGCATAAAACATTAGATATAATGCATTACTGTGTAACATACAGACTGCTATTACTATTAATAAATATTCACAAAAGTAATACAATTCTAAATAGGTTACCTTTATTCTCTTATTTCTTGAAGGAATTTTTTATGACAGTTTGTTGGGAATTTCTGAAAGTAGCTGTTAGCATTATAGGTGGCAGCTTTCTCATAGGTTGATAGCTGTAGGCTTCATGACATTTCTTGATGCTATTTTAGAGCCCAAGAGTATGTATGCTAAATTTAGATCATCCATACATTAACAGATAGAACAATTTCTCTTCTACAAATTGTGTTATATTTAGTCACTGTACATTTCAGTCAACTCTGTTTTCAAAGCACTACAGTACTAAGAAAATATATTTGTGTCACTATCTAAGGAATGGTTCCAAGAACTAAACCTAGTTTCTATAGAGTAACTTATAGATCTCAAAGCAAGTCTGCAAGCCCTTATTCTGAACCTTGTAGTACAGTTCCATATACGCGTATTTAACATATGTTAATTCAACTACACACACTAGGCTCAGCAAAAAAGAGAGATGAAAAAAAAAACACAATTTATATAGTGTGGGTGATTCTGCCTGCCAGTCAGGCGTATGCCCTGGATATGAGACTAGAGATGTGTATCTGCTGTTCCCTGTCAGTCTCAGTTCCCGCATGCCTCTCAAAATGTGATTCTAGTTTTTAAAGAGAGAGTACCTTTTTTTTTTTTTTTTTTTTTTGCTTTTAAGGGATTTTCAAGGGTAATTTTGAGTATACACGATTTTCACCTTACACTCTGGCTTGGAACCTAAGTCCCGTGTAAGATGCAACTTTACTGTACTTCATTTTAAGTTGGTTTCAAAACTGTTACATTTGTTCATCCTGTCTGTCTTTGTTCATCCAGTCTGTCTTTTCAGGTGTGTTTCTGTGATAAGCTGTGAGTAGAACTCAGACTGGCGTATCATTGTAACCCTTTGTCATAGTGTTCTCACCTGGCTTGCACAAGTTGCTCCTCAAAGTCCGTGACTTGCAGTTCAGTCAGCAGTACAGAAGAATGGATGATCATGACTCCCTGTTAGAGTAGTTCTGATGGGGATGAACACCAAAGAGGAAGCTTCTGAAGGAAAATATCGACATCTCCTTCAGATCAATATCTAAGAGTTACACAGAGTGCGGGAATGAAATTGCTGGTACTTATAAGTACCAGCAGGGACTGGTTAGTGTCTGGAAAGCAGAGACGTGGATCAGCTTGACTGTGACTGAATGTATATGAGACTCACGAAAGGTCAGATAACTCTGTGTATAATAGCAGGGCAGGCCTGCATCATATGTGACCCACCAATCCAATTTCAGTCCACCAGTCATGCTTGGCAATCTTCCTGCCATTTTTGGAGGGCAATATCTGATTTATTTATTTGTTGTAAAAGAGGTGGTTTGCATCTAAAATTCAAATGTATTATTATTGTCTGAATATCTTTTACCCCTTGCAGGATTGATGTGGCTGACATTGTCAACCAATACAATCTATGTCTGCTGAGCTAGACCTAACTGTCAAATAACCCTTCATTTTATTCTGTACACCACCTTGGTATATTTTTGATTTAAGGATGGTATATAAATCCATAAAGTATATAATTAAAGCAAGCAAAGCAAAGTATATGTTTGGACCCAGATACTGAAAATTACAACCACAAAGCTCACTATGTGACCTTGGGCCAGTTGCTATCTCTCACTTTGTTCTACCTCACAGAGTTATTTGAGGATAAGATGGGGGTGAGGACGAAAGCCATATATTATCCTCTGTTCCTGAGAGGAAGAGCAAGATACATACCATCACCATTTCCATGTGCTGATGCCTTTCAAATTAACTAGCAGCCCAATCCTATGCATGCCTACTCAGAAGTAAGTCACATTATGTTCAATAGGACCTACTCCCATGTAAATGTGCATAGGATTGCAGCCTAGGTCCCACACAATGGCTATAAAACCACCAACTGCCCATAAAACCACCAACTGCCCTGTTATGCAGTAGTGTAGCTGGGGCGGGGGGATGTAAATGCTACACAGCGTTGCATGATGGTGCAAAATGGTCCCACCCAATCGCTGTCACAAAATGGCCCCTCTCACTTGCTGGTGTGAGCCAGCAACACAAGGAGGGGACACTTGGCACCCACCACCACCCTGGCTACACTACTGCTGTTATGAGGAAGAAGCTAATGAGGCATACCCCCCACCCTTCTGTTTCAACGATTTTCCCAGTGATTGATTTTCTGTAAACCACTCCAGGAACTCTGTCAACTGAAGAGCAGGGTACAAATAATTTAAATAAGTACCTAAATTAATAAAATTTGTGTTCATGAGTGAGAGACAGAAAGACTCATACGACTGTTCAGTTTCTGAAAAGCAGAAAAAGTTACCCAGCTCATAACCTTTTGGACAAATAACCCCAAATACATTATTTTGAGTCAAAAGGTAGCAAACCATATTATGATTTAGATATTGCCTGGCTCTTAACTCCGCCTACCCCAACCTAATCACAAACAGGAGACTAATCAGCATCCATTCATATGGTTATGAGGAATACAACTAACTTTTAAAACACATGCAACCATGCATAAGTGTATATATTTTAATATAGTTTGGGAAAGTGGCTTGTCAATTGTGTTGGAAACAAACACAAAATGCCACTGTTTTGCCTAGATAAGGGGGAAAATTGCATCGTATACACACTCTCACTTGAATTTGCATCTTTACTGAACCTTACAGTGACTCATGTGGGGTGAATGACAGCATTCTGAGGAGGCATAATCACAGGCTTACCAGATCGTCGCCGGGACGGGAGCGACGATCTGGTAAGCCGGTTCTGGCCCCGCCCCGCCCCCTTAAGGGTAGACCGCTCCCGTCCCGGCGACGATCTGGTAAGCCTGCATAATCATAGTATTTTAAGGATACTTCTACATGAGGCTCATAGGTCAAATAAACACATCTGTTAAGGAGGAAGGATGATCTTAAATAAGAGCTAGCATACTACAGAGAAGACAAAATTTATGTCTATTAAGGGACCTTTGCCTTGTGAGAGCGATCTCAAGATAAATCCACCAGTAGTCACAAATAAAATGAATATTTCTGATCTGTGATTCAAACTCCTGACCTATAGATAGGGGCAGGAGCAACTGGTGATAAAGAAATAAAAACATCGTTTTCTGCTAAAAAATCTGCAAACAAATAACAAAATAAAAACAAACCATGTTGTTTTGCATCATTCATCTGCTGATACTGTACAACCTATACCATCTACCTAGTACACTATTAACTACACAGTCCTATGCATGTCTACTCAGAAGTAACTCCCATTGTGTTCAATGGAGTTTACTTCCAGCAAAGTGTTTCTAGGATTACAGCCTAAAGCAGTTACAATTGATAAAAATGGGGGGGGGAGGAGAATTGGAATAAAAACATAAAACCGCTTTCTGCTATTTCATTTTGGTTAAAACACCGAAATCTGCCAAAAAAAAAAATAAACTATTTTCTCCCACTTCTACCTTTTAGTACACTATTTCTTCTTCCTGCTACTGTTTACAAATGTAAAACAACATTTCAGAAATCCTGACCAAAGAATGCTGGGGGGGGGGGGGTTTCTAAAAAAAATTAATTGAGTCTGCCTCTAAACAAAAAGGGATTTGCAAGATATGCATGGCTGACACTTGCTCTTCCACATGATACCTGGATATGTCATTTCTTCTTCCACGATTCATTCTTGCCTAGTAAATTATTACATGCTGATATTCCCTAAAGACACAAGCATGTTTTAGAAATGCCAGCCTCTGCAAATGCAGCCTGTCTTTCTTTCCACATCTTAGTATTTTCTAGGATTTGCCTGCATGTTTATGCTACATGAAACACTACCATCCACACTGCTACTCTATAAATTGGGATGACTATTTTTTTTAATCCTCAATATGACAGTTTCAGTAACTGTAGCTTTCTCTGCTTTCACTTATGTCATGGAAACTGATTATCAGTTTGTGAACTCCTATTACCCCTTACAACTATGAAGGGAAGCTTGCTGATAAGCTGACACTTTACCAGCAAGTAACTTTATTTCTCCTGTCACTGTATTATTTTCACATTTCCAGCGTCAAGAGGGTAATTTTCAAAGGCAATTAGAGATATCCTTCTAAATATCTGTGCTTGCAAAACTAGGTTCCTTCTCATAAAAATACTGTATATATATATATTGAGTAGATACTGCTGAATACATTGGAAACCCAACAATAGGATGTATTATAAGCAAGCAACACTTTATTCCCTTGAGTGTGTATCACTTCTGTGTTTATTACGCTTCCCCCCTTGAACCCAAATAGGAGTGTGTGCTGCATCCTCTTGGGGGAGGGCAGTCCTGGAGGTCTCATCAGAGGCGTCGCTGGGGGGAGGCAGGGGGAACCACTGCCCCGGGCAACACATGGGGGTGTCAAAGCGGTGGGGGATCTGTAGCGGCGGCGCGAGAAGCCAATGGCCCCCACCCACACTGCCCTGGCCTGCCCTCCCCTCCCACTGACCGGCGCGGCCGTTGCTTGCGGGCGCGGGATGAGGTATGTCACGAATGCCAGCCCCTGTGTGATGGGGGGGGGGGAAGCAATCACTGCAGTGGACAAGTGGAGCATGGCCAGGCATAGTCATGGGCCCTGTCAGTGGCATGACCCTCAGATTGTGCCTGGTCAGTTCCAACATGTGATAGTTCCCTGGTGTTGTGCCATATCCGGAGCAGTGAGGCGAAAATCCAGAGAACAGTGTGCCTAGCACTGAAACCCATGTCAGGGCTTTTCTTTAACAGGTGTTTCTTGCACAGTGACCCCCTTACACTACAAGGGAACTTCAAAGCATTGCAAGAGCTGGGAATCGGGATGGGGAAAAGCCATAAATTCCATTGATTGTATGCAAGTCCTTAGGTGACCCAAAGTATCTCTAGATTGTGGCTTTCTTTGCTGATGGAGCAGCACAGGAGGGTGAGGCTTTGCGTTTTTATTTTTACATTTTAAAAAAATTGTTAATACTATACATTATTAAAATCATGTCACTAATAGCTGTCAGGGCAGCAAATCTTCTGGTTTTGTGTTTTGGATAGACAGCTGAGTATCCCTTATCTGGACTGCTTGGGACAGGAAGTTTTTGGATTTCTGAATTGTCTGCATTTTGGAATATTTGCTAAATATAATGAGATATCATGGGGATGGTACTCAAGTCTAAACACGAAATTCATTTATGTCTCATACATATATTTATGTCTCATCTTATACACATACCAGTGGTTCCCAAACTGGGAGGCGTGGCTCCCAGGGGAGCCACGGAAACCAGCCAGGGGAGCTGTGGAGTGCCACAGAATCCTTTTGGAAAACAGTGCAATGCCTATTGGCAGGCATCAGCAAACATAATGTCATGGGGAGCCACGACCAATAGTCAAGGGAGCCACAGGTCAAAAACGTTTGGGTAATACATAGCCTGAAGGTAATTTTATAAAATATTTTAAATAATTTTGTGCTATAGCATGCAATGCACTATGCAGCTGCATCGGTCGAGTGTGGGAGGCGCCAGCCAGCAGAATTGTCAGACTGTAAGAAGGATACCACCTGGAAAGTAGCCATTCATGAAAGATTGGACATTTATATAATGTAAAAAAAACCAAAGGGGGGGGGGTTAGGACAGCCTGCCCTTGGATTAAAGTCAGAGGAGAAATCCAGTGACCAAGAAAGGCGGTATATAAATACTGTAATTATTTATTTATTTATTTATTTATTTATGCATGCATGCATGCCAGGCAGGTGCTGGAAAAAGTTTTTTTTTTTTTAATCATTGTCCCCAAAATGTTGGGTTTTGGAACAGTCTGGATTTTGGATGTCCAGATAAGGGGTAATCAACCTGTATGCGAACGCTGCCTTAGACCAGATTCATTGGTTTATCTCGTCCAATATTGTCTACCTGGCTACAGCTCTCCTCAATCTCAGCCAGAGGTCTTTCCCAGCCCTGTTATTTGAGATCTTTTAATTTGAGATTCTGGGGATTGAAACTGTGGCCTGCGAAACGTGTGCTCTGTTTCTGAACTGTGACGCCTTCCTGAGGAGAACTATTGCCTCATTCGATGTGGTTGCAACAGTTCCTGACAGTCTCTTCGTTGTTTCAGTTACTTGTTGTCTCTGAGGTATCTGTTGTTGACCAGTAGGAATGAAGCACGCTGTAACTCATTGAAGGTATCAGCTGAGGGTTTACTTCTCAACAACTCCTATTCCAACCTTAATTAAACTCGCTGGGGCTAAAAGGAACTGTTAGGACCCTTTGCTGCTTACACAAGTCTAAAATATCAATGAATTATAGGCAGATGAGAAACACGCTCCTGGGTAAGTAAAACTCTGTCTAATATACTAATTTTGTGAAGGCTATAATCATATGCATGCTTACTTGGGGGTAATTCATATTGAATTCAGTAGGCCTGACTTCCACATAACCATCAGTGGGACTGGATTTTAAGGCTACATTTATCTTATCACGGTCCAATTTTCTGAAGTATCCCCTGCTAATTAACTGCTAATTAATTGGATTAATCAATTAATTAGGTAATTAATCATTAAGTAAAAAAGTACTAAAACAATTTTAAATGTGAAAAAATGTCTTATTTAACTGTGTGTGTGTGTGTGTGTGTGTGTGTGTGTGTGTGTGTGTGTGTGTGTGAGAGAGAGAGAGAGAGAGACAGACAGACAGACAGACAGACAGACAGACAGACAGACAGACAGACATATGCAAGGATCTCTTTTTTCTCCAAGTCACACTTCCCAAAATCAGCTCCTCCCTTCCCCACCCCACCAAAGTACATTTTCCAAAGTACAAAAATAAACCCAAAACCAAAATCAGAGAGACAGAAGGGCTCCGAAAATAATTACAATTTAAAATCCATGTTAATTAACACTTAATTAGCTGCTGATGGGGCAGATAAGGGGCAGGGCTTGGCGTACCCCCAGCAAGAGGTCCACGTACCCCTAGGGGTACCCGTACCAGAGGTTGAGAACCCCTGTTGTAGCCATTGTTAGATCACGCCCTGCAGGAGGAAAATATTAAATAAATGTGGATATATACATAAAATGATATTATAAATACACTATCCTAAAAATACAGCACCATATTTTAACAATAAAGAAGTCACTGACTTGCAACAACTTGCAATCATAAGTGACAAAGAGTTAATTTTGGATAAAATCAGTGAAAATGGGGTATGCCGATAGCATAAAAATGAGATGTGATAGAACAAATCTGAGATCAGATTTGGAATCAGCACCCTGATATTAGTCTAAAACATTTGCAAAGTCCAGGCCAGATTTTTTTTTTTTTGTAGACCAGTGTTATTGATACACTATCTTTATCATTTTTTCTATACATCAGAGAATGCGAGTACTGTGTATATGCTGGTGTTTGGGCAATGTGCAGCACCAGCCTATGCATGTTTACTCAAAAGTAAGTCCCCCAGGGTTCAGTGGACTAACAGCCCAATCCTGCTTAAGGATCCACCAGGCGGCCAAGGCCGCCCGCCGGATCCTGATCTCCGCTGCGAGCAGCCTGCAGCAGACAGCCCGCGGCGGAAAGTCTACTCGGGGAAGGGGACGCTTGTCTCCTTCCCCGAGTGTAACAGCGGTTGGGGCCGATAGGCCTCAGAATTCCACCAGCTATTTTGCTGGTAGAAGTCGGAGGAGGCCATGTAACAGCCCAGCCCGGATATGGCAGGAGCCATGCCCCCGCCCCCGCCCTGGGTGGCTGGGCCTATGGCCGCCCTCCCGGCTCAGCTGACCTGCCCCCGCCTGCCGACCCTGCCCCCCGCCCGCCCGATCCTACTGTTCCTGGGTCTGCCGGCTGGCCGAGTTCTTTGGGCGGCTTAGCAGGGAAGGTCGGCCTTGCACCGGCCTTCCCTGCTCGAAAGTAGTCGCTAACGTGCTTTACGGCACATTTGCAACTATTCCGGGTGGCGGAACGCTTGTTCTGCTGCCCGAAAATACAGCAGGATTGTGCTGTTATTCTCATAAGAAGAGCCTAAGAACATAAGAAGAGCCCTGCTGGATCAGGCCAAAGGCCCATCTAGTCCAGCTTCCTCTATCTCACGGTGGCCCCACCAGATGCTTCAGAGAGCACACAAGACATCATGATACCTGTATCCTGTTGCCACTCCCTTGCACCTGGCATACTCTCAAGTATACGGGCATAGGATTGCAAACTTAATTTCCTATAGTTACAATTAATATGAATGGATTTCTGTCTGGTGTGCTTTAGGTATAGACTATCAGTTTTGATAACCCTAGTCATTAGTATGTGTTAAAATACTAGTAGATTAGTTGTTTCAAATATTTTCACCATTATACTGGATAGTATGTGCTACAAAGAGATAAAATTGTCAGAATCAATGGGTGAGAGATGATAGTGACATTTTCTTAAAGCATGACTGTTAAAATGCCTATTGTTAGGAAGGATGGCTATTTCCAGTAGTAGATCATAAGTATATGTCTGTATTTTTCAGTTAGTGACTAATGTTGTAAGGCCTGTTATTTTTGGAGCATAAATAAACGTGCCCTTTAGGATTCTACTGCAAAATCCATAATGGTATCTATAATAAATTGGGACAGCATTCAATATTTGAGGAATGCCTTCAAAAAGGAAAGTCTACTTCCTTGAAAAAGGAATAATATTTTTCAGTTGTTCAGGTTGTGAAATATTAAAGCATTGCTATTTTCACTACTCCTTAGCAGTAGTAATAAACTTGTGAAGGATGTTTGTCTGAAATTTTCTCAGGTGTAGGAATCAAAAATCCCTAAATGAAACTGCTGTTCCTTGCATACCTTTTACAAAATGAAATAGTTTAGTAAGCTTTTAAAATAATATTTGTTGTGCCTGATGTGTTGATTTAAGACAAAAACCGCCTCATGGTGGTGATATCAAAACATGCGCTGAAAATGGCGCCGGGCCACTCAGCAGCTCCTCCAAGATAGGTTGAGCCCCTGCTCATAGCCAGTCCTGACTGAGCAGAGGCCTCACGTGTGCTTGGTGGGAGTGTCGCAAACTAGCTCCGCCCAAGCATGCGCTCGAGCGGAGCGTCATTTGTGTGCACAGACATTTAATACTTGCTGTGTCAACACTATTGTTCCATCTTCTCATAACAGAAATTTGGTATTACATTTAGCTGTTGTTGGATGATTCTAATGTACAGGTTTTATAGCAGATTGGGCCAGGACTATGCATATCACAGTGAACGCTTTTGCTTCATCCGACTGAAACGGATACAAAGTATGTATAACTTGATTTGGCCACGTTGATCCCTTGTCACCCTTGCTTATGCTTCACCACTCCTTGTCATCCCTCATACTGTTAGAATTTAGACTGTAAGTTGCTCTGGGCAAGGACCTGTCTTTGATGGTACACTATCACTGATTGTGAAATATAAATAACAATTATTGTTAGCAGAATGCTTTAGAAATTTGCTGTACTGAATCATAATCTTTCAAAATATATTCATGATCTATACCTAATGAAAAAATAAGCTCTGTACACATTTACTTGAACACATCTGGGGAAGATGAGGCTTGAACCATTCTACTGCTATTGATTTTTTGCTATGATTTCAAGGTGTGTTTCATAAACACATTGAATTCTTTCAGAATTTGGATTATGTGTCATTTTCTGGGGTGGATAACTTCTTCAGGTTAAATATGTTTTATTCAGCTCTTTAGAAGTCTCTTTCAATGATATCATCTAGGGCCAGGGGTGGCCAATCTTTCAACATGAATGCTCTTGGCCCTTTAATGGTTGTCTAGGTGAGGGCATTTCAGCAGGTGCAGCTGCTTTAGCAGCAGCACCATTTAGCAGCACAATTGCAGCTGCCAAGGTTCTATTTTCTACACAAGAGGCCCTAATGGTGGAAGGTTGGCCACCCCTGATCTAGGCAATTGTGGCTTCTTACATTATGCCACTGTTTATGTCCAGAATTTCAGTAGACATTCTTGGGTTAAGTTTTATAAGCAGCTGTTAACATGAAGCAACCTGGAAACTAAATATTATTAAAGCCAAACCAGTTTGTACCAGCATGGTACAAATGAAGAGAACTGCCACCACTATTCTTCATAGTTCCAGCATTCTCTCTGTGTAAGAATTCTTGGACCTTGCTTTCTGGTGGCATGGCCAAAGCTATTTCGACTAGACACGGACACATGGTGCATATATGGTCCATCTTCTCACGATTGCTGGAAAATCTGAAACCTATACAGTTTTCTCTGCCCCCCATGAAACTTGAGACATTAAGACCTGGTCTACACATACAAGATAATGAAGTGACAGAATAGACTGTACCACTTCAGGCTCCAGGTGGTGGAATAACATTTTTGATTGTTCCCTTCTATTTAAGGGCTCCCTGCAGATAGAAAACCAGTAAAGCAATCAAAGGACTGGGCTGAAGTTTATTTCCCTGAAGTGCTAGTATTCTCTTTGTAGGAAATTTGTTATACAAGGAAACATTCAGAAGTGAATCACCAGATAGATTTTGAAGTGAGTTCACCTCATTCCCATCTTTCAGGCCAAAGTATCCTTCAAAGCAGTGGTTTGCCCTCCAGAGATGGAAGTTCCACCACCTTCACACATTTTAAGCAGCCTCAGTTTGCTGGATGTAGCTTTGACCATTGTACATGCATGTGTCATTTGATCCATTTCCTTTTGATGGACTTGAATAATCTGCTCTGGAGGATGGAGGATTTGCAGTGACCAGAAATGTACAAGCTTCAATTCCAGAGAATGCAGGCTGTATATCTCAGTTGTAAAATAATTTTATTCAAACTTAATCTGTAAATGTAATTGTGCTCATAAGTGGTGGGAAAAGGTACAGGTATGTAGTAACACAGTTGTAGTTGTCACAGATAACCTAGACTCAATAGGCTGTTGAACCTTAGAGATTAGACGTCAATGGTTGTACCTCCCTGTAGTAATGGGACACTGTCCCAGCCATGGATGAAAGCAGCTGATGGCATTCAGCGGAGAGGGTGAAGATAGGACCAGGGTCAGCCTTTAAAGATGAGCCTCAGGTGGAGGGAGGCAGAAAGGGAGTGGTGGAAGGAAGAAGGATAAAAGACCAGGTTGCAAGGCTGGTCAAGAGGGTAGAAGATGAACAGATAGGACTAAAGGGAAGCCAGAGAAAGCAAGGAGGAGGATTAGAGGGACTGGAGTGCAGAAACAGATTACTAGGAGGACCAGGACTAGCCTAAAACATACCTGGTAGAGGTGAGCGATGACATTACCAAGGTGTTAAGGGAAGCTACTCACCTGAGCCATCTCCTAGCTTGGGATGGGCCAGAGGCAAGCCCAAACGCAGCTAGCTTCACCCTGTCAGAGATCTGGGGGAGAGTGTGTTCCAGCAGGTGTCAGGCTCTTGGATACCCCTAAAGACCTTGTCCTGGACTATTCCTTAGATGAACATCCTCCACCTGACTTTTGGTTTCAAGGCTATCTTAAAAGGGGGCTACAGGAAGTAACCTAGGGAAGAGGTCAGGAGGCCCTGCCTTTTTCTGTTGTTCCCAATACTGGTTTATTATTATTGTCCAATAAATCCTAAATGGAATTGGCCAGGAGCTTGCCTGGTTTCCTGTTGTGACCGGCCCCCCTACAGCCATCCAAGCCCCTGTGGAGGAAGAGCTGCCCTTTGGGAAGAGGATGGAGACTTGATACTCCCATTTGCAGTTTTGCTATTGCTATCAAACATAATATGCCGTAGTGCAACAAGAGCTGTGTGTGTGTGTGTGTGTGTGTGTGTGTGTGTGTGTGTGTGTGTGTGTGTGTGTGTGTGTGTGTGTAACAGGCTTCTGTGAATGACTGTCTGAAAAGATAGTCAACCATGTCGGGTTTCAGTACTCAACGATATTCTTTCTCTTCCTATGTATAATTGGTAAACAGGGTCAGTTAAGGCTAGCTTGTCTTACATGGAGACTAAATTTGGAGGAGCAAATATGTCAGAGACTGGAATTTCTTCTCAATAAATACAAGGACGATTACTTATTCTTGAGCTATGTCTTTCCATTATTGCTAGATAGATGATTCAGAAAGTAATCTTTCCAATGACTCAACCTGCTTAAACTTTCATGGGGGAAATAGTTACTGCT
Organism: Plestiodon gilberti rubricaudatus; assembly: GCA_026170595.1. Lineage (NCBI taxonomy): Eukaryota > Metazoa > Chordata > Lepidosauria > Squamata > Scincidae > Plestiodon > Plestiodon gilberti. The sequence goes on from JANXHW010000001.1 coordinate 170,935,306, forward strand.
TGGATTTCTGATGAAAAGAACGCTTGTACATTCATCTCTGTGGTGTATTCATACCTGCCATGAGGTTCACCACTTTTTGGAACATTACATAAACTTCCTTGTTTTCAACCATGTTTGGAATATGCAAACAGAACTGAAAGGGACCTTGCAGCCATTTCTGCGTAAGCAGGAAGTCTAATATTTACACAATGATCTGTAGAGTAGTGGGCACAAAGACCAACAGTGACTTCTTCTACAAGGTTTGGTTTTAACCAGTATGAGAAATTAGGGTCATACTAATATGCAGGATAGTTTGGAATAGTTTTACAAAACTAAATTGGCTTACAGCCCAATCCTATTTTTCTCCCCCACTGGTGCAGCCAGAATGGGAGGCTTTGGAAGGGAAATGGGATTTGAATCTGTTCTTTTTTTTCCTGTTTTTGAAAATTTCTACCCAGAACAAGATTCTATAAGCATGGATTTGCTGGGAGAGTTGCCTGTTTTAACACAATAAAATGCAAAAATTATCTCCGACCTATTGCCACAACTATTACCGTTTCATTTTCTTCAATAATTTCTTAGTGAGGGATAACCCTATGTAAGAAGTTCTGGATTTGTTGGTGTTATATTTCAAAATATGATACTGTGTGATTTTAAAGTGCTCTGTAATATCCTTGACTGTATTCCTATTTTGTGTTGTGGAGTGTACGAGCATGTACAAGTGTTGTGTTCTGGAGCGTACAAGCATGTATTTTGTGTTGTGGAGAATTTAGATTCTAGTCGTAATAGAAGAATCGTTGTTTACTCACATTCACATATGTTGTGACTAGTAAAATGGAAATTACCACTACCTACTATGATGCGTTTATCCAAGGATGGCCCAAGGCCTAAGGAAGTGTTTATCGGGTGAAAAAAATGCTATAGGAAAAGAAGGATTTACTGCTCCCAGTATTCTCTTAACTCACATGCATCCTTAGCAAACATTTACTCAGGAACAGCAAAGGGATAAAGGAAACAGAGGGTTGGACCCTAACCTTGCACTCCATGAATGGTGGCTCCTTTCATTCACGGAAGGTGAACTGTGGTCATAGAAACCCCCCTTCCATGAGTGCAACTCTCCTTCCATTCCTTCTGTTCACAAAGCACAAGGTCAGAGTCCAGCTCACAATGGCTGATGCGGTAAGGGTCCCTGGCAGCTGCCAGCAGCAAGTGAGTGAGGGGTCTAACAAATCTTGATGTGGATGAGCAAGGGACTTGGAGGCAGTAGCGTTGCTAGCATCGTCTAGAGGGGGGGGATGACGCGTTTCATGTCATCACCCCGCCCCCTGTACTCCCTGAAGGATTTATTTCAAGCCTTCTAGGACTCAGGGCAGGGAAGAGGGCCAGAAAAACGTGTCATTTTCAGCGTGTCTATGCTCCGTGGCTGCAAACGCAGCCCTCCAGCTGAAAAAAAAAGCAGCTGCGGAGCGCTAACATCCCGCCATGGCTCCTCCTCACGACCAGGTGTCACCTGAGGCCATTGCATCCCCCTGCCCCCCCCTTTAGCGACGTCTCTGCTTGGAAGCTCACTGGGACTTTTGGAGGGAGGGAATGAGGAGTCTTCGAAAAGGAGCTAGTTTCATTTAGTGAAAAAAAAATATGAATGAAGCCCTGTTGCAGGCTCAAGAAGGGTGAGGTAGGGTGGTTAAAGTGGACCTACTATGCATAGATGCTGTTAAGATGCCATGCCTGTGGGCAGCGTATGGGTGCCATGTTCATAGCTCAGCTAAGGAACAGAAGTGCATGACATCATCCTACCGTGTGGCTCCATTAGGAAGGATTGCAGAAAATGGGGGGGGGAGGTGGGGGGTGTATAGGAAGGATTGCAGAAAAGGGGGGGAGGTGGTGGGTGTAAGGTTAACACTAAAACAAACTGAACATTCCAATAAGTAACCACAGCTACAATAATGGGGGGGGGCGTTGAGAACCCCTCTCCTTTTTGATTATTTTTTTCTACTCCTATTATATACTTAGAAACTCTTCGTCAGTGGAGTTAATTTCAGACTATGAGGGCTACTCTTCTACTCTCAGCAAAAATATAATGTCCAATAATTATAGGTCTATAGTTTGAAAAAATAGTTAAAAATAACTGTTATAATACATGTCACACTGTGTCTGGCAACAACAAGACAATGCCTGGCTATATAGCCAAGGACTTCCTGTGTATCCCTGTATCAACATTTCCTCATTCACACCAATTTCTCCAGCTGTTGTATCAAGCTGCTGCTGTTGCTGCTGTCCCCTCCATCACAAATCAGAAGCATAATGTCACTTCTAGCATCACCTTTTCATACTCTCATTTTGTACTCATGTGTGGGGTAGCAACAGGAACACTGAGTTGCAAAACATGTCAATAGGCAGATCTAGGCATGAGACACGTATCTCTTAGAGCTCTTGGGGGTATTTGTATCCAATTGAGAAGTTTTGCCTTGGGTGCCACTGAGACCAGACCAGGAATTGGCCTGAAATGTGATGCAGCAGAGTTACTGATGAAGAATGAAAGCTCAGTAGATGTATCTATTATAAATCAGTACTTAGTGGGTTTTGGTATGAGTTTTCTGGTACAGTTGTTGCTGATGCACTGCTACCCAAAGATCAAGGCATCGGGTAACATTTCTCACCTAAGACAGTGTTTTGTTGCTTGCTCGTCCACAAATGAAGTCCTATTTTCCTCTCACATAAGTCAATGTAAGTCCATTAAAGATAATAGGGTTAACTCTGATTTATATCCTCAACTGTCTGAAGAAGGTAACTTGTGTGGAGTTTATAAAGAGCAGTAGATTGGCTGTCATCAGTGTGAAAAGCCCTGATGGATCACCAAAAACCAATAATTAATTCTGGAGCACACATTTTCCAGAGTGTGACAGAAACCTATATGATGTCTTTTGAGTATTAGAACTAATACTTGGAGCTCCACAGTAGCTGAGAGATGTGTATAAATTCATGGAGACAGATCATTTGTATCTGATACTCCTTCTGTAAGGCAACTTTTTATGAGCATGAACTAATCTTTGCTTACAATTTGTGCTTTTTTTGGCTTTTAAAATATTGGCAAACTTTTGAAAAGAAAGGTAAACTTTCTCTTTCCCTTCTTGATAGGAAAGAAGTGACTTTTGAAAGTGAAGAGAATTTATAGAGGGAAACAGATCCTGATTTGGCCAAATTTTATAACTCTAAAATCTAATGCAGCCACCTTCACTATCACTTCATGCTCCCACGAAGGAGACTGCTGCCTATAAAAACTCACGTCATGATAAATGTGTTCGACTTTAAGATGCCATGGGACTTTTTTGTTGTTAACCCTGAAATTAAAAAGTAAAGGTGACCCCTGACAATTAAGTCCAGTCGTGTCCGACTCTAAGGTGTGGTGCTCATCCTCATTTCAAAGCCGAAGAGCCAGCGTTGTCCGAAGACGCCTCCGTGGTCATGTGGCCGGCATGACTCTCCTTGCCGCAGCGTGTAGCATGCAGCTGGAACACGGAGCGCTGTTTACCTTCCCGCAAGCGGTACCTATTTATCTACTCACATTAACATGCTTTGGAACTGCTAGGTTGGCAGGAGCTGGCCAAGTAACGAGAGCTCACCCCATTGCGGATTCAAACTGCCGACCTTTCGATCAACAGCTCATGGTTCAGCAGTTTAACCCACTGCGCCATCCCAAACTTCATGTAGCCAAGAGCCCCATGACACCCAGATTTCTCCTTTTAATTCTTCTTCAGCGACAATTCTCTCTCACTCACAGACACATTTGCTTTCCCCCCACATTTTACCACCTTTCCTTAGTACTACCTCTTCTCCTTTGCCTTCCTTTCATTCCTCGCCTCCACCGATAGGTCCAATTTCCTCTCCACAGAGCAGCAAGCTCTGCATATATGTTCACATAGTACTAGTTCCCTGTAGGCAGTTGGCAGGAGCAAGGAGGATAAATAAACACTCTTCACCTACAAATCATGTTGCTTTGGGTTCACAGGTAGATCAGCTGTATAAAATTGGGAAGCTAATGAGCAGGAGCAAGTCTGATATGTATTACTGTACTTCAAACTTAGCCTAAGGCACTGGGGATGAGGGCATCAGGCATGCCTAGGTCATATACTCCATATACCACCAAGGCAGCTTTCAGGCAGAAGGAGGTATTGGCCTTTTCTTTGCTATGCTCCAGTATCACCCAGTTGGTGGGCAGAGAGAGAGAGAGAGAGAGAGTGAGGTCAGCCACGCCAGTGATCTGGGGAGCTGATAGGAGCCTGGATGGTCCTATATAACTGGTGTTTCAGTTTTGGTTTCTCAATCTGAGCAATGTGTCTTTGAAGAGTAGCTACACAAACTACCTTGTCTCACATTATTTTCCTCTCCTGACTGCTACCTTTGGGAACCTGGCTAACTGCTTGACCTTGCCCACATGCCTGCCTCCCCCCCCCCAGTGGCATCACTAGGAATGGGGCCGACCCCCTGACGCCCCAAACTAATTTGCATAAATTAAGTTTCGTTTTCGTTTTAACTTTTTTCGGCTTTTAAAAAAGTTTTTAGGGGTTTTGTAGCGCTAACGGGGCTTCTAACCATGTGTGTATGCTTTGCGCCCACTTAGCTGTTGTCTAGGAGCCTCCAGCGATGATCTCCTCCAGCGACGATCTCTTCTGGGGGCGCAGATCGTTCCTCTGCTCTGCCTACCCGGGCGCGAACTCTGTAAAGCACCCAGCAGCGCTTTACAGAGTTCACGCAGGCGCAGAACGACGATGTTTCCAATCGTTCTGCGCCTGCGTGAACTCTGTAAAGCGCTGCTGGGCACTTTACAGAGTTCGCGCCCGGAGCAGAGGAAAGCAGATCGCCCCCGGAAGAGATCGTCGCTGGAGGAGATCGTCGCTGGAGGCTCCTAGACAACAGCTAAGTGGGCGCAAAGCATACACAAACGATTAGAACACAAACCTGTTAGAATTTTTTGAAAAGGTCAACAGGCATGTGGATGCGAGCGAACCCGTAGATATTATATATCTGGATTTTCAGAAGGCGTTTGACACGGTCCCTCATGAAAGGCTCCTGAGAAAACTCCACAGTCAGGGAATAAGGGGGCAAGTCCTCTTGTGGATTAGGAACTGGTTGAAGACCAGGAAACAGCGAGTGGGAGTCAATGGGCAATTTTCACAATGGCGAGAGTTGAAAAGCGGTGTGCCCCAAGGATCGGTCTTGGGACCGGTGCTTTTCAACTTATTCATAAATGACCTGGAGTCGGGGATAGGCAGTGAGGTGGCCAAGTTTGTAGATGACACTAAACTTTTCTGGGTGGTGAAGACCAGCAGGGATTGTGAAGAGCTCCAGAAGGATCTCTCCAAACTGGGAGAATGGGCAGCAAAATGGCAGATGCGCTTCAATGTAAGTAAGTGCAAAGTGATGCACATTGGGGCAAGAAACCAAAATTTCACATATACGCTAATGGGTTCTGAGTTGTCTGTGACGGATCAAGAGAGAGATCTTGGGGTGCTGGTGGACAGGTCGATGAAAGTGTCGACCCAGTGTGCGGCGGCTGTGAAGAAGGCCAATTCCATGCTCGGGATCATTAAAAAAGGGATTGAGAATAAAACGGCCAATATCATTCTGCCTTTGTACAAATCGATGGTAAGGCCACATCTGGAGTATTGTGTCCAGTTCTGGTCACCACACCTCAAAAAGGATATAGTTGAATTGGAAAAGGTGCAGAAAAGAGCGACCAGAATGATTCGTGGGCTGGAGCACCTCCTTTATGAGGAAAGGCTACAGCGTCTGGGGCTTTTCAGCCTAGAAAAAAGGTGCCTGAGGGGGGACATGATTGAGACTTATAAAATTATGCATGGGATGGAGAGAGTGGATAGAGGGAAATTCTTCTCCCTCTCGCACAACACCAGAACCAGGGGACATGCACTAAGATTGAGTGGAGGGAGAGTTAGAACAGACAAAAGAAAATATTTCTTTACCCAGCGTGTAATTCATCTGTGGAACTCCTTGCCACAGGATGTGGTGATGGCATCTGGCCTAGATGCCTTTAAAAGGGGTTTGGACAGATTCATGGAGGAAAAGACCATCACAGGTTACAAGCTATAAGCAACCTCCTGGTTTTAGAAGTGGGTTTTCTCTGTGCCAGGTGCAAGGGAGTGGCGACTGGACACAGGTATCTTGTTGTCTTGTGTGCTCCCTGAGGCATCTGTTGGGGCCACTGTGTGACACAGGAAGCTGGACTAGATGGGCTTTTGGCCTGATCCAGCAGGGCTCTTCTTATGTTCTTATGTTAGAAGCCCCGTTAGCGCTACAAAACCCCTAAAAACCTTAAAAACCCCGAAAAAAGTTAAACAAAAACGAAACTAAAGGAGGCCTGCGCCCCTACGCCCTGGGGCCCACTGCACCACCGCCCCATATCAGGCGACGCTTCTGCCCCCCCCCCCAGATCTCTGTCACTCTTCTGGACTTCAATTTCTGCCTAATCTGACTCCATAGCAGCCTCTGTTTCCCCAGGAGCCTACTTGGTAGCTCCAGACTTCCCTGTACCTGTTGCTAGTCTCCAACACCATCTGTCAGCCCACTGTACTGTGGAAGGGCAATCTCAACCCATGTGTGACCATCCCTTGCAGATGCTCCTTGAGGCCACTGTTTCCTTTTAGGCCATGAATCCTTTAAATATTCCAAAACACATTGGAGACTCTTAGAGTATGCTTGGCATCAGTGGTTGGTAGGGCTAGACATCTGCCAGGGGTCACACCACTTACCTGCTGATGATAACCCCTCAACTGAAATTGTGCCTGAATGCTGCCCTGTTGTGGAGCTTTAATGCACATGATCCAACAAGCATTACAAGGCTTGAGGTCACCCTTTGTCTCAATCAGTGCTGTTGATCTTCTTTACAACCTCCCTCTCTCTGCCCCAATTGGGTGGCAGGCAGGGAAAAGCAAAGGCAGCAATAGTAAAACAAAAAATGGCTGCAGTAGCAGCTGCAAGAGTCCTTTCCCTCTGGGCCCACCTGGCGGTGGCAACAAAAAAGAGATGCAGCAACTACAGCTGCCAGAGCCTTCTTCCTGGAAGGTAAATAGTGGCAGCCAGGAGGAAGCTCGCTGAGAGCTTCCACTGATACTATGCTGCTCTGGGGAGCCACTGAAAGGATCCACACAGCCCTGGAGCCTGCCCTTACCCCAAAGTATCCCATGATTTATGCCAAGGTTCTGCCCTACAAGCTCATAATTTATTTCTTTGTTATACTTATCCCAGTCTTACTTTGGGGATGACCCTCTTTCAATGGCAGGAAAAACAGGGGGAAATGCTGTAGAATTTGAGGTTTCTTCCCTCTCTCTTCCTTCTTGTGCCCTGTTCCTGATACCGCAGCTCAGATAGATGGACCTGACTGAAAAGTTTGCTTTTTCCAATTCCTAGTTGTGGGTCTGTGAGCTTCAGGTCCATGCACTAAGCTTCCCCTTCCCATATGGCCAAACCAAGACTCCGCTGAAGGCAAAAGTTCCAATTCTGAGCCCCCCCCCCCGCCATCAGCGTATATAAAAGTGCTCCACTTTCACTGACATCACTCCATCATTGGCTTGTTCAAATGTCATCTTGTCATTAGAGGATGTTTCATATGTTTATTTTTAGTGATTTATACCTCAGTCCTAAACACAACCGTTGTATATACAGGCACATTGATTTCAGTGGCACGTAATGTGACACAATGTATTTAGGATCAGGGTGTTAATCCGCTTTTGGACCTAGACGTGGGGATAGAATATCTGCCCTGTTGTTCTTTACGCAGAAGTCTTAATTTTAGCTTCTGAAAATGATATTACCAGTAGTTTATTCACCAGCAGGTTCATTAGTAGCACTGTCACTTTTCCAGTTCTTCCAGCTATTCCCTTCCTTTAAAGAGGTTTCTTTTCCCAGAAGAGTCCATAACAGCACCACATAAATTTCTTTTCTTTTTCTTTCAGTTCTTTATGTCCTTAAATAGAAGTCTGATTAAATTCAAAGTGTGGTACATACAAAAGTGCTTGTTTTTGCTGAGTTTTAGAAGTTCTTTCACATCAGTTCAGATCAGCTTTTGGAGAACAATGGGATACAATAAGACACAAACATGTGAGAACATACTGGAGAATTTGAGCAGACTTAGGAAGGGTTTATGCAATCAGCTGTATTACCTGTTAATGTCCTTAGCCCTAGCTGTCTCTCTGTGTCCCTCCCTCTCTGGCTTAGCTGGAAAGATGCCTATTGTAATGTTAAGAGCAATTCTTGGTCTCCTGCAAATTCCATTTTGATCCATGAATGCATCTGTTTCATAACATCTAATTTGGCCTGTGATTAGAAAAGAATATAATCAATAAAATAAGGAATAACAAAACTACGTGGTGAGAACGCACAATTATTTAAGCTTAACAGAGAACTTATTCAAACGTATATTCTGTGAACCCACCTCCTTCAGTCCTTGTATGGGATAAATATATCCCTTTGCATTCACACATGCAACACCCTCATTGCCATCACTTTGAAATGCTGTAGAATATAAACTCATTTGGCAGCACAATTCATGAGAAACGCATCCTTTATGACCTGTGGTGTTTTTTTCCCCTGCCAGTCTAGTGTGGTGGATTTCTCACTGTCAAAATGATATATATGATCTAGTTCAAAATGATATGAAAAATGATGTTCTTTAATAATATTGCATTTACATAGAAATACCTTTTCTCAGAAAGAAAATAAATCATGAAATTCTCTCTCTCTCTCTCTCTCTCTCTCTCTCTCTCTCTCTCTCGTGTGTGTGTGTGTGTGTGTGTGTGTGTGTGTGTGTTTATAACAGAACAGGGAGCTTGAAGACAGTGTCTTCAGGGAGCCCTCCAGGTATGAATTAGGGAGGTCATATGTGATGCAAGAAACTGGATGATGCTATAGCACAGGATAAATGGCTTTTCTCACCTGATATTCTTGACAGTTGCTGTTGTTGGAATAACATTTCTTTCTAGTATTTTGAGTGCCTAGATCACTGGGACAGCATCAAACTGTGATAACATCAAAGGAAAAGGAGAGAGAGGGGGGGGCAGAACACGCAATGGCACTCTGGGGATTTGATTGCAGTCATTGTTTTTTTTTTTTAATTGGCAGGTAGGGTGGGGTGGTAAAATAAAGGATTTTTCTGGCCTTTTGTCTTTGTATAAGAAATTTGGTGTTTCATTCTGAAAGTGGACCCCCTCTGCTTTTCATTTTTAATTGGACAAATCTAGCTACTGAAAATAGAACTTTCTTTGTTGGATGTACTTTCAACTGCACAATATACTAGGCTAGTTTTAGGGATTAAAGAGGACTAATAGTAGAGTCACCCTAATAAATCTCCCAACACAAGAAGCACATAAAATATTGTGCAGTCATTTGTGTGAATCCTTTTTTTTTTAACTCAGTGTTAAACTTGTGCTTATGTCTTCATGTTAAGAGTTTCACATTGTGCAGTTAAAAGGCATGAGAACTAAATGCAGCAGGTCAAAAAGAATCTTTTTGTTTCACAACATTGATTTAAATGGGCTGCTAGCTCACTCAGAATAGATAACCTGTTTTTTGAAGATTTGTTGCCATTCTGAAATATCCAAAGTGAAGAGAGTTTCTATCAGAATTGCATCAACAATATCTATTCTGTTAAACAAACACATTACACAGGAGCACATGCTGTGTCTGTGTGAGAAAGCCTGAACAAACAGATAAGAATTGACTCTGACAGCCTTTTGTTGCTGGCCAGAAGCTGCACCTGGTGCACTGCTTTCAGCAGCAGCGTGTTATTTACCAAACGATGTCACTATTTCACTGGCGCTACCCTAGCACATTTCCCCCTTGAGGCATCTCTTATAACATTGAGGGTTTGCATATAGTACTGTAGTCATAATCAGAATGGATAATAACTGGTGCTCTTTCTGTTGTGCACGTGCGTGTATGTGTGCACATGTGTGTGAATGAGTGAGAGAGAGAGGGGAGATGTATGTATGTAAGCTGAAACTAAACCCGGACAAGACAGAGGTTCTCCTGGTCCGGAAATCCACAATGCAGGTACTAGAGTATTGTCCTGCTCTGAATGGGGTTGCACTCCCTCTGAAGGAGCAGGTCCGCAACTTGGGGGTCCGCCTGGGTCCGCAGCTGCTCCTGGATTCCCAGGTGGCGGTTGTGGCCAGGGGGGGCCTTTGCCCAGCTTCAGCTGGTGCGCCAGCTGTGACTGTACTTGGATCGTGCAGACCTGACCACGGTGATCCATGCCACGATGACATTATGACTAGATTATTGTAACGCGCTCTACGTGAGGCTGCCCTTGAAGATGGTTCGGAAACTGCAATTAGTGCAGAATGCGGCGGCCCGTGTAGTCACTGGAGGTAGGCGGTTCGACTCTGTCGGGCCGCTCCTCTGACAGCTGCACTCCTCTGACAGCTGCACTGGCTGCCAATTTGTTTCCGGGCCCAATTTCAAAGTGCTGGTTTTGACCTTTAAAGCCCTATACGGCTTGGGGCCAGGGTATTTGAGAGACCGCCTACTTCTAGTCCGGCCCGTCTCCTTAGAAGTCCGGCTCGTCTCCAGAGAAGGCCCTTTTGCGGGTGCCGTCGCCCAGGGAGGTGCGAGGGGCGGCAGCCAGAAATAGGGCCTTCTCAGTAGTGGCACCAACTTTATGGAATTCCCTCCCTTTGACTTACGAACTGCTTCCTCCTTGGACACTTTCCAGTGAGGCCTAAAAACCTTCTTGTTCAAAGAAGCCTTCTGAGCCTTTGCCTTTTTAACATCTTGCTGGTACGGGTGGGGTGCTGCTGTTTTTATGATCTTGTTTTAAATGTAATTTTTTAATCAATTTTTAGATGTTTTTATTAGTTTATTAACTGTTTTTTATTGTTTAAAAAGTAATTATCTATCTATATTTTTTGTATTTTCTTTTTGTTGTAAGCCGCTTTGGGTCCCTTTGGGGAGAAAGGTGGGATAGAAATATTGTAAATAAATAAAAAAATTATGTAAGTATGTACCCTGTTTCCCCGAAAATAAGACACTGTCTTATATTAATTTTGGCTCCAAAAAATGCAGTAGGTCTTATTTTCAGGGAGGTCTTATTTTCCCAACATGTGGCGTGACCCCCCTGGCACTTACTTTGACCGATATTAAAGCTTCATTCTTTCCCGAGGGTGCAAGGCCTGCACGGCCTGTACTCAAGTTCTCCACCATGGAGACGACATGCTAGAGAGACTCTGCAAGGTTGCAGCCTACTTGCAGGCCTACTTGCAGGGTTGTGGGGGGTGCTGGGGGGGTCACATCTGGCTGATGATCCTAGCTTGGTCTTACTTTCAGGGAGGACTTATATTGACGAGTGCCAGCAAAAATCATGCAAAAATGACGGTAGGTCTTATTTTCAGGGTAGGTCTTATTTTAGGGGAAACAGGGTATGTATGTATGTATGTTTGATAATCGTCCCTGAGTTGTTCCACTTCAGCGCACAGGGGGCTTTTGTGTAAAACATCCCTGTACATAGAAAGTCAGCATGCCAAAAGAAGGACAGGCTAGCTAGAATACACAGTTCTGATGTGCTTACTTTCCATGAGCAAGGAAGTCTTTAACATTCCATTTTGGAATCTCAAGTGTGTAATAAGAATGGAGTCAGTGGTTACACTGCTCCTATCTTGATCATTGGTTCACATCACTTGAAAATGCTTTGAAAAGGAAGTAAAAACACTAGATCTTCGCTAAGAATTAGAGTTTATGTTTTAGAGCAGGGAAAATGACACACACACACACACACACCAAAAATCAGTGGCTGGAACAGCTCTAGTTCAACAGAACCTTCTGAGAGACATTCCTTATATTAAGTAAAATCTAAAGCTTTTATGGCCAGCATCAATATAGCACGAACGTAGCATCTCTTCGGGATTAAAGGCCATACAAAAGTATACAATGAAAACAGTTTAAAAACACGTTTAATACTGCAACGTTTCATTCAAGCAGAAGAAACAGAGCCAGCCGGCAAAAGATGTTAATGGAGTGAGCTCCCCAACCGGCATATGAAGAACATTCTAACTGCCATTTAGAGCTACAGCAGTCCTACTTAGCGAGGGTGTCCAAATCTTATTAATAAACACCAGTTCTTGTTTCTGGTTCATTAAAATATTCCTGTGTTTAAAGATCTGAATTGCTTCATGGTGTAATCTTTGCCTATAGCCACACTCATGCACTAATCTCTCAGTTCCATCAAAGTAAATAACATCTGTGGTTGCCAATCTCTTCATGGAGAACTTTGAACAGATGGTGTTGGCCATATCCCCGTCCCCACTGGGACGGTTATGCTGTTACATGGTCTCCTCTACTTCCGCCAGCTAAATCCGAGGACGCCGATAGGGCCAGCCCGGGTTTACACTCAGGGAAGGGGACAAGCGTCCTCTTCCCCGAGTAGACTTCCGGCCCACCAGTGGACGGGCAGCCTGTGCACAGGATCTGGCGGGCGGTCCTGGGCTGCCGGCAGGCTCCTTAGTCAGGATTGCGCTGCCAAATTCCTTGTGGTAGCTACCATCTCCGTTTTGTAACGGTCAAAGTTGAGTACGATATGAGATGATGTGCCAAATTGTCCAACAATGTTCTGCATGTGATTTGAACGTTTTCTGACTTGTCTTTGCTAACTAAAAAGTTATGTTTTCAAAAAGATGAAAACAGAAAACTTCGATGGAGATGATGCTTCAAACTATTTATTTATATAAAATATTTCTATCCTATCTTTCTCTTTTACAAAAGAGACCTAAGGCAGCCAGCAACCAAGAAAAATAAAAACACAATAAAATGTCACAATGATAATAGAAAATACAATCCAAAATATAAAACATTATAAAAGCAGCAACCAACCATAAATCACTGTGAAAAGAGAGACACCTGAAAAATAAAGTTGTAAACCTCCACTGGAAGGCCAATAGGGAGGGTTCATATCTTAACTCTAGGGAGGGTGTCCCATAACTGTGGCTCTGCTACAGAGATGGCTCTCCCACGTGTCGCCACCAGTTCAGCCTCAGAAGCTGATGGTACGTGCAGGAGAGCCCTTCCAGCGGGCTGTTTCATATTGAAGGAGGTGATCGTTAAGATACCCCACCTCTACGCTGTGAAGGGCTTTCAAGGCCAATACCAGTACCTTGAATTGCACTTGGAACCGAATTGATAGCCAATGCAGTTGGAGGAGAAGTGACCCAACAGAGTCAAACCACCTCATCCCCATAACTACACGGGCCACTGTGTTCTACACCAATTGCAACTTCCAGATGGTCTTCAAAGGTAGCCCCGCGTAGTTGAGTCGTAATGTCACCAGTGCATGGATTACTGTAGTCAAGTCTGAGTGATTCAGGTATGGTTGCTACTCACGCAGCAGTCAAAAGTGAGCAAAGCCCCCCCCCCCTCAACCACTGCTGCCACCTCAGTCTCTAGGAGCAGCAATGAATCCAGGAGGACCTGCAAGCTGTGCCAGTGTAATGTTATACCAACTTCAGAAGGGCTGTAAAATGTCTCCCATTGAACACAATGGAGAGCCTAAATATACTGCCTCTGCTACAAAGGGGGAGGCCTCTCTGCCATGATTGCTGCTGGGCAGACATGCAAAAGGTGAGCTTGGATTGAGGATTCTACCATTTCCTCTGGCTGGCCTCCAACTGTCTCATCTGGTTCCCAGCCCAGAGTTTTATGCAGTCAGCTCATGGAGACTATTTTGTAAGAGTGCAGCTGTGGCCTGTTGTTTTTAACCTAGTTTTAACAAAAGTGTGTTTCAATTTTCCCTTCCCTCAGATGAGTATTGCTTCCCCAGAGGAACCTGAACACTTAACCTAGGGAGACCTGTGTGTTTCTTAGGCACCCACCCAAGCTAGATTGCTCATTGATTGTTGATTGAATTGATTGATTGAAAGATTTTCAGGCTGCTTTTCGCATAACCGTTGTTATGCATTATAATCGCATAAGTCTCAAACCAAACCAAATACCGTGTTTCCCCAAAAATAAGAACAGTGTCTTATATTAATTTTGGCTCAAAAAATGCAGTAGGTCTTATTTTCAGGGAGGTCTTATTTTCTCAACCTGTGGCGCACCCCCCCCCCGACACTTACTTTGACCGATTAAAGCTTCATTCTTTCCCGAGGGTGCAAGGCCCTGCAAGGCCTGCACTTGAGTCCTCCACCATAGAGACGACATGCTAGAGAGGCCAGCAAGGCCTGCAAGGAGGCTGCAACCTTGTAGTGCTAGAGAGACTCTGCAAGGAGACTCTCAAGTGCAGGCCTTCCAGAGCCTTGCACCCTCGGGAAAGAATGAAGCTTAAATCAGTCAAAGTAAGTGCTGGGGGGGGGGGGGGGTCCGTCTGGCTGATGATCCTAGCTAGGTCTTATTTTCAGGGTAGGTCTCATATTTATGAGTGCCAGCAAAAATCACGCAAAAATGACGGTAGGTCTTACTTTTGGGGGAGGTCTTATTTTCAGGGAAACAGGGTAATTCTATTTATTAGCACCTTACATCGCTTACATGACATCCATAGTGGATGTCATTGGGATGTTGCCCAATGATTGATGTTCACTGGTAATGTTGCCATGGATGCTGGGGGAGTGGTTGCTCTGTTTGTAGGGGGTTTTTCACCCAACATTTTGTTGCTGGGTGTGTGTAAGATCCCATGTACGTTATGCCAGTGTAACCGGGACACTGATATGAAGGGATCATTGGACTGATATTTTAACATTCCTGTCACTGAGTGATGGACATATGAACTTTCCCATGGTGGCTGATATCTATGCTCTGAATAGTTACAGATGTGACCGTGGTTGTTTATGGCTCAGATGGACCATGATAAGTTTTACTGACTGGACACAGTCCATTGCCTGTAGGTTGTCTCTCTTTTACAGAATATATTTAGCAAACCTGATAGTAAATCTTTAAGAACTCATAGTAACAAGGGGTATTGGATAAACATAAAAAAGCACTTTGAGTGCTGCTATTTACAAATGGTATAGTTCTCTAGTAAAGCTAAGAAGCAGCTGTGTCAATTGATAGTGAGGATTAGGGCAGAGTTTGCTAATTTGTCCAGACAGAAAAGGTCACATTGGAAACATTAATATCATGTAGCTGGCACCTAACATATTTTGCATAAGACCTGCTTGCAGCTCTGGGTCCCATTTACTCTGTGATATGACTTATGCAGTTTCCAATGAGTTGATGGTTCCTGCTGAGCAGGGGAGCGTGTTAGTAGAGCTGACAGATTCTGGCACTGCTAAACCCAAAATGTTCAAAACTGTAATGCAGCTCCTCTCCCCAAATTACAATGTACACTTAGAAAACATGAGATTTGAAAACATACCGGTAATTGATTTCTGGATTTGCTTTCTAAGGCTTTTAGAGCACATTTTCATCTGTCTTAAAGCCGCTAATTTTTAAAATGAAAACCAGCATTCTGAGGGGCAATAATAATTCGAAGTATTTTTATCTGTTTGTTTTGTTGGTATTCTGCTTTTCTTCCTGGATGGAACTCAAGGAAGCAAAAGTACAGTTTCCAAAGGTAGACTTAACAGATCTCCAACCGGGACAGAGTGCTAGACCTTTAGGAGAAGGAATGTGGGCAGGTGTAGCTTGTTAAACCTTAGAGCACAATCCTAGGCATGTCTACTCAGAAGCAAGCCCCACTGAACACAATGGGGCTTGCTTCCGAGTAGACATGCCTAGGATTGTGCTGTAAGGTTTAACAAGCTACACCTGCCCACATTCTTTCTCCTAAAGATCTAGCACTCTGTCCCAGGTGGAGATCTGGTAAGCCTAGACTCCAGGCACTGCCCAGTACCAGACCTCCTTAACTTCAAAAAGACATCATATGTCTTCAGGCTGTAGCCCTATACTAGGGGTGGCCAACCTTCCACAATTAGGGCCTAAGAGTTGTGTAGAAGACAGAATCTTGGCAGCTGCAATTGCTGATGGTGCTGCTAAAGCAGCTGCTCCTGCTGAAATGGACCTATACGGCCATTCAAGGGCCAGGAGCATTCATGTGGAAAGTTTGGCTGCCTCGGCCCTAAACAGTGTGTCTCAACTGTTTCTAGGAAGGCACCAGTATTAGTAGGGTTGCCATGTTCCAGTTCACCAAATCTGGGCAGATAATTTGCATATTATGTAAATCACCCAGCAATTATGCAAATCAAGTGGCAGTTTACAGCCAATTTTTGGCCTGCTCTTTCACTTCAAAGTGTCCTTTCCCAAAGCTGCTTTTCAGCAAGGAAATGATCAGGGGCGTCGCTATTGTGTGGCGAGGCTGGCGGGGTGCCCCAGGTGACGCGCGCACACACGCGCAGAAAGGTGATGCGTGCAGACGCGCGCATCGCCTTCCCTGCGCGCACACGCGCGTATTGCCTGGGGGCCTCCCGCCCGCCTCGCCAGGCCCAAAGAGCCGGCTCGGGGATGTCTTCCTCGGCCGGCTGCCCGGGCCCTTCTGAGGAAGGCCCGCTGTGCGAACGTTATTTATAATGTTATATATAAGGGCTGCCCTTTTCCCTCAGCAACAGTCTGCGCATGCGCAAAAGAACGTTATAAATAACGTTCGCGCAGCGGGCCTTCCTCAGACCTGCCGCAGCCGGCCGGGGAAGACGTCCCTGAGCCGGCTGCAACCAGAGGGGTAGCCAGGCGCCCGTGGTACTGGGGCCGAAAAGCCCGCCGCCCCATTATGCAAATTAAATAATTAATTTGCATAATGAGTTTCGGGTTTTTTAAAAGTTTTTTAAAAGGTTTTTAACGCTAACGGGGCTTCTAAAAGGGCTTCTAAAAGGGTATGTGTGCTTTGCCAAACTTATCTGTAGTTCTAGGAACCTCCAGCGACGATCAGGGGCGCAGATCGTCCCTCTGCAGCTCTGCTCCCGGTCGCGAACTCTGCAAAGCGTCCAGGAGCGCGCTGCAGAGTTAACGCATGCGCAGAGCGACGATGTTTCCAATCGTCGCTCTGCGCATGCGTTAACTCTGCAGCGCGCTCCTGGACGCTTTGCAGAGTTCGCGACCGGGAGCAGAGCTGCAGAGGGACGATCTGCGCCCCTGATCATCGCTGGAGGTTCCTAGAACTACAGATAAGTTTGGCAAAGCACACATACCCTTTTAGAAGCCCTTTTAGAAGCCTCGTTAGCGTTAAAAACCTTTAAAAAAAACATTTTTTTAAAAAACGAAAAAACGAAAGTTAAGGAGGCTCCCGCCCCCCACGGAGCCTTTCCGCCCCAACGCCCTGGGGCCCACTGCACCACCGCCCCATATCAGACGACGCCACTGGCTGCAACGATTGAGCGGGTGCCCGGAGCAGCGCCCGGAGCAGCGACCCATCGGGCGCCCCCTCCCCCAAATCGCGACACAGCCTATGGCCACGCCGAAGATTACTAAGGGTGTGTGTCCGGGGGAAGGGGTCACTAGGGTGACGCGCGTGCCCGCCCTGGGGCAGCGCGCGCCCTAGTGGCGTCTCTGGAAATGATCCATTAGACTTTTCTTGCATGCTGTTCTATGTAATATGTACACAGTATGTACTTATTTCCCATAATGTTTCTCAACCGCCTTTAGCCATAAAATGTAGGCTTACAATTTCTCCCGGTTTTCCAGGTCTGCCGCTGCTGCTTCCACAATTTAAATTATTTTTCAGCTGTGCCATCTTGGATTTCGCGATGGTGGCACCCAAATCTCATGAAGGCACATGAGGCTGTAACTGTGGAAGTGGTGGCAGCGGCTTGAGGGGGCCGTTGGAGTCCTGGCCGGCCCGAATGCAGCTGGCCAGGCTCCACAGTTGTGGTGGCGGCAGAACAGCAAGGCAAGTGGCGGTGGTGGGAAAATGGCCATTTTCGTGGCCATAAATAAATAAATACGGTAATTTCTGGCCCCCTTCAGGCGGTGAGTGGGTGTTTTGCACGCGCGCGCACGCACACACACACACGTTATGAAAATTAATTAATTAATTATTCTGGGGGGCTTCCTGGTGGGGAATCAGGAAAATACTGTATGGTAGCCCTAATAAAATGGCTTCAAGACAGTTACAAGTCTGCCAGCTCAAGCCTTGTGTGTCTACTCAGAAGTAAGTCCCTTTGAGTTCAGTGGAAACTACTCCCAGGTAGAATTGTAGCAGAGGTCTAGGATTCTTTACAAACCTTGCTGTGTGGCAGTTCCTTAATATATTCCTCACTATATGCAGTTTGGTGCAGACACTATAACGTGGTACTTCTATCTCTGTCATTGCTATACTCTTCACCATTTCACAGATGAAGGATACTAGAAAAACATTGTTCCTACAAACAATATGTTATCAACTGTTCAGAATATACCACGGCACAGCTGGCAGTGTGTGAAATAACAGGATGTGCTCTGCATGATACCTTGTCTTTCATATGTCTAGCATTTACCTGTACGCGCACTGGGCAAGATGCATTCATTGCTCTACCCAGGGGAAAAGAGCTCCAGCTCTGCCAGGGCGGGCTCAATCCTATCTAGAACTCCAGCTCTGCCGCCGCTGCATTCTAGACAGGATTGGGCTGTAAGTGGCTGATCAAAGTCTCTACCAAGCATGTGGTGTGATATTACGCAGCTGTGTATGTGGGAGACCTATTCATATGTATGAATAAGCATTTTCAGCTTGCAATGCATTTTGTGGAGCTGGGCCCACACAGTTGCATCTCAAGTGGCCACCTATGTGAATGGCAGCATGTGTGAATCAAGCTTCAGCCAGGATATAGAAGAGTGAATAGTGTCTCTCCTATACAACAAGCATTTCTCTTGCAGGAAATCACTCTACTTCTGTTCTGTTGTCTCCATAACAACAGAGCGTCTTAACAACAAAAGAATAGCCACTGAGGTTGTCGCTTAAAAATCTTATGTTCAAGTTATTGTTGATAGCAACACAACAGATGCCAGGACAAGGGTTACTAGCAGACAATAATAGGCTCTGCCTCTATCATTGAGGTATTTCATGTGATGTTTCTAAAACCGAAAACATACCAGAGGATAAGGCAGAGAGAGTTGGCATGATTGTATACATTATACATGGTAACTATGTTTTTAATTTTCGAAGGGAGACTGGTGTTTGACTCCTATAATGGAATAAATTGTACAGTACTTCCTGCAAACATTACATGCCCCTCCCCTGAATTAATTTTAAATTTACCTATGAGTTTTTCTCTGTAATTGAAAAAGAGGACCACATTCAGAATAAGGACATTCAGTTCTTAAACTGTGAGAATCGAAATAATTAAATATATAATGCTCAATATAGGCTTGAAACTATAGATACATTAAAAGGAATCATTTATTTTAAAAAAAAATTCTTTTTTTTTTGAATTTTGTGACAATAATGCCAAGATGCCCCAGTTTATCTTAACATTGTGCTTCAATCTATTCAAATATCCCAGAGAAAGCCACACATAATGCAACCTTTTCGGAATGAATGGTGATGATCCATTAAAAAGGGATAGTAATGTTACATCTGGTGCTATGTCAGGCTAGCTTGAGAGCTTCACTTGAAACGCAAAAGGACGCATAATAGAACAATAATTCATTTAATAACCAGTTGCCAACATTCTATCTCTTCTTCACGGTCTTGGAAGGATAATTTCTTCCACTGCAACTTGGATATCATTTGTACGAAGGAAAGGAAGGAAAAGTGTAGGAGCACAAAGAGTTTCAGGTAGCATAGCACACACCTTGCCAGAGACTTTAAAGAGCCACTACCAATTAGAACAGACAATGCAGAGCTAGATGAACCAATGGTCTAACTCAGTATAAGGCAGCTTTGTAAAAGGGGATGATGTATTTCTGATGCTTCACCTTCCCCCTCCATCTGGGAATTGTCTAGATTTCTCTCTCTCTCTCTCTCTCTCTCTCTCTCTCTCTCTCTCTCTCTCTCTCTCTCTCTCTCTCTCACACACACACACACACACACACACACAGAGAGAGAGAGAGAGAGAGAGAGAGAGAGAGAGAGAGAGAGAGAGAGAGAGAGAGAGCCAAATCCTCCTAAAGTCAGTTCCTGGGGAGGGATCTCAAAGCATCAGAATGCATTGCTTCTTCATGATCCCCCTTAAGCCAAAGGCAAAGGGAAGACCATGCGCTTTGAAGGGAAGAAGTTGAAGAGGTATGGGCAGGAGGTGTGATCTGAAGGTTGACGTCACCTTGCCTAAAAAGCTAAGCAGGATCAGTTGCTCGGATGGGAGACCGAGAGATGGAGAGGCCGCTGACTTATCTCTGCGGAGGTGTGGAGGAGTCAGCTGGCAAAAAACCTGGATAACAACTTTGAGAAACTGGTCTGAAGCTTGGTGCAGCTGCCTATGAAAGTCTGGAAAAGCGCAAGAAGTTGGCAGCAAGAATGATGACTGCACTATGAAGGGAAAAATCTGGAGAAATGGAGGTTCTATGAGATCTTCTCATGGAATAATACTTGTAAAAACCCCATTGAAAAATGGGTTTTCAGCCTGCCTATGTAAACCACCTTAAGTCTATGAGAAAGGCGGTATATAAATACTATAATAAGTAAAATAAGAGTGGGGGAGCTGAGGGAGAGGAGGAGGGATGGTGTGGGAAAAATAAGGAAGGTGGGATAATAATGGAATAGATCAGGACATGAAAAATGGAAGAGAGATATTTTGAAGTCCCCCTTTCTAATATCCCCCCCTCTAATTCTACTTTACCATACAGGGTTGTAAGGATTTTATCAAGATAATACATTTGAAGTGTTTTGAACACTCAAAAGTGCTATATAAATACTTATTACAATCCTCATTTATGCTGGAACAGAGGTGCATGGAAGAACTGGAGTCATAATATAATTACTTGGGAGTAAGACCTGTTGAACTCAGTGAAACGTACTTCTGAGTAAACATGCTTGGGCAGCAAGTGAAACAGTTTTGGAAAGGAAGGCTGAAGGAGGATAGAATTGCCATCTGTGGTCACATCATAAGAGTAACACAAGACGGAACACGGTTCTTCACATTAGCATGACTTTGGGAACAAGTTTAAAGTTGCACACACTTACTTGGATATAAGTTCTGTTGACGTCAAAGGAACTAAATAAATATATGTAATCGTGCTGTCCTTGGGTGCGTACAGTGGTTTTTAAAGCAAACCTCTCAATATTTTTAGTCATTCAATCCCAGTACATCTGCCTGCCATGCAACCTCCAGCTGACCCTGACGTAATATAGGAAACATGTTACTTAGTTTAGTCCATGTGATGAAATGAGGCTATTATTTAGCAAAGTCTTGCCACCAAAGACTGATTTTCCACTATGGCCTTACACACTGCACCAAACCTCACAACACCTGCGCTGTGACCTTATTTTGGGCTGCTTCCATGTTGCACTGAACGTATTTTAGATGAATACAGCAATAGAGACTTTAAAGGCATCTGTGAACCAACAGTGTGTCTGGCACTTTATAAATTGTATTCCATAATATCCGTTTCCATCTGAGATGACCTAAGCATCTTAACTTAGGATAGGAACAAGTAAGCAAAGCATTGGGAAGTGGTGCTAGAGGTGAGTCTGTTCTTTGAGAATGTCTTTTATGTGAAGGGTTTCTTTTTCCTTTTTCCTCTTCGTCCAGTTGAATATGTTTTGCGTTTATACAGAGAAAAATAGTGTTAGGAGAAAGGTTTAATGGAATTTTTGAACCAAATTGCATATTAAATATTCTACATGAAACCAGTAACTAACAGTCATTTTATGTATAAAAGTGTGCTAATCTTTGTTGTCAATTCAGTTTGTCAAGAAACCTTGCCACCAATCATGAGTAGTATCTGTTTTATATACATAAGATTAAAGTTAGAGATGCACTAAAAGGGGTAGAGGCGCTATCATTATATTGTGGTGTTTTTCTATCCAATATCAGACCGATAAGAACAGCCCTTTTCAGACCAACAAGTTCACATGGAAAGGAGTGGGATTGCGCTCACTAGTGGCCATGCAGCCTGAGGTCAACATGTGCGATGGCTAATGCCCCTGGTGATTGCAGATTCAGCCTTTGTCTGCAAGGACCCAAGCTCTAAACTCAGAGGGTTCCTTCACGTGATTTGGAACCCAATTCATCAGGGTTCTAAATTGCATGACGAAGCTCTCCGCATGTACAGCTCAGTCGTTTGCAAATGCCAAATGTGCAGGGGCCAAAAGGCGCTGGTGGCAGGAACACGGCTAGCAGATGAGATTCTGTTTCTCCCTCACATGTTCACTGAACACGGGGAGATGGGTTGTCAGAAAAGGGCTGGTATCATTGATAAAAGTGGTGATTATAATAGAGGAGGTTTGTTTGTTTTTTTTCTTCAGGAAAAATACTTTCACAAAAACAATTGCTGTGATTGCTGGTTAAATGCTGGTTAAATTTTATGCTCCAGTCCTGCAAGAAATTAAACGTTATCCACACGAATAACCATTTTAAAGAGTTATTCCTTCAGGATCTTTAACAGATTTGCTTGGAAGCTTGACCCATTGAAAACCAGGCAAACTGCTTCATAGTAGCTGTGCCCACTTAGGGTTTTTCCTTTCACGTTGGACTTGGGAGGAGACTTTCAGGGCTTCTGATCTGTGTGGGGTCTCATCCTGTGCTGGTCTTCAATGGTTCACACACATGGCTTTCCATCTGCATGTGTCTGGGCTCTAAACCTGTCACATAGAAAGCTTCCATGTAGACAAGTGCGTTTATCCATGCTGGAGTTGAAACAGGCTAAAGGCTGAAGCACACCGGCCGCGTTCTGCGTGCGTGCAGCCCGTTGCGGCCGGCTGCGTCTGTGTTCTTTCCGGCCGGAGGCAAATCCCACAGAACGCCAAGAGCCGCAGAGAGGTCCGTTTGCATTTGACGCTTCCCCTGGAGAATTCTCAACTTTGGCTGCGTTTCCTGCGCCGCACGCAGAATGCAGCTGGTGTGCTTCCGCCTTAACGCGGCCGGTGTGCTTCCGCCTTAAGGCTGCAGTCCTCTGCATACTTACTTGGCAGCGCAATGCTGTGTAACCTTGCACTGGTGTAACGGTAGATGCACCGGTGTAAGTACACTTATGCCAGTGTAAGTGCCCTTATACCGGTGCATCTGCTGTTACACCGGTGCATCTACTGTTACACCGGTGCAAGGTTACACAGAATTGCGGTGTGGGAATTACCATTGAACACAGTGGGACTTACAACTGAATAAACCTGCATAGAATTGTGCATTAAGGTGAATTCAGTTCCATTATGATCAATGGCATTTACCTCCAAGAAAACATATCAAAAGTGCCCCCATAGCCCTGAAAAGAGGTTGATATACTTTTTCCTTCATAAATAGCTGCCTTGGGTGCCCTTCAAGGAGAAAGGTAGGATATAAATCAAGTAAATAAATATATCATTATCACCCATGTACCTACTATATTACAACATTATTTAGCATAAGACCTCAATAATTACACAAGATTACAATCGCTTCCCTTGAATTCTTTTAAAATATACCTTTTAAGTACTGTGAATCACAAACCATCTAAACTAGAATACTTAGATTTAAATTGTTTTAGTTCCAGTAAAACCAGTGTGGTTAGATTCCATTACTGCATACAATACATTGCAATAGAATTAATTATTTTTGCTTGCATCCAAATTCATGGAAGTGAAATGGAATGGAATTGTACTGGTTCAGTTTGAGCATTGAACTGGTTTACAGATTAGATAGGCTTTCCATCTGGTCTTCCCCAGTGATATTTTACTTGGTCTAGATATAAATGTGCTAAGTAATCGGGCTCTGTTCTTTACAAGGTATTTAATTTCATGGAGTGTGTGGTGACACTATTCCTATTATAACAGAAATATTAATCAAATTATCTGCTAATCTTTTCTGATACAGTATAGCTTTGATATAAATCCCTTTAAAACTTGTATTCCATTGTTCCTAGTTCTGTTCTTTCTCTTCCTTTTATAGTCTTTGTGAGGGAGGGGCGGCTTTTCAAATACTTGTTGATTTCCATCATGTCTTCAATTCATGATCACTTACTCAGGGTACACACATTTAACTCTTAATCTTTCCCATATCAGTCACACCTTTCAGCATGGTAACCATTTTTCTTGCTCTTCTCTCAACTCTTTCCAATATGTCAGTGTCTTGTAATGAGATGCCTGGTGCCTAATATAATAATGACATTGTGAATACTCGGAAGAAGCTAATCTCCGCCTTGTCTGTTGCATGTTCGTAGTGATCTGAATAGTGTTAAATTTGCCCTATGACTAGATAAATCCAAGGACTTCATTCAGCATCCAGGGAATAGACATACCCTCCAACATTTCACAGATGAACGTAGGGACATGCTTATGTAACACCCTATTTGCATACCAAGGGTTAATGCCAGAGTCTTCCACTCCACTTCATTGCTCATTAGAGAGCTCTACCCCACCTTCTTTATTCATTTATTCTGCAGTAGCCCTCTATTGATTAAAAAGGCAAGAGAATGATGGTTCTTTTGGTTAAGTCTGTGCTAGAAAAACAGTTCTTCAGAATTGTCCTGCAATATGTTATCAGCAGTTCAAAATAGATTCAGCAACCACAAGCTGTGAAATGGCAGGCTTTGCAATGTATTTGGTGCCTGACAGCCCAATCCTACTTAAAGATCGGGCGGCTGTCCGAGACCGTCTGCCTGATCGAGTGCTCCGCCACGGGTAGCCCGCAGCAGAAAGTCTACTCGAGGAAGGGGACGATCATCCCCTTCCCTGAGTGTAATGGCGGCTGGGGCCAGTAGGTCTCCTCGCATTTCCGCCAGCTCTTTTGCTGGCGGAAGTTGAAGGAGGCTGTGTAACGGCCCAGCTGCCCTACGGAGCCCGGCGGGGACCGGGATATGGTGGACGCCATGTCTCTGCCCCCGCCTGGGATGGCGGGACCTATGGCCGCCCTCCCAGCTCTGCCCAAAACACCCGCCTGCTGGATCCACACTTACCTGGGTCCGGCGGCGAGCGGAGTCCTCAGCCGGCAGAGCAGGGCAGGCCAGCCTTGCGCCGGCCTGTCCTGCTCTAAAGTAGTCCGCAAATGTGCTTTACGGCAGATTTGCGACTACTGGCTTATTCCGGGCAGCAGATTGCTAGGTCTGCCACCCGGAACTTAAGTTGGATTGCGCCGCTAGTGTTCATGCTGCAGTCACACTGACACCAGAGACAATGCATCAGAGGTTAACACAACCGTATTATTAAGCTTCTCTTAAGTAATTCTCACTCATTTCAGTGAGACTTACTCCCAGGTAAATGTGTAGGAGATGGGATAATGCCATAGGAACATTTACATTTATCAATTAGCCTATGGTAAAATTGGTTTCCTTATAAGTTGTTTCGCTTAAAGTTGCAGTTTCCAAGAAGAACCTATCGACAACTTTAAGTGAGGACTTGCTGTATTCCCAGTAGGCAAAATTATGGGCATTTTGTGATTTCTAGGGACAGGCATGGGGGAAAAAAAAGGGACTGTCCTGGTAAATACTGTTAGCTGGAACTTACGAGAAGGATACTGAGGGCAACTTCAGTTGTCAAGTATTTCCTGCATGGGAACAACATTCATGTTGGGAAAACTGCAATCCACATTTAAATATTGTAAAGTGTGATGCATGTATTTCACTTCATGTTACAAGATTGGAGAAGTCGCAATCATAATAATTGACATCCTGGTTACATGTGGGGTTTTTTCCATTTAATTTATGGAATGCATGATATTGGAAGTGGCCTTTAATCTGTCTGTCAATAGGCTTATTTACGTATGCATATTTTGTTGCAAAGTGTGTACAGTGGATCTTCTATATTTGCGGATCCGTCTCAATGCGGATCCATGGGGGTCCACTGTAGAAATGCTTTAAAAGTGAAAAAAGCCCCCACATTGCTGTTCCTGCCTTCGCGTGGGCAAACAGTACCGTTTCCAAGACTCAAGGACTTTTTGCAGCTGAAAGACCCACTTCCGGGTCATGCGAAGCCTCCTCTCTCCTCCCAGATTCGCCCCAGAATGCAACACGATACAGCCCCATGCGTTTAATAATGGATCAACCAAAGAGAAAAGGTGAAAGTCTTCATGCTAATTTGTGGAAGTGGCCTCCGCTTAGCACCCCCCCTTGTAGCTGGCACTTGGGGTGGACCACTCCCCACCCCCTTGCTACACTACTGAGTGAGAGAGAGAGCGAATGGGAATGGCAGTCTACATAACTATCTCCCTTTACTCTTCTCTTCCACACTTACCTGTCTTAAGAACAGGGAGTTTACTAGTTCTTAAGTGGCCTGTTGTTTTGGTAATACTAACATATTCCAAGGAACATCATATTAATTTTAAAATGCTTAGTGACACCCCCATGATATTTTTTAAGAAGCCCACGTTGCTGCTTTGTTGTCTATGTACTGAGGATTCAAGTCATAAATGTGTCATTAAATATTGCTTTATGCTATTGACTTTTTAATGAGTCGCACAATAAATAGTCCCCACTTGAGCAATGAAACAATGGGGTGTAATAGCAGTTAAAGATTGCTAAATTAAAATCTACTGTAGCAGCAATACGTAAATTTAAGATGTCTATAATCTGGGTTTTAAATTGTTCATAAATAAAAGCTGTTAACATTTATTTTGTTGGCTATCTCCCTAGTGAAGGAAAGACGTATTGATCTCCTGAGCATTGCTGGGCTCATTAGCGTTGTCATAGGCTGTTATGCGTATTTCAGATGGAATATTTATTTCTACCAATTCATCAGCAGGCAAATATTGACTAAGCATTTTGTTATTTTTCTGTGCTATTTACGGAATGGAAAGCAAGACTAAGCTTGTTGCGCTCTCTGGAATGTATTTATCTTTTTCCTTTTTGTTTAATAAAAAAAGTGACTAGCCCAAATTCACTTCACAGGAGAAGTTTGAAAGTATTTCATAACTTCCAGCCTTTATGGGTATCGTATAGTGTGTAAGTAAGCATTTACCCAGGATGCATGGCTGCTGCTGAAAAGAGCAGCTCTGCATCTCCTTTTCTTCCTTGTCCGTCCTCCCCTGGTAACATGCAGTAAAGTCAACTGTGTGTTGTGATGTTGTGCTGTCCATCTCAGCTGCCTGAACCACTTCAGTGGTCAGAGAAACTGCGGTGGATCAGGAAAAGGGTGGTGAGTGCTGCCATCTTCATTGGCTCAGAAACCAAGATGGGAGTAGAACAAAGAAGGCGGACTGAATTCACTCCTGTCGGCATCGGAGGTGTCAACGCCATGGCATAATGCCTAAGGTCAAGACGTCTTGTGAGATCTTCCTTGCGAAGCACTAGGCATGCATGTCATACACTGGCCTCTTCAGGGCTGACCAGGCCAAGGACAAGATACCCAGAACAAACTGTGAGGCAGAGATTTTCTCTGGGGAGATGGAGGAAGTGGGTGCTGTAAACTTCCTCCCTGATTACTGCTGTGGCCAAGGGAATGTTAGGCCTGAGAGGCTCACTATGGAGTAGTGAGGACATCCGGTGGCCGTAGCCTGTCACCACAGGCATATAACAATACTGTACCTGGAACGGTTCTCAACAATTGTTCCGGGCGATGTAGTCACAGCCGGCCCAGTCATGAGAAAACCTGAATTGGTTTGCATCAGTGGCAGATGGCAGGGGGTGACGGGGCAGCAAATTCAGGGTACCTTTTGCCCTGCTGCCACCTTTCTCCAGCCCACTGCAGACGTGAGCCACATGATCAGCTTCCCACTTGCTCAAGCAGGAAGCAGATCATCCCCTTCCTTACTATGCTCCTTACTATGTTTAAAAAACACACGGTTTTTGGGTAAAACCGGAAATCGTACATCTCTGTGTTTCCAAAAACTGCATAGTAGAGGGTGTTTTCTTTTTTAGTTTCAGGTGGCAAGCAGTGTAATGTAACGTTAGGCAGCATCCCTGGTTGTGCCAGCCCTGCATGTAATGGTACACCCTGCTGGTTGGACCTTGAGAACCTTGAGCATTCATGAATGGAATACGCCTGCTATAACGTGCTGTAAATTAAGATTGTCACACTTAGAATATGTCAGCCAAAGAGCTCAAATTGTTCACATACATTGTTGTTGCTGTCAATTATTGATTTTTTTGCTGCCAAACTGTTTAGATGGTATTTTTACAGAATTAAACAAGTAAAATATAGGTCCCTGTCCTAAACAGCTGACTGACAAATAAAACTTTGATCATCTGTTCTGGCAGCACTTAGATACAAATCTTACTATTGTTATTAAATGTATGCCCTGCCTTTTTCACAAAGTAGCATCCCAAAATATCAGTGTTATAAAAAGGGTTTTGAAAGCCAGCCAATGACAAAATGAAATAAAAACATGAGAAAATCCAAGACAAGTCAGAGCATCAGGCAAAGGTGAACAAACAGAACCAGAATAATTGGCACCACAAGGAATCATTTGACCCATGGGAATAAAGGTAACTTTAGAAGATATCTTAACAGAATGGAAAACAAATTATAGCTGGTGGTTATGTTGCTTGGAACACCTCGCTTGGCAGGCTAGTCTTAGTACAGTACAAGGCACATCCTTACATAAGATAAGTCCTGCTAGATCGGGTCAAAGGCTCATCTACTCCAGCATTCTGTTTCCCATAGTGGCCCTCCAGCTACCTCTGAGAAGCCTGCAAGCAGGAGAGAAAGGCATACCATTCTTTTATTCTTACAGCTACCTTTATTGTGATTTCATTACCATTGATTGTTTTGTTGTTTCGTTTTTATTGTGCATCACTACTCTGCTTTTATGTGTCCACTTCTGTTTTGAGGATAATTTTTATTGCAGCTCTTAACTTGCGGCTGTTTTATTGCTCGCACCTTATAGTTTTATGTGCGCTGATGGCTGTATTTATGTACTGTTTTTTTTTTCAAAAAAACGTTTTAATGAAGTTTTTAGAATATGGCCTATTCGTAGTTGCCCTGGGCACCCACATAAGTGGGGGAAAGGCTGGATAAACATTAATTTATTAAATAAATAATTACATAATTAGCAACGGTTAATAGACCTGTCTTCCATGACTTTGTCCAAACCCTTTTTAAAGCCATCCAAGCTATTGTCCATCTACTGTACTACTCCACACCATTGTCACATCTTGTGGCAATGAATTCCACAGACTAATCATGTGCTTTGTGAAGATGTACCTCCTTTTGTCCATCCTAAATCTCCCACCAGTTAGTTTCATTGGATGGCCCCTAGTATTGTGAGAGAGGGAGGAAAAACCTCTCCCTCTCAATACACCATGCATGTCTCAATCGTGGCCCTCTTAATAACTTTTTTCCCAAGCAAGAAATCCCTAAACGCTATCCTCTTACCTTGTAAGGAAGATGCACCAGCCCTCTGATCATTTTGATTGCCCTCTTTTGGACGTTTTCCAGCTTAACAATGTCATTACTGAGATGTGGTATCCCCAACTATACAGTACACAGTATTCCAAATGAAGCTGCACCATAGATTTATATAGGTGCATTATTTTTTTATTTTTTATTTAAGGAATTTGTAGCCCACCTTTCTCCCGAGGGCACTCAAGGCGGCTTACAACATATTATAATACATAAACACATTAAAACAATTAATTAAAACACTTAAGATTAAAAATAAACAACCCCAGTGGGTCACCAGCTAGCAATCTTATTGTTGATATAATGTTGATTATTAAGGTACCCTGATTATAATGCTACCAATCTTATTGTTGATACCTTTCCTAATAACCCTAGCATGGAATTTGCCTTCTTCATAGCTTCTGTATATTGGGTTAACTTTTTCACTAAATCCACCACAACCTCACAATCTCTTCTTTGGTTCACCACTGACAGCTCAGGCGCCATCAGTGAAGTTGGGATTTATTTTGCCTCAATGTGCGTCCCTTAACACTTATTGACCCTGAACTGCATTTGCCATATGGTTGACCTTTCACACAGTTTGAGAAGTCCTTTTCGAACTCTGCACGTTCTTCATTGTTTTTTGCCACCCTGAATAGTTTGGTGTCATTCACAAACTTTATGCTTACCCCTAATTCCAGATCATTTATGAACAAATTAAAAAGCAGTAACACCAATACAAATCCTTGGAAGGTCCCACTTCTCTCTGCTGCAAATGTTGCCCATTTATTCCTACTCTCTGCTTCCTGTTCTTAACCAGTTACTATTCCATAAAAGGGCCTGTCCTCTTATTTTATGACTGCTATGTTTACTCAAGTATCCTTGATGAGGACTTTACCAAAAGCTTTTTGAAAGTCCAAGTATATAGTGTCAACTGGATTGCCTCTATCCATGCACCTTTTGGCACACTCGAAGAACTCTAGAAGGTTGATGAGACAGGACAGGACTTTACATAAACCATGCTGATTCTCCTTAACCAAGGCTTGTTCTTCTAATCTATATGCTTAATTATTTTATCTTACATTTTCCACCAGTTTATTTAGAACAGCCTGTAATTTCCCGGATCCCTCCTATATCCCTTTTTGACTATCAGTGTTTCATTGCCTTCCATTCAGTCCTCTGGCATGGAGACTGATTGAAAAACAAGTTACAGTACATACTTTTGTGAGAAGACCAGCAAACACATTTGAGTTCCTTAAGAACTGCAGAGTGGATGCCATCTGAACATGATGATTTGGTAATTATTAATTTGACAAAGTGCTCTTGAATCTCATTTCTTGTTTCTATTTGACTCAGCTCTTCAAACTCCCTTCCTGTGAAGGCCAATTCAGGCACTGGTATCCACACTACGTTTTCTGTAGTGAACACAGATGCAAAGAATTCATTCAGTTTCTCTGCAACCTCCATATTTCTCTTAAAACTTCCTTTTTATTCCCTCATCACGTAACAGTTCAGCTTTTGATGTATTTAAAGAAGTTTTTTATTGCTTGCTTTGATGCTTTTAGCCATGTGCTCCTCATATTCTTTTTTCACATCTTTTACTGCCAGCTTCAATTTCTTTTGCCAGAGTTTGTGTTCCTTTGTGTTTTCATTTAGGCAAGACTTCCATTTTCAGATAGAAGCCTTCTTGCCTTTTCTATTCCCTTGACTCCACTCATGAGCCATGCTGACATTCTCCTGGACCTGCCAGTGCATTTCCTACTTAGTGGTATACATTCTATTTGACCATCTGTTATTATGGTTTTAAATAACCCCCATGCACTCCGGAGATATTTGACCCACTTGGATTTTGCTTTTAGCTTCCTTTTCACTAGATCCCTCATTTTTGAGAAGTTGTCTCTTTTGGAGTCAAATGTGTCTGTGCTGAACTTACTCAGAAATATAATTTTTTTTCTTGGAGTTTGTGAGCCCCTTGGCAAGCGCCAGGACACCAAGCCATTCTCCTGGCAGTTTAGGTACTGACTTCTTTGGCTCTGAACACATCACTGCCAGAGATAGCAATGACTTCACAATATAGTCCAACTGCTTGTATACCCTCTTACAACTGAAGGGGTCGTAAGCAGTTGAATTGCCTTTGTCTTGTACAAAGGCAAACTTTTTAACCAACTTACAAAAGAGCATACTCCCTGATATCCAAATTCTGCAAGCGTTCACATGGCTACAGTTCTTCAATGAATTATTGGAGAACTTCAGCCATGTGGACCCTTGCATAATTTGGATATCAGGGAGTATGCTCTTTTGTAAGTTGGTTAAGAAGTTTGCCTTTGTACAAGACAATTGTGACTCAGTCAAGACAAAATGTACGGTAGTGTTTTTGTGTTCTTGGTTTTTCAGTCAGTGCCAGTTTGCTGAGGATCAGTGGATATAGTGCTTCAAATACAATCATGTGCTTCAAATACAATCATTATCCAGCAGCTTGAGAATATTTGTAGCATAGACCTGCCGGGCAGCACAATCCTGTGTAAGGATCCGGCGGGCGGCCCAGAGCCGCCCGCCGGATCCTGTGCACCAGCGGCCATTTTGCCGCCAGGCCGGAGGTCTACTCAGGGAAGAGGACATTCGTCCCCTTCCCCGAGTGTAAATGCCGGCCGGCCCGACCGGCCTCCTCAGATTTCTGCCAGCTATTTATCTGGCGGAAGTAGAGAAGGCCATGTAACGGCCTACTCGGCCCAGCGGGGACCGGGATATGACATGGCCATCCCCCCCCTCCCAGGCTGGCTAGACC
This sequence comes from Plestiodon gilberti rubricaudatus, assembly GCA_026170595.1. Classification (NCBI taxonomy): domain Eukaryota; kingdom Metazoa; phylum Chordata; class Lepidosauria; order Squamata; family Scincidae; genus Plestiodon; species Plestiodon gilberti. Next base: position 170,967,351 of record JANXHW010000001.1, read on the forward strand.
AATGGCCCCCCTCCCTCACCCAGCGAACCGCCCCCGCGCCCACCGGATCCCTGCTTACCTGGTCTGGTGGCCGCAGGGGCAATCCAGCATCATAGCAGGGAAGGCCGGCCTCTCCGCCAGCCTTCCCTGCTCTTGAGTCGTCGCGAATGTGCCTTACGGCACGTAACCGCGCAGTTGGAAACTGTGCAGTTTGCCCACGCAAAGGTAAAAACAGGATTGGGGGGCTTTTTCCACTTTTACAAACATTTTTAAGTGGACCCCCGCGGGTCTGGGATCCGCGATGAGACAAATCTGTGGATCCCGGATTCGCGGATAGAAAGGATCCACTGTATAAACAATGTTTGCAATAAATGTAAAAAAAAAAACCCAAAAACACAGAAGGTAGGAAGTGCTTTTTGACACTCACAAAAATGAACACATAATTAGGTAAGTAGTTTCAACTTAGTCCTTAGTCCTAATGTATCCTGCTGGGTATATTTCTCAGTAGGAGGCTGTAGTTATAAAAGGCCCAACCCATTAAGCCCGTAAGCATTTTACAAAATAGAAACAATCATTTCTTTTGTTGCTGTCCATTTATATTGCCCATTCATCTTGAACCTATTTAGCACTTTCTCTGTCTGGTAAATTTATAGACTGCAAGATTCTAAAGGGGTCTTTACAGGCTTACAGCCATAATTGATGCTTTTTGAACATGGACTCCAGTTCTAATTGTTCTTGCAGTAACAAAGGAAACTTTACAGTGCTCCAGAGTGTGTGAAATCCCTTCTATTTATCTATAGAATTCCATATCTATTCAGACACTAGGATTATACTGTAGGCAGTTACTGCACTACATCTGGGGTTCTCAACCAGTGGTACTTTGGCCTACTGCTGGTGGTACTCGGTTCGCCAGCCTGCTGGAACCCTGCTCTGACGCGGTGCTTTTGACACTGCATTTTCACTCCTGAGAGGCTCCTGCCTTTGACTCCCCCCATCTGCCCAGAGCCCCCTACCTGCGTTTTCTGGCCTCTGAAAACCCCCAAATCCAGGAGTAACTGGTGATTATGTCATTGCCAGTCATTTCCAGTGCTATACAACAAGAGAGTGGCACAGGAGGTGGTACTCAGCCAGGAAGGGGTTAAGAACCCCTGCTCTACATGGTTATATGAATCTCATTCAGTCATTATCCTGTGCATCCCACTTGACATTTTCTGGTGGTTCCTTTACAAGGCAAGCATGGATAGGGTGGGGTGGGGAAAGCTGACAAGCCACATTACACAATTGCTCCCTTTTCTCACTACCACTGGCCTCCAGGGAAGGAGCTGTTACTGTGAAGCCATGGATCTTGGATGTGATGGAGCAGGGGTGTTGAAGGGAAAGGTTTTCCCTTCCCAAAGAGCTACTACCCTGTCTGCCACGTTGTCAGATTGTTACATAAAAGTCAGATTCTGGACTCTCTATCACACTCTGGCATGGCCAAGGCCTGGAATACACATGAACTGGAATGAGAGGGAGAGCAGTCTGGGCCGCAACTGCGTACTACAAGCCTTGCTTCTGCTCCTTAAAGTAGAAGGGTTTGGAGAAGTGAGTGGGGTACACACACACTGTAACCTGAGGCTAATTAAATCAGACTCTGGATGGCAGGAGGAGGAATTACGAGACAGCTTTTATTCCAACAAAAGTGATATATCACTGGCAACGCAGCTCCAAGCTGAAACAGCTACAAAGGGGGGGGGGGCTGCGGCCCTGGGCATCGTCTGAGGGTGAACTTTTATACCTTTCAGTCGTTACAAAAAACATGAAAAACACGTCACTGCGTTTAAAGTACATACATTGGTTGTCTTCATCCCACTGACCATCCCAACTACTTAGCTTTCGTTTCCCGGATCAGTTTCGTCCACCCAACTATAGGCCTCTGTCTTTTCGTTTCTCGGCACATCCCTGCCCTGCTCAGGCAGCCGGAACCTTGAGCCTCTGCTATCATGCTACATTCCTTTCGCAGTGTCAGCTGTTTTACAGAAGCCAGAAATGCTATTCTAACTTGAAAAACCAGGTTAGAAATTAAATATGTTATGCAGCAATCTTATAATAAGGAAAACACTCTTAACATACTCAGGAATAACTCCCCTGCAGGCCACAACACTGTCTCCTCATTTGCTTTCTCCCATATAATGGAACAAAACAAAGAGCCTTCAATCTACAAGAGTGTCCCCTGGTAATTTTGCAGGACCCACATAAACTCCTATAGTTGGCAGGACATTCATTACACTGGTCAACACACTTTTTTCTGGCATAAGGTATTTTAATGGTTTTAAGGTAATTTTAAGATAAATAGGTACCGCTTGCAGGAAGGTAAACAGCGCTCCGTGTTCCAGCTGCATGCTACGGCAAGGAGAGTCATGCCGGCCACATGACCACGGAGGCGTCTTCGGACAACGCTGACTCTTTGGCTTTGAAATGGGGATGAGCACCACACCCTAGAGTCGGACACGACTGGACTTAATTGTCAGGGGATACCTTTACCTTAAGGTAATTTTGGGGTGCTGATTCCAAATCTGGCATCAGTTTTTGTCTATCACATCAGGTTTTTGAGATATCAAATATTGTATTTGATAAAATCAATGAAAATGTCTTATTTAACTCTGTGTGTGTGTGTGAGAGAGAGAGAGAGAGAGAGAGAGAGAGAGAGAGAGAGAGAGAGAGAGATGCAAGGATCTTGCAATCATAAGTGACAAAGAGTTAATTTCGGGTAAAATCAATGAAAATGTGGTATGGCGATAGCATAAAAACAAGATGTGATAGAGCAAATCTGAGATCAGATTTGGAATCAGCACCCTGAAATTAGTCTAAAACAGCTGCAAAAGTCCAGGCCAGAAAAAAAAAATGTTTTTTTGTGTGTGTAGACCAGTGTTATCAAATGCCAGTGACAGCTGAGTGGTGGAAGGGTTTTTTAGTTGCTGCTGTTGCTTTTTGTATAATTGACCCAAAAGCTTTACTCTGGTTTACACTCCTCACATTGTTTTTTGTAGTTACAGTGCAGTGTTCTCAAACGTGTCCAGGCTGGTGGATGAACTACATCTTCTGCAGACCCTATTCCCACCACCTGTTCCAAGACAACCCGGCACGTGAAGGGCTTGGCGTTGGGGCAGAGGGAAGGGAGGTTTGGGTTTCCAACAGCTTAGAATCTGCATGGAGAAACAATGTTGAAATCCAGAGTGGCGTGCTTTTAGGTTATATTCGGCCTGGTGATATCATCAGGTAGGCTGTCCTCATTCTGGAATCAAGTTGCAAACCTTCTTCTCAACTGTAATTAGAGCTAAGCAGCAGTGTCAGGGAATAGGATTTGTTCAGGCTTATCGCTTGCCTGCTGTCTCTTAGCACCAAACATCACAAAAGCACCGTGGTGAAATGAGGGAATTATTTATGTCTAGATATGTAGTTTCACATCTAATGCCTAAACACTGTCATGGGCTATAATCTTGTAACCAAGGTAAGCATGAAAGGGTCTCTTTTTAGCACATAAATTAGGATTTTTTTTAGCCATTGTATAATATTGCAAAACGTCTGTCACAGGGAATTTACTCAAATAAAGAAAAAAATCTTGTGAGATTAGAATAAAACTCTATTTACATAATATGTTTTTCTAGTAAGTTTGAGTAAATGGGTGGGAGTAGGTTAATACCTATGCAATAGTGTAGTAGAGCCACAGAAAAGACAACATCCTCTACAAAGAAGACAACGAATCTGAGCTGTTTCCAAAACTAGCATTACTTGGTACTTTTCTCCCAGCAATTTGAAATCAGTTGAAAGGAAAGTTATTAATTCAATGAACAACTGAATATTGTTCTGTTCTGTTTGCTTACATTGTTGCCCCACAATCATCTAATTATCTCATTAAAATATTTTAGGGTTCTTCTTTATAAAACTTCAAATTCTAGCCAAAAATAGATAATTCGTGATTGATTTGTGGGGCATGGGCTGGTGTGGGTAATTCAATGATGATTTTTTGCCATGGGTAAAAAAATAAAATAAAATGGGATTTATTTTTAAGAAATTCATATAAAGAGTGATGAAAAAAATTGAATTAGAAAAACTTGGGTTTTTTTTCTCCTTAACAAATTTGAAGAAGAAAAATGGGTTGGGTTAATATATTAAAAATATTTGAAACAGGAATTAAGACTTTTAGATGATAAAGGAAAAGCTAGTTAACCCTTTTGTGAATAAGAGAAAAAGAATGTTCTATTATTTGAAAAGACTCAAATAAGATGTGATTTGTTTTTAAGAATCTTATATAAAAAGGGGATATAGATGTTTTTTTAGATAGAACATTTGGGAGGTTTTTTTGTTTTTTTTAAAATAAATTTGAAGATAAATGAAAAGTTAGTGAATCTTTTTGTGAATAATTGGAAACCACTTATAGATTCTTTAAGAGAAAGAGAAGAAGTGATGGAATGTGGATTTAATGAATAGCATATTGGAGAATAGGCTTAGTTAGATATATGTAGAAAAATATATAATAGTATATAAGTAGGATTTACTGCTTCGCGCTTGCTATAATCTTTCGTAATATATTGTATTGTTTTGTTTTATTGTTTAATAGTATATTAATAAAATTATATAATTATAATTATATATATATATATAATATGGGGGAAGGATTTGTAACTGGCTTTAGAGAACAAAAAAAAAGCTCTAGATGGGTTTCTGACTTGGAGATAGAATTACTAAAACGTGATTGTTAACATGGGGGTATTTTTTTGTTATTGTAGGGCGTGGCTGTGGGGCTTGGTGTGGCTATAGGGGCATGGCTATAGGGCACCTGCACCTCAAAATTTACCAAGTCACCACTGTGTATTGTGACTATATTCTTGATCAGGCTTAAAACCTGCTGCCTGAAACCATTGTTAGCCCTGCCCTTGAAGATCAAAGGCTTGCCTTTAAGCCTTGGCTAACCATGGAAGGAGCATGTTCAGTATGTTACACTGGTGGTTTCTTATTTTAAATTATTGACAAGTCAGTTCTAAACTATCACAGGTAAATGTGCCATGTATGCTACCCATCACAAGGTACATCGTAATCTAGGCAAGAGTGACATGACTAAGCTTCAATGTTGCCATATTTTTACAGGGCTGAACACTGTGCCCTAGTATAGCATGTGGAAATTAAGTTTGTGGAGCTTTTTGCAGCAGTTTAGCATGCAAGGAAGAGTTTAATTTACTTAAGGTTTATTCCTGTACATATTTACCTGGGAGCAAGCCTGGTTGGACATACTTCTGAGTAAGCAGTATAGGATCGTACTGTTAACTTCTTGTGCAGTGCCAACATCAGGTTACTGAGAGCCATGGGGAAAAGGCCTGTACTGGGGCCTTCCCATCCATCCCCCAAGGGTGTATTGGGTACACAACCACAGTAACCCAATACTGAGGGTTCAGGGATTGGCGCAGCCAGGTGGACACCCCAGTGGATGTGGGCCCTCAGCCAGGGCCCACCTTGGCTGACCCCTGATGCTGCCCCTGTCTGTTTGCCAGAGTGCTGTAAAAAGCATAAGAACGGGGGAACCCTATTCTTAACCTTTCTAGTTATGTCCTCCAGTAAGTTAAAACAAATAGTGGGGAAGGAGAAAGGGCTGTGTGGGGAAGCAGGCAGCAATTTGGATTCAGCAACCGAATGCGAACATGGAGATCAAGAGAATCATGCCCCAGGAGGACTTCAATGATGCAACAAGTGTTTTCAGATATGCAAAAATCTATATTGCAATCTAGGATTTTTTTCCCCCTACTATGACAGGCACTAGCCCCAAATCATGCACTTTCTTCACATGAATTTACTGTATTTAATTCAGCAATCAAAGAGCAATCACACTGTATATGTAAGGGAGTGGGGTATGAATATTTGAAATTGCCCTATGGCCTAATCCTAACAAGGGTCTGCGCTGGCGGAATGCACATTTCACCAACGCATGCTGATGCAAAAGTGCTGTAAAATGCTTTGCGACAGCGCAAGGCCTAGGCGTGTTGGCGGGAAGGTGGGAGCCTTCCCAATGGCGCCAGCGGTCGTTGGGAGGCCTGCCAGAGCAGGTACGTCCAGTGCAGTGGTGCTGGAGGGCAGGGGGAGGGCAGAACAGGGTAGCAATGGAGGTGGGGTGAGCAGATTGGGCATGGGAGAGGGCAGGATCAGTGGCTCCCGTGCACGCCGTATCCAAACCCCTTTCCCAGGTCTGATCGATATTGCTGGTGCAGGTCTGAGTTGACCCGTTGCGGCTGCTGGGGCTTACCCCAGGGCAAGGGGACATATATCCCCTTACACCGAGACCGTTAGCGGCCAAAATGTTCCTGTGGGATGCAGTGTAGCCTGTGCTGGCACTGCTGCATTGTCACGTGGTGATTTATGTTGGATTGGGCTGCTAGTCAGATCATTGGTCTGTGTAGCCCAGTACTGTCATTCTGATTGGCTTTCCAGGATCTCAGGCTGAAGTCTAGCTCTAAGATGCCTTTAGGTGCCAGAACTTGTCCCTACAGCCTTCTGCATGCAAAGTTAGTGGTATTAATGACTGCATATGTTTAGTCCTGGTGTGTGCATTTTAAGAGAGCAGTCTGTACTAGTATCTCCCCTTGCCCTCTTGTTGGACAAATTGACTTGCTTGATTTAGAAGGTAGAAAAATCAGATTTTCAAAGAACCAAATGTGTCCATGCTACTTCCTGGTGGAAATAAATTATAGTTGCATGGCAGCCATTGTGTATCTTCTAAATATAGCAAGGACTGATTCTTAATTTATATAATTGCTTATGCTTGACAAAGAGCCAATTCTAATAAGTGCACATTTATATTATTAGTGTGCTGCAGTTTGAAAGAGCTTCTTTTCATTGTTATTATCAATATTGAAAAGGAAGCAAGTGCAACAGTGTCAGATGTCAAAATAAGAGATGTGACAACAGCAGATGTCAAAATGATCCACGTAGTATAAAGAAATAAATGTGAAAATACTCGTACCTTAAAAAAAAACAAAAAACTGGCAGCCTCATTGAATGAATGAGCTACTCTTGCTGTAATTTGAAATACTGAATTTTATAACTCTGCAGGTTGTAAACCAGTTGGTGGCCACGAATTTCCATGCAAACTCATTATATATTAGTACACCTTTCCCTCTTTATACATACCTAATCTATTCCTGAAAACAGCTCTTATAATGAAAATCTGCATAATGAGTACAATTATTACATTAATTTCAATGGGAAAAATTCTCACTTGTTCCAAAGCCATCCCAAGTTCACCTCCAAATCATCCTAAATGCCTAATAGCATAAGGAAAAAGCTGTGTGACACAGTAAAATAGAATAAATAACATGTTATATAATGTGTTAGTCAACGATGAAAATGTTTCAGAAGTTTTAGCTTCACATAATAAGGTTTAGCACCTCAAGCTTTAGTTGCAAACTATGAGCAACTCTCTTATGGTTCACCTGTTTTTCCACTTTACCCATGAGTTTTCTCATCTGAAAGTCTGTATAGCAGAAGTACTTGTAAAGAGGGAAGAGTGTAGATCAGGGGTTCTCAACCTTTGGAGACCCGCGTACCCCTACGCGGGCCTCCGATTGCCCTGTGTACCCCCAGACGTCCCCACATACCCCCAAGAACCCTCTCAAGTACCCCATGTACCCCCCTTAATATGTATTTTTCCTGGGTCCTTTCGCCCGCTCCGCAACCCGGAGGGAAAGGCTACAGCCCTGCCGATTCACCCGCCTGCGCCGCAACCCAGGAAAAATGGTTACAGGTCTCCTGATGTCCCCCAAAGCTCCCCCTTACCTTCTCCCAGCTGCCGTCATCTTGGATCTCACAAAATCTCACGAGATCCAAGATGGCGGCACCCAAATCTCATGAGTCCTTCATGTGCACTCACGAGATTTGGGCGCCACCATCTTGGATCTCGCTAGATACCAAGATTGGATCTTGGGTATATTTGGGGCACTGACTCCAAAAATGTCATCAGTTTTGCCCTATCAGCTCTAGTTTTGGAGGTATGGCATAGCCACCTTATATGCAGATTCAAGCAGCTCCCTCGTGAGGAAGCCGACGCCATGGCTTCCTCACAAGGAAGCTGCTTGAATCTGCATATAAGGTGGCTATGCCATACCTCCAAAACTAGAGCTGATAGGGCAAAACTGATGACATTTTTGGAGTCAGTGCCCCAAATATACCCAAGAATAAGTCTAACTTCCAAAGCACCAGAAAAAAAAATTCTGTTAGCCTGTGTTATATGTTCATCAGTCATCAAAATCGTCACAAAGGAATGACAAGGCTGTCTTCGTAAGTAAGACTGTGGTTGTGCTCCAGAGCTGTGAAATAAGAAGTGCATTTTCTCTTACTTTTGGAAAGTTGTGGAAGCATCTTTTGCAAACTGATGCTCTGATTCGAAGTTATGGTTTGAAATAAGTGACCAATTATGATGCATCCCACAGTCAGTTCCAGAAGGGCAGCCGCATTGTTAGTCTGGCACAGTAAAAGCTACAAATAACATTTATTCCACAATAAAACGTTTAGGCTGCAATCGTATACTTACTTACCTGGAAGTAAGCCCCAAAGAACACAGCAGTGCTTACTTCTGAGTAAATATGCATAGGATTGCACGGTTAGTCTTTAAGATGCCACATGACTCTTTATGGCTCCCAGGGTCAAGAGAAGTTGCTCTATCATAAGAATCACAGACACAAACGAGTTGCAGAAATCTGTTTATCTTTGGTAGATGTTGTATATTGGGTCATTCCGTGTCAAATCAACCAATAAAAAATACATTTTGGAACTTGATATCACGGATTTTGCTCATTTTTGGTACATTTGTAGCTTACCATGAGATGTTTAAAAATTATTTTTTTCAGATTTTTTTGTCCATCCGTTTTTGAGATATTAAATGTTCAAAATTGCCAAAAAAAGGCCAAAATCCACTTGTCACCATACATTCAAACGCCAGTTACAGGATAACGATGAACGCTACAGACATGGGACAGGTGTCGTTTTAAAGCTTATGAATAGGGCTTTCATTTGATATACAACATGACAAAATTGTAAATTTTCAAGAAATTCAAAAATATTCAAATAATATTAATTTTGAAATTTTGAAAAATTGAACTTTTTTAAAATTTTCAAAAAATCACACTTAAAGGTATATGTCTTGTAGTCAATCAGTCAAAATTTCAAGATGGTATCTCAATGGTATCATACAAAAATTAAATTTTCTTGTTGGCAGTGACCAGGAATTAAACCCCTCAAGTCCATTTTTCTACAGTTTACATTGATAAAATTAGGTGGTAAACTGAAATGAATCCAAAAATTTATAACAGGACTTATGTTGTTGTTGTTGTTCAGTCGTTAAGTCGTGTCCGACCCTTCGTGATCCCATGAACCATATCCTGCCAGGCATATGGACTTATAGCAATACTTATAACAGGACTTATAGAGATAGATTTATAGAGCATGAATTCACTTTCTATTCTTTTACAGGATCAGCTTTTTTGGTAAAACTATCAAAATCATGAGCTTTTTACTTCTGTTCGTAGTTTTAAAATTTTCCTTTAGTTGCTGAATAATTTCTGAATCAGCACAGTGACATTTTTCCTCATCTAAATCATCTTCAGAAGTAAAAAAATAATTATTTGTAGGTCCTTTTAATCTTCCCCATCTTTTCTTTGCACTTTAGATACTTTCTTCTTGCACACCGGAGACTCACCAAGGGAGGTCAAAGAGGCATTTATGTGGGTTTGGACAGTGTGTTTTTAGTGAAGGTTTCTAGGACATTCTAGCGCAGGAGACTCCCTGCACGTTGCTTTCGCTTCCCTGAAAGGCTCCGAAGGTGAGGGGGCGGGGCTGCTTCGTTGCTCCGTGTAAGGGAGGCTCCAGTTTCAGCAGAACTTACAGCTCCGCCCCCCTGTAGTGACGCCAGTGGAAGCGCATCTGCCATTTTGCTGCCCATTCTCCCAGTTTGGAGTTCTCAGCCTGTCCTGAGTTCTGTCAGAATTAGTAGTGGTTGATAGACCTAACCTTTGTGAATTTTTTGTCATCCCCCTTTAAAACTATCTAAGCCAATGGCCATCATCATGCCTTACAGGGTGAGACTATGGATTTGCTTGCAGTTACAACTTGCACAAAGTAGAGTTTGCTGCTATCCCAGCCAAGCCTTTGCTAGTTTGTTTCTACCTTTTTGGCTCAACAGGGGGTACGTATAGTCAGTGGTGCCTTGACTCAAGCATATTGTCGGTCTTCAGATGATGACCTAAAGGGAGTCAGGCTGGGATTAAATGAATTTCATTCACTTTGTAAACTTAAGCTGTCCCTTTTATGTACACTTTTTGTTTGCCGAAGCCTTACTGTCTAAGGCCCAATCTACACATACAATGGAATTAAAAAGTCTTGAGGTGGAAGAACAGACTGTACCACTTCAGGCTGCAGTTAGTGGTGGGGGGGTCACATTTTTTAATACTCCCTATATAAGATGCTCTCTGCAAATAGAGCTCTCGCTTGCACATCAGAAAGGAAGTCTAGTCTTTCCCTGAAATGCAAGGGTTTTGTTTTTTTTTAACCTGGAGGGATTGTTTTGTTTACATGGAAGATCATTTTTAAAAAGTGACACCCCCCCCCAGGTGAAGTCATGCCATCCACTATGACCTCATTATTCTGCCTATGTAGATTCAGCATAAGACTGTGAGCTCTTTGGGCACAGGGATCCATCTTGTTCAAGTAAACCTCACTTCCTCAGGTGAGTCCTTGGAAAGAGCTGAAGTAGAAATCCAAAATTCAACTTCTTGAAGATTCATAATTCAGTATTCCTTTTTCATTTGCACAGAAAAATGCATTCTTTCCCCCTCTGCCTAGGTTTCAGTTCTATGGGGCTCAATTTTCAGGCATTTGGAGGTGTGCAGTGCATTGACTCATAAATATAAACAAAAATTTCCATATATACTACACATCCCAAAATGCAAACATTTATAAGACCAAGGACCTGATTTCATTCTGAATGAAATGAGTAAAGATCAGTGATTTGCAGGCTTGTGTTTTCCTTGGCCTTCCCTCTCTTAACCTCTCTCTCTCCACAGTAACAGTTGACTTGACACAACTCTAAGTTTATGACTACTTAGGATATTCTGAACCTGCTATTCAACCCCAACCCCCTCCTTCAGGTTTACGGTAGGGATGGTGCCCACCATATCTCCATCCCTGCCAGGCGGCTAGGCCATTACATGAACTCCAAGAAGGCCTATCTGGCCGGCCCCGGCTTACACCCAGGGAAGGGGACGAACGTCCTCTTCCCCAAGTAGACCTCTGGTCCGCCAGTGCAACGGCAGCCTGGGCTCAGGATCCGGCGGGCAGCCCAGGGCTGCCCGCCGCATCCTTAGTCAGGATTGCGCTGTTAGTGTAGTATCCTCCATGGAATATTAGTAGAGTTGCTAAGCCTCCAAGGTTTACCTGGAATCTCTAGGAATCAGCATCAATATCCAGGTGAATACTAAAGCAGTCCTGGATATTTTAACAGAGCCTATTTGGTTTAATGACATTATGTCATGTTGAAAAAGAACATCTCCAGGAATAGATGCAGTCAGAGTTGACAACTCTAAACACTAGCAGTGGAGGCAAAATGAACTTTATTTGTATTGAAGGGGAAAAAACTCTGCCTCTGGTACAGGGATGTCTGTTCAAAGAATATACCTCCTTAGAATAAAAATCTGAGTGCTGAGTTTTGCAGGGTCCTACAAGGTTTTTATGACAGCATTAGTAAAATCGACCAAAGCTTGAAATCTCCAAAGAAGGTGAGTGCTGTAGGTTTGTGTATGTTGAATTTTATCAGAACTGTTTTTTTTATATATATATAAAACAGATTCATTTCCTGTTGACTCCTCAGGGCTGGTATGCCAAACCTTTAAAGAGAAAAAACAATTCGGGAAAATGGATATGACAGTCTATGGTAAGGCTGCAGCCTGCAACAAAACTAAGGCCTCCTTTCACCCTCCAACATGGGAGGTACATTGCTTGTAATCTTACATTTCCCCTTGAAATGCCAGTTCTTAAAACAGACTTTTTTCCCCCACATCCCACTGACTGAAATTGTCTAAAGTTCAGGATGATTCCAAGATAAGAAAAAGAATGAATCGAGCACAAATTAGATGTGAAAAAATGGGAATATACAGAAACCAGTGGGGTGGGTGGGTGTCGGTTTCTATGGATTCCCTCGTACTCCAAATTTAGGGTGTGTCTACTTTTTTTTAAGGACAGCTGAAACAAGAGGCTGCAAAAAGTAGAAATGTGACTGTGATTCACAGAGTCTGAATAAGGATTATTGGCTCAGTCTTATGCAAAATGTAGCACTTTTAAAATCCCATTGATTGTAGTTCTAGCAAATGCCTCACTTATGTATTACCATCAGATGCATCTTTCCAGCTATCCGGATGTACGTTTTGTATTCTCATCGTTTCTTTTTCTTCCGTTGTTGACTCGCTTTGTCCTCCTGTGTGGTTCCACCTGTGAATATTGATTATTCTGACCTTGCATGCAGCTGAAGATGTGTCTTTCAGAATCATGCACGCCCAAGTCTTTTTTTCCTCTTCCAGAGTGCTACTCCCATTTATTGATTTATGGGTCAGGCTGAATATTTAGTACCCTGATTTCTGTAGTTTCTTATATATTTTTTCTAATTGTTGTTTTGGACTGGGCTGGTTCTCCAACTGGGCCCCAAATGCAAAGCAGCATTTTTGAGGGGGGTGGCAGAACGTGTCCCTGCCGTTGTATCTTCCCCCTTTGTGCCCTTGCTCCCTATCTTCTGTAACGCTTCATCTACTGGCACTCTCCACCTATTTGGCGCCTCCACCTCCTCCTTCTCGCTCTAGCCATCTACCCCACTCCTGCCATTTGAAAAGAGTAGCAGCGTGAGGGAGCAGGAGAAACAATGGAGTGGTGGCTGCTCTTTTCAAAGGCAGGATCAGGGACGGTGGGCTGGGGCAAGGAGGAGGAGGAGGTGGTGGTGGGAGTGGTGGGAGTGCACAACAGACAGAAGTGGGGATACATGAAATGCCACTGAAAATGGTAGGGAATGTTATAAGGGTGGTAATGGAGAGATAATTTGGTGATGAATGAGTGTGGCACAGAGGGTGGTGCCCTGAGGCATTGAAAGGATTTCGACTGATGCATTTGCAGTGTTTCCCAAACTTTTTCGGCCTGCGGCTCCCTTGACCATTGGCAACCATTGACCATGGATCCCCATGTTGCTGTCTGCCAGTTTGCATTGCGCTGTTTTCCAAGAGGATTCCATGGCACTCCGCGGCTCCCCTGGCTGGTTTCCGTGGCTCTCCTGGGAGCCGCGCCTCCCAGTTTGGGAACCATTGCATTAAGGCAGTGGTTCCCAAACTGGGAGGCATGGCTCCCAGGAGAGCCATGGAAACCAGCCATGGGAGGTGCGGAGTGCCATGGAATCCTCTCTGAAAACAGTGCAATGCCAATTGGCAGGCATCAACATAATGTAATGGGGAGCCACGGTCAATGGTCGCCAATGGTCAAGAGAGCCGCAGGTTGAAAAAGTTTGGGAAACACTGCTTAAGGACATCAACTTTCAAATTCATGGTTTTAGCTTCTTCATTACACTGCAGACGAGTCCAATTTGAACTTTGACTGCCCTGCCCTTCCTAAAGCGCAATGTCAATGATATGGGGACATCATTTTTGAGATCTTACATTGGCTACTGGTATACCTAATCCTAAATATATTTATACTGCTGTGATGTGTCGTCGTATCAAGACACAGATTTATTTTGTAAAAATGGAACAAATTTGCTTGAAGGTTGGGAAAGTAAGTCTCAGAATCTTAAATTGAATGCAAAGGGTTATTAATGGAAATGAACCTTCACAAATGAAATATGAATCTAATCATTCTGATACATTTTCATCATTTTTCATGGCATTTTATTCATCTCTACGCTGTTGTGCTTTGCTTATCAAACATCTAGGGTTATCTTTCTTCTTTGTATCGCCCATTGTAGCTTTTAAAGTAAATGTGCCACACTGTATCAGCTTGATAGCCCAGTCCTGTGATCCCTTCTTTGTGCAGAAACATTAAGGGGTACTCAGACCAGCCCTATTTGCAACTAGCTTCAGTTAAGCTAGAAGGTGTAGCTCTGTATACACTAACGGCCCACTCCTATATGGACACCAGTGTGACATCCTTCATATCCTAAGCCTGTCCTGGCAACGCCACATCACAGTACAATGATGCCAGCTCAACGAAGGCCTAATGCCAAGCCTGTCCTGGCAAAGCAACGCTGGTTCATCCCTTCCCAGTAATATCCCCAGCATCCATGAAAACACCAACACAGCCTGTTGTCTGTGGAGTGGCGTCTTGATGGCAGTGCGTCGTTGCCATGACATTGGCACATCATACATGTGTTGTTGGCATGCTGGTAGCTCACTGCACAAAGACACAGGCTGGGAACCAGGCAAGGTGGGTTCTAGCTCAGCCAAGAGACTTGCCCTAACCAGCAAAGCACTGACTGGCCAGAAACACCCATGGCAGGGACAAAAAGAAGAGGGGAAAGCAGGTCTAGAACCCACACCAGCAGCTCCACAAAGTTGCACTCTAACCACCCAGCCGCAGCAGGAGACCGGCAAAGAGCACTTTATCCAGCAAACACCTTGCATCACTGCAAATGGGCATAACTAGCTGAGAGGCTGTAGCACATGGGCCTATCTGAGGGAGCACTAAATGGGCCAATCATTGGGTTGGCATATTACAGAGTGGCTTGCCCAGCTAGCCACACCCACACATGCCCTTTGCTTTGCTGCTGGCACTGCCAGGATGGCAGTTGTTATGCTGTTCCTCCTGTCCCCCTGCCACTGCTCACCATATACCATGGCAGCAGAGAACAGAGGGGCTCATGATAACTGAGGCGCATCCCCCCCAGGAGCCCAAGAAGTCACAGAGTGAGCAGCGGCATCCCTAACCGGGGTGGTACCCGGGGTGGTACCTACCTGAAGGAGCTCTGTGTCCCAGAACTTAGGGGGTGACGTAATGATGTAATCACATCACCACCGACTTTCAGACTTTCACATTGGTTTAAATGCAAAAGCTCGCCTCTGGACTTCCTCTGTTTGATTATCCTCTCCCGCTTCAGGCCAGTCGCTTTGTGTTCTCACCAGCGAGCGGTGAAAACGCAATCATCAGTAAGAGCGCGAGGCGGCTGGGCACAGAGCAGAGTTTGCCGAAGGGCGGTGTGGTGTCACCACCTCTGGGGTTGTAAGGGGGCGTGACTGGGCATGGCCCGCCCCCATCACCCCCTCCTTGTGACATCACTGAGAATGAGGATGCTGCAGACTCGAACTTCCATCCTTAGATCTTCAGGCATACAAGGCGGCAGCTCTTCCACTGAGTCAGACCTTAATACCTTTATTACCTTAATAACATTAAGTGCAAGCTGATGCTGAAGAGGGATTAGAATAATAATTTATTGTTTGGGAAGAACAACGTTTTGTTGCTTTGGGAACTTCTTTTGTTTGAAACATTTCTTCAAGAAGAGGAAGAAGATTTCTTATATTAATCAGATGAATTGCACACTTATGCCAAATCCAGTGAATTCTTCTGGGCTTAGGCACTTTGCTGTTCACACAGATAATCAACCACAGGGGGTGGCTGCTCTGTTCATTTACAGGGAAGGAGTAGATCTGGGTTTGCAGATTTACGCAATTGTGTCAAGGGCTTCTGGCAGAAGCCAATAAGTTTTGGCAAAATCTCTATTTCCTTTTCTCTGGGCAAGCTTAATGCAGTTTTTGTGGGAGGAATAAGATAGCAGTAATTGAAATAAGTAAAGGGAAAAAAAGCTCTGAGGAAACCAGTGCAGCAAAATAAAATTGGGGTATTTTATTTAAATACTTTTCTTCCTGGAAATGTCTCATCTAAGTAAGACTAAAAGTGAAATTATGCATGTAAACAATCTTCTGCATCTATGAAGCTATTGCATACATTCAAAAATGCTTAAAAGGAAAGAATGTAGTTGAGGTAAATAAGGCAAGGATTCAGACAAGGCCCAGTGTATCTACTGGACCTTGCAGGCATCTCCTCCTCCTATAGTCGCATATTTTATCTGAAGGCCCACTTCTGAAGTTGGACACACACACACACACACACACACACACACACACACACACACACACACACACACACACACACACACACCCGAGAGGCATTGAATTGGACTGCAACCACTAGGGAAAATCTACTTCTGTCCTCCTTTTAGTAATAGTACATAATTTAGAGGCATTCGCTTATTAGTCAACCATCTTCAGAAAATGGTAATTTGTGGACCTACCCTAAAGTCACGTAGGGCTATCAAGGCACAGGAAGGCTTGACACTGCTGTGAAAAGTTGTTGAGTCACTCTACTGATTGAAGTTTTCTTTCACTGAAGTCATAATTCCTGTTGTGAATACTTATCGTTCTGAAAATACAGGCATTCCCCCCCCCCCATCCGCAGGTTCTATATCTGTGGTTTCAGTTATCCATGGATCAAAATTAGCACCCCAGAATGCCTTGCATTGCCATTTTGAATCTCACAGTGGCCATTTTGCACATTGTTACTGGTGGTATGAAAATGCACCAGCGGTAGAAGAGCTATCTACAGCCATTTTACACATTTTACCAGTGGTGCGAAAACGTACTACTGGTAGAAGAGCCATCCGAGCCATTCTGAAGGCATCCACATCATTCTGAAGGCATTATATGGGGGTTCGCTACTATCTGCAATTTCAGGTATCCGCAGTAGGTCTGAGAATGTATCCCCCGTGGATACGGGGGAGTGCCTGTATTACATGCACTCCTCAAACCCTGTACATGAGTGGATCCTGATCTAAATTTACAGGAAAGATCAATAATATAAAAGTGAAGTGGAGGGGGGAGGGGGAATTTTATGCTGTTTAGTATTTAACATATTGGGTTGTACGTATTTACTGAGAAGTAAGTTCAATTTCATTCGGTGGAGTTTGCTCTCATGCATAGGATTGCAACTTGAATTGCCCTTATCATTAAAATGCTAATTTAATTGTGAACATCTGTTACATTTATAATTATAATGACCATTGGCAGCTACATCCTTCTTGTGCCAGATTCCTTCTTGCTTAGTTCTGATCTGCATACAAATTTGATTGGACATTGGTGTAAATGTGCCTGACCTTTAGAGGAAATGTTGGCGGGGTTCTGTGTTTGATGTGATGATTCTTGATGGAAGTGAATATAGCGAGCCCCCTGGTTATCTTTAACCTGCTAGTATTGTCAGGAATGTTTAGAGAGAAAGGGGGAAACACTTGCTTGACAGTAGCCTCAGAAAGAAGAATATTAATGCATTTTGCAAGTACAGTACTCTTTTTCCAAGTGACCTCTCTAAATAATCTGTTTCTCTGTCCCCTACCCTCTGCCCCACCCTTTCCCCTTGTTTCTAAATATTTTTGATACAGTTTTGAATATACAGGTGGGCCCCCATATCCACTGATTCACTATCCACGGTTTCAGTTATCCATGGATCGTGGGGGACCCCCCCCCCCCGCGCCAGGCTTTTACTTTTTTCCCCAGTAACCTTCATTTCTTCCTTAAAGAAACAGGAGAAGCAGCCTCTGGCTGCTTATTACAGGCAAGTAGAACGAGACTAAGTACTAGAGACGGTCTGCAAGGTTAACAGAAACCTTGCAGAGCCTCTCTAGGACTTGGTCTCGTTCTACTTGCCTGCAATGGAGGCTGCTTCTCTGTTTGTTTTAAGGAAGAAACAAAGCTTGCTGAAAGAAAAATAAGAGCTGGGGGGGCAAGCATGCCTGCCTGCAGAGGAGGCAGGTGGGGGGGCCCTCAGGAAACCATGGAGGGGGTGTTCGCTCTTATCCATGGTTTCAAGTATCCACGGAGGGGCCTGGAACATATCCCCAGCGGATATGGGGGCCCACCTGTACTGATTTGGTTTAGCTGGATTGCACAGCTGCACTGAGGCTGCTAGGTCACAGCATAGGCGTTCCAAGAAGCTTTTGAAATGATGTGGTAAACTAAGAATTGTTAAAACACTTAAAATATGGTTCTGGGTCAAATAATTTCATATACTCCAGTTAGATTAAGCTGTAAAAATGTGCAGTTTTTGAGCTACATTTCAGCCAATGATCTGGTCATGATGATCATGATGATCATGATGATAACCAACCACGGTGTGTGCTTGTCTGCTTCACCTCCCCTTCTCTCCTCTTCACACAAGGGTGAAAAATTCATGCTTTCCTTGTTTTTGTTTGTAACAAATCACAGTTGCCCATTCAGTCTGAATATGGGAAACAGTGGTTTGTACCATGCTTTGTTGTGTCATCTGAACAGAGCCAATGAGGCAGTGTTTCTTCTCATGTACGGTAAGTCTTATTTAGGACCAGTGCAGACATAATACTGGATCTCTCTTAATTGCAATTAAGAGATCAGGAACTAGCCACAGGAGTACATACTTCCACTCCGTTGAGAAGCAACTTAACTGCAGTAAAGAGACACAGCAACACCAGTGTTCACTATTAAAACTAACCAGTGTTCCTCTAACCATGATTTGAAACCATGGTTGTTAACTTTGATATAACTTTTACCAGTTTCTGATTTTAGTGGAATCTTGACTAAATATGTATATACACATACATACACAGGTCATAATTCCAAACGGTATGCCAGGAGTCAGACACTCATTTTCCAAAGGAGAACTGCTAACATACTCATCCTTGGAGGAGGTTGTCTCCAATTTAATTCAGAAATAGTGTGCCTTATTTGTCCAAAACTTGGAACACATTACTCTCAGGTTGTAGGCTTTCCGTTTTGCAGATGGTGTCATTAATGATGGGTATGAGCTCAATACATTTGAGCTCAGTGTTCAGACCTCCCCGTTTCATCGAGAGATGGGAAGAGATGGTGCTACAGGCATTAATTTCCTTTGTCAGAGAGAGCACTGAAACTTATGGTGTCTAATGCATTTCTTACTTTCAATTGTATAAGCAGAGCATTAGTGGAACCCAACAGATTCCTACAGCAGGCAACACAACAGCTAATCCTGCATTCGATCCCCAAAAGCAACTATTGTGTTTCCCTTTTCACAGGCTGCACCCTAATTTTAGCTAATTCCAGCTAGAATCTTTCACCCACCCTTTCTGTGTATTCAATGCCCAGATTCAAACTAAAAACTCTCCCTAGTTGTCTTTCTCTCCCCCAAACTGACTCCAAAATTACACTCTAAAAGATAGAGCCATCACAGAACATTCAGTCCTTTCTGTTAAGCCCGTGATTCTCATTGGGTAACAGTTTTGACAAAACCATTGTGATGGGCCAATGGGCCCATTTGTACAAATCAAGACATGCAAAGTCATATTGATATGCTTCTGTAACCAGATATGTGATTGATATGCATCTGTAGGTCCTAACCAATTTGGGGCCTCAATCCTGTCTAACTTTCCAGTACCAATGCAGCTGCAATGCACCAATCCAGCACCAATGCACCCGCAGTGCAGCCCAATGCAACCCCGAAACAAATGTTCTCTTACCTTGGGGAGGCCTCTGTGACTGCCCTCCCCCCCCCCACACACACACAGAATGCAGTACACACCCCATCAGCATGGCTACACCGGTGCTGGAAAGCTGCATAGGATTGGGCTGCATGTTTGGTGATGAGTGTAACATTTGCTAATTGGAAGGAAGATAATTAATTCAACATCATGCAAATATTGCTCTAGAGTCTATAGTGCTAAGAATTCAGAGCAAACTGTTAAAACTTTTGACATTTTCCTGCAGTTTTCTTTTCCTGCTGATATATTTTTCACCGCAGATTTACAGAGGATGGTATTTGCATGTTAGAGTGCCTTTAGCTGTTTTTTGTATTTATGAATACACTTGAATAAGCTCCTGACTTACAGATAATTAAGCACAACTGTCAACGTGTTTCTCAGGCTTATGCAAACTACAGGCACTGACTTATTTAGAAGATTTTAGAGAAAGTTTTGCATTCAATAAACAACGGGGGAGGAAAGGCGATTGTATTGTAGCACATTTTCTTTCAGGATAAATTCCCTATAAAGAATGAGCGTAGTCAGCCAGGGACATTAACATCCATTTGTGATTATTCACTTTGTCAGTCCTGTCTCATGCTACAGCTTTCAAAAAAATAAATAAAATGCAAGCACCTCATGCTTGTCATCTCAGTGCCAAAAAAGAAGTGCAAACATGATAACAATACGTGCAACCAGCCACCAGCGAGACAAGGTTGCAAATTGCAAGAGTGTGGCAGTGGCTGTGCCATCGATGGCAATTTCGTGCAGTCATATTGAGCAGACGCTCGTTTGATTTCAGACAGTATGACAGGAGAGAGAGGAGCAAGGTATTCGTCCTAAATGATGATCTGGTGGGTTTCAAAGAGCACCTCCTAGGGCATGGCAAAATGCATTTCTTATGTGGACCTGGTGGTAGAACATGAAACTTTATATTGTGATTGAAATGAAATGCCAAACCAGTGTTTTATACTAATTCTCCCAGGGTCATAGCCACAGTAGGCCAGCAGAAGCCTGACTCTATCAGAGATATTCCAGGCCCCTCCCCAGTCGGCTTCAATGGCTAATTAAACTGAAGTATGTATGCCATGTAGGCCAGCGGGTGGCGCAGTGGGTTAAACCGCTGAACCATGAGCTGTCGATTGAAAGGTCGGCAGTTCGAATCCGCGACGGGGTGAGCTCTCGTTGCTTGGCCAGCTCCTGCCAACCTAGCAGTTCCAAAGCATGTTAATGCAAGTAGATAAATAGGTACCGCTTGCGGGAAGGTAATCAGCGCTCCATGTTCCAGCTGCATGCTACGCGCTGCGGCAAGGAGAGTTATGCCGGCCACATGACCACGGAGGCGTCTTCAGACAACGCTGGCTCTTCGGCTTTGAAATGGGGATGAGCACCACACCCTAGAGTCGGACACGACTGGACTTAATTGTCCGAGGTCACTTTTACCTTTACCTATGTATGCCATGGCCACACTTCCTCCCTATGTTTGTTATTTAATGCTTCACTTCTGTCTCTCCTCCCCCCCACATGATTTTTAAAATCTTTCTTCATTGTAGCTTTGGTGGAAATTGCAAGCAATGCACAAAAGCTGCAACCCACCATGGAAATCTTGGCGCCTTCAGTAATCTCAGAAGAGAAACACATGGTTGGGTCCAGCATACAAATTGCCCTATCTCTTGGACCAATAAGAAAGGGGAGATGGCAGCAAAGGGAGGAGCCTGGGGTGAAGTGTGGGATATATAGGTGAATATTTGCAGCCCATTGGAAGCTGGAGGATAGAAATATAGTGAGGATTACAGTTAGGATATCTGGCTGCAGTACCTATAAGTTATAGCATTGTTATAGGCTATAATAACAATGAGTTTAAGAAGAGCATGTGTGAGAATCTTAAGGCCCAATCCTATCCGGGCCTGCTGACATTCTAGTGCCTCTTCCGCTGGCACTGACTGCCGTAAAGCAGTCAGCGCCAGTCATGAAAGGCGCTCTGGCAGTGCGCTCAGTGGCGCGCTGCCAGGGACACTTGCGGCAAGGCTGGAGCCTTCCTGCCCACATCGTCAGCTCTCCTCTCCCACTGCCTGATGGAGCAGGTAAGTCAGTAGGAGAGGTGGGAGGGTGAAACGGGGGCAAGGAGGAGCAAAACTGGGAGGGGACAGGGTGTAATCGGAGCAGGGAGGCTGCGGGGGGTTGATCCGATGGCAATGGCACACGTTGGATTCTATCCCCGTTTCCTGCAGCCTCCACACCTCCTTTCTTTCCTCAAACATGTGCTATCAGACTTGCTAGTGCAGCTCTGAGGAGACCCATTGTGGAGTGGGAGGCTTACAGAGGTGTAAGGGGATTTAAATCTCCTTTCACCTCTGAAGCCTCGCAATCCATCCACCCCACCCCCAGGCTGGATACAGTGCACCTGTTTTTGGCGTGGCTGCACTAGTGGGGGGGGGAGGATAGGATTGGGCTGGGCTCTTAATTATGGCTTATCAAGCCCAAGTTAGGTAAGATTCTTGAAGAATTGGAGAGGGAAAGAGAGGGTGCCATTATTCAGTTATTCTTTCTAGAGGATCAAAGTGGTTAAGGCTGCAATCCTATGCACATTTACCTGGGAGTAAACTCTATTGAATATAGTGCGACTTAGTTCTGAATAAACATGGGTCGGATTGCATTGTAAGGCCATGAACTCTTTAGGCTCTTTAATTCTAAGGCTTTTTAGTTCATAAAGGTTAAGGTATCCCCTGACAATTAAGTCCAGTCATGTCCGACTCTAGGGTGTGGTGCTCATCCCCATTTCAATGCCGAAGAGCCAGCATTGTCCGAAGACGCCTCCGTGGTCGTGTGGCCGGCATGACTCTCCTTGCCGCAGCGCGTAGCATGCGGCTGGAACACAGAGCACTGTTTACCTTCCCGCAAACGGTACCTATTTATCTACTCGCATTGACATGCTTTGGAACTGCTAGGTTGGCAGGAGTTTTAGTTCATAGATGTATTCTTATGCTTTAAAATGACTGCCAGAAGAAAGAAAAACATACTTTTAAGAAAAGAGATACATTCGAGGAGTTGGGTAGTTGGCAGTTCTTCAGGAAGGCAAATCAGTTGTTTCTGAAAATCGAAATGTTTTGGCACCATGAGGAAAGGTAGTGCTTGCTTGTTAATAATTGCATGCTTGTTAATATAAGAATTATAGGGAGGGAGAGCACAAGCAGAAGCATCCAAGAAAGGATTACTGGATGAGACTGATGGGAGTTGAAGCTGTATTGATAGGCTGTGAGTGAGGAGGATAATGAACCATTTGGTCTAAACTAAAAAAAAAAAAGCAGATGGTTTATGAAGCTGCTTTAGTGCTTATTGAAATAATATAATTGATTCATAGACTGAGACAGCAGACTATGAATTGCAAAGCTATTTCATTGGTCCTGGGTAATTTATAGTAAGGCAGTTTGAATGATATCCTTATGCAATTATGACAGTGTTGTGATAAATATAAACGCCTGTAATAAAACCTGTGTTTTCATATACCTGATTTTAGTAATTAATAAAATATCCATATTCATCTAATTCATTTAGAAGTCGCTTAGTGCACTTTCACTGCAGAATATTCTGCAATATTCAGTAATATTGCTGCTTGCTGAGCAGCTCTTTCTGAAGGTAGTTTTCTAACTCTTGCCCTCTTGTGGGCGACTTTCTGCTTTTCAGGCAAGTGCTCAATACAATATTTTTGTAATTAGCTTTCTATAGAAAATAATAGAGTTGAAAAGGGCCAATGGTTGTCTTGTTCAGCATCCGCCCTTCAGTTTCTCTGTCCAACTACAGTACTACCGGTACATCATTAGAGTGGCAGCTAGCTAGTTGTGCTTTGGTGAGTAGTTAATCAAAGAAGGGACACTTTAAAGATAAGTATAACAAAAGAAGATGAGAGGAGGTTGGAGATAGAAAAGAACTAAATACTGTCAGTATAAACATGATAATAGCAGAAGAAGAGGAGGGATAAAAGAAGAGAAGAAAAGAACACTGATGGAAGCACAAGCATGGTTAGAAATATAAGAGGAAAACCAAGATAGAAGTGAACTATAAAAACAAAGGGCATATTCAGGAGTATTGAAAACAGGAGATAGATTATGAAGAACAATAGAATACTGTACTGACATTGTTCTTTATACAGATACATAAAATTAGTTAAGGAACGCAAGGTAGGTTCTGTAGAATGATTAGTGTGGAAACCAGGATCAACATGAGAATTACCGTAAATACAAGAAAATCCACATAGCACACAGTGTTTCGCAAATACGGGAATCGATGCCATGTAAAACAAGGAAGCTTGAAATTTAATAGACTCCTATGCCGTTTGCGGGTTTCCGATTTCAGGCAGCCGCATACGGAGTAAAAATACTTTTAAAATCCAAGGTACTTAGCCCAACGTTTCGTTCCGGCAGCTCGGAACTTCCTCTGGGGTAAATCTAGAAAGATTTTGATGATACTGTTCTCCCTTCGTCTACTGTCGTTATAAATCCAAAAAGCGCGGGAAGAGTAGCGATTCAAACAACGGGAGTGTCCTGAGATGACCCGCACACCGGTTATCGTTCAGTGCTTGGTTAGAGTTCACTGGATTGTCAAGCTGTGTCAGCTGTGGGATATTCCTCGAGTTGTTTTCCATAGCTGGCCATGAAAGCTTCCGAACGAAATTGAAAATCCACATACCGTATTTCTTCGAGTCTAAGGCGCCATCGATTCTAAGGCGCACCTTTACTTTCAGTACCACCAGCAGGGGGAAAAAAAATCCATCGATTGTAAGACTCACCTCCCTTCATTGAATCTACCCGCTCAGCACCAACTCTCCCCAGCATGTCACCTGCAGCTGAGGATGACTGAGTGCACTGCCTTTGCATAGCATTTCTGGCCCCGTCAGAAAGTGCCATTTCCTTCGTTACCTGGGTTTGGGGGTTACCTGGGTTTGGGGGAGTTTCAGGGATGCCTGCGCAACCCTCTGCAGGCCTCCCTGATCTTCAGTTTGGCGAAAAACAGCGATTTTTGGCCATTTCTGGTTTTCGCGAAAACCGGAAATGCCTGAAAATCACGGTTTTTTGCCGAACTGAAGATCAGGGAGGCCTGCAGAGGGTTGCACAGGCCTCCCTGAAGCTCCCCCAAGCTCCAGTAAGTAAGAAGATAGCATTTTGGGGTGCTTTTTGGAGACCTTCGATTCTAAGACGCACCCCATTTTTTGAAATGCTTAATTGGGAAAAAACATGCGTCTTAGAATTGAAGAAATACAGTATTGAGGGGGGAGGAAATTACACACGTCCCAGCAATTTAGAAACAAAATGAAGGAGAGAAACTGGACAATAGCCAGCAAGGAGGAATGGGTTTGTGCGTGTGCATTTTTATTTATTCTGTAGTCTGCTGCACTTACCCTGCTTACCTGATTCTTGTTATTCCATGTTCTGAAGTGTTATGGTTAAGGGCTGTGGGTGATTAGCTGTCAGGCACCCCACAGTCTACGAAGGTTGCATTTCTAATCTGTTTCTTCTAAAACACTTTGAAACACGCTCACCTGGACCAGGGATTGTTGTGGTTCCCCTAGAGCAGTGGTTCCCAAACTGTGAGGCGCAGCTCCCAGGGGAGCCACAGAAGGGTGGCTTCAGGTTCCCTGTGGAGGGAAGACGGAAGGAAGGGTCAACATACCTCACGCCACTTCTGATTGGGCCTATAGAAGGGGGAGAAATTACCTTCACAGAAGTTATTCACAGAAGTGCGTGGTGAAATTGGGGAGAAAGCTTCACCTGGTGGTTTTCTGCCTGTCACATAACAATGTAATGGGGAGCTGCGGCCAATGGACAAGGAAGCCGAAGGTCAAAAAAGTTTGGGAAACACTGCCCTCGGGAGTAAAGGCAGGTTAGAGGCCTAGAAAAACTAGCTTGCATTTTGGAGTAGCTGGGGGCAAAGGTGTCTGACATCTAAAAAGGATGAGTAGAAGCTCTCTCTTGTGGCATCATGAACCAATGCCAGTCAGCTAGGCCTCTATCAATCTCAAACCTGCCTTCAGAAAGGAGCTATCTGTTTCCAGATCAGGGCCGGTCCAAGACCTCCTGATGCCTGAGGCAGCATGCTAAATGCTGCTTCCTTTACCCAATGATGTGCCAAACTGCTCCTCCCAGTTTCCAGTGTGCTAGCTCAGCCCTCTCTGCCCCTCGCATTTCCTCTTCTTCTCCTCTTCCTTTTCCAGTCCAGGGACTAGAGAAGGAGAATGAGGAGCAGTGGAGGCAAGTAGGTGGACAGAGATGGACACCTTCACTGATCTGCTGCCTGAAGTGACTGCTTCAGTTGGCCTCATAGATGGTCCAGCCCTGCTCCAGATATTTGGAAATGTTTAGCAGCAATAATTTGCTCATTCATAAATTAGGAATCAGGTTCATCATATGTAGCAAGTATGGCTTATGTAAGCCCTTTTACCTCCAACATTACATAAAAACACATATGTCAGCCTACACACATTAACTAAATCACCACATATTGGATGAACTGCTACTATTCTTTCCTTGTTAGAAATATTACATAAATTTATTGCAAAATACTGCTTTTGCTAGTGCAGTATCTCTAGATGTGTCACCAGAAAAGGCACAGTTAAGCTGTTTTGACATTTAACTATCTATGAGGTGAGAAATGCACATAGATAGAACTAAGCCAAATTTTTACATGCAGAAATCCATCCTCAGAGGCTGAGGAACAATTTTCACTCCATTTCAGCTTGGCATGGAGGAATTCAGGACATGATCACATAGCCAACACTGAACAGCCAAAGCATCTGGGCTCAAGAGGTATTCATCCATGCCGTTTGGCTAATCACAGTAGTTCATTGTCCAAATGCTCTTCTTTATACCTGCCAATGTGATATAGGCAACATATGTCACATCTGCAGGATCTAAACACCTATGGACATGCAGGAGTGCTCTACATTTTCTCTGCTAAAGATATAATGTCTTCATTGGGTTTTAATTTAATTTGCAAACACAAATTTGGTTGTATGAAATGTTTCATTCATAGTGATTCATTAGTGAGACATGTGGGGTGAAATGCCTGCAGTATGGATTGAAGTGTTTGGGTTTTTTTTTAAATATAGCATTTTGGTTTTAAGTCCTTTTTCACAATATCTTCTTGTCTGCAGGCAGTACATGCCATACTACTACGTTACCTACCCTTGTCCGAACACCTACACTCATGATGCAGCCCTCCCTGGATATCAAACCATTTATGTCCTTTCCAATGGATGGCAGTTCAGCTGTTGGACTCTTCCCAAATTTTAACACTGTAAGTAAACAATATTGCACCATTTTTTATTTCCTTGTTCTTTGCTTTGTCCCTGAAGTGCATCTCACAATACTGTTGATTGCTTATTCCACATGGACAAGTGTTGTTGTGAACATTAGTGCATGTGAACCTAGATGTTTTTAACTTACTGTACGGTTTAGTTTTGTATAGTAAAGGTTCCCCTTGCTCGAAAGACAGTCATGTCTGACTCTAGGGGCAGTGCTCATCTCCGTTTCAAAGCCAAAGAGCCAGCGCTGTCCAAAGACACTTCTGTGGTCATGTGGCCGGCATGACTCAACGCCAAGGCGCACGGAATGCTGTTACCTTCCTGCCAAGGTGGTACACCTATTAATCTACTTGCAATTTCTTGCTTTCGAACTGCTAGGTTGGCAGGAGCTGGGGCCAAAGACGGTAGCTCACACCGTCATGGGGCACTTGGGTCTCAATCTTGGGTCTCAAACATCCAGTCTGTAGTTCAGCATCTTAACCACTAAGCCACCGCGGTCCCTTTAGTTTTGTATAGCTTCTCACTAAGCCACCGCGGTCCCTTTAGTTTTGTATAGCAAAATGCCTGCTCTCTGCTGTGATTTGTGTGCTCAAAACTAACCAGTTGAAAAGCTACTACATGGCCCGGGTCCTGTGCTATTTAGCTAGCACAGGTCCGAGTAGACACCCGCCCCCCCCCCCGCCCATGCTATGGAGGCTTGCCCCTGGGTTAAGGGAACAATTGTTCCCTTACTCAGAGGAGACTTCCACAACTGCCCCCGCAGGATGCAACAGTAGCCATTTTGGCGCTGCTGCATCAGCAGGGGGATAAGAATAGGATTGGGACGTTACTTTCTTTTAATGCTGTACAGTCAGCCCACATCTTACGCAAGGGTTATGTTCCAGAGTCAGTACAATATCCTGTATTGCATACTCAAAATTTCTTTGAAAATTCCTTACATCTGAAAAATAGGTACTGCCCCTTTAACTATCACGAGAGGACTGAGGGAACAGCAGCTTTATTCTCTGATCTCATGCTCACTCTCAGGCATGTGTTTAGTAAGTGGAATAATGGTGGGTGGAATCTCCTACACCAGTGTTTCTCAAACTGTGGGTTGGGTGGATCCTAGGTGATTTTTGGTGGGTCCCAGGTGATGGAAAGATCAGATATGTAATTGCCACAAGCCCTGAGGCTATTCAAAAATCAGATAACTGCTAATTGCCCTTCAAAGATCTGAGCTCCTGCAGTTTGCAAGGTAGCTGCTAATTGGATGTATGTAATCAAAACTTCACATACACGCTCATGGGTTCTGAGCTGTCTGTGACGGATCAGGAGAGAGATCTTGGGGTACTGGTGGACAGGTCAATGAAAGTGTCAACCCAGTGTGCGACGGCTGTGAAGAAGGCCAATTCCATTATTATCATTATCATGGGATCATTAAAAAAGGGATTGAGAATAAAACGGCCAATATCATTATGCCTTTGTACAAATCGATGGTAAGGCCACATCTGGAGTATTGTGTCCAGTTCTGGTCACCACACTTCAAAAAGGATATAGTTGAATTGGAAAAGGTGCAGAAAAGAGCGACCAGAATGATTCGTGGGCTGGAGCACCTCCCTTATGAGGAAAGGCTACAGCGTCTGGGGCTTTTCAGCCTAGAAAAAAGGTGCCTGAGGGGGGACATGATTGAGACGTATAAAATTATGCATGGGATGGAGAGAGTGGATAGAGGGAAATTCTTCTCCCTTTCGCACAACACCAGAACCAGGGGACATGCACTAAAATTGAGTGGAGGGAGAGTTAGAACAGACAAAAGGAAATATTTCTTTACCCAGCGTGTAATTCATCTGTGGAACTCCTTGCCACAGGAGGTGGTGATGGCACATGGCCTGGATACCTTTAAAAGGGGATTGGACAGATTTATGGAGGAAAAGTCCATCACAGCTTACAAGCTATGATGGGGATAAGCAACCTCCTGGTTGTAGGAGTAGGTTTTCTTTGTGCCAGGTACAACTTTTTTTTTTAACATCTCGCTGGTACAGGTGGGGGGTGCTGCTGTTTTTTATGCTGTTTTTATGCTCCTGTTTTAATTGTAGCCATGATCTTTTTAATCATTTTTAGATGTTTTTATTAATTTTTATTAATTGTTGTTATTGTTTTAAGCTGTGATTGTTTCTATATTGTATTTTTTGTATGTATTTCTCTTTTTGCTGTAAGGTCCCTTCGGGGAGAAAGGCGGGATAGAAATACTGTAAATAAATAAATAAATAAATAAATAAATAATAAGGGAGTGGCTACAGGATACAAGTATCTTGCTGTCTTGTGCTCCCTGAGGCATCTGGTGGGGCCACTGTGTGATACAGGAAGCTGGACTAGATGGGCCTTTGACCTGATCCAGCAGGGCTCTCCTTATGTTCTTATGTACCCTGCAAACAGCTGAGCTCCTGCAGTTTGCAAGCTTGTGTAAATATAGGGAGATAAATGTTTGAGCATCTCATAAAGCTAGGTGGGTCCCGATAGTGTCATTTTAAAAAGTGGGCCCCAGCGCTAAAAAGTTTGAAAACCACTGTCCTACACACTATTTAAATTGTTGTTTTTTATATTGCTTTTGTTTGTTTGCCAAGGACTTATACTTGAATTTGTGCAAGCAAAGTTCACCAAAGATGCAGGCCAACTGTATATTGTTTGTGTGGCACTACAAGGATAAAAGACCTTCGTCACCACAACATTTTGTTTGCCATTAGCTTAATCTAGGATAAATTCTTCCCAAGCTCCATCTCTACTGCATCTCTATGGATGGGATGCCATCCATTATCTGCCGATAGGGACTCTTTCTTTTTAAAGAAAGCCATGAAGATTATGTTTATATTCCCTCACCTTATGTATTGAGATTGTTATTTACAGCACAATCCTATGCATGTCTACTCAGAAATAAGATCCATTGAGTTCA
Source organism: Plestiodon gilberti rubricaudatus (assembly GCA_026170595.1). Classification (NCBI taxonomy): domain Eukaryota; kingdom Metazoa; phylum Chordata; class Lepidosauria; order Squamata; family Scincidae; genus Plestiodon; species Plestiodon gilberti. The sequence continues at coordinate 170,997,114 of JANXHW010000001.1, forward strand.
ATGGAATTTATTCCCAGGTAAGTGTGTATAGGATTGCTGCCTTAGTCAATGAACTAGCTGGCAATTTTTGCCTTCCCTTGCAGCATGTAGCTTTGTTCTTTGTGCTAGTTTTATACTGAGGCTATTTGCTCTTTAAGCACCATTCTACAAGGTCCCTGTTATCTGCTTGTGGTACTTTATGATCTACGGTAATCTGATATGTGTATGGGTGTGGGGGGAGAATATGATGGGTGGGTGGCCTTGCCTTGGGTAAAAGGAGTTGAATTTAGATGATTTTTTTAAAAAATGCATCCAACCATATGATTATCTGTTTTATATCTAGGAAACTAGATAGATATTTCTAGCCTCTATATCCTAATAACCGTGCAATCCATCCAGTTGCATAAGGCAGCAGTTCCCAAACTAACCCTGTTCATGGCACCACGGGAGGACCGCCGCTGTTCATGGCACCACGGGAGGACAGTGGCGAAACTTCAGTGGAGCGCTTGAAGCAGGAGCTCCAGGCGCTCGGGCGGGCGGGGGGCGTGGGGAGCACTCACCATCGGGAAGCGCCACGCTGTATCAGCCCTCCCTCCCTCCCTGGAGCTTGTTCGGCTTCAAAATGAGTCCAAAACTGGTGGGGGGTGCAAATTGGGCGGGGTGGGGCGTGTCAACGTGACGTGACGCAGGCCCCACCCACACACTGGGCACCGGGAGGGCGCCCGTCATTTCTGTGGGAGGACGAGATGGCCGCTTCTTCCTGGTTCTCCTGGGCGCCGCCATCTTGTCCAGGCCAAGATCATGCAAGATCTTGAGCAATTCTTGCAAGATCTCAGCCCAGACAAGATGGTGGCGCCCAGGAGGCAACTCCAGAAAACTCTCGCAGCATCCCTGTGAGTTTGTCGTCAGTGCAAGTTCATCCCACTTTCTCATAACTTCTGACATCTTCCTTTGATTTCTCTACTTCCTTGCTCTATTTGCTCACAGCCAATCTTCATTTAGAGGGCAAGGTTTCCACCTCTGTTGCCCACCTGTATGCATTTTCCTCAGCTATCCCTAATCTTTGGGATGTCCTCCCCCCTCCAGTGCCCGCCATGCTTCATTTGTCTTCATCTTCATGAAGCTTTGCTCCACCATCCCCTATGATTTGCCTCCTCTATTCCTTCTATATCAGTTACTTCTGTGTCATGTTTCTCATTTTAGATTGTAAACCTGTCCACAGGCTTGTATAATCTCTTGTAAGACATTAACAGCTCAGTCCTATGCATATCTACTCAGAAGTAAGCCCCATTGATTTCAATGAGACTTACTCCCAGGTAAGTGTGTATAACATTGCAGCCTTACCCTTTTGTTAGACTCTTAATAAATATATTTGAAAGCCCTAGTGATGAAAAACACTATCTGCTTAATTGTTAGGTGTTAACATTTAAGTTGTGTTTACAATGGTGTGTGTGTGTGTGTGTGTGTTTGCTTTTTGAAGGATAGGAACTCTTTTTTATAATTTTAGTGAATGGTGTTTGCCCCAAATGGAAAAAAAATACATTTCTTGACTATTTTAGGGGTTTCTCTTGGGTTCACAAAGAAATATTTCTTTGTGAACCTAACCTTCAGTTTTACAGGTTTTTTTAATGTGCTTAAAATAGATTCCAAATAGAGTTCAAATCTCTTACAACAGAGAATTCAGAGAATTTTTCTCTAATACTGCATATTACTCAAAACCAATATCTCGTATGTTTGCAGAACCAGTATTGCCATGTTCAGACAATTCAGGTGGGACCTAGTGTGTAAATAACAAGCTCATAGCATCAGAAAGAAGAGTAATTCAAGTCATTTTGTGGATAATGCTGTCCTGTGAGTAAATACAGTTTGCTCATACATGATAGTTACAAGAGATGCAAGGCATTATAGTTTTCATTGTAATTTTAAGGAAAAACACTCTGTATTATCAGCACTGCCAGACTGTGGATGTTTGAACCAATGCCAGCTATTTCCTTTGCAAGGTGACACTTTGTGTATGTATGTGTGAAAGAGAAAAACAGAAGAGTTTCCCTTATTACTTGTAAATAAATTCTGCTGACAGACCTTGTGTTGCAGTGCGAAGTATAACAGAAAGGTGATAGAACAGCATTCCAATCTTGAAAACAAAAATAGGGAATAGCTTTAAATATTAATGTATTTATTTCAAAGCAGCCAAATCTGAGAATTTGATAATAAGTATATGCCACATATTTATTTAAAAAGGGGTGATAGTCTAGGGAGTATAACTAGGCTTACCAGATCTCCAACTGGGACAGAGTGCTAGACCTTTAGGAGAAGGAATGTGGGCAGGTGTAGCTTGTCAGGGCCTCTGAGAAGGGGGTTAAGGCAAGGGGGTAAATTGTACCCGGGCCCAGGGCCAAAAATGGGTTAAAAGGGGGGCCCAGGAGCAAAAATGGGGGCGAGGAGCCAACTTTACATGAAGGGAAAGAGGGCCCAAAAGAAACTTTGTACCCCCTAATAAAATTCCTCTGAGTGGCCCTGTAGCTTGTTAAACCTTAGAGCAAAATCCTAGGCATGTCTACTCAGAAGCAAGCCTCACTGAACACAATGGGGCTTACTTCTGAGTAGACATGCCTAGGATTTTGCTCTAAGGTTTAACAAGCTATACCTGCCCACATTTCTTCTTCTAAAGGTCTAGCACTCTGTCCCGGTTGAAGATCTGGTAAGCCTAAGTACCGTATTTTTCGCACTATAAGACACACTTTTTTCCCCAAAAAACATAGGGGGAAAAAAGCGTGCATCCTATGGTGCGAAGCCTGGGCTTGGGGGCGCTTTGGGGAGGCCTGCAGAGGCTCGCGCAGGCCTCCCCGAAGCCCCCACAGGCCTCCCCGATGTTCAGTTCGGGAGAAAACAGCGATTTTCGGCCATTTCCGGAAATGGCCGAAAATTGCTGTTTTCGGCCGAACTGAACATCAGGGAGGCCTGCAGAGGCTCGCGCAGGCCTCCCCGAAGCCCCCACAGGCCTCCTCGAAGCGCCCCCAAGCCCAGATAAGTAAAAACTTTTTTTTCTCTATTTTATGCTCCATAGGATGCATGCGTCCTATGGACCGATGCGTCCTATGGAGCGTAAAATACAGTATAACGTTTCTTTGCCTCTTTTTTTTCTATCTCAAGCATGACTGGATTTTGCCATGCACTGTCTTACTTTCTGAGTTTCAAGTGGCATTGCTCTTGCATGCAGAAAAAGTCATGAGCAGGAAGATTCCTTGCAACATGAAGGGACAACATCTACAACTTCAGACAAAACTATGGGCAAGCAAAAACTAGTGATGTTGCCAGATTTTGCATTTCCTGGCTTGGAAATACAAATCTCAGCAGCTCATAATGTTTACTTCAAATATGAGGATAAGCATGACAACCCTAAACATTTTCTTCTGGCTCAGATTGTAATCCAAGACAGAGAAGAAATTAAGAAATCTGCCTGCCTGCCTCCAACCCCTCCTCACCCAGTCACTAACCTGGCTTGCTGATCCAACAGCAGTAGTGAAAGGGAGAGAGGGGTCTCTGCCCTGTCCCCTGTCTGGTGCTTTCAATACTGTAAGTCAGGTACAAGAGTGCTAGGAAAACTACATCTCCTAGTACAGGGGAACCCAATCACCAAGCAGATTGGAAACTTCATCGTTCTGCGCCTGCGCAAACTGTGAAGACATGCGCAAGCGCAGAACGATGGAGCACCCTGCTGGGTGCTTTTCCAGAGTTCCTGCCGGTCGCAGGCAGAACGGAAGGCAGAAAAGCTTGCAATGGAAGTTCCGAATCGGCTCCGCCTCCTCCGATACACAAGCTAAGTGGGAGAAAGCATACACACAGGAAGTTGTTGTTATTGTTGTTCAGTCGTTAAGTCGTGTCCGACCCTTCGTGATCCCATGAACCATATCCCGCCAGGCCTTCCTGTCCTCCACTATCTTCCTGAGTTCGCTCATTTTCATGTTCGTTGCATCGGTGATGCTGTCTAACCATCTCATCCTTGGCCTTCCCCTTCTCCTTTTGCCTTCAATCTTTCCCAGCATCAGAGTCTTCTCCAGAGAGTCCTCTCTTCGCATTAGGTGGCCAAAATATTTGAGTTTCAGCCTCAGTACCTGTCCTTCCAGGGAACAGTCAGGCTTGATTTCATTTAGAATTGACTGATTTGATCTCCTAGCAGTCCAAGGGACTCTCAGGAGTCTTCTCCAGCACCACAGTTCAAAAGCATCTATTCTTCGGCGCTCAGCCTTCCTTATGGTCCAACTCTCGCAACCATACATTGCTACTGGGAACACCATCGCCCTGACTATACGAACTTTTGTTGGCATGGTGATATCTCTGCTTTTTATTATGCTGTCTAAGTTTGCCATAGCTTTCCTTCCAAGGAGTAAGCGTCTTTTAATTTCATGGCTGCTGTCTCCGTCTGCAGTGATCTTGGAACCCAGAAAAGTAAAATCTGTTACTGCTTCCATTTCTGCCCCTTCTATTTGCCAGGAATTGATGGGACCCGATGCCATGATCTTAGTTTTATTAATGTTGAGTTTCAAGCCAACTTTTGCACTCTCCTCTTTCACTCTCATCAAGAGGCTCTTTAGTTCTTCTTCACTTTCTGCCATTAGGGTGGTATTGTCTGCATATCTGAGGTTGTTGATATTTCTCCCAGCAATCTTGATTCCGGCTTGCGATTCATTCAGCCCTGCATTTCTCATAATGTACTCTGCATATAAGTTAAATAAGCAGGGTGACAATATACAGCCTTGCCGTACACACAGGAAGATTCCACTCAAAAACCCCGAAAAACCCCGGGGGGCTTTTTTAATTTTTTATTGGGGGCTCCGAAATCTGGGGGGCCCCCGTGGGGGCGCAGGTCCGTCGCTTGTGTCCCGTGCATTGCCATCGCTGCCAGATTGGCTCCAACAGTGAGGGGGAGGGGCCGCTGACCAGTGTAACGGAGTCTTGCAGAACTACTTGCTGCCGCCCTGGTCTAGCTACACCACTGGATTTCAGTGATATGGGTTTATGTAGATATTTATATGGGGAGGCTTCTGAATATACAGTATACAATGACAAGATAACAACTCACAAGAATACCATAAATATACCTTTTTGTATAATCTCTTGCTATAACAGAAAAGAAATATATTCAATGACAAAGATTTTTGAAAACAAACCTTTACCAGAGACCAGCCACCAAGTTACATTATGCAATAAACAGCCATCTTCCAACTTCCTTTGATCCAGAGAATTTATTTATAGTTTTATTGATTGAAAGGCTTTGGTCTTTAATCTCCTCCATTTATGATCTAGATCTGTTTACTTTGTCTAAGCTTCAAGGAGCTGTCTGTCATTGACTTTCCTCCAAAATTAACTTTAACCATATATATTTCAAAAGATGTTGGTTAATGGATTTTGCTGATAAAACATTAATTATTGATTTTAGGAGAAGGAAGCACCAATTCCCAGTGTGCAGTGTGAAGTAGTATTGCTAACTATAGACTCAAATTTACGTTGGAGCCTTGGTATCTTTGTATTTGACATTTTGTGTTTAGGTTTCAATACCATTTTTTCCACCTCTGGTTTTTTTTTGGGGGGGGGGAGTATAGAAAAATTAACTGTATAAATGTTAGTTCATGAAGAATTGGTGTTCAGGGATTTCTAGCTTACTTTCTTAATAGGTTGTACCAAGATTCCTGGTCCTCTCTTTATGGAAAGCATAAAGAGACTGCAAAGTTTAATGACTAGACCAGGGGTGTCAAGCATAAGGCCTGTGGACCTCATGATAATTGGGCTCTCCCAGCACCACCATCAGCTGCTCTCAGCTTCTGAGCTGTGAAGTGACGCATTGGCTGGAGCAGCAGTGGCGTCACGCTGCGATTTGGGGGGGGGGCGACCCGACAGGCCACTGCCCCGGGCGCCCCCCCACACCTGCCCCTTTAATCGTTGGAGCCGGCTCGGGGACATCTTCCCTGGCCGGCTGCCCGGGGCCTTCTGAGGAAGGCCCATTGCGTGAACATTATTTATAATGTTTTTTGTGCATGCGCAGACCGTTCCTGAGGGAAAAGATGCTGTCAAGGTGCTGGAAGAGCCCAATTATCACACAGGTCGCCCTTTCAGCAGTTCTTAACAACTCTCAGCTGATGAGCTGCGAAGTGACACCTCAGCAGAAGCGGCACTGCTGAAAGGGCAGCCCGCATGATAATTGGGCTCTCCCATATCTTGAAAATATTTTTGCATATTTGCATATTTTCTTTTCTGTCATTTGCAGCTAATTAGTTCCTAAGTGCGAAACAAGTGCTTATATCTGGTTATCTCCTGCTTAATGACATCACTTCCAGCCCTCAACAGGTGCCATGAATGCTATTTTGCCTGCTGTATAAAACAAGTTTGACACCTCTGGTCTGTACCATATCAACCAGGAGGGGTGCGGGAGGTGCTTGATCTTGGCTGAGCAGTAGAAGCCAAAAGAGGTAGACTAGGGTTTAGGGACTGGGATCAGGTTAGGGCAGAACCAGCCTACTATTAGGCAGTGTGGCATGGCTGCCTCAGGGGAGCAAATTTGAGTGTCATTAAAGAGCAGTACAGTTTTACCTCCAATAGCACGGGACATACATTCCCTGAAAATCGAGCACTGCATGAAACAGTGCTATAGGAGACATCATTGAATAATTAGGCAGGAAACTGGTGGTGATTGACCAAGTGCTACCCAGTATGCACTGCTCCCATTGGCTACAACAGCTGTCAATCACATCCATGATAAAGAACTCTGTAGCAAACACGTGCAAAAGAAAAATGCGTTATGGGAAGTAGTACTGTAAATTATTTCTGACTTATGTTTTTACCACCAGAACGATGTAATTTGGATGTTCACAATAGGCACCAGACTATCTTGGGGGCGGGGGGGGGGCGGGGAGTCTTTGTGCAGGGTAGAGAACTCTCACTTTTAAGCTACTGTAGGTTCTGCCAAGTTGCCTCTCTGATTCATGAAGTTTTACTTTATACTATCTACATTTATTCCAGATTTAACACTAAAACCAGGATTTTCTAGAAGCTGGATTCCATGCTGCTTAACATGAAGAATATTCTCGACTCTGCCTGATGCAAAGAGAAAGATGCACATTGCACTCCTTCATCCAACATTAGGGATTCAGGAGGCAATTTGTTACTTTTGAGCATCAGAGTGGAGGCATCACAGTATGAATTGTATTTGCTTAGAAATGGAGAACACCTTGTGGACTCTATTATCCCATAACTGTGGGAGAATGAGCTTTACATTTACCTGGCAGCCTTACCATCTAAGCGCTTTTGTTATTGCCTGAACTGGTTTCTTTCTTTCATACAAAACAAGACAAACATATCACACAGCAGGAGTAAAGAGAGCAAGAGAGAAAATGCACATGTTTGTGTCTTGCTCTAGTTTCTTTTCTGAAAGACCGCAGTGCATTGAAACACAATGCATTGCTCACTTTTTTTACTGTTGAGCTACAGGTGCTCCTCTTATCCAGAAAGCCTTTTGCTCATCTGCTTCGAAAGTCTCTCAGTCTGCTCTGCTCACGAGAGACAGAACTATTAAGGACTTGTCTTTGTCTTGTAAAAATGTGTTCCAATCATGCTTATGGAAGAAGTATCTTTTTGTTTTTTATTATATGTTAACTGTATCTAAGTATGATACAAAGCTGACTTTGGCATTTTCAGGCTCAAAAGGTTGACTCAGGACAAAGAAACAGACTGCAATCCTAAATATGTTTACCTGGAAGTAAGTCCCATTGAACACAGTGGGACTTATTTCTGATCAGACATGTATAGGATTTCACTGAAAATGTATTAAAGAAAAAAATTGAAGAAAGGATGTCAGGGAATGGTGAGCTTAAAAAGTATTTCTGGGGAAATAGAAACTTAGAATTAGCCACCAGATTGGTCCAAAGCTGAGAGGGAGGTTCAACTCTTTCTTATGTAAACTGAAGCTGAGATGGGACAGTCTCTTGGGTCTGATGAGAACATTTGTCCTAAATTCCTATGTGTCAAATAGTATATGTACAGTATATAAATAATATACCATTGTGTATTATAGTATTATATTATATTACATCAGGGGTGTCAAATATAAGGCCCACGGGCTGGATATGGCTCACAGAAGCTCTTTATCCCCGTCCACGTGATAATTGGGCTCTCCTAGCGCTGCCCTTTCAGCAGTGCCACTTCTGCCAAAACTCTGGTTTGGAGAGAAGGAAGGAGGCCTCAGAAGGCAAAGAACGCTATGGGGGAAGGGGCAGACCAAGAGGGGCGAGAGAGGGAGATAGTGCCAAGATAGTGCCAAGGCTCTGGGCCACCCTTTCAGCATCGCCACTTCTGCCGAGGCATCACTTCACAGAGCATCTCTCAGCTGCTGAGCTGCAAACTGACACCTTGGCAGAAGCGGCATTGCTGAAAGAGCAGCCTGTGTGATAATTGGGCTCTCCCAGCAAGATATCTTGAAAATATGATCGAGATTTGCATATTTTCGCTTCCGTCATTTGCAGCTAATTAGTTTCTACTTGAGAACAAAGTGGCTATTTCTGGCCATCACCTGCTTAATGACATCATTTTCTACTTAATGATGTCACTTCCGGACCTCAGCAGCAGGCGCCATGAATGCTATTCAGCCTCCTGTATGAAATGAGTTTGACACCCCTGTATTATACTATATTATAATCATATTATTAGTATTATATTATATAATATGCTAGTAGAAAAGTTTAGCACTAATACTGTCTGGAGATGCTCAGAGCCACAGTGATACATGACATCAGGCATTTGTATATCGGTTTTAGCTGAGTCCCCAACTTCACATGTTTTAAGGCCAAATCAGACTTTATATGGAAGGCATAACATGGGCCTGTATGTGTTGGTTTTTCTATAAATAGCACGGTGGCAGTTGTGAAATGGGGTGAAACCGCTGTGGGGGAAAGGGGGGATTTGGGACTTTGTCCCCACTGTGGTTCTAATCCCAATCTCACAATCCCTGTGCTGTTTTTATCTTTAACAGAAAAATGTTTCCATTGGATTTCCTCCCTTGTAGAATAAGAGGAAGATCCTAGTGAATAAGAACCAGTTTCCTCTGTCCTGTGACTTTTACCTTTGCAGAAATCCAACCAGAGAACTATTAATGAAGGAACATTTCATAAAGAGATGGTGGGATAGATCCCACCCACTTCCCAGGCCCGAACCACCCATTTACACCCTGCCCCCACACCATTCCGCCTCCATGCTGCTTCGCACAGATCCTACTTGTTCTAGTGCACACTGCTCCTTCGGTGCGCCTGGACTGGCGCATGCCTTCGCACCTGCCTGGGCGATTACTGTGCCATCGCAAAGTGCTGGACATGCTGTGCCGGTGCAGGAATAGCACAGGATTGTGCTGTTAATTACATTTGGAAAAGTACTGGCAACCAATGCAGCTGACAAAGGAAATGCATGATATGATCACAAACTGGTCTTCAGTTTCAGATGGTCTTCAAGGGCAGTTCCATATAGAGTAATTTATAGTATTCCAAATGAGACATAGCCAGTACATGGACTGCCACAGTTAGGTCTGACTGACCTAAGAAGGGATACAGAGGCACACCAGCCTCAGCTGGGCAAAAGCATTCTGCCCCAAGATGGCAGGGGACCCTAGGGCAAAGTCCTGTACTGGGTGCCTGATGGCGTGTTGGACCCCTTCTCATGCTAAACGTACTGGCAGATGGGAAGGGGGATGTGGTGGGCTTCCGTTTTGACAGCGGGGTTTTCCGCGCTTTTTTGAAAAATAAAAGAATGGAGTAGGACGCTGAGTACTTCAACATCTACCAGTTTACTTTGGAATGCCCCAGAAGATGTGTCTGGACTAAGACACGAAACGTCGGGTCCTTGAGTTCCAGTTTTTGATTTTAAATAATTTCTGTTTGTCCGGGTCTTTGGGCTGCCACAGTCTAAACCGGATAAAATCGTCTTTGTTTTTATCGGCTGGATCGCTACTTTTACTTTTTGACTATGACCGTGCTACCCGTGCTACCTTCTTCTATAAACATAGTTGCTGGTTATAACAGTTTCCGTTCGAAATCAAGACATATACCTTTAAGTGTGATTTTTTTGAAAATTTTAAAAAAGTTCGATTTTCCAGAATTTCAAAATTAATATTATTTGAATATTTTTGAATTTCTTGAAAATTTACAAGTCTGTCATGTTGTATATAAAATGAAAGCCCTATTCATACGCTGTAAAACGACACCTGTCCCATGTCTGTAGCTTTCATCGTTATCCTGTAACCGGCGTTTGAAGGTATGGTGACAAGTGAATTTTGGCCTTTTTTGGCAATTTTGAACATTCAATATCTCAAAAACGGATGGACAAAAAAATCTGATTTTTTTTTAAAAAACATCTCATGGTAAGGTACAAATGTACTGAAAATGAACAAAATCTATGACATCAAGGATTTTTCATTGGTTGATTTCACATGGAATGACCCCTATAAAGCAGAACTGAGATCACAAGGTAGTCTTACAGCCCAATCCTGTGTAACACTTGCACTGGTGTAACAGTAGATCCACCGGCGTAAGAGCACATGCCAGTGTAAGTTGCCGTGCACCGACAGACATAACTTACTGTATGCTGAAAATGCGCAGTTTAGATGCAGAACGGATGCCGCTACAACTCCACCGGCGCAGGGGGCATTCCATAGGTGTTTGGACGCCACCAGAATGCCCGCTGTGCAGCGGCGTCCATCCTGCATCCGAACTGTGCGTGCGCAGTGTCCAAGGGTGGTTAAGCTGGTGTCTGTCCTGCATCCATTGGAGTACGGCAAGTTACACTGGCATAAGTGCACTTACACCGTTGGATCTACTGTTACACCGATGCAAGAGTTACACAGGATTGGACTGTTAGTATAAGATCCTGGTCAGTTGAGAGATGGTGCCATCTAGAGCCAAGAAGTGGACCCAGCACCTGTGGTGAAATTACTTACTCTTCCCAGCCCACCCACGATCACGTCCATATCAATAAACACATTACATGGTATAGCCTGTAACATTTATATAATGCGTAACTACCCAAAAGAGGCAGATATGGCTCATTCTTTACCAAGAAAAGCAGTCTTTAGTTCAGTGCATTTGGTAGTCATGAACTCAGGCTGAAGATATTATATGCTTAAGTAGGTTTAATATGTCTGTATTGAATTCAGATTTCATTTTAACCTTTTAAAAAGAGAACCTTCCCATAGCTGAAATATAATTTTTAACAATTTAAATTTAAAAAAATCCTTTTCATACTTTTAAAAACTCATTTATTTTTTAAAAAATCTACTTATTATCAAATTCAAGAATAAAGAGGTGGGCAAATAAATCCTAAATCCTGACATTACTTAATGCTGGTTGCTGACAATGGGTAAGTAGTTCCAGGAATGATTCACGTGAATAAGGATTATTTTTATTTGTATGGGACAGAAGATGGCAAGTTGTGTCTTATACCTGGTTACTTACTGATATGATTCAACAGGTTTGTCCATCTCTCAATTTCATGTACAGAACAGATTACTCTTGAGAATAGTTTTAATCTTACTGTACTGCTGGAACTTGCCTGCACCGCAAATCTTGTTAATTGTATGTTTTGCCTGGAGCTAAAATGAAGCCAAAGCAGAGTGAGAGTACTGGGTTAGGTGCTTGGCAATTTATTTTCAGCTAAATAGTCAGCAACTATTACTACCTGACAAGCTACAGAGTTCCTCTGAGCAGCAGGTCACCACCAAATTACCCCAATTATTCATCATGGCATGCTTAATTTTATTTAGCAATCCACGGTCAGTTTACAACACAGCACTAACCTTCTGGCAGGCAGGCACTGTTTGACTATTCAAACATGGTGTAATCTACACTGCTTTGCGACATATTTAAAGTCTATTAATTGTTAATGCTGCACCTTCTTGGAGTCTAGTCGAGAGCAGATTGCCTTCTGTTCTCCAGTTTGGCAAAGAACGTCAGTCGCTCCCACTGGAGTCCGGAGCTCAGCCTCCAGAGACTCTGTCAGTCGTATTGTTTGTGTGAGTTTCTCTTGGCACGGCTTGCTCTTGGAGACGGAGATTTTCATCGCAGTCTGCGTTACATTGTGGTGTTGCCTTGCTCATTTTAACTACCAACTGCCTGGTGTTAACACTGTGGATTATTGTCCAGAAATCTCAGGAGAAGCGCTGCTGGGTCTTCAAACAGTCCTACAGACAAGTCTTTCTTTCTGCTGTTTCTCTTTAATGGTCCAGCCGCTTCAGATGGTCCAGGTACTTTTTATTGCTGCAGTGTCTTGTTATTAGCAGCCCTGGCCATTAGCAGTTTAATTGAAAAAAGCGAGGGGGGGGATGTCACTGTGTATTTAGAAAGCTACCTGTCAATACAGAATTTGCTGCATAAGTGCAGTAGGGACATGCATCACTTGTATACTATATTGCATGCTCACTGAAGCTGCAGCAAACGCTGCATATAAAATCCTGTGGTGTGTGTGAGAGCCAGAATTTGGTATTGTCAGATAATACATGTCTTGGACATATTGCATATGCAAATTTAGTAACCCCTGCCTTAGGATTATTATTGTGTGCAGTGATTCCATAAATGACTGACTAAAAAAAAAATTGGTAACTGTTGCTCCAAGAGTGATATTTAATTTTTGTGTGAAGGTTAGCTCTTTCTGTGTAGACTTAGAACAGAAATAGTGGGTTCCTTTCAAGAAGTTTCTGTGGAAAATGTCTTCTGTTCATGTTTAATTAAGTCGCTGTTTTCCCCAGTTCATGTTGTTGTTAAAATATATTACTTTAATAATGAAATCGAACACAATGATCCAAAAGGTTCCAAAAAGAAGACATTTTAATGACTGTATCTGCTGTTTGGAAGTTAATTAGGATTCTGGAAAGCTGAGGTCTTAATCCTGGATTGACTAAATGAAGTAACGGTAGCTGAACACTTGAGGTTATACAGATACAGCCGTGTGTACCTGTGGCCAAAGTAATTGCAACAGAAAAGAAAAAGCACTCATGCTGCACTTCAGACACACCATTTTTCTAATACAAGGCACGGACATCGAGTCACTCTTTAAGTCCACGGATTTCAGTGAGCGGAAAGCATATGCTTAAACCTCTCTCATTAAAATCAATAGGATTTAAAATAACAGCGATTAACTACGGTTGATTTGTACCCACTATCCATGGAGATTATCTCCATGTAGGTAAAATATAATGTATGAAGCAGCCCTCGTGCATAGACAAAAGCACATATAGAATCATGGGGAGTTTCATTACCAACTTCAGTGGAGTTTGGATCACATCTGTTCTCTAGTGCATTGGTCCGCAGCTGGTGTGTTGGACCCCAAAGAGGAGTTACAGGTCAGCCAAAGGTGACTCATACTAGGGACCCAACCACATTTTATTATATTTTCACAGTTTTCTGAAAAGGAAGGGGAAACGGAGGATGAAGCAGAAAGATGGGGTATGAAAAGAAATTTGCAGAAAGTAGGGGGGGGTGGAGAGACAAATGAGATTCTTGCAGTGGACTATATTTCAGAATGGATGCATGCAGTTGAACCTTTGCCAGACCCAGATGATAAGGATCTCACTAGTGAACCTGTGAAGTGGAGCATCAGTGACCGCAGAGCACATCAGCAGAGAGACCTACAGAGACTCAGAGTTGGCACTCATTGTAGGATGGATGCAGAACAGGTGGCCGAAAAGAATCCAGGGCAAGGGATTTTTTTTTTCAACAATGGGTGCTGCTTGGAATACCCCCTACCAGCCATCCTCCAGGTGCACAGTCAGTAAAGTTAGGAGCATAATGCATGGAACAGTCTCAGGTACAGCTGCCCAGAACAGACAATTAAAAGGAATCTGGATTGCATCCACTGGGTGTCATCCAAGTACAAGGAAGGTGTGAGGCAGAGGAAGGCATGGTAGCAAAACATGGATCCACACAAGAGCCGAAGGCAGTGACCTGAAGAGCTTTGGATGTGGAAGAGGAGGATCCCATCACAGGAAAAGAGCAAGCATCAGAATAAGCAGTCTTTCTGGAGTCCCATAGAGCAAGAGTGCCTCAGGAGTAATGCAGGACAAAAATAACCACAGGATATTTCAGAAGTTAACAGACTTCCAGACAGCACAATCCTGTGTAACAGTATATGCACCGGTGTAAGTGCACTTATGCCAGTGTAATTGCACTTACACCGGTGCATCTACTGTCACACTGGTGCAAGGTTACACAGGATTGTGCTGTAAGAGCCCAATCCTATGCACATCTACACAGAAGTAAGTTCCATTATAGTCAATGGGGCTGACTCCCATTGTGGATAGGATTACAGCCTAATAGCCCAATCCTATCCCCTGCCACACTGTAGCATGCAGCCGTGCCATGGAGGCATACACTGCATGCTATGGTGGGAGGGCGATCAGGAAGCCTCCTGATGGCCTATGGGTATTCTTGGACATACACCAGCTATACAGGGTTATTCAAAAAGGATGGCGCAAAAGTAAAGCTGATTTATTCTTAAATGAACGGACATACCACAACCATCATGACATGGACAGCGCAATCCTATCCAACTAATACCACTGGTGTAACCAGCGGGGGAGGGCAGGGCGGGAGGCTTTGGAGGGAAGATTTAAACCCCCTTTGGTTTAAATCTCCCCTTTCGCTGCACCGCTGTTTACACCGATGGTGTAAGTTGGATAGGATTGCGCTGGAAAAGAAAAAAAACCTGTCCAAGTTTCACATGCACATTATAAATGTTAGATGCGAAGCTACAATGGGGCGGGGAGGGAAATGTCCTGGGTGACAACCATGGTCTCCTCATGTCAGTTCATTTAATATGTCAGTTCATTTAAGAAAAATCATAAGTTCGAGGAGAGAAAAGGGGAGGTTCCAATGAAAAAAGAGGGGATAGGATCCTGGCACATGTTGGTGCCACTGGGATCCAACCATTGAGTATATTCATGGAATTATTACAGGATTTTTTTTTCTAGCAGAGGTATTTAGAAAAAGAGAGTGATACCATGCATTTATGGTATTTCCAATTCTTTGTAAAATTATTGGTTGTCTTTCTCTAGTGAGTTATTCTTAGCTTAGGAACTGTGGTTTCCATTTTATGGGTTCTGTACCTGTTATCCGTCTGCTGTAGAAAATAGATAGACCATGTATCCAAAACGTTTCTTGAGTGGTGAAGGTTTCTTGCTATACAAGAAAGAAGTTTTAATAATACTTATGTTTCCAAGAAACGGTTTAACAGACCAAAGATTCAAATACAGTTGAACTCTTGGTTTGAGATCAAATATATGTACATTTTATCTGCTCTATGAATTAATACTATGCCTGTTACAAGCTTTCACAAGTGCAAAGTTTAAAAATTCAATTTTAAAGGCCAGCGGGTGGCGCAGTGGGTTAAACCGCTGAACCATAAGCTGTCGATCGAAAGGTCGGCAGTTCGATTCCCGCGACGGGGTGAGCGCTCGTTGCTTGGCCAGCTCCTGCCAACCTAGCAGTTCCAAAGCATGTTAATGTGAGTAGATAAATAGGTACCGCTTGCGGGAAGGTAAACAGCGCTCCGTGTTCCAGCCGCATGCTACGCGCTGTGGCAAGGAGAGTCATGCCGGCCACATGACCACGGAGGTGTCTTCGGACAACGCTGGCTCTTCGGCTTTGAAATGGAGATGAGCACCACACCCTAGAGTCGGACACGACTGGACTTAATTGTCAGGGGATACCTTTACCTTAAACATTCAGTAGAATTGCATCACTTGTTGATTTTATAAGAGAAGACCTCTGGGAATATGAGTCAGTTGTTCCTAGTATGAAAGAAGTATAAAGGTACCGGTTTTAAAATAAACACTTTCACAAAGTATGAATTTTCCAATTAATTTTTCGTGAGTGAGAAAATCAGGACATTGTTGCATTTCCTCTGGGATCCAGGGTGGTGGACCTTCCTTGAAGGAAATGGGAAAGCATTTGGGGCTTTTTAGTTTAAAAGAAAAAGAACACAGAGGTATGTAGCAGCTGGGGCAAGCCTTATTCAATTATTATTAGTTTAGAAAAAACAGATAGAAATATTTTTTTTCTCCCAATACAACTAGGGGTCACCCAATGAGCCCTATGAGTAGATTCAAAGTGACAAAAGAGAACTATTTCTCCCAGTAATCACAGTAATTAATTTATGGAATTCACTACCACAAGTTGAGATGATAGGTTAGGTGGGCCTTAAAACGGTACTGGGCAAGCTCATGCTGAAGGGACTTGTCTGTCAGTAGCTTTTAGCTTAATTACTATATGGATCCTCCATATTGAGAGGAAGTGAGATACTTTAGGCCAGCGTTTCCCAACCTTTACAGCCCACATGCCACCTACGCGGGTCTCCAACCGGCTGCATACTACCGGAAGTGTGCAGATGATATCATTGGCACTTACTTTCAGGTTTGCAGCTGCGCTGGAGCTCGGAAAAGCAATATGAGGCACAGGGGAGGGTGGGAGAGCCACTCCCTGCACCTAGAGCCTGTGCACTCAAACTCTGCCGGCTTGGCAGAGCTTGAGGCGCCACTTTTTGGACTCCGGTGCAGCGTCGCGCAGCCGAGATGGTGGCCGCTATCTTGGCCGCCAGCAGCCTGTGTACAACCAGCCTGTGGTCCGCGTACATGTACCAGATGTACATGTACCACAGGTTGGGAACCTCTGCTTTAGGCAATACTTTGTCCACCAACCCCTCTTCACATATTCGTTAAAATCAGTGGCGTAGCTTGGGGGGGGGAGTAGGTCCCACTACCTCAGGCAGCAAGCCAGAGGGAGGGCGTTTTGCTAGGGAAGCATGCAATGCTCGCCGCTCCGAGCAGTTGGAGCGAAGTTTTGCCCACCTTCAGAGTTCAGAGCCATTCTGGAATCGGTGGTAGGGCAATGACGCAGGGGGCGGGACGTCCCCGGGTACCAGCCAGCCCAGCTACGCTACTGGTTAGCACACTATGAGCTCACGCACTCCACCTACTTTCCAGCACGTCAGGACTTCTTAACTGTAATTGCATAGTTGCCTGAACTGTTTTCCACATGATTAAGCTAAAAAGCCCTGGTGTGCCAGGAAATGGGTGGTGCAAGTGGTGCATGTGTGCTAATGACACGCCTGTAACACAAGCATGCAAATAGGGGATGGCAGACCAAGTATTGTATGAACCAACTCATTGTACCTCTGAATACCATGTGCTGGGGAAAAATGACAGGAGAAGGCTCCTGTCCTTTATCATCTGCTTATGAGCTTCCCTGGGGCATCTGGGTGGAAACAAAATGCTGGACTAGATGGACCTTTTGATCTGACCCAGCGGGGGCCTTCTGAGGTTCTTATTTTCTAACACTCTCCTTATTTCTCCAGTTGTAAACCTGTGCAGAAATTCAAGACAACTTTCTGATAGCATTTCACAAGAACGTTATTCTGAGCTTGGTTTTAACTCATAGTTAGACCAGCAAATGGAAGACAATCATTTTTATAAAGGGAGAAATGGATTGGTTTCTAAGTTGGAAAAAACCTGTCCAGCAAGACCAGTTTGGCAACAAACACACACAAGCTGAACACATTCCATAAGAAAATCCTGCATGTTTTAAGCCCTGAAAAATCTTCCTTGTCTCTCAACAGTGTTTTGAGTTTTCTCTTTCAAGGGTGCAAAGCTAAAACGAGGTGAAAATACTGCACTGCCTGTGAGCTTCAGGTTTGGAGAGTTGCTTGGTGCTGTGAAGGTGTGGCTGAAGTAGGAAGGCAGGACCTGGAGCTCTTTGGGGTTTTCTTCCTCCTGCATAAATGCATTTGTGAGGGGTTGGCATCATCTTTCAGTGGTCAAAGAAAAAAGTGCTCTGCCATGTCGTAATCGTTGGTCTTTTGCAAACTTCCTGTCACCTGCTATTGGGGGTGGGGGGTTGACTTTTTTATGCTGTTTACTCTTCTTTAATGCAGAGAACAATGCTTTGAGAAAATAAATCTTTCTGTTCAGCTTTTATTTCTTCATGGCAGGTACCCTATGAAAATTGTCACTTGAATGTTTTAATTTTTGCTCCCCAGATGGATCCGGTGCAAAAAGCAGTCATAAACCATACATTCGGCGTGTCACTTCCCCCAAAGAAGAAGCAAGTCATTTCTTGTAACGTTTGTCAGCTTCGTTTCAACTCGGACGTGAGTATCTTTTGTCCTCTATTCTAAGTGTTTCATTTTGGATTTGCTGAGTTTGTGTGGTCAAAGCATATTTTAAAGCACATTCATATACGGTACTAGTATGTAAGAAAATCTTGATTTTTGTAAAGTGGATTACAAAATATATAAATATAAAAAACAAGTCACTTTAATGCTTTCTGGTATCTGCTAGCAGTTAGATTCATCAGACTGCATAGCCACTACCAGGTTATTTTTTTATATTTAATCACCAGAATTGATGGGTGGTATTTTCTAGCACTCCCCACTATTTCAGTCAACTACAGGCCACCCCCAGAAACGTGACGGGTTATTAAATTGTGCTTGTCCTTGGACATAGTGCTTGTCAGTTATCTCAGGGCTTTTGTACCCCTTGGCTAGAACACTAGAAGGTGGGAGCAAGCAAGTTTACTTCTTAGTTGGCAACTGGGCAGTTTTCTGCCCATGTTTAGGCTTACCAGCTCTCCAACCGGGACAGAGTGCTAGACCTTTAGGAGAAGGAATGTGGGCAAGTGTAGCTTGTTAAACCTTAGAGCACAATCCTAGGCATGTCTACTCGGAAGCAAGCCCCACTAAACACAATGGGGGCTAGCTTCTGAGTAGACATGCCTAGGATTGTGCTCTAAGGTTTAACAAGCTACACCTGCCCACATTCCTTCTCCTAAAGGGGTACACTCTGTCACGGGAAGCCTAGCCCATGTTCTTTTCCTAATCCCACCTAAAAGAAAAAGGGTGAAAGGCTTGCTTAAGAAAGAAAGCTGAAAGTTCAGAGCGAGGCCAGGGATATCCATGAGGGGGCCAGGCCCACACTATGGCTACAGCCCTGTTCTCTAAAATCCTTTTTTAAATAACTACAAATGAAAACAAGCTATCTAGATTTCAGAGACTGGGTTAAAACGGGTTCAACAGCCATGTAAAAAAGTTTATAGTTAAAAAATCAAAATTTTAAAACATAAAAGTATTTGAAAATGATTAAAACAGCACAACGTTTCATTCGTCAATGTGAAACCTGTCAGGTGAGCGAGCCTAAGCAGCGAGATGGTGAAGCAAGGTAAGCCACAGCATTGTATATAAAATAAGTAAAAGAAAGTATTTATTTATTTTATTTATTTATTTTTCACATTTTTATACCGCCCTTCCTCCAAGGAGCTCAGAGTGGTGTACATATTTCCTCCACTCCTTTTGTTCTCACAACAACCCTGTGAGGTAGGTGGGGCTGAGAGATAGTGACTGGCCCAAGGTCACCCAGGAAGCTTCATGGCTGAGCGGGGATTTGAACCTGGATCTTCCAGGTCTAAGTCCGACTCCCAAACCACTACACCATCCTGTATGTGCCTTTAAGAGCAAAGACAAGCTGCTAGCAACTGTTCTGCAACTCAGTTACATGCATAGGCAATTAGGTGCTAATTAGTTTCCTCCAGCTGACCCATCTTCTTCTCCTCCTTTATATACAACGCTGTGGCTTACCTGGCTTCATCATCTCGCAGCTTAGGCTCGCTCACCTGATGAGATTCGCAGTTACGAATGAAACGTTGTGCTGTTTTAATCATTTTTAAATACTTTTATGTTTTTAAATTTTGATTTTTTTTTAACTATAAACTTTTTTACATGGCTGTTGAATCCATTTTAACCCAATCTGTGATCATTGCAGGCCATGAAACTTTACATCTTACTATTCTAGATTTATTCTGAACACGGATAAATGCATGTATGCTGGGCTATACCTTTTATGTATATATATAAAAAAAATAAGTCCTTGTGCAGGGCTTAATATGAGCCATAACTGGACAAACCCTAGAAACGTTTTTGAATGCCCAGGATTTGCTCCTTGAACACATGAAATAGGAAGACAGAGGGGAGCCTCTCTGAGTGTATGCCAAGTGTATTTCACTCACATTCAGTAACCACAGCTGGCGTTGCACTTCTGTGTGGTCAGGAGGTAGGACTGCTTAGTCAGGAGACATGCCTCCTATGTCGGCAGCATTTCTTTTTTTTTAAGAATGAACCTCTAGGCTCATCCCTAATTTTTTTCCAAAGGCCCCAAAATTTTCATTGAGAATCTGAGACAAAAGTGGCCATTGCCCGTTCCTTTTCAGCAGATATTCTGACCTAGTTCCCTCCAAGTTTCATAACATCATTTTCTGTGATAATCTAAACATAGCTTTTGAAACATTTCACCAAATAGTTAAATCTGTAGGCAAGTCACCATTTTGTTTTTCTTTCCTGGTTACTTCAGTGTTCCATCAATTTGGCAAAGCCTCTATTGAGCTATCTACATAAAATAATTCAGATCAGACTGCCCTCTTTTGAAATAAAAACACATAAAATGAATTCATATTCTAAGATTACAAATGCCTAGCATTTTCCTTCAGTAGTTAACCTCAAGGCAAGTAATTAGCTTGTATAACACATTTAAAACATTATCATGCCTATTATTAAATTTTGCTCACCACCTGTTAACATAGACTTTTTGAAATCAAAGCTCAGTTTTGAAAGATTGGCTAGTTCTGTTGGTTTATTTGTCACCTGTTTCCTGTCCTTTTTCCATTTAGTTCAAATAGCATTTTGGCATCACAACAACTCTATGGGGTTGGCTAGGCTAACAGTGCAATCCTGCACAACTATAGGCTGGTGGAGCTAGTGCTCCCCCGACCCAGGATGTCATAAACTTGCCATAAAGCACATTTTCGGAACCTGGAGAGTAAGCGGCGCTGGCAAGGAGGCCGGCACCACTCACTCCATTACCTACCTGAACCTGTGCCGGCTGCCACAGGTGAGTGCTGCACCGGTCTGTGCAGGGGGTGGGCGAGGGCATGGGGAGGGCGGGCAGGGGTGGCGAGGGAGCCAGCCTGGGCTAGGAGGGGGCGGGAATATCGGCGCTGAGCTGCGCCAATATCCTATGCCCCGTCACAGCCCGGACTAGCCTTACTCGGCCTCTCCGGTTGTGCACCAGCTTCAGACCTGGTGTGCATCCGAGGAGGTCCATTGCAGCCCACGCCGCTTACACACGAACTTCCCCTTTTCCCAAGGTGTGCCTGGGCAGGCTGCAATGGACCTAGGTTACAGCAGTCAGCCCTTTAGACCGACCGCGTATAGTTAGTGACTTGCTTGAGGTCCCCCAGCATGTTTCAAAATTGAATGAGGATTTCATCATGAGTTCACCATGCCCAAACCCAACTCTCCAGCTGTTATCCCATGCTACCTTCTAATAAGAAATAGTTCTCCAAAAGGTTTTTCAGAGAACTGTAGTGATTTTTCTAAAACAAATAACAGCCATAGGGTGAACCAATCATTTCTGTGGAGGAGGTGGACTCCCCTGTAGTCCCAATCTAGATCAGGACCCTCACTGTTGCTGCTGCCCCTGGGAGGGAAGGTCCTATTGGCACCGATGAGGAGCATCTTTCCCATGAATATGGTGACTGTGTGTGTGTGGGGGGGGGGGTCCCATCTGGATTGATACTACAGCAAAAGTAGGGACCTCTTCCCGCATGACACAGTCCCAATCCTGGTTGCCCTCTGCAGCTGCTATTTAAACTGTAAAAAACCTAGGCACTTGTTTAGCATAATGTGGAATTTGGCCTTCATTTATCTGCTTTGCATGCTACAGGGCTGGCTCAACAATTTAGCTGAAGAGAGCCTGCTAAGATGTGGTTTATCAAGTCTGGCAGCTCTATTCTCTGAAGTTCTTTAGTCGTCTTTGTGTTCAATACCAAGTTTCAGAACCGACTCAAGCCATTTTACTTTCTCTGTTTTTAAGTAGAATTGTGTCCTTAGTCTCCCCCCCCCCCCAAGTGGTAGCTTTTCATTAGAGTACGTCTGTTTTTAACTTGAATTTAGCTTCCTTTTAAGTTTCTAAAGAGAGAACAAAAAACCCACCCCACCCCTTGATTATTGCCCTTTCACAGAATAATACATTTTATTTCTTTCTATGCCACGAAATTAATATCCACTGAGATTAAATATCACCTGCATGGTAGGTTTGCTCTTTCTACAGATCATGAAATCCCAGTTCAAATTTTGCCTCTGCTTTGAACTCAGTAGGCCTTAGACAAGCTGCTCCTTAGCCCTTCAACTGCAATATGGGGATAACAACATTCATCTGTTTTACAGGGTTGTTCTGGAGATTATAATAAGATCATGTATGTGCTTTGAACACTCTGAAGTGCTATGTAAATTTAGGGTTGAGCTGAAATGGCCACTCTGTTCATAGAAAATGAGGAAAGATCAGTGATTTTGAAAGGCTAAATGTGGGAGGTTTACTAAGGCAGCAGCAGTGCTCTTCTAGCTGTAGGTGGCAGCCATTTTTTCCCTAGAGTTCCCTGGGAACTAGGCTATGTACTAATGTAATGTTGTCCCGACACTAGGGGACTTATGGAGCAAAAATGATAGACCGAGGAGTCCCACAAGACTAGTGGGAGTGGAAAAAAGTGCCCTGGGAGGAAGTTTGGGTATATCATACTTTCCCCCCAAATTTGAGCAAAAAGCTCCTAAAGAGCATATTCTTAGTAAAGGTAAAGGTGACCCCTGACAATTAAGTCCAGTCATGTCTGACTCTAGGGTGTGGTGCTCATCCCCATTTCAAAGCCGAAGAGCCAGCGTTGTCCGAAGACGCCTCCGTGGTCATGTGGCCGGCGTGACTCTCCTTGCCGCAGCGTGTAGCATGCAGCTGGAACACGGAGCGCTGTTTACCTTCCCGCAAGCGGTACCTATTTATCTACTCGCATTGACATGCTTTGGAACTGCTAGGTTGGCAGGAGCTGGCCAAGCAACGAGAGCTCACCCTGTTGCGGATTCGAACTGCCGACCTTTCGATCGACAGCTCATGGTTCAGCGGTTTAACCCATTGACAAACACCTTAGTTTTTTATTCCCTTCTTTTCACCTTTTGAGGTCAGACACCCTCTGCTGGACTTCTGCCACACTGCACCTTGATAAACTGCTTTAGGCATGCAGAGGCACACAACCATTACTGATGGAGTTTTGATCCTCACATTCTTCTAATAACTTTAATTAAATTATATATTGTTCGTGTGAATGTGGCATATTATAGGGCAATCTGTAGATTCTGTATCCTGTCTTACAACCCAATCCTATTCTTGTGGTACACCAGTGTGCAGCAAGGTCCACTGTCATACCTGCAGTGCCATTCCCACTGCTGCTCAGGGCCAGCCCTAAGCCGATTCCATGCAATGTAGAGGCTGGCATGGTGAGCAGAGCTTGCGTTCAGCCCACCCACCCCAGCAGTGGGTGGGGGGCCTACAGCTCTTACAGCCAGCCCTGCCACTGCTGCCCCAGCCTAGCAGGCATTTAAAGAAAGAGGGAGGGGTCATGGATGTGAGTGAGAGGTTTGGATTTCAAGGGGGAAATTTGCATTGGCTTGGAAAAATAAGCTGATCTATTTCCACTGTTTTGGAAATACAGGGGGGGCCGCCGTATCCGCGGGGGATACGTTCCACAGAGAAACCTCCCCCCACAGAGACTCTAGCTATCACATAAGTCTTGTTGGTCAAGTCTGCAAAGCAGCTACAGCCTCGTAACTTTTGAAGAAAAACACGGAGGTTTCTCCAGCTAAAGGTAAGTGTGTGTGTGGGGGGGTGGATGCGACTCCCCAAACCTTCCACAGCCCCCACAGCCCCAGGCACTTATGTTTAGAAGAGAAACCTCCGTTTTTTTCTTCAAAAGTCCCTGCAAAGAAGCTGCAAACTCGGGACTTTTGAAGAAAAAAAATGAGGTTTCTCCTAAAAGTAAGTGCGGGGGGGGGGGCTGTGGAGGGTGCGGGGGGGATTTCTCATCCGTGGATAACTGAAACCGTGGATGAGGAATCAGTGGATACGGGGGGCCCCCTGTACCTCAGCTTGTTTCGGAGCCAACCTGACACAAGCGAGGCAGATGATGTCGCTATCTCTACTCCCTCCCACTACTGCAGATTTAGAACCCACAAAGAGTTATTATAAGGATTGCTCATCTGTAACTCCCTGTTCCAGAAAAGCTCTTAATTCACTTGTTCCTTTCTTTTCCTTGGGATGAACAAGTTTCTTATTTGTAGGAGTGTAAATTTTGTCTTGGTAATGAAGGATGAGTGCAAGGTATGGTGATTTCAGAAGAGGTGAGAAGGACAGAAGAACATGCTGTTCATGCATGCTGTTCTGATGGAACAGTCTGGAAATAACCAAGCATAGCAAGACCCTGCACACCCTGACTTCCACAGGTAGTGCTCATCAATTGGTGGAAAGAGCTGTTTACAGGACAACAAATGGTTTACAACAAAGATTGGAAAGCATCTTCAGACTAAGAGGTGAATGGCCCTAATTTTTCTTACAGCACAATCCTGTGTAACAGTAGATCCACCAGTGTAAGTGCACTTATGCCAGTGTAACTTGCTGTACACCGACGTACACAGGACGAACACCAGCGTAACCCCCCTTGGATGCCGTGCATGTGCAGTTTGGACGCAGGAAGGACTCCAGCGCAACTCCGCTGGCACAGGAGGCATTCTGGGGGTGTCTGACCCCCCCCCCCGGAATGCCCCCTGCACCGGCGGAGTTGCACTGGTATCTGTCTTGCGTCCGAACTGCACAACAAAACGTAAACACATACACACCTAATTTGAAGAAATGTTCAGGAATGAAAACAGATATGTGATTGTTTATCACCTGTATATAGATAAGTTCAGCTTTTAGAACTTGTTAAAGTTAAGGAATAATTCAAACAATTTTGCCGTTCATATTGGTCATTGATGTATCAGTTGATGGCTATATATTGATGCTGCATATCTTCTAAGTCCTAGGCTTACTTTTTCAGTATTCTTGTTGTTTATACAAGTGTTGTTTACATCCTTGTCTCTATCACAATAAGTAAAATTGCAGTCCTTCTCCCAGGTAAATGTGTGTATGTCTTACTGAACTCAGTGGGACTTACTTCTGAGTAGATTTGTATAGGATTGGGCTGCAAGAGCATCAGTTACAATACAGTGTCATTTACTATTTGAGCACATCTTTAGATCTTGGAGGAACGAGCAGCGGCGTCAATAGGGTTGGTGTTACCTGGTGCGGTAACACATGGTGTCACCCCCATTAACTTTATTTATTTTAATATATAACAGTACAGGTTACCCAACAAATCAGTAACCATCAAAAAACCAGTGGCCAACTTGATGACACTTGCACAACTGAAAAAGAGTTCTAGGATTAGCTCTGATACATAGACATGAGAGCTGATTCAAACTAACACCTTATTGGTTCCATGCTGTGTCATAATAACACCTCATTGGCTCTTGGAACAGTCAGTCTCATTGGTCAGTTTTGAGTTAAGGACATCCACTTTTTGTTACATAAAGCAGTTGTGTTTTCTTTTTCCGGTTAATGTTTTGATAGAATACAGATAATTCAACGCAGTTTGTTTCATTACATTCTGCATTAAATAACCTTTCCAATGATATATAACATTATGCTATTATTCATAAATATAAAGGATATAAATTATTGTCTGTCAAGGAGTCTGTACAATGGATAGAAGCACAAGTAAACTTGTAAGCACCCTGTGCAGGCCTAATTCTCACCGGAGCACTAAATCTGTGTTTTGGGTGTGCCAATTTAGACTGCATGTTGGAATGCGTCTCCACACATTGCTATGAGCAAATATTGGCACACCTACTTGCATGCCCACTCAATTGCTGAGGCGGAAGTTTCCTTTTTTGTTGGGGTAAAAATGCTAACCTCATTGTGACTCAACCCTATTGTTAAAGGCACAGAAATCTTTCTGTTTAAAAGGTGACATCATGGTCATACTCTCACTGGACTGTCACAGCCTACAATATCACTGGCTCTTCATCATTCCTACATTTGTCTTCTTCTTGTCATTCATTCCAAGAGCACACACACCTTACTGTTCTAGGCCATGTGTGCAATTCCCTAGCCCTGTCTCCCCAAGTCCTTCCTTTATATTTAGAGACCTTCCGGCGGGGCCTGGAGACATTTATTTTTAAACAAGCCCTCTGAGTTACCACCCAGCCTAACTATTTTAGTGTTCCAGCCCCTTTTTTTATAAGAGCTTTCTTATTGTACCTTGCTCTGTGTTTTTTAGATTGTATTAATGTTTTTTAATAGTTTTATATTGTATATTCTATCATATTGATGTTTTATAAGAGTTTTATAATATCTATTTATCATTTTATCATTTATGTATTGTTGTAAGCCGCTTTGGGTCCCCCTATTGGGGAAAAACGTGGGATATAAATTCAATAAATAATAATAATACCTCCCCATTTTCTTCAAGCCTAGCTTTTCCCTTTTTCCCAACCTTTCACCTTTCTCATTAAAAACCAGTTTTTCAGCATGCTGTTGCTGATCCCTCTAAGCTGCTATGAATGTTTGCGAACATTCCTTGACATCACAATAGATTATCAAGTGGTCTAAAGAGGCTCCTAAACAGGAGACAAGGCCAGATGTTGTTATACAAAAGATGGAACAGGGTGAGAAGAATGGACTTTTCTTTGAGCAGATAGCTGGGTGATATTCCTTTTTGGTCCCATCCAATTATGTGATTGTTATGAGAATTGTGTTCATACATATAGGCAAACTATTAAGACATTACGGATTTACTGAATGTTTTGAGTTCATATTTCTATAGACCTTCCCTAAACAACAATCAGATAGCCTCTTTCTGTTTTCTTGCTTTTCTGTGTTAACCAACAGAGTGGGTCAAATAGTAACAGGGGAGGAAAGAAGAATCCCAAATAGTTCAATGTCAAGAGTGTACAGCCTTACCACCATCTGCCATGTGACAGATATCCCCTACAAGCAGCTGTTCTGTGTTAGCCAGTGTCCCTGAAACAGCTCTATAATGTCAAATATCTGAAAATATAACTCTCCCTCAATCACAAATCCTGCTGCTGCTTGGGAGGGGGTGGGATCGACGGTGCTGGTGCATGCCGTATCCTATCCCCCTTCCTGGACCTGATTCACCTGACACAGATGCACTCGAACTTGCGCCAGTGATATCGCTGGTGCGAGTCCAAGTTGACCCATAGCAGTGACTGGGGCTTTCCTTGGGGGAAGGGGACAAATGTCTCCTTACCCCGAGGAGATGTTCTGCCTGCTAAACTCCCCCGTGGGATGCAGCGTATCCCGTACTGGTGCCGCTGCATCAGCATGTGGAAGTTCAGGTAGAATTGGGCTGCCCATTGGCTTCTGTATCAGGCTGTCTGAATTAAATCACTCTTTTATCCTGAATTCCTTCAGATGCCTTCCATCAACTCTAATCCAACAAATATGGTCATAGAATAATCTTGCTCAACTTTCCAGGTATTTTATTTCTGAGATTAACAGGGAGTATTGAGGAGTCTTCCCCTTTTCTACAGCTCCCACATAATTCGGAGAATACTTTATAATAATAAACAGTGCTGACTAAGGGACTCCATGTGGTTCCTCCCCACTTTTCCTGGAGAGGTGTATTAAATCAGCACTCCATCAATATACTTCTGTTGTATTCCATAAAAACGTATTTTATAATGAAATACCAGCAGAATGCTCTGGCATGCTAATTCAAATCAGTGTGTAGATTTTAGACACATAGATACACACGCCCCAGGCTACTTCAGTTTGGAGCCATCCTGATCACAGGGGAGGTGTATCATGCTGCATCAGTTCACACCCTATACTTCTCCATGCAGTTCTTTACCCAGAGGATGTATTTCAAGGATGGTTGGAGAGATTGTGTGGGAGCCAATTGCCTGTGTGAACCAGGCCTAAGTCTTTTGAGTGCAAATAATTTTATTACTAAGAAAAGATTGTACGATCTTGAAAAAAGATACTGTGGGTGTCAACGGAGCTCAATAGCACTTTTAAGTGCCAGCCTGGGAGACTTACGGTGAGAGGAGAGAAAACAATCGTTCAAGCAGCTCAGTGTAAGAGAAGACATGGCAAGAAGAAAGCCACATCAAGCCCTAAATGTTGCTAAAACTGAGTCCCAAGTCTGTCAAAATTATTAAAACGATGCCATTATGCCGGTAGCCTTCTTTCTGAAATGTAGGTCCCCAAAGAAAGTGTTATAACTCTAAATGAGAAACATGGAGCAACCAATTATTTTGCCAATTTATTTAAACTACCATTGACTACTAATTTATTCCTATTTCTAGCCTGCAGTGTTCCTTAAGCCTTGGGCCAGATAACAACAAAACGCTGCCTGACACTTAAAAAAAATTGTAGAAAGAATCAATAACATCAAGTGGAAATCTACCAAAAGTGTAGTGGGGGTTTTGTCAAACGTTTTCCCCTCTAAATAAGACTATTTATATTGATTCTTTAAGTTTGGAAGGTATTGAAGCAGATAGGAGGTAATTAAAAGCATAAATCTCAGGGAGCCTGTGAAGGTAATTCTCTGCTTTGCAGACAGAGCTGACAAAATGATGAACACTTCAGCTCCAACATGACAGAAATATTACATGATTACAGGCTACAGGGGGCATAATGTGCTGGAGGTTCTCTTCAATAGTGGCTATTTAACAACGGCTTTAAGGAAAGTTTTTAGTCACAGTCTGAATCCACGTAATGGTTACTCATTAAAGGGCTGAGCTGACTATATTTACCCTTTTTCTCTGCATCCTTTTCAATGATACCCTGTTGTACATTAGTTTCAGTGGAAAAAATAAATGTTTGAAGCACTAAGAATTGGGGGAAGGGAGAAATAATTACATTTGGATAAAAATAGTGAGCTGCATTGTATTCGGTTCTGCTCTGTTGTAAGAAAAACCTTGTGATCTTTGATGTTAAAACACCCTGATTGCAAACAACCTGACTCCTGTCTAAAAGTGGTTGTCTAGTTCACAAGGCTGTCCTGAATTTCAGAAGCAGCTTATAATGGATGTGATCGTGTCAGAAAAAGGTCACAAACATGACATTAAGGTAAATTCTGCCGAAAACTGTATATTTCCATATAGCAGCTATGATCCAGATGTGCACACATCATATCTACCTGTACAGTAGGACATTAGTGTTATTTCCCCTTTCAGGAGTTCCCTCACCAAACTTCCAAGCTACTTTTTAAACTACAGCACCTGCTTTAACTAATGTAAATAGGTGTTTGGGAGAAAGAGATAGATACAAAAGAGCTGCTGAAAGAGTAACTAGCAGAAATATCCCAGTTTGCACATATCATGTCAGTAGCTAGTAGGTAGTGGCCCATATTCCTAGATCCTCGTGCAGCTTTGAAAGCCTCAAACCCCTGGGAGAGGGAGAGAAAGGGGCCTCATTAGCCTTGTCTATAGACATTCCAACAGATGATCAAATATCAGAGTTGATAATGCCAGTCACCTATAAGAGGATGCATACCCTACTATAACATAGCAAAGACCATTGTGTGCACAAACCTGCTTGATGTTCTTACCCAGTATAAGCGTCCTTTGTTTCTGTGTGTGGATTGCATTGAAGGTCACCCACTTGTAAATGCATTGGGAGGGGGGGGGAGGGACCTGGTAGCAAGCAGAGGTTGCGCAGATCTCCTAGATTTACATCATCAGCTGGGTCCCTAGTTTATTTCAAAAATTCAGAAAAATTGTGGTTTATTTCTTGCCGCCACCACAAATGGGCCTGCTTAGCTTTCTAGGCATTTGGTGGTGCCTCAGTTTCTCATATAAAACCAAAGTGTCTGACTATGAGCAGTGTTCTCTGTAATAATTCCCGCTGCTGTGCACGGCTGCACGGTGGTGGAGCAGGGCCTCTAGATGTTTGGTGATGACGTCATGCGTCATTGTCGACTTCTGAGTATCCGAGCTGTGTGGCCACGCAGCTTAGGGGAAATATTTATGTTTTTTATTTTTTTTAAAAAAAAAATTATACCCCGCCTTATTCCATGCCAAGGCAAATGCCCAAGACGGCTTACAACAAAGATTAAGAAAAACATAATTTAAAACAATACATAAATTAAAAACAATAAAAACAACTGTTTTTTTTTTTCCCAAATAGTGATTATATGTAGTATATAGCACAGGAGAGCATCTAAGCATGTAGGTAAGCACAGAGATGTCTGTCTGTGTCTTCCAGAGATAATTTCAAGCATTGGATGAGAAAGTGTATTATTAGGAAGTCAGGGCACTTGGAATTCAAAACCTAAAAGATAGCACATCATAGACTTGTGCAGGCAACCTTTCTTCACTGCTCAGTTCACTGCTCACTGCTTCACTTGGGTAGATAGCAAGAACAGAGAGCCATAAGATCTCATGTAGTTTTTTAAACTTTCCAAATCCTGCCTTGGTAACAAGATCATACATCCATGCCTCTAGTTCTCTGGGCCAATTAGAGCTGGGTGGCGCAGTCGGTTCAACATGAGCTGTCGATCGAAAGGTCGGCAGTTCGAATCCGCGACGGGGTGAGCTCTCGTTGCTTGGCCAGCTCCTGCCAACCTAGCAGTTCCAAAGCATGTTAATGCGAGTAGATAAATAGGTACCACTTGCGGGAAGGTAAACAGCGCTCCGTCTTCCAGCGGCATGCTACGCGCTGCGGCAAGGAGAGTCACGCCGGCCACATGACCACGGAGGCGTCTTCGGACAACGCTGGCTCTTCGGCTTTGAAATGGGGATGAGCACCTCACCCTAGAGTCGGACACGACTGGACTTAATTGTCAGGGGTCACCTTTACCTTTACCTTTAAGGCATGAATGACATCATACCCTGCAGCTAGGCAATCCCCCTTCTGCCCAGTAACAAAATTATACACATTAGCATATACAGTCAAACCTTTTTATCCACGGTTTTTCCATCCACGGATTTGACTCAACACGGGTGGCAAAACTGTGGAAGAGGGAGTCCATATTACCTTTTTTTTTTCAGCATTGTCGGGGGCCTTTCCAGCCGCTTCCCTCCTCCTGCATGCGTCCAAACTGCTGAAAAAAGAAAAAAATGCAACTGGGAATCTGTCGGTAGCCTGCCAGCCAGTGCAGCCCTAACTACTTTATGGATCCCCGGGCACCGATGCAATCAGGACCCACTTTCGGCAAAACCGTAAGTGGGTCGCGATCGTGTCGGAGGGCAGTTCTGAGGTATGGGGAGACCTGCAGAGGGGTCCGTAGGCTCTGTGCACCCTCCAGAAGACTAGCACACCCCTCAGGAACAGTAAAAAAGCACTTTTACACACTTTTTCCCGTGGTGGCGACTGTGCAATGGGGCCCCCCTATGCTCATGGGCCCCCGGGCAACTGCCCAGTGTGACCAGTGGATAAGACGGACCTGCTGACAGCCGTTTCCCGGTGTGTTTAAACTGCTGAAAAAGAACAAATGCAACCGGGAGTCTCTGGCACTATCTACAGGTTGCTTCTGGTAGTGGCTTTTCTTTTTTTCAGTCAGTTTAAACAAATTCAGGAGGAGGGAAGCGGCGAAGATGTTGGAAAAAAAGGTAATGTGGCACCACTCCCCATCCCGGTTTTCCTATAACACTGCTTTTTGTATCCACTGGGGTTCTGGGAACAGAGCCCCAGTGGATACGGAGGATCAATTGTAAATGGAGGAAAATATGAAGGCAGAACGATAATACACACGTTTCCTCCTGTTGATGACAAACACAATTATACACAAGAAGTGAAGCATATACATATCCAATAAGGACCAGGAGCTTTGCTGGCTCCTAGCAGAGCTGGCCCTACCATGAAGCAGGGTGAAGCCAGCTGCTCAGGTGATAGAACATAGATCAGTTCTCAAGGGCAGCATGGTAGCCCATCATCCAGCACATCCCCCCAGCGGCTGGCATGCAGAGGAAGGAAGGCAAATAGCACCATGCTGTGTCTCCCCCCCCCCTTCCCTTTCTAAAAAGCAGAGAAGAAGGAAAGATTTGAAATATGGGAGGAATTGGAGATGTGATTTTAATAGGAAAGGAAGATGAAATAGAGGGAAGGGAGGGTGCTGTTTGGTGTTCTGCTTCAAGGAGCAAAATGCCATGGGCTGGAGCATGCTCCCAATATGGAGTTTTGTCCTGCAGAATATTGGTAGTCATGCTGAGCAAACTCAGGATCATTATAACCTGCACAGATCGCTATTGCTGCATTCATCTGAAGATGTTTTGTATCAGGAGATAAGGCTTATTAAATTCTGCCTAAATTTCAAGCTCGTTTTGATAATTTCAAAGTTAATATTTGTAGAATGAAATACGTGTTCATTCCATAGCATTCGGTAATGTATGAATCTTAGAAGTAAGTAGACGTCTTGCTATAATGCAAAAAGAATGATTGATTCCAATATATAACCAAGTAATAAAACACTTGAGGCAGCGTTGTTTTGGGGTTGTTGTTTTTTAACTACTACTGTTTAATATTTAGTGCCAACAGTGTTTGTGGCTGAGTAAACAATATCTTAGCCTTGTGAAGATTAAAGACACCATAAACTAAATAGGATACCAAAACGTCCCATTATCTAGCAAATTGTTACAGTACTTCTTCATACTAATATTTACTGTTTCTGGAGTTGTAAGGATTTTAATATATTGCACGCCCATAAGGCATCACTAGTCCAGACATTGTTAGTAGACTGTTTAGTTGACACAGGCTAATTTGTTGGGCATGGTTGATTTTAGAGGATCTGGGTTCAGAGCAGGAGTCTGGCCTTTAGGTATCTCATTGACATACAGTAGCTCCATAGGTTCCAATGAATGTGAAATGGGACTGGACTCTCACAGCCCAGTCCTATCCTTTTCCCTGCCATAGCATGCAGCCACGCCAAAATG
Source organism: Plestiodon gilberti rubricaudatus (assembly GCA_026170595.1). Lineage (NCBI taxonomy): Eukaryota > Metazoa > Chordata > Lepidosauria > Squamata > Scincidae > Plestiodon > Plestiodon gilberti. The sequence goes on from JANXHW010000001.1 coordinate 171,029,982, forward strand.
GGCTGCGCTGCATGCTATGGTGAGGGGGGGGGGGCAGATCAGGAGGCTTGGGAGAGGTAAGGGGAAATATTTTCTTTGACAGATTGCAGATTATGGGATAAAAATTACGGGATTACGCTGGCCATGAAAATTTGAAATCGGAAATATTTTCCCTTACCTCCCCTTAATCCTTCCACTTGCCAATGGGCCTCCTCAGACCTGTACCAGTTCTTTAGCTTGTGCAAGTCCGAGGAGAGAAAGTGGGTGTGCTGGCTGCTGTCAGATGGGACACCATCTGGCACAAGTCGCCCACACCAGGTGTCACCCCTTCCACCTCCATTATGCCTCCAGCCCTCCCTGCTGACCTACCTATGTCAGGGGGCACTCCGTCTCCTATTGCTGTGCATGGGGCCTCTCTGGCCTTTCTGGAGGTGTTCTGGAAGCATGCAGCTCCATGCACTTTCGGAAGGCAGTTTGCAACAGCTGTAAAGTACGCCCCACCGCCAGAGTGTTCCAGCGGCAGGGAGTAGGGATAAGATTGGGCCTTCACTTGCTCAGCATTGATATACTAGATGTGCAAGCATAGGCATAGAGGTGGATTTCTCCTTCAAACAGCTAAATGAGGTCAGTCCCCTTCATTTAAAATATCGTACTTCCCTTCATGATAAAATTTTGTATACTTGTATATTTAACTGAGAGGAAGTAAGTACATCCCCTTTCATGCTCCCGGTATAATGTACAAGCAGGAATTTGGACACCTTTCCTGTGCAGGCTCAAAATGCATGCAAAACTCAGACTTGTTACTACTAGAGGGAAATCAACATACTTATCCTATGCATGCTACACCCAGAAGCACCCCCTCTCCCCTGCCCAAGGAAATAAAAATGTGTCACTGCTTCTTACGATGAGAAACGTTTATCTGTGAAGCCTTTCTTAAATACCAGGATTGGTTACTGGAATGCTGAAATTTAAAACGGAGCTCAATACTGTCTTGATAAAGGACGGTGCTCTATGTAGTAGGTAGGTATTCCAGAACCCTGATATTAGATCTCTGTATAGTACTTCAGGTAAAGCCTGTGACACACTGACTGCGTTGTGGTGCGGTGCATAGAGCAGCATCCATGTGCAACTCGAAAATCTCAGTGTGTCTTGTCTTTTTACAGATCACACCGAAACGCAGGGGAGCTGCATTGCGGTGCGAGCAAAGTTGAACAAATTGAACTTTGGCCAATGAGAGGCCGCGTTCGGTGTTGTGGGGGTGGGACGCGGAGCAATGCATTGGCCAATCAGAATTGACTCTGAAAAGACTCGATTCTGATTGGCTAAGAGAAAGCAGGGGTTGGGGAAGGACTTGTTACACTTCTTACAACAGAGAGCATGGGGTGGGACAGGACGTCCGTGCGGCTTCCTTTGGTGTCGACAGGGTGCATCACGGTGCGGTGAGACACGTCGGCTACTCTTGCACCGCAACACAGTGTCACAGGCTTAAGGCCCAAATGAGTCCCAAATCTAACTACTGCATGTCTACACATGCTCCCTGACTTATGGACATCTGACTTAGATAATTGCATCTGTGCTTTTGCACAGGTGCAGTATGTCCTTTGCTGGTGCTTTGGCACAGGCATAATAGTGCTGGGATGGCAAGAACCAGCTATTCCAACCTACATGGTTTCAAGTTAAGTACGGACTTCTAGAACCTAACCTCTCTGTTAGTAGGGGACTTAGAGCCCAATCATATCCCCCTCCACGTTGTATCATGCAGCCGTGCCATGGAGGCATGTGCTGCATGCTGGGGGGGGGGGGCAATCAGGAGGACTGCAAAAGGAAAAATATTTTTCTCTTACTTCTCTGTAGCCCTCCTGATGGCCTATGGGTCTCCTCGGACCTCCACCTGAGGAGAGAAAAGGAGCGGGACCAGTTGAAAAAGAGGGGATAGAATCCTGGCGCACGCCAGTGTGACTGGGATTAACTCCCTCCCCTGGTCCACCTCCTGCCCTCCCCCGAACCAATCAGAGACTCCCCCTCCCTGCCCATGACATGCCCCTGCTGCCAGTGGTCCATGGCAATGTGGTTCTGGAGCTGCTGCTACTGTTTTGTGGCAGCAGCTCAGACTGGTCTAGCAGCAGTGCGCTCCATGCGCCATTGCAGGTCCTTTTGCAACAGCAGGACACTCCTCCTGCTGTCACACATGGGGGATAGGATCGGGCTGTTAGGGTACTTGAGATCTGTTATTGTTGGTGAATCTTAGTAATGTTTTCCAGATCTCACCCTGGTATTTGCAAATCAGTAGGCAAGCAATCTGTTTGTGTTACTCATTTGTACATTCTGTTTCCATAGCTATCCAAGCTAAGTGATCACTCACTGCTGTGATCCCATCACTGGATTATGTAATGTGTGAATCACCACATTTTTTTCCCCTCCATTTATGCCCACTTCAGATATTAAGTAAAATTTTACATTTGGGAGGTTTATATTTCCACACATAAAATAGTTTCAAAAGAAATGGAGACTGTTCATTAAGATCCATATGTTAGAATCCCTAAGTGCAATGTATCACCATGAAAGGCTGCAGACATAGAAGCTCTTGTTTGCTTCCATACCAGTTGGAGCTGCAAGAGAAATGTTGATAAAAGCAAATACTATGCCGGCTGGCAGGAAGAAGGAGGAATCTCAAATTGTGAACCTTGAAATGGCAAATTCTGTGCCACAAATAATTCCGAGTTACATTATGCAGATAGAGTTGGCTCTAGGTTTTTTTGCTGCCCTTGGCAAATGAAAATGTTGCCCCACACTTGTGTTTTAGTTTGTGCTCAGCAACATAAGAGTAGTACATTGAAAGATCAAGAGTTGACTGAGATACTGTTCTCTATTTTCATTTTCAGTGTCTGTCAGTTCTTCCTTCTCCTTTACAATTGCATACCTGCCCCAGGCAGCTACTGGAAATTAAAGAAGAAGAAGCTCTTAATTGTGTCCATATGCACCCTCTCTGAAAGTGGTTTTCTCCCCAAGACATTTACATAACAAACTGAGGGCCCGATCCTATCCAACTTTCCAGCACTGATGCAGCTGCAATGCAGCCCCGAGGTAAGGGAATAAACATTCCCTCACCTTGAGGAGGCCTCCGTGACTGCCCCCCCCCACTGCAGGATGCAGCACACGCCCTGTTGGCATGGCTGAATCGGCTCTGGAAAGTTGGATAGGATTGGACTCTGAGGCAGCAGTTTAGGCAGTTTCCCAGTGTGCTTCTATAGTTGGTCCAATCCCATATGCAGAAGTTTCAAACTGGGGGCATTCTAACAAACTGGGCTGCTTCAGAAACCAGCAAAGCTTATATTCAGTACAATATCTCTCTCCTCTCACTCCCTCCTACTTTCCTTCCACTGCCTGGCTGTATGCTAACTCTGCAGGCTAGCACAGTCTTCAGACATTATGAATCATTGCAAGTTGCTCCTAAAATAAGAGCAAGAGAAGCAACTTGTCATGGCAGAGGCGTCACTAGGTTTCGTGCCACCCAGGGTTAGAACTCATCATCGCGTCACCCCCATGATGTGCCTCCTCCCATGCTGTGATGTCATCACCCCGCCCCATTGCCTTGTGTACACCTCACATGACCACTGCCGGGGAAAATGAATCTTACATATGCGTGAGGCTCCTGGATGGAACCTCTGCTGTACAGCCCCCAGACCTGAGCATCAATCCAGCCTTAAATGCTTCCGCGTTCCCAGCAGCATCACACTCTTGCGCGAGCCTTCCAATGTTCACGCAGGCACGCAACACCACTTGGAACCTCTGGCCCAAGTCCCGGGACTTGGGCCTGAGGTTCCAAGTGGCATTGTGCACATGCGTGAATATTGGAATGTTCGTGATGGCGCTGGGAATGCGGCGCCGCAGCAGCATTTAATTCAGTCCAAAAGGGGATGAAGAGGAAGTGGGGTGCAGCGGGCACATCACCCCCTCCTGGCGCATCACCCAAGGCGACCACTGGGTCATGGCCACAGGCCTTTAAACTAGGAACTCAATAGGTAACTGCTTCCCCTAGTGGTGGGAAAGAATACATATACCCACACCTACTATTATTATGCAGATCTAGCTTCCAACCTAAACAACCTACCTGAGCAACCCTATTGGTAGGTCTCTTTGCCATAGCACTGCCATCGATTGTGGAGCAGGGTTTCCTACCTATTTATTGTTCCCTGTGGCACATCATCCCTTACTGCTGTTCTTTAACATAATTCCCTCTGAAATCAGTTGGCAGTTCCTATTAGAATAGCTGTCTCAGGTTCTCAGAATAGCTGTCTGCTTCTACAATATAGTGGAGAATGGCATTTTACTTACAGTAAATGACAAATATTTATCTGTTTTCAACTTCCCTCACAGACATACTATAAGGCCTCTGAATTTTTAGTTTGTTTTTTATGCACATTATACTTTTCTTGCTTCTATAATTTTCAATTCATGCGTCAGAGAGATTGTTTGTTGCTCATAACTCTGAGCAATTTTATACACACGCACATGGGGTTCTTTTTTGTTCTGCCTTTTCCTTTGAAATCCATACAGGAAGGCATCCAATTCATGTATGTGCACTTTGCATCAGATGTATGTGTTTTGTATTGGATTACAAGACACAAGTTTTATGGGTGAAGTAGCCATGTAATTAAAATATAAATGCAGAGAACTCCAGACACACACGTATAAAGTCTTCAAAACAGCCACTCGTAGAAAGCAGACACTAAGAAAAATTAAAACAGTGAGAACGGAGAAGTCCGATATTTACAGGAACCAACCAACGTTTCAACTTCTAATCTGACGTCATTTTCAAGGTGTAAACAGCAAAGCTGCAAAGATGGTATGAACCACCAATAAAGAACGCTGCCATAAATAGACTAGTTCCACTTCAAAAAACGCGCACAGAGAGCTGGAAGTGTCAAGGCCGGCTGATTAGATCACGGCCGTCTGTCACCAATCCTGCAAAGAGACAAATCACCATGCAGTTACAATCTTGCATCAGGGTATGAGGCTGCAAAACATTACAGGGTATCAAGACACATTGCAACATTTTGTATTTGGTCATCACAACAGAGTACAACAGTTGCAGCGCTAGCAGGCCACGTGGGGGACGATGTCCCATTTTGTGTCATTGCCCCACTCCTGGAAGGCTTCATTTGAAGCCTTCTCGGAACTGGGGTGGGTGGGAGGACCCAGAAAACGCACCAGGTTTGGAGCATTTCACCTCCGCAGCTGCAAACGCAGCACTCTGGCTGCAAAAAAAGCAGCCATGGAGCGAAAAAATCCTGCCACGGCTCCTTCTCACGAGGAAACTGCGGTTGTCACCCAGGGGCATTGCATCCCCCACCCCACCCCTTAGCGATGCCACTAGAGTACAAAAATCCCCCAGAAATAGTACTGTATGCAGCCCACTTCCTTGAACAGATTCAGGCAGTGAAGACTTCTCCCCAAAATCCCCCTCAAAAAAACACACTGAAGGAGGCAATCCATCCCCCTACCTCCTCACATTGTTCCTTCCTTGTGTGGTCCCTGTAAATAAAACAGAAAGTGTGGGACACACCAGAGGCGGTACTAGGACGCGCATCACCCCAAGGCGGGGGGGGCGCACGTCACCCTAGTGACCCCCGTGACTATCGGCGCGACCATAGGCCGTGTCGTGTTTTGGGGGGGTGACCCAGCTGCACCCTGCCCCGGGTGCCCCCCCGCCCCTTCGCGTCGCCCTCCGGATGCTCCGAGGCCGGCCCGGGAGCCAGCCTCGGAGCGTCTGGCCCGGCTGGCGCTCCAGGGCCTTCTGAAAGAAGGCCCGTCAATACGGGAACTTTTACTGTTTGCGCGCATGCGCAGAGACCATTTCTGAGGGCAAGGGCCTGCCCTCTTGCCCTCAAAATGATCTGCGCATGCGCGAAAGATTGGAAAGATCGGAAAGGCCGGCCTCGGAGTGTCCGGATGGCGACGCGCGTCATGGAGGTCACGCGCGGGGGGGTGCGCGCGTCACCCCGTGGCAGTCCGCTCCTGTCGCTTGACGGGAGTGACGCCATTGGGACACACAGAGAGCACGCCTAGCACGGTCAGTGCTTCCTGATTTGTTCAACGAGAATGTGTGAGGAAGGAGCAATATGAGGAGGTGGGGGGGCTGGATCACCACCTTCCGATCTGCTTCCAACTTGCTTTTAGTGAGCAGAAAGCCGATTGGAGGAGCTCTACCTGGTAGGCTGGAAGGAGGCGGTGGTAAACTCAGCATGAAAGACACCCCAAGTAAGTTTGTAATTCCTTACAAGCCACATCATGCAAGGACTGGCCATTATCCCCACATTGCCAATGGAGAGCCGACTGAGATGGAGTGGGAGTGGCTTGCCTAAGGCAACCTGGTGAGTTTAGAGGCAACATTTGAACCAAGGAAGTCCTGATACACACAGCTCAGTCTCTTAGCCTCTACTATACCAGCTCTGTGGATAGCAGTTCTTTTTGAAACCGTTGTGAGTTTGTACAGCTTAAAAAAAATGTTAGAAAAATTGTTGCATACAATACACAAAAGGATCTCTGGTAATCTGTTATTGAATTAATGGAATCCTTAGTCATGTAGTTTCTTAGATTTGTCAAATGTGTTTTCCTTTCTTTTTAAAACAGTCATTGAGGTATCACAATTACATGTTTGGAAGAATTAAGTGCTTTGATATATCTTTAAATGAGTTGATAACTAGTTTTAAATCTGTTTGGACTTGTTTGTTTTCAACAGGTTTCATGTACAGTAGATGAGGAATGAATGAAGTGAATCAAAGACAGTAGTAGGTTATCACTGATATTGCAGGTATCCCCATTGCAAATATCAGCAGAAAGGCTTCTTAAATGATGTCCAGATTGAGCAAGCCTTTCTCTTGGGTGCACTTCTGTCTATCATGTTGTAGTTCTTTGCCTTGGGCCTTCAGCCATGTAAGCTATGCAATGAATGTAGTTCAGTCCAGATATTTAAAGGGACACTGTCTATTTGAAAATTTTATATCTCTCTAAGAGCTTGGTTACTTTAACAAGTAACTATGACAAGTTGTAGGTGACTTGAGTCCAGAGAACCGCCATTTTTCCATTTTCAGAGGGCCTCATCTTCAGATGCTACTTCAACCCTTGGAATTCTGGGTAGTAGGTACCATGTATGTCACCTTGAGGATATTGGAGGAAGTGCGGGTTAACAATGTGGCATATGTATTTTCCCCATGATAGATGCCAACAAAATGAAACTCAAGTATTACTTGACATGCTGGCATAATCTCCGTTTGTTCTAGGGCAGTGGTTCTCAAACTTTTACTAGGGAGTAAGGAACGCTGTAAGTCATTGCAGGGGGTGCTGACAGCTGTGACAGTACTCCTGGGTTCACGCCAGGAGAAAAAAGGGGTTCTGGACTCAACCAGGGGTCACACTGGCCCTCTGGAGGGTGCGGGGGCCCCACGGCCCCCTATGTGGGCTTCCCCGAGCCTCAGATTGGCTCCCTGAAGTGAATGAGACCCACTTCCAGTTTTCAGCGAAACCTGGAAGTAAATTGGAAGTGGGTCTCAATTGCTTCAGGGAGCCAATCTGAGGCTTGGGGAGGCCTACATAGGGGGCCGTGGGGGCCCCGCACTCTCCAGAGGGCCAGCACAACCCCCGGTGAATCCAGAACCCCCTTTTTTCTCCCGGCAGTGGCGCAATCCCAGGAGTCCCGTGCCGCCATCACTACGCCAACACATACCACCATGCCCCTTAAGGGGGTAGCAACTGCTTCCAACGGGCGTGGTGGGTCATGACCCACCAGTTTCAGAACCACTGTTCTAGGGTAAGTATGGGGTTGGGGAAACACTGGCTCAAGAATTTCTCCATTTCCTCCACTCTATCATCACAGATATTGAGTGAACCAGGACAATCCACATTAATTTCAATGTGGAATGTTCCTGACCCTGTGAAAGAGAAGCCATAGAAAAAAGAATAAAGAAAACAGATGGTGCAGAATCCTGGGGATGAAGCCGCTTCTGAACAGGCCCCTGTCTCATACCATTTTTACTGTTTATACATTTGTCGATACAGTCAGATTACACATTATGTTCACAGAGCACGTGGTTTTATAGCAAGTTGACATCTCAAAGCGAACAATAATAGCACTGAGAGTAATGCAGTGGCAGGAGTACAGAAGATAGTTGGGCCTGAGCTTATAAGTGCAATTTAATTCCAAGAGCTCCATGGTTTTATATACAGTATTCTGATAGCCCACAGCTCTGGCGTCACTACAGGGGGGTCGGAGCTGTAAGTGCTGCTGAAATCCGAGCCTCCCTTACACAGACGAACGAAGCAGCCCCGCCCCCTCACCCTCGGAGCCGGTCAGGGAAGTGAAAGCAACGCGCAGGGAGTCTCCTGCCTGTTGCTTTCGCTTCTCTGAAAGGCGGCGAGGGTGAGGGGGCGGAGCTGCTTCGTTCGTCTGTGTAAGGGAGGCTCGGATTTCAGCAGCACTTACAGCTCCGACCCCCCTGTAGTGACGCTAGTGGCCCACAGTATAATAATTCTAAAAAATAATGAAGTGTATATTGTTTATAATAATAATAAGACCTTTATTGGCATATACAAATAAAACAAACACAAACACAAACATAACAAAACAGAATTAAATTATAGGAGGATCAATCTGAAGGCCAAATCCTTTCAAGAGGACTGATTTTGCTTTAAATGGATTAGTGTCCCTTTAAATACTGTACATGTAAAAGTAGTAATTATTTCATTAATCTTACAGTTCTAAGCTTACTAGGAAGGAAATCCTATTGAATTCAGTGGGACTAACTTCCAAGTAAACAGATTTAGGATTGGGTTGCCAGTTAATAATTTCCTTCATTATTTGTATGGTTCTTAGTAATGTAATACTGGAGACATTTTGAAGAGTTGTGTTATACTTTGATGATCAGGTGTTAGTATATTTACAATAAATATTGTGGTCAAATTTTAACAATAGTTAGATATTAAGTGTACATACCTTTTAAAAATGTTAACCTTTTATTTTTATTTTCTGCACAGTTCTGTATAGAAAACTGTGAGCATATAGAAATACAGATTTTGTGTTTTTTTCTTCCTTTCAGGGAAGGAAAAGTTTTGTGTTTTGTCTCAAGTACTCCTTAGCCCAACTACTCAACCCTAATGGCTGTTTTACCTTCAGTCTTTTCAGTGGTGCATGTCTGTGCCATGAGGACTGTCACTGAACGCAGATGTATATGTGTTTTCTTTTCCGTTCCATCTATTCTGCCGTTTACTTACACCCCAGTGACGAGACTCTGTTGTTACATGCTGTTCGAAAGTGACTGTTCAGTGGCACCTAGTTACGTTGAGATTAATACAGTTCTCCTTTCTGTAGCAACAAAGCTTTAACAGCACCCAGGGGGGTTGAGACCCAGCAGAGTTATGGAGAAAAGAGTTTGCACTTAGTTTTATGGTTTGCTTTCACAGTAACACAAAGAGCAAAAGACACTGTTCCTAATCCTTGTCAGCAATGTGCTTCTTAACAGTAAGCTCTGCATGATCATAAATGTCTTTTGTATTGTATTTCTATATGGGAGGCACCAAGATGTAGCCTTCTCTCTGTGCCATTTATGAGAAGCATGTTTTCTCGTAAGCCCCAGCTGTAAACATGCTAGGTGGGAGTGAGTTTTGTTGACATCTGTGAAACTTATTCCCAGTTAATATGTTTAGGAATGGGGTGTCCTGTGTGTTATTTGAAATTACACATACAATATTAACTTAAACAGTTAATATGTACACTTCAATAAAGGCACAGGCATACACATGTTCCATTATTTAAAATCTTTTGCTGAATTTACAATTTCAGTTTTTTAAAAAATCCATCAGGGTTCAATATATATTACGCAACACTTTCCATCTCTTCTCTCAGTCAAAATGTTTCTGCAATAGACTTATTAGAACTATCCTGTGCTAGATATGTTATCTTGTATCTGGAGCATTTAATGCTAAATATCTTAAATTTAGGCAACTACTTTCCATCTCCCGCCATTCTAGGGATTAAAAACACATCAGGCATGTGCGTGTGTGGAAAACAAAATGCATAGAAGTAACCTTATCAGATTTATAAAGTGTACGGTGATAGCAGCACAGACCAAAGACATATGAAAGCACCCATCCCTCTTGCAGAGTTACAGAAGAGGTCTGGCTTTCGAAGACATCTGAGTGGTAGATATTTAAAAGTGTACTTAATTTAAACGATTTATAACCCAATCCTAAGTAAATCTCCCTCCTCCATCGATGCAGCTGCGCCAGCAGGGGAGAGCAGTCCAGAAGTTTCCACTACCCCAATTAGTCTCCTCGGATCTGTGCCAGCTATTTTTCTGGCGCAGAACTGAGGAGAGTAAGGGAGAGGGAATGGGGGAAAGAACGGGATTAGGATACTAGCGCACACAGATACCACAGGTAACCACCCCTCCTCGCCTCCTTCCTATCCCCCTACCAGCCCAGACACTCCCCCGTTCCCCATTCCACCCACTGCCAGCCTCCACCACCAACTTACCGGCGCTGGCAGTAAAAGGCCTCTCCACTGGTTGCTCACTTCATGCTCTGCCATGTGCGCTGGCAGCCTCGTCGCGGACACTGCCGCTGTGGCACTTCCGCCAGTGGAATGTTCAGTTAGGATTGGGCTGTAATTTTGCCACATTAAATAACTTTCTCCACTAGGTTCTCAGCATGAAGTGAGCATATAGTCATCATGGCTTGTAACCTGTGATTGACTTTTCCTCTATAAATCTTGCCAATCCCCTTTTGAAGTCATCTAGGCCAGGTGCCATCACAACATCGTGAACATCACAACTTCAACTTCACAACATTGCAACATTCTTGAATAGTGAAGTGATGCCCCCTGAACTTGACTCATGGGCATCTTGTGGGAGAAAATGCATGTATGGGTTTGTTTCTACCATTAAAATGAATGGCATAGTACTTGCTAGCGGATGGAACTCAGTGTGTTCCCATGTCCATTAGAAATTGCTGGACGTTAGGCTGTATATGAATGAAGAATGATACATTTGCTATTAGTGTAATGATGCCAATACAGTCTGCCCACATCTTATGCGAGGACTATGTTCTGAGGTTGGAATGTACTGAAACTACCTTAAATGCCAAAAATGCGTACTGTCTCTTTAACAACTAAAAGCACAGTACGAGAAACACGCGGGAACTGAGACGACTAAGAGAACAGCAGCTTCATTTTTCCATTTCAGGCTCTCTCTGGAGCATAAACAGAGTAAATGGAATGGTGGGCTGAATCGCCTGCACTATGTAAACTGTTGTGTTCTCTCTCTCTCTCTCTCTCTCTCTCTCTCTCTCTCTCTCTCTCTCTCTCTCTCTCTCTCTCTCTCTCTCTCTTTTGGGCTGAGTGCGTATAGTTGAATTTGCGCAAGTAAACTGCGCTTAAGATGTGAGCCAACTGTATTTGCAGTTTAAGATTGATAAACAGAGTGTGGGAGGGGGTGGTCAACACCTAACAGGCCACAGGACTGGTGGGCTGATGGGTCACCAGATGTACAATCCTGTAGGTAGGACAAACAGAAGACACAGACCTCCATACACTAGTGACTGCACTATGATTTTCAAGTATATTCCATAAACATCAGGGGAAGCAAATAGGCCACAGGCTTGTGCTGAGTTAGCCAAACTTAAACCCACTGGTTTTAGTGCACCTAATTCTGCATGGGATTATGGGCCTGTTAAGGTTAAATTAATCTTTACTAAATCTGATATATTTATCTTTATGCAACAGCTTAAACGTTAAGTAAAGTTCTATTAATAAGAGATCAGTAAAGAGGTTGATCCTCTCTGTTCACGCCATAAGTTCTGCATTAAAATTTCAAGTCCAGTATTGAGCTCCTGAATGCATAAAAGTAAAATAATTCATCATGTGAAAATAATAAAGTGAACTAAATCTTGTCAGGCCAAGGAATGTGGTGCCTATTATTGAACGTTGAAATAAATTTTATTTATTTTTTTCCTACATTATTATCCTCCATTGCGTGGTATGAAGTGTAAAGTATGAGCCTGATTTGTTCTCCTTTGTAGAGCCAGGCCGAGGCCCACTACAAAGGAAGTAAACATGCCAAGAAGGTCAAAGCACTAGAGGCAACGAAAAATAGACCCAAAGCTGCTGCGTCCAAGGACAGCGCAAAGGCTAATACGAGCTGCTCTGCTACGCCAGTCCCAGCCAACATCTCTGACAAATCAGGTCAATGAAATTTTCGTTCTATACATACTTCGCTTCTCCTCCTTGTTTTGCGTGAGATTCAGACTGCATGCTACTTGTCCATTACAGTGTATATATCAATACTTCATACTAGTGAAAGATTGATGTTTCCTTTAGTAATCCAACGCTGAAAGGTTCCCAGTATATGTCTGACCACTTTCAAATTTCAAATCACAATACACCCCCCCCAAAAAAAAAACCTAAAAAATGAAGACCTATTTCACTATTTTATAGAATTTGCTTCCAAAGGATAAAATGGAAAGAGACTGGGAAAACAAAGGGGTACGTTCCCTATACAGTACTGTTTGATTGGTACATCCTGTCACCGACGGAATGTAATTATTTGGATGGTGAGAGTTTGTAGGCAAATATGGGTTGCTTGCTAGAGATGGCACCATCCAAATGGTGGCTTTCACATGGGTACAGGAAAAGAGATTTTTATGTTACTCTTGCGTTTTACTAGTCCAGTGGGAATAACCAAATGAGTGAAGCTATTTGCTTCTAAATGGCATCGGACATATCCTGTTTTGTTGTTAATGAGATTTAGATTGTCCATGGCTTTCACTTTATGAACTTCGTACGGCGCAATCCATTCTACACTTTTAGACCAGTGGAGCACCACTCCACTGGTCTAGGGTGTTGCAAACATGCCGTAAAGCACGTTTGCAACCCAACGAGTAGGCCATGCCTGCGAAGAGGCTGGCGCCGCTCTACCTGCCCCAGATTCAGTGGAGCGCCCGCTGGGGAAGGTAAGTTCTCCACCAGGCTGTGGAGGGGCAGGAGAGGGCGGAGCGTTCCGGGAGGGGGGATTGGTTGGCCGTACCTAGGAAGGGGGAGGGATTGGCGGCAGCCAATCCTATTCCCCTTCCCGGGCTTGGCCACCATTTCACAGCCCGCTCAAATGTGCACCAGCAACATAGCTGGCGTACATTCAAGTAGTCTCATCAGGTCAGCTGGGGCTTTAACCAGGGTAAGGGAACAAATGTTTCCTTCTCCCGTGGTGATCTCCTGGCTGCCTTTTTGTACCTTGGATGTAGCGATGGCTTCACCGGCTTTGCTACATCGTAGGACATAATGTTAGAGCCTTTCAGGCTGAGTAATGAGCCTTTCAGGCTCAGTTCCCTAGCAGCAATATGAAGACAGCAATATTTACCATATATAGTTGTAAGGACAGCATCAAGATAATATATATGAAGCAATTGACACACTCAGAAAGTGCTATGTAAATGGTAAGTATTATTACTAAAGTTGAGAAATAAAGTCCCCCTGATAACTAGAGGTTCTTGATTTTCCTTTGTTTCGTTCAGGCATATAAGTAATCCATTTAAAAACAGAACAGTCAACTCAGGTTTGCAGAGGTGGAAATTGTCCAGAATTTACTCCAAGACTGCAATTATCTCTTATTAGATTTTTATTCAACCTATAGTGAATTGCCTACTTCAGCAGCTTGCAGATAGACATTGAGATAAATGTATTCTCTTGATATAGCTACCAGGGTGAAAACAGTCTGGGTCTGATCCAAAGACAAGGATACACAACAGTGAGTTGCTCACATGCTGCTCTGCACACATCTTCTGTGCTTATCTACCCAACCCAATAGATGGCCAGTATTGTCAAAATGAATTAGAGAAGAGAGTGATAGCTGGGCTCAGTTCTATAAACAGGTGATCCAAGCCAACAGGGCCAATAATCTGATCCAATCCTGGGGCCACGTGCACAGCCCCAAACACTAGGTACTGTGATCCTGAGCCAGAATCCATATGCAGTACCCTTTTGTATGTACAGTTCCTCATCCAATGTAGAAGGCACTACTTCTGCACACACATCCCCCTTTTGCTAGATCCACTGCATAAACCCTAAGGATGCTTCAGAATAATGAGCAAGAAGATGGCAGCTGTGGAGGTTCAGGGGACTATTGCCTGCATAAATAGTGCCCTGGGATTTCCTGACTGGTGTGGATTCACAGTAATAACCCTGCAGCAAATAACCTCTGACACATCCTCAACTTCCTTAGCGTGCTTCTGCTTGGTGATGCTGAGCACTAAACCGAGAGGGAGGGTTTGCTCTGGTCTTTCTACGTAAACCAATAACCTCCGGTAAATCTCATGCATAGTCTGAAAAATTACACGTCCCATGGAGCCCATGGAGACTTCATTAGTTTTTCATGCAACAGAATAGGCTGCGATCTCTTTGTGAATATCATCAAATAGATGTAATATCAAGCAGAACATATTCCAATTCCCTATGACCCATACCATAGGACTTATTTAGAAATACTGCCTAAAATATGGAATAAGATAAGAAATGTAAAACACTTCACAGATTGTCAGCGCAATCCTGACTAAGGATCCGGCCGGTGGCCCAGGACTGCCCGCTGGATCCTGTGCACAGGCTGCCCATCGACCAACAAGCTGGAGGTCTACTCGGGGAAGGGGATGCTCACCCCCTTCCCCGAGTATAAACTTGGACTGGCCCTATCGGCCTCCTTGGATTTCCTTGGAAGTAGAGGAGGCCGTGTAACAGCGTAGCCGGCCAGGCAGGGACGGGGATGTGGCCGACGCCATCCCCCGCCCCCTCCCTTGCCTGGTCGGACCATCCACGCGGCCGGCGACAGAGCACTTACCTTCCGCCGCCATCTGCATGGAGATCCAGCAGTGGAGTGAGGGAGGCCGGCCTTGTGCCGGCCTCCCTTATTTATTTATGTATTTATTTTTCACATTTTTATACCGCCCTTCCTCCAAGGAGCTCAGAGTGGTGTACATAGTTCCTCCCCTCCTTTTTGTCCTCACAACAACCCTGTGAGGTAGGTGGGGCTGAGAGATAGTGACTGGCCCAAGGTCACCCAGGAAGCTTCGTGGCTGAGCGGGGATTTGAACCTGGATCTTCCAGGTCTAAGTCCGACTCCCAAACCACTACACCATCCTGGCTCCCTTACTCCCAAGGCATCGCGAACGTGCTTTACGGCACGTTCGCGACGTCTTCCAGCGAAGGAACGCTTGTTCTGTAGCCAGCTTTTTTTGCGCCCTGAGTTTGATATATGATTAAATATTATATCAGAAGTTCTCAAAGTTCTCTCCACAAGGCAGGGAGAACTTTTAGTATTTGCGGGGGCAGGGGCAGTGGTGATCCCCATTTACGGCAGTGATACGCCTTTTACAATAGTGGAACGCAAGATCTGCTGTCATACTGTCATGATAGGATTGGACCGTTAGGCAGAATGGTCATATTAGAAAAGCAACAGGAAAAAAAGGGGTGCGGTAGAGGGAAATTCATCTTTTCACATGAATATGAATGGAAACAGTTTCATAAGTTTGGGGCAGAGAGGGTGTTTACAAGAAACAGGAGGTGTAACAAGTTCTTCATGCAGAACAGGCTGAATTAAATATTTGAGAGACTCAGCTTCATAAGCTACTGAAAGTGACAAGTGCCCAGCTATGCACTTAATGTGAAAGTGAAATGTGTCTGTTTACTTATCAATTAAAGATAAGGATCCTTTGATCACACCTCCTAAATCAAAACAAATATCCTTCAAAATGAAGGGGTCACAAATTTGAATTCTGCATTTTTATACTTTTCTTTGTGATAGAAAGGATACAAAAAATAAAAGCAAATGTTTTGAGCTACATAAAAGAGATCCAGAGATGCGTCTCCGAATATAAATGCAGGGCCTTTTGCTCCCTTTGAGCCACTCAGCCTATGATCTCTTCCCAGAGGTGTCAACATGAGCTTAGTTGTGAGATTTCAACATTTAGTCCTAACTCCGTTCAGTTCCTGGAACTCTACAAAAATGTTTAGTTTTGCAGCTATGGGCTATTTCCTTGGATACTGCTGTTATGAAATACTCATGCTAATTTGTTAGGAAATTTTGTGTATTGCTGAAAATTTGAGAGAAGTGCCTTGCTTTTCCATTCAAATTTAAAACGGAGCTCCAGAAAGAGGTTCTCCCCAACCCAGCTCAAAATAGCTGAGAAAAATATGATTGGCCACAGCTTCTGAGCATATATACCATCTGTAACTCAACAAAATGGACACAAATGCAGATATTCTCACCAGTGACTTCACTAGGGGGGTGCAACTGGTGTGAGCTGCACCAGTTGACACCAATTTAGGTCACCGTGCCAAGGCCACCCCACCAAGGCTCAGCGGTGAGCAGTCTTCTTCTGCCACTCTGAGTCTCTTCTTTGTGTTCTCGCGAAAACACTATGAAGCGACTCAGAGCGGCCAAAAATGACCAAGCAAGGGTGTCACCCCTCCCTTCAGGCTGCGGGGAGGGGTGACACCCCCTTGGTGAGGAGTGACACCCCCTTGGCTCGCCCATCTTTGGAGGCTCTGCCTCTGAGCCAAAGCCATGTCATGTCTTTGCGAAGATGCAACTCGGCTTCTGCTTGGAGGCGGTGCCGCCGAGGACTTCAGGGAGGCTGCAGGGAGGGGTGACATCCCCTTGGCTCATGTTTCTTCAACCACTCGGGCAAGCCAGAAGTAATTGGCAGTGACATGATGGCATCACATCACCTTCAATTACTTTCAGTTCATGCAATTTCTTCCAGGTTCCCACACTGGGTGACACCCAGGTAAGCGGTGCTGCTGTGTCTTACATGATTGTGGACACACAGGTAGCACACTCATTTCTCCGAATTAGTCCTTCCTGCACATGAATCTTGTTATATTTGAAGCACTGCTCAGAACTTGAAGGTCAATATAATTACCTACTTCCAAATGTTCAGGAAGGATCAAGTGACTCAGTTTGGAACTATTTGGGGGGCACTATACACTGGACCTTACATGGACGTCTTTATCCTGAACATGAAATCACTTGCATTATGCTCTCCAATATGCATTCATTTCAGAATGGATAAAAACCAGGTCCAAATCAGGCCCATTTTCATTAGAGAAAAAATCTATGGTAAAAGTTCCCAAATGAAGCGAATGGCATACCGTTCATTTTTGCATTGTGGGGAGGACATGCCTATGGTGGTGTACTTTTCAACTTTTCAGCGGTGGTGTACTTTTCAACATTAAATGGTTTTTTTTTAAAAAAAAAAAAAAAGGAGGGGCAGTGGCATAGTCACGCCCCCAGGAGTTGGGGCCACTGCACGTAATGATGCCCCTGACCACCCCCGAGTGATGTCAGCCGGAGCCAAACATCCTTCGGGGGTTGGGCAGGAACCACATCAAACAGCCACGTGAAAGCGGCAGATGGCTTCTCCGAGCTGTTCTTCCGCCGCGTTCTCCGTCGCCGCTGCCACCATCTTCTCGCCCCCGCCTTCGGTGTGTGTCCCCCAGTGCCCGACCGGGGGCCTCCACCCCCCGCACCATCCCTTCCTACGTTTCTGAGGAGGGGTAGAGCTTCTGTGGACTGCTGTTTCTGATGGTAATGATCCCCCGCCCCGCCCACATCCACACAATGCTCGAGACAGTGCATCATTCTGGGACATAATGGAAAAAATAGTCGTCACCACAAACACATGGGCCCCACTGGCAGCAGCTATTTTTCTCACAATGCCCTTGAATGACACAACATCCAGGGCATTGTGGGGAAAAATCATTACCACCAGAGGCAGCACCGAAAGGAGCTCTGCCACTCCTTTTCAATTTTAAATGGTTAAAAGGGAGGGAAAGCTAACTGCTCTACCATGCTACAGGTTGAGGCTCCCTTTGTTATCAAATGGGGTAATGAAAACACCTGCCGTTCGTTACAAAAGAAAAGGTGGCCTTTAACTAATCAATAACTATATGAATGAAGTCCGTAATTACAAAAACACATGGGGTTGTGGAACAAAAGAAATCAATTTCTTGCATCAATTTCTTGCATCTCATCTCAGCATAGAAAACCAACAGCCTTTACATTGATCCCCTTCCCTCCTATTCTTAATTTTTTTTAAAAAAAAATTCAGATAAAAAAGCTTAATAAAACGACATTGGTGTTGGTGTTTTTAAATGCAAATGAGAAAATAAATACCTTGTAACTCTCCATGCTCCCCTTGACCCCTAATACTCTTCGAAGCCAGACTTTCAAAGTAAGTTACAGCGCAATCCGACTTAACTTTTTTGCCGATGTAACCAGCGGCGCAGCGAGAATGGGAGGCCCCAGAACGGAAAAGGGATTCAAATCCCCTTTGAATTCCTCTTTTGGAGGGGATTTGAATCCCTTTTCCGTTCTGGGGCCTCCCATCCTTGCTGCGCCGCTGGTTAAACCAGCAAAAAAGTTAAGTCGGATTGCGCTGTAAGTATACATAACAGGTTCAATTAAGGCACTTAATATAAACATATAGGTTTGTATTTATTTGGCTTATCCCAGTTCACAGGTGTAGGTTCCTTCACACAGTGCAGGTGTGGCATCAGAGAACGAGCAGGTTGGCTACTGACTGAGGGCTTGTGCCCATCAGAGGATCCATCTGGACCCTCAGTACCAGTGGCAACGGTTAACACCCAGTGCACCATCAGGAGGTGGGTGGGGGCACCATAGGGGGCCCATTGCAGCAACCTGTCCATTCTGATGCAGAGCACAGCTGATTTATGGTACTTGCTACCATGGAATGTGGTGATGGCCACTGGTTTATATGTCTTGTAAAGGGATTAGATCAGAGGCATATCAGCAGCGAGTGCTGCCTGGAGCACTCGCTGCTGCACCGCTCTGGGGGGGGCGCCGCTCCGGGGGCGGGGGGCGACCCGGCTTACGCGGGCGCTCTGAGGCCTTCTCCCCTGGCCTCAGAGCTGGAGAAAGCCCCGGAGCGTCCACCACGACCGGTGGCCAGGGCTTTCTGAAGGCGGCCGACTGCCGTGCCGCGCTATTTATCCTTGTTTTGCACATGCACAGAACGTTAAAACGTTAAAACGTTCTGCGCATGTGCAAAACAAGGATAAATAGCGCGGCACGGCAGTCGGCCGCCTTCAGAAAGCCCTGGCCACCAGTCGTGGTGGACACTCCGAGGCTTTCTCCAGCTCCGAGGCCGAGGGAGAAGGCCTCAGAGCGCCCGCCCGCGTCACCGGGCGGGCGGGCGCGCTCTGTGGAAAGACTGGAGCGAGCGGAGCAGTGCCGCCCGGAGCCGCTGCTCCGCTCGCTCCAGTCTTTCCACGCCTCTGGATTAGATACATTTATGGAGGATGAGATCTGACACTTGTTTTACTATGAGTAGAAGTACTTTGTATGGAAAGAGTTAAAAGATGTTCCACTTCAAGCTGATTTACATGCAGGTCTACAGGGTTATTCTATTCCTGCACCGTCCTGTGTTTTTTAAAGCCTCATTTCTCAATAGACTGCACAACCGCTTAGGAATTTGGTACTCTGAGTGACACCCATTAGTTTCTCATTTATTCAGAAAATGGGGCAGTAAAGCAGAAAAGAATTGTTTCAGAATTCCTTATCAAATCTGCCTAACTTTGTCTTAATGAATGTCAAGGAGTAATGTGGTGTTCTTTTGTGTGTGCGCGCGCATGCGTGTGTGCGCATGTTTTTCTTAATGATAATGAAAGTTAGGACAGGAAGCCTTTACGGTTGCAATAAGAAATGTGACCTCTAACAACTTTTTAATTACTCTCTTTCTGTTGTCTCATTCCTTGTGCTATATATGATATATGTTATTAATTCTGCCCTTCATAAAAATATAATTAATTTTGCAAATGGATGATCCTGAGCCTTCAAAAGTTTCATTGGGGGAGGGAGTGTGTGTGGGTTTTTTTCTCCTATGAGATTTTCTAAGGAGTTTTATTCATCTAGGTCAATTTCTTCCTTTACTAGTCAACTAGTTGTTCCACAAGCTATTCCCTACAGCTGTCAACTATTTGTCTACTTTTCCCAAGTTTAATTTGCCTTATTCTATGAAGTAGTGTAGGAGAAAGAAATGTACTTTGAACAGACAGAAAATGAAGCATCATTTTAAATTTTGTTTCGGCTATGTCCGGGTTCTAAAGCATCAGTTCCAAACCTGTTACTGAAACGTTTGAATTATTACTGCATGATAAGTATATTTTCACAAGTGTGGCGTAACTGTGGCCTAAGATAGGGCTGAGTTAGGCTGCAACTATGCCTGAGGTAGGCAGGAGGCAAGAGCAGTGGGCCGGCACCAGCCCAGGATCGAGGCAAAACTTACCGCAGAGGCAGGCAGGCCCCTGTGGGGAGGTGTCAGTCTTGTGGAAGCAAAGAGCCCCCTCCTGAGCTCGTCTGTGTGCACCTACCACAGCTGCTGCAGCGTTCGCAGCAGATGGGCAGCCACAGGTGGGCCTGCAGGCACTGGGCGTGCGACAGGCAGCTGAAGGGCAGAGGTTGTGCCAGTGCCAGCTGCCCCAGGGCACCCTGTGCATTAGCCACCTGCTGCAGGGGGGAGTGCCACAGCCCTCCTACCTGCAACAGGTGTTGCCACCCCCATGCCGGGTTGAGGCTGCAGGTGGGATTCATGGGGGTGGGAGCGGGGGAGAGAAGGGAAGGAGGGGGGTGGGAACGTCACACACAAGGGGGTCTCATGATGGCTGGAATCGCCTCTGACATGACTTGCCCGTGCGCTGCCTGAAGTCCTTGGCCTCCAGGGCCGTGGCTATGCCCACAAAGAAGGCATCCCGGTGTGCCTTCTGCTCTGTGCCCCGGCCAAGACCAAGAGATGCCTTGGGCCTGTCTGCTGCGAGCGGGAAGGGCTCACGCAGCTCATCACACCCCCAGATGGGGCGACGTCGGCGCCTCGCGGCAGGCGCTCCGGCGGGGTGGGGGGTGACCAGCTTCCATCATCAGGGAGTGGGAGGGAAGGCAGACACACAGGCAGGCGGACAGGGGGTGCTGGGGAGGGACACGGGTGGGTCAGAAACAGACAGACAACAAGGCTGGTGGGAGAGGGATACAGGGAGAAGGGTCTGCAGAGACCAATAGGGACACAGGGGTCACTTCGCAGATGAAGGCAATTCAGGAATGGGTGCCTCTTATGCAGACGGACCTTGGGCGGAACAGATGCCGTTGACGGGTGGACCGTGGGCGGAACGGACGCCGTTGATGGGCGGACCGTGGGCAGATGAGAGCCCCGGTTGCCAAAAGGGCTCTTCACGGACGTGGCGGACGCGAGCGGATCCAGTATGGGCGCCATGTCGCCTGTCAGTGTTTGCCTGCCTGAGAGGCCCCCCAACTCCCCACTCCCCTCTGAGCCCTGAGGGTCTGGCAGCCCCCCTGCTGTGGTCTCCCTGGGAAGGAAGTGACAGTCCCTGGATGGGATTCACACAGGGGCTTGTGTGTTGGGCGCTGTCTCTCTGTGTGTGGGGCAATGCTTGTGTAACACTGAGCACAAGGGAGCTCTGCCCGAGGGGCATCTTTATTGTTCTGGAACGGTAGCAGAGATGGCCAGGCGAGGCTGCCAGGGGTAGTCACAGTAGCCAATCTGAAAGCAGCAGCAGCAGCAGCAGCAGCACACATGCCCCATGGACCTGGAGACGCAGGCTCTTCCCCTGTGGAACCACAGCCTGCTTCATAGAAAGGGGAGGGACAGCAAGTAGGACAGCCAGGGAGGTGGAGCAGCAGCAGCAGCAGCTGAGGAGGGTTGCAGGGCTGGCACCCAGACCTCTGGCAGCATCGAGGCAGACGACAGTGGGGCACCCTGCCTGGAGCCCCAGGGGTGTTCCCAGGAAGGTAGGTGTTAGTGTACGTTCCTGGGGAGACAAAAAACAAGGGGGAGTTACATGTCAGCTGGTGTGTGGTAGCAGTCGCCATTGAAGACAAGCCAGTGTGTCGGTTGCAAAAGCCTGCAGGGAGAGATCAGATTACACAGCTGCTAGGTATAACGAGCTTGTCACAGTGTGAGGAGCTTACCTGGACGTCAGAAGGGCATGATCCTGCAAAGAACAACAGTGAAGGAGAGAAAACACAGCACAACTACATACATGGCTAGCACATCATAACTGACCTGTTGTAGACCCTGTGGGGGCAAGGCTGCGGGTTAGTAAACACACCTTTGTTAACAGGCAAGTCACATTTACACAAACACATATTTGTCTGCTCACATGGCAACGGGCAGCTATTAGAGGACACATTGGTAAAGAGGCAGCTATCATATATATGTTTGCTGACAGGCAGAAGTACTACTTAAAGGCGAACACAGGCAGAAGTCATACATATTGGCATGAAAAGGCAGAAGTCCAACATTATGGCAAACACAGGCAGAAGTCCTACGGTATGGCTTACACAGGCAGAAGTCCTACATATAGGCATGAACAGGCTAAAGTCAAACATATATTGGCATGAACAGGCAGAAGTCATAACACATGCCATCCCAAACCCTGCTCTTACCTGCTGGTGTTGTTGCCTGTGGGGGGGGGGGAGAGAGAGAGGCAGGGAGAAAGACATGGGTTAGCAAATGCTTGCAAGGAGGCAGCTGCCCAGGCACAGCTGTAAACAGTTTGGCCACAGCCTGAACAGCCCTCTCTGCCCTAGAGGGGGGCAGAGAGGAGAGGAGAAGAGAGAAGTGGGGTGTTTGTGAATTTTGCCCTCCACCAACAAAGTCCCACTTTGTGGCTGCTGGGGGACAGGACCCCACGCCACGTGCTCAGAGAAAGAGAGAGAATGGAGGCCTGGGGCTGGGCTTTTGTGGGAAAGAGGCTGGGTGCGGATAGGGTAACTATCTGTGTCCATGTCCAGAATTATGCCACAGCTATTCCGTCCTAACTCAGGCATAACTCAGGAGTAGGGTGTTAGAACATTTCAGGAGAGGGCTGGAGTGTGTAAGGTAAAATGGCTCCTATGGGTCTCCTCAAATTTGAGTCCACCTTTTTTGTCGACCTAAATTTTGTTCCGTAGCTGTGCTTGAGGGGGCGTGTCGGAGCTCTCCAGTGTCTGGACCTGGACCCAAATTCGTAACCGCCCCCGTCACTCCCCCGACACTCCCCCGACATGCCCACTTTTAGGCCAAACTTAGGACGGAATAGCTCTTAGGCCGAACTTAGGACGGAATTGGTCAACTTTCCTTAACCCGTCCTATGTCTGTCACAATTGCAGCACAAATTCGGCCTCAACGGCACAATTCAGTCCTAACTTCAGCCTAAGGCACTTAGGCTGCTTTTGTGACTGAATTGTGCTGCTGAGGCCTTAGGCTGGACTGGGCTGTAAAAATACTACATTAAAATTATTCATACTAAATACATTCATACATTCATTATTCATTATTCACTGGCTGATAAAGCCATCAAAATTGAAGGGTACTAAATACTCTGCACACATATGAAGCTGTTGAAAAAGTAACATATGCAGCTGTCTGGCCCTTCAAAAGAGACATGGCTTGTGGAAGGAGGATAGAGAGATGTCCTAACTATGGGGCAGGCCACCCACTCCTGTTCCACAGCTGCTGTCTCTGATAGCAGTGATGATACTTGCAAAAGTGATTGCCGACAACCCTTTTTATTTATTTTAGTTAGAGCATGCAAAGAGACACACATGTGGACCCATGTGCATGATGCTGGGTGCCTGCTAAGGCTGAGAGCACAACCCAGGCCAGTACCATGATCATGTGTGTGTGTGTGTGTGTGTGTGTGTGTGTGAGAGAGAGAGAGAGAGAGAGAGAGAGAGAGAGAGAGAGAGAGAGAGAGAGAGAGAGAGAGAGAGAGATTGCACTGATATTAAAAAGTGTGGACTTCTTCTCGGCCAGTGGATCTGAGTCAGATCCACTGGCCGAGAGAAAGTCCACACTTTTTATTATCAGTGCACTCACACACACACCCTCAACAGGATGGAGCCTTGCCTGCACTGTGGAAAACTTCCATTGGCGACTGCACCTTGCTTGCACAATACATTTTGACTCTAGGACCAAAACCCACCTACTAGGAGCTTCCTAACTTGGAACGAACAAATGGTTAGCAACACTAAAGAACCCTATAGAAAATCTCATTAAATTAAAAGAACATTAAAACACATTGGCAGCGCAATCCTGTGTAACTCTTGCACCGGTGTAACAGTAGATGCACTGGTGTAAGTGCACTAATGCCAGTGTAAGTGCACTTACATCGGTGCATCTACTGTTACACCGGTGCAAGGTTACACAGGATTGTGCTGACGAACATATAACTGCTGTACATGAGTTTATATGTTCCATCAATAGGTGCTTTATCACTATCTTCTGTTCTATAACATTAAAAATTCTTTGATATCCAACTGCCTGCAGTTTTAGAAAAATGGCACTATCACAAATGCTATATTCATTTGCCTATGGAAGTTATTGGTTCAGCTAGGCTAAAGCCAAGCTGATAATCTCATATTGCTTCCTTTGGCAACACTTTACACATTTATATGTTGCTCAGTATACTCCAAGGAATGCTCCCTGTGAATCATTTTAATGAAAGTCTAGCCCAGGTAATTCTTAATGGTAGTCCTTCTGCATTGTGTAGTTTAAAAAATATTTGTACAATAATTTGCAAATATAATCCATTTTATTAAACTTTTCCCTCTCCTTGTTTTCAACTTTAAAATTAAAACATGAATATTAGATTTCTGGGAAATGTGCCAGTTAATGTGCCTGGAAACCAGTGGGGGCCACCCTAGTCCAAAAACCATATTTTTCAATCAATTTAACTTCTATCTTGACACCAGAATTGTATATTCTCAGTTAAGCCATTGCAACTCTCAAACTGCATTTGTGGAATGGGTGGAAATAGGCACATGTGTTCACTACAAGTGGTAGACTTTTTTCCTGCTGTTTTTGCTTATATGTCATATAGCTTTTGGCTCAACCCTAAATTGGTCATTTTGGTAAAGCTCCCAGTTTTGAAGCTCAGTTCTATAAGGACTGGGAAACTCATGCAAGCAGACAACACTCATGTTCATAAAACCAAAATGGAGAATATTGTCTGAAGAGTAACAAGAAGCTTTTCTGTGGCACAGACATCTTGTACTTTTCTCACAGCCCAATCCTATGCCGGCCTCTGCCGACAGTACTGGGCTCCGCGCTGTAGCAAACGTGCCATAAAGCACATTGCAACAGCGTGAAGGTTAGTCCTGCTGGCATGGAGGCCAGTGCTGGCAGGCCTCCGCTGGCAAAGGAGCTGCGCCCACCGGAGGCAGGTGAGCTCCATGCCGGAGGGCAGGGAAGCGGGGGGGAGCGTTTCAGGGCTGGGGGGCTTCGGGGCTCCCAGATCAGGCCTGGGAGAGGGGCAGGCAATTAATTTTCCTAAGGGGCCACATGAGAAACTGGGACTGTTGTGGAGGGCCTGAACTCAATTCTATTCAATATGAATGATATCTCTTTATATCTCCTTCAAAATATTAATTCCTGATTTCCCATTAACCTCACATGGGCTGGTCAGGGACAGCCAAAGGGCCGGATGTGACCCTGGGGCCATACAATGCCCAGGTCTAGCTTAGAAGCTCTTAAGGTAAAGGTGACCCCTGACAATTAAGTCCAGTCGTGTGTCCGACTCTAGGGTGTGGTGCTCATCCCCATTTCAAAGCCGAAGAGCCAGCGTTGTCCGAAGACGCCTCCGTGGTCATGTGGCCGGCATGACTCTCCTTGCCGCAGTGCGTAGCATGCAGCTGGAACACGGAGCACTATTTACATTCCCGCAAGTGGTACCTATTTATCTACTCGCATTGACATGCTTTGGAACTGCTAGGTTGGCAGGAGCTGGCCAAGCAACAAGAGCTCACCCCGTCGCGGATTCGAACTGCCGACCTTTCGATCGACAGCTCATGGTTCAGCAGTTTAACCCACTGCGCCACTTTAGAATAAATAGCTCTGTACAGATGCCCTAAGTAACAGGCAATGTGGATCCTAATGATATCATACGAACTGAAGACAATCTAGCAGGCTAACAGTCGCCTCCTTTTTTTTTTTTTCAGAAGATAGTACAAATCTGAAAACGAATGTCCCTAGCCCGCTGCCAACTGTTGAAGTGGCCCCCTTCATATCTGCTTCTGGAACATCAGCTGCAGTGGCCGTAGCAGCTGCACTGTCATCATCCTCATCAGCTTCCTCCAAGAGCACAAATGGAACTACCAATGCCATTTCCGAATCGGAAGAAGAGAAAGCCAAAAAACTGCTTTACTGTTCGTTATGCAAAGTGGCGGTGAACTCCCTGTCGCAGCTAGAGGCCCATAACACGGGTGCGTATCTCCCAGAAATAATGAAATGCATAACTGTATTTTTGAAAGAAGTTAATATATTTGGCATTTAGACACCGCAGCCTATGTAGCTGTTCATCTCCAGTATTTTTCTAAAACAGAAATATGGTTTTATTTAAAATATACAGTGGCAATTATTACATTCCTCCCAACAGACAACACAGGAAGCATAAATCCTATCCTTTATTAAAGCTCTTACTCATCTGTTTATACTGAAATAGACACCTATTACCTTGCTCAGTGAAGCTATTTTCCATGCATTTCCTTGTTGCCCTGACTGGTAGTTTCTCCTAGCTGCTTAGAGTCCATATTTTGCCCTGATTCTAGGAGATGCTGTTGCACGACATGAACTCAGAAGAGTATTTACTGTTACATTTTCAGGATGACTCTTTCACGGTCATTTCAAATGTTGCAAACCCCTCCCCCCTCTGGAAAGATCTTCCCCTGTGCTCCAGATGGCAAGTTGCAGAAGTGAATGTGCCCAGTCAATAAAGTGCAGTACACAGAAAGCTACTGGATGCAATCATATCTATGATGATCTGCTAACTGGACAAAGCAGAAGCTTTTTATATTTAACAGGGGAAGAACAAATTTATCCTAACAAAGCATCCCCCCCAGTTGCTGTTGCTGGTGTGGTGTCTCCCTTGTGACTCTATCTTTTTTTTTTTAGACTGTCAGCACAGTCCTATCCAACTTACACCACCGATGTAACCAGCGGAGGAGGACAGGGCGGGAGGCTTTGGAGGGGAGGGGAGATTTAAATCCCCTTTGAATCCCCCTTTGGAGGAGATTTGAATCCCCTTTCCGTTCTGGGGGCTCCCATTCGCGCTGCACCGCTGGTTACACCGATGGTGTAAGTTGGATAGTATTGCGCTGTGTGAATCCTTTTGGAACAAGGAATCATCTCATTTCTTTGCTATGTAAACCACTTTGAGAACTTTTGTTTTAAAACAATATATACAAATAACACTGTTGTTTTTGTGCAGTGTTTTACCAGTGCACATGTGTGTATCAGTAATGTAGAGGGGCCAAAAATCTCAAATGGGTTAAAAGCCATAGCCAGTTGTACATATTAAAAATGATCCTATTTAAACCAGAATTCAGGAAGAGTGGAATACTGGGGCAGAGTAAACCCACAGAATAGTCAAGGAATGAAAAAAAGAGATTTGCTCATCCCTTTGTTTACTGCCCAATCTTATGGGCCTTTAACACCAGCAGGACTAGTGTCCTGCTGGTGTAAAAGACCTTGTGATGGCGCAACAATGGTGCCACTGCCAGGCCATTTGAGGCCACTGCCATAAGGCAGCTGTAGCAGCAGATCTCCACTGTTGCAGACCCCGGATGGCGCCAGGGCAGGTAGGCTCCCATGGGGAACAGTTCGTGGGTAGGGAGGGGGAGGAACTGGGGGCGTGTCTAGGGCAGGAGAGGTGGATCTGGTGGCAGCAACTGTCACCAGATCCTATCCCCCATTTTGCAACCCAACATACACACCCTGGCTCTCCTCAGTCTTGAGCCAGCAAAATGGTTGGGCAAGTCCAAGAAGATCTATAGATAATCGATCAGCTTACCAGGAGGTCAGCAAAAAAAAAATACTTACCGGCTGTCTGATTGCGCACACACACACACACACACACACACACACACACACACCAATAGCATGCTGTGCACATTCCATTGTCGGAGCTGCATGCTGTAGTGTGACAGGGGATAGGATTGGGCTGCTAAAATGTTGTACCCTCAACGCAAGCAGCAACACCATGCGGTGGGGCCTTGTGGCAGGAACCATAACACTTGGAACTAATTCCAAGGCGTGGTAATCTAATACAACTCTCAGACATGTTCTTGAATTCCTCTAGTATGTGGTACTTTTGTCACTAGAGGTGCTTGCTGGGGGCGACTAAACAGTTTTACAGTGAATATCAGAGGGTAGGTCATGTTAGTCTGTTGTAGCAAAACCAACAAAGAGTCCAGTGCTCCTGTGAAGGCTAACAGATTTACGGCACAATCCTGCAGGGGGCGATGGAACAAGCGTTCCGTCGCCAGGAGACATTGCGAATGTGCCGTAAAGCACGTTTGCGACGACTCGAGAGCAGGGAAGGCCAACAAGCAGGAATCCGGCGGGCGTGGGGGCAGTTCGCTGGGCGAGGGAGGGGGGCCATTGGCCTAGCCGGCATATCCTGGTCCCCGCCGGGCACCTAGGCCGTTACACGGCCTCCTCCGACTTCCGCCAGCTAAATAGCTGGCGGAAATTGGAGGAGGCCGGTCGGGCCGGCCAGCATTTACACCTGGGGAAAGGGATGAACGTCCCCTTCCCCGAGTAGACCTCCAGCCCAGTGGCAGCATGGCCCTGGGCCGTCGGCCGGAACCTTACAGTGGATTGTGCTGTTAGGTTGGCATAAGCTTTCATAGTCCAGAGCCCCCTTCATCAGATGCACAACCTCAAGTGAGGCGTGAGTTGTATTAAATGGACGAAATGAGCCAAGTAACCAGAAGCTTATGCACAGGACCACAGAGTGCTTCTGCTCCTGTGTGGGTCTTATACTCACAGCTGCTGTATTGTATAGCTGGGTTTTGTTTTTTTAACATTCAGAAAATAGATGTTCAAATCTATTTTTCATTTCCCCAGGAGAAATATAATTGCGCCTATGAATCTTTTCCCTCAAAGTGCTTTTGAGATTTTATTTTGGAGAAGAACATCAGCAAAAAAGAGCCATATGTTCTCTCTGTCCCCTCACGAAGGGAATAAACTCAAAGAAGAAAACATGTCTCTTTTGTGCAGTCCTTACTCCTCATTTTCTGGTCAGCAAAGGCTGCTTGAAGAAGTTGAAAGGGCAGGGGTTGCAAAGTTGTTAGAACCACAAACACAAAGCTGAATCTTCCCAAACACAGGTTTACTGATTAATGACAATGCAGGGAACATTTGCAGAAAAAAAAAATCAGTGGGCAAAATGGGGGCTCACTAACATTGCTCACTAATTCTTCCCACATCCATCTCCCAGACCAATTTTTCCCCTAGCAGGGCTTACTCCTGGTCCCAGACTCAACAGAAGAGACAAAATGGAAATTGAGAAAGAGAAGGGGTTGTAGGGGAGAGTTGGTGGGTGGTGAAAGGGTTAAGCAACCCTCGCCTTCCTATTGATTCTCCCCTGTGCATGTCACTCTGCCCCCTACATTGGAGTTATGAACAAACATGAGGTTGGGATCCCCATGTTGCCTCGTAATACAGAGTTCCACCCCTAGTTTCAGGTTTTCTCATAAAATCCCATTATCTACATATCTCCACTGTGGACACATAAGGTCCAGTGATAGAGCAAAACACACAACCTCTAAATCCAACCCTTCACTTTTATGGGGTTCAGGGGGATCATGATTCGTCCTTTTCTATTGGGTACTTCAGTAGTGAGAAACTTGGTTCCACCTCCCCTTGACCATAGTCAGATGGATGGACTTGACCAATGGATAGATGTGAACAAAACCTAAAAAGGTAAAGGTGACCCCTGACAATTAAGTCCAGTCGTGTCCGACTCTAGGGTATGGTGCTCATCCCCATTTCAAAGCCGAAGAGCCAGCGTTGTCCGAAGACGCCTCCGTGGTCATGTGGCCGGCATGACTCTCCTTGCCGCAGCGCGTAGCATGTGGCTGGAGCACGGAGCGCTGTTTACCTTCCCGCAAGCGGTACCTATTTATCTACTCGCATTGACATGCTTTGGAACTGCTAGGTTGGCAGGAGCTGGCCAAGCAACGAGAGCTCACCCCGTCGCGGATTCGAACTGCCGACCTTTCGATCGACAGCTCATGGTTCAGCGGTTTAACCCACTGCGCCACCCGCTGGCCTGAACAAAACCTAGCAAGGTGCTAATACTTTGCTCCAGGTCCATTGTTCTAACAGAACCAAACTGGCACTGTCAACCCACATCCCAGGTTAAACTTTCCCTGTGAACTTGCATGATGGCCAAGCTGCACTGTGTCTGCCTAAGACAAACCAGCTCCATATTTTACAACTTGGGGCTTACCATTTGGATGAAGGGGTTCCTTTCACCTCAGAAAGACACCAAGCTTCCTGCAGTTGAAGCTGTGGACACTGTGGCAAAAGAAGCTTGTGGGGAGGGATGTTACCATGATCACAGCCAAAACTGATAGGCAGTTCCTGAAGGAGGTCTCAGTTGTAGGCTCTTATAGTAAAACATTTGAAACTGCTAGCTGTTGCAATATGGTATAGAAAAAGGGTCAGAATAAAGCAAAACACGCGTTCCATATTTAGCCCTGAAATCCAGGCAATGACAGAAACTATATAATGGCTAAGATGCTTTACAACACAATCCTCTCTAACTTTGGAGTGGCGGAGCATGCACTCTGCTGCTTCAAAGCGTTGCAAGCATACTGTAAAGCACATTTGTAATGTCTCGGGAGTAAGGACCACTAGCGTGGAGGCTGGCGGCCCTCACGCCGCTGCTTTCCGGACCACGCAGCCGTCTATGGTAGATCCTGCACCAATCGGTGCAAGGGCAGGGGGTGAGCAGGGGCAGCCGTGGGGGGCATTGGTTGGCCTGGGCTGGGAGGGGGCAAGGATATCAGCAGCGCACTCCACCGTTATCCTATGCCCATTCCTAGGCCGGTTCGGCCTTACACTGCCTCCCTGAATGTACGCCAGGTCTGGACCTGGTGTATATCCAAGGAGGCCCATAGGACCCTGGCCGGCTTACACCTGGGGAAGGGGACTAATGTCCCCTTCTCCTGAGATTCTCCTGGGCTGCCACAGGGCAACCCAGAAAAAGCATTGGATACGGTGGCCGGCCCTTTAGGCCGGCCGTGTATCTTTAGGCAGGATTGTGCTGGCCATTTCCTAAATCACCTTTTTATTCTTTTGCAAACTGGCTCATCAGGTTCCAAGCACAAGACAATGGTTGAAGCTCGGAATGGTGCAGGTCCAATTAAGTCTTACCCTAGACCTGGATCCAGATTGAAGACTCAGAATGGCACTAAGGGCTCAGGACTGCAGAACAAAACATTTCACTGTGAGATCTGTGATGTCCATGTGAATTCAGAAATTCAGCTTAAGCAGGTATGTTGCACACATCAGGAAGCACTACATTTGTATCGCTGTTGTCAGGTTCTTTGATCGCACAGTCCTTTGTTTCAGGTTATGTATTCAATTCATTAAGTGGCTGAACTTTGACAAAAGAAAATTCCTTGAACCCAAGAGACTGAGAAACACATGCCTATTATTGTAAGATGTAACAAGGAAGTCGCCATCTTCTGTTGGGGGGGGGAAACCTCATGGCTTACAGAAACTCCTGAAACTCAAGAGTGTTTTGTTTTGTTTTTACATTGGCAGATGCCTGAACTTTATGGCTTCTCAAGAACACATTTGAAAATGTTTAGATAGAATGTGCTGACATCTGAGAGCCATTTCCTTTAAGTCCACTGGCATGTTCCTGCAGGTCATTCCCATCATGTCTGAAAGAGTCATGCAGATTTTATGCCCTCATCTGCCTGCAAGGGATATCATAGCTATGCCATCTTGCCCTTGTCTTCTCAGCATACCCATGAGGCAACAGTGTGGAAAGTGACCAATACACTGTATGAGCAGAGAGTTATACAGTACAGTGGAACCTTGGATTGCGAGCATAATTGGTTCCAGAAACGTGCTTGTAATCCAAAGCACTCGTATATCAAAGCAAATTTTCCCATAAGAAATAATGGAAACTCAGATGATTCGTTATTCTGCAAGAGATCTTTGTGTGTGTCTGCATTATCTCCTGGGCTCAGCTAATTAAGAAGCTGCCCTGCAAAGTCCTCCTTCGCTCTGGCAAACTAGCTCATTAAGCTATTCTCCCCCTTCCTCCTCCCCTCCCCTTTGCAAAGTCTGCAAACTCTAACCTGAGCCTTGTTCTGTAGAGTAAACGTCTTTGCAAAGAGGCAGATGGGGGGAGGGAGAGAACAGCTTGTTAATGAGGTCTGCAACAAGGGCAGCCAGTCTACAGAAGTTGCAAAGCAAACCTCTGAGCTCTTATCTGCACAAGGAGAGAACAGATTGTTAACGACCAAGGAGAGGGCAGTTTGTTCCCTCTGCAAACACACAGAGAGATCTCTTGGAGAACACAATGTGCTCGTATTGCAAGACCTTGCTCGTTTATCAAGTCAAAATTTAGAAAACAATTTTGCTCGTCTTGCAAAGCACTCGCAAACCAAGTTACTCGCAATCCAAGGTTCCACTGTACTAGTAAACCATGAGTAAGAAATCTGTTCTCTATATACCAGTGGTTCCCAACCTTTACATGGAGGTTGGGAACCCTGTAAATAGTTGCAGCCCCCGTTAAGGGGGGTGGCAACTCAACAGCGACAGCAGCACTTCCGGGTTCCTGATGATGAAGGAAAAAAAAGGGGGGTTACACTTACCAGGGTTTTGTGGCGTCTCCAGCCACCACCACAAAACCCAGGTAAGTGTAAAAAGCCCCTTTTTTCCTTTAGTGGCTGTGGGTGGTGCTGTCGCCACCATTCTGTAAGTGCTGGAAGTGCTGTCCACCATTGCCAACATCACCATCAAGTCACCACCCGCCCTTAAAGGGGTAGCAAGTGCTTCCCGCTGCCCTGGGGGGTCGCAGATTGGGAACCACTGCTTTATACAGTACCTATTTTTCCTTCCCATATCTTCTAGCACCTTTCCCCCACTATATACATATATTGCTGCCTATATGCCCAAGGTGTTCTTTTAATTCTGTTGTTTACCAGTCTATATTCCACCTAATGCAGATTTTATATTAACAAGCTTAACCAAGCTAGATCGGAGCTTTCTGGTTGTGTGGTGTAGAACAAATCTAGATTCTCTGCTGAAACCTCACTCACAGCGCAATCCTAACCAACTTTCCAGCACTGGTGGAGCCACAATACAGCCCCAAGGTAAGGGAACAAATGTTCCCTCACCTTGAAGAGGCCTCCATGACTGCTCCTGCACTGCAAAATGGCGCTGGAAAGTTGGTTAGGATTGCGCTGTCAGTTTACTATTTCTTGGAGTAAATTCACACATTACATGTTCATTGCACAATAACTGCATCATCAAGGCATAGCTTGCTTGTGTGCATTTTTTATTTCACCTGACATCAGCTTAAGCCCAACACTTCTCCATGGATTCAGCAGGGTCAGCTGTGAGAAACACTGAGACATGGAGTTATGTCGATGAACAGCATACAAAGATGGCTAGGGACAGATTATGTTGCAGTAGACTGACGTTTTTATGGCTTCTAAATATTTCTTGTTTTAAATTTAAGCACATTTCAAGCAGAAGGCACAAGGACAGAGTTGCAGGGAAGCCTACGAAACCGAAATATAGTCCTTATAACAAACTGCAGCGTAGTCCAAGTATCCTAGCGGTAAGTATTGCCTAAGTGTGGAACACATGCACAGGAGGTGATTTCGGTATTCCAGCTGCCATGACGTTTAGGGGTGTGACATACAGTACATGGATATCACAGCCCATACAAGGGAGAGATGCCACTACGGTACAGGTTACGGCTATAGGGAAGAATAAATAATCTGAAGTGGAATGTGTAGCATGGCTGGAACAAAGGTTTTCTTTAAGAATCCACTCCATCTCTTCAAAGGCTGAAGCAGATGTTAGCTGTTTAGAATTGTGCTTCTGCTATTAACGAAGCCCTTTACACAGTCATGCTGTTCCAAAAGTCACAAATGAACCTCAGATAATAACATGCCATGCTTCAAGTGAATCTTAGAGAGTCAGATTGTCACTCTGATGTCACTCCAGGGTTTTGATTGGCTTTTACATTTGCCTTGCTCTTTCCAAGGACAAATGGAAAATTTACTATCATTCTGTAAAAGAGGTTCTTAACACTTTGTGACTCGTGAATCTCCAGGAGAATTTCAAATTGCTCACACACACACACCCCAAAAATGGTTTTTTGTTTGTTTATACAGTATTACAGTATATTTCAGTTATTGCTATTTTCCTGAAATTGCAGTGAACATGCAAACAGTGGAATTTCAAAAGACATTAAATTTCAGTCATAGAAAAGAATGTGTTCACTTCATAGAATTTGAAGACATCAAAAAAACTCACAACAAAAATGCATGAGAAGACCAAAAACAATAAATATTGTGGCCAGTAAGAAAATATATTACTGGCTTTTGTTCAGTAATCTTCAGTAGTCAGGGCCAATTCAAATCAAATTTTAAAAAATGGTCCTCATCTAGTTAAAAAAGTGTATCAAGGCAGGTGTTTTCTTCTTCTTCTTGATCCTGGGAGCACCTCACACACTCCTTAGGGGTGCAGGCCCCACAGGTTAAGAACCCTGTGCTATAGAAAGATTAAGTATTGCTGGTTCTGCCCTTCATCCTGCAGTGTGAAATTCCTTCCATCGCTACTTTTGTTTCTCGGATCCTTCAAGTTCTGGATGTAACGTTGACAAGTTTTATGCCCATCTGTTTGTTAGTAAGTAAGGTTATCTTGAACAAATGTATGCACAGCCTACAAAAATAGGATAGCCATTGAAATAGCTGACAAAGATTTTGGAAGTGTATGACTCCCCTTCTGCAACAGCTTCATTGGTCCATGTGGTCCATTCCTGAGCCCAGTTTAAAATGCTGGTTTATCACCTTTAAAGCCCTAAGTGGTTTAGGACTGTCTCCTGCTCCTATACAAGTTCACCATCTGTAGGAATTGCATTGATGGTGGAGGTGAAAATTAAATTCACTTGGGCTGCAATCCTATCTACATTTTCCTGGGAGTAAGTCCCATTGAACTCAATGGGACTTGCTCCTGAGTAGACATAGATAGGATTGCATTGTGGGAAAACTGTACCAGTAACAGCATGCTCAGTAGTACCCTTTAGAAAATAATCACTTAAAATCTGGCAGGTTACGTGTTAGTGGGCCAATTTGTCTAATCCACATAATGTCCAAGCATATTGACTTCACTCAAAAAGGTTAACATTAATGTACAGTAACTGTAATTACACCCTGGTTTAGTATTAAATGTTTATATCCATTCTGTGCAGAAATCGAAGAAAGAAGAAGAAAAAAAGACTAAAAACTTTTGTCAGAAGATTTTTTTTTTAATCTTGTGAATGGGGAAAATAACCATTTAATGTTTTGTTCTCTTCCCTGCTCCTCCACCACCTAGGCAAAACTTGCATTCCAGAAAGATCTGATTAAGCCTTTGGCGCCAGCCTTCCTTTCATCTCCTCTTGCTGCTGCTGCAGCTGCAGCCGTATCAACTACTTTGACTCTTCCTCCCCGTCCTACGGCTGCTTTGTTCCAGGCACCGGCAATACCCACAGCTCTCCTCAGAGCAGGACATGGCCCTATCCGAGCTACTCCAACATCTATCCTTTTTGCCCCGTACTGATGGTTGGATCAACAGCACATAACCATGGCCATTTTGGGAAGAGACAAACAAAGCAAGCAAGGGTTCCAGATTTCCAAGTGACTGTTTATAAGGCACCATGCTTGATCACTTCCCAGCAAAAGACGTTGTGGAATTCTTCATTGACGGGTATTGCATTCTAGCTGACATAAGCTTGTTGATATTTTGTTTTATTTTAAATAAAGAACTCAGACCAATGGTTTATGGAAAAAATTAATTGTGTGCACAAAGTTCATCAAGGGATCATTCGTCTGCTTTTGAACGTGGATTTGTGAAATTGTAAACAAGGAATGTGGAATATTTTCCTGATTGACTTGAAAACCAGGGTCTTCCTTCCTCGTATTGATGCGCATAGGCTTCTGGAAACCAACTGCACAGATTCTGGTGTGGAACAAAGCTAGGTGAAAGAAGTGCTTTAATTGCTGATAACATCTCAGTAATGGATTGCAACTTCTTATCCCCTGTGTGCTCCCATTGATAGGGATTGTGTCTTGTTTTAGGCCTCAGTACTAGTGTATCTTGTGTAGTATTCAAGATTTATCTCTTGTCTGATTTAAACAATTTTAGTTGCTGTGTAAACGTCTGGAAGCAGAACCGCCTTGAGGCTCTTCTTCCTTTAAAGTTAACGTATGTCTTTAATTTAACATTTTATTTAGAACGATTTGGAATAGAAAGCCATAGAATGTTAAGATTATGACCTGTTTGCTATTTTCATTTACCGGTAACTTATTTTTTTTAGGCCCCCCACCCCCCATTCACTGGTGTTGCTAAACAATCACTGCAAAAGAAAGCTTCATCATTGATATGTTTACCACAACACATGCTCATTTGCCTTTGAGACAATGGGCTAGTATTTATTCACAAATATATATATTTTACCATTTCTTATCTTCTTTCCTATCTAATGATGCTGCATACCATTGTGGCTCCCTAATGCAATAATGTACAGAATAGATATTTATAAAATTAATTGTCCCTTCAGTTGACTGAATATAGTGTCATTCCTTCCTCATTCCCTGGTTTTTTCACTCCATTTTACAAAGGTGATCTGGATACTGAAGACGCATTGTGTGTTGTTAGAAGGCAATGAGGGTAATTTCCAAAAGCATCTTTATCTGCCACCTGTAAAGAGTAAAATATATGTGTATTTTTTAAAAGCACGTTTATAATAAAAGAACATCGGGGGAAAAAAGCAAGTTGTTTTATTAATGAGCCAAAGAATGCTTATGGAACTTTAAAATGAGAACTCTGCATTGTGAACTCTGCATCAAGGCTTACATGTTAGAGTACATCTGATAACAGCGTCATTATGGTGTCACAAACTAGGAGTTTGCCAAATGACTGTAGGATAGCTTGATTACACTGTCATCGATAATGAAATCAAATCTGCTATGGCTGGAACTTCAGGATGAGTGCATGGATAATATACTTGGCATGTTGCTGTGGAAAGCTGAGTTTCTTGCTGTTTTTCAAGCAGTGGAAGCAACTGAATTAAAATTATCAAAAGATCAAAGGTTTTGCTAGTGTATCTCAACAGAAGAGACCAGCTGGAGGCCTCTAAAAAGATCACACAGCAGGACACAGTGGCAAGATTTGTCACCAGCTTCTGGAAATCAGAACTACGGTATCTTGTCTCTGAAAATGGAGGTGCCATTTAGCTATCGCAGCAGTGTTGAGAGACCAATCCTCTATCTATTCAGTTGTCTGATGGAAACTGTTAAAAACTACACAACAGCTTGTCTATGTATGTCTACATGGAGATCAGTCACATAGGACAGAACTGTACCATTTCAGTTTGCAGGATGAAGATTGCATGTCAGTGTTACCGCTAAGCAGTCTTAGGGTCCAATCCTATCTAACTCTCCAGCGCCTTGCAGCCGCAATACAGCCCGAAATAAGGGAAGAAATGTTCCTTTGAGGAGGCCACCGTGACTGCCTCCCCACCACAGGATGCAGCACATGCCCCCTTGGCACAACGGCATCAGCACTGGAAAGTTGCATAGGATTGGGCCCTCACTCTTCCCATCTTGGTGTCACCTTAGAATGTCACATAAATCTGTGTGACCCTTAGTTTTTATGGGTTTGTAGCACGTGTCCCACCTGCCCCCTCATCCCAAGGGGGAGAGCGCTACATCTTTGGGACAAGTGAAGGTCATAGTTCATCAAATCGGAGAAGGGCAGTCTGGGATTCTCTGAGCAATCTTCCCACTAATATAAACACAAATACAACCCGCCAGGGAAACTCAAACACAAACAATGGGTTGTGTCACCCTTCCTCGCCCCTGACCTGAGACCCATGGCTATTTAAATTCAGGTGGAGGCCCCCTGCAATTCTGAAAAGATTAGGGGGCAGGGTGAGGAAATTGTAAGTTCTGTTTAGTCAGATGGATTATCCTGGCCTCATAGTCCTCTGGCCCTTCCTCAGGATCCCCATGGGTGCACACTGGTCTCATTCCCTTGCCCTCCCTCCCTACCAGGGGTATCCCCTTTCTGGGATCCAGATGGCTGGGATCAGCCCCCCTTCAAGGCCTCTGGAAGCTGGCTAGTTGCCAGTCCTTCCATTTCTTCCTTTTCCTATCCCCTTTCAGCCCCCCCCCACCTTCTGCCCTCTACTATTTGGCCCTCTCTTTTGTCTCTTGCCTCTCTGCACTGGTTTCTTCCTTCCCTAGCCCCCCCCCCACTGGCCCACCTCACTCTCCATCTTTCTCCAAGCTCTGTCCCCACCTCTGCTCCAGCCTGGTGCTCTCATCTCCCCCCCCTCTGCCCATCCTCCCCCTTTTATGCCACTCTGTTGGAACCCAGCTGTAGTGGCTGCAAGCTGATGCGTGGGGTCGCCACTGAGCATCTCCGTGGAAGCTCCGAGGGAACTTTACATGGGCTGGGACCTCCTGGGGCCATGGCTGTGGGCAGGCTAGTTGCTACAGACTTACTCTCATTTGTTTTTCTGCATCTGTTGTGAGTTTTTTAATCTCTTCCCCTGAAGTCATAGAACATTTTTAACCCCATCTCTGACAGATGAATTGTCCTAAACAGGATGCCTCTCAGCACCTGTCAGCATTTCTCTAGAAGTCAGCTGAAAAGCTCTCCTACAATCTTTTCGATTTTAAGCACCAGCCGTCTGGTTTCTGTTATAGTTCAAGTGCAGCTGCCTTTTTTTGATGCACGTTATGCTTGCCTGGGAACATTTCCCATATGGCATCATTCAAACACATTGTCTAATTTGTAGCATACTACTAGCGCCGATTTTTAAACCCTTCAATCCATTTTGCATGGCCCGGTGAAACTAGTGAACCCTGGTGAATTATCTGTTTTTACACCAGC
The DNA here is from genome assembly GCA_026170595.1 of Plestiodon gilberti rubricaudatus. Lineage (NCBI taxonomy): Eukaryota > Metazoa > Chordata > Lepidosauria > Squamata > Scincidae > Plestiodon > Plestiodon gilberti. The sequence continues at coordinate 171,068,991 of JANXHW010000001.1, forward strand.
ATCTGTTTGGAAATGCCTAACCATATTCCCTGCTGGGATTTCAGTCAGGAACCATACTAACGTTATGATGTCTGATCCACAAAAAATTGAAGGCTGTTTTGTGTAAAAATAGTATGTGAAGGAGCATGATATTATTCCAGCTTTGAGAAAAAGAGTTGTTGGTCCGTGTTCTGTATAATTGATAGTTCTGAATGGAAACAAGTTTGTTGCCTTAAGATCTGAAGCAAGATGAGCTGAAACAGTTCAATGGCGATCTTAGAGTAACTACAAAGAGAATACTCTCTTTGTAGAGTTATGGGGTTTACAGATAATGTACACCAGGCATCCCATGGGGAAAAGAGGGATATTTTCTCAAATAGAACAGTCATTGTAGCGCATGCAAGCTGCCTAGTGGTCTAACTCTTCTGGCAACCCTTTACAATAGAACGTAATTACATTGTAATTTAGAGGGAATAGTTTGCATGTGAGAACAGGTGCTTAGCAAGGGTGCGGGAGTTACCTTTTCACCATCTGTACTACCTCATGAAAAATAGTGCATGTTATAAGTCATCACTGGGTATCTATTAATATGAAAGACCACTTCTGACATGCCATCTAGCAGCCATGAATTGCTGACCACTAGCACTCAAAAGCATTAGCGTTGTACTGTTTGTGGTCACTTATACTTGATGGCATACTCCTGTTTACTCCATTTAATTATTTGATTTTGCTTGTAAACTGCTTTGTGAATCTTTTTTGTTGTTGAAAAGCAGTATATAAATATTCTTAATAATAATGTTCACACAGTGATTGCATAATCAGAGGCGTTCCTACACCCCCTGCGGGGGGCGCTGATGTGACACCCCCCACATGCCACAAGCCCTGCCCCTTGGGGTGTGTGATGTCACTTTCATGCCACCACCGCCGAAATTCGGTGGCAAATGCGGTGGCGCGAAAGCACCCCCACGGGGGTTTTAGACTGGTTTTTGGTCTAAAACCACGCTGGGGGATGCAGCCAGGGGGAGCTTTCTTGTTGCAGAGCCAGCTCGTGCACCCCCCCTCCACTAGAGAGCTGGCACGTGCACACTCCTCCATGTGTCACCATGCATTCTGGGACGTTCATGAGCCGGGGGTGCATGAATTGTGCACACCCCCAGCTCGTGGATGCCCCGGAATGCATGGCGACACGCAGAGGGGATGCACGAGCCGACAGCACGGCAGCAGAAACGGTACCACTTACCCGGTCTTCATCGTGCACCCAAGCCCGGAGGCAGCCTTCTTGTTGCCCAGATGTCCCTAGAGAGGCTGTGCCTGTGCAATTGTTGAAGAGCCTCTCTAGCTTCTAGTCTCGCTGGCTGACTAGGAGCTCCTCCAGCCAGCGAGACTAGGAGCTAGAGAGGCTCTGCAATAATTGCGCAGGTGCAGCCTCTCTAGGGACATCAGAGCAACAAGAATGCTGCTTTCGGGCTTGGGTGCACGACAAAGGCTGGGTAAGTGGTGCCGTTTCTGCCGCCGCGCTGCTGGCTCGTGCACCCCCCTCCGCGTATCAACATGTGTTTGGGGGCGTCCACGATTCGTGCACGCCCTGGCTTGTGGACGCCCTGGAACGCGTGGTGACACATGGAGGGGGTGCACGAGCCAGCTCTCTAGCTCTCTAGCTGCCGGTTCGTGCACCCCCCCGGCGCATGTCGCCATGCGTTCCGGGGAGTCTACGAGCCAGGGGGTGCATGATTCATGCACCCCTGGCTCATGGACACCCCAGAACGTATGGCGACACATGGAGGGGGTGCACAAGGCACCGAAGTGGGGTGCTCGTGAACCCCCCTCCACGTGTCGCCCTGCCGCCCGGGGGCTACCCCCCACCCCCTAACAACGCCACTGTGCATAATGAAGGACAATTCAGGAAAAACTCGCTTCCGCAATGATAATGCCTACATAAATGGCATGAAGTATGTCCATTGGGATTCAAGACCTTGCCCCTTCCCTCGTCCCCAAAGTCCATCAAAATTATTCAAGTGCCCTTCATGTTCAAGGAACAGACTTTGCCATATGTGGTTGGACAGAATGTTCTTTACATTTTGTTCCTGGCAGCCATACAAACTGATCGAATAAATTTTCAGCTAGGATAGTCCTGTGAGAGACATGTATAAAGAACATTCATTGTCATTGTAAGAGCGTTGGCCTGTTCAAGAGTGTGGCTTCCTTTGTATTCTTAACACTCAGGATCTTTTGCATAGCACTTTTTTTAATTTCTGCGTGGTACTTGTGCCTTCTGAGTGTGCTGTGTACATGAAGCACATGAAGCTTCATAATCTTGAATCAGGCTATTGGTTCATCTAGGCCAGTACTGTCTACTCTGAGTGGCGGCATTTCTTGGAGGTCTGAGGCAGAGCAGAATCCTGATTTCTGGAATTCTGCTATCCGGATTCTCCTGATCAGAAACTCCTACTATCAGGAGTTGAACCATCCACAAAGCGTAGACTCTACCACTGTGTTATGGCCTTTCCCTTCATTATAAATCCCTTGTAAATTTTAACTAGAGCGAAGTTCACCAATATTTAGCTTGTGAACCCCTTTCACAGGTCAGTATTGAGACCCAGAACATGAATCTCTGATCTCTTGCATTTGTTTGTCTCTGACCATTAATGCTCATTGGAGAAGGCAATGCTAATGGGCTTCTGCAAAGTTTCTTTCAGTTATTGCTGTAACACAGTAATTCTCTCTCTCTCTCTCTCTCTCTCTCTCTCTCTCTCTCTCTCTCTCTCTTGTGTGAGAAAAATGTGCCTCGCCCAAACAGTGCTTCTGAAATGTTAAAACAATTTTGCAGTCCCTACCCACTGTGCCCTCCGAAGAATGCACCACAGGTCCACGGTGTTCCTCAGACTTCCAAACTGGTTACATTCCAGTGCGTCTCAATCACATCACCTTTTCCTGTTTCTCTGTAAAATGTCGTGGCTTTTGAGGACCTTTCAGAGTGTAGAGAGCCTTGGCTCCTGTTCTTGATCCCAGATGACTAAAGGTGGCACCCATTCCATTGGACATGGCCCAGATGGTTTGAATTTTGCCTCATGTTTATTTCTGGCGCTTTTGTGGTAAAGAATGTATGATGCCAAGAAGTACTGATGGAAATAAAAAACACTACTTCTGAGTAGACATTCCCAGTATTGCACGGTCACAGAGGTATTTTTCCCCAATAGCCCCTTTCCCAATAGCTAGAGGTGGGAGGAAATGGTTTTGTTTTTTTACAGATTTCGGTGTTTAACCAAAATAAAATAGCAGAAAGTGGTGCTATGTGTTTTTATTCCAAAAATTTTCCCATTTCTATCCACTGTAACCACTTTAAAAGTGTACTAGGTAGATGGTTTGGGTTGTACAGTGTCAGCAGATGAATGACGCAAAATTACATGGTTTTATTTTATTTTCCCCCACAGATTTTTTTTTTAGCAGAAAGCGGTGTTATATGTTTTTATTTTATCACCATTTTCTCCTGCTCCCTACCAACCTTTTTATTTAAGGATTTTGAGAAATCCTTTAAAATTCTGCTTTCTAGCTCAACAGAAAAAAATAATCTGTCGCATGGAATATTTTTCATTGTTTCTCCCTGTGTTTTAAGAATTAATTGCCATCTCTTTAAGCAAACACACCCACAGAGCCACATAAATTTTACCTGTGACTTTCACAGGTGAAAAGTTGTTGCCAATGAATTATTCATGGGGGAGGAAGAAGACAAGGAGTGAGGAACATATGTGACTCACTGTCAGACTTCATTAGCTAACTCTCTTCACCTGTGACAATCACCAGTCTGTAAATCTCCTTGCCTGTATGTTGTATGCTTCCCTCCCCCTGTCCATCTCTGCACTACGGAGAAGGGGAAATAGTCATTGTTTTAGGCTTTGAATCTTTCTGCCAAGTTGAGCCACTGCAGTGCCAGCTCTGACACTGAACTCATAAATCACCTTCAGCACTTGCTCACGTTGAACGATTTAATGCAAACAGGACAAAACTGATTAATGATATGTAGAGCTCTGCAGGTGGTTTTACCGTTACTTTGTGTGTAGGTGCAATACCCTGAAGACGAATTGAATCTTCCTCTTGTGAGTACCTGAAAATAAATGTTGGATTGGGTTTGGTTGGGGGGGGGGGGTTGTAGCTGCTCTGTTCCTTCTATAGTATTATTCCTGGTCAACTTTTCTTTAGGTCTGATTCTCATAAAATAGCAGATGAGGTAACAAAAATGGTAGTCTGTATCAGGCCTAACCTAAGCGACAGCTCAGTGAAATATAACTAATAGCACAATTCAATGCATGTCTACTCAGAAGTAAGCCCCATTGAGTTCAATGGACCTTACTCCCAGGAAAGTGTGCATAGGATTGCAGCCCCTGAAATGCTTGCATTACTCAGTAGTTGAACATCAGCATTGGATATGAGAGGCCTCCAAGACCTTATCAACAAAAGCAGGTATCTTTTTACAACAGCCTGTAGTGGTGGTTTATCTACAGCCACACATTTTGTCAATTATCAGAGTCTGTCAAAATGTGTAGATACTTTTTCTTTAAGAGGACCTTAAGGGAAAGTCAATAGAAGCATGGCTGAGCGAGAAGGTAATACTGTTTTCAAGAAAATATGATAAAATATTTCAAGATAAAAAACATTAAGTGAAGAGGATACCACTTCATGCAAGAAAAAGATTGCACTGTCTTGTCAAAGTGGTTGCCTGAATATTTTTCTCTTATCACAACTAAGTGAGGAGATTAAATGTATCAAATGTTTTCTGCTCCCATATTTCTAACACAGATAGTATACGGCTATTCCCCTCATTTCCTTGAGCTTGTCTGCATATTTCAGGAGTTATTCACACTGAAATGCCTTTCACCTACTAACTTTTCTGTTTTATTTGAAGTAAAAAAAAATATCTTGGACTCAGATTGTATTTCATTTGTATGTAATCAAAGAGAGTCATATATGCCCACATAAGGGGAAATATAGGCATTGTTCAGGTTGATTGGTTGGGAAATAGATAAGCCACAGATTAAAGTTACTTTTCCCCACTAGAAAGAATTGCTGTAATACGGAAAGAAAAATCTATGAGCATAGGTATTTTTCTGCAGACATTTCAACCAATGGCTTCATACATTCTTGCATTGGCTGAATGTCTCCTTTAGTGCAGGTGCATGCCCCCCATTGAAGTTAATAATTGTTATATATGACTGACTACCCACAACTACCTAGGGATTTGGCCCATTGTCATTGGCCACCGTCCAAACTTCATTATAGTTACCATGCAAACAGTGAAGCTATAATGAAGTTTGGAAGTTGACCCATTATGTTGGTCAATGACAGCGAATAAATAACTCATAATATAATGATGCAGTTCTACCACAGTGTACTGTATGTTGTCACTGAAACCTGGATGTTCTGGTAGATTGCATCTTTGAAGTAATCTCTCACTTCTATCAGACAATTTGGAGATACTGTAGCTAATGCTGTGGTCTGACATGTTTCAGTATGAAAATCTATAGTATAGTATTGTATAGTATAGCCACAAAAGAGTCAATTCTACAGCACCAATGGTCTTATGTTTTTTTTTTTGTTATTTATGAAAGCAAATCAAGAATCGTATTTATAGTAGGAAGTGGTGATAACTGAAAAACCTAGGAACAATAATATTGTGGTATTAATTTAGCACCAATGGTAAATAGTCAAAAACCCTTTGCACCAACCGTGTAAAAAAATCAGTTTTGTTTTAGTTTCAGACTCGTTTTTGAACAATAATATCAAGATGAGTTAGACATTTAAAATGTTCATCATTTGCACATCTCTCTCTCTCTCAGCACCTGTCATGTTTTATGTGGCTCCCCCCCCCTGCTTTGATAGTAGAATTATTTAGGACTCCTCTTGTGTAAAAACTTCAGGTGAGGGTGGTTAGTCTTGTTAAGGGAAAGATACATTCCCTAGAGGGTGGAACTAGTCTGTCTCCTTCCTTTGTGGACCTGGTCTAAGAGGGTTTCTCTTTGACCATAACAGCACCTTTTAAAGCTCTTGCTCTGAGAAACATAGTCTTGGCAAACACTTTGGTTATTCCCCACACCTTCCAGCATTGATGCCCATCAATGGGTGAAACTGGCCTCATTCATTTTCATAAAAAGCAGGGCAATTAGCTGGGTGATAACTAGATCCCTTTTCTCATTTTCCCCAATCAATATACTGTAAATACATTACTCCTATTAAAAAAAATCTATAACTGAGGAACATTATGCTACATTAAAATAAAGACATTTCAGCGGTCTCATTTACTTTCCATTATTTGTGCTGTGTATTTAACTACTTCTTGGCTGTAATGTTCAATACATAAAGCCTTCTGTGGTTGTTGGGGTTGTGTTGTTTGTTTTTTAGCATGCATTCTCAAAGGGGAAAACACAACATTCAGGTGTGCCAACTACATTTTCCTTCCCATGCCTGAATGGCAGCTAAGTTAGGGATATATTTTGCATAAGATGAGACACAAGACACAACTACTGGAACACCAGAGCAATAAAGTGAGGTGCAGCACTTGCATGAAGCTGCAGATCCCAGTTGGGCCACCACTGTTCTGCCTCCAATATCCTTTGATAAAATAAAAATATTTTATCTTTAAAATAGCAGATATATCAAACTGACATGGGTCTTTTTTCCCCATGCATAGTGGACTGGCCGCCGACCTGCTAAACAATCAAGGTGACCTGCCCATGAGGATCATTGAAGCCATTGCCTTAGGGGTCAGAGGGTGCCACCCTTCTCACCTTGAGAGTGACTGCACCAGCCACTCTCCCTGGGCCTCTCTTGCTCTTCCTTTGTTCTAATCCAGGGGTGGCCAATCTCCCACCATTAGGGCCTCTGTGTTCTTAAGAGTTGCGTAAAAGACAGAATCTTAGCAGCTGCAAATTGGTGAGGGTGCTGCTAAAGCAGCTGCACCTGCTGAAATGCCCTCACCTAGACAGCCATTACAGGGCCAGGAGCATTCATGTCAAAAGGTTGGCCATCCCTGTTCTAATCCAACCCTTGCAGGCTTTGAAAAGGATACAAGGTGGGTGAGGGAGCTGCCAGATGTTTTGCAAGGGGTAAGGGGCAAGCAAAGTCACCAGTTGCCTCCCTCTTTTGCCCTGAGCCCTCTTGAAAGCTTTCCGGGGGATTTGGGGCAAGGCATCATTTGGCAACTTATGCTTGTTTGGCAGATGGGAGCTGCCCTGTTGGAACCAGCTTCACAAAATCAAAAATGGTTGTTGGGGGGGGGGAGGAGTGAGTAAGCTGCAAGTATGTGTATTTGTAGATCGGGAAGAGGAGCTGCTGTGTGTGTGTGTGATGCTCTTATGTGTGGTGAGATGTGGTGTTGTCAGTGATGTAGACTTGAGTCTATTGACTCGGACTTGAGTCAGACTCGGACTTGACTTGGTGATTATAAAAGACTTGAAAGACTCGACTCGAGACTTGGAGCCTTTTACAACAAGTCCAATTTTATTCAGGTTTAAACCCGTTTTCCCCATTAACTAGATAGGGACTTGCAACCAAAGACTTGGGACTTGGGGGCAAAGACTTGGGACTTGACTTGAGTCTTGGACCCAGAGACTTGATCCACATCCCTGTGTGTTGTGTGTATTTGTGCATAATGTGCAGTACATGACATGGTTAATGTGTGGCATGTGAATCTGTGTGCGACATGTGCCTGACATGAGGCAGCATATTCACGTGCTGCTGCACTGTTGGTGTGTGGCATGCTGTGGCGCTTTTGCATCTGAGGTGCTGTGACATCCACAGTGTGCTTTGGCACCCATTTGCATGAGGCAGCATACATGTGGTGGCATATATATATATCCATCCAAAGAAGCATGAGCAGAAGGAACAGCCATCAGTGCTGTCTCATATACCCTTGAGCAAGCCAGCAGAAGTTTTTGTGTTATGCTGTAATTGTTAATCAGTTGTGTTGTGCTGAAATCCTGCATCTGCTTCTGCTAGCATAATAACATCTTTGAATTCTATTTAACTTGTCTCACACAATGTTCTCAATGAACACCCTGTCCATGGGGAAGACACCTTTAGAGCCAGCCCATATATTTTTTTAAAGAAGAAAAAGAGTCTACCCTATGGAGAACAAACATATTTCAGTTTACTGTTAGTTTAAAATGCAGAGGTTAAATATTTGTTATCCAAAGATCCATCTCATTAGTCAGGGTAAAGGAATTAAAAGCTCTTGCCAAGGATTTGGAAGGTTCCAAAGGAATGTTCATCATACCAGGCAGAAGAGTTTTCATGGAATTTAAGAGGCTGGGAGTAACCAAATACTGTGCTAGCCTGAGCAAAACAGATAGCTTCCCAAGGCAACTCAACAGACGTTTATACTAAGCAAGCTTTGCTCTTTCTCCAAAAATTACTGTGATGTATGTATAGTTTGTAACTTGGAAAACATTTTAAAGGGAACTCGCTTTTCTCAAAGTATCATCTTGTTTCCATTGCAAGAAGTATTTTGAACTACTGTAATATCATGGAGTGTGTGTTGTGCTTGACCAGAAGGTCCTACAATCAAACAAAGCACAACGAGTGACTATAGGTGTGCAAGTTTCTTGTACCATCTGAAAAATTGAAATATTCATGTCAATTGTTACTGGTGAAGAAACGAATGCCAGAGTTCCAAAATAATTCCAAGTGTCACTTATTAATTTGTTGCACATTTCAAAATTATGCGGAACTCACTCGGAACCATTTTAAGTATCATTTTCACCTTGCAGCTACAATAGGTCAGATGGAGGCTACAGGGAGTGGAGAGGGAGCAAGAAAAGGAAGATTGGGGAGCTTATGGTGTCAATCATCAACTCAAACACACATTAGTAAAAGTGTCCAAGCATCTGATAGGTCTTCTTTCCACAAAGATCCTTCCAATCACAGTGGCAAGGGAGGAACATGTGGATGTCTATACAAGAGGGAGATGAAGTCTTGATTTTGACCAGTGTGATTGTTTCTCTTTGAAGATGGCATGATTGCAGGTTCCTCTGTTCTCTTCTTTGTTTTGGGGCAAGTACAGTTCCTGAATAGTCACCTCTCTTTCCATTTCTCGATTCAGAGCTTACAACCCAGGACAGTTCCCTTGGTTTTAAGAAGGCTAGCATTCCTAGGGCTACAATTTTCACTTGCAAATCACGTCTTTTAAAATGTTCGTCGGATATGTACTTATGCATGAAAGTGATGGGTGCAACCTCCCTACAGGTAAGGAAAAAGTTAGATCCTGTGGCTAGGTTTCTACCATTGTGTGGCCCTGGTCCAATAAAGGATGACCTCTGTGTACAAAAACAAGTCCATAATAAGCAATGGTATGAAAGTGTGTTTCAGCCTCTGCACCAGCTTTTTATGAGCCCATGTTTTGAGTGAAAGAACCTGATAAGTATGTCATAAAACTGAGAGAGAGAGAGAGAGAGAGAGAGAGAGAGAGAGAGAGAGACACGTACATGGAGGCAATGCCGTTCATGACTCAAGAAAGCAATGCCTGGGTGCACGCAAAAGCCCTGTCCATACCTTCCTTATCTACATGGGTGCGCTGGCATTCCCAGTCGTGGGGAGAACTGGTCTTTGGGTACAACATTTGTCACGTCAGACAAACGCAATACATGTGGGGGCCTTCAGGAGTGCATCAGCACAGACTTGCCAACACACATGCACATAGACTGGCAATTGCAAGGTGATGGATGAAAAGCGCTAAAGTATGCTTAGAACGAGTGAATCTGTGCTCCAAAACATCTGTCAATAAGATAGAAGCATCATATATCTGACTGTTTACAGTTGCAGGTCAGGAAAGTGAATTGTGGCATGAACTGTCATGTTCTCTTACAATGAAAAGCATCTTCAGCTCAAGTGGAGCTTCACTGGAGCCTGGAGCACCGGTGAGCCTGAGAGAATTAAGGGAGATGACAGCCTTAGGGCAACGTTGGGCATGAGGGCAGGAGTGGTAGCTACAAATATAATTGGAACAACGTCCAGCTTAACAAGACATAAGGGAAGGGATGACTTAATTGAGGCACCTGGCACAAATAGTAACAATGTTTTCTGCTGCAATATATTTTTTTTAATGTAGCAAACAGAAGCTGACACTCTAAGAGGTTAAAGTTAAAAATAAACTTTACTGAACGCCGTTGTGAGTAGACTATACTTTTACGACTGCATGTTTTAGGTCCTTGTGGAGTGGAAATTTCCGTATACTTCAACAAGTCAAGAGTAATTACTGTACTGTGACTGGCTGATTTCTTCAGGCAAGGAAAACCCGTTTACAGAAAATGAATTTGTGTGAACAAAATCTGGTCCTCCTTTTTGTGCAGCGTTTTATAGCAGGGATGGGTGGAGGGATGGGTGGCTGGGATCTCCTGGTAGATCCTCAAGTGTATTTAGTAGATTGTGTTGTTTCGATCTCTCAATGGTTTAACAAGAGAACAACAAAACAGTTCTCCCATTAACAAAGATTTCCTTAGATTAAATCAAGTTTTAAAAGCTATCCCTTCAATTAGGCTACTGAAATGGGGTGGAAATTAGGAGTTTTTCTCAGTTCTGGTACTGAAAACAAATCCTTGAACTGAGTGTGTGCTCAGAGGCACCCCAATTCTTTTATCACATGTATATCTCCCCACCCCCAAATACTATTTTGTACCTGGCTCTGATTAGTGGATTTTTAATTAAAAGCAAAACAAATATAGATTCCAGAAGCCTTAATCATGCCAAATCCTGTTTTATGCCCCATCCTATCCCCCGCCACGTGCACCAGTGCAGCACGCCATGCAGGTGTGCGCTGCATCCTATGGTGGGGGGGAGGATCAGGAACCTTACCACACTAGGTAAAGGTATCCCCTGACAATTAAGTCCAGTCGTGTCCGACTCTAAGGTGTGGTGCTCATCTCCATTTCAAAGCCGAAGAGCCAGCGTTGTCCGAAGACGCCTCCGTGGTCATGTGGCCGGCATGACTCTCCTTGCTGCAGCGCGTAGCATGCAGCTGGAACAAGGAGCGCTGTTTACGTTCCCACAAGTGGTACTCCTAACAGTACCTCTGCCTTCTCTGGATTTAAGTTTGTTCACTCTAATCCAGTCCGACACTGACATCAGTCACCAGTTCAGGATATTCACAGCCTCCTTAGGTGAAGATGGAAAGGAAAGATAGATCTGAAGGTCATCACCATTTTGATGACACTTGGTTCCAAACCCACTGGATGCTCCTGCTGGATTACCTGCCCCGGAGGTTTCATGTAGCTCTTGAAACGCACGAGGGATAGAATGGAAATTTGAGGGTGTGCTCCAGCGCCACCTTCTGGATCATGTCCTCCAGGAAGGAGCTGAGCTACTGGAGCACCAGCCCAACAAGGTGATCCAGAAGGATACCATGACCAGTCGTATCCCTGGCCCTACATCTCTCTCTCTCTCTCTCTCTCTCTCTCTCTGTGGAAAGAGAAGTGCTGTTGAATAATACACCTGTAGTCTCTATCAGTGTTTCCCCCCACCCCAAGGAAATGTTAAGTTCTAAAATTGTCTAATGACAATGAGGAAATTGAATTAGATTTTCCAGTTGGTTTGCCACACTTTGATGGAGTTCTATATTCATGGCCTGTGCAATACATATTCCACAATTTTGCTTCATTTGTTGTTGATACTACAGAATGGGGTGTGCTGGATTTCACATCTATTTGTTTTTTCAGAAAAGAGGTGATTTTTGAACCATGTAAATAAAATGAGCACTTTGCCACTCAGGATGCAAATTTTGAGCAGAAACTGGTACAAAGTCTAAATGATTGAATTTGTGCTACATGAAAAAAAAAGGTCTATGGAATGGAGAGTCGGAGAACGTAACAGAGAAGTCCAACCGTCCTTGCCACAGGATGTGTTGATGGCACCTGGTCTGGATGCCTTAAAAAGGGAGGCTGGACAGGTTTATGGAGGAAAAGTCCACCACAAGTTACGAGCCATGGTGGGTATAAGCAACCTCCTGGTTTTATTCTATCTCTGAATGCCAGATGCAAGGGAGTGACAACAGGATACATGTATTTTGTTGTCTTGTGTGCTCCCTGAGGCATCTGGTGGGGCCACTGTGAGATACAGGAAGCTGGACTGGATGGGCTTTGGCTGATCCAGCAGGGCTTGTCTTATGTTCTTATTATAACATACATGTGTCAAATTAAACAGGGATTCTAACTAAAAATAGGGGAACAAAATGAATATCCATACTACACCTTATGGACAAGTACATTTATTTACTTGGATAAGAAACCCTATATAAGAACTCTTCCATGCCTAGAATTCTAAAACTATTTGAGCTATAGAGTAGTGTGATTATTGATGCCACCTAGTGACTAAAGTTGAACCTGCAGCAAGATATTAGAAACTGAGATGAATGGGTACGTTCTGCTATTCAAGAAAATGAAATATGGACTGAGGCCATCTTCTGCAAAGAGCTGGCTACAAGGCAGCTTCTGAAATGTTAAACATCTGCACTCAGGTCTAAATGTACATAAATATGATGGGAATGGAAACTGTGTATTGTATGAACCCAAGTGGTAACCTGCAGTAAAATAACAGATGTAATCATTCAATTTGTTCATTTCCATCCCGTATTTCACAAAAAAGGCCAAGGGCAACTAACAAATGTATACAAGCAATGTTCAATGAAATCAAATTAAAATCGTCACCATTTATGCTCCTCCTCACAGGAATTGACTCCATTCCAGCACACCTCTTGCTACACATACTCATCCACCCACTCCATTTGTGGAATTCTCTCCTGAGAGAGGCTCTCCTAGCACCTAGGCTGCTATCCTTTTGGTGCCAGGCAAATACCTTTTTGTTCTCCCAGGCCTTTTGATGTTTCAATTGTGTGGTGTGTGTTTTTTAACTGCTGCTTTTTAACACTGTGATGGTTTTATGCTTTTATGTGGAAACTACCTTTAGAAACTTGTTGAAAGACAATATTAAATATCCTAAATAAAGCTAAATAAACTAAATATCACCTTGGTCAAGTGAGGTGAAATGGACCCTCATTAGATCCTGACCATTCATTTTTCCAGAGCTTGGGGGAGATTACATAGAAGAGAAGACACACAGCAATGAAGGATGTTTTCTGGCAAATGGGGTACCATGCAACATAATTCTCTATGACCCCTCCCCAACAACTCCCAAAGTCTGTTCTCCACCCTTGGATTAACAGATTTACAGCATGGACAGGTGAGGGTCAGTGAGCTGAAGCTGGATCCCAGCTCTTGTTGTGCTCAAAGGCCTCGAGGTCCTACACTGCCCCTTTTCCACTGATACAAGTGGCTGAGCTTGCTTATTACTTCTAGAAGGCCAAATATGATGTCATATTGTTGGCAAGTCCATGTTTGTGGTGAGCTGGAGCATTGCTTCATGGAAGGACAGCCCCTTCAAAAAATAATGTTCTCCAGGTCATAGAAAATAATATTCTCCTGGAGTCCAAATCTCCAGGACTTCAGGTTTCTTTCAAGTCCTGAATCAGCTACCTTCAGGTAACAGTATTGACAATTCAGGATTGCTATATGGACTCTCCTATATCAGCAGTCTTCAAACGTTTTGATCTCTGGAGCCCTTTACGCTCTTAAAAAGAGTCTTGGGCGGCCCTGTTGGCACATGCATGGAGTCTCAGGGAGCCCCAGAGTGCCAGCAAATACACAGAGAGGCACAGCACCGAGCCCAATGCCAAATTGTTGCCCCGGTGAGAGCCAGAACAGCAGGGGAATCGGGAAGGAGAGCCACAAACAGGGGAGGTGAGAGCGAGGGAAAGATGAGCAAACTGGGCAGAGGGCAGATGACGGCCACATTTATTTATTTATTTATTCATTTATTTATTTTATTTTTCACATTTTTATACCTCCCTTCCTCCAAGGAGCTCAGAGTGGTGTACGTATTTCCTCCCCTCCTTTTTGTCCTCACAACAACCCTGTGAGGTAGGTGGGGCTGAGAGATAGTGACTGGCCCAAGGTCACCCAGGAAGCTTCGTGGCTGAGCGGGGATTTGAACCTGGATCTTCCAGGTCTAAGTCCGACTCCCAAACCACTACACCATCCTGGCTCTTATGGTGTGTTCATAGAACCCCTGAAGGGGTCTTGGGGAGCCCCAGGGCTCAGAGCACACTTTAAAGGCTGTCCTATATTACAAGTGACTGTACACTTACAGTTATTGCCCGCCTGCTGTTTATATTTAGAAATGTGTTTGTGTGAGTTAACTATGCTTTCAAAAAATTGATTATTCTATTACTCCTCGCTCACCCCACCCGGCTCAAGTTTCGTAAAATATGTTTCATCCTGGCCATGTATTCTCTCCCATTATGCAATTTTCAGTTGTTTCTGCTAGACAAAATTGGTTTAGAAAACGGAATTTACAATGAGAAAATGGTATTTCTTAAGTGAACCCTGCATGAGGAGAAAAAGTCAGCCTAATACATTAGAAACATAGTAGCTTATTTGGCTTAGAGAGCATTTTTCTTGCACATTCAGTGCTCTTGTTTCCTACCAGAATATAATAATGGTAACGTTCTTTAGAATTTATATTATCTCAGGAATTCTGACAACAGCCCTCCAAAAGAGGTGAGAGTGTCCACGTATTGCAGAGCAGGGACTGCAGCAAAGACAGTGTTGCATGTAGGCCTGGTCAGACAATTGTATAGTGCCAATCAACTGTTCAGAGGAGAGGGAAACTGGGGTGCTATGTGCATGCGTAGCTACATAAGCCCGTGTCACTTGCTTTGGATTTGAGCTCAAGCAACAGACTGCCCACACTAATCCATCTGTTGTGGGACTTTCCAATGTCACTCTGTGACCTGCAACCATCCAAGAAGTGGAACGGCTATGGCAGGATGGGACTTCTGGGTATTTTGCCCTGGTAGTGACTTCATCATCTGGCAATGAAGCTTGGCAAGAACAGGGCAGTGATGTCACTGGCCTGAATCCAGGTGCAGCACATGCTCCATTGGCACCACTGCATCACATAGGCTGGTGGGGAATAGGACATAATTGGAGCATAATTGTCCAGTTATGGAGTGCTGGGTGCCTAAAGAGTAACATCATTGGTGCCACAGTTAGTATTCCCTGTGATTCTGGCCAATATGCATGTTATCGCTCATTCTGTTTACTGATAGAAACACATCAGTATAGAATTCTGGTACTATTTATGAATTCTGGTACTATTCAGCATTTATGAGTTCTTGGATTGCAAAGACTTAAAATGATCAGGCCACTAAATGAAATATTTCTGAGCTAAATCACGAGGCATGTAAATGTCAAGCTAGAAATGAAAAGGAATTTATGTTTGTGTATTTCTCTGTTAAACATCAAAGTATGTGGCGTAAGGTTAGGTTGGATGCAGTGAGATTATTAATTATGCTTTGGATTTCTTCGATGAATATCTGAATGGATGGCATTTGGAAGATAAAATACTGGATTGGACATCTTTCAGGAGAAAAAAATGGTTTACCAGATGTCCTGTTCTTTCTAGCTTTTCTGCGGGCGAGTTACCAAAGGTAATTTATGCTTGTATAATGGAGAGTCTGTCAAAGGTGCCACCAAAGAAGGTTCAAGATACAAAGAAAGTGCTAGTATTATGTACAGTGAAGCCTATTTTAGGGTTTACCTACCTCCGTAATGGCCCAGTTGGGATCTGCAGACTGGATCCAGCTCCTATAATAATAATAATAATAATAATTAATATCTATCTGTATTTATATGCCGCCTTCCTTGTCATCAGATTTCTCCTTAGAGTATTCAAATTTACCCAGCTCTGGAGACCTTACTAAATCGTAATCATTTAAATATTGTGTTCAAAGTTTAAGGAAAATAAGAAATGAGATGCTATGTACTTGTATTTTCATAAGTGTATTTCTTATTCACATCTGGAGAGACAAAGGATTCCTGTACATCACGCTCTTGAGAAGATCTTGTGGAAGCATACCCATTCCTCAATATCCCCAACACCACCATCAATAAAGATTGCGCTATCTGTGCACAAGCGTATGTGCTGCCTCTCTGCGACAACCCTTATTGCTAGGTGATACCAAATTTACTCTAGAGTCTGACTACCTGAGAGTGGCTGAATTGTTCTGGACTAGCAATGGACCAGTTCAGTATGAAGGGCCATGCCACACTGGGCATTTTGTCAGTTGTAAAGAATAACACTTAACATAATGCACTTTCTGCTCCTGAATTCCTCGCCCTACCCACACAGCAGTAAGGTCATCCATTTTGACTTCCTTAACCAGCTTGGTGGTAAAAATGTGAGTCACTCTGACTGGATTAAGTCACTTCCAAGAAACTCTAAACAGGCTGCCCACACATGACTCCACCAACAGTTATCTGTCATGACACATAGCCCAAGATAATTTGGGGACAAATGTTCTCTTGTGCAGAAATTACATAAAGTCACAGTCCCCATGGACGGTTACTGCTTGTGACAGAGCATAGATTCTATAGCTGTTGCTCAGTGCTGTGTGGAAATCTTTCATTATAGTGATAAGGAAACGAATCATTAAGCAGAATGAAATCATACTGCCTAGACATCTATGAGAAACAATGAACAGCACAAAAATCCATGTTTCCTAAGTGAAAATATTGTAAAATTATTAAGGTACAAAATGATTCATCCTTCCCAGAAGTGGTTTCAATTTCAAGGGGAAAAAATAATTGATGATACACTGTTTTGAATTATTTCTTCCATAATAATAACCAAACAGGTTGCTTGTTACTTAGAATTGAAAAGCTACAGGCACCTTGAGAAAGAAGATGGTACATATGTCATGGAGAAATGCTTATAGCTGAGATAGGTTTTTGCTGTTTATTATTAGAATCTTTATATAATGTTTATCCACAACAACAAAAGTTCACAAAGTAGGTTATGTAGCAAAAGAAAAGAAAAGATGGTTCCCTTTCCCAAAGGGTCTCACAATCTAGCGCGCGCATGAACACACACGCAGTCTCAATCCCTAGCTTTCTAAAAGCAACAGCACCCTGTAAGTGAAAGAACTGGACCAGATGTGAAAAAATCCATCCAATTCCATCCAAAAGGAAATCAAGCAAATCCTGGACATTTAATTTGCTAGCACCACCATGACTCAGAATCTGAGTTATGCTTCAAGTCAGCTCCATTCATATGTTGATGCCCAATTTGCTTGCTTGCTTCTTGTATGTTGAGAATAATAATACATAAACGCATCATCTCATCTGTACTAATTAGATAAAAACCATGACTTATGAAAATGTGTGAATACCTCTTATAGATAAAAACTATAATCTTATCTCCAGTTTTAAGTCTTTAGGCTTAATCCTAAAGCTGACAAAGCTACCGGTACTGTTTGTTTATATGAGAGTATGCAAGCAAAACATTCTTTCCTGTTCCGTCCAAAGCTGTTTGAATGAGACTGTAAAAGAAGGGAATATGCTCTTTGATTTACTTTGATTTAAAATTACTCTTAAATAGCTTTTTTTTAATGCAGAATTTAAGTAAGAGAGTTATCCACCAAACACTACACTGAGTTAAGACTAGGAAGAATTAGAGTAAAAATTAAGGAAGTAGCTCTCCATGAGCAAGAGTAACAGTGCAATCCTAGTGCTGTGGCTGCTGGCGGACTGAGCGGTCCGCCGGCCAAAGTCGTCGCAAATGTGCCGTAAGGCACATTTGCGATGACTCGAGAGCAGGGAAGGCCGGCCACCCCTGCTCCGCCGACCGAACGCCTGGAGGACCGCCGCCGGACCCAGGTAAGGATCCAGCGGGAGGGGGGGTGGATCGGGGGCAAAGAAAGGGCGGCCATAGGCCCAGTCGCTCCGTGAGGGAGCAGGGGCAGCTTCAGCCGAATCCTGTCCCCCGCCGCATGGCTGGGCTGTTACACAGCCTCCTCCTACTTCCGCCAGCAAAATAGCTGGCGGAAATCCAAGGAGGCTGATAGGGCCTGGCCCCGGTTACACTCAGGGAAAGGGATGAGGGTCCCCTGAGTAGACCTTCCAGTAGACCTTCCAGACCTCCCACCGAGCAGGAGCCTACCCGCAGCAGAGCACGGGATCGGTCGGGCGGCCTGGGCTGCCCGCCCGATCCTTAGGCAGCAGGATTGGGCTGTAAGTGTGCATGAAGCTGCTTTCTCCACTGAATTTAGTGAGGAAATCCACTTTTTCAGAAGCTCCATCTGAGCATCATAGCATGAGTAGAGCTCTGGATCAGAGCAACTATCCTAAAGAACAAGTTGTCTCATAGATGTAAAAGATGTTTTTAAAACGAATGAAAGACATGGTCATCAATCATCATAGACCACATTTTTATCCCACCCTTCTTCCATGAAGCTGTGAGATAGGTTAGGCTGAAAGTGAATTGCCCAAACCATCCAGTGAACTTCCTGGATGAGTGAAGATTTGAATTCAGGCTTCTATAACCTAAAAAAAACTAGATGTGTAGTGTGGCCCAAGACCTCCTGACGACTGAGGTGGCATGCCAATGCTGCCCCTCTTACCCAATGATGTGCCAGCCTCTGCTCCTCCCACTCTCCTCCCTGTCACATTTCCTCATACTCTCTGTTCCCCTCTCTCTTTTCCAATCCAAAGAGTGGAAGGAGAAGGAACAGCAATAGAGAGGCAAGTAGGCAGGCAGAGGTGGATGCCCTCCACCAAACTTCTGCATGATGTGACCACTTTATTGGCCTCAGGATGACCCAGTCCTGGTCACAGGCCTAAATGACATGAAGATGCACTTTGCCCACTGATTGACAACTAGCTTGAGGAGAGAGACTCTGGTTATTATTACCCTCCTCATTAGTAGTTGTTAGACTTATTTGATATATATCCTATTCTTTGTGCAATTGGGCAGCCGAATCCAGCCTAAGATGGAATCCAGCCTAAAGGGCCGGCCGCTGCTTCCTAGCCCCGTTGCAGGCCACAGCGGGGCAGCCCGGGCTCAACTCGTGGAAAAGGGGACATTCACCCCCTTCCCCTGGTGTAAGTGGCGCTGGCCCCAATTGGCCTCCTCGGATGGGCTCCAGCTGTAGTTGCCGAGCGTCCAGGGAGGCCGCAGTGAGGGGTGGGGAGGGGTGAGGGAAGGCAAAGCTGCCGCAGTGGTTCCTCCTCATTGGCCAACCTGGGCTGGGAAGGGGCTCGGGATATCAGCGCAACTCAGCGTCAATATCCAGGGATCAGGACTCGAGTCAAATGACTCGACTCGCAAGTGTGACTGAGTCACTTTTTTCCTGACTTGTACTCACACTCGCACTTGCGACCCACGGGACTCGCACTTGACTCGCACTCGTGGGGGTAATGACTTGCCATTTCTGAGTCATTTTCCTTTAATGCTTGGCATCAACGCAGGCAGGCAGGCAGTCGCAGTGGAGACCTCGGAGGAGGAGAGGGAGGGTTTTCAAGGGGGTGGGAAAGCAAGCCTGGTTCGGAGTCTTTCGCCTTTTTTGCCATCTGTTCGCCATTGGCCACAACTCCTAGAGGGAGGGGTGGGGAGGGGTGAGGGAAGGCAAATCTGCCGCAGTGGTTCCTCCTCATTGGCCAAAACTCCGAGCCCAAGGGATGCTCGGCTCATCAAGGGGAGGGGGCAGGGAGGGAATAACAAATGGTTTGAATGTAGACGCTTGTTTTCCCAAATCAGATGGGTGGTGACAAGACTGAGAGGTGAGGGGAAGGGCATAGGGGAAGCCAAGTGGGTGCTTTAGAAGCCTCAGAGAGAGAGAGAGAGAGAGAGAGAGAGACACACACACACACACACACACACACACACACACACACACCATTTTCAGAGGGAAAAGCCATTTTCCCCAAAGTGACTCGACTCGTGATTCTTGGCCTTACTCGCACTCGACTCATACTTGGTCAAAAAACTTGGCACTGACTCGCACCCGTGCAAAAATGACTCACACTTACACTCACACTCGTGACCTAGTTACTTAGATACATCCCTGCTGATATTCATGCCCCCTCCCAGCCTGGGCAGGCCAATGGCCCCCTCCTTTGCCGCCCTTTCTGCCAGGTCAGGTCCTAAGTGAGTAGTGCCGGCCTCCACACCCGCGCCGCTTACTCACAAGTAGCCACAAACCTGCTTTACATCACATTTGTGACTTCTTAGGCCGTTGCTCTGCCGGCCTATTCTTGTGCAGGATTGCGCCGTAAGCAAGGCATCAACTAAATGGGAGCTGAGCAACTGCAGAGAACCCATTCCAATTCCAAACAGAACTACATTGTAGATAGGAGCTGCTGAAAGCCAGGAGCTAGTTCCATGAGCACAACTGGGGCTTCTTTGCTGTTCTTGTGGGAGTGGGCAATCAGGGGGTTAGCCAGGGGTTAGCCAGGTGGGCACTGGCCAAGGTCCTATGCCTATCAGAGACTCCACTGGGCCAACCGTTGAACCCTCGGTAACACTCAAAGCACCATCAGGGGGCAGGTGGGGGGCATAGGAACCCAGTGCAGAGATTTGTCCCAGAGCCCCTAGCAGCCTGGCGCCAGCACTGTTTGCATTCCATAGCTGTCAATGGAATGTAGCTGTTCACATGTTTCTCTGAATAATGACTCTGGCCTATTTTATTGAAATAAATCAGTGAAGTGCTCCAGAGGTTTCTGTATCATACTATTATGACAAAGATGTCAATCTGGCCTTTAGAAATTAAGGAGTGTGGCTCAAGGCGATTAGATTACAAAATGTCTTTTAGGTCCCATTTTCCCTTTCAGTTCTATTATACTTGCTCAGTCGCTGCACAAAATGCCCTCATTTTGTTGCCCCTTTCAAATTTTCCCCATTCCGTTTTCCCCCTTTTCTCAGAATAGCTCTGTGGAGAAAGGGTTTCCGTTTAAAGTGCAAAACGTGCAGGGCCTGTTCAGAATGGTTTGCCAAGGGGCAGGGAGCACACCAGGACAGCATCCAGAAACCTAAAGCCAAAACCAGATTACGCGGGTGAGTTCTGCTCTTCATGTAAATGGGAGATTAGACAGCTTGCAAAAGGACCTTGTATTAAAGGCAACTGTGTTTGCTGTACTTTTGGAGTAACCTATATTGGAAACATCTGTTCAAAGATGGGATTTATTTATTTAGTCATTTATTTATTTATTTTGGGAAGAGAGTGTTTAGAACAGCTTTCATCCGAAAAGTGACAGGGCTCCATAAACTTCTGTATGTTTGAACAAAGTTGTTTAAAAAGAGCTGACAAGCTGCTACTGTGCATGTGCGAAGGGTGCTCAGCCTGGCACTTCACATGCATGGTTCTTCCTAGCCCTGGCTGACATGGTGTTTTGCTGGAGTCTCATGAGCAGGGCCTCTGAGAGGAATTTTATCAAGGGGTACAAAGTTTTTGGGGGAGGGCCTTCTCAAAGGGGGAGGGGCAAAACAGGGCAGAGAGAGTGTAGCAACAGCCAGAAAAGTCTCCGGAGCCCAGGTCTACCAGGCTTCCTGATGTGGCAGCCGGGTCTACCTGCCTGGTATACCTGGCCTCCCAGTTTGCCTGGTCTCTGTCTTTCACTCTCCATGAGGCCAGCTAAGATTCCAGGAAATTCTGGGGGCCCTCCTCTGGCTCCCGGGATTCCTTTTTGACCCTGGGCACAGGTACAATTTACCCCCTCTCATGCAGGCTTACCATATTTTGAGTATGCTAGCAAAAACCATTTAGGGAAGAAAAGAAAGACATAACACTGTTCTGTTCACCTGGAGACATTGCTTTCTTTCTGCTGTGGTGTGCACACAGACAGTAGCGTAATTAGATATACAGCCATGATTTTATTTGTTTGTTTGTCTGTTTGTTTGTTTACAATATGGAAGTTTTGTGGGTCAAACGGCCATTCAGCCCCTGCTGGGAGCTGTAGAAAATTGGAAGTACAGAACTATATAGGCTTACCAGACATACCGGTTTGGCAGGGACAGTCCTGGTTTCCGGCTGCAGTCCTGGCTGGCCTGGCATCCCGGAAACTGGGAATGTCCTGACCAAACTGGCCGGCCAGCTACATCCTCTGCAGAGCGCGGTTGGCCCAGAACTAAATACTAATGGTTTGCAAAACGCCTGAGAGCCATTTGGAATCGTCCAGGACTCCTCAAAACTGGAGCTCCTAGGCATTGCGTGCCTGCGCGAAGCTTGTGCAGGCGTGCGAGCCAGTAATATTTGGTCCCGGGCCAGCCGTGCTCTGTGGAGGATGCAGCTGACCGGCCAGGACAATGGGGGGGGGAAGTGGCGATGGCAGCAGTCCCGAGCAAGTGGCTGCAGGGGCATAAGAAAGGCAAGTGGTGGCGGGGGAAGTCCTGGGCCAGCTGTGAGGAGGGCGCAGGTGGTCAGCCAGGATGAAGAGGAAGTGGTGGCGGGGGAACAAAGGGTGGCAAAAGAAATGGCGATTTTCTGTCAGCCGACCACAAAGTGGCTAGCAATAAATAAATAAATAATTTAAAATTGAAAAAAAATAAAGGTTGCCTTTCTAATATCTTCTCCTTGTCTTATGTCCACTTTCTCTCCCCCCACCCCCTTCAAGACAGTTGTGTCTAGCAAGTGGAGGAATAACAGAGATTCAGACAGACTAGAGTTTGAACTATTCAGGGATGATGATTTTTCTCAGTTACTGCCCCCCAGCCACATTTATAAGCATGAGAGTTGATAAAAGTGGAAAATAAAGGTATGAAGTTATAACTTGACATCACATATAACTAGATGGTATGAGTTTTGTCATACCTTACTGTGAGCTTTACCAAGGGTGAAATTACAAATCTTAACCGAATCCTCCTCATACATATTTTCTAAAAGAAAATTAGAATAGGAAACCATGTTGGCATTTATAGCAGGCACTATTTCATATTATAGTGTCAACATTTTACAATTAAATGTTTTGAATTATTAAAACATCTTATTAAAGTTACTCGCACGTCAGGTTGGAAGTTGTCTGCCCTGTTCTCTTTTTTAATCAATATGAATTAAATTAGCTCTTTCTCAGTCACTTTATATCTGAGTGCTCAGCAAACGTGCACACCTCAAGGAAACCTGTTATGGCTTCCATAATCTGTCCAGTCTCTTGGAACAGTACAGTGCTGAGGTAGTTAACAATAATAGCAACATTACAAATGACATGTGTAAGGCATAGCAGAGGACTTCTGCGAAGTTAAGAGTATCTCCAGGCCAATTCACCCAATTAATTGAAGTCAATGGCCATGATTCAAAACACTTAGAGGCTGCAAGCAGTTCAAAACCAATGAATAAATCATAAACGTTAATGGAGTTTTCCTAAATATCAGATGTCAGTGTGTGCCAACAGCTACTTAGGGCCAAACAAGATAAGGAATCAAATGCATCTTTGTCTAGTCAAGGCCTTGTTTTTCCCTACAGTAGTAGCCACACAGGGCCCCAAGCCAGATAGGGACCATAGAGCTTAGAGGCTGGGGTATTTAACTGTTCATTTCCATGCTATTTTCTAGCCCTGGGAGTGGCTATTGATGCTTGAAAATGCCATTCTTCCAAATTTCACCTTCAAAGTTAAATAGCATAGGCTTACCATCCATCCCGGAAAACCGGGACAGTCCCGGTTTCCAGGCTTCGTCCCAGTTGCCATCCCGGCCGGGACCAGTAACCAAGACTGTCCTGGTTTTCCCGCTTGCCCCCGGGTGGCCTGGGCCTTTCCCAACTGGCTGAATGCATCAGGCCTTTCCTGGCCAGCCAGGGCGTCGCTTGCACAGGCGCACATTGCCTGGGAAAGCAATCCCAGCAAAACATTTTTTTAAAACGTTGTGCACCTGGGCGTCGCTTGCACAGGCGCACATTGCCTGGGAAAGCAATCCCAGCAAAAAAATTTTTAAAGCGTTGTGCAAGCCTCGCACAAGTGCGTGAGATGCCCTAGCGGGCCAGGAAAGGCCTGATGAAACACAGGAATGCAGCCGGTCAAGCAGAAGAGTCCCAGCCCACCACAATGCAGTCAGCTGGCCAGGAAAGGCCCAAGCTGCCTGGGGGCAAGAGGGATGAAGATGACAACGCAGCGGCGGGGGCAGTCCTGGAAGTCGCAAAAACCGGCACCGGCAGCAGGAAGGACGACAGGAAGGACGGTGCAAAGGACGATGCCAGGAGCAGCAAAGAAAAAAGGCAACCGGCGGCGGTAAAATGGCCATAAAAAGTAGTTCACATAGTGGTTTCCATAAACAAATAAATAAATGGTTCCCTGTCCCCAAAGGACTCACAATCTAAAAAAAATGACACAAAAGAGACATCAGCAACAACCACTGGAAATGATGCTAAGCTGGGGTGAAGACGGGCAGTTGCTCTCCCCCTGAGAAATATAAGAGGACACCAGTTTAAAAGGTGCCTCTTTGCCCAGTTAGCAAGGGACTCCCAAAATCATGGAAGTTGCTGCAGTCCTAAGTACTAGAATGAGCATGTATATCCATATATGAGACCCAAGAGGTGCACAAAAGAACTTTAGCTGTGGCACCAAACTTCCACATCAGAACTAAATCCACAGAACACAAAAAAGCGGTTCCAGAACTTCAATCCCCTGGAGCCTGTTTTGAGAAAGCTTTATGTGTTTCTCCAAGTATTACCATTCAGACAACATAGTGGTCCTTGCATCTCTCTTTTCAGCTAGGTGTGTGTATGTTTGCAACATTATTTATACTTCTCATATTTTAAATTCTAAGTAAAAACATGTTATTTCTATTACGTTCATCTACACAAAGAAGAATCCCTTGAGAAAGATCAGATGCAGTGGAAATAATCATATCAAACACAAACAAATCAAATATCTCAGCCTTTATAAATACTGTACAGTACAAAAAGATCAAAGTAGGGGAAGGTAGGCCCTGAATGGAACTTTGCATTTTCTCCAGGGATGTTTCACCTTTGCAAAAGTAGCATTGCAGTAATAAAGATACTGTATGCTGAAGCACAATTAAAAATGGTCAGAATGTTACCTGCCCAGCCCCCAATTTCTGAAAAGGCCACTTTTTCTTCATATAAAAGGTTAGAAATTGTGTGTTAAAGCATTTAGTGTGAAAATAAATTCTCAACCCCTGTTCCCCCCCTCTAGATATTTCATGAGTAGCTCACACTTAAAAAAAAAAAAAAAAAAAACTTCTAACAGCTTATTATTATTCTCATTTTGCTATTCTTCCAGGCTGCTTAGGCATGTGCAGACCCACACAAGTAATCTGTTTGTATTTGTATCGCTTTGCTTTTTTACTGCTACTATCGTGATGGGTTTTATTTATTTATTTATTTTCTGCCACCTTGTTCAAATGTTCTCTAGGGGTGTATGGTAATTCCTGAGTGTGGGGGTGGGGTCAGGATTGCAATTGCTGGCCCACCCTCTTGCAGCACCCCACCCCCACATCTTCCAGGGTACCGTTTGCACAGGTGGCTGCATGTGTACACCTCATTATTATTTATGCATAGGTTCAATGTGTTGGAGTGTGCGTACCTAAGTTCCCGTATATACAGGACCTAGATTCACATGGAGACTGGGCATAGCAAGGGGACTGGGACAGCACGGTCGTATGTACATGGAACTGTAGAGAACATTTGTACAGTCTAAAGATCGTGTAAGCTGCTCTGTGGATAATTTTTGAAGGAAAAGAGGCATTCATAAATTTAAAATAAACAAAAGGTAAAATTCTCATATTTTTGTGTGTGGATCTTTGGATTGTGGCCAGTGCTTATAATACATTGACTATTTTATTCAAATAACAGCTTGATCTTATGCAGCCTGAGCCCACTGAAATCACACCAACTGTGCATGGGATATATTATATACAGTATGTCATGATCCTGGCATTAGGCAGTGACTCTAAGAAGGCAGCACTGAGGGCACTGGCGTCGCTGGAAGTGGGGCGGAAAGCTAAGTTCTGCAGCTTGGTGCGCGTTGCTTTCTCTCCGCTGACGGGCTCCTATGACGAGGGGGCGGGGCGCCTCGTACCGGAGAGTAACGGTGGGGCGGAAAGCTGCAGAACTTAGCTTTCCGCCCCACCTCCAGCGACGCCAGTGACTGAGGGCTTGGGCTGCAGAGGAGCCAGACAGAAACCACAACACAAAAACCGATCCAGGACCCAGGCCAGCAGAACCACTCAAGCCAGGACACTGCCCTGCCCCCCGCCCGCCAATGAGCTACCACACTCTCCACTACTCTCTTGCTCCATCTTGCCAAAGACGCAATTACCTGGAAATAATGGGACAGAGTGCAAGGTTCCAGGTGAGGCAATTGCCCCTTTAAAGAGCTCCCCTCCTTTGAGAATGAAGTCTGGGAAAGGTAGTAGTGCCTATGGGGTATATGGGCTCAAGTCTGGCACTGGAGCACATTGCCTGTGCCTAGGAACTATTGAGAGTTCAGTAGGTCTAGTCTGACTATGTTCTTGTGCCCTGCTTCGTAGCTGCTTTTCTGTGCCTGAGCTTCTTTTGGATACCACCAGACCTGCCAAGTGGGCTGCCAGTCGCCTCCTAACAAGGCTTAGGTGTGCTCAGTCTGACACATACACATGCACCTCTGTGGTTCAAGCCTCCTAGGGTTGGCCAGGATCAAACTTTCTCAACAAAACATTATTTGGCCACACATTTAATCCAATCCTTGCTCCCTTGTAAATGATTCTTTTTTGTTTCTCTGTCTCCCTTTTTAAAAAAAAATAAAATAAAAGAATCACTTCTGGTTGCTAAGTAACCATAGCAGTATTATCACAGATGTGCAAATAAGTACACCTACTTTTTATTGTCTTTGCTTTTTCTTTTTCTTTTTACATAAAAAGCATTTGCATATTGAAAAGTATTTCAAACTAAAACAATTGACTGGTCTCTGAAATTACCTCATTATTGTTTGCACATTGGCAGGCAGTGTGTCACAAACTAAAATAACATCAACGTCTTATCACTGGTTATTTTTTTTCTCAACAAAAATGTGATAACTTGCTAGCTGATTAGATATTTGGTTTCAATATTAGAGTTGCCAAGTTTTTTCTGACATGGCTCTTGTACCTTTGGCAGCTGCATAGTAGACAGAAATTCGACAGGTGTAATTTTCCTCAGCATGGAGTTTCACTAGAGTGTAACATTTTGTCTGCCAATAAAAAGGGGCCATCTTATTTGGTAGCTTTCTCATGCTTGTGTCTAGTACATCATGGCATGTCCTTTATCCTAGGAAAGGCACACATGTCTTGGAGTCATGGAGCTATTATTTATCATCCATGGGCTTCCTTAATAAATAAGGCACCGCAGAAATGTTACGTTTCAGACTTGGAATGTATCTTGGAGGATGTCCACAGTGTAAAATTCAACAAGCTGCACTTCATTGGCATTCAACATTTGTGAAGGGTTTTAAGTATCACAAACAAAAAGTCTTCACACTTTCAGGGCGGAATAGCCGCCTTGGGCATTTGCCTTGGCATAGGAAAAGGCGGGATATAATTTTTTTAAATAAATAAATTAAATAAATAAATCCTGGAAAAGGTGCCGGCGACGGAACGCACATTCGTGACTACTCGGGAGCAAGAGAGGCCAGCGCTGAGGTTGGCCTCCCTCGCTCCCTCGCTGGAATGCCCGGGTGGTCACCAGAAAAGATAGGTAAGGATCCGGCGGACGCAGAGGCGTTTCTGCAGGTGAGGGAGGGGAGCCATTGGTGTAACCAGCCTGGGAGGGGGTGGGGAATGGTGTCGGCCATGTCCCCATCCCCGCCGGGCCGGCTAAGCCATTACACGGCCTCCTCTACTTCTGACAGCTATTTAGCTAGCGGAAATCCAAGGTGGCCGATAGGGCTGGCCCCGGATTACACTCGGGGAAGGGGACGAGCATTCACTTCCACGACGGGCAGCCCGGGCTCAGGATCCGGTTGGTGGCCCTGGGCCGCCAGTCAGATCCTTAGTCAGGATTGCGCTGCCCAAGAAGTAGAATCCCCAGGTGTCACCACCATTGGAGGCTAGCTCAAGCTCAACTTATTGTGCCATAGGGTCAGGGATGCTCTTAACAAATAAGTCCAGCTAGTCAGCAGGACCATCCTTTAAGTAATTCTCCATGAGGGATGTTTGTGGTCTTTTATTTTGAAAAGCTATTCCAGGAAAACCTTAACCTACAATTTCTCTTCTTAAAAACACTCTACTCTCTTTGACTCTTCCTAATCCATGTGTAATGGTTTGCATATGGAGATTGCTCCACTGCATGTGGAGATTGCTCTCTGCCTATGCTTCAGGCACTGGGGGCGCTGGAGGTGGGGCGGAAAGCTAAGCTCTGCAGCTTTCCGCCCCAACCGTTACTCTCCGGTACGAGGCGCCCCGCCCCCTCATCATAGGAGCCCGTCAGCGGAGAGAAAGCAACGCGCAGGGACTCTCCTGCGCATTGCTTTCTCTCCGCTGATGGGCTCGTATGACGAGGGGGTGGGGCGCCTCGTACCGGAGAGTAACGGTGGGGCGGAAAGCTGCAGAACTTAGCTTTCCGCCCCACCTCCAGCGACACCAGTGGCTTCAGGACCTCTTTTTGTCAGTTTGCTGTCTTAAAGCTTGTGGATCAGATACTTTTCCAACAAGATGATTCTCTCTGCCACTGTACTTGGATGGTCAGACAAGAAGCGCGGGGTCCTCCTGGGTGTCCAGCAATGCATCCAGCCATTAGCTTCAATGGAAGGTCTGTGAATGCCTTCCCCAGTATTCAGCTACTCTGCCTCACCCCAGGACTATAAGTTAGTTGCTGGAGGTTAAGAAGGCAGAGTTATGTAAGATGGCATCTAAGAACTTGTCATGAAAAGGGCAGGATGAATGATGACAGGGCAGTGGGGCTGGGGATGTATTTGGAAAATGGAAACCCAGTTTGCTCTAACCATTGCATTACAGCAATCAGGTGTGCACCGACCTCTGGGGGGGCATAATTGCGGCCTGCCACCCCCAGCCGGGGACGCTGTTCCTACGCCACTGGGCAAAGCCATGTACTGCCCCCCCCCCAGCTTAAAGCCGACCTCACACCGCAGGTGTTTTGCTTCATCGCGTCCTGGAGTGAATTCTGATTACCCGAGGCATTGCTCTGCGTCCCATCCCCACAACACCGAACATAGCCTCTCATTGGCCGAAGCTCAATTGATTCAACTTGGAACGCACCAGAACGACCTTTGGCCAATGAGAGGCCATGTTCGGTGTTGTGGGGACAGGACGTGGAGCAATGCCTCAAGGCCAATCAGAATCTACTCTGGGACGCGACGAAGCGAGACGAGTGCGGTCTGATACAGCTTTAATAGTCATAAAAGCATAGAATGTTGGAGTTGGAAAAGCTTTCAAGACCATCTAGCCTAACCCTCCGCTCAGGGCAGGCAACGACCCCAGCATCCCCAACAGTTGGCCGTCCAGTTTCTGCTTGAAAACCTTCAATGAGGGATAGCCCACAAGTGCATAAGGTAGATTGTTTCTGTGCTGGACATCCTGTACAGTTAGGAAATTCTTCCTAGTGTCTAGCCTAAATCTGCATTGCTATAGTTTCAATCCATTGGTTCTGATCCTGCTCTCAGGATCCATAGAAAGTAAGTCTTCTTCTGCATGACAGCTGTTTGCATACTTGAAGACGGCTGTCATATCTCCCTTTAGTCTTCTCCAGGCTAAGCATACCAAGCTCTTTTAACAGTTCCTCATAGGATTTGGTTTCCATACCCCTCACCATCGAGGTAGTTGCCCTCCTCTGAACCTGAAAAATGTGGCAAAACATTGCCTTTGAGGCTGAATTTTTATGCTGGGTTCATATTTGTCTGTTGTTTTTCATCAAAGCAAGCTGTGCCTTTAAAAAATATTATACTGTATATAATTTGATTGCAGAGCATGCTGGAAGGAGAACTTTGTCTTTGTGTGCTCAAAACGTAATACTCTGCCTGCGTAAGCTCCAAAAGGTCAGAACTTGATTTAATAAATTCATCTTTCAAGAATATAAGATGCCTTCTTTAAAGTTTAACATTAGCACTTACTGGGGAAATGGATGCATGGGGCATTGCTAATGAGCTCTTTAACATGCAGGTCACACATCTGAATGCACACCACAAGGCTGTATAAGAAGTCCTCCCTAATGAGAAGTGTGTGTGATCCCTTTTCTTTGGTGCTTTTGACAACTCTGATGTGCAAGAAGCAACTACAGAAGATGGGTGTCCTCTATCTCAAATCCCTGGGCCTTGAGAGAATTGGATTGCCATGCATGCCAGATCAAAATTTCAACAAGGAAATCCTTGATTTTATTGCTTGGGCACATGCTGCACAGAACAAATTATCAGGCTCCCCCCCCCGGCACATTGTGACCCCCTCATCATGCTCTGGATCTCAGATCCTGCCCTCCCCCCCCCCCCCGAAAAAACTGCCACTCCTACCAGTAATGCCTCCTCCAGTGCAAGCAGGAAGCTCTTACGTGTCCCATTCTTCCCAACATTGTCAACAAGAAGCTGTAGCAAAGGATATTCCTGTGCTCTTAGAGGGCTGGAGGCAGTGTCTAAAATAATTGTGCTGAAATAAGGGGTGTCCACTTTGATGGATGTGTGGAAATAAGAAACATTCATCATCTTCGATGATCCTGCAGCTTTCCCAAAATGAGCGTCTAAACTAAGCAGAGTTATCTCTCCGGCAACTCTGTGGCACGTTTTGGCACCTCTGACATTTGCCACTGTTATTGTGGGCTTGCTGCTAGCTCTGTCCCTTATGCTGCTGAGACGTGGTCTCTCAAGAAGCAAACCCTACTGTGTCCCTGAGTCTGTTCACCAGCAGGTATCACTTCACAAATCCAGACTTTGTACCAGTTTAACAGGCTGGCCATGAAGAACGAACAGAATAGTCCGTGGAGATGGAGAATACTGTATTTCCTGTCTGGTACCTTTTATTGAGAGTGTCTTGCCCTCTGTGGTTTACCGATAAGGAAGTTATTATATGTAAATTTTAACCTATGATTGCCTGTGAAGTCCATTACCAGACAACAGCTATTGATAACATTTTCTATACTGTATAAGTTTACTACTTTAGGACTTCTGTGCCTTTAACACCTGACTGACACAAAATCAACAGGTGAAGTTTTCCTGAGCACTCTAAAGTCACTCTAAACCAATGGTTCCCAAACATTTTAGCACCGGGATCCACTTTTTAAATGGCGCTCTATCGGGACACACCTAGCTTTATGGGACTTAAAAAAAATCTAGAAAAGAAATATTTTTTTAAATTTATTTACAAAAAATATCTATCCATTTCTCGTAATGAGGCAGCCCTAATGAATAGCCTCATGTCTTGAGGGTTATGTGACCTAGCCTTCACCTTAGTTATGTGCCCTAGCCTTCACCTGCTCCCACAACCTATTATTAACAGACTTGGGAGAAAAAAGTTGCTCAAACATTTTTCTCCCTATATTTGTGCTATTTAAATAAATTTGCAAACTGCAGGAGTTCAGCTCCTTGCAAACTGCAGGAGCTCAGCTCTTTGTAGGGCAATTAACAGCGACAGTATCTGATTTTTGAATAGCCTCAGGGATTGAGGCAGTTATCTGATATTTCCTTCTCTGTGTTTTCATTGGAGGCTCTGCTCCCAAACCACTAGAAATCGGGTCCCGACCCCAGTGGGTTCCGACCTACAATTTGGGAAATGCTGCTCTAAGCCTATGTGGGGAGGCTTCACCTCTTGAACTTCTACCTATCATGCAGTGATTAAAGGTACAGCAACCCTGACACGGAAAAAGATGGCAGGCCCATGACATGAATATATTTAACTGTTCTGCAACTACAATTCTTGGCAGCTGGTGTAATCTGAAATGCAGTGAGCAGTTAAGTTGTTTGGCGAAACAATAACTCAGCTGCAGATAATGGCTTGAATCCAGGGGATCCATTTATGCTTGGACAGGAGAATGGTGTGGGCAGCTGGTGTGTTCTCTGTCATTTTCATCATGTTGTAAATGTTCCCTAATAATGCCTGTAATTTTTGACCACATGGATAGATTGGATCACGAAATGACGATCACTGGTGAGATACCTGGGCATTGCTATCATAGCATATAGTTGCTTGATCCGCTTTAACTATGTCGAATATGCAGATATTACTAAACGTGGTATGGGAGAACTCACAGGATAGTAACAACACTTTGCTCCAGGCAATGTCAGAACACGGCCTTGTGGGGTCTTCCTTTCTGGGGCAAATAGGAGCTGCGGTGGGCAGGGCTCTGATCCAGATGGAATCAGATAGGGGGGGGGGGTTAAAGTCTCAATCCAGATCAGTTCCCCACCTTATGGACACCTATTTTGGGGAAAAAAAATAGCGCTCATCATTCTGCTTGGTAAGTGATCTGTCTAGCTCAAAAATTTGGAGACTCGAAAGGTATCAAACTTGTGGCACATTCCATTCTGGAACAATGTGCAAGTTGGTAAATTACGGGCAAAATGAAGAAGTGTACTGTGTATGAAAGCTTGCATATTCGTGCAGCAATAGATACAGAATAAAATCAGTTATCATTTGTCATCTCATCAACATGTAAAAAAGCTCCATACCCATAATAATGTATTTACAGCACAATCCTATGCATGTGTACTCAGAAGTAAGCCCCACTGAGCTCAATGGAACTTGCTCCCAGGTAAGAGTGGATAGGATTGCAGCCTAAATTATTATTTTTTTCTGTTCACTCATCCTTAGCTTGAGCACAAAACAAATAATTTTAAACATTTAAATCCAGCCAAGGTGGAACAACACTGAAACATGCTGCTCTGAAATCTGTTTAGCAGCTGTCAAATCCCTTATCTCTGTAGCTTTGATGTTCTTCATATGGATCACTATATTTGGCCACTGCTGTTGTTGCAGTTCAATGTGCAGCTGGATTTGTCCAGGGTTGGAATATAGGTACAACACCACCTGCAGGACTCTGGAGGGCAATGTATCGTCCAGATGCTTGAGATCGTTTACCTTGTCCTCTGTGGTGCCTGTAGGAGGTGTGTCCTTCAGGTAACGTCCTTCCTCCCTTCTGCCACATGTCTCTCCTTAACCATCAAAGGAGCAGCATCCAGGCTCCTGACCTCTGTCCCTGAATAGTGGGCAGCCATTTTGCTGAAGAGCACCCCCTTATTCCCACACATTCAGGGTTCTCTGTTCCCTAAGTTGTAGAAACCTCTGATACTTCAGAAAATGCATATGACCATAAACTGTGAAGAACTTATTTTCTTTTGAAGCCTTAACTGCCTCTGCTCCTGGTACTTCTCAACAGCAGCAAACTAGCTGGGTGGCAGAATTTACTATAGGAAAAGCATTCTTCCGCTGATTGCACAGCTTATTAGAACCCCCCTTTTCCACCATCCAGGCCTCTGCAGACATGTCTAGAGATGTCTAAAATACTACTCAGCAGCATGAATGTGCTTGGGTCCCTTTTCAAACACTTGGAACGACAATCTTGAATGGAACTTAAAAGACGTATGACACACAATACGGTAACTGATGGAAAGTCTGTCAGGCTTTGGAGAAATGGAAAATATTGCTTCAGTAACGGAGAAAAGATGATGAAAAGTCTGTTTCTATGACACACCTGTCTTTTCAAGCAATCCGGAACCTGTGGACTTTAACAACTGTGGTGAGTGAAATGTCACTGAGCTGTAACTGCATATTTCTGAAGAATCATTTTTATTGGAGTGAATTGCAAACTGAATTACTTCACTGATGGCACTTAAGATGCTGGTGTCTAGGAGGCACTTTGGCCTGGAGAGCCACTTACCTTCCAAGTTAAAGAAAGAGGAACAGCTTGTATTAAAAAGGGGTATTGCCTTCAGCCAGGAGCTCTACATTTTGCAGCTGGTACAATTTGTTGCCTTTCAGAAAAGAGAGCATTGTAGGACTTGCGTTTTAGGGAGACTCGTCATTTTGACAACAAAGGCCAAACGATGCAATGTGGCAGGCCCATTTGTTTAAATCCAGCTTTACTTCAGTCACAATTAAAGCAGCTGGGACCAGGGGGCTTGTAAATCAAAAGATATGTGAGGACAGCTGAACCCACCATATACAGGTTGATTACCTGTTATCCGGACATCCAAAATCCAGACATTTGGGGGGCTATGACTTGACTTAAAAAACAAAAAACATTTTCCAGCACCTGGCTGGCATAGCACAAGGCATGCTGGGGCACAAAATACTGTATAAAATTACCTTCAGGCTATGTGTATAAGCTGTATATGAGACATAAATGAATTTCGTGTTTAGACTTGGGTTCCATCCCCAAGGTATCTCATTAATTTATGCAAATGTTCCAAAATCCAGACAAATCTGAAATCCAGACAACTTCCTGTCCCAAGCAGTCCGGATAAAGGATACTGAACCTGTATCTTCTTGTAGCCTGTGTGTGTGTGCGTGTGCGTGTGCGCGCGCGTTGTCTGCAGGGAGGATTTTTAGAGTGAAAGAAAGTGTTAACACATTCCAGCCATTAACACCTTTTCACTTGCAAAAACATGCAAAAACAACCACCCTTGCCTATTATATATGTGATGTGGACAGGTCTGCTGTCACATCATCGGTACCTCATCCAGTTGTTGTTGGAATGAGCCTTTCTTTGTGTTCCCTCATACAGACCCCAGTGGGAATGTCACTCTATAATGCTTTGCAAGTGAAGTTTCAGATGATTCAGAAATCGTGTTCCATGGGGGGGGGGGAGAAAGGGGGAAATTAATAATTCAGAGAACTGAAGCATGTCCTAAAAATTCCCCTAAGGGTAAGGCATGCCTATGGGCTTCCTCGGATGCATGCCACCGATATCCCAACCCTCTCTCCGCCCGACTCAGCCAATGGCCCCCCTCCCTTGCTGCCGGGTCCGTCTTCCCCCCACCCCTGCACTGGCCGGTGCAGGGCTTACCTGAACTGGTGGGCACTGGGACAGTCCGCCAGGGAAGTGAGGGCTGCCGGCCTCTGTGCCCGCGGCCCTTACTCCTAAGTCATCACAAATGCACTTTATGGCACGTTTGCGACAGCTTAGAGCGGTGGAGCGCGCACTCCACCACTCTAGCATTTAGGCAGGATCGGGCTGTAAGTCAGAGAATGGTATCTCCTATGTCCTATATATTTATAACGGCAAGGAGAGTCACGCCAGCCACATGACCACGGAAGCATCTTCGGACAATGCTGGCTCTTCGGCTTTGAAATGGGGATGAGCACCACACCCTAGAGTCGGACACGACTGGACTTAATTGTCAGGGGTCACCTTTCCCTCTATATTCCTTCTACTGCTTCTTTTCAAAATTTTTGCACATACGGGCAGTTCCATCACATATGAAAGTATGTCCCACCCTTGTTACAGTCCCAACAAACTCCATTAGAATTCCATATCATGCCATTTTTCAAATGGAGGGGAATTTCAAATGTACAGTAGTTGAAAGCTGCAATATGTACTGCTGATATTCTTCACCACCATTCCCCTTATTTAAACTGCTGCTTTTAATTTATTTGAATACATTTTAAGGTTAAGTTTTTTAACAATTGTATTGTTTATAGTTGCTTTCAGTTTCCTTGAGGGTGCAGTTGTGTTGATATGGTAAGTTACAAAGTTACATTAGAATAGGATGCAGAAATTATTGGATATGTGAGAACAGCAGCACAGAGCAGATTTTTACTCAGTTCTTTCTTACTAGCCACTCACTGGGAAAGCTCAGTGCATAACATTTATTTATTTATTTATTTATTTTAAAAATTATACCCTGCCTTATCCTATGCTGAGGCAAATGCCCAACGCGGCGTACAACAAAAATTAAAATACATAATTTAAAAACAATACATAAAATAAATTAAAAACAATAAAATCCACTGGGGGTGACAATATGGAGCAGAGAAGCAGCAAAGCAGAACATCTTGAGACACTGGAGTCGGACAACAACCCATCGCCCCAACGCTAGACGAAACAGAAACGTTTTGAGCCCCCGCCGAAAAGACATGAGGGAGGGGGTAATTCTCAAATCCCTTGGCAAAGAGTTCCATAATTGTGGCGCCGCAACAGAGAAGGCTCACCCACGTGCTGCCATTCCTCTAACTTGAGACAAAGGTGGCACTCGCAGGAGAGCCCCCTCAGATGACCTAAGAGAGCGGGCCGGAATGTATGGGAGAAGGCGGTCCCTCAGATATCCTGGACCCAAACTGTGTGTGTGGGGGGGGGGGGGGTAAGTATCTGGGCCTAGGATTGTTTGGTTCCCTGAGGAGAACACATAAGCCCAACCACTCAGACAAGCTTCTACTGCAAAACTGAAACATTTCCTCCAGTTCACTCTGGAAGAAAGGGCCTCTCTTTCTGTGGCCTTCTATGGTGCTTGGCAGCTTTTTATCTGTCTGTTTTTTAAACATGTTCGTATACGTGTGTTGTATGTGGTGCTGGCTGCATGCCAGGAGAGCATGAAGTAGACCAATCTTGTGGCATTTGATTTGGCCTCATAGCAAGAGACCTCAGATCCCACAGACCTCAAGGAAGGCCACAACATTGGTCTGTAAGAAAAGCAATCCCGCCCCGCCCCCAGTTGGCTTGCTTGAGAGAAACCGTGCCTTTCTTTAATTTATTGGAAAAGTCCATGAACGGCAGCACACTTGATCCTGTGAACAAAAGCCACGTCCTGAGCGCTTCCTGAGTTGGAGTAGACACAGATGTTTGCAACACAAAAGAAGGGTCCCCAGCTGTAACTGTCCTCACTAATTCCATGGCTAACACTAATCAAGGCATATATGCTGAGGCACCTGTCTCCAGAGCTAATCAAGAGTTCATTGCCACACCCTTGGCAGGGTTCAAAACAATAGGGGCACCCATCTCAAGCCAGGGATGAGCAACTCACTTCAGTACCCCCATTCATTTCCTCTGCTACCAAGGACAGCTGTGCCAGCCAGCACCCAGGACAACAAGAATCAGACCACTCCCTTCCTTTCCAGCCTTTCCCCCTTCTTTCCTCCCTAAGTGCCACTGAAAAGCTGCTGCTGTTGCAGCAGCAGCACTCACTGACAAGCCATTCTGCAACTCATCCCTTCCCCCCAGGAGAGCAGCTTGCACTCCCTCGCCTTGCTTCCCCCCCTTGGGACTAGCTATATGTAGGCTGACCATATCCAAAAAGGGACAGGGTACCTTTAACCACTGGAATTTGGGCAGGTGCAGCTCATCATGGAAGGGTGCAACAAGCTGCACCTGCCCAAATTCCCTCTTCTTACAATGGTTATAACTTATAAAGATATAGGCACCCTGTCCCTTTTTGGATATGGTCAGCCTAGTTCTATAGCTACTGCCTAACTGCTGCTGGGTTTGCTTTTCTAGCCCTTTTATTTTTTTTATTTTTATTTATTTTTCACATTTTTATACCACCCTTCCTCCAAGGAGCTCAGAGTGGTGTACATATTTCCTCCCCTCCTTTTAGTCCTCACAACAACCCTGCAAGGTAGGTGGGGCTGAGAGATAGTGACTTTTCCACCTTTTTGTCCTGCGTTGAACCAGGAGATCACTTGCTTTTGTTGCAACCTAACCTGTTTGCAATGTTTCCAACTCAAAACATCAGAAACAAATAGGTAACCTTGGTCTGACTTTGGCAAGCCTGGCCATTGACACACAAACACTGCTCTATACATATTCTCGTCTTGTGTGCGGTCAAATAGACAATGCACTTAGTGCTTCTATCCTTTCCTTCTTGGTGTGAGTGCTGTGTGGGTTCACATGGGAGAGTCTAGGACTTTTGACAGCGCAATCCGACGTAACTTTTGTGCCGGTTAACCAGCGGCGCAGCGAGAACGGGAGGCCCCAGAACAGAAAAGGGATTCAAATCCCCTCCAAAAGAGGAATTCAAAGGGGATTTGAATCCCTTTTCCATTCTGGGGCCTCCCGTTCTTGCTGCGCCGTTGGTTAAACCAGCACAAAAGTTAAGTCGGATTGCACTGTAAGTCTATTAATAAGAGCCCTGCTGGATCAGGCCAAAGGCCCATCTAGTCCAGCTTTCTGTATCTCACAGTGGCCCATCAGATGCCTTAGGAAGCACACAAGACAGCAAGATACCTCTATCCTGTTGCCACTCCCTTGCATCTGGCATTCAGAGAGAAGCTACCCCTAAAACCTGGGGATTGCATACAGTCATCATGACCTGTAACCTGTGATGGACATTTCCTCCATAAATCTGTCCAATCCCCATTTAAAGGCATCCAGGCCAGGTGCCATTACCACATCCTGTGGCAAGAAGTTCCACAGATTAATTACACACTGGGTAAAGAAATTTGTTCTTTATTTTTTGATCTGTTTTGGGGGGAGACCCAAAGATTAGCCCCAACAAATGGTTCCTCTTCACTGGTCCTTTGTGGCAAGATATGCACATACATATTATATGCTATTAGAATAGCTATGTTTAGAAAGGACACATTTAGGAACACCTTAACTTTAAATAGATTTTAAACTGCCTGATGCAGCAGCTGCTTGAGCTTGTCAAGAGAGGAATGGAACTGGGGTTAACCGTGAAGCAGAGGGGTGAGGATGGGTGCATACAAAAGCTCCTACGTTCAGTCTCTAGTCTCCAAGTACAGTTGAGAAGTACTCCCCCCCATTTTTTTTTAGCAAGGCCCCACTAAGAGACCCTGACCTGCTGTGATCAGTTAGTCATTATGTCTACTCAAACTTCTATATATGGAACAACCAAGTTGGCAAATGAGATAAATATATTATTATCTTAAGTTTGGTGTTTCCTTTTTTAACCCTTGCTCTTTACCGTAATAATATACAATATTTGAATTACCTTATCCATTCTTAATCTTTTTACACCTCTTAATTTTTCTTAATATCTTATTGATCAAGAATTTAGCTTTTATTATTTATAAAGTTAATATTTTTCAACCCTGAAATTTCCAGCACCAATTTTAAAAAGACAAACAAAACAAAAATCTTGCTAGCCTATTTTATGATTTTGAGATAGAAAACTCTGAATAATACTTGTAATAGTGCAATCCTGTGGATGCCTACTCAGCAGTAAGTTCCACTGAGTTCAATGGGACTTCCAGAGAAGTGCGGATAGGATTGCAGCCTGTAAGTTACGTCAAATAATTTAAAAATAGCATGCATTATCACCATTAAGCAGCAAGAGGCAAATTATTTGAAACCACCTTTCCTTCTGTGACTGAAGAAATGGCTCTGTTATCATTTTTAACCTTTCATCAGGATAATTGCAAAAAAATTAACAATGATAAAATGATTACAGAGGGTGAGGCATGAGAGAGTGATTAGCATTAAAGCGCATAGCACATTTGACTGAGAGGTGACCTATTTATCTTGCAATTTATCTTGTAAAATATCTTGGCAAAGGAAATGGTATGAATTCAAAAGCACCTGCATGCTTGTATGGTGCAATATTTCTTACAAATGTTTTTCACATTCCCAATGTTTAAATTGCTCATTCCAATTACATTTTTAAAAGTACGCAGATCCTCAGCACACAGCAGCGGTTTAATAACCCTTTTTACAGCACAATCCTATCCAATTTATGCCACCGGTGTAACTAAGCTCAATCCTATCCAACGTACGCCACCGGTCAGTGGCGTCACTAGGACGTGTGTCACCCCAAGGTGGGGGGCGCGCGTCACCCTAGCGAGGCCGCGCCGTGATTTTGGGGGGGCGACCTGGCTGCACCCTGCCCCGGGTGCCTCCCCCCACCCCGCATCGCCCTCCAGACGCTCCGAGGCCGGCCCGGGAGCCGGCCTCGGAGCGTCCAGCCCGGTAAGAGGTAAGCCTCTTGCCCTCAAAACGGTCTGCGCATGCGCGAAAATTGTAAAAATACCCGTATTAACGCGCTGCATGGGCCTTCTTTCAGAAGGCCCTGGAGCGCCGACGGGGTCGGACGCTCCGAGGCCGGCTCCCGGGCCGGTCTCGGAGCGTCCGGAGCGCAAAGGAGGTGGCGCGCACGTCACCCCTTTGTGCGCGTCACCCTGTAGCGGCCCGCTCCCGTCACCTCACGGGAGCGACGCCACTGCCACCGGTGTAACCCAGCGGTGCAGTGAGAATGAAAGGCCCCAGAACGGAAAGGGGATTCAAATCCTCTCCAAAGGGAGACTCAAAGGGGATTTGAATCCCCTTTCCGTTCTGGGGCCTCCCGTTCTCGCTGCACTGCTGGGTTACACCGGTGGCGTAAATTGGATAGGATTGAGTTTAGTTACACCAGTGGCATAAATTGGATAGGATTGCGCTGTGTGTCCGTGAAATGGCACAAGAGATTCCAGGAGTAGGTTGGGAAGTTTCTAAAAATCCTACCCATTAGGGTCCAAGCAGATGTGACGTTAAGCATGTTGTCTTTCTGTGGTTTAAAAAAAAGAAAAAGAAAAACACCAGTAGCCATGGGTGGCACCTGATCCAGAAGAGAGCAGGTCCTTACAAGAAAGAGAAGTGGTTTGCTTATGGCTATACAATTATTTCATGGAGGATGTGCCAGGTGAATGCAATATGCAGCACAATGATGACATCAAACAATGTTTTCTAAGCTACTGCCAGATATGTAAAGAAAACACCCTGGATAATGCCAAAGAGATAGCTTTACGGAGATAGCTGGTCATATAATACTACTGACTGATTTTTTTATTCTTTCTGCTGCTATCTGTGATCTGAGTAGTACAGTCTGAGCTCATCATCTTTGTAAGAGCAACCAGGCAGCAATATGCTTGGCCATTCATCAAGATCATTTCTAGTTTTGCTCATGTTTGATGAACAACATGCAAGTCCAAAACCTTGATGGTCAAAGGATGCCACTCCACCTGTCTGCATCTCTGGCAGTGAGATTGTCCCTCAACATATCACATCCAAAGCAACAGCAACAATCTTGTGGGAGGGATGCTGGTAACTGATACTGAAAGTATTGTGCATGCCCAATACTGTTGGCAGCAGCATGGATTGTATCTATTGGCACCAGTCTCTGTATGCACCTACAACTTGGTGTATGTATGGAGTAAGAGCCATTGCAATATTATACTGCAGATTAATTCCTGTAGAGTGAATGCATGCAACAAAAGTTATAACTCTTGTAGCACAGATGAATCAATGTGGAGTGACAGCCTTACTTGTTCCATGCTTATAATCATTAACCTGGAGTGGGGAAAGATCACTCAAGCCCAGTGGCATCGCTAAGGGGGGTTCGGAAGGATGCAATGCCCCCCGGGTGACAACTGCAGTCTCCTTAAGAGGAGGAGCCGCAGCGGGATTTTAGTGCTCTACAGTTGCTTTTTTGAAGTCGTGGAGCAGAAACGTACCAAAAATGGAGCATTTTTGGCCTCTTCCCACCCGCCCTGTGTCCTAGAAGACTGCAAATGAAGACTTCTAGGAGTGCAGGGTATGGAGTGATGACACAGAATACATCATCGGCCTTCCCCCCTTGGGGCCTGGCTGGCAACGCAACTGCTCAAGCCTATAG
The DNA here is from genome assembly GCA_026170595.1 of Plestiodon gilberti rubricaudatus. Classification (NCBI taxonomy): domain Eukaryota; kingdom Metazoa; phylum Chordata; class Lepidosauria; order Squamata; family Scincidae; genus Plestiodon; species Plestiodon gilberti. The sequence goes on from JANXHW010000001.1 coordinate 171,110,285, forward strand.
GGTGCTCCTAGTCTCCTAACTATGATTAGAAGACTGGCAGTATTAATTTATACCTGTACTGGTACACCTGTAGCAGTCCAACAAGGAGTGAAATAGTTGGCATCTCAATGATGAAAAACACGGTGTGTATCTGAGTCTACACAGACAGCATTCTCTTCGCCAGTGCCTACCCCTTTCGTTATTTATCCTGTAGCATTGTGTTTGGGACGAGGGGCATCTTGTTTTCTGAGTTTATTTAAACTTTTGCCTAAAGAAAGCCATTGTCGTCCTTTTGTTGTTGTGGGAATAATCAATGTTTGGTTATGTACACTGTTAATATATTTGATGTTATTTTTACCATTACCATATGTGCAAACAGCTTTTTCACGTTTCTGGTTATTTAAGCGACTGACAGCCCAATCCAACCTAAGTCTTATTCCGGCCTAAACGGCGCTATTCCATCCTAAAATCAGCCTAGGGCAATTTAGGACGGAATAGAGCCAGCGGTTGGCGCAGTGGGTTAAACCACTGAACCATGAGCTGTCGATCTAAAGGTCGGCAGTTCGAATCCATGCGACGGTTCCTGCCAACCTAGCAGTTCGAAAGCAAGAAATTGCAAGTAGATTAATAGGTATCGCGTCAGCGGGACGGTAACAGCGTTCCATGCACCTCAGTGTTGAGTCATGCCGGCCACATGACCATGGAAATGTCTTCGGACAGCGCTGGCTCTTCGGCTTTGAAACGGAGATGAGCACCGCTCCCTAGAGTCGGACACGACTGGACTTAATTGTCAAGGGATACCTTTACCTTTACTTAGAGCTGTTTAGGCTGAATTTACGCTGACTTTGTGACGGGCATAGGAAGAGTTTAGGACTGGTGGCCTAAGTGTGTAGGCCTGCCTAAGTTTGGCCTAAGAGCGGGTGTGTCAGGGGCGTGTCGGGAGCGTAACAGGGGCGTGTCAGCTTTTAGGGCCGTATCCAGACATTGGCAAGCTCCGACACGCCCCCTCGAGCTCCGAGAGGTTCCTAAAATTTAAGTTGACCAAAAAGGTGGTCCTAAATTTGAGGAGACTCATAGGTGCCATTTTACCTTACACACTCCAGCCCTCTCCCGAAAATTTCAAACACCCCACACCCGAGTTGGGCCACAGTTAGGCTGGAATAGCAGCAGCAATGTCTGGATACAGCTGAAGATAGGCACCCAATCAGCACCCAGCTGCACCCAGCCTCTTTCCCACAAAAGCCCAGCCCCAGACCTCCATTCTCCCTCTCTGTCCCCCACAGCCACAAAGTGGGACTTTGGTGCAGGGAAGCTCTTGGCTCCAAAATTCACAAACATCTCACTTCTCTCTTCTCTTCTCTGTTTTCTCTGGACTTCTCTTCTCTGCTCCCCTCAAGGGCAGAGAGAGCTTCTCTGGCTGCGGCCAAACTGTTAACAGCTGTGCCTGGGCAGCTGTCTCCATGCAAGCTCTTGCTAACCAATGTCTCTCTACCAGCTTCCACCCCCCCCCCCAGGCAACCCCTGGCTATGGCCACAATACCAGCAGGTAAGAGCAGGGGGGTCTGTGCTGAAATGTTATCTGATATCTGCCTGTAAGCAAATGTGTTATCAGATACCTGCCTGTAAGCAAATGTGTTCTCTGATATCTGCCTGTAAGCAAATGGGTTCTCTGATATCTGCCTGTAAGCAACTGCGTGATAGGATTTCTGACTGTAGCCACTGTGTTCTCTGATATCTGCCTGTTTGCCATGGTAAACAGGCAGATATCTCCATGTTTGTGGAAATGTTACTTGCCTGTAGACAACAGCTGTCTCACACTCTCTCCCCCTTGCTCCCACAGGGTCTACTGACAGGTGAGTGTTTGTGTACTGCCGTGCCATGTTCAATGCTCCACAGTTGTGTTGTGTTCTCTCTCTCTGACCTTTGTCCCTTACAGGATTATGCTCTCCTTACGTCCAGGTAAGCACCTCAAACCAGGCCATGAGTGTAACCCTTAGCAGCTGTGTTTTTTTCTCTCCCTGCAGGATTTTGCCCGGCCACCGACACGCTGGTGTGATCTCAAAGGCTATTGCAACCAGACACCAAGTGGACTTTAAGCTCCCCCTTGTTTTTTGTCTTCCCAGGAACATCCTCCACCACCGACCTTACTGGGAGCACCCCAGGGGCTGTAGGGAGGGAGCCACACATTTGCCTGCCTCGATGTTGCCACATGCCAAGGAGCCAGCCCTGCAATGTTCCTCAGCAGCAGCTGTTGCTGCACCACCCCCTGGCTGTCGTACTTGTTTCCCCTCCCCTTTTGTTCTTCAGGTTGCAGTTCCACAGGGGAAGAGCCTATGTCTCCAGGTCCCTGGGCTGCTGCTGCTGCTGCTTTGAGATCGGCTGCTGGGCCTGTGACTACCCATGCCAGCCTTGCCTGGCCAACTCTGCTCTGGTTCCAGAACAATAAAGACGCCCCTCAGGCAGAGCTCCCTTGAAACACATGTGCCAAACGTTACACAAGCATTGCCCCCACACACACAGACAGCCCCCACCAGTCAAGCCCCTGCATGAGTCCCAGCCAGGCACTGCCAATACCTTCCCAGGGAGATTGCAGCAGGAGGCCAGCTAGACCCCCAAGCCACAGAGGGGGGGAGTCAGGGGGCGGCCCGGGCAGGCAAACAGTGAAAGCTGCTATGGCGCCCGTAGCGGAACCGCTCGCAGCAGCCGCACCCGGGTCGCACCCATTCGGCAACCGGGGTTCACCAGCGCGCCACACGAATGGCACCCTTCGCGCATGCACCGTGGCGGCCGCCATTAGGTTCCCCGCTCCCCCCATATGACACCCATGTGCAAACCCCCCATGGCATGGGGTTGGCAACGCCTGCTGCAGGTGGGGGGGCGGGGACTCTCCCCTCCAGCAGGTGGCTGAGGCACAGGGTGCCCTGTGGTGGTTGGCACAGTCTTCGCGACCCTCCGGCAACTGTCCTGCGACCGTCCCGTGATGGGTGCGAACAGAGTGCCGGCGCCTTCACCCAGGCCCCTAGCAACCGGGTTGCTTCGAACGCGGGGCGGCTGCCGGCGGCTGCTCCCGGGCCCTTGCCGACCAGGCTGCCAAGGATGCTGCAGCAGCTGCAGTCGATCAGCACTGACAATTGCTGGAAGGGTGTGGCGCATGCGCGAGACGGCCACCGAGCCGCAGGAGCCTGCCTGCTTCGGAGGTAAGTTTTGCCTTGATCCTGGTCTGGTGCTGGGTCACAGATATTCCGGACTACCTAACTCAGGAATGCAGCAGCCTAACTATGGCCTAGCTTAGGCCAGAATAGCCAAGGAAGTTGGGTTGGATTGAGCCCTGAAAGTCATTAGTATGAGTGAGTGTTTCTGGAACAGCTAATTAACAAGATCACTGTGATTCAATAGAGTAAAACCTCCCAATACATTTAAAAATGTATTAGGCAAATCATTTTTTTCTCAGCAGCGCAGATGGAAACTTCTCTAGCAAGCAAGGACATGTTACTCTGCATTATTTGAAAAGATGTTAATAGAACCTTAAAAATGTCATTCATAAATAACAACCGCTAGGAAAATAATTGCATGAAGTCCTATTCTATAACTGATAAGCAGAATTTGTTTACCCCAGCAATAATGTAAGAATAATCATCAGGTTTTATTAGATTTTCTAGTTTCCTTTTGGCTTAGTCTAACTTCATTATTTCTAAACACAATCTAACATGTATTATACTGGGTGTCTTTTTTATTGAAAAAATAATGTATTGAAATTAGTTGGATAAAAACCAGATAATATAACAAACAAACATATTATACATACATATAATTTATCTGTTTCTCGAACAGTGTGTTCAAGTTTCTGTGTGTGTCTTTGCTGAAATTATAAGCATAACTGCATGGTAATTTTCAGGGCAGTGAAATACATTCAGTATCTAACAGGAATGAGTTATTTATTACTAACTTCTGGCAATATTCTTTGGCAGAGAAATAAAAAAGCATGTTTTAATAGTGTAAATGAGTAAAAAAAAAGATATGGAAAGTGTGGGCCTAATGGGAGAAACTAGTTGAAAATCTCTAGAACTTGAATGGAATTCAAACTAAATCAAGTCCTGATTCTCACTTTATTTTTGGGCTAAAGTCACCATGAAGAACCATTTCCTTATAATTTTTCACTTGATAAATTGTTTGTATCATTACAACATCTGGAGTTTGGAGACCAGGGAGCTAAAGGGATAAAAGGTAGGATATGAACTCAGGAAGATAGTGGAGGACAGGAAGGCCTGGGATCACGAAGGGTCGGACACGACTTAACGACTGAACAACAACAACAAAATAACTAGCAGCGCAATCCTGTACAACTATACGTGGCCGGCCTAAAGTGCTGGCCGCTGTATCCTGAGCCTGTATACTCTCAGAACCTTGCAGCTGACACAGGCTGCTTGTGGTAGCTGGGGGTTTACCAGGGGTAAGCAGGCAAATACCGGCTTACCCTGAATAAACCTCCAGCCAGGGCCTCCCCCAGGTAGGATTCAGCGTGGGCTGCATGGTCCACGCTGAACAGCCTACACCAGGAGAAGATAGGATTGGGCTGTCAAGGCCGTGACCCACCGCACACATTATGGTACGGAGCGCTGGCAAGTGTCAAGAAGCAACGCGAAGACTGATGTGATGTGTGTCTTGTATTTTTGTTCTTCACACGGCAGTGCACGGGAAGAGTTGGAAAAATTGAACTTTGGCAAATCAGAGGCTGCGTTCAGTGCAGTGGGGCGGGACGCGACAGGACACGAACAGCCAATAAGAATCGAGTCTGAAGAGACTCGATTCTGAATGGCTAGCAGAGAGGAGGGGGTGAGGAAGGACGTATTTCGCTTCTCTCTGTGGCTTCAGTCTGTATAGACAGGAAGTAGCACGGAGCGAAGCAAAGGCCGGCTTCGCCTCGCCTCACGCTGCACCGTGCTGTGGGCAGTGTGTCGCTGACTTAAATCTAACTGTGGGCACAATCCTGTAGATCGTGCCGGCGACGGCACGAGCGTTCTGTCACTGGAAGCAGTCGCAAACATGCCGGAAAGCACGTTTGCAACTACTCGGGAGCAAGGGAGGCCAGTGCAGAGGCCGGCGTGCAAGGATCCGGCGTGCGAGGGAGGAGCACCATTGGTTTAGCCGGACCGGGAGGAGGTGTCGCCGTCGTTACACGGCCTCCTCTACTTCCGCAAGCTATTTAGCTGGCGAAAATCTGAGGAGGCCGATAGGACTGGCCCTGGTTTACACCCGGGGAAGGGGATAAGCGTCCCCTTCCACAAGTAGACCTCTGGCCCACCGTTCGATGGGCAGCCCGGGCTGACGATCTGGCGGGTGGCCCTGGGCTGCCGGCTGGATCCTTAGTCAGGATTGCGCTGTGTATATGTTAGCTTTATTCTGAAGAAAAGGTTCCACGCTCTCTGCATCTAATTAACCAATAACATGTCCACAATTTTCCATCTGATGATTATTACAATTCTAGCTGTTACTGAGGCTTAGAGCTAATTCTCCATTTACTTTATTAATTATATTTTATATACCCCAACAAAATTATTAATCGGTTAAATCAGGGGTTCTCAACCTTTGGAGGCCCGGGTACCCCCTATCACGGTCCAATTTTCTGAAGTACCCCCTGCTAATTAACTGGATTAATCAATTAATTATGTAATTAATTGTTAAATAAAAAGTACTAAAACAATTAACTCTGTGTGTGTGTGTGTGTGTGTGTGTGTGTGTGTGTGTGTGTGAGAGAGAGAGAGAGAGAGAGAGAGAGAGAGAGAGAGAGGCACACACACACATGCAAGTATCTCTTTTTTCTCCAAGTCACACTTCCCAAAATCAGCTCCTCTCTCCCCCACCCCACCAAAGTACATTTTCAAAAGTACAAAAATAAGCCCCAAACCAAAATTAGAGAGACAGAAGGACTCCAAAAATAATTACAATTTAAAATCCATGTTAATTAATTAACACTTAATTAGCTGCTGATGGGGCAGATAAGGGGCAGGGCTTGGAGTATCCCCAGCAAGAGGTCTGCGTACCCCTAGGGGTACCCATAAAACAGGTTGAGAACCCCTGGGTTAAATCATATCCTGTGATATTCCTGATTATCTTGTTTTTTCCCCCTGAATTTTCTAACTTTAACATGTGTCCCATCACATACGAAAAGCATCTGCTTTTTTCTTACATCTCCTGCACATACCATGAAGTATAAAATATATTTTTCCAAATATATCAGCCATAAACAGTCTTTTTTCTTACAATTAATTGATAAAGACATTTAACCTGAGGGGAAAATGTCATTCCATATTTCCTCCAATATATTTAATGAAGATCTTTCTTCCAGTCCAGTTTTTTTTTTTTTTTGCAAAAATTATGTACGAGATTTAGGTGATATTTTTGATATGGTTAATTATTCAGGAAGTTCACTTGTAAGAATTATTGCTAAAATAACTCTCTCTCTCTCTCTCTCTCTCTCTCTCTCTCTCTCTCTCTCTCTCTCTCTCTCTTCAGAATTTCCCAAGCCATTTTATGTATGTCTTAGTTATAATTAGGATGTAATTCATTTCACAGGTAAATGAATAAAACATTTAATTTGGGGATCCTTAATACTTCACATGCCCTAAAGCAGGGGTGGGGAACCGGCGGCCCGCGGGCCGGATCCGGCCCCAGGAGCGATCCGGTCCGGCCCACGCGAGACCAGACCCGAATCAATCAGGTCCGGCCCGCGCGAGCAGACCGGAGGCTCCGCCAGCCCTGCCGGCCCCCCGTGCGCTCACCTCGGCGCGACTCCTTTGAATTCGGCTGCTTCTGCTGCTCATGCGCAGAAGCAGCCAAATTCAAAAGGAGGCACAGGAGCAGCGCGCGTGGGGTTGGCGGCGGCAGCAGCGGCAGCGGTAGCTGCCGCCTGAAAAAGGTAAGGAGGATAGCGGGGAATAAAAGGAAAAGGGGGGGGTAAGGAGCGGGGGGGTAAGGAAAGCAGGGGGTGGTTTGTGTGCACCCCCCCGGCGCGTACCCATTAGCAATGGAGGGCCACACGGCCCGCGGGACATTTTCCCCATGGGAAAATGGCCCTCCATTGCAAAAAGGTTCCCCACCCCTGCCCTAAAGGGTGAACATGGTTGCATAACAGATTTTTCAGAAAATAAGAAGAGTCCCTGTTTGCCGGTCTCTTTTCTGATTAAAAGAAAAGGAGATGATGACATGAGGAGCAAGAAACTTCTAGAATTGTCCATAGGCATAATTTTAATCCACAGAATGTCAAGTTTGGACTAGACCCGCTTTTAAAAAGGCAGCTTTTCTCCAGGAGTGATGAGCTTTGGCTTGTCACCACTAAAAATAGTTCATATTTCTCATCTTCTTTATATTCAGTGTCTGGCTATAGCCAAGTGTGATTAGCATTAGCAAATACCCAAAGAGCTGGCCACTGTATGTAAACCTGAAAACCTAAGTCAGAAGCAACTGGTTAAATATAGCCCCTTTTTAAGAGCTAAGACTAAACTTTCTGAAAAATCCAGGGTGACAGGAGAGAACCTAATATTCAGAGGCCCATGAGAATCCTTTCTAATCCACTTTCACTACTGTTCTTCACGCAGCAACCCCCTCACATCTGTTCTGGTCGGCTTCAAGATATAGCAAATCTGTAATTTAAATATATGTATTTAATCACATTTAATCATGTGTGGTCACTGACCCAGAGCCGGACATCCTAGAGAGTGAAGTCAAGTGGGCCTTAGGTAGCATTACTAACAACAAAGCTAGTGGAGATGATAATATCCCAGCTGAGCTACTTAAAATCCTAAATGATGATGCTGTGAAAGTGCTGCACTCAATATGCCAACAAATTTGGAAAACTCAGCAGTGGCCAAAGGATTGGAAAAGGTCAGTTTACGTTCCAATTCCAAAGAAGGGCAGTGCCAAAGAGTGCTCAAACTATCGCACAATTGCACTCATTTCACATGCTAGCAAGGTTATGCTCAAAATCCTACAAGCTAGGCTTCAGCAGTACGTGGACCGAGAACTACCAGACGTACAAGCTGGGTTTCGAAGAGGCAGAGGAACTAGAGATCAAATTGCCAACATGCGGTGGATCATGGAGAAAGCACGAGAGTTCCAAAAAAACACCTACTTCTGCTTCATTGACTACGCAAAAGCCTTTGATTGTGTGGATCACAACAAACTGTGGCAAATTCTTAAAGAGATGGGGGTACCAGACCACCTTACCTGTCTCCTGAGAAACCTGTATGCGGGTCAAGAAGCAACAGTTCGAACCGGCCATGGAACAACTGATTGGTTCAAAATTGGGAAGGGAGTACGGCAAGGCTGTATATTGTCACCCTGCTTATTTAACTTATATGCAGAGTACATTATGAGAAATGCAGGGCTGAATGAATCACAAGCCGGAATCAAGATTGCCGGGAGAAATATCAACAACCTCAGATATGCAGACGATACCACCCTAATGGCAGAAAGTGAAGAAGAACTAAAGAGCCTCTTGATGAGAGTGAAAGAGGAGAGTGCAAAAGTTGGCTTGAAACTCAACATTAATAAAACTAAGATCATGGCATCGGGTCCCATCAATTCTTGGCAAATAGAAGGGGCAGAAATGGAAGCAGTAACAGATTTTACTTTTCTGGGTTCCAAGATCACTGCAGACGGAGACAGCAGCCATGAAATTAAAAGACGCTTACTCCTTGGAAGGAAAGCTATGGCAAACTTAGACAGCATAATAAAAAGCAGAGATATCACCATGCCAACAAAAGTTCGTATAGTCAGGGCGATGGTGTTCCCAGTAGCAATGTATGGTTGCGAGAGTTGGACCATAAGGAAGGCTGAGCGCCGAAGAATAGATGCTTTTGAACTGTGGTGCTGGAGAAGACTCCTGAGAGTCCCTTGGACTGCTAAGAGATCAAATCAGTCAATTCTAAATGAAATCAAGCCTGACTGTTCCCTGGAAGGACAGGTACTAAGGCTGAAACTCAAATATTTTGGCCACCTAATGCGAAGAGAGGACTCTCTGGAGAAGACTCTGATGCTGGGAAAGATTGAAGGCAAAAGGAGAAGGGGAAGGCCAAGGATGAGATGGTTAGACAGCATCACCGATGCAACAAACATGAAAATGAGCGAACTCAGGAAGATAGTGGAGGACAGGAAGGCCTGGCGGGATATGGTTCATGGGATCACGAAGGGTCGGACACGACTTAACGACTGAACAACAACAACATTTAATCATCAGGCTATAATCACAGCCACCATCCGAATCTCTTAGGCAGATTCTATTTTTAAAACTGTTATCTTTATTGAATAACAGAAAGTGGAGGCAACCTTAGACATCTGCATCTATCCAGACTGGACAATATCTGGCTGTCCTCCCCCCCTGCCATCTTTACTTGCCCATGGTCAGCTTCTGCCTCTGCCCCCAACTGCTGTCTGTCTATTCACCCAGACACAGTATTGTTATATTATAGGCATGCCCCACTTGTTTGACAGGTTAGGAACCGGAGCATTGTCAGAAACCAACATCGGAAAAGTGGAACCCGGTCTTGCAAATGCAAAACGATTAGCTTGCAAAATGATTTAGTTTGCAAATGAAAAGCGATTTGTGCTGTCACCAAGATTGCTGCAAATGGACTCTCATTAACACCTTTGGGGGGCCTGAGCAAAAGTTGGCTCTCTCTTTCACACACACACACACACACACACACACACACACACACACACACACACACACACACACACACACACACACGTATGGCAATTTTTTTTCCTTTAGAACAGCACAGAGGGGGTGAAAACATGGTAGGACGAAAGAGCGGAGCATGTGTCAAATGAATTACTGCTGGTTATAACTGAAAGGGGTCCAAAGATTGGATTGTCTAAAATGATCCATCGAAAAGTGTACAGGGATACCTGTACATGCATAAAGATTCATATATAGTACATGCATATAGTACATGCATGTACATGCATAGTATATGCATGTACACACCTGTACATGCATATAGATTCTAAAGAAATCTGAGATGAAGTGTTACTTGCATGTTACATACGTTGATGGCCCAATCCTATTCTTTCCCCCATCAATGCAGCGGCGCCAAAATGGCTACTGCTGCATCCTATGGTGGGGTGGAGGGTAAGTTGTGGAGGTCTCCTTTTTGGGTAAGGGAACAAGCAATCCCTTACTCAGAGGTAACGGTGTGTGTGTGTGGGGGAAATACTCAGACCTGCACTAGCTAAATAGCTGGTGCAGGTTGGCATGTTTTCACCTTCTCTGTGCTGTTCTAAAGGCAACCCCCCCCCCCCCCCTGTATTTCCTCCATCTCCTATTTTCAGCATGGGGAGAGGAGAACTATTCGAAGGAAAAATTTAGTCTTCAACATCTTGTACATCAGTCAGACTCAATTACTATCAGACTATTCCTGCATTTTTTTTGCATAATCACATCTCTATTTTAGATTAAGATGGTGGAGTTCTAACTTATAGTGCAATCCTGTGTAAGCATAGAATGGCGGAGCAAGCGCTCCACCGTTCTAAGCTGTCGTGAACGTGCCGTAAAGCACGTTCACGATGACTTTAGAGCAGGGGTGGGAACCTCCGGGCCACGGGCCTGATCCGGCCCGCGGGATGATCTGGCCCGGCCCGCGCGGGACCGGACCAATCCGGCCCGCGCGGAACCGGACCGGAGGCTCCGTCGCCGCTTTCCCGCGCCTCCTTGGTTTAAAAGCGGCCTTCGCACAGCACCGCTGAAGCCGAGATTGCTCTCTCGGCAATCTCGGCTTCAGCGGCGCTGTGCACATGTCCAGGAAGGCGAGCGAGCGGTGGAAGGGAGGGAGGGCGAGCGGTGGGAGGGAGGGAGGGAGGGAGGGAGGGTGAGCGAGCGAGCGGTGGGTGGGTGGGTGGTAAATTCGCGCGGGGGGTCAAATTTGCGGGGGGGGCCCAAAAAATTGCCCGCAGCAAATTTTCCCTATGGGAAAATGGCCCCCCACTGCAAATAGGTTCCCCACCCCTGCTTTAGAGTAAGGGCGGCCGGCACGGAGGCTAGCCGCCCTCACTCCGCTGCTGGCGCGGGCGCGAGGGCAGACCGGGCGGTGAGGGAGGGGGCTATTGGCCGAGCTGGCCTGGGGGGGCAGGGATGGTGGCCACCATATCCCCATCCTGTTCCCGGGACGGCTCTGCCATTACACGGCCTCCTCGGACTTGCGCCAGCTAAATAGCTGGCAGAAATCGGAGGAGGCCTATTGGGGCCTCCCTGCGTTACACCGGGGGGAGGGGACGAACATCCCCTTCGCCCGAGGAGATCTCGGGGAATGGGGATAGGATCCGGCAGGTGGCCTGGGCCACCTGCCTGCCGGATACTTACACAGGACTGGGCTGTTAAACAGGAACATTGTGGAGTGGAACAAGAGCATGTATATCTCTTTGCTTATCTATCCTGTCTCTTTAAATTTCTTTTAAAAGCAGTTAGAGTGGGGAAATTTATTTTGGATCATGATACTGGGAAGGGAGCTTAGCCAGTGTTGGCAGCAAGTTCAATGGCGTTGCTCCCGTCAAGCGACAGGAGCGGGCCGCTACGGGGTGACGCGCGCAAAGGGGTGACGCACGCACCCGCCCGCGCGTCACCTCTGTGACGCGCGTCGCCCTCCGGACGCTCCAAGGCCGGCCCGGGAGCCGGCCCGGGAGCTGGCCTCGGAGCGGCCGGCTCGGCCGGCACTCCAGGGCCTTCTGAAAGAAGGCCCAATGTGTCAATACGGGTACTTTTACTGTTTTCGCGCATGTGCAGACCGTTTTGAGGGCAAGAGGGCAGGCCCTTACCCTCAGAAACGGTCTCTGCGCATGCGCGAAAACAGTAAAAGTACCCGTATTGACGCATCGCATTGGGCCTTCTTTCAGAAAGCCCTGGAGCGCCGGCCGGGCCGGATGCTCTGAGGCCGGCTCCCGGGCCGGCCTCGGAGCATCCGGAGGGCAACGCAAAGGGGCGGGGGGCATCCGGGGCAGGGTGCAGCCAGGTGGCCCCCCCAAAAAATCACGGCGCGCGCCGATAGTTATACTGGGGGGCATAGTCGGGGGACACTAGGGTGACACGCCCCCCCGCCTTGGGTTGACACGCGTCCTAGTGACGCCTCTGAGCAAGTTGCTGGAGGTTCTGGGGCAAAATCCTTCATGGGACTGTCGTTATTTCATGCCTTGCCCTGCATGCACATTGAGTGCTGCCGCTGTCGCCAATACTGAGGTTTCAAGGGTCATCCCAGCTGGGTGGCCCCTCTGTAAGGTGTAGGCCCTTGGCCAGGGCCTGACATGGTTGGGCCTGATGCCACCCCTCAGCTTAACTCTTTCCCCTATGTTGTTTTCCCAAAATTGGACAGAAACTAGGATAGTGGGAGGAAAATCCAGCCTTTCTCCCTGCACTGTTTTCCCTATGTAAATTACCCCACCCCATGCTGTTTCCCCCATTAGGGAAAATGTATGTGTACCCAGGTTTTCTCTAGCATGGCAAATAGTACTTTTTACCACTCAGAGAAGGGAGGAGTACATAACAATACACTGACATATGTACGAAAGCTGAACAGCTGAGGCCATCCTCAGACAAGATAGTGGTAGTCTGTGTACTCAGGTAACTCCCTAGGTTTGCAGAAGTAGATAAATTTTACATTTAAAAGAAAAGAATAAAAGTCCCCAAACAGTCTAATGCCAACAGAGCATGCTCAGTAGTCTCCCCAAAAAGCCATGAAATACTGAGGTGTCCGTTGGAAAAAGAAATAACAGCAGGACATGACGGTGTGAAGGGGCAGCAATTAGCCTGCATGAGCCAATTTATGGTTGTGGGTCCCTCCTATACCAACCAAACTCCTTTTGAAACTCTCCTCTTTGTCAATAGCAGTTTGCCATGTGACTTCAGAGGGTGTGTTTGTGTGAATGTTCAAGAAAAACACTTTGAAAGCCCCCTTGGGCTCAAACAACATTCATTCCACAGTTTTGGGGATCCTGGCCTGAGAACCCAGGTACACTTTTATTTACATTCATTTGCCAGTTCTGATTATTATTTTGTCATTTGTCATGTATTCCAAAATGGCCTGGAGAGACCTACCGGTAATTTTCAAAGTACACCCGTCCTAAAAATTGCAAACTTACAGAATATCCTAAAGGTGATTAAACTGTGGATTAATCTAATCGCCTTTGGAAGTTAGTCCACAGAGCAATCCTTCTCAGTGAGAATGATTTATCTCTGGCTCTCCCAAGCTTTCTAAGCATTACCATCCTGAAGGTATGTAGCTCTCTTGATACATTACAAGTAAAGAACTGATATTGGTATCCGTGATAGCTGATCCATTTGCATCTGAGACTGACAACAGGAAGCTCAAAACAGTTAATATTTTTGTTGTTCAGTCGTTAAGTCGTGTCCGACCCTTCGTGATCCCATGAACCATATCCCGCCGTTAATATAGCGGAGTGGAAAGAGGTGTTTCACAAGGGAGCTCCGTCTCATCCCACTGCAGAACAAAACCAAATCTCCATGATGGTCTAAGGTGGCAATTGTGTCTGACTGTCAGCGCAATCCTGTGTAACCTTGTGCACTTACACTGTGCACTTACAATCCTGTGCACTTACACTGGCATAAGTGCACTTACACCGGTGCATCTACTGTTACACCGGTGCAAGGTTACACAAGATTGCGCCCTGCATCACTTAGGTGAGGACTCCCTTGATGTTATCTAACAAAAAAGAGGGAAGGAGAGTCTCGAACACAGAAAACTACATGTCAGCAAAAAAACTAGGCTAGAATCTTTCTCCTTGATGTGCTAATTTTCTATGTACAGGGATATATGTATTTATTTTGTATGGAAGATAACTTAATCACATGAGCCCTCGCCTGCACTCTGAAATGGCACAACCACAAACAACTTTATCACATTACCTGCTGTTTGAGATCATAAGTTTTTTTGTTGAAAAGCGGTATATAAATACTTTCAATAATAATAATAATAATAATAATAATAATAATAATTGTGTATCTCAAAGCTGGTGGTTGCATTATTTGCAACGAAATAGCTTAGTACACAGGGTTTGCCAGTTGATATTTTGCTGAGTAGGCAGATAAATAAAACTTCTTTATGACATATTACTGACAGGCGCTTCATACATTGGAAAAGAAAAGTGGAAGAAATTTTATTTAGCTATTTAAAAGCAGAGGCGGATCTAGGGCGGAGCCAGCGGAGCACCCGCTCTGGGCGCCATCGCCCGAAGGGCGCCCCGCCTGGCGCCCCGCCCGCGAGTCCGAGTCGAGTCCGACCGGCCCCAGAGAGCCGGCTGGGGACGTCTTCCCCGGCCGGCTGCCCGGGGCCTTCTGGAAGGCCCGCGCGTGAGAACGGTATTTATACCGTTCTTTTTGCGCATGCTCAGACTGTTACTGAGGGAAAAAGGCTGCCCTTTTTCCCTCAGTAATAGTCTGAGCATGCGCAAAAAGAACGGTATAAATACCGTTCTCACACGCAGGCCTTCCAGAAGGCCCCGGGCAGCTGGCCGGGGAAGACATCCCCAGCCGGCTCTCCCGATTGAGGGAGGGGGTCGCCGCCTCCCGGAGCGCGCCGCCTCCTCCTCCCGGAGCGCGACGCCTCCTCCTCCCGGAGCGCGCCACCGCCTCCTCCCGGAGCGCGACGCCTCCTCCTCCCGGAGTGCGACGCCCCCCCTCCGGAGCGTGCCGCGGCAGAGCCGCGGCGATATTTCCATAATAGGGGCACCACCACCCCATTGCTCCAGGCGCCAACGGGGGTAGTGACACCTCTGTTTAAAAGATTTATATGCAATCTTTCCTCTTAAAAACTAAGACCTATGCATGTCTACTCAAGTGTAAGTTGCATTGTATTCCTATGTAGCCCTATTGAATAAGGCTTACTCCCAAAAAAAAAGTGTGTGTAGGACTACACTACAGCCTAAGATACCCAAGGTGACCAAAGTTACAAAGTTTTTCCTCCCCCCCCCCCCCGGGCTGATATCATGTGGCGAATCAGCTACAGCTGCCCAGTGGGGAATCCATTGTGAACATGGACTAGATGGCAACTCGACTTCTCTTGGACTCTGAGCCCCCTTTTGGGGCTAATTATTTTGAAAAAAAAAATACAATTATAGGCCTGGCTTTAGATATAGTAGGTTCACTGATATTTAGAACAATTAGGGGCAGACTTCTGGATATTGAACAGCAAGAACTTCAGCATGCTGCCAACATGACATGCTCACCACTCCATTATCAGATTCCTATTCCTATGGCCAAAGGGCAGAGTATTTATAGTAAAATGCCCATCTGATTGTAGGGCCTTCTTATTGGCAAGGTGTAATGTCATGCCATCAGAGTTACCGTATTTGTCCGAGTATAGGACTCACTTTTATCCCCTAAGGCAAGTCTTTAAAGTAGAGGGTGCGCCCTACAATCAAAGCCTAGCGTTTCTGCCTAGTGTTTTATGCAAAGCGCTTTCAAACCAAGCCTCTCTAAGTCTCTTTTCAAAGGTAAAACGGGGCTTTTTTCTCTCTCTCTTTTTTTAAACTGCAAAGCACTGTGTTTTCAAGCCTTTCCTTGCAGTTCTTAATCACTTGCTAAATCGCTGAATACCATGAGAGATCATTATCTCTCAGCAGCCTCTGGAAGCGTTTGAAAAAATTAACCCTTAAGTTTCAACCCCAGGACTCTGTGGAAACTAAGATATTTATTGATCTTGCAGTTTAAAATATGAGAGTACAGTTTGAAAGTTGAGAGCAAGAGCTCCTGCATAGGCTTACCATATCCAAAGGGGGACAGAGTGCCTACCTTTAGGCTGCAATCCTATGCACACTTTCCTGGGAGTAAGCCCCATTGAATGCAATGGGACTTACTTCTGAGTAGATATGCATAGGATTGTGCTGTTCATTGATATTTGGGCAGGTGCAGCTCATCATCATGGAAGGGTGCAACAAGCTACACCTGCCCAAATTCCAAAGGTTAAAAGGTAGGCACTCTGTCCCCCTTTGGATCTGGGAAGGCTACTAATACTAGAGTGCCCAGATTCAATGAGGGACAGGGTGCCTATGCCTTTAACTGTACTAAAGCTGTACTGTTCTACTAATGTGTATATTTAAGTTAAAAAAAAAGTTAAAAATGTATTCTTTAAAAAATAGCACCAAACTTTAAGGGTGCGACTTATAATCAGGAGCGTCCTATACTCGGGACAATACGGTACTTTATGGGAAATACAGAGGGATTCCATCTAGGGAGAGATGTTGCTCATGTGCTGTGGGGTGCTGTGGAATCTCTACACCATATGTTATTTTATTGCCCTCTGTATAATGATCTATGAGTGAAATATTTAGGGTATATTGGATCTTGTCCAATAGGTGGGGTTGGGGGGGATCAGGAAAAAATCCGGATTATTTTACAGGGTGTAGATGCTGTATTAACAGAAAAAGTTGCAACCTACTTAAAGCAGATTGTAAAGAGGCGTAATGCGAGTCATATGGGTAGTACATGCTAGGTTTAGGACTCTTCACCCCTACTTATGGTTACTGTTGTTATGTACCTGTTATATGTTTATGTTGTATGTTATGTATGTTGTTAATTATGCCAATAAAGGTTCTGAATCTGACTAGATGGCATACTAAAAAAATCTATATTGTACTGCATCTATGGCAGTGAAGCCTTGGGCACCAATTGGCCAAGCTGGTGTGATGACACAGAATGACATAGAAATAAATATTTCAATTGCTTAGGGAACAAAGCTGCCAGAATGTCTGCAGTCCAGCTTTTGCAAGGAAAGGGAAAATTGCTAGTTGAGCTGGGATGGAAATATCACACAGACAGAAGGGACATGAAGCTTTGAAGCAGGGTGAAGACTTGGAAGAGATTCCAAGAGATACAAAAGGGAAGGGCTGTGACAGACCGCATGCTGAGGCGAACGAGCGAGCGCCGAGACGAGCGAGCGCGAGAGGCTGGCCACCGACCTGCTTGTCTGTAGGAGTGTCTTCCCGCAAATAGTCCCTCCTTTTGTCCCTCCTTCTTAAGAAAGTGATTGGCTAACACTACAGTTTACACCTGATTGGCAGATAGCCACTCTCCTCCCCCTCTCATCTGATTGGTGGCTCCAGTAGCTCCGCTGTGCGGCCCCCTCAAACATGGCCCAGGAGGATTTTCGATCGTGCCGGAAATCGGGAGACTGCTCGCTTCCGCTGTGGTAACCAGATATCCCAGCACGCCTCGACTAAGCTCCTCAGGTGTCCGGAACGAGCCGAGATTCATGCGGTCTGTCACGGCCTTAAGGGTCAAGGAGTCTAAAGGCAAGGTGGTGGTAGAGGGACAATGCAGAGACGTCAACAGACTGAGATAAAGAAATCTGAGGAAAAAATACTGTTAGGTAGAGAAGGAGGCTGGTGCATCTTACTCTAGCTGGTGAGTACACTGCTCCTTTGTCTGGCCAGCTCTTTCTTTCTCCTTCCTGCACCCCATGCTTTTTGAAAAGGCAGAAGCAGGCATGGGAAGGAAGAAGGAAATGAGGGAGAGCAATAGAGAACAGTGTGCATGATGCAGTGAAAAGGCAGATCCCTGCCCTGGAGGGGCTTACAGTTATTGACACAAAGGAGATAACAGAGGGGCGGGGAAGGGGATGGAAACAAGATAAACATGTGCAATTGTTTCCATTACAGATACTGTACTTATCTCAGTTATAGTAGGGAAGAGGACTACAGTAGTACAGTACTGCTGCTACTGAACTAGTTTTTTTGTTTATTTGTATTTTTTAAATAGGCATGGGTTTTACATAATTATCAAGAATAGATATATGCTGTTCTTCAGCAAAGAGTAGTTCACAAAAGCGGTTTAGAAGAAAAAAATAGATCAGTTGCGTTTGTGGTTGGCAAGCCTCTGAACTTCTTCTGGAGATTGTATTCAGATTGCTTCAGATTGTAATAGTGCTTTCAGGAAATGGATGAACAGCGTGGTCATGGAGGGTGAAGGGGGTGAAAGGAAAAGTTATTTGTTTAATGATGCAGGAAAGCAAGCAGGCTTTGCTGACCCTTCATGTGGAGCCCAAGCCTTCCAAGAGCACTCCATATTTTCTAATCTGCAAGCTTTTCTCCCATCACTTTCCAGAAGCCATTCCTCTCTGCCCCAGCACACTTTCAACAGAAAGGGTTTCCCCTCCCAAAACAAGAAGGGGAACAGAAGTTAAGGGTGCTAGTCTCACAACAAAGGGATTTGCAAGCATTTTTTACTTGAAAGGCAGCCCAATCCTGTCTAGGACCGCCGCAGCGTGCAAAAACATGCTGTGCCAGAGCCTATCCAGGATCGGACCACTGTCAGCACAGTTGGCGGCCTCAGGGTAAAGGGACATTCATTCTTTGCTTTAACGGTCCAGCCGCTCCAATGAGTCCCCTCACATCTGTGCCTGCAAAATGGCCAGCACAAATCCAGGAGGCCTGTGTAAGACCCAAGAGGCCTAGGAAGGGGAATAGGATTCAGCAGAGTGTGCCAGCGATTATCTCTCCCCCTTCCTGGGCCTGGCCACCCAATCCCCCTTCCTGTTCCATCCCGTTCCACCCTCCCCATGCCCCCCCACCACAGTCCAGTGGCATCGCTATGCTGTCCCTGTGACGTCACTACCGGAAGTGACATCACCACCGCTGCACATCCCGATGGAGACGCAGGGCGGGAGGGTGGGCCAAATCCATCGCCACTGCTCCTGCCACTAAAACAGAGTGATTGTCACTGCTGCCCGCCAGAGGCGAACGGAGAACTTTGCGGGGTGGGGGCCGCTGCTGCTATGCCCCACCCTGAAGTAGTGCGCCTCCGCGGCGTGGAAATGCCCCCCGGCGCTTTTTGGCTCCTTTTTGGAGCCAAACGGCACCAGGGTGGGCAGGCGGGCCGAAACGCAGCCATTTTCGGCTGCGAAGAGGATGCTATGGGGCAGGTAAGCGACCCGCGTCCTGGGGCCCACCGCCCCAACCACCCCCATAGGTGCGACGTCTCTGCCGCTTTGTCACCCGTGTGTCGCCCGGGGGCAGACCTTTCCTATTCTCTCTCCAAAGTTCAAATGCTTGAACAAGAACAACCTTTTTCTCTTGCTCCCTCACTCTCAACTCTTCTTTTCCAATCAAAGCTGAAGATATGGGGGGACG
The DNA here is from genome assembly GCA_026170595.1 of Plestiodon gilberti rubricaudatus. Lineage (NCBI taxonomy): Eukaryota > Metazoa > Chordata > Lepidosauria > Squamata > Scincidae > Plestiodon > Plestiodon gilberti. Next base: position 171,129,395 of record JANXHW010000001.1, read on the forward strand.
GGGACGGGGGGGACAGAAACAGTTTTGGCCCAGATCTTCTGGTGTGCAGCTTGAGATCAAGGTTTAGTGCTGCTGCCTCCACCATGGTGCACCAATTTCCCCCACACCCCTGCATTGGCCACCTCCTTCTGCCTCTGGATACTTCCTGCCAGCCCTGCCTTCCCTTCTAATTTCTGCATCAGACACCATTAGAGGTTCCAGCAGTTACACAGAACTGGATACCTATGTGTACTGTACTGTAGGTTGAGTATCCCTTATCCAGCCTGTTTGGGACGGGAAGTTGTCTGGATTTCGGATTTGTCTGTATTTTGGAATATTTGCATAAATATGAGATATCTTGGGGATGGGATCCAAGTCTAAACTTGAAATTCATTTATGTCTCATATATATACACCCTAAAGCCTGAAGTTAATTTTATACAACATTTTTAATAATGTTGTGCCCCAGCATGCCTTGCGCTATGCCAGCCAGGTGCTGGAAAAAGTTTTTTTTAAAAAGTCATATCCCCCAAATGTCTGGATTTCGGAATAGTCTGGATTTCGGATGTCGGATAAGGGGTAATCAACCTGTATTTGTTTTTTGTCCTTGTGTGGTTTTTACCCTCTAGGCCTGGCTAGGGCACTGCTGCAATCCTAATTTCAAAGCTGGGAGCGCCTTCTGAATAAACCTACAGTAATTTGTAGGTTTGGATTGTGTGACGTCCAAAACTACTTAAAAGAGAATACCAGGTGCAGGAAAATGAGTAGGATGTCATCTCCCACACCAGGTAAAGGGAAAAGCAGAACTTGTGAATTATAATGTGTATAATAATGTGAAACATGGCAAGATTCTGAAATAATAAATATAGCTCTTTAAAATTTACGTATGAGTTTTTTTCCTTTATTCACACAGGCGTCTAAGAGCTCAGTCCAATATACTGTACTTGTCCACTAGCCTCATTGTGTACAATGGATGGATCTTAGTCTCAGGAAAGCGTGTGTAGGAGGACTGCACTCTAAAAGATGTTGTGCAGCACAATCCTATGCATGTCTACTCAGAAGTAAGTCTCATTGAATTCAATGGATGGAACTTACTCCCAGGAAAGTGTGGATCTGTCTACGACTTACGACTGCATCCACGTGGACTAGTCTCTAGCTTGGCTGGGGGGACAATAGAAGAGGGTTCACCAGGGAAGCACGTCTGCTCTCTGCACGCGTGTGATGGGGGGAGTGGAGGGCGAAGGGCTGGTGGCTTGGCTGGTGCATTGTTTTCCTTCAGGGTGGGGTTTGTTATTGCTGTGGCTTGGCTGACCCTGCCTCAAAGCAGCTGCAGCACTGAGTTAAAAAAAAAGCGGGTGTGTGTGTCTGTAATGCATGGAAGCGCCTCGTCGCCTTTCCTGACCCACGTTGCAGTGCCTTCAGTAACGCGCCCGCTACCACCGCCAAGCGTGGGCAAGGGGCTGCAACACGGTGGGCGGGCTCGGCGTCTGAGAGGCGCGGACTGCCTGTCAGACGCTGTTGCAGCCACCGCTTTTGTCCGGCAGGGCAGCGCCGGCAGGCCCGGGCGGCGAGCGGTGTGCAGGACGAAGCGCGCCGAGAGCTGCTTGCTGGCTTGCTCTTCCCCGCCCGCCTTTTTGCCCCGCCTTTCTCGCTTCGCTACGGCGCCTCGGGCCGGCTGGAGCCAGCTGCCGTGGGCCCAGGTGAGTTTCTGCGTCGCTCGGCCGGGCTTCTCGGTGGCTGCGCCAGGAGGGGAGTGGGAGCAGAGCAGGCCCCGGCCTTGCGGCCTGAGCGCGCTTTTGTTTTCCTTTCGCGGGCAGCAACGTGGAGGGCCGCCGCCGGGCTTGCTGGGTAGGGCTTCCCTTCTCCTCCCTTCTGTCCGCGGAGGTAAATGGTCGAGGGGTGGGACTCTCCTGGGAGTGCGCGGCGAGGACGTGGACATGATGGTGCCAATGTAGTATTGGTTCCAAACTGCGTAGCCACCGACCCCTTTTCTTTCATCATTGCTTGCTAACCTCGGCGCGTTTGTGTCCTTGAATTTCTCTCTCCTCCTCACCCTCCCTGCCCGGGCGAGAATCGGCAGGGGCGCTTTTTTTCTTCTCCAGCCCTTATGCTCTGCTTGAATGATCGTCGGGTTAGGCTCAGAACAACAGGTTTCTTTTTGTAACTTGTGTCTTTTTAGTCAGTGGATTTTATACAGATATATGTACAGTAGTATGAAACAACCCCACGCTGCTCCGTGGAGATTCAGCCTTCTCTCCTCCTCCTTCCCTTCCCTTTGTGTTGTCACTTTCCAGCTCCCTGTCTTGAGTACAAGCGGGTGAGTGTGGAAAGGCACCAGGGCTCTCTTTGAAAGAAGCATTTCACCTTCTTTGGCCGATTCTCATTTAATTTTACCCTGTGTTGTCTTGAACCCAGGCAGGCTTCGTATTGGGTTAAAAAAAAAAATACCCCAGATACATGGTAGTTTTGAGGGAAAGAAAAAAGAGTTTTCTGATCATGATGTCTGAGGGAATGAAGCCTGTATCCTTGACTGGAGGTGGGTGGATGGATGGATGTGGCTTCTTATGGACCCTTCACTGTGAAGGGTCCATAAGAAGGGTCCAAATTTTACTAATTTTTACTGTTAGTAAAAATGTAATCCAAGCATTCTAAAGCATTTTCTTGGTTGATTCAAGATAGCAGTCCTGAACTGGTCCATTGTTTCTACAATTTTGCCTCTCTTCCCTTTTGTGCTCACCATTGCATGCTGCTGCCTAATGAAAGGTGGCTGAGAGTTACCTTAAACTGCATTTCTATTTCCTAAGCATTATGTACGGGTAATAGAGAGGGAGAAGAGTGATTTTTGTATGTGTGTGAAGGATCTGGAGTCACTTGAGGATAAATGACTAAAACCAGCTAATTCAGTGATCCTAATTAAATGCCATAAATTTTGTATCTCCTTACACCAAGGATATGCATGTAATAGATCTTTGCAGTCATTTGCACATGTAAAAATGGTGGCTCTGCAGATACCTTTTCGTATGGGCATTCCTGTTGTAATCTAGTAAGCATTGATTTCCTTCTTCCCTTCCCTGCTCCATTATGTTTAAGGAGCAGCCAAGAACAGCTACATTGTTCTTTCATCACCATGGTGAAGTTTAATTTTACACTAAATAATTTATTTTCTCGTTTGCACAGAGCGTTGTATTCTCTGAAACCGATACCTTCTAAGGGGCAGGGTGACTGCAAAGTAATACTGAGGAAATGGTTTCAAAGGCCTCATCCTAATATTGGGTTGGGTGTCTTCTTCTCCCCCCCCCCCCCAGCCACTCCCAATTTCTGCAGACTGAAAATATCTGAAACATACCAATACAAAATGCTGCTGAACATTAGCAAAACCTACATTGCAATTCACTGCCTCCTATAGAGTTGTGAGAATATGTTTGGGGTCTGATTTGCACAATAATATTGGGTGACAGAAAAGGCTTCCTTGGAAGGACTCCTACTGTTTTCTGGTGTGTTAAGGTGATTGGAAATGTTTTGTGGGTAGAGTTGTATTTAAACAAAATATTACTGGCAAAAAGAATGAGGCTCTTTTTTTTTTTCCTTCCAGAACTTCTGGTGTAGATCTTTCCTCTTTGGTTTTGTAGAAAAAATATTTGTGACTGTATGTGTTTTTTGTTTTGTAAATAGTTGGAAGGAACTGTGATCCTTTAGGTGATCCAAAAGCAAGTAGTCTTGTGTATCTCGGTTTTGTGTTCTTGACAGATCTTCCTCGACAGGGTGGAATTGAGAGAGGAGAGGGAATGAACAAGGGGGGGGGATAACAAATAACAGAACAACAGAGCTCTGTTTGCCAGAACTTCATAGTGCTAGAGTTTGGAGTTCTGATACTGAACCCTGACACAGTGAAGAAGTGCCTCTGAGCAAGGTGCTGTGATAGTTTGCATTCCACCAGCCTTTCCAGAAGATTAATATGTTTGAAAAAAATGTATCTAATATGTTTGTGTTTGCTTTTTGCTGGTGCAGCCCAGTCCACTTTACCTCACCCACTTCCAACTGTAAGGTTAAGGAGGTTACAATCTTGGAAAAGCATCAGAAGAAAGCAAAAATAGCAGTTGCTCCAGTAGTGGGGATGCCATGGGGGGTAGGGATACAGGTCAGGCTGTGCAGCCCGACCCTGCGTAAGGATCTGCAGCCGGCCCATAGGGCTGGCCGCAGGATCCTCAGTCCTTCCTGGGCCACTCCGCTGAGTGCAGTGGGGAGTCCTACACTATCTGGGGAGTCCTCAGGAGAAGGGGACATTGTCCCCCTCCCCCAGTGTAGGGCTGCCTGGCCCCAATGGGCCTCCTTGATGTACGTCTGCTCTTGGGCTGATGTATACCTGGGACGGCGGGGAAAGGGCTGCTAAGCCCAGGCATGGGAGCAGGATATCGGTGGCACTCACCGCCGATATCTCCATCCCCTCCCGAGTTGGCTCGCTCAACGGCCATCCTCCCTCGCCGCTCAGCCTGCCCTCCCCTACCCCTGCACCGACCAGTGTAAATCTTACCTGCACCGGTGGCTGCAGGGTCCTCCAGGATGTGGAGTATGGGCTGCTGGCCTGTGCTCCAGAGGCTCTTGCTCCACGGGTGCCAAAAGCATGCCTTACGGCGCGTTTACGGCACCCTCTGCCTGCGGCATGCACGCTCCGCAGGCGGACACTTCCACAGGATTGTGCCGTTAGTCAGGTTTTAGAGCCTGTGCAGTGCTTCAGTGGTTTGGTGAGAAGCTAGGAAGAAATTCAGGCCAATAACTATTGACCAGATAGATGAATTCACTGTTCAGAAAATCATAACTCCTTGTCTTAGTCTGGACTTCTTCCTTTTGCTGTATATGTTTTTGCATAAATATGGAATAGTTATATTTCAGACACTTTTTCCTTTACATGGATAAGGGCATGAGTGGTGAGGAGGCAGTATATATATGGTTCTCTTGCTAGAAAGTACTGTGTAAACGTTTCTGTTAGAGTCAATAAAAATAACTAATATAGGAGACAAATTTTCTCTTGACTGTTCTTAATATCCCCAAATGAAGAATAATCGTATTAAAAGTGTTGATATTTGCTGAACTATTTTGGTCACACCTACACTACTTGGAAAGCTACCATCCTGTGTCCATACTCCCAAACTACCTCTAGTTCTTGCCCCATAATTGGGGCTCACAGAAGTTGAATTGGCTTTAGCCAGCTATTATTTGTACTAGCATAAGTCTTTTGACATTCTGAGACCACTTGACCATTCTGAGACCACTTGAAAAAGTGTTTTCCAGTGAGCTTTCCTCTCATGTATTGTCATAGGGAGGAAAGTGAGAAACAGTAGGAGTTTCCCCTTGGAAAGACTCCTACTGTTACTTGGAAAGACTCCTACTGTTTCATCTTCTCAGGGCCCAAATTCTATCCAATTTTCAGCAATTCTATCCAACGTTCAGCCGCAGTGTAGCCCCGAGATAAAGGAGCAAATGTCCCCTTACCTTGAGGAGGCCTCTGTGACTGCCCCCACTTGCACAGCTGCATCAGTGCTGGAAAGTTGGATAGGGTTGGGCCCTCAAAAACAGTAGTGAAAATCCCCAGGAAGGGGATCTTTGTGGTGCTGAGTGTCCTGCTTGCCAGAGGACTAGGGGGAATTGCACTTGACAAGCTAGCAAGTGGATTTGTGGACACATGCCCATGAGCCCTATTTTATGGTTTAGTATGCAGTACTAATTTGGCATGGGCTGTGTTGTGCACCAGATATACATTGAAAGCATGACTGGAAGACATGCAATTGATGCTCTAGAGATGAAGAAGTGTCAGCAGTGAGTTGGGGAGTGTCAGCAGTGAGTTGGGGATGTTGAGTTGTCCTATGTAAATAGGTCTGTATACACAAGTATAACTATGTTTTGATTTATTTTACTAGGTTTGTATACACAAGTGTAACTGTTTTGATTTATTTTACTACTGTTGAAAAGCGGTACAGTATAGAAATATTCTTAATAATAATCTACTCTTGCAAGTCTGTGCTCCTTGCAATGTTAATGTAGTAGTAAGTGCAGGCTTGATTGTAAACCAGCATCAGTGTTGGTTTACAAGAATTGGTATAGAAAATGGAGGTAGAAGGCAACTACAGTAGGCCCCCCCCATATCCGCGGGAGATAGGTTCCTGCTCTTTTCGCTGTTAATTGAAACTGCGGAAAAGAGCGAACTCTATCCCCACACCCATTACCTTCATGTGTGTAGTGGTGGTGCCCTCGTGGGTCTTCCATATTAAACAACACTATCAGCAGCAGCGTGCTGCTTATAGCACAGCTTCTGAATGCTTATAGCAAGCAGCCTTGGTGCTAGAGAGACTGCGAATGTTAGAAGCACTCCTGCTAATGTTTGGAGCCTCTCTAGCACTGAGGCTGCTTGCTATAAGCATTCAGACGCTGTAATATAAGCAGCACACTGCTGCTTATAGCATTTTGTTTTAAGAAAGACCCATGCTGGCTTGGCGCCAGCGCTATACCCACACACAAAGGTAATGGGTGTGGGGGCCGATCAGTGATTTACAGATATGTGAATCCGCAGATACAGGGCCCCCTGTACATATAAATCCAAGGACTGCATGTGGCCCTTTGCTGCCTAGTGAATGCCACCTTTCTGACACCATTTTTCTTAATGTCTAAACATGGCATGAAAGAATTCTGATGCCTGCTGCACCTACTTAGATTCACTCACAAGAAATTATTTTGATTAACCAGGAATTACTGAATTAAGTAAAACATGTCACAGTTATTACCTTAAAGTTCCACTATTGACCTGAATGGAGTAGCCTTGCGTGCTGCTAGCATGAGTTTGGGAGAATGTGAATTTTGAGTAAATTGGCAAATTGTTTTTAGATATGACTGTTTCAGTTTTCTAGTAACCTTCATCCCTGATGCAACTTTCTTCTTTTTTGTAGTTTTTCCCCCTTGATATTTATTCAGTATTTTCAGCTTGAAAACATTTTAAATGCACTTTGTAAGCTCTGCTTCTCATTATTCTTCCACAAATTCCCATCTTCTTTTGAGAATCAGGAACCAGTGCTTTAATACCATAGGAAAAAAATGACTTCCTTATTTTCTTTCCTCATCTACTTTACAACTTGCAAATACACAAATGACTATATAATAGAAACAACACCTTATGTTTTAACTTCACAATGAATATCATGCTTGAAATGTAAGAAAAAAATTATATATTAAAACATCAGGGGGGAAAAAGCAATGTTGTAACATTCTAATTTAAATCCACAGGGCTTGGAAAAGTTGAGGCAAATCCCAAAGTTATTTTGTCAAAGAATCCCAATGTGTCTTGAAACAGTAACAGTTACGGTAAGTAAGATCATTCACTTTTTGATATTCTTTCAATGTATGGAATAAGTGTGAGTGTAGGAAAATATTGTGTATATGACTTACAGCCCAATCCTGTGTAACTCTTGCACCAATAGATCCACCAGTGTAAGTGCACTTATGCCAGCGTAACTTGCTGTATGCTGATGGATGCAGGACAGAGACTGGTGTAACCCCCTCAGATGCCGCGCACGCGCAGTTTGGAAGCAGGGCAGACACCACTGCAACTCTGCTGGTGTTGGGGGTGGTCGGAATGCCCCCTGTGCCAGTGGAGTTGCGCTGGCATCTGAAATGCGTCCGAACTGCATATGCGCCATGTCCGAGGGGGGTTACACCAGTTTCCATCCTGTGCCAGTTGGCGTACGGCACGTTACACTGGCAGAAGTGCACTTACACCGGTGGATCTACTGTTACACCGGTGCAAGAGTTACACAGGATTGTAACTCTTAGCTGTTAGACTATAAGCTGTTAGTCTTATAGAAAATCAAGTACTGTATTAGTGTGATATTATTAAATAATGGCACAAGCTCCCTCTCGGCTTAAAGCATTTGATTATGCCAAGGAATGGAATTTAATACATTCTTATGTGGTTTTCTGTATAGATGAGATCTTTTGTATGAATTTTATTTTGTGTACATGTGCATTAAAATGGAAAATACTTAATGAAAGTACAGAAGCATTATTACAGGGATGTACAGTGTGAGATCTGTATCCCATATCCAGATCATTTAGTGTGCCTGGTTTACTAGTTTATGATGCTCAAAATGAACAGATTGAGGAAAAGCCTAGGCATGGTAAATAGATCTATGGCATTATGTTGCTGTGGATTCCTTCAGATTGTGATTTAGGCCTTTGATTTTTCAAACTGTGTCTTGGGGAAACCCTGAAGCTCCTGATTGAGAAGGTTAGTAATAGCTGCCAAGCTAAAACTTCCCGTTGCCCACTATTGATCTTCCTCTGTAATGTACAACTCCAAGAAAGCATTGGGACTGTGTTGGTGCATCCACTCAGCCCACACAGGGCGATGCAAGGTCTTAACAGACCTCTCCATTATGTTGTTTGGACTGAGAGTGCATCCTAGAACACGTGCCAGAATCCTCTACAATGTACATGGGTTTCTATAGCAGGCAAGTCAGCATGCAAAGCATTTCCTGGAAGAAGAAGGTTTGAAAATCACTGGTTCAGGGTAAATAGAAACAAGTGCTGGAGAACTAGGCTTGGTGGCTGGGGAATTTTAATGAGGACAGTGACTTTTTTTTTAAAGCATCCTTAAAAGCATCAGGGAAACATTTACTAACATTTTGAATTCAGAACATCATGTACTGATGTAGTCATGGATGCAGCAGAGCCGTTGGCTTTGTGTACCAATGACCTGGTCCAAAGAATTGAAGCAAATGAATAAGATAGAATGTTGCCAACAGCTGCACTAGCACATGATCACCGAATGTGAATTTATGCTAACATTGCAGGCGTATAATACTAGCACAAAAATATTTAAAACCCAGATGCTAGTGCGTAGAAGGGGATTTGGGGCTTTATTTGACTGTAAAGTTGTCATCTGTAAAGAGATGAATGTGGGATATTATCTTCTATTTTTAGGTGAGAAGATGAGCAGCTACAATACAGCAGACTTGAAATTTGGAATACTTGCACATAAATCCTCAAAGAGAGAAATTACAGTAATTAATATAAAAAGAGATGAAGGTATGATAGACCTAAGTAGCTGAAATATTGCTTGGATTAAACAGTGTGGAACAGGTGATTACCTGAATTTAAAGAGATTGGGGGACATTGACATATGAAACTGTCTTACATTGAGTTAGACCATTGGTCTTATGTATTGCTCCCCCCACCATCCGCCAGCTTACTCTGTCAGGTACTGGAACTCTAAGGTAAATGTCTTTCCCTCCCCTGCTACCCAAGATTTTTTTTTATTACAGACACCAGTAATTCAGCCTTGGACCTTCTGCATTCAAAGCTTGTGCTATCACAGAGCTATGTCTCTGCCAGTTTGTTGAATATGTAGGCTGATATTAAATGAGCATCAAAGTCTTAATAAAAATATGGCTCTGAGTAGAGTTTGGGGATATAAAATCAGAATATGGCTTGCTGAAGAGTTGGCCCTGCATTGGGGAGAGGTTAATCACTAGCACGATTTGTAACACGTTGTTGAGTAGAAGTTATTTATGAGAGGCCAGAGTTCAGTCTTCAAGGGAACTGGCCAGTAATCCATAAGGTATCGTCATAGTTGCATATGAGATGGTATGAGATGGCTTTTTTTTTAACATTGATTACACTTGAATGAACAAAGCAGCAATATCTTTAAGATGTATTACACCTTGGAACGCATTCACTTCTTGTTGTAATTCTGTGGGGTCAGAACATACTTTTGACTACAGGGATAGCCTGACTTTTGTCCTCTTGACTTTGCTCTTTCGACTGTTTCCAATTATAGTCCTGTTTTCAGATTTCTTCCATGTGCTTTCCTCTTTTGTCTGAGAGCCGCGGCTGTATGAGCCGGGCAGTGCCTCGGCATGCCCTTTGCGTTCCCTGCACCCCAGCTTCGTGCTCAGCAGCTTCACGAGCATGCAAAGGGCTTGACGCAGTAAAGGAAGTCCTGGGAAGAGCAGGGCTGGGCCCTTTCCCTGCCACTCACTGCTGACCCTGCTCTTAGCTTGCCCGGAAGATGCTCCAGGCTGGATGCAAATGAGGGCTCTGGCTCCAGCTCGCCCAACCCCTCCCTCTGATTAAGTTGTCTTCAGCTGCAGCTGACCCAGGGCCGGGTTAAGCTAGTGTGGGGCATGTAGCCCCAGGATGCCTTGGGGAAGTGGCTGGAAGTGACTTCCAGTTTCGCGGAAGCAACTTAAGGTATGCTTCTGTGACTTCGGGTTGATTTCCCCTGTGCCCATGGAGGCCAATGGAGTGTGTTGCAGGCCCGGCACGACCCCGAAGTGGCCTCCGGAGGCACCTGTTGCTGGATCAGGTGAGGCATTGTGCAACTTCACCATCCGTGGAATTTGTTAACCACAGGGTTTTCCAGAACCAATCCCCCCCCAGAATAACAAGGGCCCACTGTATACTTATACATACAGCGCAATCCGACTTAACTTTTGTGCCGGTTTAACCAGTCAGAGGCATCTCACCACTGGGGGGCGATTGGGGCCAGGGCGCGGGCCGCTCTTACCTGCCCTGTCGGCCGTCGCGTCCTCCTCGCAGCCGAGAACTGCTGCGGTTTTGGCCCTCCCACCCGCCCTTGCGTTGTTTGGCTCCAAAAAGGACCCAGAAAGCGCCTGGGGAGGCGTTTCCGAGCTGCGGAGGTGCGCTACGGCGGGGTGCGGGGCGGCGGCGGCCCCACCCCACAAAGATCTCCGTTCGTCTCTGTAACCAGTGGCGCAGCGAGAACGGGAGGCCCCAGAACGGAAAAGGGATTCAAATCCCCTTTGAATTCCTCAATCCCTTTTCCGTTCTGGGGCCTCCCATTCTCACTGCGCCGCTGGTTACACATTGCGCTGTCAGTAAAGTTAAATTTGAACAAAATTATTTATTCGTATCATGTTGTTAATGACGTCTGTTTATGATTACGTACCATGCAGCACCCCTGACATGTAAACAGGGTGCCAGATCGTGAGATGCCAGTTTTACTAGACAGCTTGCAAGCATTTAGTACGGGTCCCTCAAAAATCAGGCCCTGTATCATATGCTACTTTTGCTACTAGGTTAATCCAGCACTGAGCTGACCCAGCCCTTGATCAACAACTGTGCACCGATTGTCTGATAAACTGATCACTTGGAAAAGCTTTGAGGGCACAGCTACGCTACAAACCCAGATCACTGTAAGTGTCATAGTGTCCTCCTAATTTATTTGTTTTTTGCCTGCCAAAATTTGCATGCTAAATAAGGCTATGCTTTGACATTCATCCATTTTTTACTTTTATCCATGCTCTGGTCCCTAACCAGATGAAAGTGCAAGGTATTCCTGTAGTTCATACAAGCATGTACATTACTTGACTTTCTCAATCAGACTTGAGGCTGATTCACAAAGTGGCCCATAAATTAGCCTCCAAATGGTTGGGAGCTTCTCAGTGACTTCTTCTCTCGGTGCCTCCATGGAGCCTCTTGGTGACTCCATGATCTTTAAGAACATTTCCTATATTTAAGAACCTCTCCCAGCCCTCTCTGCTTGCTTATTCATCCTCAGGCTTGGCTTTGACTTGCGACAGAGAAGAAAAAGCAAATTGTGCATATTTTATTTGTTTGTTTGTTTTTACTTGCTCACATATGCAGTCATCAGTTGCTACGACTATCCAAGTGATAAGTCCGGTTTACACATATTTTTGTGTGTTCTCAACTCTCCCGACTAAGTCTAGTGAGAGAACTTTTTCCCCTGTGTCTGTGGTGGTGAGAGCACGTTGGGCAATGGAGAACAAAAGGCTCTGTTCTCTTTTGGCTACTACTTAGCCAACTTTCTGCTTGTTCTTAACTGGCTATATGCCCAGGGCAATGGGAAAGATTTGGAAAGTAAGCGTTATAGAACTGTGCAATTCTGATCCCATTTACAATATGGACTTCAGTAGGTAAGGCTTCCTTTCTGGAAAAAATCAGATTAATATGCCAGGAATGACCCTCCTTCATGGGATTATGTAACATGTATGTAGTAATTAGAAATTTAAGATCAACTTTAAATCTGGAAGAAGTTTGAAATGAATATTTTAAGACATCAGTGCATCTGTTGAATATTTTGAAGTGAAAAAACTTCAGATTTAACTTAGTCTCAATGTGTTCTACAATGAAATTTTATTCTCCTCCTGTTTACAAAGGAGTTATGCATATATCTTCCATCTCATGAATGAAATGGAAGAATCCCTCAAGAAAGAAAGGACAGAAGGTCCTCTAGGGTAGTAGAAGACTTGCTCTTATGTGTGAAACAATGCATTGAAAGGTATCAAAACCATAATGGTCTAGACCAGCAGTTCTCAAACTGTGGGTCGCACTCCACCTGTGGGTTGTGACCCAATTTTTAAGTTCTATGAGCCCTCTGATGAGGATACAAAGCATATAACTGGGTGCTGGTGTTATGGGGTAGGATAGCCCCTGTCCATACAGAGATTTGATCTGTATGTGCAAAAGAACATGCACGTGATCTCAGGACAAATTGCTGGATCAGGGTCAGTTTATATACTGTGTTCCACTGGGCAGTTGTATATAAATATTTTTGAAAGGCATATTTGAAGCAAGTGTGCCCATTTTCATCTGTAATAAAAGGGAACTCTTGCATATTTTCAAAAACTAATTTGTCCTGTTGTAGCATATTTGGCTATCAGAAATTGTGCTTGATTATTCTTATTTTTCTCTTTCTCCAGTGCACAGTTTTAACGTGTTAACTCCTTTATCTCCTCCATTTTGCCTTGTTACCCCCATTCTTTCTTCAGAACTTCCTTTGTCATATAAAAACTAAGAAAAAGGTTGACGCTGTAGATGACACCCCCTCATTAGGGTGATCTGTGCTTATTTCATCAGAAACCTTAACTTTTTTGTTCTTTAAGGAAATAGTAGATGCCAGCAAATTTAGCGAGATGTGGACTTTTTTTTTTTAACCTGGAAAGCAGAGAGGAGGACAACCGAGCACTCCATTAATGCAGAAGTGAAATCGCGCTCCTCCAGCCTCTTCCTGGTTGCTCAATTTCTCCCCTCCCTTCCCCAGGCTGCCTCAGTGCATTCTGGGGCAACCTTGGGGGAAGGGAGGGTGGAAGTTGAGCAATGAGGAAGGGGCTGTAGCAGCGTCATTTCACTCTACAGCCCTGAAAATGGAGCAGTTTAGCTTTTTAAAGGTAAAATAGCAGTTTTGGGGCTTTTCTTTTTAAAGGCTTTTTTCAGCGGACCTTCGCAGATCCAGAACCCACATTGAGTCAAATCCGCGGGTCCCAAACCTGCAAATAAGGGTCCACTGTATATGCAATGTCCGGGTTTCAGAAGTATCCTATCTCTGAATATTGGATGCAAGGGAGTGGCAACAGGATACAGGTATCCTGTTGTCTTGAGTGCTCCTGGGGGCATCTGTTGGGGCCACTGTGAGATACAGGAAGCTGGACTAGATGGGCCCTTGGCCTGATACAGCAGGGCTCTTCTTCTGTCCTGTTTGCCAGCAACCCCCTGCCCCAGGATATCAATCAGCTATAGACATGGCCTTGTGGTGTCTGGAGGTGCATGAGATAAAAATACAATGTAAAGGGCATCTTGGCCTCTGACAGAACAGTGTAAATTATTTATATTTATATACCGCTTCTCAGTCACCCTTGTATTAAGAATTGTTCTGTTAAGTTCATGTTACAAACCTTATCTAGAATATGTGCTATCTTGCCTTGGCTCACAGATCAACAAAATGGGCTGTTAGAATTGGGCTATTGGGAACTTTGTGCTTAAGCCAAAACCTAGAGTTTAGATATGCTTGCATAGTGGGATGGAGAATAGAAATTGGCTTGCATAGCTTTTACCTCACATGATCTTATGATGGACTACTACAAAGTTTTATTGCTCGCTTTATTATTTGTCCAACCTGCATCCCTTTACAAGGGATGGTATTCAAAAAGGAGGTTTAATAGTTTTTTAATTGAAGGCAGACCTGCATCAGAAACATTTCCTTTTGTGTACACTACATTTCCTTTCTCTACCCATATCTCAACGCTGTAAGGCAGAAGGTGTTATGCAGAATGAAACTCCTTACATTTTGCATCATTGAATTGACAAAAGTGAGGATGCACAAGGTTAAGAGCTTATCAGATGGCATTCTGTCACTGTTACAAATCCCAGCCAGCTTGATTCTGGTGTAGAATCAAGCTTATAATTAACCACTTGTCTGATTCAGTTGAATAAGAATTTTCTTTAGGTAAATGAATGGGATGGGAAGCTTTGCAAATTGCGGTGAATGTGCTTCAAATGATTGATATAGCTGTCTTTAGTAAAATATTTTTATGGAGATTTTCATGCTAAGTGGCTATTATAGTTTTTGAGACATGGAATCTACTTATGCAATACAACTGAAACTGTATTGCCCTCTTTAAGAGTCTGAAACTGAGGAGCTATTTTTTTGTCTATTTAATTCTGGTAGGAATCACTATTGCTTGCTAGGTAAAATAAGGACATATTAAGTGTCACATTTACTTTTTATCTAGTACTTCCTTGAGAAATGGTTATGTAATAAGCTTAGGACTAAGCAATGGAAATCAGATGAGATAAAACCACAGTTAGAACATCCACAAATATTTTAAATAATTTGTGCCTCGCCTTTCTCCCACATTCAGGGCACTCAAGGCAGCTTAACATAAAAACAATACAGATATAAATCAAAACATTAAAAACATTAAAACAGTAAAATAGACAACCCCTAATGTATTGCCTAAAATTGATAAAATTGAAATTCATTAAAAACGCCAGTCTATCATGTCAGCAATTGAAGGCCATCCTAAATAAAAAGGTCTTAAGGCCCCACCGGATAAGGTCCCTTGAGGCTCCAGGGAGGGAGCCGTTTTCTGGGGGAGGGAATTCCATAATCAGGGTGCCACCACTGAGAAGGCCCTATTCCTCACTGCCATCCCCCTCACCTCCGTCAGTGGCGACATGGTTAAAAGGGCCTCCTCAGAAGGCCTAATAGGATGGATAGGATTTTATGGAAGGAGGCAGTCCCTCAAATACCCTGGTCCCGAGCCATCAAGAGCTTTAAAAGTCAAAACTAGCACTTTGAATTGTGCCCGGAAATGAACTGGCAGCCAGTGTGGTCGCCGAAGCAGCCACCCGACTGAGTCGAACCGACAAGCCCCCAAAACCACACGGCACCCACGTTCTGCACTAATTGCAGTTTCTAGACAGTCTTCAAAGGCAGCCCCACATAGAACGCGTTGCAGTAATCCTAGATGTCACTAGGGCATAGGTCACCATGGCCAGATCTGAGCGACTTGGGTATGGATGCAGCTGTTGAATCAGCCAAAGCTGAGCAAAGGTTCCCCTGGCCACAGCCACCACCTGGGAATCCAGGAGCAGCTGCATATCCAGGAGAACCCCCAAGCTGCCGGACCTGCTCCTTCAGAGGGAGTGGAGTGGAGATAAAATCCTTTGAAGTCAGCTGATTGGAGATTTTTAATGCGTTCTTTAGACTTGCAGCCCACCATGAGCCAATATTGACATTTAAACATTTTCAAAATACATGTACAATAACCATATCAATAGAATAATCATTTGTTCATCCTAGATGCTAAATGCTTACCCAAAACAAGATGTTGTATCCTAACCATTTGACAGTCAAGTTAGGATTTGTTGGCAAAGTCATTGTCACTCAACCTGATCTACTTGACAGGCTTGCTGTGAAGTTCAAATTGCTGCTCTGAGCAATTTGGTAATAATACACTGCAAAAAGGATGCTTCAAAATTGGGGATCACCTATTCAGAATGCATCTATGGGGCCCTCATGCAGAAAGGTACAGCATGCAGTGCACGATCTCTCAAGTACATGTGGTCTGTTTCCAAGCTGGATTGGAGATAGCTGATCTCTGATACATGTGGCCTGCTAGAGCCATTTAAAATGAGTGTTATCTCCTTTTATGATAATGTATTTCATCTGTACGTACACTTTTTTTTTCTAGAGAGGCTTCCATGTATTTCATTCTGCTATTTGAACTGTAGTGGTAATTGTCAATTTTTAAAACATTGAAAAATTATTCCTGTATTTCTTAAAACAAAATACAAAATTTAAGTACTGCTAGTTTACAATCAGATTCAAATTTTACTGCATTTAACCTAGGTGCAAGATTAAGATCTCAACCAATGAAAATGAAATCTTTATAAAACCAACAAATACAAGGTTTAAATTGTTTGAAAAAAAATCTCATACTTTGATTAGAATTGTGGACCCTAAACTGTAATGTTTGGTTCCGGGACACCCCCCCCCAAAAAACAAACAAACAAACAAAAAAAAAACAACGGATATTAAAAGCCACAGACGCTCAAGTCCTGTTTGTTTGGTTTTTTGTTATATAAAATATACGACATCCAAGTTGTCGGTTCTTTGCAAAGATGCGCCTTATAATAAGGGTCTGAGCAGCAGATCTGGCTCTGGCTGCCATGCTGGTTCCTGGTGGTGCATCTTCGCAAAGAACCGACAACTCGGCTTCAACTCGGAGGCAGAGCCGCCAATAGGCAGGGGTGCCTCTCCCTATAGGCGGGGTGATGCTCCTTTGACTCTTCTGTCTTTGGCGACTCTGCCTCCGAGCTGAAACTGAGTAGTGAAGATATAACTCTGCTTCAGCTCAGAGGTGGAGCCACCAAAGATGGGTGAGCCAAGTGAATGAAGAGCTACTACTACCCATTTGCCAAGGGATGTCACCCCTTCCTGCAGGCTGACACCCTTGCTTGGCCTTCACTCTCACAATGCTTCACTTGCCAGAACACAAAGAAGCCGCTTGGAACGGCTGAAAAAGACTACTGAGCCTGGGCAGCGGGGCTGGGCCAAATGCGGCGGTTGTAGTGTCACCCCAAAATTGGTGTCACCCAGTGTGCCCCACAACAGCCACACCCCATAGTGACTCCCTGAACAGCATAGGTTATTAGCAAGAGCTAGTGTATAGGATCTTAACTTGGATGAATTTTAATGTATTTTGTGATTTAATTTTGGATGGTATTGATTTTATTTATATTGTGTTAATATACAGACAATATTGTGTGAGAGCACTCCTCTTATGCCAGTTTTTTTTAAATGTAACCTTAAGTCTCATATACAGTAATGGGATAGCCTTGATTTTGTTTAATAAACTTGGTAGTTGGACCATATTATAGCTTCCTCTGGTACATTGTTGTTACAATCACCTTTGCAGTATTTTTCTTCTATGATATTCACTGATGATATAGTGGAGATGATATAGTTGGTCTCCTGCAGCACATCCCCATCAGGTTATGTTTGTGGGTTCCCCACCTTTTTGCCCTTATCTAAATCCCCAACTGCCCTTTTTCATGACAGATGTATTTTTGGGGGTGGGGTGACGTTTTGCTGATTAAAAGCTTTTCTAAGATAAGCCTAACTCAAGCACACAAAAGATGACCCAGAATTTGCTCTGTGTGCTGTCCCTGTCCAAGACATGGAGCCACTGACTGAAGTGGTGTTTAATTGGGGATTTGATTTCAATTTCTGCGAAAACCACAGTGGCAATGGTTTCCCGAGAAGATCACCTTGTTGTCACAGAAATATTCCTATCTGGGAGTGTCTTGTGAAGGAGATAGTCAAAATGCATCAGTGTGGACCATCACCATTTCCATGGGGGGAGGCCACCAAGTTGAATTTAAACATGGGCAAATGTTTCTGTGATCCCAAGCTCCACTTGTCAGGAGGCGGAAGGCACCCAAACTTAAAAAAAAAAAAAACACCCAGGACAATCCATGCTCAGTGTAAAATGCAAAGTTTCAGTACTCTGCAACTAGAAGAAAAGACTCCTGCGAAAAAAGGGCTGCTACGCCCCTTGGTCCTATTTGATAACTATGCTAGAAGGAACTATCCATCAAAACTGAGCACACCTTGTAGATGCAGTGAAGTCTCTAAAATCCTTGGACACATCATGTGCATCATTTCTGTAATCCTAAACTGGAGAAATGCTCTCTGGGTTGTTCAATGCTGCCAAGCCAACCTCATGAAGAATTCAGAGAACTATGTAATGGTTTGCAGCAGCTCTGCCACAACTCAGCTATGTCTTACTTTCTCTTTGGTGCTGCTAACCACAAAGAAAATTCAAAATGTGTTCGTCTTAGTGTGATGTGAGCAGGCAGTGTTACATTAAGAAAGACAAAGTGGGAACACGGATATCTAAGGGAATCGCTGCAGTCTGCTGGGTCTCTCTAGAATAGATAATGTGACTTACATCTGTCTGAATATCATACTAAACTGTGTATAATAAAAATTGTATGTTTGGGAACCCAGTGAATTTGTTTCACTTTGATTTTTGGTTCTTTGAATGCTTCAGTTCCTTCAAGCAAAGAAGAAGCACACCTCAAGAAAGCTGATATAAGATTTCCCAACCACTCCTGTTTCAGAGATCATTTTAGCACTCCAGGCTCTTCAAAGTCCTGAGGTGTAGCCATCATTTTGGCTAAAAAAACCTGCTCTTAATTGTCAGGGGTCACCTTTACCTTTTTAACACGGGGACAGTTTGCCTTCAAGAAGCATTCCAGCCGCTCACTCAATTTGGGTCTAGGGAATTCCTGTTGGGTGAAGACTTAAGTTTAATCTCGGACCCACAATTGGATGGGGGGGGGCACTGGAGGAAAAGCGCCACTGTGTCCACGCTTTAATGCTGTCTTGAAGAAACTTTAACTAATGGACGCCTGGCAGGAAGTGAATCCTGTGAGACTTTTCCTTTTTTCTAAATGTTTTCAAACATACACTAGAAGTGAATCCATCGTAACCTTCTGTACCTTTAAACTCTACTATCGTAAACTCCCATATTGGCCCTGTTACAGTTTCTGATCATGTGCCTGTGCAGTGACATAAGAGCAGAAAGAGACTACACTCCTATTTGGAGGTTACATCAAACCCTTATCAACAGACAGGACACTGGCAGCAGTTAGAGAGGAGCTTAAATCTATGCCTTAAAGGTTATATGCCTTTAAATATTGTCTGGAATGCTATGAAAGCAGTAATTCAAAGCAAATGCATTCGCAAACTCTCCACCATTTTTAAAAAAATTCAACTGAGATCCAAAACACTTACTGGAAGAAATTGCTTAGCTGGAAGCCAAACACAAAAGCCAAACACTGGCAGCAACAAGGTCTATATCCTCCTGATAGGAAAACTCAAAAGAGCTGGAGTTATTTGACTTATCTAAAATTCATACGTCTTTGGCTTACCCGTGGCTGGGCTATTATGAATGGGGCAACAAAAACTTTAAAATGCTGGGAAATTGCTTGCACTACTAATGGTAAAAAGATGCATACAAATAATGAAATAATTGAGCAATTTCTAGGCGGCTTTTTACACTTTTTCCACTCCTGATCCAGCTGCGATTGAGAAGTTCTTTGACTAGTCAGAAATTCAAGCATTAAGTATCATTAAATTCCTGGTACTGTATACCAGAGTCTGGTTTTGGCAGAAAAGCTTACTTCTGAGCTTCAATCCACTCACGGTCAAGCCAAGCCAGATATGTTCTTTGATGGTTAGTTTTGTTGCTTTATCCTTTGTGAACGAAAATGCTCTGGTAATACGTCCAGCTAACCAGCAGTTGTTATGGAGAAATATTTTGAACTAGATCTTGTAACTTGATATATGTTTGTAACTGACATTGTTTAGTATCTTCTACTGCAAGAAAATAATTACTTCAGAAACAGTGTACCAAGGGGGCGGCAGGGGGCGGTGTGTTTGCCAGCCATGGGGGTGTTTGGTTTTTTTGCCAGCGTCATGTGTCTGTTTTGTGCTTCGCTGGCCAGCATGAAAATCGTAGCACCTGATTGGTACTTTCTGAGGTGCCAGTAATAAGGGAGAGGGGCTGCCCATGTTGCCAATCTGCCTGTGCCACACTAACTGGTGCAAAAATCCTTTGCTGTAGGTTTGTTGGAGCCTGGTGATGGAAAAGTCGAAACAGTTCAGTGTGGGATGCTAGGGTGACAATAAGTCGGGAGACTCTGGACGTGTATACGTGTATGGTACCAGCTCTCTCTCACAAAATCCTTCCTCAGACCCCTTCCTTTTCCACGCAACCTTTGGCTTATTCCCTCAGTCTTCGTTCCTAACTGTAATTTTCTGTAAACCATATTGCTGCTATTCACCAAGTGTTTATTTCGGTCCACAGTAAGAGATAAGAGCAATTAAGGGCACTAAAGGGCCCAAGTCTCACTCCTTTGGCTCAGTGATTAGTGGGGAGGAGGGTTATAGTTCAGCCCCAAACTTAAGTACAACTTGTATTAAGCATTTAGCCTGAAGCCAAGCTTTTCCCTGAGCTATGGTGGGGTTGTTTCAAGTGCTTCCCAAAGATGGGGTGTGTATTCTTTTTTGTGAGCCATCTCCTGAAGTACTGCAATCCAGTAAAAGGATTATCAAGCCCCTGAGAAATAGGGCCATGAAACACAGCTGCAAAATTGACTAGCAAGTACATTTGTCTAAAGATGTCCATTACAGAGTCCCTGTCAGGTGTAAGATCGTTTTATATAACTTGGTAACGCACTGTCTCTTTAATTCCATTAGAAAGAAAAAGTCCTGTACAGAACACGAACATTCAGCACAAGTGCTGAAGACTTAGTGCGTTGCATTCTCTTATTTTTATATTTTAAACATGTAAATATACGGTACCTTTTATCGACAGATATGGATGATGTAATGGAAAGATCGGCAGCCTTTGTTAATACAATTATTATAGCACGTAAGGCTGATAGTATCCCCTGTGATGTTTAAGCTGTAATTTTGTTACGTGTTAAGTATTATGTTATGTTCATTTTTGTTTTGTTTTTATGCCAATAAAGGTTCCTATATCTATATAAGAATCTACTGTGACTTGGTAGATTTTTCTTTTCTTTTGGTAAAAAAAATTAAAAGTTCAGTTTAGTTTGCTGTTATCTGTCTAGCTATCCAGTTCACTTGGATACTGGGAATCACAAGTTTTTCTTGGAAGTTCAAAGCTCCAGAAACCTACTTTAAAACAAACCTGTGATTTCAGTAAATCATTTCAGTATGTCAGTGTCAGACGTACGCTCTGCACCGGCGCCACTTATTCCTGAGGAGCCGCAAAAGTGCCTTACAGCACTTTTGCAACACCTTAGGCTGGTGGAGCACTCGCTCCGCCAACCTGTTAGGATTTTGCTGTGAGCTGTGGATCAAGACTTCACCAGTTCAAATCTCATCTTCTGGCCCCACTAGGAGGCTTTGGGAAGCTGCTTCCTCTTAGTCCTGCTTGCAATGTGAGGATAATAGTGCTTATCTTAGGGTTACTCCAAGTACAGTTCAACGATGAATCTGTCAACGACGATCCGCATATACGACGGAGGTCCCCTAAAGTTAAAAACGTTTTAAAAAATCATCTTGCTTAACTTGTTTCTGAAACCGCTCTGTTTTCAAGGCTGGAATTGTCTTGCTGCAGAGGGAAATGGCGATCCGGAAGCCTCTGGGTCACGCAACTCCTCCCTCCCTCCACTCGGGGCTTGCCCCTTCTGCAAGAGATAACCTTCGGAGGCAGAGCTCTGTGCGTGTGAGTCAGGTTGCTTCTTGGAGAGGATGGGTGGAGCGGCGGCTGCGGGGGGATTGCGTCTCATCTCTTGCTTGCTCAGCCCATCAAGCTGCTCTGCCCCTCCCCCCGCTGCGTCATGTCCCAGATTACTGCACCGTCTGTTAAGTGCTCCTGCTGGCTGCTCTCCTGCAAGGCTTTGGTTTCACTTGCATTTTGCAGTGCGTGCGTGTGACTTTTTTTTGTGAGCCAAACGGGAGCCTAGGAGAGCAGCCGGCAGGAGCACTTATCGGCAGCCGCAGTAACCTGGGACATGAGGCTGGGGGGGGGGGGTTAGAGCAGCTTGATGGGCTGAGTGAGGGATGAGATGAGACTCAGCGAGCGAGAAGAGACGAAAACTGCAGCTTTATACTTTTGTTGAACTAAAATCTAGAACTTGGCACCCTTATCCTTACTATTTCTCCAGATATTGGTTCTCGACAGTATGAATGTAATGATATGATTTGTAATACAATATAGCAGTTTGTATACCCCTTCCTAGGCATGCTTATGAATAGAAAAGGGTTCAAGGATTGAAAAACACACTGTAGCTTGTTTAATAGGAAGGAACTATTCGGTCCCATGTGAAACAAGAGTTTCTTCTCCTCCCCAACTCATACCCTCATTAAGCATAATAAGATTCTTGCTTGCTACAGCTTGGGAAAGGGGAGGGGGCATAAATACGATTTTGAATTATTGGACCTGAATAACCATTCCTGCACAAATGTAGATTGCTGTTCTTGGTCAGATGTTGCATCTTACCTGAAACTGCTTCCTGGTCTTCGGCTGAGCCTGCGTCTCAGCCTGTGCTATAAAGCAGCAGCATGCTACATAGCCTTTGTTGGAAGCAAGACACAAACACCATTTTAAGGTAAAAGAATCACCGGGGAGTATGCGGGGGAGCCGTGGAGCTTGAGACTCTGCTTTTGAGCCATTGTTGCGTTTGCGCCGCAACAATATAAGGAAATAATGACCGGGGGGGTGAGGCCCGCCGCAGAAGATCGCGTTCACACCATCTGCAGGTTCCCGGTATCTGTGTGTGTGTGGGGGGCCCTACTGTATACTCAAAATTACCTTGAAAATCACTAACATCTGGAAAATACATACTGTCTCTTTAAAAAGTATGAGAGAAAGGTGGGAACTGAGAATGAGGGAACAGCAGCTTGCTCTCAGACATGCATTCAGTAAGTGAAATGGTGGGTGGAATCACCTCTGGTTTTTCTCTCTTTTTTGTTAGGCACATGTAGTTGAATTCATGCAAGCCAGCTGTATTAAGACGAGGGAGTGGGGACGACTGTATATCATTCGATAATATGCCTGTTTTTTCTTGTGTTGACTCAGTTTATGTTTAGGATTTTTTCACATAGTTTTCCTGTGGTTCAATATCCTGTCATACATCCTTCACCATGCTTGCCTCTTTGGGTTCTGGGGGTCAAAGAACTGTCCTTTAACCATGATACTGGGGCTAGCATAGAATCCCCCATTCTCTCTCTGTAATGTCAGTTCTCACAGCATTCCCCACCTTCATCATGGCTAAGGATCATCGTGGCGGTATCACCATTGGTATCACCATTAGTGCTAATTAGGATTGGATCTTAATCAGGATTTGAAACCAACTTCATATTCTAGGTTTGATCAGCATTGGTATAAATATGCTGGGCTCTGAGTATTTGTGCATATGAATATGATTGTTTCTGCTGATTTGTACATATACACGTGCTTGTTTGCAGGCCAGGGGAGTGATCCTTAACATACCGGTAACTTCTGGTTTCCCGGGTGGAAAGGATTAAGAAATACTCAGTGGTGTATAAATATTTGTTGTAGTAGTAGTAGTAGTAGTAGTAGTAGTAATTTAAAGTGTGCATATTTGAACAAGGGATTAAATAAAGCAACAAGTTAAGACACTGGAGGGACTGCGAAAAATGTAGAAAAGATGGAATACATAACTGTTGAGTCCGTCAGTTCAAAATGGGCAGTGACTGAAATGAGAAAAAAAAAGTTAGGGCTATGTAGAAAAAAATACTTGGAAATATTAACTTTGGGAGGATTTGTTGGTTATTTTAGGAGTGCAAGTTACACATGTAACTGGTTTTGATTATGATGCATTTTGAACTGCTGTCCAGGAATCAAGCTTAAATCTGTGGTGTTGCAAGCCAACTCTTCAGCGGCTTTAGTGGAGCATAGTAATTGATTCTCCTGGCTAACACCCTGTAATGCTAACTTCTTGTATTTCAGAACTCTGAAAGTTAACTGAAGGTAGGATGGACGCCACAGTAATATTGCCTATTCTGAAGAAAAAGTTAGCTTTCCTCTCAGGTACAGTTGTTGTGCATATGTTTTATTATTCATTCTGTTCCTCTGTGTAAGAACTGATCTGTTGATTTATTTAATTCTTTCCTTCTTCCAGATGTCGTCATAAAATATATCTTAGAAATTAATGGCAATTATAAACTCTCTTCATTTTAAGCATATCGCATCTGTATTGAAGGAAAAGATAGTTATTGTGAATACTCTGGAAGTCACCTTTTGTCTCCATGTTGCCCTGTTAAATTTACCCATATAAGTTTGGTTTTGTTATATTTTTCTTGCATTTTAAAAATAATTAGTGTGAAATCGGGAACAATAGTCTGTTGATTGGTATGTGAATACAATTAATTCTAAAAAAACATAATGGGTTTTTAGACAGTCTTTCAGCCAGTCATTGACCAGACTTGAGGATCTCTTTTCTAGATTGCTTGAAGTTGTTATCCTGGGATGCTTTTGTCTTTTATATGGCTACCTTTGATTTTATGTACTGTAAAGAGACATGACTTAGTATTTTAACAGTGCAATGCTGTGCATGTCTGCTCAGAAGTCTCATTGAATTCAGTGGACTTGCTCCCAAGAAAGTGTGTGTACGATTATAGCCCAAGGCATACTTAAAATGCTATTAATTTCTGGTTAACATCTGATTGATTTTGTATTAAAATTTATGTTGGACCCTGGGCTGTTAATAAATCTACCCACATCTCCCCCAGTTCTTGCTGTAGAGCAGAAGTATTCTTGTAGAGCAGGTTTTTATTTGATAATTGAGACTAAAAAAATTACATTGAGCTTTTCTTTCTTAGAGCCAAATATATATCCTTAAATATAGTATGCGGTCTGATCCATATTTTGTAGTTTCATGTGTTGCAGTCATAGCAAAAATCTCTTCCAGTTGGTGTTATAGCTGATGATTAGTTGATTGCTAAGTTGGCAAAACATGAAAATTTGTCTCATGAGGAAATGACTCAACCATTTACACTTGTGTAGTCTCACTAAATACTATGGGAAATGTGCTACTGTTATGGTCCCTTAGTGATTGTTAGAGATTGTAAAACTTATTACATACTCAGAATTAGCTTGTTGTCTTAAGTTCTCTCTTGCTACTTGTACAAATGAGCTCTTCTAACACTCCCCCCCCCCAAAAAAAATGCCTTGGTGAATAACTATGTAGTTGCATGTTTAAAGACAGGTTGATCGAGTCACAAATTGACTGTATAAACTACCAGATGTTCGGTTTTTTAAAAATTTAATCCAGTATATTTTATTTATTTATTTATTTATTTACAGTATTTTTACCCCGCCTTTCTCCCCAAAGGGACCCAAGGCGGCTTACAACAAAAATACAGTGCAGTATAATACCAAAAAATAGTTACATTTTAAAACAGTAAAAACAATTAACGAAAATTAATAAAAACAGTATCTAAAAATCAGTTTAAAAGATTACAATTAAAACAAGAACATAAAAACAGCAGCACCTCACCTGTACCAGCAGGATGTTAAAAAGGCAAGGGCTCAGAAGGCTTTTTTGAACAAGAAGGTTTTTAGGCCTCGCCGGAAAGTGTCCAAGGAGGGAGCAGTTCATAAGTCAAAAGGGAGGGAATTCCATAAAGTTGGTGCCACTACTGAGAAGGCCCTATTTCTGGCCGCCGCCCCTCGCACCTCCCTGGGTGACGGTATTCGCAAGAGGGCCTTCTCTGATGACCTAAGGAGACGGGCCGGACTATATAGAAGTAGGCGGTTTCTCAAATATCCTGGCCCCAAGCCGTATAGGGCTTTAAAGGTCAAAACCAGCACTTTGAATTGGGCCCTGAAACGAATCGGCAGCCAGTGCAGCCGTTGAAGAAGCGTCCCGACAGAGTCGAACCGCCTACCTCCAGTGACCACACGGGCCACCGTATTCTGCACTAATTGCAGTTTCCGAACCGTCTTCAAGGGCAGCCCCACATAGAGCGCGTTACAATAATCTAATCACGATGTCACCATGGCATGGATCACCGTGGTCAGGTCTGCACGATCCAAGTACGGTCGCAGCTGGTGCACCAGCCGAGGCTGGGCAAAGGCCCCCTGGCCACAGCCGCCACCTGGGAATCCAGGAGCAGCTGCGCATCCAGGCGGACCCCCAAGCTGCGGACCTGCTCCTTCAGAGGGAGTGCAACCCCATTCAGAGCAGGACGATACTCTAGTACCTGCATTGTGGATTTCCGGACCAGGAGAACCTCTGTCTTGTCCGGGTTTAGTTTCAGCTTATTAGCCTTCATCCAGGTCCCAGCCGCCTCCAGGCAGCGCTCCAGAACCTCAACAGCCACCCTGGAATCAGGTGGAAAGGAGAGATAGAGCTGGGTGTCATCAGCATATTGATAGCACCCAACTCCAAATCCCCGGATGATCTCTCCCAGCGGTTTCATGTAGATGTTAAATAGCATGGGGGACAAGATGGAACCCTGTAGCACCACACACCTCAAGGGCAGGGTGCCGAACAGGCATCTCCCAGCACCACCATCTCGTACCTTTCAGCCAAGTAGGAGCGGAACCACCGCAGAACGGTGCCCCCGACCCCCAACTTCAGCCAGTCGGCCCAGAAGGACACCATGGTCGATGGTGTCGAAAGCCGCTGAGAGGTCCAGCAGAACCAACAGGGACGCACTCCCCCTGTCCAGTCCTCGGCGTAGATCATCCACCAAGGCGTCCAAAGCTGTTTCCGTCCCAAAGCCCGGCCTGAAACCAGATTGAGAGGGGTCTAGATAATCCGCTTAATCCAGGACCCTTTGGAGTTGAGACGCCACCACAGCTGGTACGGTGTCTATAAAATGTTTAGTCCCTCGTGCTGCTGCAACTGCTGTGCTGCTCCTCTCTTCCCCCAGATGAATAATGTAAGGGGGGCAGGTGGTCTGATGTCCAGGTCATCGAGTCTCCAGGGAAGAGCTCTCCGGTCTTCTGGACCTGATCCTTGGGCGAAGAGCCACGGGCAAAGAGCCCTTAGGCTCGCGCTGGCAAGCCAGAGGCTTCTGTAGGCTCACCTGCAGGGAGATAGCCAATGGGGCTGTAAGTGCTGGTTCTTCCCCACCAAGCCCAGGTGTTCTCAATCAGGGGGATCCTCCCAGCCTCTTTCTGCCGGCCACCAAGTCAGCGAACAGCAAACTGGCAAGCCAGAGGCTTCTGCAGGCTCACCTGCAGGGAGATAGCCAATGGGGCTTTCTCCCTGCAGGCATTCTAATAGGGCTTATGCAAGCATAACATCACCTATGGTACCTTTTTAACCCAGTTGTCAGAGGATCAGATGCAAGCAGTAAAGTTGCACATTCCTGCTCTTCCTTTCCTTCTGTTAATGCCATTTGCCCTCCCCCACCAGAAGAGAAGGGGATTAGGGTGAAGTGGCGGGGAGAGCCTTATTCTAAGGGCTGTTCTCCAGTCCGTTATCAGCAATTGGGGAAGCTTGAGTGTTGTGTCCTCACTGACCCTGGTAACAAAATAAGCTTGTACCTGTACCTCAAAACAAACTTAGGATTCAAAGATTGTTTTCATTTGAGGCAGCAGGAATTGGGGAAAATATTCTGTAAGTTGAGAGCAAGGATAGCCCATATGGTTCTATCGTTGTTCAACTGCCCCGCTCCTGTTTTGCTCATCCATCCAAGATTTTTATTAACCTTTAACAAGAAAGCCAGAATCTCTCTCTTCTTTTAAGGCTGTTTACTTCACAACATGATGAATTACCTGAGTTTTCACATGGTCTTTGGGGGTGTATCCTAACCTTCTCTTCCTTGAACAGAAGGTGTTTCCAGTCACACAAGAGAAGGGTGTGTGAGTGTTACCGGTATAATCACAGTTCTCTGCATAACCCCAGAGTGCTATGTGTCCCACAAAAGCATGCTGGAATACGTAACTGTGTTGAGTCCATCGGTTCAAAATGGGCAGTGACTGAAATGAGAAAAAAAAAAAGTTAGGGCTATGTAGAAAAAATACTTGGAAATATTAACTTTGGGAGGAGTTGTTGGTTATTTTAGGAGTGTAAGTTACAAACACTGAGCCTCATGAGAGATGTTGTAGGGGGTGCAGAGGACTGTTGGGCTTCGGAAGGGGTGGGATGTTTTTGTCTGCATGTATCCCTGAGGATACAACACTTTGTTTTTTATGGAGGAAAATCCAGTCATTTCTCTCAGAACATTTGTTTTCCTCTCTATAGAGCCAGGACAAAGAACCAGGCATAATGTGTGTTTTTTTTTTTAAGGCCTTTGTTTAGTATGCGGGAAATTATTTAAAATGGCCAAATAGGAACAAATGTGAGAAGTGCTGTGAAATGGGCAAACTCAATAAAACAATCTCTTTAAAAGTTGTCGCATTTACTCACTCTTCTGGTATCCCCCTGTTTTGTGTTCTTAATTTATCAAATTGTTATAATTACTACATCATCACCACTTCACTGTAGCTTAATGAGCCTTACACTTAGTTCTAAACATGCAAACTCCCATCCCGTAGTGCCAATTAAGGTTAAGATTGTTTTCTATTCATGGCTGTATTATAATCTCTTATTGCAAAATAATTTGTCATTGTTATTTCTAAATATAGGAGGAACTAAGTAATGTGAGAGTGGGGTTGGAAAATGTGTATAGATGGTAAAAGAACTTAGTCCACCCCAACATGGGCATAAGTGCCATTTTGGTAAAGCATACTATATCTCTTGACATTGAATGAATGAATGACAGGCATCCAAATTACCAATGTTGTTTAAAGACTTTACTTTTAAAAAAAATATTAAGTCCCTGATATAGAAAATCTTTATGTCCATGGAAGTCCCATGCACGCACATGTGTGCACACACAGTTCCTGGGTGAGCAAGGTTTTCCACACCTTCATTTTATCAGTAACATTTTATGTCCTACCTTTCTTTCTTAGAACTCAAGGCAGTAGTCTTTAGGTTCTCAGGCGCTAGATAGACACAGAGTTGCTTAACTTCGTCGCAGCTGTATCTTGTGCCTTTATGCCATGCCCCAAGACTTTAATGCTAAGAACTACAAGTGGCCATCTCAAGGACAGTCAAGGGGCACTTGCTCTGCTTACCTTCTTTTTTGCTCTTTCTTCTCCTGCTCTTTCTTCTCCTGTGGTCCCTTTCTCACATGTACAGAGCTATGTGCATGCTCTGGCATGCAGAAGAGAACTTTAGAGTTCCCTGTGTGCAGTGTAATGATATTAAACCAGAAATTAATGCTTAAGAATTCGCACCTGTAAATAAAAACACAGACCACTACATTTTGCTTTTTAATTCAACAAATTTTCAAAAAACAAAAAACCCACCATTTTCAAACACCTCTAATTATAGGGAAAGCCCTGAGTTTCTCAGGTTGTGAAAGGAGGGGCCAGAACCACAAACACTTCATTTTAGTGCACATGTCATTTAATGTATGGGGCCAGTTTGGGTGATAAAGCATCTTATTCTAACCTTGAATTGCATGAATGAAAAGCATTTTTGTCTGTGTGGGAGAGGGGACAATCTTGGTCAATTTCCCCCCTCCCCCAGTAGCCTCTCGTGCCACATTCCATGTTGCTCTGGATGATCCCCCAATCCTCAGGAGTTGATTTGATCCTGCTGTGGGGACTTCTTCTGTATGCAGTAGGGTTAGATATCTCATTTATCAAATATCAGCTATTTTCTTTGGGCATACTCCTATGTGCCTTGTGCATAAATTGCAGATTTTAAAGTGTTGCTCCACCAGAGCCAGAATATTCTCCACCACTTTGATTCCTAGTGGCTATTGACCTTTGCCTGGAGTGTATGCCAGAGCATTCACTCTTAGGTAAGCCCCCCCCCCCCCCCCAGTTCTCACTAGGAAGCATTTCTGGCAAAGTTGAAGGGGGCATGACAAGAGTCAGCTGCATCCTTCAAAATAAATAATAATAATATACAGTATTTATATACCGCCTTTCTTGGTCATTGGATATCTCCTCTGACTTTAATCGAAGGCGGTGTGCATGGGCAGACTTTCCTAACCCCCCCCAATGGTTTGGTTTTTTTTTTTTACACAATATAATATTTCGTGAACAGCTACATTCCAGATGGTATCCTTTTGCAGTCTGGCTTCTCCATAGGCTGTCACTTCCCACACTCGACTGACGCAGTTGGCAGCTCTTATCTCTCCTCACAGGCTTTCACAGCTTTTTGTCAGCGGCGTGTCTCGAACTTGCCATTCACCGATCTTCGGGCTTGCAAGGCAGCAGCTCTACCGACTGAGCCAGACCCCTCTGCCCCTGTACCTGTAAAGGTACAGGAGAAGAGGGAAGGCTTGTCTTACAGTGAGTGCTTGAGCCACAGCAGTGACTAGGCATTGGGGTAAGCTGAAGGACTATACTTGACTCCCAGTGAAGTTGTTCTGTTCCCTGCTCTCTGCATGCAGGGTAAGTAGAGTTGACTCATAACATTTTACATAGAGTGTGTATGCTCTTTTGTGAATCAGTCTTTTCGGGGAGAAGTAGAATCACCGTTTTTTTTTTTCCTGCTAGTCATAATTATTTATTGTCAATTTCTTTAAAACCAATATAGCCAATTAACAATGATAGAAGCTAACTTGTTGTAATTGAATAATAGCTTTTCTTTAATAAACTTGAAGGCAAATGGGGAGCATTAATAGAGCAGAGGAAACAAAATTACCAGCAGGGCTTCTCTTTCCTGGCAAAGAATGTTTGCAACACCTCTTCCTGGCAGGCATTAAATGTATGGGTTCTGGGCAAGCATTCCAGCCATGAAATATTTCTCCTGTTGCAAACACTTAAATGGAAATAAAGCTTTCAATTGTTCGTTATAAAGCCTGTTGTTGTCTTCTAAACACATATATTAGTCTTGAGCTTTCATTATTTATGAGGTTCTGTACCTAATATTCATTGTCCAAATCATTGTTTTTCTTTTTTTTAGACTTACATTTTGTACTTTTTAAATCTTTTGACATGTTTTATAAGCGCATTCTGTCTTGATGGATGGATGGATGGATGGGTGTTCTTACAACACAGTTTTTGATTAAAAAAAAACTTCTTTGCTTTCATGCACCTCCCAGAAACAAAGAAAACAACTTGAGAGTGGAAAATCCTGACTCTCGTTTCATAGCCCAAACAAATATATTTCAAAGAGGAAAATAGTTATATTTTCAAGTGGCACAAGAAAAGGAAGGAAAGCACCTTCTTCTCAAGCATACACAGCTGCTTCAGGTTAAAGAATGGATATGATCTTACTCTTTTGAACAATGCTGAATCATTTCCTCTTCCACCCACCTGCTTCCTTACTATCTGTTTACTGTTGGATGCAGTCCTGTTCCCTAAGAGAGGAGGAGGAGGAGAAAGAAAGTTCTTTGCAGATTCTGATGTAAGTTCAGAACTGTAAGCTTAAACTGGCAAAACCTCAACCGATCAGCATTTTTCCCCTTGTTTTTGAGTAGTGAATTGATGATGTACAAGAGATTTTCGTTTCTCAGTCTGTTTACTAGGTCACTAGATGCAGGAATATATGAGCCGAGACAGAGGCAAAGAAATCGTAATGTGCCTGTGGCAGCACCAAGGTTCGCGTGTTGATTTAAAGCCCAATGTGAATGCTCTGTCACATTAAAACTCTGCGCCTGTTTTTCATGCTTAAAGTAAAATTAGTTGATGATGCTTTTACCACCTCAGTTGCCACAAAATGATTATAATAGGTTGTCTTAGTCTTTTATAACAACATTCTAAAATAGTCTGGTACACTAACAGCCCAATCCTGTGTAGGATACGGCACCCGGCCTAAAGGGTTAGGCACCCGGCCTATCAAGTTCCTGGGCTGTCCCAGGGCAACCCAGGAGAACAACTCAGGAGAAGGGGACGAACGTCTCCTTCCCCCGGTGTAAGCGGCGAGAGGCCCAATGGACCTCCTCAAATGTGCGCGAGCTCTAGAGCTCGTGCACATTCGTGCTCGTGTAAGGTTGGGCCTGGCCTGGAGAGGGCTTGGGATATCGGTGTATCTCGCCACTGATATCCCCGCCCTCTCCAGGTCCGGCCCAGCCTTACACGAGCGGCACATTACTTCAGAGCTACTCCAGAGCTCGCACACATTCGAGGAGGCCGATTGGGGCCTCTGCACCAGCGTCCCTTACTCTCCAGGTGCCATAAGTGCACTTTACGATGCCCTACACCAGGGGAGTGCGCGCTCCCCTGGCGCAATTGTGCACAGGATTGCGCTGTGAGTCCCCAAGTTACGTACTGGTTCCATTGGAGAGGTTTGTGCAGAAGTTGGAACTTAATGGAAGTTGAAGCAGCTGGCTTTTGCCGACCCAGTGCTATTGTGCCTGTGCAAAAACACCACAATGGACAGACTGCGCGAAAGTGCCACTGTGGCCATCTGTAGCTCAGATGCCTATAACTCGGGAACCCAGCAGATTATCATTCCCATTTACACATGGAGGGCATATGCTGAGTGTGACTTGTCTGAGGCTTCCCTGTGGGTTCATAGCTGAGCTGAAGTTGTTGATATTGAAGGATTTCTAACTTGTTTAAGAACACTTATTCCCTATGTTCCCCACAACTCTCATATATAATAATTCACTTCTAGTGATATTTTGTCACAAGTCTGTTCAAATTCTGCCCTTTTCTCTCAAGTTTAATATTGTGACTAAAACCTATATGGAAGAATTCTGAGGTGGCAAATATCAAAATCTTCTTTCTTAAAAAAAAAAAATCTTCCACAAAACTAAATACTTTCAAGTCGTGTCTCCCAGCTTACAAGAGTAACCCATCTGTTGAATAGGCTGGAGTTCTGCTTCGGACAGCACAACATTATTCAAAAATGATGAGTTGTACTGCAGCTGAAGTGCTGCTGTGTATGACAGAATGCAGTGATGGTAATGAGAATAGCATGGCGGAAACCAAGATGGAGTGCATGGAGTCTACAGGGCAGATGGATCAAAAAGGAGCAATGCGGCCTTTCATAGTTTACCATAACAGCAAAGGGTTGTAGCCAAAGTTTTTTGTTCCATGATCAGAACTCTCCTTCCATGCAAGAATTTTAGATAACCCAAGATATTCTGAAAACACTCTAAATGCCTTTGTTCCTTTTGCATGGCACCGGTGGACTTTGTACTTCTGAATTTTGAAAACGTACTTTGGTGTATTTAAGACTTCTGTTTAATTTATCTATTTTAGTTCTTTGTGTCCATCCTGACTTTTACCTATATCATTTCCCCTTAGGTGGCTTGCATTTCCCTTGGTCTTTGGAAAGAGATGTGCCCCCCCCCCCCGTTGATAATTTAAATGTTTAGCAAATTTGATAGTCGCTGTTCTAAAAATATTGAAACTCTCATCAAAGGACACAATGGGTTTCCTATTTTATTTTTACTTTAAAAATGTATATCCTGTCTCTCCATAAAGTCAGGCACAAGGTGGCTTGCAAAAACAGGCAATAAAGAAGCAATTTAATGCATAAAAGCAGCAGCTGAGAGTGAATAAAAACCTCACTAAGTAGAGAACTACCTATCCTCAAAAGACCTAGTGAAAATATGAAGTCTTCAGTTGTCATGTAGAAACTACAAGAGAGGGAGCCTCTTCTATGAGAGGGAATTTCATATGTATTGTATGGCACTGCCACAGACAAAGCCTTGTCTCTATTGCCTGCCAAATTTAATTCAGTTCAATTGTATCAAAATTGACTGCTGCAAAATGTGGAAAGCAGTTTGTTCTATCGATTAGTTGTTATAGGTTGCTTTACAAACTAATATGTTCAACCAGCAATAAAATCAGAAGTATGTGGAAAAATACTGCTGAATCTCTATTACTTTTGTGTAAAACAGAGCCTTCTAAACTTAGTTTTAAAAATATTTATCCTATGACCTTATAAAATCTGCTTATGCCCAAGCTGCTTTAGCATAGCTTTGG
The DNA here is from genome assembly GCA_026170595.1 of Plestiodon gilberti rubricaudatus. NCBI lineage: Eukaryota > Metazoa > Chordata > Lepidosauria > Squamata > Scincidae > Plestiodon > Plestiodon gilberti. The sequence goes on from JANXHW010000001.1 coordinate 171,163,143, forward strand.
TCCACTTTTTAATTAAAAAAAGTATCCTGTAAAGGATAGAAATAGAGATTATAAAGTCATCTGATTGAATAAGCTGTACTTAAATTTATTTCAGTCCTTCGTCCTTAGCAGGCATAGCTCTGGGGTAGGCTATGATCTGAATCTGCGGTTGATTTGTGATCTAAAAACAGTCTCCCCCTTAAGAAAAGAACCTTTATTTAATGCAAATCTTAAAATTTAGTGGAGGGAGAACTTGCCTTGGTTTGTTTCTGAGTTGGATTAGCAGTTAAAAATATCTTTTGGGGGGCACTTAAACAGTTTTTGCCAAGTCTTCTAAATTGACGCTGGTTGCACTGGACAATGTTGACTTAAACTTTCATCTCCTTTTTGCCCAAGTCCTGGACACTAATCACAGCTCAGAGCTAAAATTATACAAAGGAAGATGGTTCAAGGCATCAGATAACTAAGCAAAGCCAGGAAGTTTTTAGAACATTGGGGCAAAAGAGTTGGACAATCTTTGGGGATTATCTGATCAAGCACTGAGAAGTTCCTCAAGCCAAACAGCTTTTAGGTTATTCAAAGGCTCCCACACTCTCCCCTTTTATTCTTTAACTGTTCCTCCCCTTCCCCGGCTATAATTTCACTTTATGGAATGCTAATGAGCATTCCTCCTAGAAGCCTCAATATTAAATATAAATTGCAGCATTGAAACATTGCTCCATCCAAATAGATATTTCTGGTCATCCAAGGTGTTGGAGTTTAAATCTTGTTTTAAACAATTAGTAGTTGCAGTTTACAAATTTCCCATGGCCTCATCATCAGAAGAGAGTAATGTGATCTCAAAGTATATGAGGTATTTCTTTTTGAAGCAAGTAGGGCAGAATGTTCTTGTACACAACTCGAACTCTGAACAGGAATGTCCAAAACTGATTGTCTTGTGTGGCTAACATTTTTGGGTATTTGTGCATCAATGCAGTTGTGAAGAATTAAACAGAATTCTTTCTGACGTTTTTAATATTACAGTACTGCTAAGTCTGGTTTGGAGACATGTGATAATGCAGGCATGTACTGTGTCTATTATAGTCCACTATTCTGTATGGTGATACATTTGTATTCTGCTGGTTCATAGCCAAAGGGTGTACATCACAGCATTTCAGTTGCAGCATTTTCCAGAAGTGTAGCATTGTTGTTCATTAAAAGTCATAGTTTGAGATCAAATTATGTGTTAGATAAAACTGAATGTTTTTTAATTCAAAGCTAACAGTTCATGTACTTAATTACTGTTATAGGTGGGAAGGATCGAAGAAGTGGCCTCATTTTGACAATTCCATTATGCCTTGAACAAACCAATATGGATGAATTGAGTGTTACTTTAGACTACCTGCTAAGCATTCCAAGGTGATATTATGGGTTTGCCCTGAACTATGTATTACAACTTTGTTTCTAACCATAGTATAATTCTTGCTTAGATGGGAAACTCATCAGATATCCTTGAGTTGGTGATGATGTCACTTCTGGCCCTCAGTAGGTGCCATGGATGCTAACTTCAACCCACTATATGAAATGAGTTTGACACGCCTGATCAATGCTGTTTAGTGCTATCGTAATTTCTTACTAAAACTGGAGGTGACACTTCATAAGTTGCCTAATAGTGTCATTTGCAAGGCATTTTTCACTGCCCTGTAATTTAACTCAAAGTTAACTTGGCTAAGTTGGCAAAAGTTAACCCATTTCTCTTCTGGGTGTCAATGATTCAGAGTTTTTCAAATAAAATTGTCTTCAAGACAGACACTGGGAAAAGAAAATTGTGCTTTAAGACTTACAGCACAATCCTGCCTAAAGATCCGCAAGTGACCCATAGGGCCGCCCACAGGATCCTGTGCTCTTCCTGGGCCACGCTGGCGTGGCACAGGGTCTCCACGGGGGGAGGGGACGTTCGTCCCCTTCCCAGTGTAGAGCTGGGAGGCCCTGATGGGTCTCCTTGGATGTCCGCCGGCTATCGAGCTGGAGGAAATCTGAGGCAGCCATGTAATGGCGGCCGAGCCCGGGAATGGGATGGGGATATCGCGGCCGACACCCCGTCCCCTTCCAGGCTGGCTCAGCCAACCGCCACCTGACCTGCTCTTACACCCACCGGCGGAAGCCTTACCTTCCTCCGGTGGCCGCAGTAGGGTTCCACTGGCGGAGTGAGGGCTGCCAACATCCATGCTGGCAGCCCTTACTGGGTGCCGAAAACGCACTTTACGGCACGTTTAGGGCACCCTCCGCCTGTGGAGCGCGTGTTCCGCAGGTGAATTATTTACGCAGGATTGCGCCTTTATTCCCTCTCAACTGAAAAAATATGGTCCACCTTTGCACTTTGAAGCCATATAATAATGTGAGTAGTTTGTGTGTCCCGTCCCTCCACAGTGAATCTTGAAATAAAAATCTCTGAATTGTATCGTATATGCTTGTTTTTCCCTCCCCAGCATTTACATCCTAATTCTATAGGTTGGTTTCAGAGAAAGCAGCACAAATGGTGACTGGCACAGCTGAAACTAAACAAAGAACCATTGCCAGGCAAAGTTCTGGTGCCATTGCCAGGCAAGTAAGACAGGCACAGCTGAAACTAAACAAAGAACCATTGCCAGGCAAAGTTCTGGTGCCATTGCCAGGCAAGTAAGACAAAGTACAGCTTTGCCCTGCAAACTCTTATTACTGAAAAAGGTAGGGTCCATTTGTGTATGTGTCTGTCCTTCTGCCAGTACTGTTGAAGTGCCCTTGCATGGCCATTCCAAAGCTCAGGCACAACAGTTTTAATGTGCTGGAACAGGATTGGTACAAGGGCACCCTCTGTTTCCTAATGCCCGAGCTGGGAAAACCTGCAGCAATGATTAGCAGAACATCAGAGTTGGTCATGGGTCTTCATTTAGCACTTCATGATCCATAGCAAGAAAGATAGTTTCCACTAGAGTTGTTTACTTATTACTTCAAGTAGTGGTCTGTTACCCATCCTATTAATTTCCCTGCTGTTTAAAAAACAACACTAAATGTTATTTTATTTAAAAACATATTTATCCCACCTTTCCCCTTACTTATAAGGCACCAAGGCAGTGAAAATGATACCAGAGCAGGTTTGGGAAATGGGACATTGTCTCACAAGTTTCAAATTCCCAAATTTAGTGACACCTGTAAAGCTTAAATAAGGGGATAATGTGTGGCGTGCATATACGTGCACCTTTTAAGAAAGCAATTTAAGCAAGACAGTAGGAGATGATAGCTATTATGACCGAGTGTTTCTTCTGTTTACAGTGAAAAGTGCAAAGCCAGAGGATTTACTGTTATAGTGGATGGTAGAAAATCTCAGTGGAATGTTGTGAAGACTGTTGTGTTAATGCTACAGGTAAGTTTTTCTGAATTTGTAGCAACAAATTTAAGTTCTAGGAGGATTACTGAGTTACACCAAGTACCGTATTGTGAGAGAAGGAGAATTTTTTTTTCTCTATCCACACTCTCCATAATTTTATAGTTCTCACAGCCCTATCCTAACCAACTTTTCAGCGCTGATGCAACTGCAATGCAGCACGGAGGTAAAGAAACGAGGGCGACAAACGCCGTGGCTGCGGCAGTTTTTTTTGTTTAAGCGACTGGGGTGTGTGTGGCTTCTCTTCCCTGAAAAGAAACCGAAGACACAGGTGCCCCAGTCTGACGGCGGCCATGTCTTCAGCTTCTCTTCCCCAATCACAGGGAAAAGAAGCCGAAGACATGGCCGCCCCAGTCCCTACCTCCTGCCTCGTGGTTGCTCCGGAAGCGACGCCACTTTGGCCCGAAAATGACGCCACTTCTGGAGCAGCTATTAGGCAGGAAGTAGGGACTGGGGCACCCGTGTCATCTCCCCAGTCTGCCAGCAGCCCCATCTTTGGCTTCTGTTCCCCGCGATCAGGGAAAAGAAGCCGAAGACGTGGCTGCCGCAGTCACTCCCTCCTGCCTTGTGGCTGCTTCAGAAGTGACATCACTTCTGGGCCAAAGTGGCATCACTTCCAGGTGTCGCCAGGTTGGGGGGGGGGACACTCATCGAAGCTGGGTACGCCATTGCATCTAACTGCCCAGTCTTGTTCCTGGCAGGTTTCCTGCTTTTGATGCATTTAAAACCGTTTTTGTTATTTGTCTTGCTGTTATTAGCCGTGTGTTCCTCATAATTTCTTGCATCCTTTATTGCCTGAGCAAGACTTCTGTTTTCTGGAGGAAGCCTCCTTGCCTGTTGTAACTTCCTTGACTCCACTTATGTATGAGCCATTCCGTCTGGCAAGGATAACACAGTTTTATGCATACGTTAGAAATCTCAAAGAATGCCTTTTAGTTATACAAGCTCTAGAAATACGATTGATTTTCTGTAGTCTTTGTAAGGTCAAATAAAGTTATCTCTGTTCCTAAAATAATTCTTACAGTTCCATCCTGTAGTAGGAGACTTGTGTGTTTCATTTTTTTTTTTTAAACGACTGAGGAGTTGATTCTTTAAAAAGTCAGCATATGATTGAGGTGCAAAGAGCAAGAGATGAGGCTATGCTGTACTGAAAATCTAAAACCGAGTAACAGGGTTACCTATTCCTTCTACTTGAGTGAACTGTCCTCTACTTTAATACTGCTGTTTCTGAAGATTGCAACTTCTCTTTTTGACTTTATGGAAAATTTTAACAGATGTTGGCTTAATGAGATTTGACATTTTGACCTGAAACCATTTTTTGTCAAGTGGCATATTGCTTTCCACTTTTTTTTTAGTTCCGTATGAATGTTCATGTGCTGTCAAGGTCTTTGAATAATAAGCACTTTGTTTCTGCTGTCTATTTAGAGCGTAATCCTAAGAAAACATTGGGCGACAGAACGAGCGTTCCGTTGCCAGAAGCAGTCGCAAACATGCCATAAAGCATTTCGCGACTACTCTGGAGCAAGGGAGGCCGGCGCAGAGGCTGGCCTCCCTCACTCCGTCACCGGAACGCTCAAGCGGCCGCTGGAGAAGATAGGTAAAGATCCGGTGGGCACAGGGGCGTTTTGGCGGGCAAGGGAGGGGGGCCATTGGTGTAGCTAGCTTGACCGGGAGGGAATGGGGCATGGCGTCTGCCATATCCCCATCCCCGCCGGGCTGGCTAAGCTGTTACACGGCCTCCTCTACTTCCGCCAGCTATTTAGGTGGCGGAAATCGGAGGAGGCCAATAGGCCCGGCCGCGGTTTACACTCGGGGAAAGGGACAAGCCTCCCCTTCCACAAGTAGACCTCTGGCCCGCTGGGCGACGGGATCCTTAGTCAGGATTGCGCTGCCCATTTGTTATGTGTATTTTCGCATAAAGAATTGAAAAGCAGCTTGACAGGCAGAGGAAACAACTGTCTACCACAAGTAATTCTAAATGCTTTTCAGCTGTGAATTAGGCTTTTTTTTTTGGCTAGATAAGTGGAATGTAGAACCTAAGGAAGGCTGCCTTTGTAATGTAATCTATCCTATTGATCAGTGGTTTGCATTTTATGGTTGCTACTTAAATGAGTACTTAATTACAGTAGTTTGAAGGCCTTGGGCTTTCTATCATAAAACAGGTATCCTCGTATATTGAGTATATTAAGAGATCATACTTTCAAGGCTTCTTAAAATCCCATTTTGAAGATTGTACCAGTTCATTAGGTGTCACTTTCTTTAATGTCAGGTGTTCTGTGGAATACCTTGTTCATTGTAGTAGATGTTCATGATATGACTCTTCAGAGACGGGCAGCGCAATCCTGCCTAAGGATCCGGCCGGCGGCCCAGGGCCACCCATAAGATCCTGTGCACCTACAAGGGGAAGGGAAGTGTAAATGCCGCCTGGGCTGATCGGCCTCGTTGGATTTCCACCAGCAAAATTGTATAACCGCCCAGCAGGGACTGGGATATGGCCAAGGCCATCCCCTGCCCCCTCCTGGGCCGGCTGGGCCAATGGGCTCTCTACCCTGCCCAGCAAACTGGCCCCCCCCAGCCCACCAGGTCCTTACCTGGGTCCAGCGGCGGGTGCTCCGGTGCCGGAGCAAGGGAGGCCAGCCTCTGTGCCAGCCTTCCTTGCTCGAGAGTAGTCGCAAACGTGCTTTATGAGCGTTCCGTCGCCGGCACATAGAAGAGGATTACACTGATAGGCTGTTCAGATTTGCTGTCACCACTGTTTTCGTTATTGAAATACCAGAAATGTTACTGAAATGTGTACAAGATTCTCTTTGTAGATCTAGATTACGGTATCCAATGTGAAATAGATGGTTTGAGCTTTATAAGATATGTTTCACCATTAAGACACCATGATGTTCTCTAGTAGTCAATTCAAATTGTATCTTTTCATCTTCTTAGAATGTTGTTCCTGCAGAAGTATCACTTGTCTGTGTAGTAAAACCAGATGAATTCTGGGACAAGAAAGTTACACACTTTTGTTTTTGGAAAGAGAAAGATAGACTTGGATTTGAGGTATGTAATTTTTTTCACTTGTAGTTATGCTATAATTGCATTTTCAAAAATTTAAAAAAGTAGTACTTAGATAGCAGCTTATGCTTTAGCATTATCAAACTCTCATGGTGATTGTGTTAAGTTTCATATTATTGAATTGTTGAGTACTTTAATAAAGTGACCCACTGAAATAACTTATTTCTGTTCTGTGTATTGCATTTCACATTTATTTCTGTTCTGTGTATTGCATTTCACATTTTTTTATGGTTGATTCATAACTAAACTGATTCATGTGCCAAATTGTACAGGAATTAATTGCATGTATGAATGGATAGTCGCTAACAAGTATTAATCTACAATGCAATTAATGATTTGTTAACCATTACAATTAAAAAAAAGACATTTTGTAACAGTGCTTTGCTGGTCAATATATGAAGTCCTTCCTTGGTTAGTCACTGTTGTGAGTCTAATCCTTACTGTGCAATCCTATGCATGTCCACTCAGAGGCAGGTTCCACTATTCAACGGTGTTTACTCTCAGGTAAGTGTGTATAGGATTGCCGCCTTAGTTCCTTATCTCTAGAGACGTATGGACCATTTTTTCATTTTCAGTTGTTAGGACAACAGCATTCATTTGAAAGATGTCGTTGCTGCCATGAATGTATCTGATTTATGTCATAGTTATTTACCAAGGCTATAGGCACTTTTTAGTTTATAAGATAAGTGATGTCATGTTTTGCTCACTTCAGTTACTTGTGTTTCCCACCTCTGTCTTTCTCATGCTAGCATCTATGGTATTTTGTATTAAAGAGTCACACTGTACGACTCTGCTACGGGGAAAATATTTCATTTTGAAATATTTCGAAAATATTTCATGACACTGTACGGTGACATTGCCTTGTTCCAAACATGCTATGTGTATGAACAAAGCATGTGTCACGCTTTTCTTTTTGCTCTTTCATTTCTGCCCAGCCCACAGGTGTACACATTTGACTCTTGTTGCATATATACACCCATGGGCAGAAATGCCTTAGTGCTGCTGGGGCTGGGTTTGGGGGTGTCAGTACTTAACATGTGCAGTATCTATAGCTAATAGTGCTTTAATTAGAGGGTACCATGCATGTATAGCTGTACTGGGATACTAGCTATTTAAAACTAAGGGAGAAAGCAAGAGAGGCACCTGCAGGCAACATACTGTGATGCTGCGTTAAACACACTGCAGTGTTTTAGCAGTTGTGTATGTTGCTGTATTGCCACAGCAGTGGCAGTTTGCCGGTTTGAGCTTGCTGAGGGCCAGCTGATTCATGTGCCAAATTGTACAGCTGATTTTGCTCTGTGTTGTAGGCAGCATTCCCCCTAAACTGCACCGCCACACGGCTCAAAGTCTAGCTCCATGCAGCATGGAGCTCAGCGATGACCCATGAGGTCATTGCCAAGCATCCAAAGACTGCAGAGCAATGCCACAGGTAATGTAGGAATTGCAGAGAATATAGGTTGTAGGACCCACATGCAGATTGGTAAGGAAATTCAACTTGTATTGGGATAGTTTAATTCTTTCTGCCGTTTTGAAACATTCTTTAGGCAAACTGAGTTTGAATTGTGTACCTTGGAAGTTGATGTGATGTAATAGCTTAGATAAGCGGTTTCCAAACTTGGATTTTGTGACCCACCTTGTTGCCCATGGTAGGTCATGGACCTGCTGCAACCAGGAAGCCGCCGGGCATTATGGGGCGCGACACAGAAGTAGCTTCCAAGTCACGCTAGTGCATCACCCGCCCATTGGGTGTGTTGCGCCACGTAAGGTGTTTGACATGCAGTTTGGGAACACATCGCATTATGTGGCGCGGTGTGACACTCCCAATGGGCAGGTCACACACCCAGGACCTACTTCGACGTTGTTCTCCATAATGCCCAGTGACTTCCTGATCTTGGTGAACTCGTGACCCATCAAAAATTTGGTCATGATCCACCAGTGAGACACGACCCACAATTTGGGAAATTCTGGCTTAGATTAAATTTGAACCAAGGACTTCCTAGCTAGCACTCTTACTATGAACTCAGTAGGTGTCCTTAGGCAAATCAATCTCACTCTGCCTCAGACCCACACCTGCAATATGGAGACAGCATATTGACTTACCTTACAGTATTGCAAAGATAGCTGATACAATGCTATATCAATGTGTACTAGTAATATTATAATGTAGCCAGCCATCAGCCATGTGTGCTAACGTGCATGGGTATACTTCAATGGAAGCTTGAGGTTGCTTCCACCAGAAACATGAGTAGCCTACATACAAAGGATTTGAAGAGGAAAATAAGTGGGGAGAGGGGGTTTGCTTGGAAAATCAATGAGCAAAGAACAAGGACAGCAAAGCTAAAACAATATATTGTGCACAGGGCTTTTAGTGCTAGTGGGGGAGTAGATCATGTTGATTCTTAATAATAAAAATTAAAATGTTCTTGCTCTTCTGGGGGTGGTTAATTTTTTTTGGTGAAATAAAATTCTCATAATCATAAGCATGGTTGTGTGTCTCTGTGGACTTAGTTTTGGGGGTTTACATGATAGGATTTAAAAAGCCAAACCGCCATCTCTTCAACGAAATACAGACTATGAAGTTGTTCTATAGAGCAGTGGTCCCCAACCTTTTTTGCACCAGGGACCGGTTAGTACTAAAAAAAATTTTCCACGGATCGAGGGGGGGGTAGAGGGGGGCAGCGCAAAATGACACCCCCACAGTGGCATCGTTGGGGGTCTGGGGGGAAGCAGAGGCGTTGTTTGGGGGGCCCTGGTGGGCGCTGCGCGGACGCTCGCGGTATGATATTAAACTGTTTTGAAGGGGGAAAAGTTTAAAAGTGCAGCTGCTGCACGGCTGCGGGCGCCCTGTGGCTGCGGGCAGGCGCTCCAGCTTTCGAGTCCATTGAAGCCCAACACACCGCACGATTTCTGTCGCGGAGGCGAGCGCGCGTAGGTGCCTGGCCGCTCGCCTCCGCGCGCTGAACTCGTCTCCAACAGCAAGTAGTCCCTCCTATTGTGCCGCTTTAAGAAAGCGCAGCTGTGACTGGCTAAACACAAGTGTGCTCCGATTGGCTCTGTTCTTTTACAGCAGGGCCATCGTCAAGTTTCAGTCTACTTTTATGCATTGCCGGTTTTTACTTTTTAACAACCCTATCCTATGCATCTTTACATAGTCACAAAGACAGCCGAGACAAAATCACCCACAAACTTCACACATTTCTCTCCATTTCGTTTTAACACACACATTGAGGGGTTTCGGGTACTTCTCAACTTCCCGTGCATCTCTGAATGAGTCAACATGGATATCGTTTACCTCCTCTTTATGCACGAACGTTCTTTATGCACTTACGTAAATAGAACAACCAGGTATGTTTCACTTGAGGAGCTGCACAGTATGTGTGCAGAAAGCAAAATTCTGCAGCGCACTCTCAGGTTTCCTAGCCAGTTTTGCCACATACTTGAGAGCTGCACAGCCTCCCTGCTCTTGGCTTTGAAGCAAACGTCGAGTCCTCCCCCCCCTGCAAGCCAGAAAGCAAACTCCATGGTAATTGGAAGTTAAGTTCGATTGGCAGGCAACCACTCTCCTCCCCCTCCCATCTGATTGGTGGCTGCAGTAGCTCTGCGAACCCGCCCCCTCAAAAGATGGGCAAACAACGTTTTGCACGCGCCCCGCGTTCAGCTGCAGACTTCCGGAATGGTGACCAGACAGCTCCGCATAGCTCCGGGCGCGTCTGGGACGCGCCAGAAATCGTGCAGTGTGGGTCGGCCTTGAGAGGCGAAGTGAGGCGGCGCCATCATTCAAACAACCCCCCACTTTACAAAGGGGTGACGAAGACACGACACCATCACAGTTTTTAAAGTTACACAGTTATACTTCGCCTATTCCGAAATGGGCTGGTGAGGAGACTCTCCCCCACCCGCCCTGTAGCTGGAACGAGGGGCGTGGCTTTGTGCGCATGCTGTTTCAGCGTGTGCACGAAGCTGCGGCACTCCTTCCCGGATACACAGGCGGGCGGGAGAGAGTCCCCTCGCTGGCCCATTTCGGAATAGGGGAAGTGAGTGATCGTTCTTAGTGAGTTGCGGGGGCGGCGGGGCACCGCCAAATGCTCGCAGTCCATTTAGCAATGGGCCGCGGCCCGGTGGTTGGGGACCCCTGCTATAGAGGATTATTCCATGCCATTTGGTCCTTTGTCTTACATTTAATGATTATAAATATTGCAGGCCTCCTTAGTTTGAAATCTGATTAAAAAAAAAATCCTACTTGACTGATCACCGTGCTTGCTTTATCTTGTCACTGACTTCTTTCCAGACAAATTAGCACAATACTTAAAGTAAAAAATTGAATGTACTAATGAGCCTGGGATAATATCCAGTTTCTAGTCCTTTCAGAATGTAGGCGATCTTTATTATTTGACTTGAAGGACTGATTTAATATCAATCATTTGATAATAAAAATGTATTTAATTAAATTCTGTAAAGAGAGGCATTTAATTAAGAACATTGCAGTGGCCATGCGGATAATTTCTACAGCTGTAACTGAATTTCAGTTACGAACACATGACCCAGTGTGTTTAATTATTAAAAAAAAATACTGCACTGAAATTTGGGTGTATTGGTTTCAGCAAATTGAGTTACACTGTAGCCAGGCAAAAACGTTGCAGGAAACAAGAGGACTACGGTAATTACTGTGTGTTTTCGTTGTAATTTTTAAAAATGGTTTAGATTTAAAACAACTTATGATATTCTCATGGATAAAAGTATGAACATTTGTGGCTATAGTGCAAGGACAATAAATGTACTTTCAATAAACCTTTCCTTGTGTTTTTGTAGATTGTCGAGGTTTGTTTCATGTCGTTATACCAGTCCAAAAGCATGTACAGTAATTGTTTTCTGTTATAGTAAACAAATTAAAGCACAGTCTTGTGAATGTGTACTCTGAAGTTAGTCTCATTGTGTTCAGGGTTTCAGCCTAAATTAATATTGCCCTTGCACTCCCCAATGACCAATATGGGTGAATGGGCCACTTTTATTAACAGATACACAGAGGGAAACATGAGACTTGCAGCAATTAAGAAAAGACAGACTATAGTGCAGAGGCAAATCGCTGAAGGGGTGTCAGACGATAGCCCGACCCCAGGAGGGCGTTCCCACCCTGACTCCAAGCCGCGCACCCTTGCCAAGGGCGCACAAGCTTATCACAGTCAAACCCACAAGGGGCAGAGGCAGCTGGACCACACAAGCCTACTCCAAGCCAGGAAGCATATGAGACAGGCCAGGCGATCTAGGCCAGGCACTACCTGACCAAACCCTTGTGCCGGTGAGCAACTGAGTGGTAAGTGGGTCCTGCTTTTCCGTCGCTGACCTTGGGGTGCACAGCAAGAGCCAACTTCAAGCCTTCATGCCCGCACTAACCTGCCACAAGGGGGGGGGGTCAGCATAGAGCTAACCCCACCTACCCACAAGGGGACAGAAGGCTCTGAAGGCCACACTGCAGGTTTCCTAAGAAATGATAGCTCACTCATCGGACAAGTGCACACCATCCACGCGTGTCACTGGAGCGTGGCGGGGAGGGCAGACCACCTGGGGGTGATGCGCACTGCGCGTCACCTCTGCTCCAGGAGAAGGCCTCGGAGCGTCCGCCCTGGGCAGAGGTCCTGGGCCTTCTGACGAGGCCCAATGCGGCGATGTCATATTTATTAGGTTTTTTGCACCTGCGCAGAACGTTTGAGGGCAAAAGGGCAGCCCTTTGCCTTCAAACGTACTGCGCATGTGCAAAAAACCTAATAAATATGACGTTGCCGCATTGGACCTCGTCAGAAGGCCCAGGACAGCCGGCTGGAGAGGATGTCCTCTCCGGCCGGCTGTCGCAGCAGCCAGGGGGTCTTTAGGGCGGCGCGTGCCCTAGTGATGCCACTGATCACCATCACCCCTGAAAAGAAGGAAAATAATGAATAATTGCTGGGTCCTGGATAACAGCTCTGCCACAAACCTTCCCACCTCCTTATTAATTTCCCTGCGCGAGCACTCTAGCATGGCGTAGCTGGAGGCGCCCCACCACACTTTGTGCTCAAGGAGGTCTGACCACAAGATAATGATTCCTGTGATCCATTGCCTGAGGAGCTCAAGGTCCTTCCAGACCTGGAGCCTGGCTTAAGAAGGCACTTTTGTGCAATGAGGAGGCCAACCAAAGTTGATCCTCGTGTGAGAAGCGGCAAGGATCAGGGAATAAGTTATTTAGACTTATTTGGATGCATGCAAATGTTTTTTCATGCAGCACAGTAGCATGTAGTATAACACACAGTTGACTGTTTTTTTTTCCCTTAATGAAACTTGAGTTGCAAACTCTGGAAAACCATTTTTTCCCATTTTCTTAAAATATGTATACGCACTCTTCCTTAAATCCAAACAAACTTGTTAAAACAAGTAGTGAAGATCAAGAAATTGCATGACAGAGCTGAGACATGGTAATTTATAAGTGCTTTGTGGTTATCTTTTGCTCAAATACAAATTTCACCACTAATAATGAAGATAATACTAAATATTTATTGAATAATACAAAAATATTGGTTTACTGTACAAAAAAGAGAAGTATCATTGTTCGTAACAGAACCATATTTTTACAAAATACAAAAGAATGAATGCAGGGTATGATAAGAGCTGGTGTAGTTTTGTGGTTACCATGTTAGATGCAGGTCCAAATTGCCGCTAGGTGACCTTAGGCCAGTCACTGTCAGCCTAATCCTGCTCTAAATATCCGCTGGGCCGCCAGATCCTGATCTCCGCTGCAGGCAGCCTGCAGCAGGCAAACCACGTCGGAAAGTCTACTTGGGGAAGGGGACACTCGTCCCCTTCCCCGAGAGTAACCGCGACTGGGGCCGATAGGCCTCCTTGGATTTCCGCCAGCAATTTTGCTGGTGGAAGACAGAGGAGGCTGTGTAACAGTTCAGCCAATTGGCGGGGGTCAGGATTCTGTCGAGGCCAATCCCCACCCCCTCTCCGATCGGCTGGGTCTATCAGCCCCCGCCATTTGCTCACGAACCGCCCCCCCCTCTGGATCTTCACCTGATTCGGGCGGCAGGCGGGAGATGATCCAGGCGGCAGGGGAGGCCGGCCTTGCGCCTGCCTTCCCTGCTTGCGAGTCGTCGCAAAAGTGCTTTACAGCACTTTCACGACGGCTTAGGGTGGCAGAACACTCGTTCCGCCGCCCTATTTTAGGTCAGGATTGCGCCCTGTGTCACTTAACCTACCTCAGAGGTGTTTTGTGGATAAAGGGGAACTTATGTCACCTTGAGTTTCGTGGGTGAAGAGTGCGATATAAAATGTAATGATTACATTGTAAATGAGCCCGACAAGGGCACACTGGTAACAAGCTGTGAAAAACAGATAAATATGTAGTTTGACAGTGTAATAATGAAATAGAAGAAATTTATTAGAGTATTTTAAATCAGGAACTTATGACATTTTACTGTGTCCTGCTGTTGTATTAGATTAGAAGATACAGTCAGATTATTGATCTCTTTCAGATTCAGGACCCATCCTAACCTGCAACATGGACCCATTGGTTCCTTACTACTGATGGGAATGCACATGTTGAAAGGGGTTCTCATATTGTTTGCCTGTTCCAGGGCTTAGTCTTGCTACTGAAAATGAGCTGCCCTAGCCCTGCAGAACAGTCTAAAAATGGAGAAGCTAAAGACTCCTACTCTCCCTGTCTCAAATGGTTGGTTTCTCAAGAAGAAATTAGAATGGATCAATTTGATATTGTTTTATCTGCAGAGGTTGCCTAAGAAGCAAAATAAAAAATGGAGTAGTCAATAACGCTGGAGAATTGCATGATTTGGGAGTTCGTTTGTTTTTGAGAGTTTTCATCACTCAGGTTGTATTCAAAATTGCCTCCAGATTATTTCGATACTTTCTGTGAAGTTATTTTTTTAAAAAAAATCTATCTGACTTTAGATATAAAACTGTCAAATTACCTCTTTGAAAATCAAAACTCTGTACAGGCACAAGATCTGACCTATTTCCAGTCTCATTAATGTAGTAAGATGAGTTTTATAATACTTAGTTTTGAAAGCAGAAGATGAGAAAAATCTAAAGTATAGGAAGCAGAAATATTATAAAAATAAGATAACTAAATCCTAAAGGTTTTTTTTTCTGTGTTCAGAAACAAAATGATGCAAAATGCTGTATGGCATTGTGCCTAGTTTAAGATAATTTTTTTCGTGAATAATTCAGCTACTTCCTGAGTCAGGAAAATTATATTACAGTATTTGATAAATTAGTATTCATATTTAATTTGAAATAAACAATTTTCTTCAAGTTGATGAAGACCTTTCAGTTTATTTTACAGCCATCCCCCCATATCTATGAGGGATAGGTTCCCGCTCTTACCGCAGTTACTTGAGACCACAGATAAGAGTGAATCCTATCCACGCGGTTTGTCTTCGTAGAGCTGGCATCAAGCAAGTGCATACCTTCCTTTAACAAAATGCTATAAGTAGCATGCTAGCTTATAGTGCAGAAGCAGGCTGAATGCTAGAGAGCCTCCGAATGTTAACAGGAAGCAGGGGAAGGGAACTGCTTCCTGTTAATGTTCGGAGCCTCTCCAGCATTCAGGCTGCTTGCCTGCTTCTGTGATATAAGCTAGCATGCTGCTTACAGCATTTTGTTAAAGGAAAACATGTGTTTGCTTGGTACAAGCGCTACAAAAATAAAGGTAATGGGCGCTGGGGGTCCTGCAGATAAGGGGGGTTCCTGAGGGGGTTCCTGAGGGGACTGTGGATAAGTGAAATCGCGGTTACCACATCTGCGGATACGGGAGGACGCCTGTACTGAAATCTTGGAACACAAGAGTTTTTAGACTGATGGAGACTCAGTAGGTAGTTGGCAGATAAGGGGTATGGAGACTTGAGTATCTAAGTGCTCTGTTGGAAGTGCTCTAAGTGCTAGAAAACTCCTAGACCCAAAGACATTCACTTTATTGATAACTCAGCATTCTTTGACCAGCAAGGACAGAGAAATAATTTCTTAAGATATTTCAGTATGCCAAGTGTACTAATTAATGAAAATGGGAAGAAAGGGAAACAAACCCTTATTTTGAAAGAGAACTCAGCATTCTTTGACCAGCAAGGACAGAGAAATAATTTCTTAAGATATTTCAGTATGCCAAGTGTACTAATTAATGAAAATGGGAAGAAAGGGAAACAAACCTTTATTTTGAAAGAGAACTCTATCAAGGCAGCTCAAAATAAAATAACAAGCAAAACTAATTAAAAAGGCAGCATAAAACAAAACACAACTGTAGAGCTAAGTAATCCTGGCACCATTACCAAATATGATCGCTCTCCAAAAACTGAACAGAAAAATCAAGTCTTAGCGTAGGGGTTAAGGGCTCTTGGAAAGCCCCTATCTGAATGTCACTTTTTATACTTTTAATTGTTGAAAACATCAAAGTACAGTGTGTTCAGATAGTCAAACCTGTATAAAGAATGCTCTATTTGTGCTTTTCATGTATATATTTCTGATATTTATAGTAATATGGGCAAGAATTATGTACCGTATTTATTGGCGTATAAAACGCACTTTTTTGTCTACATTTGTGACCCAAAATAGTAGGGTGCATTTTTTATACGCCAATACTAAAAAAATCCCTTTCTCCCCTTGCCCGTTTTAAAGCATTTTTTTGGGCTTACCGCCTTGTTCCCAAGCCGGAGAGCTCCCTTGTGCTTTCTTCCCTGACTAATCTATCTGATCTACAGCTGTTTGTCGGGTTTAATTTATGCACGTGCATGAGTTGAGCTTCTCAGCAGCCAGCAGAGGGCGCTGTGCTCCTCAGTTAAGTTCAGCTGAGCTGCAGAGGGTGTGGTCTTTCCAGCTCTCTATGCAGCTTGGGTAAGCTTCTGAACTGGGCCTAGTTGGAGAGGCTTTGGAAACTGCATAGATGGGGTGGGGTAAGAGTTGAGTCTGGGTTTTTTTTTTTTGTACTTTTATGTTGTTTACTTTGGAAACTGTGCATGGGTGGGGTGGGGGGGAAAAGAGTTGAGTCTGGGTTTTTTTTTGTACTTGGGATTTATGTTCTGGTGCATTTTGTTCATGTGTCTTATTGCTGTGTGTTTTAAAAGAGATCCTGGTATTTTTGTGCAATTTATGTAAATTAAGCAGCCAAGCGGTAAGTGGCCAAGTGGCCCAAAAATGCTTTAAATCTTTTTTTCTTGAAACCCAGGGCCAAAGGGAAGGTGCGTCTTATACGCCGGTGCGTTTTATACGCCGATAAATACGGTATTTAAGAGATCTATAGTTTTGGAGGTTGGGAGGGTTTGCACTGAATGGTAACCACTGCCAAAGTGCTCTGATATTTTGTGTGTGAAAAGTCACCACCCCACCATTTTATTCTTGGAATTATTGAGCCATAGTTATTCAACAATTGTCTCACTTGATTTTTTTTGTATTTTGCAACAATATTAGGAGTTGGAAGAAGAATAGCATTATTGTATCTACATCAATACTTGGTTTATTAAAAATGATTAATATCCAGGACATCTTTGTAGATAACTGGGAAAATATTCCATCTGGTTCATTCTATGATTGTTTTACATTGGATACCTTCTTATCCAAATTTGAAGCCCCATTGGTGTCTGTGGATGTGTGAAGCACTTGCTTAAATGTCCCCTGTTGAAATCAATAGACTTAAAGTGCTTCAATTTGGCTTAGTTTATGCGATAGTGTAGTCTTTAATAGAATTGCAGCATGCAATAACTTCACATTCCCCTCTCCCCCCCAAGGTTGAAGAGTGTTGCTGCTTCAGCAGCATTTCATTAACATGAAGCAAAATTGCAGCTATCATTATGAGAGGATGCTCTTAGGAGAAGTAGAGCCAGTTGGGGAACTGATTATTAGAGCAAGGTTCAAACCCATCACTACTATTCTTGCTCACTGTGAATAGCACCGTAGTGGTGGGCATAGAAAGCCAAAGAGAAATAGAGACCTCAGGCATCAATTATTAATGCTATTTTATCTCTGTAGCCATCTGTCCAGTTCTGTCCTTATTCTCTAAGGATGCTTAGTCATTTCATAATAAATTGATATTGCACCCTGGTCTTTTGCCAAGTAAGCCATTTGTACTTAGGTATGACTTTTTTGGATAACAAAATATCATGTGAAAATTAACATGAAGTGGGAACCATGTGATAATGTATCCTCCATGTTATTGCCCCTTAGGCTGCAATCCTATACACACTTTCCTGGGAGTAAGTCTCATTGAACACAATGGGACTTACTTCTGAGTAGACATGCATAGGATTGTGCTATTATTCACATAAAGTGTGAAAATAAAGTGTACATTCACATGGGGGGAGGCATTTGGTGTGACTGACCTCTCTTTGTAAATGAGGGAAGCTGTGATATAATTATGGTGGTTAAGGAGGTTTCTGAGGGGAAAACATTCCTGTGTTTGAGATTCTGCTGCTGCAGCAAAGAGAGTAGATGAAGCTAAAACTTATTTTAAGGTGGGTGCCTGAACAATACTGAAATTATTAAATAGTATGATGTCTGACTGAAATGAATACTGTATATTTAATGAGGAAAAAAACCATACTTCTTGGTAAGGTATATGCGGTCAAAGCCCACTTGTGGAATTCATTAGAGTGAAAGGTTGAGACAAGTTGAATTTCCAAGTCAGTATTTGAAATGCCCCCAAAGTTGTTGAGGAAAAGAGGCACAAGGAAATAAATCTCCCGTCTCAGTGCAATCTGAGAGGCAATGTAGGTGAACTCCTCTGCTAGCCTGGCTACAGGACAAGGAGGTTAATGGCGCAATCCTACTTAAGTTACAGACGGTGGACCTAGCATTCTGCCACCTGGAGTAGTCGCAAACGTGCTGTAAAGCACGTTTACGGACTACTTTAGAGCCGGGAAGGCCGACGCAAGGCCGGCCTTCCCAGCTCTTCCGGCCGAGGACTAGGCCCACCGCCAGACCCAGGTAGGTCTGGATCCAGCGGGCGGGGGGGCGGAGCCGGGAGGGCGGCCATACACGGGCCGTTACACAGCGTCCTCCAACTTCCGCCAGCAAAATAGCTGGTAGAAATCTGAGGAGGCCTATCGGCCCCAGTTGCCATTACACTCGGGGAAGGGAATGAGCGTCCCCTTCGAAGTATACTTTCCACCGCGGGCTGCCTGCTGCAGGCTGTGTGTGGTGGAGATCAGGATCGGGCGAACGGCCTCGGACAGCCGCCCGATCTTTACGCAGGATTGGGCTGTAAGTCAGGTTAAGGGGTACATGTACCACCTGAGCGACTGCACGTGGTATGCGGCAGGCTGGTCCTTACCCTGGGTTTCCAATCTCCCCTCTGTCTTGCAATTAAGTGCTGCTCTGGTATCTGTATTAGAAATGTTATGTTTCTCTTCAGACTTTATTCAAGGTGTTTTACACAGGCATGCTTTTCTAAATCCCCGTAGGGAAGATAACACAGGTTATGTTCAGCTTGGTGGCAGCTTCCAGTTGTCTCGAACTTGTGTCTTTTAGCTTCTTCTTCAGGCAAGCCAGCAGCTCATCCACTAGACCACACCTCCTTGTATAACTTTTGCTTTTATGTTTTGGTAATTCTCTTTCTTTTGGGTTGTTGTGGTGTTAGCTGTTTGTTTTGTTGTGTGTGTTTTTGTTTTTTTGTAAGCTGCCATGAGTCCCATTTGAGAAGGGTAAGATATACCGGTACATTTTAAAAACAAAATATTTAATATAGTTTCACACTCTCTATCTGACCTTCATTAAACTATCTGCTGTTCCCTGCTTTTAAATGTTCTCAGATGTCATTTTTTTAATTGCCACATCATACCAGAAATTAAAATAGCACAGTTAGCAGAGTGCAAAATGGCTCCCAGCCATGCTGCTAACATCTACCATCTTTATGGGAACTAGTTTATGTGCAGATAAAATATGGAAATCAGGTGCTACCGTAAAGCTTAGGCTACCTTTTCCCAGAAGAACTTGCCTATTTTGAGTGTTACAGAACCTACATTTCCCTACTTTTTCAGGCAAACTAATGAAAATAAAAAGCACACCAGCTGCAGAATGGCTAAGGAAGCATATATTATTATGTTAAACAAGGCCTTTTTGAAACAGCCAGCCATTCAGAGTGGAGTAAGGTGACTCAGTTTTCAGGTGCCAAAGCTTTAGGGTATGCATTTGACAGGAAGATCAAGAAGATCTGAATAGTTGAATTCTTAGCATGGCCATTCTGTCACTTGTACAATCTTTTAAAAATATTTTTGAGCTGTAGAAGAATTTTCAGATTGTCAAGGTGTGACTTTGCGTGGTAAAACAAGCGAAGAGAGGATGACAACTCTCTCTCTCTCTACTTCCTATGGTAGAATTTTTTTTTCATTTTTAATGAATTAAGACTGCAATCCTATATACTCTTACCTGGAGATAAGTCCCATATTGAACTTGGTGGGACTTACTCTTGAGCAGACAATGCATAGAATTGTGCTGTTTTGTTTTTGGTAGCATGCAATAGATATATTTGTCTGAGAACTGACAACTCATAAGTAGTAGTGACAGTGTAAAATGCCTCTTGGCATGTCGGCTGAACTAGTAAATGAGTTTAAGAACTGTAGCCTCTTGGAATGGGGGAAGGAGGTTATTGCAAGACTGGAACTAAGTATTGCGTGTCTAACATTTCCTTTTAAAAATTTTTGACTGCTGCCGCCTTGATAAACAGCATTGGATATGGCAACTTACAGGAATAGATTTCGTGAGGGAGGGAAGGGGGGGCTGAACTACCTTTCCTACTTGTTGCTTTCACCCCTGCTATTTCTTCCATCCAGCCACTCCCCCCCCCCCAAAAAAAATCTAGGATTTCAGACAGATGTATGGGGTAGCAGACATGTTTCTGAAAGCCAGACTAGTTGCCCAAAGAAGGGTTAAGGACCCTGCCTCCCCCATGTCTTTTCCCAGAAAATCATTCCCTCTTGATTCCACTTAGCAGAGGAAGATATACCACCTCAGATGTTGAAACAAGAGTTGGGTGCGGAACATCTGCTTCTGGCCTAACGCTGCAATCTTAAGCACACTTACCAGGGAACTAGCTCTGCTGAACTCACTGGGGCATTTGAGTGAACACGTTTATGACACAATTAATCATCAACATTGTCAAGACAATTGGATTGCATGATAAATCGTTTTTGTTTCGTCTAGCGTTTGGGTGATGGGTTGTGGTCTGCATCCTGTATCTCAAGATGCACTGCCATACTGCTTCTCTGCTCCATACTGTTGCCCCCCCCCAGTGTTTTATTGTTTTTTAAATTTGTTTAAGTATCCTTATGTATTTTATATATTTTAAATTATGTATTTTAATGTGTTAGCAGCCTTGGGCATTTGCCTTTGGCATAGGAAAAGGCAGGATAGGTAATTTTTTTTAAAATAAATAAATAAATTATTGTAATGAAAAAGGCTCTTCCTTTCTAAGAAAAAAGGGGGGTCATGACAACTTACTATTTGGGGCTGTTTTTTGTAGAAATTTGAATACCTTTTCTCAGGGATGCTGTTTTAAGATGCATTAGAGCAATAGCTCAAGATAATCTTTTAAATATAAAGTTTTTAAAGCCTATTATACTGTATTTTAATGATGGTTTAAAAAAAGTCTATCTTCTGGTGGTAAATTTAATGTACAAAACTCCAAAATGTTACCTTTCTTTTAAAACTTTCTTTTTAATGCATCCATACAGGTTATTTTAGTATCTGCCAACAAACTTACTCGTTACATAGAACCATGCCAGCTGACAGAAGATTTTGGAGGCAGTCTTACGTATGATCACATGGATTGGCTGAACAAGAGACTGGTTAGTTTCTTGGTTAATTTTTGTCTTATTCTGTCAGTAGACTTTTTAAGAGAGGAAAAGGAAGATATTAATAGGTCTCTTAGATGTGTAAGATCCCATCAATATTCTGGATGTTACTTAAAGGTAAAGGATAACTTTAGTCACCACACCTCAAAAAGGATATAGTTGAGTTGGAAAAGGTGCAGAAAAGAGCGACCAAACTGATTCATGGGCTGGAGCACCTCCCTTATGAGGAAAAGCTATAGCGTTTGGGGCTTTTCAGTCTAGAAAAAAGGCGCCTGAGGGGGGACATGATTGAGATGTATAAAATTATGCACGGGATGGAGAGAGTGGACAGAGGGAAATTCTTCTCCCTCTCAAACAACACCAGAACCAGGGGACATGCATTAAAATTGAGTGGAGGGAGAGTTAGAATGGACAGAAGAAAATATTTCTTCACCCAGCGTGTAATTCATCTGTGGAACTCCTTGGCACAGGATGTGGTGATGGCACCTGGCATTGATGCCTTTAAAAGGGGTTTGGACAGATTCATGGAAGAAAACACCATCACAGGGTACAAGCCATAAGCAACCTCCTGGTTTTAGAAGTAGGTTTTCTCTGTGCCAGGTGCAGTGGAGTTACAACAGGAAACAGGTTATCTTGTTGACTGTGTCCTCTCGGAAGCATCTGGTGGGGCCACTTTGAGATACAGGAAGCTGGACTAGATGGGCCTTTGGCCTGATCCAGCAGGGCTCTTCTTATGTTCTTATGATACATCATTGGAGGATTATGGCAATTAGCAGTTGGACTGGTGGATTGGGGAGAATGTAAATAAAATGTGAAAGTTTAATTTTGTATGCACGCATGCACACAATATATGCAGGTTTTCAAGAATTGGCATTAATTAGCAAGTCTGTTCATTTGCAATTTTGCTAAGTTATTTGAACATTTTGTACTTGAGTTTGATATAGGGATCAGCATATGTTTAAGCAAATATTGGATGATAACAGTAGACCATTAACACCTAGGTCTCTGTTGCAGATCTTTCATTTTAAAGAGCTAGTTACACGGGGTGCTTGCAAAGCAAATCACCATGTGTAAATCTGTTTGAGAACTTTTTGTTTAGAAGTGCTATACAGGTGTGCATCGTGGTATACAGGTGTGGTATACAGGTGTACGACGGGGATACGGTCTCCGATCTGTGTTAAGTGATTTCGTCGTTACGTGAAATTCAACCCTCTGGAGGCCACATGCAGGTCGTTCCAGGCCCGCAATCCACTCTGTTGGCCTCCACGGGCCTCAGAATGGCCCACAGAAATGTCCAGATGCGACTTCTGGTAAAACCTGAAGTTGCGTTCGCAAACCGGAAGTCGCTTCTGGATGCTTCTGTGGGCCATTCTGAGGCCCACAGAGGCCAACAGAGTAGATTGTGGGCCTGAAGGCAAGCGGCCTCAGGAGGGCTGAATTTGCCTACTGGCAAAATTGAGGAAAGGTGTTCTGGGGTACCAGGAAGGCCATTGTATAAGTGACCCATCGTTAATAGTTAGGTCATTAAGTGACGCACACCTGTACCATGTAAATATTATAACTAAACTGATTTTTTAAGAACTCTCCCTTGTGTGCTTATTTGAATTCAGATATTTTCAACTAGAGGTGAATCTCTTCCTAAAGAATTAATAGTTTAAATTCATGGATTTAAGTGCCCAGTAGTATGTTGAGAGATTCCTGCCACTATTGTGATGTCTAGCACCAATTATCATGTTGTATTTTCACATCATATTTTGTCCCATACCACGGATAGCCAACCTTTCAACATGAATGCTCCTGGCCCTTTAATGGTGGTGGGGCCACTGTGAGATACAGGAAGCTGGACTAGATGGGCCTTTGGCCTGACCCAGCAAGGCTCTTCTTATGTTCTTAATGATTGTATAGGTGAGGGTATTTCAGCAGGTGCAGCTGCTTTAGCAGCACCCTCAGCATTTACAGCTTCCAAGATTCTGTCTTCTACACAGCTCTTTAGAACGCAGAGGTCCTAATGGTGGGAGGTTGGCCACCCTTGTTCCATACGTGTGTGTGTGTGTGTGTGTGTGTGTGTGTGTGTGTGTGTTCCTAGCAAGAGAAAATAGCATGATGGGAAATACAACATGGTGACTGATGACTGGTGACAGGGGCTCTTTTTAGGCAGTCTGTGTATGATTATCATAATCTGAATTACCATAATTGGGCCTACGTTCAGTAGTCAATGTTGCAGCAGTTAGGAAACTTAAAATGTAGTAGAAGACTTTGCAGTCTTGCCTTAATACATCCCTGTAAGTCATCTTCATTCTATATCTTTGGTATAAGAGCTTGAGTTATTTCCCTCAGTCAAGGTTTATACAAGCTTACTGTTAAAATGAACAGAAGCTGGTAATGAGTTTAACCTTATTCTCCTGCACAAATCTTCGTATGTAGGGTTTCACATTTTAATTGTCTTCCCCCCCCCTCTCCTACTATGATCCCTGCCCTTTGGTGAGCAAACTCCAGCCTTCTTGTCAGCCTTGAAGCTGCAGAGGCAGGTGGGGCAAGTCTTGCAATTGTACAATGGTCCCCACCCTACCCAAAGTTTGAAGAAAGGCAGGGATTGGTTTGACCACTCTGCAGCCAAGGCCCCAGAAGTGCCTCATGTCACTGGCAGCAGGCTGAGTCAGGAAGGCCCCATTATCTTTCTCGGTTCCAAAGCCAGAAGAAAAGGGGGGTTCTGCTGCTTGGTTGCAGTTTGGAGCACCTTGGCTGAACGATGGTCTAGGGCTGCACCTCCTTTTCTCATGCAAGGTGGAAGGTAGCTTCACTGAGGCGCCTACAACATCTTCATTGAGCAATGGCCTAAGGGGCAACCCCTGCACCTCCCTTTTCCACCTCCCTTGCCCCTGATTGGTAGAGGCTCCCAGAGCAAGGAGGAAGACCACAACTTCTGATTTGGTGACTAGGCCCGCCAAAAACTGTGGACCCCTGTTCATATGAATGAATGAATCTTTAGCAGGAAGTTATTGGACAAGAAAAGATGAAATATACACATAATTTGTTTCTTAAACTGGATAGGCTAAAAATAACATGTTTTATAGGTACTTGTTCATCATTCATGTCTTTGTACCCCTCCTTCGGCTGAACTGCTTGACTGAGGAGATTCTACCATGTCAGGGCTGGAGTACATTACACAAGGCAGGCAGTGTGAATTTGTGTTATAAATCTCAACCTTTTGCAAGTTCTTAATTTTTACAGTCTCAGTATTGCTTATAAATATTTTATATAGGCATTTGAAAAGTTTACAAAAGAGTCGACATCCTTACTGGATGAGCTTGCCTTAATCAACAGTGGAAATGATAAAGGAAACCAACAGGAGAAAGACAGGTAATTCGGTTCCTTGTGTTCATTCTTAATTAATCAGGAATTAGATCCTTTTTTCAGTATTATCCATTGATTGTAACTCATTGTGCAGACTCTTGAGAAGAAACAGGTGTATTTCTACAGCATTATGAAAAAAATCAGAAAAATGCTAAGTTTGTGTGATGTGGTGTTTCTGCCTAGGACATTGAACTGTTTTTCTAGCTCTGACATACAGAAACTTTAAAACTGCATCCAAATTCACCTCTGTTTTCAGGCAGTATAGGAAATTATTCTTTGGCTCAAAATAAGCCAGAAGCATACCTATTTTCATAGACACAGTGGGCCCTCGCTATCCGCGAATCTGTT
Source organism: Plestiodon gilberti rubricaudatus (assembly GCA_026170595.1). Classification (NCBI taxonomy): domain Eukaryota; kingdom Metazoa; phylum Chordata; class Lepidosauria; order Squamata; family Scincidae; genus Plestiodon; species Plestiodon gilberti. The sequence goes on from JANXHW010000001.1 coordinate 171,188,109, forward strand.
CCAGACCCCTCCCCCTGCGAATACTGAGGATCCACAGATGCTGGAGTCCAGCACCCAATGGCCCATTTATTCACTGTGGAGGCCTTCAGAGGCCTGTTCCATGTCAACGCTGCCCTGGAAAGGCCTGTAGAGGCCTCCGCAAGCCTCTTTAAGCCTCTCCAACGCTGTGACTTTCGGAAGTCATTTCCAAATGACTTTTGGAAGTCAGGCCAGCGCCGATGTGGAACGGGCCTCCGGAGGCAGACGCAGTGAGAAAATGGGCCATTGGGTATGATGTCCAGTTTTCATAATGCTTGTAGGTCTCTTCAGAGATCTCCATTTAGATCCCTGACAGATTGGGAGATTACATATATTTTAAATAGCAATGGTGCCTATTTTTCAGTTTCATGGAAACTTAGGGTTAAATTTGTACAAAGTATAATCAAGTAAAATGAAGGTGGAGAACCCTGACATTTTTAACCAGGTTGTGTGAATGTAGGTGTTTACATACCTGTTTGTCATGCTGGAGTAGCATGGAATTTTCAAGTTGCATGCATTCCTACGCCCAGTGCATTTCTCAGTAGGCTCGTGCTTTTCCACCAGACCCTGACTCAATTTCCCACTGAATTGCAAGAAAATAATTATTCAGATATGCCGTGAAAGGGAGTTTGGAAGGTGGGTGCTTCTTAGTATATTTTTTCAAGGCTGCTAGCGCCCACCTGTTTCATTTGAAAAATAGCTGAAAGGAAAAATAGCTCTAAAATGTCAAATGTCCCAATATTTCTGGTATTTTGAGAATATTGTCAGGATTTCATTTGACGTTGTCAGGTTGAAACTCCTGTTTCAGTACAAATATTCATTGGGGGGGGGGAGGAAAAAGTGTTACTTTCTGGCATTGTGTGGTATTTTTTTAAAGTCTGTTGCTCCAGTGCTACCTAACTATTCTGACTCCCTATTTTCTGTATAAGTAATTAACAATAATTTACCTCTCTATTTCAAGGTCTATAGACTTAAATTTTCTTCCATCCGTTGATCCTGAGACAGTTCTGCAGACAGGTATGGTAAACTGGAATAGGACTATTCTGATATCATTTCCCTTGTTTATTTGTTTATTTTTTTTAACGACATATGCAAGTGAACAGTATGTACTGTTAATGGGTTGCATCCAGAGTAACACTTGTGTAAACGGAAGCAGGCTGCATGAATACAAGCTACTTCCGAGAACAGAAATAACATTCCACTCAGACAAAGGTCCCTTTCTGTTTACACAAGGATCCTTTGCTTGAGAATGCTCCTTCCATTCTCAAAGAGATCTTGCATTGATATACAGTCAATTCTGGCCATGCGAATTTGCTAATCGCGTGTCCACGAACACCAGGATTGAGACCACCTCGCGCTATTCACGAGGTGTGTCTCACTTTCCGCAATCCCTGCTGCCTAAGGAAGCCTGCAGGGATCTTCCTTAGGCAGCAGGGACATTCAAAATGGCATGCGCTATCAGCACAGAGTGCTTTGAAATGGCCGAGGAAAGCATCTGAGGCTTCCCCCAGCCACTTCAAAGGGCCCCGCGCTGGTTGCGGGCACTATTTTGAATGTCCCTGCAGCATTCAGGAGCGTCCATTCGAAATTGTGCCCGTGATCAGCAGGGACCCTCTGGAGGAAGCACGTAAGCGCCCCCTAACCCCATACGTGGAACCCCGTTGGTCCCATAGGGTCAGTGGTTCAGTATCCGCAAATTAATGATCTGCGAGGGTTTCTAAGAACCTGACCCCCGTGGATAGCGAAAATTGACTGTATTGGCACAGGCCAAACTTTACATAAACTTGACAAGTAGCCACCTGCACTCGGCACTCACTGCTCTGTAAAGTTCACCACTGGCTTTGTTGTGTAAGCTGGGATTATTCCCAGCACACGCCACGCTTCCTCTTTCGCTTAAAGAGCCTGCATAGAGGAAGTGGTGAGATTGCTGTGCTCTGAAGATCAAAGATGAAACATGGGGTGCACTGGGAATGATCCCAGTTTACAGAGCAGCGAGTGACAAGTGCAGGTGGCTACTTGTCAAGCTTACGTAAAGTTTGGGCCGTGCAAATTGCATATGTTGAGGCTTACTTGAATCTGGGAGTACCTGTATTCTAAACAGGTTGCCTTATCCCATTTTTAGGAATAGCAGCTATAAAGAAATGTAGTCTACTTTTCTGCCAAAATTGCTAATCAGCCTCCTGAGAATGCCAAAAAGGCCATTTAGAACGTAAGATCTTTTTGTGGGAGATTGTCAAGAGGGAGGAGACTGATGACAAGTGACACTGGGTCATAGTATTATGGGAGGACATGTATTAGTTGTAAATTTGTTTTACTGTATGTTTGTATTGTCCATGCCAATAAAGGTTATTATATTGTATTGAATATAAGTTTTTATATCTAGTGGGGAATCGTAATGGTGAGAATAACTTTGGAGAAATGCATACTTAAGAGTTCATTATGAAAATGGAAAATAGTCTCTAGACGGTGTAATTAGTTTCTAGTGTAAGAAATGGGCTACTTTTGCTCATTTTTTTTCAGGTTCTTGTTTCTCAAGAAAGGTACAGTACTTATGTTTTGAACTTTGTGACACCATGTTTTCAGCCAAAGCTAAGTACACTTGCATCCCAACGATGTCGGTGGGAAAGTTAAGCAACTGCTTAGCTCTCTTCTGTTGAGGTTGGTAGGAATTAGAGGTGTCTGATTTTGGTTGAATTGTGCCAAATATTTTGGCAAGAGTAGGATTCTTTCCCTCACTAGTAAGACTATAGCAATTTGAAATACTATCTTATTGTGTGAATGCAGAGGCATCTGTTTGATAGGGCCTGTGACATTACTAATGAGGGAATGACTCAGCTGCCCCCAACTTGCTTCATAACTGCCCATGCCCTACCAGAGAGGACCTGCATAGAAACTGAAACTGACTAGTTTCAAATCGGAGTATGAAGGTGCTTCTTTTCAATTCTGTCTCCCACCAGAATGTCTTCCGTCTTTTACTTGAGACTGTTGCACTCCCAGTCTGTACCATATGGAGTCACTTTGTTATTTAATAATGATAACATTTCTTCTGTCCTTGAAGGTCATGAGTTGTTATCTGAATTACAACAGCGCCGCTTTAATGGTTCAGATGGAGGGGTGTCATGGTCTCCCATGGATGATGAACTGCTTGCTCAGCCCCAGGTGATGAAGCTGCTAGATTCCCTCCGAGAACAATATACGCGTTACCAAGAAGTATGCAGGCAACGGAGCAAGCGCACTCAGCTAGAGGAGATTCAACAGAAGGTAATGCAGGTAGGTGCCAAGCTCCACTTGGTTTCTTTTACTTATTGTTAACAAGAGCTTTATTACAGTCTTTTGCACCTGGTTCTTACTTCATATGTGTAACTCTTCCTAAATGCTAAGTGTTAGCAGACTTTCCCAGAGAGAGAGAGAGAGAGAGAGAGAGAGAGAGAGAGAGAGAGAGCATTTGCTCATGCACATATACTCTCTCCAACATATTATCCGGTCCAGAAAAATTCAGTGATACCTCACGTTACTAATTATTCTCCGTTCCTCAATGGAATAAAAGTATTTAACAGCCTGTATGTGCATGCACGCATGTATGCATTTCTTTACTGAGACAGCATCTCCAGTACCTACATCAAGAGCTGAGATTTATAGCCTTGTCTTCCTTGGTCTCTTGAACTTCCAGATGTCTTTTTTTTTTTCAGTTGTTCAAATAACGTCTGCAGCTGGGAATATCAGAATGCAGTAACTTCCTTCCTGGCAGGAAGTTCCTGCATGTGATTTGGGGAACCATGAGAGCCAGTTTTTAGGCACTCTTAATCTTGTACTCTTGGGATAGTGCAGAGCAGCTTTAATTCCACAAAAGTACTTGTTCTGCTATCATAGCAGTTAATAATAGCAATAATATTATTATAGATATTGATTTATTTATTACAGTATTTATTTATGACAGTATTTATATACCATCTTTCTCATAGATTCAAGGCAGTTTTTCAAATTAGGGTTTTTACAATGTTATCCTATGAAAGAAACTCATAACCCTCCATTTCTCTAGATGTTTCCCTTCATAGTGCGGTTGTCATTTTGACCGCACGGCTCCTGCCTTCCAAGCTTCCACAGGCAACCGCATATCAAACCTCGGATGTATTTATATATCTGCTAGATTGTGTATTAGATTAAACTGTTCAGTATTTGATTGGTTAAAAAAAGCTATTCCTTTATCTGTCTTGCAACTAATATTTAAATAGGTCAGTATGTCCAGAGTGATTAGAAACAATATTTATATTGAGTCTGTTTCTGACTACATTGAGTAAACATCGGTTTAATGAATTGGGTGGTAAAAGGTCTTAAAGAGTTGAGTTGATGCTTTGAAAATCTGTATGTAATTGGCACTTTTAACACTTTTGCAGACATTGTCTCAATAGAGATAACAGAGGAATTGGAATCAATTTGTTTCTGTTCCCAAGCTGATTATTTGAAATTAGATGTGTGTACAGGTATCTTAGCAGCTGTGCTGGGCAGACTGGAATGCATATGATATTTTATGTACCCTTTAATCTTCAAATGCTAACATTTCAAACTGGGTTGGATAGACAGGAAGTCAGGTGATTTATGCTTCACAGTATTTTATATGTATTTAAATATAACGCCTAACAATTCCTCCTATTTTCAAGCATGAAATTCTAGATCTGTAGACTACAGTCTTCATGTGCTTTGTTGTCCATTTAAAAAATCAAGACTTGACTGCAACAACCACCACCCAAAAATTGGTTGATAACCAAAATAGATAATGCATAGGGTCAAATGTATGTAAACAGTATATCAGACTCTTTTTTTTTTCCTATGATGACTTGAGTATTCAAATGATCTGTACAAAGATGGGCTGATTAAAATGAAGTTTATAACCTAGTTTGGCAAACTGCCATCATTAATGCATTTAAATAGACTTGTTTACTGGGATATCAACCTCAATTTGCATCATTCTGATTAGAAATTGTCATTCATTTGCTCTGTCTGTGTTATTGAAGCTGCATAGTAAATGAATTGAACCTTGGCAGGCAGTATCAAAGAGCATTCATCTGTATTTTTATTTAGCTAATCAATTTGGAATGTACCTGTCAAAGACATCTAAATACTGCAGGATGGTGGAAACTTCATTTAAAAAAAAATCTAAAAACCTCTGGAGCCCAAGTGGATCACAAAAGCATATTTCTGCTGCCTCACCTACAGCATGAATGTGTGACGTAGGTGATGAAAAGGGGAAACTGAAGCAGGTACTGTACTGCAAATTATCTTTTGGTGTGATTTGGCCCAAACAAAATGAACTGCATAAATAGCAGTTTAGTAAAATAAATGATGCATTTTTTAAAAAAGTACTTGCTGCAGTGAGAAATTATATCAGATGCTAAGCAGAATCTCCTTGAGTAATTAGACTTGCTCCCAGGTAACTGTGTATACGGTTGCAAAACAAGTGTAGTTCTTTGGAAAGATGGGTTTTGGTACTTAGTGCCACAGAGATGTAAGTCAATCAGCTTAGACTTAATTGTCCAGATCTTTCAGGCAGGTAAAGGCCATTTCACTGTTAATTTTTTGTAATCTGGTATGGCTAATCAAGTTCAAAATATACACACCACTTTATCAAAGGAGCATGCATGTTTACTTGTCTAGTTCCTTCACTGAGACAATTGAGGAAGGATCAGGCTCATGGTCTTGTGTGAGCTGTGGAGAAATTCAACCAATTTAAACTTCCATTGCCATTCATTGTTGACAAGCTGCCATGTGTATTTTGTACAGTACTTGGCTATTTGTACAAAAGTATAATCTGAATTAATCTTAAACTAGATTGAACATGTCACAGGACATGAGGTACTTTGGGGTTGTATCTCAGCTAGCTCTTCTGCTTTCACTTGCTCCCGTTGTGAATGGAAGAAGCATTCTGCTTGTGCAAGGGAACCTTGCAGAAGGCTGCACAGAAGTAGAAACGCTAGTCAGGATGTGACCTTTGTGTATATAGGTAGTTGTGTATTGCCCAAGTATAGTGAATATTCATGTGAGCAGGGGAGTTAGTAGGGATTTAGTACATATGTCTAAAGAGGTTCTTGGGTTAGCAACCTTGTTCCTTCTTGCCTCCTTTTAATTCTTTTTTTCTTGAATATTTTAAAGATCTGTTTTTTAAAAGATACTCCTTTTATTTTATTTATTTTAAAAAAATATATCCCGCCTTATCCTATGCTGTAGGTAAATGCCCAAGGCGGCTTACAACAAAAATTAAAATACATAGTTTAAAATAATTCGTAACGTAAGTTTAAACAATACATAACTAAATTTAAAAATAATAAAATCCACTGGGTGTGTGTGACAGTATGGAGCACAAAAGCAGCATGGCAGAGCATCTTGAGACATAGGAGGCAGACCACAACCCATCACCCAAACGCTAGACAAAACAAAAATGTTTTGAGCCCTCACCGAAAAGTCATGAGGGAGGGGGTGGTTCTCAGATCCCCTGGCAGGGAGTTCCACAGTTGTGGCACCACGGCAGAGAAGGCTCGCCTACGTGTTGCCACTCCCCTAACTTGCGATAGAGGTGGCACCCGCAGGAGAGCCCCCTCAGATGACCTAAGAGAGCGGGCCGGAATGTATGGGAGAAGGCGGTCCCTCAGATATCCTGGACCCAAACCGTGAAGGGCTTTAAAGGTCATTACCAGCACCTTGAATTGGGCTTGGAAACGAATGGGCAGCCAGTACAGCCGCTGAAGCAGCGGTTCAACAGAGTCAAACTGACTTGCTCCAGTGACCACCCGGGCAGCCGCATTCTGCACTAATTGCAGCTTCCGAACCATCTTCAAGGGCAGCCCCACGTAGAGCGTGTTACAGTAATCCAGTCTTGAAGTCACTAAGGCGTGGACCACCGTGGTCAAGTCCGATCGACTCAAGTACGGCCGCAGCTGGCGCACCAGCCGAAGCTGGGCAAACACACCCCTGGCCACAGCTGCCACCTGGCTTTCCAGGGAGAGCAGTGAATGTGCAGTGCAATTCTGCATAGGATGAGGCAGGAACCACTATTTACTTATCATTTACATTTATATCTTGCCCTTTTGTTATGTGATCCCAGGGTAGTTCACAATGTTTTAAAATAACTCCAACTAACCAAGAACAAATCTGTTCATACAGTAACAGAGAGCCGCAGTCCTTGGTGATAATCACAGTCTAAAAGTTTGGTGAGATGAGTAGGTTTTCAACCACTTTTTAGTTGGGGGCTTCCTGCACCTCTCTTGGTAGAATGTTCCAAACCTGGGGAATGACCCCAAAGAAAAACGCTTTCCCACATGCACGTCAGTATTACCTCCCTAAATGGCAGTATGCACAGCAAGGCCTCTCCAGAATATTGGGCAACTCAATCCTGTGGCAGACTGGGTTGCCGATCATAGTGTTTTGCGACATTGGAATGGAGTTCTGTTGTAGCAAAATGGCTGCTGCGAGAGTGCTCCGGCAGTGGCCATTTTGGGAGCGCTGCCAACGTAGCAGGTAGGGCAGCGGTGAGGGGTGGGGCAAACTGGGGCGGGGAGGGGGAGGAGCAGGGGTGGGGAGGCTGCAGGGAGGCAATAGGCAGTGATGGTGTGCGTCAGACCCTGCCCCCCCCTTTTTGGCAGCCTCCCTGTCCCCTTTCTCTTCTTAGACCTGCACCAGCTAAAGATATGGTAAAAGGCAAAAGAGACCCATTGTGGAGCAAGAGACTTACGGAGGGGTGATTTAAATCTCCTTTCCCTTCCGAAGCCTCCCGGTCTGCCTCCCACCCCTTGCTGGATACAACACACACCTTTTCGGTGCAGCACCAGTGGGGGGGGGGTAGGATTGGACTCATAATCTGTTCCAAAACCAGTTCTGACAAATATTCAACCCAGCTGCAATTAACCTGCTGCACTGTCTGCAATTGAACACCTATATAAATAACTGCAAACATAGTCTTTAATTAGAGAGCAGCAAATACAGTAGAAGCATATACTGAGATATGTTCCTAAGCTGACTTGGGCACTGTGATTCTGTAATTTAGAACAATATTGCTTTTCACTAGAAACTAAATGTCCGTTTCCCTTTTTCTCAAGAAGCAAGCTTTTCATCTTACCTGCTAATGCAAATATGAATTGACAAATTTGAGTGTGCCAAGTATTTTCATGCTCCGTTTCTAATGTGAGGTGACAGATTATTAAGGTTCACAAAGAGAACATTCTTCCAAAAAAAAGCATTTAGGAATATTTGAGCAGCTTTGCTGAATCCATTTGCCTCTGTACCTAGAAGAAATATTCCCCCCTCCATTCTTGTTTATCTTGAGGCTGAAACATCATTGCGATTTAAAAAAATGTATTGTGAACTTTTTCTAGAAGGGAAATTTGAATAATATTTCTAGCCAGCTTACGTTAGTTTAATTATTTGCTGTGATGTAAATGTTGCTGTTTGATCAACAGGTGGTGAACTGGCTTGAAGGGCCTGGTTCAGAACAGCTTAGAACCCAGTGGGGGATAGGTGATTCAATTAGAGCCTCACAAGCTTTGCAGCAGAAACATGAAGAGATTGAAAGTCAACACAGTGTGAGTTTTCGTTTTCCTAAGGAAGTTACTGCCTGATTGTTCTTATATGTAATTAATTATGTGCAACATTTTCTAATGACATTTTCCTAGTGAATTTTAAACAGTGATTTATAAGGTATAAAATACTGCTCCTTTTCTTCAGCAACAGCTTAGTACAGTAGTTGTAATTAATATCCTGATGTTTCAAAAGGAAAAGTGCTAGTTTGTACTTCTCATGAGAAGTGAAAACACAAAATGTGTTTGTGAAAACCCAAAACAGGGAGCACTAATTTTGGGGTAAATATGAGAAACATTTGGTATAACTACTTTCATGAACAGTTAAGTAAAATCTTATGTAAACTTTAAAAATGGGTGTTGCATAATTGGTAAATTTTGTTTTTCAAGAACTAAAATGTATTTTAAAAATGTTAGCATTTAAAGTGAACTAAATGGAGAATGTGCAGAAAAATCAGCCAATCTGGACAATACAGGTCTTCCTGGTCAGGAGAGCTGCTGATTCAGTTGTGTGAGTTCACCTGTTACGGAAGGGGTTGTGCTCCCCTTGAAGGATCAAGTTTGCAGCCTGGGGGTTTTCCTGAACCCAGCCTTGCAGCTGGATGTCCAGGTGTCCATTGTTGCTCAGGGGGCCTTTGCCAAGCTTTATCTGGTGTACTAGCTGAGCCCATTCCTGACTAATTTAGACCTGGCTTTGGTTGTTTATGCCTTTATTAACACTTATTTGGATTACTGCAGCACACTTTATGCTGGGCTGCCCCAAGTACTATCTGGAAGTTACAGTTGGTGTGAAATGCAGCTGTGAGGATATCAACAGGATGCAATATTATGGTTACATCACCCCGTTCTTCCAGCTGCATTGTCTACTAGTCTGCTTCTGGATGCAATTCAAGGTGTTGGTCATGATCTTTCAAAACTCTAAATGACTTGGGACCAGAATACCTGAGAGACCACTCCCCCCCCCCGGAATCTACCTGTGCCCTTAGATATTCTTTAGAGGCCCTCTTAGGCATCCCTCAATGGTCAGAGGGGACATGTCGGAGGGCTCCCTTGGTGGTGGCCCCCTCCCTATGGAACTTCCTTGCATGTAAGTTTCTGGTCTTAGTAATAGGCTATTTCTTAATGCCAGATACAAGGGAGTGGCAACAGGATACAGGTATCTTGTTGTCTTGTGTGCTCCCTGAGGCATCTGGTGGGGCCACTGTGAGATACAGGAAGCTGGACTAGATGAGCCTTTGGCCTGATCAAGCAGGGATCTTCTTAGGTTCTTAAGGTTTGCTATACTCCCTCCCGTAAAAAGGCCTTTTGTTTTATCAAGCCTTCCCTGATTTCATTATATGTTAACCCATAATGTTTTTTAATGTTTTGTTTCTTATTCTTTTTTCCTTTAATTATGCTATTAGCTGCCTTACATCCTTCAAGAAAGAAGTGGGGTGCAAATGTTTTTAAGTAAACAAATATTCTCATCATGGCTGGTGAATGTGTCCAATGCCTGGTTTTCATGCATATTCTCATTCCAGCATGACCATCTGAAGAAGCATAGATTATGTCGCCAAAGACACATTGTGCTGGAGTCCCAGATTGAATCCACTGACAATCTTACTGGTCTCCCTCACTGACAGGAGGAGCATGCAGATACGTTATCTCAGTGTTAATCGTGCACAACACTCCATTCCCCTATATTCTGCTCCTCTGGGGAGCAATTCTTTAGGTAGCTATTACAGACATAGCTACCAAATTTTATAACCGCAAGCAGCAGGGGTACTCGCTCCAAGACTTTCTGCTGCTTGGCAACAGAACTAGGTTTGTGACATTCTAGCAGTAACCATACATGTTTGCTGACCTCCACAACTCAGCAGCTGGAGTACAGAGCAAGACTAGTAGAGTAACCTATTAAGTCCTTGTTACCTGCCTCACGTTATCAGGAAATGAGGTCAGTCTTGCGTTGATCTCTTTGCAACTTAAGTAAGTTCCAAATCTTCTGCAGTAGAGGCAGGCTGAATATAAGATGTGTTCACAACGTCATGGAGGGCAGCCCTTTAAACGTCTCCACTTCCAAAAATACAGAATAAAATATCCAGAGATTATGAAAATTGCATCTTGATAGCACTGCCACCCATGATTCACCAGACTTCTTCAGTGGACAGGGCACAGTTCCATACACCTACGAATGAGAACAGAAATGCTACTCCAACACTAAAACAATATCCCACTTCCATCATGACTTCTACATAGAAAAACAGGCTCCTTACCTATAACTGCTATTCTTCCAGTGGTCATCTGTGCAGTCTGTTCTCCTAACCGCAATGCAAGTATCACTCACTTATTAGATCTTGGCATGGTAACATAAAATAAACAGAATGTGAAGGTCTTGGCCTCAGCCTTTTGAGGCACATGCAGATATATTTTTTTAAAAAAATCTTAAAGAGGGGCAGGAGCACCATTTCCTGATTAAAGCAGTTGACTGATCTTAGAGTTCATTCTGCACAGATGCAAAAACCATTAGTGGGACTGCTCAGATGACCACTCAGAGAATATCAGCTACAGATAAGCAGCCTATTTTTCCCGGCCAAGCACTGGTATGAAACACATTTACCACCTTTCATTGTTGACCTCTCAAAGCCATTGCACATTATTTTAGTTTTTGCGGTTGTAAGGTATAAAAGCTACTTGTGTATTGTGGCCTTTAAAGACTTCTTTATGTCTCATTTTGTTTCTCAAATGTTTGCCCCTCCTTCCTTGATTATGTCTTGTTTGATCTCTTGGGTTTTACAGGCAGTAGAAAGCTTTGATGAGGAGCTTGAATGGTGGTATTGTAGAATCTACTTCTGTTCGTGAACTTTTCATCTCTTGACCTTTGCTCAACCCAAAGGTTGCTTTCATGCTGCCTTAGCCCTTCAGTGTTTCTTACTACTGTACTTCATGATAAATTGTTGTAATCTTCTGTGAATGTCAAATTCACATGTCACAAATTGGTTCTTCTGAAACAGATATAAGAAAATAAGATATGCACCAGGTTTCTGGCTATTGATTTTTTGATCTGGTTATTCTTGCTAAGCATACATTTGTGCCACTTCGCAGGCACATCTTTTTTGTGTACTGTGGAGCTCTCTGGGATTCATGATAAGATTTTGCTTCCTTTTTCTTAAATGTACAAAAAATTATGCATTTAAAGAAATGTTCCTGTGTTACGAATGCACTTTATACATTCTTTGTAGGAAACATTTAGGAGTTCACTTTGGCTGATACATTGTGAGCAAACTTTTCATACTGCAGTACTCATTTGCACCTCTGTAAACAAGCTGCATTTGCACATGCTCATTTCACCACCAAAGTTTGCTCGGGTCAAATTCAAATTGCATAATGTATTCTTTGCCTCTGCACCTAAAAGGAATGCATTATTTGCCGTATTATTTTCTGAAGTCCTGAAACTCCTGAGCTTTTGTTGCATGTAAAATACTCTGTGAAAGTAACCTGAGCTCTGTGTGTGTGTGTGTGTGTGTGTGTGTGTGTGTGTGTGTGTGTGTGTGTGTGTTTGAAGGGGGGAAGAGAGGACAGAACGTGGCTTTCACATGCAGTTAGGGCTGTTAGGCCTTTACCACTTCCCTAATGGCAGGTACATAAGGGCTGATGATGCTTACTGAAACAGCCAAAAGTATTATGGAGTCCTCACAATGAGGCTTAGCATTGAAAACACATTGTGACGTTTAGCAAGCCCAGTGCTAGAGATCCCTGGTATATGGAGAAAAATAGTGAAAGATCAAAATGATCAGCTACCCCATGCCATTTATACTTGTTGGGCTTGGAGAAAGCCTTTTTCTGGACCTACTGTAGTTTCCTTCCACAGTTGCAGGGGGATTGGGTTTCAACATAAAAACTCAAGGCACAGCTCTTCCCACCCCTACCCCTCCAATTGTTTCATTCTGAGTACAAGAAAGGAAAAGAGTCCTTTGCCTCCCTCACTTCCCTTTCTCTTGCAATTCTTTGCTGATTTTCAGTTGTTCACTCTGTTGTTAGAGTATAACCAGACCCAAAGTTGAAGAAATAGAATATTTCTATTGTCTTTAAAAAAATACGTTTTTTTAAACTTGTTGTGTTTAAAAGTTGTATTTTTTAAAAATTGCTTTTTGATAAATCCAAACTCCTTATTTAAAATATGTGTATTCTGTCTTTCCCCTCCTGCAAGGGATGCTCTCAGAACGGCTCACACCATAATATAAACACAATACAGATAAAATAAATAATGAACAAAACAAAAACATAGTATATAGCACCGGGGACGGGGAGAGAATTAAAATAGCACAAGTAAGAAATGACAGACTAGATGGACATAAACATAGGCGTGGCATCGCTACCTTTGGTGATAAATTCACATGTCACAAATTGGTTCTGAAACAGATATAAGAAAACCTTTTGTGACTCGTGGTGTCGCCCCACCAAATGCACAGACGTAGAAGTAATTGGTGGTGATGTGACGTCATCACATCACCGCCAATTACTTCCAGCTTGCTGAGCCTGTGCAGAACTTAGAGCCGAGGAAAGGTTCCGGTGGCTGCCACAGAGGGGTGACACCTTTCTTTGCAGTTGTTGGCCGCTCTGAACTGCTTCTTCGTCCTCCCATGAGCAAGCAGCTCGGAGTGGCCAAAGAAGCGGCTCAGGGAGGGGTGACACCCTTGCTCGGCCGTCTTCAGCCGCTCCGAGCCAAGTAGCTTCTTTATGTTCTCACGAACATAGCTCGTGAGAAAATGAAGCAACTCAGAGCAGGTGGGAGACTTTTCCTGTGTTTTCACCCCCTCAATGGGTGTCACCCAGTGCAGTCCACACACCCCAAGCAACGCCCCTACTTAGGCCCAAATGACTGAACAGAACTGCTTTTAACCATCATTGGGGCAAGTGCCACTACAGAGAAGGTCCTCTCACATGTCGCTTCCAAGCGCAGTAGTTGAACACACAAGAAAGCACTGTCAGTTGATCCCAGAGACAAGCAGTTTCAAATGGAGGAAGCCCTTCAAGTACTCTGGTCCTGAGTCATTTAGGGCTATATTATTATTATTATTATTATTATTATCAGTATTTACCATATTTTTCGCTCCATAAGACGCACTTCCCCCCCAAAAATAGGGGGGAAGCCTGCGTCTTATGGAGCGAATTAAAAAAAGTAAAGAAAAAATACTGGGGCTTCGGGGAGGCCTGCAGAGGCTCGCGCAGGCCTCCCCGATCTTCCTTTGGTCAAAAAACGGCCATTTCCGGCCATTTCCGGAAATGGCCGTTTTTTGACGAAATGAAGACCCGATCTTCCTTTCAAAAATGGCCGTTTTTTGACGAAAGGAAGATCGGGGAGGCCTGCGCGAGCCTCTGCAGGCCTCCCCGAAGTCCCGGTAAGTATTTTTTTCTTTACATGTTTTTTATTATTTTTATTTTAAAAACCTTTTTTCCCTATTTTTTGCTCCATAGGATGCATGCGTCCTATGGTCCGATGCGTCCTATAGAGCAAAAAATACGGTATATACCGCTTTTCAACAAAACGTTAAAGCGGTTTACAGAAAAAATCAAATGATTAAATGGCTCCCTGTCCCAAAAGGGCTCACCGTCTAAAAAAACACCACCAGCAAACAGCCACCAGATAGACACTGTGCTGTGGTGAAAGGGGAGCAGTTACTCTCCCCCTGCTAAGCATAAGAGGAGCACCAATTGGAAAAGTGCCTCTTGCCCAGTTATTATACTTGGTGTACTATACTTATGCCTCAACTATATTTATAAGCAACAAATAGGTCCAGCCACTACCTGTTACATTATGAAATTATAATAACAGCAGGGGAACTACAAGTGAGAGTCTCTAGAACCTCATGAATTTGTAATCAGTTGGGAATATTTCCTTAGTAAAGAAAACATTATGGGAATATCATTCAGTCTATCTCTTGCCACTAAATTTGAGAAATTGATAAGCTTTCAAGGCAGCAGTTAGAAGTTACTGTCTTGTATACGTAAAAGCTTTTTGAATTAGTGTTTCTTTTAATTCACTGTCTCATAGATTTACAAGCTAATTACTTTTAACTGTGTTTACTAAAATGGATTCTGACTTTGTTATAAACAGTAATCATACTACAAATGTTCTTTATTCTACAAATGTTCTTTATTCTAGTGACATTGCAAAATAACTTAAATTCATTTAGCATTGAGTCATTGCCTTCTCTTTTTCTTGCCTTGAACATTATGCCACCTTTTTAAAGACTTGAATCATGATACTCTCTTTTAAAGTAGTTTAATAACTATTTTAAAAAAGGGTATCACTCTTAAAACAACTCTTTTAAAATAGTTTAAATAGTTTAATATTTGAGTTTGATGTAATGAAAAAAGAGGTTCTGGAGCAGGTGAATCGATTTGGGTTGCCCCTGGTTCAGGGCAACCGGCTACCACTTTTCCCCATCCATCTTCTGGTACAAATCATCCACTAGAACAACTAAGGCAGTTTTCATCCCAAAACATAAAGCTAGCTGAAATTGATCCAAATAATTAATATCATCCAGGAAAATCTAGAGTTTGAACAGCACCATATACTGCAGCTCCCTGGCCAGAAACAGAATATTAGAAACAGGATGATAATTGTAAAGGTCAGAGGGATCTAGACATGGTTTGTTTAACAACGGATGCACCACTACTTTGTTTAATGACGGTGTATGCCCCTCCCTCTAGGAGGCATTTATCATCTCTGTCATTCAAACGCTCTAAGATCTGGTCTTGCTGTCTTAAGTTGGGAAATGAGGCAAGGTTTGAGTGTGCAAATGGCTGGTTGCACAGTTCCAAGTATTCTTTCTGTGTTATTGGCTGAACAAGCTGAAAGCTTAGTGCACATAATTGTTTTATATTTGTTACTGATCAGGTATTATGTGTTGCCTCAAAGATTATGACAGTTTATTAATATGTTGTAATATACTTCTTGCTGTGTTGGTTTTGCAGGAATGGTTTGCGGTGTATGTGGAACTTAATCAACAGATTGCAGCTTTGCTAAATGCTGGGGATGAGGAAGACCTTGTAGAACTGAAAGGACTCCAACAGCAGTTGAGTGATGTTTGTTACCGGCAAGCCAGCCAGCTGGAGTTTAGGCAAAATCTGTTGCAAGCAGCCCTTGAATTTCATGGTGTTGCCCAAGATGTAAGTAAAATATGTATACGCTTAGTCATAATACACTGTTGCTTTGTGATTATTACTACACAAGGTCAACAGATTAAACAAGTTCTGTCAGTAATATATGAAGCCAAAGTAATTCGTTCCTTTTTCTTTTTCAAATCTTCATTTCCACAAAAGTATCTGTTAAAGATCTTGTTTTTCCTATAGATAATTTTTTCACAGTTCGTTCTGCCATTCTCAAAACGTACTCTTCAAGAAGTACCATAGTCACAGATCTTGGAAGTAATGTAATAGAGCCAGGATGGTGTAGTGGTTCTGGTGTTGGAGTTAGACCTGAAAGATCCAGGTTCAAATCCCCACAAAGCCATGAAGCTTCTTGGGTGACCTTGGGCTAGTCACTATCTCTCAGCCTCGCCTACCTTTATGGGGTTGTTGTGAGGACAAAAGGAGGGAAGGAACCATGTACACCACCCTGAGTTCCTTGAAGGAAGGGCAATATACAAATGTGAAAAATAAATAATATCTTTGATTTTTTTTTAGTTGTCTCAGCAATTAGATGGTCTACTAGGAATGTTGTGTGTAGATGTAGCACCAGCTGATGGAGCATCAATTCAGCAAACTTTAAAACTACTTGAAGAGAAGCTAAAAAGTGTTGGTAAGCCAAAGATTGTCAGAATGCCAGTATCTAATACATTAACATGAACGAATGATGTATTAGGAGGATAATACAGTGGGCCCTCGGTATCTGTGGGGGTTGGTTCCAGGATCACCACCACCCCGTGGATACCGAATTCCATGGATGCTGAAGTCCAGCATCCATGCCCCAATGACTTAACGGAATACTGTGAGAGGGGCCTCCCGAGACTGCTTCCATGTTGTGCTGGGTCTGTAACCCCCTCCATAGGCCTCCGCAGGCCTCAGAAAGCCACTCCTAAGCAACCGGAAATGGCGGACGCGAAACTGGAAGTCAGTTCTGGTTGCTTCGAAGTGGCTTTCTGAGGCCTGCGGAGGCCTATGGAGGGGGTTGCAGGCCCGACGTGATGTGGAAGTTGGCATCTGTGGATGGCGAAATCCACAGATGCTGAGGGCCAACTGTAATAAAATATAATAACAGTAAAAAAGAATTTTACTTTTCACAAAAACATTTTTCATCAGCTCCTCACCGCTCCTCTCCTCTGGAGACATTTGAAGTTTCTTCTGTTTAAATAATAATAATAATAATAAATTGCTTTGCAATTTGTTGAGGGAGGTGGAAACATGACCTCATCTCTTGTTTTGTTTCATAAGGGCTCCAAAGTTGTTTTAATGGTTTAGCACTGAATGTGATCAATACATTTATTATTTAATTTGCACTGAGGAGTACTTGGGTTTTTTTGACAAGCCCCCTGCGTCAGATATAACATCTGTGGATAAATTGAGATCTATAAGTTATCTTTAACATGATTTGTTCTTGTATAATTGCACATGTGAAGCTAGGTTGATTGTCGGTATTTGAAAAGGCTTTAATGAGAAATCTAGCAAGGTGAAGGTGAAATAAACATTGCACAATGCAAACATTTTAAAAAGAAAACTTCAGGGCACAACTACTATGTGATTTAAAGGCTCGTAAGGAAAAAACAATTACAAAAATGACGTTGCCTTATACTGAGACAAATCATTGGTCAGCCTTGCTCCGAACTGTCTACTGGCTGGCTACAGTTCTCCAAGATTGAGGTGGAGAGGTGTTTTCCAGTTATTTTTAATTGGAGATGCCAGGGATTGAACCTAGCACCTTCAATGTGCAAGACATGTGCTCCGCTATTGAGTGATGGGCCTCTCCCTGTAATAAATGTTAAAGCTGTCTGTAACAAATGATAGACATTTTGGAGATTCTTTGTGCCCCAGTGCAGCTTAAATGCTAATTACCTACTTATATGTTGAGTTGACTGTCAACTTACGTAGGATGTGTTGAAGCACTTATTTTATAGTCTAGTAAGTTAAGTGACATCATTTTATTGAAAGTTGAATTGCTGCAGCTAACTTGTGCAGGTATGAAAAGAGAATTGGACTGACATTCATGAAAGGAGAATAATATATATTCAAAGTTGTTGAACAAAATTTGTACTTGGTTCAATGAGATAATAAAAAGTTTGGGTTATTGTACCTTAGACTTAGGTCTGCAAGGTTTGCGTGAAAAAGGTCAAAGTCTCCTTGATCAGATGTCTAACCAAGCTTCTTGGGCTTATGGAAAGGACGTAACCACTGAAAACAAAGACAATGTTGATCACATCCAGGGAGTGATGGAAGACATGCAGCTCAGAAAGCAAAGGTAATAATTGAGGTGCCAACAGCCCTGAGAATTTTCTTTTGTTCAGAAGTTCAATTTAAAAACATGCCATTTTTACTTTTAGTTTTAAATCAAATTCTATGTGACTTTAATTTGCTATTCTGTTAAAATTTCTGCAGCTCACTGGATGCCTTCTTATGCCTTTTCCACTACTACTATTGTGGCATTTTTTTTTCAAAAAGAATAATAAGATACCATGTTGTACCATGTACTGTTGCACAGCAGATCACAAGATAAGGCTTACAGAGAATATGTTAATCATGAACTAAAACTGGTTCCCCTTTATTTCTCAATCAATTTTATATATGCCTTAAAATTATGACAAAAAAGTAGTCTTGAAAGTTTGTAGGATTTTTATCAGATGATTAATTTATCTTGTAACAGTTAAGTATTAAATATTTCTTTATCTCTCTTGGTACTAAGACGAGAGAGAGAGAGAGAGAATATGAATCTAGGTCTCCACTGCCTCCTTCTCCTATAGTGAAACTAAGCACATTTTGGTGCTACGTAGTAGGTGGCTTGAGCCAGTGGGTGGCGCAGTGGGTTAAACCACTGAACCATGAGCTGTCGATCGAAAGGTGGGCAGTTCGAATCCGTGCGACGGCTCCTGCCAACCTAGCAGTTCGAAAGCAAGAAATTGCAAGTAGATTAATAGGTACCGCGTCAGCGGGACGGTAACAGCGTTCTATGCACCTCGGTGTTGAGTCATGCCGGCCACATGACCATGGAAACGTCTTTGGACAGCGCTGGCTCTTCGGCTTTGAAACGGAGATGAACACCGCTCCCTAGAGTCGGACACGACTGGACTTAATTGTCAAGGGATACCTTTACCTTTACTAGTAGGTGCTTTATTGCTGTTCTGGCTGGTCCTCCAGACCATGCCACAGAGGTGGCTGGCATAATAGGAAAGGAGGTAGTTTATGAGAATGCAGGTACTACCCTTCTTTCTTGCCTTGATAAGTTTTGCTCCACTTAGTTTAGGTCTCCTTTGCAAAGAAGTATTTTTTTTCCTTCACAGAGCATTCCCTTTGCCTGAATACAAGGCTCTCCCTCCCCCCCCCCCCCCGCCCCTGGTTGTATAAAGAGAACAGAGAAGGTTTTGGGCAGCCGCCCACAGTAAGAGGAAGATGCTTAAAACTTTAATTGGTGTATAGTGCAATATAGGCTAGATGCCACTGCACCACAGAAGATCTAAGCTACTTGCCTACCATCTTCGGAGAACTTATTGGATAGACTATTTTATAAGAAGAAATACAGGCAAGATACAGCTTTCAGTATATGTATTCATAATATTGACCAAGAAACATTAAGGTAATAGTATTCAAGATTCCAGTAATTCTTAAAATGGTTACTTCTGTACAGTATTTTTCACAGTATGGTAAATGGTAATATTTTTGCTAAGCTTTAGTGGCAGAAAAAAAACTTGCTACCAAAGTATAAGTATTGTATACCATTGTTCATATACAATGTCATGGTGTTTTACTATAAGAACAGAAGAAGAGCCCTGCTGGATCAGGCCAAAGGCCCATCTAGTCCAGCTTCCTGTATCTCACAGTGGCCCACCAGATGCCTTAGGGAGCACTCAAGACAGCAAGATACCTGTATCCTGTCGCCACTCCCTTGCATCTGACATTGAGATACTATGAAAGTGATATCTAGATAGAAGTGTTAACATAATGATCTTTTGATTGTTCTGGCTTTTGCAGATGTGAGGACATGGTTGATGTACGACGATTAAAGATGCTTCAGATGGTTCAGTTATTTAAGTGTGAAGAGGATGCTGCTCAGGTAAGATCTAGACATACCGTATTTTTCACTCCATAGGACGCAACGGACCATAGGACGCATGCATCCTATGGAGCAAAAAATAGGGATAATTTTTTAAAAAAATAAAAATAAAAATAATAGCTGAGATCCAAAGGGCTGCACAAATGCTTGCATAGTCAGCTGGAATCTTGACTTTTCTGGTAAATGACTTTTGACATGTAGTCCCGCCCACCCCCCTCCCTCTCTTGATGTGCAGTGAGCTCTTGGGCTGGCCTGAAGTAGCCCTTTCGAATTTGTTTCACAGGTAGGAACCCCCCCCCACACACACACACACACTATTGCTTCCTCTTCAAAAGGAATAAACATTCAACAAAAAGCTCTTTAGAACATGCTCTTGTTTTTATTTTCCTTTTGCCTAAGGGGGAGATCAGAGTAGCCACTATTCTTTTCCGGTCTCAATCTTCCTTTCAAGATTTTAATGCCTGGCATCTTTAATGCCTGACATATCTTCTTTCGTGACTGAAGTTGCATCCTTTTCTTTTGTCCCTAGAAGCATGGTGCTCTTTGAATCAACAAAGTGGAAAATAAAATTGTACATGAAGAAACACAAATAAAAAAAATAAAAATAAAAATAAAAAATGTAAAGAAAAAAAAACACTTACCAGGGCTTCGGGGAGGCCTGCAGAGGCTCGCGCAGGCCTCCCCGATCTTCATTTCGTCCCAAAACGGCCATTTTTGAAAATGGCCGTTTTTGGACGAAATGAAGATCGGGGAGCCTCAGTAAGTATTTTTTCTTTACTTTTTTATTATTCGCTCCATAAGACGCAGGCTTTCCCCCCCTATTTTTTGGGGGGGGAAAGTGCGCCTTACGGAGCGAAAAATACAGTACAGTACCTGTTGCCTTCATGTTCTGCTTGTGAGCTTCCAAAAGTCATCAAGTCAGCCACTGTGGTAAACAGGATGCTGGACCAAATAGGCCAGTGGTGTTCAACATTGGGGTCGCGACCCCAAGGTCCTGTGG
This sequence comes from Plestiodon gilberti rubricaudatus, assembly GCA_026170595.1. NCBI lineage: Eukaryota > Metazoa > Chordata > Lepidosauria > Squamata > Scincidae > Plestiodon > Plestiodon gilberti. Next base: position 171,208,933 of record JANXHW010000001.1, read on the forward strand.
TAGACAACATCTTTCCCCTTAAGGGAACTGGTGACTCAGCAGTGACGGCAGGACGATGTCTGTGACATCACTGCCAAGTTCGCACTGCCAACTAAGTAAAGAAAGGGGGGTTCGGACTTTCCTAGCGGCGGCTCAAGACGCCACAGAACCCAGATTCTTCCCGCTGTCACAGACGGGTAAGTCCAAAACCCCCTTTTTTTATTTAGGCAGCAGAGCAAGTCACGAGGACTTCGGGTAAAGGTGAAGATCACTGAGATAGGCCTTTAGACTGATGTAGGAAGACTGCTTTGTGCATGCCATGTTTAACAGACAGTTTAGTACTAAAGTAAAATGAGTTCCTGGTACCTGAAAACCCTTGAACATATCGCAGACCTCTTCTAGACAGAGTAAAGGTAGGCAGTAGTCTTATTCAGTGCATTTCAGACAAATGTATTATGGTAGTTTAAAATGATTTTCTGTTTTATAGTCTCTTTCTGCTCTTTTCTTTAGGCAGTAGAATGGTTAAGTGAATTATTAGATGCTTTATTAAAGACCCATATCCGACTGGGAGATGATGCTCAAGAAACCAAAATTTTGTTGGAAAAGCATCGGAAATTTGTTGATGTAGCACAGGTATATGATGGAATTCCTTCATTCTGTAGCAGGTTAGATTAGCCACTGAAAACTTCTCAAATGGTTGTTGTCTAACAGCTTTCTTGTTTAGATCATGTAGTATTTTTACTAAAACCTTAACTGCCAGAAATCATGATTAGATCAGACAAGATTATTTTATTGGAACATATTATTGAGAACAACCATAAAGTTTTACAGGTTTCTTCATAGGTCATAAAATGTACAGGATGCTTTTTGTATGCTTGAATTTACTTCATCCTCGACAAACATGTCATGGTTACTTCATGTATACCAGGCTACTCACTCTACATTTTTCAGAAGTTAATTTCCTTTAACTATGTGTCTTGATAAAGGAACTAATGCATTCACACATGCACACAATAAATATCAGGACTGCTATGTATGTGGCAAGGGTCCAAATACTTTGGCATGACTTACTTGCTGGTCATTATTTTTGGTTGTAACTGACCTCTACCTTTCCCTGAATCTTATATCATGTGAGGATAACTCTGAAAGGAGTGGTGGTTTTCTCTGCCCTTACACTGAGCTCTTCAGAAGGCCTATGCAGCATCTTACTGTTACAACCTGTAGAAACCTGCCTGGGAGTGAGATAACCCATCCCTTCTTTTTTTTCCCACCTTCCCAGTGAAGGAAAAGAATAGTGGTTTCTTTCTTTGCACTGGGGTTTTATGGCCAGTATCTTGGTGCTGCTTCCAGCAACAGTTCAGTGGGAAAGGAGGAAAATCACCCGCTTTCTCATGTTCTCTGAACAGTGGAGAAATTGGTGGGGCCAAAGCTGATGGTTGTTTACTTTTGCATTGGCTTCCCTGAGTCCTAAGCAGCTTGCAGAGAACATGAGGTGGGAGGACAAGGAATCTTTGTGATACATGGTTGGGACCTGGACAAGAGACACAGGAGGGAGTGCCACTCACTGCTAGTAAGTAGGTGAGTGGATTAATGGAACCCTCGTATGTTCCATCAGGGGAGAACTAAATTTTGCTGATGGTCCTGGAAGTGTTTATGCTTTCATAGAGGGTGAAGGGGGAGATAATAGTGTAGGAGAAATTAGTTATGTACCTGACCTGTCTGGTCATCTTATTCTAAAAGAAGTTCAAAAATTTGCATAGCAGGTTTGTCAGCCATAGTAAGTGCCTGTTTCCATTTTGTGTGCATTCATATGCAAAAACACACATACTCCAACCACTTGTTTGGAGCGAACAAACCACAAAGTCGTTTTCCAGTGTCCCCCACCCTTCATTCCCCACTTTGATTTCTCAAGCAAGGTCGTTGCAGGTACTAGCTAGTTTATACAAATAGGCTGATATTTGAACAGAAGAAATAAACTCAGGAATGGCTTGTGATTTACATTTTAGATACTTCATGTCTTGCAGATTATCGCTGTGTTGTCAAATCTATTTCAAGATTTGAAATTCAAATTTCAAATCTATTTTTTTCTTTTTATAGAGTACATATGATTATGGGAGGCAGTTACTACAGGCTACCGTTGTTTTGTGTCAGTCTCTGCGATGCACTTCTAGGTCCTCAGGAGACACGCTTCCAAAACTGAACAGAGTATGGAAACAGTTTACAATAACTTCAGAAGAGAGAGTAACTAGGTTGGAGATGGCTGTTGCGTTCCATTCAAATGCTGAAAAAGTCAGTTGCATCAAATTATTTTATCATTAACTTTGATGTAAAAATATGCTTGCTTTTTGATGATACATTTGAGGTTTTTTTCCCTGAATATTCCGATTACATGAAGAAGAAAAGGCTTGAGTTCTAACACAAATTTCCATATTATGTCACTATTTAATGCAACATATTTATTTGAAAGAAAGCCCCTTGAAACCAGTAGATGTGATGACTATCAATAACAATTCAAAGGTTGAATCGAAACGTTACGTTTGGTGATTTTTTATTTCTTACATCTCATCTCGTTATGCCATGTGAGTTAGACCTAGTCTATACAAACAGCTGATCATATGGGAAACTGTCTTTTATTTATTTATTTAAAGAATTTTTGACCCGCCTTTCTCCCGATAAGGGCAATCAAGGCGACTTACAATTAAAACATGTTAAAATACATAATAAAATACAATACAATAAAAATAATTAAAACATGTGATTAAAACAATTGAAACAAACAAACCCCAGTAGGTTGCCTTATGATTACATTTATTAAAAATGGATTGTATAACTTTTGGATTGTATTGATATCAAGTTGTGCAGATATCACAATATTTAATGTTTCCTCCCACCCATTTATACAAGCTAAAAATCTCCCTAGGAATAGCAGCTTGATTTGGACAGCGCAATCCTGCCCAACTTTAGGGCGGCGGAGCAAGTGCTCTGCCGCCCTAAGGTGTTGCAAACGTGCCATTAGGCACATTTGCGAGACGACTCTAAAGAAAGAGCTGCCGGCACTAGGCCAGCAGTCCTTACTCTGTCACCGGATCTCCATGCGGATGTCGGAGGACGGTAAGGGATCCCCCAGTGGCTGCATGGGTGGTCAGGGCGGTGAAGGAGGGGGGCCATTGGCCGTGCCAGCCCGGGAGGGGGCGAGGATGGCATCCGCCATATCCCCATCCCCGGCTGGCCGGCGCGGCTGTTACATGGCCTCCGACTTCCGCCAGCTAATCCGAGGAGGCCCATCGGGCCTTCCCTGGTTTACACCCCTTTCCTCGTCCCCTTTTCTTGAGTAAAAATGTCCCCTTTCCTCAAGTAGACCTCCAGGGCCGCTACAGAGCGACCTGGAACGGGGATAGGATCCGGTGGCTGGCCCTGGGCCACCGGCCAGATAAGTTACATAGGATTGTGCTGTGAATGTTGGAACTCTTTTTTATTTACACATAATTTTAATATGAGGGATCATTCAGTGCTGTAAGTTCACTTGCAGTCTGAACTGATGCTATCCAGATTCAATTTTATTGTGCTAAAGCAGAACAAAATTAAGTAAACGTTCTGGCTTTCTGCTGGCATAACTTTAGTCTCCAAAACCTTGTCCAAACAGATAAAGCATTTTCAAAAGATGTTCAAGCAGGGCCAGCCCAGCAATTAGGCTGATTGAAGTGGCTGCTTTGAGCGGCAGGCTGGAGGAGTCAGCAAACTGACAAATGATGTGCTGCTTCTTTAAACAGTTGGGTAGGCAAGGAAGAGGCAGAGTTGTGTGGCTTGAAAGATATTTGGAAGCTGCAGGTGGTTCAGAATGCTGTAGTCAGGGAGCCACCTGGAAGGAGAATATTCTTCCCATCTTTCAGCAACGGCACTGGCTTCCCATTGGTTTCTGGGTCAAATTCAAGGTACTGGTTATAACCTTTAAAGCACTTTATGGTTTTAGCCCTTGATAGCTTAAAAGGACTGCCTTCTGCCATATCAGTCTGCCTGTCTGCTGAAATCTTCTTTACCACTGAGCAAGGCTCATCTGATGTGCGCATGGGATAGGGTCTTTTCCATGGTTGCCCCTCCCTCAATGTGAAACGCTGTGCCTTGGGACATTTGAGAGGTTCCCTCTCTCCCTGTTCTGAAGATGACTTGTTCTTTGATGGCGGCCTGCTGCTTGCATAGTTGTATTTATCTCTCTGATTATAGTTTTGTTTTTGTTAATCAATTGGTTTTAATGTTTTATTACTTTTATGTTGGCCACTTTGGGACCTTTGAGTGAAAGGCAGAGGATAAGAATGACATTAAAAGTTTGACAGCAACAGGTTTCCCAATTTTTCATGCCCTTTCTCCACTTCACTGTGTGTTGTTGCTTAGATACACTCAAGTTGCCAGCGACAGCAGACACTGAGCAAGCACTAAGATAACAAAACCTGTGTCAAGTTAAAAGGGGAATGCCAATGATATGTAATACCATGCCTCTCTGCCAGGTACCAACCACTCTGGAGCAGCATTATTTATTTTATTTTTCACATTTTTATACCGCCCTTCCTCCAAGGAGCTCAGAGTGGTGTACATATTTCCTCCCCTCCTTTTGTCCTCACAACAACCCTGTGAGGTAGGTGGGGCTGAGAGATAGTGACTGGCCCAAGGTCACCCAGGAAGCTTCGTGGCTGAGCAGGGATTTGAACCTGGATCTTCCAGGTCTAAGTCCGACTCCTAAACCACTACACCATCCTGGCTCCTATCGGTGTCTAAAAGTCATTTAGACAAGTCACCAATCTCTTAAGAATAATTTGCTCTATCAAATGATTTGCTCTATCCAGTTCTATCAAAGACCACAGCAAAACTTGCAAGTTTAATAGAAAACATGAGTACTTTGCTCTGCTATTTCATAGAACTGTAGAAGCACCACCTTTTGTTTCTCAATATTATTTGTTTTACAGGTATTACAAGAATGCCCAGATCAGCCTGAATCTGTTAATGACTTGGAGCAATTTGATGAAATTGAAGCTGTTGGTAAATCTCTTTTGGACAGATTAACAGTGCCTGTAGTTTATCCTGATGGGTATGTTGACTGTCCTTACAGTGTTGATTATTCTAAAGTTGTTTAGTTTGTAACAAAAGCTGACCAAACGTAGTGTAGAAACACAAAAATACTGTCATTTCATTATTGTATTAAGTTTTGGGAAACAAAATAGTAAGTTAGATACTATGGCAGGGGTGGCCAAACTTACTTCATGTGAAAGCCACATACAATAAACTTCAGGTGTTAAGAGCCACAATATTTAAGAAGCCTTTACATTCTTAAATATATTTACTCACCATGATGTTTTAATCCAGTAGACTCTTAGTTTATACGTGATCAATAATTATAAAACTTGAAACTTCCTTATTTAGCTTTTTATATGAATTGTGATGCAAAAAGGAGCTCAGCCAACGTATTTCCAAGAGCCACACATTATACCCCATAGAGCCACATGTGGCTCAGGAGCCACAGTTCGGCCACCCCTGTGCTATGGCATTAGCAATTAGTAGACTTTAAAAAAAAAAAAGGAAATCTTATTTCTTACATCTGCTTTATTTCTTTGCCTTCTTTCTGAATATAGTATAATTAATGAGGAAATATAACGTTATCATTCACTTGAAGTAAAACTTTGAATTCAAGGTTTCTCCAAACTTTTCGCATTAGTTTGGAGTAGAGAGGGTGTTTTGCTGGTTACCTTTTTTGTTTGTCCATTTCATACCCTACAACATACAGAGGTTGGAAGTCCAATTGTCACAAATATTTTGTGAAATTAGAATGGAAGCTTTCATGGCCCGCAATTATCTTACATGTTTTGGGTAGTACGGGTAAAGATGCCATGTTGATAGAGTAAGCCTGGATAAAAATAATCTCCTACGCCGATCGCGGGTTTCCAAAAGTGTTCGTGGCTGCCAGCTTTTGGAAACCCGCGATCGGCGTAGGAGATTTTTATCCAGGCTTACTCTATCAACATGGCATCTTTACCCATACTACCAAAAACATGTAAGATTTTGTGAAATGTGGAGCTCATAATATGTATGTCCTTGCGAATTATAAAGCATAATTATAAATTCCAGTAATCTGTATTTGCAAAGTTGGTAATGGCGATTTCACACATGTGTTCATCACTCAGGTCTATAAATCCATCCTAAGATATACAGTATTATTCTAGCCAGGCATAGTTGAAAGCAGTGTAACCATAATTTTTAATTTGGTATATGCTGTGGGAAAATAATTCTTTTTTTATAGGGTTAAGAGTTAGTTGGGGAAGATTGCAACTTGAGCCCCTCCCCCCTTTCTGTTATTTCTCAAAATATCTCTCCAGCAAAGCTAGTCGCTGATCAGAATGTTATGGGATGCAGTTTCCTGTATAAGTTTCTTAAACAATGAATGTATATTAACAACTTTAAAAGCCACATCTTACATTCACATCTTGGTGTTGTTGTTTTTTCCCCCTGCCCATTTGTTTTTAGTACTGAGCAGTACTTTGGGAGCCCAAGTGATATGGCTTCTACAGCTGAACATATTAGAGAGAAGATAAAGCTAGTTTGTCTGAAGAAGCAGCAACTGAGACAACCAGAAGTCTGTACAACAGAGAGCTAATAGTCCGGACTTTATCTGCCAGTTCATAAGATGTCTGTTTGTAACCCAGCATGTCATCTGCAATTTACGCCTATCATAATACATTAAAATGCATTTCCGCACCTGTTATAAAAATACCTTTTTTGAAATAAACCTTACTTTACATCAGTGTATTTCTACCAAGCCATAATTATTTAACATGCTATGAAACCATAGACATCAAATATTATCAGAAGGAACTGAAAACATTGCACTGAACCCTTGCTCTGAAGCTTTACCCGACTTGTCAGATGCTTCTTTGCCTAAGCAGCTGATGCAAGCTTTGAATGGTGCTAATAAATACAGGTTCCACACAAAATAGTAATTCTCTTTATTCTCCAGATGTAGTATCTTTAGGCTGTAGGCAAGCTATCTGTTGTGTAGACAGTGGTGACCCTATAATTTTAATTTGTATTACTTTTTAAATGGTCCTTTTTATTGTGCCAATATGCATCCCACCCATCAAAACTTTGAATATCAAATTAATTATAGTGGGGTTTTTTCCAATTTGTATGGATAATGTATTGAGAGCTGTTTTGTGCTTAATAAAATCCATCTTTTTAAAATCTGACAACATTTATGTAAGCCTGTATTTCCTAGGGTGTAGCAGAATTCACGAGTACAAGTGGGAAGGCAGTGCTTTCTTTTGTCTTCTAGCATTGGCAAAAGCATTTATACTCTTATGATGTGAGAGAGGAATATATGTACACTTCAGATTCTAGCTGGAAGACCTTAACACTTGAGATGAGATGAAATAGTAACCACATTTCTCCTGTTGTCTAAAGGTCAAACTAGACATGAATTTAAACATGCTATTTGGCGTGTGTGCGTGTTTACAAATAGCAGCAATAAGGGGCCCTGGTTCAGATTTGGGCACGGGGTAATGGGCGCTTAACCCCTTTCCTCCATCCCCGTCGTAATTCTTCCCTTCCCACCCCACAGCTGCTGCTTGTCCTGAGAAAATAGCAGTTGGAAGGGAGCTGAAATCACTGCAGACTTGATCTGGGGTTGGAGGGAGCTGCTGTGTGGCTGCTATGTATAAAATAATTAACACAGGAGGCCAGATAACATGTTTACATTCATGTCTAGTGTGGCCCTAAGAAAATATGTTGAGAGGAAGGAAGGAGCATACAAAAACTCCTGTAGTTCAAGTTCCTCCTGCTAACGTGAGAGATGTGGCAAACCATGTACATCTTTCCTATCTACTCCCATCTGTAGATGGAGAAAAAAGGGATTTATATTTTATAAGAAGGGACAAGGAAGGAAACCTAAATTGAAGAAGTTACAAGGAAGTAAGTTAATCTTTCCATAGCTAGGAGGTAATGAATGATCCAACGACTTGGTGAGATACTGGCTTCGCCCTCCACTTGGTACTAGCAAACATTGCAGGTATGTGTTCTGTCAGTTACATGCTCTTGGCTAAGAAAACCCAAGATAGACAGTTTGTATGAAATTTCCAGAATTGATAAATGCTACATATTGTAATATTATTAAATGTAGGGAATAAGATTAAAATAAATTATGTGCAGACTGTATTTACTCTTCCAATCTGCAAAAGCCAAATAAAGACCTTTTTATATTTATGAAGTATGAGCATATTTTCTTTTCTTTTTATACTCCTGGAAAGGTAGTGTTTTTATGAGATAACCACCTCAAATTTTAGATGCCCTTTGTATGCGCAAAGTATTTTCCATCTTGGCTCGAAATGATGGAACCGATTGCAGAGGCACACTGATTTGCAACTTTGAAAAACAACCCCGTTTACTCGGAGTGCAAGATACATGTGATTTTGCCCCTCCCTTTCTGCCACATACTGGAAGGCACAGGTTCTAGAAAATTATTTTTAAAAAGAAACACAGCTGCGAATATGGTGTAAGATCCAACCCTATCTTCATATGTGAGCAGAAAGCACTTCTGCTCCTGCATATGGAGGAAATTCCACTGGCCGCCTCTTGTGCCGTATGGGGTATCACTTGAGTATCACCAGCCTTGGGAGACAGCCTTCCAGAGGAAATCATCCTGCCATTCAAAGGGGTGAGCTTAAAAGCTCCTGCGTGCTTGCAGGGTAGCTGCTGTTTGTGCCAGTTTGGATTATGGTCATGGTCTATTTTGAGATTGTACTATATTTTACTGTGTTTAATGTTTGGATTTATTGAAAAGCTGAACACTTTTTGTGTCCTAATTTTCTTTAGAAAGGTGGATGTGTAGGTCACATAGGAAGTTGTCTTATACCCAGATAGACTATAGATCCATCAATATTGTCAATGACAGGGACTCTCCAGGGTTCAGACAGATATTTCATGCCTGGAGGCACTAGAGACTGATCCTGGGACCTTCTGTATTCATGTGTTAAGCCAAGGCCTCTTCCCATTTGTCAGTTCATGTCAGTAACTTGTTTTTATTTATTTATATACACATAAATAAATAAAATGTCTGGATATATATATATATATATATATATATATATATATATATATATATATATATATATATATATATATATATATATATATATATATAATTACTGCACTGTTCTCAAACTAAGCTGCTTACATGTAATTGAAATTGTCAACTATGTAATGATTTCTAGTAATAGTCATTGCAGACATAATCTCAATGTTCTTTGGCAAGAAAGCTATAATTACATTTAAGCTACATTAATAAATGTAATAAACCACTACATTTCACTTACTTTTACAGTACATTTATGTAATTGAAAATAAGGTTTACAGAACATTGCAATAGATTAATGGTCTTTTTTCTTAGCAATTGAACAACCATTATGAAGTAGAATTTAGTTCTATTTTTCTTAACTCTTTAGGACCACGGCATTATATAGATACGAACAACATCATTTTTTAAAGTAAAACCAGCGCTAATTTGTGGTGATTGAGATAATGTTAGCTGCCTTGTCAACCTTTGAACGCTTAAGTCTGGTGCTGTGGTTTCCAGGTGAAGGTGAGATGATGACTTCACCATGTCCCAGTTGCATAGGATGCTAGATACTATCTTAGCATAGAGGATAGGTAAAGCAACTGTATAAGGGTATACCCAGCACACATCTTGAACATATATTTCTTCCATTAAAGGTTTGAGATTGTGGGATAAGAAAAGTTTGAGCCACTCCAGTAACACATTCTATAGGGGCAATTGCATTAGTCTATTGTAGCAAAATTCACAAAAATGTGTTGCTCTTTGAAGACAAATATATTGTGTTATAAATTTTCATGGGCCAGAGCCCACTGAATACATGAAGTAGTCTCCTGAATTGGCTGTACAAGGAGAGATTTCTGGCAACAGCTGGCGTAAGTGTTTGGAGTGAGTCTTGATTTCCTAATGGTAGGATCAGTAGCCCTTGTTGAAATCCCTATTTGACCCAAGTTCCTGAGAAACCTAGGACCAAACTTCACAACATGAAAAGTCTTCACAACATGAAAGATATGGGGGGTTTCTAAATAACCCTCACCTGACATTTCTATATATACGCCTCGCCTGACGAGCACACACTGATTCTGTAGTAAAATTACATAGGAATCTGCCTTTTCCTGTGTAAGACCATTGCTTCATCTAGTTCAGTATTAGTTGATGCTAACTGGCAGTGGTTCCCTAGGGTAGTCTTTCCCAGCTAAGCTTGAGATTGACAGTGCAATCCTATCCAATTTACACCACCGGTATAACCAGCGGGGGAAGGCAGGGCTTTGGAGGGGAGATTTAAATCCCATTTGTATCCCCCCCTTGGAGGAGACTTGAATCCCTCTTTTGTTCTGGGGCCTCCCGTTCTCGCTGCACCGCTGGTTACACCGGTGGTGTAAGTTGGATAGGATTGCGCTATGAACCAGGGATTTCTGCCTGCAAGACCTGCACTCTACCGCTAAGCTACAACCCCTTCACTTTGGTTTGCTGTTTTTATGTTGCATGATACAAGTGTAACTGATAAGCTTCAGATATAATTTTGGTTATGAGAAACCTAAGAAAATTCATACCGCCCTGTGTCTTCTGGAATTAGGAACTAACCAATATGACCTTGCTGCAAACAAATATTGCCCACCACCAGATACTACCAGAATTTAGGAAAGGTTCATGTCCCCATCCACCTTGATTTCTTAAGAATCCATGAGTTAACAGAGGCCTAGCAAGAGAAGAAGCCTGCCATTTTTCTGCAGCTGAAGTTTCTGTGGCTGTGACTGAATGGTTCCACCTCTTTGAAAATAGAGGAAAACACCAATTTCTTTTCTCCCAATTTTTTACAGTCTGGTAGCATAGAGAGATGTGGTGTTTTACCAGAATTTGCTATACTTGGGCCTCTTTGCAGAGGATCTACTGAATGTGCGTTTCCCCTGATTTTAAAACGTTGAAAACACACTGGGAGAATTTAAAGGATTTTAATGCATCAAGGAAAGTATCTCCAGGCATTTAGTGTTCTCCCTGACTGAGATGGCCCAATTTCACATTTATTATTATGCTCTGGAGATCATGACTAAAGGTCTAAAGGTAGGCTTACCATATTTTTCGAACTTCAAACCGGGACACCCCCCCATACCCCCCCCAGGTAAATAATTAATTAATGTCAAAGCAACGAAAAAGCAAGGCCAAAGAACCACAACCAATCGTAAACCACAACGAAAAAGCAATCAGAAACAGCCCAAACCAACCGCAAACTACCCTCCACCACGAAAAAGCAATTCTAAACCACAACGAAAAAGCAATCAGAAACAGCCCAAACTAACCGCAAACTACCCTCCACAACGAAAAAGCAATACTAAACCACAACGAAAAAGCAGAAAAAACAAGCATAAATGTCACAATAAAGCAGAAATCCACATAAGAAATCCTTTTAATGAATAAATTATCGAAGAAAGGGGGCGCGAAGCGCCCCCTTTTTCTGCGCGAAGCTCTGCCGTTTTTTAAAATAATAAAGTAAAGGGGGCGTAAAGCACGCCCGAAATTTTTAAATAAATAATATTTCTATTAAAAATATATATTTAAAAAATACGCTTACCTGGTCGCTGGTCGCTGGTCGCTGGTCGGCCCGAGGTTGAGAAGCAGGCTGTGCCTCCCAGCGGCTCCATGCAACACGGGCAAGAAGCAGGCTGTGCTTCTCCCGGTGCCGCTGGTCTCGCAGCCGCACCGGGAGAAGCACAGCCTGCTTGCCTGCGTTGCGCGAGCCCTGGAGCTCGCGCAACACGGGCAAGAAGCAGGCTGTGCTTCTCCCGGTGCCGCTGGTCTCGCAGCCGCACCGGGAGAAGCACAGCCTGCTTGCCTGCGTTGCGCGAGCCCTGGAGCTCGCGCAACACGGGCAAGAAGCAGGCTGTGCTTCTCCCGGTGCCGCTGCGAGACCAGCGGCACGGAGAGAAGCACAGCCTGCTTGCCCGCGTTGTGCGAGCCTGCTAGAGGCTCGCGCTGGCCGGGCAAGCAGGCTGTGCTTCTCCGGTCTCCCAGCGGCACCACATGGAGCCGCTGGGAGACCGGAGAAGCACAGCCTGCTTGCCCGGCCAGCGCGAGCCTCCAGCAGGCTCGCGCAACACTGGCAAGCACTGTGCTTCTCCCGGTGCCGCTGACGACCGGGAGAAGCACCTGCTCGCTGCGCCGCCATCTTTTTTTTTTTTAATTTCAAACTTCCCGGCATCTTGGGTCACGAAATCTCGCGTGATCCAAGATGTCAGCGCCCAAATCTCGTGAGGGCATCATGCCCTCATGAGATTTGGGCGCCAACATCTTGGATCACGCGAGATTTCGTGACCCAAGATGCTGCCCGGTAAGTTTAAAATTTTAAAAAAAGATGGCGGCGCCCATTCGTCCCCCGGGACACGACTGGGAATCAGGTCCGATTTCCGGGACTGTCCCGGCGAAACCGGTACGAATGGTAAGCCTATCTAAAGGGAGTTCTAGTTCTCTTATAGGGGAACATAACGGGGAATCCCAAGTGTCGTTTAAAAAGTTGGAGGTGTTGGCTGGTGGGGGAGACAGAAGACACTACTTTCTTATGAGAACATCCTTTGCCTGTTTTGATCTACAGTTCACCCTGGAGATTCAAAGGTAAAGGGTGCAGGTGGAAGATAACACTGTTCTTTCTGATTTAATTCCATGGCTTCATCTTTAAGATATATCTCCTTAAATATTAAAGGCTTTAAATTGTTTTTATCAACATTCTTTCTCTGGGCCCAAACATGGAAATAAGAGGCAACACAATTGTATTGAATTGAGCCTGGGCCACTGTACGTTAAGCGAGATCTGCAACAAAGCACATCAGCTCCTACTGAAAAAAGGAATTCCTACCTGGGAATCTCCTGTTCTGGGAAGGAGAAGTGGGGCATTCAGAACGATGGGTGTAGCCCCTCCCATCCGGAAGGCAGGGTCGGATGAAGCTTGCTTCCTCTCCTTGGGAGGGCGCTCTCCTCACCTCCCCAGTCCTGGACTGACGAGCAGAAGAACACTCCTCCAAACGATGAACAAATTCCCACGGAAAAAAAAAACTCAACAGTTGCCGTGGGACCAACCTCAAGCAGATCACTCCAACAACAGGATAAACGGTTAGAGAAACCAGCAAGGACAGGAAAAGAGGAACATGACCCAAAAAACCGGCACAGACCGGTACACCAATAACATAATAAGCACCCCACAAGAATAGGAGAAAGGCGCCGACTGTGAAAAGGATCCCATACAAGAGAATTCCCAAAAGAACACTGAAACATACAGAACTGAGCGTGACTGACATCAATCAAAGTGGCGGGGCTGAATGCCCCACTTCTCCTTCCCAGAACAGGAGATTCCCAAGTAGGAATTCCTTTTTTCTCTGGAAGGGAGAAGTGGGGCATTCAGAACGATGGGTGATATAAAGGAGCAGTCAGACCAACACAGGGAGGGAGATAGGCATTCACGCTCAGGGCGGAACTACCTTCCCCAGGACTCTCCTGCCCAAAGAAGCCTCCGCTGATGCCGCCTTGTCAATTCTATAGTGTTTGGTAAATGTATGGACAGAGGACCATGTGGCCGCTCTGCAGATGTCTTCCAAGGAACCTATACCTTCGAACGCTGCCGAAGTAGAGGCTCCTCGGACTGAATGCGCTGTTACTCCAGAAGGCGGGGACTTCCCCGCCGCCTGGTACGCAGTCAAAATGGCATCCTTCAACCATTTCACTAAAGAAGCTGAAGATGCCTTTTCCCCCGTTCTCGCCCCCCGATAAAGCACAAACATAGCATCGGTTTTGCGGAAAATTGCAGTACCTGTCGAGTAGTAGCTTAGGGCTCTACGCACGTCAAGGGTATGCCAACACTTCTCCTTCCTGGACGAAGGAGAGGGGCAGAAATTGGGCAATACTAGGTCCTGAGACCTGTGAAAAATTGAATTCACTTTGGGCAAGAAACCTGGATCAGTCCGTAACACAACTTTATCAGTATGGAAGATGCATAAATTGGGATTCACAGATAAGGCGCCCAATTCTGAAACCCTGCGTGCAGATGTTACCGCTACCAGAAACAGCACTTTCAAGGTGAGTTCACGTAAAGGAACCGACGCCAGAGGCTCGAAGGGCGCTCCTGTAAGGGCCGCTAAAACCAGATTCAAGTCCCATGAAGGGCATCTGTGCACCACCGGGGGGTTAATGAGAGATACTCCCCGGAGGAAACGTTTCACGTGTGGATGTTGTGAGATGTTAGGACCCAACCCCGTGCTGAGTACACTGTTAATGGCTGCAAGCTGTCTTTTAATCGTATTGGTGCTGAGCCCAAGGTCTAGTCCCGCTTGCAAAAACTCAAGAATCTGTTTCACCTTCGGGCGTGTCGAACTAAGG